>JAFFJZ010000001.1:27500000-30000000 GCA_018340375.1 Gonatopus flavifemur | reverse complement strand
TGTTAGAGTGAGATTTCACTCTTCAGTCAGCCAAAAGTGAGCCTTCCGAAATTTTGAGTGGAATTTCCATAATTTTAGAGTGATATTCTAAGGTTGGAGGCTAGAAACTCACAGTCACTCAAATTCTAGAGTCAATTTTTCACTCTAAAAGAGTGAGGATTCACTCGAAACGAGTGAAAATTCCACTCGAAGTGGACTGGCTCACTTCTAAGACTTAGTGGAGTGAAACACGTGATTTTTCACTCTTTCAGATTCAGAGAGCAGGATTCAGTTGCCAGGTGATTCGACAATACTGAAGAACCAAACAGAGTGCAATAATTGCCAACCATAATCCAACTATTGAAACTAGAAGAAACATCACCATCATCTGCCCCTGTAAACTCATCAATTACTAAACGAAATGTAATTTAGTTCTTGCTTATGAAAGCTAAAAAAAATGACTGATTGAACATTACATTAACGTTCGAAGAATAACCATTATTTTAATTTCTGGACATGTTCCACGAAAATTAGGCACTTCTTAGCTGATGATTGTTTACTTTTTGCTCCAGAGATTTTGATTTTGTATATACTGAAAAAAAATTCCTTCCAACCAAATAAATAGTTTCTCTGTCTTCTCTCCATAGAATATTTCTTAGGATTAATGAAATATTTAATCGAATTAAATAATGGAATGCTTCGCCCAAATAAATAATTTATTCGCCACAAGGAATCAGTTTTTGCATCTAATTGAATATTTAATGCCTACAAATCAATATTTTATGGAGAGGGGACAAATTAATATTTTTTCCAGTGTAGTGTATTTGTTATTACGTGAAACGAAGAAGATTGAGCTCAGAATTCTAGGGAGAGAATTATGTTTCCAAGACTAAAACATTCAGCGAATAAATTTTTTTCATCGTTCCACATATTTGAACGTTTGCAGTAAAATATCATTGATATTTGTTACGAAGTTACACCTAGTTATTGCTTTTGAATGCCTCCAGAGAGCCAATTATATACTTACTAATGTTCTTCTCTCACCTATAGTATGAGCAATTATAGTACTGTAGCGAATAATAGACATTGTTCGCTTCAAGTACATAGAGGAAACTCAAAACCACATCCTTTCATACTCAGTCTGTGGAATCATTTAGTGACCTTTTGGAATGATGCAGCTAAACGAGTCTCCTGTTATCGTTTTTAACGATTTACAAACTTTGTTCAGATTCCCGTCAATACTCAACGCTTTCCACAGCATTTTGGTCCATCTAACGTTGAATCACAATTATCACTGCAATAATCATGCGGTATCTGACAGATACAATATTTTTCATTTTCTCCATAGCTAGTACGTGTGTGCATGGATTTAATGCGATTTCAAAATTAATTTCCCTTTTGTCCATCCCTCGAGCTAGTCACGGAGTCAATTTTTAATCGTTCAAAAATTTTTGACCAGTCATGTTGAATATCAATTTTTATAGATAAATGAGTTCAATTGATGATATTTGAACTGTAGATACTCATTTACCACAAAATCTGAACATATTATTATAGGTAACTGTGAAAAGCTGACCGTGTATCTCACAGACACGGCGCGAGCAAAAATGTTATTTTTTTCGTGCGATTAACGCAGTGTTATAGCATTGTTGAACTTTTCCAGATCGACATTCCCACTCTTTATATGGGAAATGAATTTCAATGAAAACTTGCATTCTCTGGATGTTTCATGGTAAATACATGAGAATTATCCGAATATTGATGGGGGAAAGTTCACAAAAGTACTCTTCATTCTTTCATTTACAGAGTATCTTAGTGCTGAACACGATGATTATGTTATCAATTGACTTTGAAATACGCTGTATGAATTTCGTTTATACAGGAATAATAGTTGACTCACGAGGACTCTTGTTTTAGAAAATTCTCAAAATATCCAAGCAGTGATCCATTAAATCAAAACATCGAAGACAGCACAATTCGATCAGTATCAAAGAGTCTTGAACTCTACAGCCATCATTTTTTTTCCCATACAGAAAAAGAAACAAATAAAAAAATCTCATCTTCATTACATTAATAAAGATCGCCACTTCTTCAACCGCAGAAAAACAAGCATTACTCCCTGAATAAGTCAATTTACATTGAATTAATTGTACATCGTTCCGCGTAATGGTATTGAAAAAGGAATTTTCTCCGATCTTTCATGTAATTCAAGCGCAACATCAATGAGGGGAAGTTTATCTTTTGTTCGAAACATTTCCCATCTCTGATCTTCCCTTTTTCTTTCTGATGTGATACGGATTATTGAGGACCCGTTGATTACCGTATCGAGAGATGCTCTATACCCCTTTTATTGCAAACATCGCATGCCAACCGAAGTGCACCGAAAAAAGAAAAAACAGGAGAGGAAGGGCGTGAAAGAAAATTTATCGGTTATAAATTCAAAGAGTTGAAAAAGGATAACGGAAAGAGAAATGAATCGGGCATGCGCTGATCAGTCACGATTTTTCCTCTTTTGTTTCGGGCGGACTAGAGAATGTACAGAGTCTGCACAGAAAGGTTACAATCGACCCTCGCAAAATTGCTTCGGTAAGTGTTTCAGGGCGGTTATTGCGTTTGTTAGAGATGAGGTCAGTAAAAGCTCGTCAAAAGAATCCCCCGTTCTCTCATATTATGGATTGACGAGTGGCATACTATGAACCTTTTTTCCTCTCTCTTATATTGACATGCATGCAACAAATAGCGAATTGTAAATCGATTGAAATCATCGGAATTATTGCTGCATTTTTGTGCGAATGCCAGCAATCGGGAGTTATGAATAATGTGAATATTTCATCGGCGATGATGCGAAATGAAATTAAGAGTCAACAAAACCAGCATTATTGATCATTTCTCCTTTCTTTTTATTGTTGGGTTCAATTGAATAATTTCATGTTTGGTATGAAATTATGTGGCTACAGCTTTCAGACTTTCGAATAGATATCAGCTGATACATGGATCGAAATGGGAACTTCGTTGTGAAAAATCATTATGGAATGCTTATAGGGAGTGAGAAGAACGTGCCTATGATTCTTATGGTGTGAGATGTGCATCAACACTGTCAGAAATATCTGGAAGTTTTTTTCAATCACCTACATGAGTTCAGGTTCACACATATTTTACATTACATTCAATGTACAAAAACATGAGAAAACTATAGACTATGCTATACTTTACATCAAATTTAATGTAAAGTGTGTATAAAACTGAATTCTTGCACGCATTTGAAAAAAAAACTTCCAGCAAAAACATTGATGCCAATGTAGAAATTTCTAACAGTGAAGAATAAAATGGAATAGGAATGTTAAAATTGAGAAGATGCTTGATTTTCCCAACAAAATGCAGGTGCAACTTATGAGAGAAGATTATGTCTAAACATGGTGAAGTTCAGTTAAAAATTTCGGTCTAATTATTCTGGTTTAATGAGGGATCACCCATACAAAAAACCCAATCATGAAACACAGCCGATAATTGGCCAATATGTGGATCGTTTTGAATGGGCAATGATTAATTCCTCATGATTGGCCAAAATATGGCCCATCACTGGCTGCCAAGATATCCAGGAATGGAAATGTTACTGGAGTTCGAATCGTTTATTGAAATGAATCGATATTCAAATAATCAAATACTCCGAAACTATCTGAGACCAAAAATTTGGCAGTACTTTTTTTCAGCGATGTCTTCACTTCCAAGGAGTCACTTTGAAACTCAAATAATGATTATTCTTCAGATTATGTGAGATTCAACTCTCGTTTCGTTTCTGTAAAGGATTTGAACTTCAGCAAGATGAAATGGAAAACAGTCAATAATCGACCAATCACTGGGCCAACCATCAACCCATCCCTGCTCGATCAGATTTCGCCATCGCTGGCTTCAAGTTGTCATTCCAGCAGTCAATAATTGGCAGTAATGGGTACCATTACCGTACGATTGAATTCGGCTATGGCCCAGTTATGGGTCATTATCGGGTTCGTCGTAAAACGCTCTCAGGATAGGGACTTTTGCTCTGTGTTACACAAATTTCGATTCTTCAACCAACTGTAGCAAATGTTTTGCACATATTTGGTAAGGTATTTGTAGGTGCATACTTTTTCTGTAGCGTAGCGTTACAAAACTCATCAATGTCGAGAAAATTTTCACCAAGCAAGTGATGCTCTTATGGGCAGATGGAATGAAGATCAGGACAAAAATTGAGTCCTTCAAGGTTTATGATTTCATGAAAAAATAAAGCAGTTCAGTGCAAATGGTACATGAACTTCCCTTATTACCATAATCTCAGTTCATAATCTGAGGATAACCTAACAAGGTCTTGATGAGATTACAGCGAAGAAAACCCATTTCCACCTTCTAGGATAATTTAAGGGAAACCTAGTTAGGATTAAATGGGCTTATCCCTACGTGGGGCATCCACATCTAATCCTGATTAGGATTTCAGCAGGCATACCGTGTTTCGGATGACCTTGTCAGGTCCTCACTATATGTCAGGTTAACCCTATGATAATTTCCAGTCGGGATCTACATTGAATTTCTTTGATTGTGATGAACTTCATGACATATCAAAAGCGATCGCATTGATGAGGTTGTCTCAACCCCGCCACTTTTCAGCCAAACTTATTGGATATTCGTTCAATTAACCAATTCCCCAGATGCAATTGAATGAGAATATTATGCAAAATGCTCATCATTTTCAATTACACCTGATGCATTTCAATCACCTCGATATGAGATTGAATCAACTGCTTGAAACGGTGCGTTCAAATTTCGTTGTGTTTCCATTAAAGACATGGTGATTGACTGAAACGCACGTTTTATTTAGTTACAATATCGCTACCGGGTTGAATTAACCAAACGTGGATTTTTGTACCAAATGACGGGGAATTTATATCAAGCGTTATTCTGTTTACTCAACCGAATACCTGCCAAACCCTTGGCGGGGTTGCCAAAAACACACTTTTTTCTCAGTGTAGTAAAAATTTCAGTTTCGTGTGTGTCTGTCGGCTTTTTTGTCCAATTATCAACGAATTGTAAACGCAAATATTTTCTAATGTAATCATCCGATGAAGGGAAAATTGTTATGAGAGTTGTGAAGCGAGCTGATAATGATTTTGTACGAGTTTCAGTTTGATTCATTCGGAAGTAATTGGAAAACAAGAAATCTTGGTTTCGGTGCACGTGCATATTTCCGACTCCAAAATTTCTCCAAAATTACTCTAATATTTCTGCAAGCTTGTCACCAGAAGTTTAGCCATATTTCCAAAATCTTTGTCTATCATTATGACTCGATTCCCTGGTGAAAACAGCGTCCGTCTGGAGGAAGTATGGAAGAAACATCATCTGTAATGAAGACTCAATCATTCTGTAAAACTTGAAAAAACATGTATCTGCAATCCTAATCATATTCTTATGTTAGAAAGTGGGAGCGGGCAGTCTCAATCACTTTGTGTACTATGAGTAAATTTTTCTGTCAAGTAGTTTCTTATTTCCATAAAATAGAGATTTTTAACTTCAACTTTGAAAGAATTCTACAAGCAAAAGTACTCTCAGTCCTATTTATTCGTTATTTCTACCTGGATAGCAGGAACTGGGAAAAAGGCGCTATGTAACTATGGTGAAACCTATATAGAGCAGTTTCAAAGGTCTTTTAGGGCTTCATCAAAGTCAAGAGAGTGCTCAAGGTGGAGGTTTAAAGCGTTTTGAAATAACACATATGAAAATGTCATGTGTTGACATAACAAAACTTAGTATGCTTGTGACGTTTCGTGATACCTATGCATTAGCAATGTTTTGCCGTTGAATTATTAACCCATGGATTCGCCTCCAGCTTGCTGAATCCAGGATTCGATATGTTAGGGAATGCAGGTCACAAACTATGAAATGGAAACACGAATCACAAATGATAGTTCTCAGTATAATACAAGATAGATATAGTTCGAAAATATCAAAACTATAATAAGAACACCAAATGAACAGTTGACACTGTTATCAGTGACTTTAATGAGACACAGTGTACAGATGTGTAGTACTAATGGAAGGGTTATGTACCTCATTTCCGATAAGACTATTTCCAAATGACCAGTAATACAGCTGTCACTGTCCGTTGAGTAGTTTTTGAGATATCGTGGAGCCAAACTTGAAAAACATAGTTTCGAGAAAAACGCCTTTCAAGTTTCGGTATACGAATCCTTTAATTTGAGAAAATTTTTTTCATGTACTTTGAGATACTTGTACTATTCAATGAGTTTCAAATAACTCGAGTTTAATTTACTTCATTCTTAAGAAAATAAATTCGAGAAAATCACCTTATTTCGGAATTTGCTTAATGAGAACCTCCCTTTAATTGTTGTTTACAGGTTCTCGATAGATGGTCAATGGTATAATTTCAATGTATTTTTGAATGCACAATGAATAAGTGAATACTTCATACTTTGATCACAAGTTCAGGCCCGGATCAAGATGGGGGGGGGGGGGGGGCAAACAGGACAACTTGCGCCGGGCGGCAATATCAGGGGGGGGGCACAACGAGTACTAATCGAAATTTTCCATTTCAAACCCAATGTGAAAAATAATTATAGTTTTATGTTCACTGTAAAAGAATTATGTGAGAATTACACAATATAGCATTGGTAATATGTTAGCCAATGATATATTGTGGAATTTCATAAGGAATTTGTCATTTCCGCCAATGATTTATGATGTGATTTCCCCAAAAATTATGATTTTATGCAATATAACATTGTGAGAAGTCACAATAATGTTCTGTATACTACACCGAGAGACAAAGCATACTGCAGAAGTATGACGCACTAAAGTTTCTAATGCATTTGTCATAACGTGCTTCCAACGCTCGGTATCCATGCTTAGAAAGCATGTGACACATACCCAAAAAGCATGGTCTCGTGCGTTAACTGCATGAGTCCCGAGCGTTGAAAGTACGTTGTAACAAATGCGTTAGAAGCATTGAAGTGTGTCATGCTTCTAAAGCATGCTTTTTCTCTCGGTGTACCAATGATATATTATGGACTACATGAAATTTTTTTCACAGTGTATGCAGTAAGCAGAAATACTCTAACAATCATATTGGAAATCAATTTCGAGTGTACGTGTAAGTGTGACATGGAATTAAAATTTCCAAAAGTTACGATTTTTAAGAACTTCAATTGAGTCGTACAGAGAATAAAAAATTTCAAAAGTGTGAGTTTTTTTCATTTTCAAGGAATATTGTTTCTCAAAATCATTTTTTTTTCTAATTTATAGTTCTATGATTCTGATGAACAAATCGGTTTCTTCCTTTAAATCGCCTATCTCTATATCACACATTTTGAACATCATAAAATAGTAATGTTTTGGGTTTCATCAAATTTCCTATTATTCTGAAGAGACGAAGGGTGGGGGGAGGGGGGGGGGGCAAATTCCATCTTTGTACCCCCACGAGAATGCTCTAGATCCGGGCCTGCACAAGTTATTGTTGATATCAAATTGATCTTCAGTTGGGTATGGAACTCTTAACAAATTATGAAATACCAATGAAACTGCTTAGGGAGTCGCTTTTTCTCTGTATTGATATTTTACTAATCATTTAGTCCAATTTTGTACATATTTTTCTAATATATATTTTGCTTGTGATGGATAGGAATACCTTGAAGCTCATGAAATCCAAAAGAAGCATACAAAATTTGTAATCTTTGAAGAGATTCACAATTTGAGATCGCAAGGGTCAAAGAATATTCATTATGTTCTATTCATTTGTGCAACAAACATATATTGATTATTGATTGAAATAAATATTCATACCGAGAAAATTTTATCCTTGGATTTATTTGGATGGACTAAATTTTGTTTGAATCAACTAAATTTCTATTCAAATATGAACCTACTAGAGTTTTGATTGGATCAAATAAAGAATTCATTTCATCCGAGTAAATTTTTAGTCATTTCGAATAAAATTTACTTGAATCAAGTAAAAATTCACTGGATGCAATGAAATGTCTACACGGAGAAAATCGCCGTTTGGAAATATAGTAATCTTTGATAGAAAATTGGAGAATATTTCTTAAAATCTGTGAATATTTGTTGAAATCTGAGAGTGTTCCTCAGGTTCGTAATAAAGGTAAAACGGTTCACATTTTTGTTGAATTTTATTCAAAAGAGAATGGAAATTCACCAATACCTCACAAACAGTAGAAAAAAATATGAACTTTCCAAAACTCGTGCATGAAATTTTACAAAGTGATTAATGAGATTTCGAAATTTTGTCATTTACTTTGTAAAATTTCATGTACGATCAACAAAATTTCAAAATTTTACTATCCACTTTGTAAAATTTCATGCGCGAGTTTTGGATAGTTCATATTTTTTTCTACTGTCTGTGAGGTATTGGTGAATTTTCATTCTTTTTGAAATAAAATTCAACAAAAATGTGAACCGTTTTATCTTTATTCGAACTTCAGAAATAAACTCAGATTTTAACAAATATTCTCAGATTTCGAGAAATATTCTTCAATTTCCTATTAAATATTACTATACTTCCGAACTCCATTTTTCTCCGTGAGTAAGTTCATATTAATAAAAAAAACATTCTTCTGGTTGCATTTCTCCGCATTCGGTAACACGTTTTATCTCTGGTCTCTTCAAGGTATTTTGTGATTTTAATTTGCTGTTTCTTCCGATTCAAATGTTTTCTCATTTTATAAATATTATTTGTTCAGGGAATTTCACTTGATCATCAAATCAGTCATTCAGGTGTAAAACATCGATCCTAGTACTATTTGCTCACCATATTGATGCTTCATTTAACTTGGTATGGGAAGATTTTGCAATATACAACGTCATGACCTCACTCATTTTTGGATAGCTGACGAAGCTACGCGCTTCCACTCGTTATAAGTGTTACTTTTAGTTATGCGATCAAGTACTTCTATTTTGATGGAAAAATATTTGTGAATCCAATATAATGAAACGAATATTCCTAGAAAACAGGATGAATTGTTAAAAAAATATAGAGTAATTGTTGGAGCTCGAACGAATTTTTTCGATGCGAATAAATATTTTTTTGGTAGTTTGTAGGGGATCAATTACGATCATTTTTTCCCTCCAGTTAACACCGAAATTGTATTGAAAACGAAGATCTCTTTCCCAAATTATTGAGGATATGTATTCCAAGCTTTTGATATATTTCGCATTTAACTACCCTTCACTCTGTATGAATTTAATAAACTCGCAGGTGCACTGTTATGTAGGTCATCTCGCTTTATCGTAGCCTTTATATTTGGGTCAGCTATCGAAGGGTCAATATCAACAATGATCAAAGCCTTTCATTTATACTTATACAGTGCAAAACGCTCTATAGCTCTATAGATGAACATTACATTTTTGTGCTTTCGAACTCTTTGTACTCCAAAAATACCATGGATAACGTAATTGGAAGTGGATTATCCTCTAAACTTGAATGTAACGAATTATTTTCTAATTTTTCATCGTCAAGCTCGTTATTTTCATCTTTCTTTGTTCAGTTTGATACGCTCTATACGCATTATCACCCAATATGAGGGTGTCTCTTCAGTCTATCGAGAGAGATGGGAATGTATGTAATCGTAGTATCATCTTGTGTGATAAATATTCAGAATAATAATATTCTCTTCATTATGCACAAGTCTCGAAATTTTACTTTGATTTTACTTTGACGCATTTTCTTGTCGCCTTCGAAGTGAATGTTCGTCATTAAATTTCTCACGATCAAATCACATAAATTCGCTTAATACTCTGAATTCATTTCTTCACCGTCTCATCCACTTTAAATCCTGATAATTTAATTCAATGTTTCGTATCTCTCCTCCATTGCTCTATTGGATATCTTTATCTTGATGCTTAGCATCTGGAATCGCATTATCATGCTTTACATTCTCTTTTCACCTTCTCTCACTTTTCCACTCTTTCAGATTCATGAATTGATAGCTGACGCTCCATGTTAACCTTGCTGCTTGTATTTCATTTCCTTCAATGAACTCGGTACAAATAATTGCAAGACGCATTCAACATATCGCATTACATTGAATTCAAAAATCTAAGAAGAATAATTGAATTGTTTATAAAATGATCGTCATCACTTTCTTCCTTCCACTTCAAAGCTCAATCCTACAATCACGTTGATGGATCGAAAATCTTCATTTTCTTCCAGCAATATACGACGGGAGTTTAGTTTGAGCTTGCCATGAAATCTTGTATAATATTAGAGTAGCTTCAAAACAGAGTCTGCAGGTCGGAGAGACCAAACGTAAGTTGAGTACGATCTCCTTAAACTTGTCGCGAGAGTACAAAAGCAGTCACGAAATTGGGTCGGCATAGGGAGACTTTAAAGAAAAATTTCGCATTATAACTCTGGTACAAATAAGAAACAATCACACCTGTAAATTTTCTTCATTTACATTCTCCGTATTGTGTATTTACAAAAGAGAACAAAAATGAATAAAATTCACAATACGTGTGATAATTTATGAATGTACGTGAATTATTTGAATGAAACAAATTGTGTGCTTATTTCAATACAGTGAGGAATTTTTCGTACTAGGTAGAGTGTGGATTGAGAGAGAGGCACACAAACGGTGTTCGTTTTACTTAGTTTTGACTTCTTTCATGTTCATTTCAATCATTGTATGATTTTCAAATCTAATTCATTGTTATATTTTTCTTTGTTTCAGGTAAGTGTCAATACAATCTTTTTGGGAAATGGACTCTCAGTCTACCAACGAGCAATGATTCCGAAGTGGAAGGAAACTATGAATTGTTATTAGAGATCTTTTGTCAAGGTATAAATAATACGGATTATTAGTATATACAGAATTAATTTCTTTCGGAATCAAACTGAAGGAATTGAGATATAATAATTACTCGATTCACTCACTTCATTAACCAGGAAAACTTGAAGTGAATTGATGAACTTTGAGGTCACCCGTACGAAGCTCAAAGTTTTACATCTCCTTGAAAAAAATGGATTTATTTGATTTCCTCCGGAAGAAGTATAATGAACTTGTCCCTGCTGGTACATGGTCAAGTATTGAAAGTTGAGTGATCACACTGAGAGGAACCCTTGAGGTTATTGTAACTAAAACACCTCACTCGAATATTTTTAGTAAAAATTACCGGAAATTTGATTAATTCAACCAAGAAAATATAGTTGATACAACTAAGTGATGAATAAACTACACTGTAAAAAATAATTGTGGAATTTTCTACCAAAAAATGGTGGCAGCAAAGTTCCTCCATAGATGGGGAATTTTTCACCAAAATTTGATGGTAAAACAATTCCCCCACGATGAGGGGACGAAATCCACCAACTGTGTGGAGGAAAACTCTCCACATTTTTTACAGTGTATACTTCCTTGGTTGAATCAACCAAATTTTTAATAGCTCTTATTAGGAATGTTTACTTGAGATGTTGTAGTTACAGTAACTGTAGAAATTTCTCTCAGTGTAGGTCAGCCATGAGGGGCGAGACAACGCCAAGCGAATCGTTCACTAACCTATTTGATATGTTTGATTTCTTATTTGGTGAAACGCCCGACGTTTGCTGAAGCAAATATATAGAGAGGTATCTGATGATAAATTTTGAGATAATGAAAATATTTCAAATACACTTTCACACAGGAAATATTTTATCATACCCGACTTGACGTTGTACCGTTCATAATTTTGTTCTGAAAACTTCAAAAACTGTTGATGTTGGCTTGAAAAATAAACATTCGTGAAATTTAATTGCAATCCCTATATTCCGTATCCCATTGTAACCATTTCCATTGTATTTCCTCTGTGTATCATACAATTGAATTTTGCGGGAGTAAATTAGTCCTTTGTGCAACATGGTTCAACCAGGTTCTAGGAATTTTTTTTATTCCATACATCACAAGAAATCGAAACGAATGAATTTCCGAATTCCAGTGATGATACACAATTTTATATTCTAAACTTTCGAATGGAAACGATCACCTTGAAAAGTGAATGTATTTTGTGATGCCAAAGTTTGATATGGTAGAAATTGAGAATGTAGTGATATTATTTCTATACAATTCTCATCAAGAATTGTAGGGAATTTGAAGGAATGTTGAGAAGAACTAGGAGTTTCTGAAGAAAGTGTTGAGAAATCGATTATGTACATTTTAAAAGAATTACGTGGACTATACGAGGAGAATTTAGATCTATTTCCCATATAATAATTCGTAAGGTTTATACTACCATGGAATACCTTCACCGCGTATATTGAGAATTGTATAAATTTGAGTTTTGTCTAGGAAACTAATCGTATTACATCAGCGTACAATATTCCACGCGAAACTTTGACGCTTCGTTATACTTGACTGGAATCTTAACCAAGATTATGCAGGATAATACGTTAAATGAGATTCAAAACACTTCAATTAGCAGAAATAAAAAAGTGTGAAATTTGAATAAATCGGGTACAGCGATCTTCAATTGCTTTTCGGTCTTGTTTTTTTTTCCCGCTTTTATCGTCGTCAAAGTGGTTAGAGTGAGAAAAATTAATTAGTCAGAGCTCCGATGATTGGCTTGACTTGTTCAAATGGAAAAGATGACAAAGGGTAAGAGGGGTAGAGGAACAGCAACGAAGAAGGAGAAAGAGAATAGCGGGGTGGACGTCGAATCTATCGGTCCTTTCGATTCTTCTTCCTTCCTCCAAAGATAAACTCTGGAAACATCTTTTCTTCTCGCGAATTCTCTACGAGGTGCATTAATATAGATGGTATAAGAAGTGAAATTGTAGATAGGAATACGGCTTTCTGTGAGGTGAAACGTGAAACGAAATCGAATTGAAAGGCCAGACCAAACGATGTCAAGTTTAAATTAATTTCACTGCGATCAGCAAATGTATAATCGTAAGCTTTGCAACTCGTTATTTCAATCCGCTTCCACTTGAACAAATTTGTCTTCTGTTTTCATCTTCGATGATTGGTTTACTCGAAGGAAATTATAAATACCAGTGATTTCATTTCTCTTTGTTGTTTCCTATGAGGAATTGTTGATTGTGCAGTGGCTTTTATATAAAAGAGCGTGTAAACGACGGCTACACGGGAAATCATATGTGTCATCAATTTTGTATTCTGAAATTTTCTTTTTACGTGCTACGCTGTGAGTTGGGGAGAATTTCGTATAGTAAAATTTTTTCAATCAGTCAGGAATCAGTGTGAGTACTGTGCATGATTGATCTTTGAATTACTTGGGGAGTGTGAAATTTTTCGATTTGTCAGTTCCAGGATTTATGGGAGGGATGAAATTAATTTTTGGACGGAAAATTTCTCATGAAAGCAATGAGGAGTCATAATTATAGGCTGTTTCAGAACCTAATACCTGTCGAACAGCTAGGAAAAAATCCTTCTATTCTGATTTTGATAGAAAATGATAACCCAAAATGCATGCACTGAGGACATAATTTTATGAAGATTCTCGACGACTCGTAGTAGAATTATCATAAATCTGTTTTTATGATTGAATAAAATGTTTTCCATTATCAATTGGAAAATTGATTTTATTTCAATTTTGGATAGACACAAAAATCGGGTGCATTTCACCAGACAATCTTGGAAGTTACAATTGAAATTTTGGGCCGATTCAAAAACGAAAACAAATGTGGCAAAGAATGTTCCGATAGCTGATAGATGTAGCTTCAAAATGATAGAAGTACCGGCACGCTAACCAAATCTTTTGTGTAGGATTTCTCAAAAATACTTCAATATTTCCAAAATATCGTTCCATGCGGAAGAAAGTATACCGTGACGATTATTAAAAAGTGTTGATTATACAGAAGAATTATTGAAACAGTAACTTTACGACACTTATTTTCAAATTGTGATGAGTTTACTGTTCCCCTGGTAGAAATTCCTCTAGTAATTCGCTAGTTATAACACTCGCCCTCACGACAAACTAGAGTTCCAATTCAGTAACTTTTCAGTTCAATCACCAACTTATTAGTGTTCTTATATATACAGGGTGGGGCGTTTAAAGTGTCGCGGGCGTTTTTTCCAAAAATAAAGTGAGATACGAGAAAATTTTTCGGACAAAAGTTGTAGGGTACCGAGGGGGACATCCGATGGTGGCCTTGGCTTTGACCTCAAATCTCATCTTCAAGGGCATTCTGAGATCAACTCTTGTTTTTTAAATAGCATCTCATATTTTTCACTGCAGGATTCTAGGTCAAAAACCAAGAAACTTTTGTCTGAACCATTTTCCTGAAATCCGCAAAAATGGCGCTCTAATCGATATTGTTCCATTTTGAATCTGACATTCGAATAACTCGAAAACGAAGGGTCTTGCAAAAGAATGTTTCGTACAAAAGTTGTCAATACACAACAAATTTCAATCGTCTACATTACCACCATTCAGAGCTCACGCGATGTAAACAAACGACGGGGTTCAGTGAAAATTCACGATTTTGAGAGTCAGTTTGTTAGTTACATTTGATTATTACTCGGTTTATGACAAATTGAAAATCATGGATATCCGATACACGGTTTCTGAAAAGATCGATATGATCTACATTTACGGTGAAGTGCATAAGAACCCCAGACAAGCATATGACTTGTATGCAGAACGATTTCCTGAAAGAACAACGCCATCCATTAGGTATTTTCAACGCATTACAAAATTATTCTCAGAAACGGGAAGTGTTACAAGGGAAAAACGACATCGAATGAGAACTGTTAGCGGAGAAAATGCGGAAGTTAATGTACTAGCTGCAGTAGCCAATAATCCACACGTGAGCTCTCGTGAAATTGAACTCCATTCGGGAATTTCTCGAAGAAGTGTTCTTCGAATACTGAAACGTCAGAAATTCCATCCGTATCACATTTGTTTGCATCAAGACCTTCACGGTGATGATTTCGAAAATCGTGTACAGTTTTGTCGATGGGGTCTAGCGCAAATGCACAATAACAACTTCATCAACATATTATTTTCTGATGAATCGACGTTCACCAATCATGGTCAAGTAAATCGACATAATATGCATTACTGGCCGACAGAAAATCCAAGATGGTTACGTCAAGTAGAGCATCAAAGACAATGGGCTGTAAATGTTTGGTGTGCTATTTTTCGATCTCGAGTAATTGGACCGTACTTCATTGCAGATACGCTAAATGGAGAGAAGTACAGACATTTCTTAGATCAAGTACTTCCAACATTACTTGAAGACATACCTATTCAGGAACGATTGAATATGTGGTATCAACACGATGGTTGTCCATCCCATTATGCAGTCACAGCTCGAGAAATATTGGACAGAGATTATCCTGGACGATGGATAGGACGTCGTGGACCAGTTCATTGGCCTGCTCGTTCTCCGGATCTTACTTCTCCAGATTTTTTTTTGTGGGGATACATAAAAGATACAGTTTATCAACAAGCACCGACTACACCTGAGAATATGCGTCAACGAATCATCAATGCATGCGCGAGCATCAATGAAGATATTTTAGCACGAGTTCAGCAATCTTTTGTAAAACGTTTTGAAATGTGTATTGAAGTCGAAGGCCATCATTTTGAGCATCTACGGCATTAAAATTATCCAAGTGATGTAGACGATTGAAATGTGTTGTGTTTTGTCTGTTATACCCCATCACCTCCGTTTCAGTTCAAGGGGTCCCCCTTGGAATCACACAACTTTTGTCCGAAACATTCTCCTCCAAGACCCTTCGTTTTCGAGTTATTCTAATGTCAGATTCAGTATGGAACAATATCGATTAGAGCGCCATCTTTGCGGATTTCAGGAAAATGGTTCAGACAAAAGTTTCTTGGTTTTTGACCTAGAATCCAAATCTGCAGTAAAAAATATGAGGTGCTATTTAAAAAACAAGAGTTGACCTCAGAATGCCCTTGAAGATGAGATTTGAGGTCAAAGCCAAGGCCACCATCGGATGTCCCCCTCGATACCCTACAATTTTTGTCCGAAAAATTTTCTCGTATCTCATTTTATTTTTGGAAAAAACGCCCGCGACACTTTAAATGCCCCACCCTGTATATAATATATATAAATATTACATTAAACATTATATTTATAAATATGATGTATATCTAATAACATCAAATATATAATAAATATACATATGAGGTCTCTAGTTTTTCACAAGGGGAAGTGTTACAACTCGTGAATTACTAGACAAATTTCTACCAGGGCCATGTACCATTTTTTCAGAGGGCTTATTTCCAGAGTTGACTTAAACCAATGAAGTCGGAGCTACATCATTGTACACATTGATGTGCTTGACTCCTGAGTGGTCAACTTATTTAATTCATAACTCGAAACATAAGCTCCAAATATTGGAAGTACAAATTAGTTCGGTCCAGTTTGAAAAGATGACTCTCGCTCTCATGACTGTTTCATAGTCACAACCGATTTCAATTGTTTCAGAGAGGTTAGACACCTGTGAATAATATTCAGTTGATATCACTCCGATCTCCTCCTAGAATCCCGATTTTTACTCAGTGAAGTATGTCAGATTTCGTTTCAACTAAGCAGCAATTGCAGGAGGTGCTAGTTTTCTGTTTTAATTGGAAAAAAAGTGCAGATGAAGCCCATCGAATGCTTGTGGAAATTTATGGTAACAATGCTCCAACTGATAAATCATGTAGGGAATGGTTTCGACGTTTGAAGAATGGCGATTTCAGTGTCGAAGACAACCCTCGCTCAGGATAACCACAAAAATTCGAAAACGAGGAATTGGAGGCTTTACTCGACGAAGATCTGAGTCAAACGCAACAGGAGCTTGCGGAATCATTAGGAGTTACGCAACAAGCAGTTTCCGTACGATTACAATCCATGGGCATGATTCAAAAGCAAGGCAATTGGGTGCCTTATGACTCAAAGCCTAGAGGCATTGAACAGCGATTTTTCACTTGCGAGCAGCTGATTCAAAGACAACGAAGAAAGGGGTTCTTACATCGGATTGTGACAGGAGATGAGAAATGGATATTCTACGATAACCCCGAGAAAAGAGAATACTATGCTATGCCCGGTCAATCGTTGTCATCGACTTCAACATCGACACCAAAGAGGAATATTCATGGTTCAAAGATCATGCTGTGTATCTGGTGGGACCAAAAGGGTGTTATATACTATGAGTTGCTAAAACCTGGTGATTCTATTACGGGTGATCGGTATAGGCTACAATTGATTCGTTTGAGTCGCGCGTTACGAGAAAACCGTCCGGAATACAAGGAAAGACATGACAAAGTTATTCTTTTACACGATGACGCTCGGCCTCATGTCGCAAAAGTAGTGAAAAATTATCTGGAAACGTTTAAGTGGGATATTCTACCGCACCCGCCGTACTCGCCGGACATTGCTCCTTCCGATTACTGGTTATTCCGACAGATGCAGCACGATTTGGCAGGCCACCGGTTCACTTTGTTCGAAGAAATCGAAAATTGACTCCTATCTTGGATCGCCTTGAAAGATGAGACATTTTTCCGTAACGAGATTCGAAAATTACCCGAAAGATGGGGAAAGTGATAGCCAGCGATGGACCATACTTTGGATAATTTGATAATTCATGTTCTTCAGAAATCAACGCATCTTCAACTGTAAAGAAACGGATTGAATTAATTTGTACTCCCAATGAAGCAGAGTGAATATCTTGATACCTTGAAAGCAGCTTGAGTTTATGCACTATTGGTAGATTCAATGAAATCGAATATTGAATTATTCAAATTATATTGTATCTCCAGAAATCACTGGAAAACCTGAATACATTCAAGTACTTCGAACATTCCGGGAACCCAGAACATCTCAGGCACCCACAATCAATCTGGTACCCAAAATATCTCGGTACCCGAATCAAATCAGATTCTCAAAAATTCGGAAAATTTTAAAAATCCGTCCCGATTCTCGGAATTGAGAACCCGAATTATTCGGGTCTCGCACACCCTTAATATTTATGGATATTTCTGTATTAAGTCGACATGATTTCTTGTAAGATTTACTCTCTAAATCTCTTGGAGTAAAAATCCACTCCCAAAGAGCGAAAATACTGCAATTCCAAGAAGAGTGAGTTTTCACTTCATAAGAGTGAATTTTCACTCTCTCACAGTGAGGATTTCACTCTTTTAAAAGAGTGACATTTCACCTTCTTGGAACGAGTTGAACCTTCACTCTGTTGATGTGAGAACTCACTCTTATATAGTAAAAAGTCACTTTTTAGAAGTGGAATCTCACTCTTCCTGGATTCGCAGTATCTTCACTCTCCAAGAGTGAATTTTTTACTCCAAGAAATTCAGAGAGTATATGATATCTTGTAATGAATATATCGTGGAAATCACAAACTCCTAAGTCTGTATTGCGTCTCGATGAGAAAGAGTTTTTAAATTTCCCTTGTTTTTAGCATGTTCTGAGAAGAATATCTCCCTAATTCAGGAATATCTTACACGGAGAAAAATAAAGGAGTATATTTCATTCCGTGCGATTAGTCGACAGTTTTTGGTAGCTCCTACGGTGTTTCTAGTATGGCTGATTCTTTACAAAGTCAGTCTTTCTTGGAAATCGATAAAAATTACTCCAATGCAGTAATTTCTTCCCCGAAAATAGTCATCCATATGACTGCGCGCTAGAGTAAGACCTACCGCGATTGCAATAGCAGTTACTCCTTATTTTTCTCCGTGTACAGTGCAAAAAATTTCACTGGGAAATTTTAGCATTTCACTGGTAGATATCAACCAGTCCATTGAACTGGAAATTCTACACCGAAAAAAAGGATTTAGCTGAATATTAAACAGCTAGGAAATTGAGTCACTCTAAATAAAAATTCAGTTGGACCAAATGAATTTTGTTCATCACAGCTGAATTTTTCATTTACCTTGAATAAATTGTTTCATTCATATTTCAGACAACTAGACTTTTACCTATGCTAGCTAAAATCGAACTGAGACAACTAAATTTTAGTTGCCGCAGCTGGATACCTTCTTCTCAGTGTAGTGAATTCGTGGAGACAGTTCAGAACATTCACTGGAATTTTACTGCAAGAATTTGAATTTTACAATAGACAATCCATAAAATTCTAGTGAATGTACTGCACTGAGAGAAAGTTATCTAGTTGCGGCAACTCAAATTTAGTTGTCACAGTTGGATTCTAGGTAATTGAATAGAATAGAAATTTAGTTGTATGGAATATGAATAGAAGAATTTATTCAAGGCAAATAAAAAATTCAGCTATGACAAATAAAATTTATTTGATTCAACTAAATTTTTACTTGGACTGACTAAATTTCTTAGCTGTCTAATATTCAACTAAACCCTTTTTCCCAGTGTTGACAAAGAAATCAATGAAATTTCCCAGTACCGATACGCAGCAAAGTGCCGGTTGTTTTGTTTACAGTGTAAGCGTCACCGTAATAATTAGCATAAAATTGATGAATCTTTTATGATAATCTGATATATGATTCTCATAGCTCCGCATCTTAGGAAATCATAACCTTCTCCATTAGTGATGTACTAACTTCAAAAATTTCTCCTGATTAATCGGACAATGAAAATGAAATTTATCCCTCTATTTTCTCAAAGTATTGTTGTTCTGTAAATCTGATTATAAACTTCCATCCTTGAACGTGTAGCACGAAAAATCAATTTCATCTGAGAACTTTCAAGAATGTACATTTCGTGTAATCGTTGTGTACCCTTCTATATTAGAACAGTAAAGGACAGAACTGCCATGAAGTTGAAGTTCACCAAGAACTTCTAAATTGATTTGAAGAAGCTACAAGAAGATGATAAAAGACTCAGCAAGGTCAGTGAAGGTATTTGAAGTTTACTGAGAGTTCGAAGTTTCTAAAATCTGTTGATATTACGCCAAGATCATTCAAAATAAAGGATAAGCTCTGATTCTCTCGAGACAATAATCCAAGAAGTAATCGAAGTTGCCTTGACACACAAAATTACTAGAACTAAAATTCTGTCTCTCTTCTTTACCCAAGGGTGAATGGAAGAAGCTCGAAAAGATATTGCATGGAGAAAAAATAATTCACTAACATTCAGATGGCTAGAAATTAGCTACGAGTATTATTTTATAGCTCTATTGTGACGCGCTCGTCTAAACGTTTCACTTGTGAAAGATTATAATGATCAATCATCGCCGTCGAAGCGAAATTAAAGGTACGATAGCGCTCACCTGCGCAGCATTGCGACTGCAATGCTTCACCTTCGTCCCAACCCCTGCAAAACAAAGAGTTCAGGTTGTAAATAGGAGGAGAGGATAGAAAAGTGAAATCAGAAGTTGAGATAATAATAGATTAGATTGATTAATTAATGATTAAGTTATAACGATTACCTATCGCCGATAAGACCAAAACCGCCCCGTAGACGAAGTAAATTCACTCGCGTAAATCTCTACGACGCGAAAAGAGGAATAAAGCACAAATTCGTTCTCTTCTTCTAGGGCAAAATCCAGCCAATCAGGGTTAGTATCTGAGAATTCATCCTGAACTCCCCTTTTTTTCGTCAATTTCCGCTAGAGCCAACTTCTTCCAGCTAACTTCCGCTAGTGCACGGAGAAAAATAATGTAGTAAAATAGTATTATTTCGTCAAATGTCACAATTACCTGACGGTTTCATAGGCTTTCTTACAGAATGTAGTAAAAATCATTGCAGTTGTAGTATTCTATTCCACATTTGAGAAGTACTTCTCAAGAAATGAGACATATAGTACTAATTTAATACTAGAAAATTTTGTAACTTTCATTGTATTATTTTTCTCCGTGTGCCAACGTCTCACGCACTGAGGAAAAGGTTTATCTATAGTCAAAAAATGTATATTTGGTTATGGCGGAATAAGTATTCATTTCACAAAAATTCATCATAATTCTCCCGAATATGATTTATTAACTATGAACAAACGTTGATTTCTACAGAATATGACTTTTTCATTATTAACGGAATATATTTGATTCAAACAAATATTTATTTCCCCATTAGCAAATATACGTTTGTTAACTATGAATCAAGCTTTTTCTCAGTGCATCCAAAGCACTAAGATTTATCAAGTCCCTTTCCCAGTCAACCTATTAGAATCAACCATTAGAATTCGAGCCAACCCACTAATAGCTCAGAGTCACAGCCGCCCGCTGAGACTGGTTGGTTCCATCTGAACCAATCAAAACACTCAGATCTACTAAGCTCAGAAGGAGTTATCAAAACTCCTATTATCTCCCGGTCGCGTTCCGAAACTCAATCAAATCGTGTATAACCGGTCGCGTATTGGTTATTTACTTTTACAACCGTAATAAGTGCGAACTTTCCGTTGGATCCGGTACCTTCTATTCGATTTGATCGTTAATCACGTAGCACACGTTTCCGTTAGAGAGTCCGGACCAATGCGTCGTTAAGAATAAATCTAAGAGATTTTTGTCTCAATTACTTCATATTAATTATCATAATTGATCATTGTTCTGTATTCAACGCGAACTTCTTTGTTGACCTTTCACCCCTTAACCTAATTCAAAGGGTGTTTATTACACGTGCTTTTGTAAGTTGACTATGATAAACTTGTTACAAATTTATTCAGTCATGTTTCAATAATCTGTGACCCGCGTTCTCCCACTCTTATACGCTTTATAAAATTCAACTCTCAGCGTTCAACATTTTAATTCTACTCATTACTTTTTCTACAGTATTCGTAATCTTCCATATTTTCACGTAAAAATTCATTTGACAAACCTTCCTGTTTCCAGTTTACTAAGAAAAGTAAGGAAAAAAGTCTTATATCTTCAAACGATATTTTTCTTCGTGTGTCCCCTTAATGAGACTGTTTACAACATCTTCTCAATTCGAGCATCTTGACAATGTCTTTTCTCTTTGAATCATATCTAGATCAGGAGATATTGGAACGCTTTCATAATATATCGATAATACACATTCTGAATTTCCCTGAAATTTTAATTTAATTTCCAGTCAACATCATTTCATAGTGTAATTGTATCTACCTCAAATGTGGCGCAAAAAATGTATATCTAGGAGTTTTCGTCATTAAATCAGCAGGGTACAAATACTTGAGATACTCTTGCATTATTCAAACTCATGTGTCTGCATTAATGTACATCGACTTCTTGTTTCCCGTTGAAATGGAATTCATATTCATTCAAATTCATCAACTCAACGACTGAATTCATTTTTAAGATATAACTTCAATAGTAAACGGTTTTTGGAAACGATTACAATTTTCTTGCTCAGCAAAAATTGATCTTCCCTTCCTTTGTGCTCTTCCGTAACAAAGTTGTTGCTTCATCTCTCATTCTTCTCTCGGTCTCACAGATAGCAAAAGATTTCATGGCTTGTCAATATTTGGACTTCTTCTCTCTATACGGTTTATGAAAATACATAATAGGGGTTCCAGCTAAATCGATCTAACCCCATGGATATCTATGGATTCCGTATTGTCGATGTATTCGTGGACATACAATCCATGATGAGTTTATTGACACGTGAAATAGAAAAATTCATGATGTTCGCGAAAAGTAATCATTCATTTTTGTTGCCTTATCTCCGGTATTTAACGCTTGTGAAGTATATTCGCTACATGCATCCAGGGGGATAATTTAGATGGTAAATAAGTAGTAAATCACTTCCGTGGCCAGTAATATTCAATATCGGAGGATATTATTTGAAAAATCTGGATTCAGTTGTGTTTGAATGCAGCAAAGAGTCCACTTTTATTTGCGAACCGACGTTTCGGCTAGGGACTGACCCTTTTTGAAGAAAATTGCAAATCATAGAGATGAAAAAGGAGATTAATCTCTCTCTCTCTCTCTCTCTCTCTCTTTCTCTCTCTCCATCAAACCCATGTTTTTTGGATAAGATGAAAATAGGGGTACGAACGCGTTTATTCAACGTAGTTTTCCACTCTATCTACACAAGATAAATTCAATGGAAGAAGAATAATCTCCTTCGGCTCTATGATTTCCTTGAATCGCGAATGAAAGTGAACTCCTTGTTCGCTTAAAAGGACGTCTTTTCTATTTTCGAAAACGTTATACCAACACGGGTATTCTACGCCGATGACACAAAATTTTCCTGTTACAATTGATCCTTCTTATAACTCAATACCATACGCTTTGTTAGAATTATCATAATTATTGCGAATAACAGGAATCAAGTCCAATTTTGAGCATCTCACTTCTAATCTTGAAAACCTTCATCTTCAGCTTTGAGAAGATTGTTCAAATTCTGTCGAATTGTTGCTTCTCAGGTCATGTATCGACCGAATACCAGGAGGTTCGCTATCTATCGACAAGGACTTGGAAATGATTCTGCGCTGCATTGGTACATTTAATGATTTCGCGATAGACTCCAATTTTTGTTATGAAAACTTGAAATTAACCTTTGATGATATCCAAATATAGATAGTTAATATATATGTCATTTATCTTCTAAACATCCATGAACATGTTTGAAATCAACTTGAACGATACACACATCCTTGTAATCCCTTCACGTGCAGACGTTATACTTTCATTAGATTGCATTTGAGGTATTTACTGAACTGAAAAGAAATGACGGAATGAGAATTTGCCGTAAGATAGATCGACAGTCTGAAACCGACCGTGGCCTACTTTTTCATCTTTGCTCAGTCTGTTTGAATAAAATATGACTTATAAGCCAAGTTAAATTCCTCCCATCCATTTTACGTGAATCCATTCAGATAGCATCTCACGAGAAAAGAAATTATGGATGATGCTAAATTCAAAAAATATGAATTCATTTTGTGTATCGTCGTTTGCGTATTTTATCAATATAAAAAATCGTTAATCAAAATCTGTGTTGAATTCTTCCTGATAGAAAGCAGTATGTGAATTCTATATTAATCCCTCAATGGAAGATCACAATATGTAAAAACCGAAGTCTCATCAAGATTGAACTCTTTATCCTCTATTATTCAGGGATTCCAATGAAGGGAAAAAAACAGCCAAGGAGAATGCGATTTCTCAACTACGTCATCGTCCAATCCGTTTCAGTTGCATTCAAATTTCTCATATCTTCAATTTTTATTCTCTACTCCGACATCCACCTCCATAAATATTTGTTATGCATTCAATGTTTCTTCCCGTTTTATTTTCTACGTTGAAGTTTTCACAACGCCCTTCCGCGCTATGCTTTGATTATTTTTGCTGCATATCTGTTTTTTTTTTCTCCACATACCAAAAAGGAGGATCAACTTTTCTCGCTATAACACTTCCTTTCTCCGATGGTGAGAGATAACAATGCCTTGACTTCTACTCGGGTCTTCCCTATTCAGAGTTCCCTCGTTACATTCCTTTACATCGGAGAACGGAAAATATAGATGTGGAATAAATGAAAGCACAGGAAAAATTCCATGAAGTAGATATAAATTCCATGTAATATAGATTTTGATTTTTGTTTTCTGTTACACGGAGAAAAATGCAGCTCGAAAGGATAGTAATCTTTAATAGAAAATTAGAGAATATTTCTCAAAATCTAAGAATTCTCCTTGAGTTCGTAATAAACATAAAACGGTTCAGATTTCTCTTGAATATTGCTCGAAAAACAATGAAAAATTATCAATACTTAACAAATCATAAAAAAAAATATGAAGTTTCCAAAAGTCGCGCATGAAATTTTACAAAGTAAATAACAAAATTTTGGGATCTTTTTTTCAAATTACAGAATTTTGCTATTCAATTTGTGAAATTTCATTCGCGACTTTTGGAAACTTCATGTTTGTTTTTATGATTTGTTAAGTATTGATAATTTTTCATTGTTTTTCGAGCAATATTCAAGAGGAATCTCAACCGTTTTATGTTTATTAGAAACTTGAGAAAAATTCTTAGATTTTAAGGAATATTCTCAGATTCCAAGAAATATTCTCCAATTTTCTATTAAAGATTACTATCCTTTCGAGCTGAATTTTTCTCCGTGTACATTCAAAATTCATCGTGGAAAATTGTTTCCATTAACGAGGAGGAATATTTTGGTCATATAATTGATGCGATTGTGGAATTATTTGCTATAACGGCAATTCAAAAATAATCACTGATTTTCATAGCCAATAATTTTTTTACATTCGGATTATCTGATTTTTTACAAAAACAATGAATAAATGGAAGAAGTTTACAAAGCAAGGTTACCAAGTAATAATTCTATTCTAGAAGCATCTAATAACGTAATGCAATTTTTATTAGAACCGAATGCAAATGTTCAAGTATTCAGGTGGAACATGCGTGAATAATTACACAGGTCTACAATGATTTTGGTGCCGCTAAAACTAAAGCAGATTTTGAGTATATTCGATACCCTGACTCTGGAAATATACTTATTTTTTTAATGCTACGTGTAGTTTTCAAGAAATCGCAGGTGTAAAATAAAATGAAAATGCACGATTTTGAAACGTTTCATTCAATTATTCCACACGTTAACAACATTTTATCAAATTATTCTTCAAATTATCTCAAAATATGAGTCATTCTCTTCCAAATGCGATTAGGTTTGTTCAAATATCTTTTTTTTTTCTCTGAGATACGACAGTTTGAAAATTGTGTTATTTCACCTATTCACTAAATCCATGAACACACAAATTTCAAATTGTCGTGTCACAGTAAAAAAAAAGATATTCGAGCAAACTCAACGGCATTCGGAAGGGGATGGATTATATTTTGAGGTGCATCTACTAGTTTCATGAGAAAAAATTACATTCTGACGTCACGTAATCTCAAATATGTCGAAAAACGGTGTTTTTCACACTTTGACGTTAAAATATCTCAAAAACCACACGTAATAATGCAATTTTGAAGCCAGATTCGGATTCAGCGCGCCAAAATACTTCGGAAAAGTATGATACAGTTGTTGCACCAAACAAAAAGTTCAATTTTGTAGGCCTGTGTTATCATCCAAATATCAGTCATGTTTGATGGGATTCATGTAGAAATTGACTGGCTGTTTTGTGAACGGTGATGTACACGGCAAAAGCAATACACGCGGAAAAATTCGATGGACTTGTAATGGGAGTCCTATCATGATTTGGATCTATAAAAGCCTCATGGAATTTCTATAGATTTCCTACGAAATCATGTTGAGGTACATAGATTTTTATAGAATTTCTATAGAAATCCCATGAAGTTTGTATAGAACCAAACCCTGTCACACTGACAGAAAAACGACCACATTGAAACATTCGCTGTCGTAATAACTTGGAATCTGATTCGATTCAACCAGGAAATGTGATTGCGATGGTCAGAAACAGTGGTTGAAGCAAAAATGAACTACATTTCTCAGGTTAGAAAAACCAGATTCTCTTCTTGGTGTGATAACCAGAATATGTAGTTAATTTTGGCTTCAACCACTTTTTTTGGACATCACAATTACATTTCCTGGTGAATCGAACCAGATTTCAAGTCATTGCGGCCACGGATGTTCCAACAACGTCGTTCTTCTGTCAGTGTAGGCATTCCACTACAATTCTATTGAATCCTTCCGCCCGGGAAAATTTTGTGTCACTTTTTGTTGGAACAGTGAATTTTTTGTCAACATAGCAAGTAATTTTGTTACATCAACAAATTATTTAGCCTCAGCTGCGGATTATTGACTTAGACAGCTGAATCTTCAGTGGTATATAAATAGAATAGCAAACAAATTTAACTGGAGGAACCAACAGTTAGCTGTAAAAACTGAAATACGTATTGTTCCGACGAAAGGTACCCAAAGAAATATGATTTAATTGTCACAATGAATTATTTGTTTCCGTGTAACACTTGATTGGCCATTCCTTGACCATATCTATAGATACTGTATACAAGCAGACGAGATTCTTTGCTGAATTCGATTTCTTGTCATGGAAACTACTTGATAGATAAAATTCAATATCGTAGAATAAGGTAAACCAGGATGATATGGGATGAAATGAAACATCTTCATACAGTATCTATTCGATCGATTGATGCGTTAAGAATTAATGTCCCACTTTGTTTTATATCGTTCCGCTTTACCTCATTTTACGTTGCTACGTTAAATGGTAAAGTATCTAAAAATATTCCAACTTTCATAAAAACGAGGAATATCTTAATTGGATATATAATTTGTTTAATGAAAAGTCGTTGATGATTGTTTATTTCGGTCATGATTCAAACGGAAAATTGAAGATCTGACTCGATGAAAGGAAGACATCGATTTCAATGATTCCGGTCGCAATTCTAACTGATAGTTGGCAATTTGTCTCAATTGCAGCAGTAAAACACAGTGTATGACAAATGTGTGTGTGGTTGTTGTAATTCCTTTTATCTAACTGGTGCAGGGAGAAAATCTCCCTCCCTATCCTCCTCTCTAGCATTAACTCAATTTTCTAGAAGCGATCGTTTCGCGCAAGTAGAAATGCTCCAGCCATTGACGAGTTTTGTAACGCTCAAGGGGATACTAGCGCCGGGACTTGAGCCAAATCTTTCGTGTAAGATATCTCCACAATACTTGAATATTTCCAAAATATCCCTCTATATAGCATTTCTTGAATGTCTATAGAAATGCTGTATAGAGCGATATTTTGAAAATATTCAAGTATTTTGGAGAAATCTCACACAAAAGTTTGGAGATGTCCCGGCGCTAGTATGTCTTCAACTAGCCAGAGACTAGACACTTGCGAGTACCTAACCAGAACCTTAAGATACACTCACAAGCGTCTACCCAAGTAGGAATGCTCTGGTTATTAACAGGTTTTGTAACGTTCAACTAGTCAAATACTAGACACTTGCAAGTACCTCACCAGAACCCTACGAGGTACTTGCGAGCGTCTAGTTTTTGGCTGGTTGAGCGTCACAAAACTCGTCAATGACTACAGGAGCATTGCTACTAGGGAACTTTTACCAAGGAAAATCGCCATTTCTTCCACCCTTTCATACTCAAGTTTACCGGATACCAAGATAAAAACCAACGGAGATCACGCGTTTTCATTTAGTGAAAAGAATGTTTGAAAAATGCTTAATTTATGGTCTGCTAATTGTATCTCCCCCTTCAAAAACCACTGCCTGCACAAGTCCTATATCCCAAGTCCTGGTATACTTTACTTCTTCCATCCTTCGTTGTTTGGAACGGCGATCAACGCAGTTCAAAATGATATCATTAACATAAAGTTGTGTCATAATTGTCGCCGAAGATGGGCCACCTTCTGTCTCCATTGCATCACGCGAGTGCCCACCGTGAATTTTCATTCTTTTCATCTCCAAACAGCTACACTGTAAAAGGAACTGCTTCAAACTTCATGAAAATATAAAGAAGTTTTACTATGAAATATTGGATTGAAAATAGTTTCGGATTGGAGGAATTTTTTCTTAACTTTGATAACAAATATTTGTGCAATTTAATAAATGATTGTTCCATTTGTGAGAGTGGTTTTTTAATTCCATTACTGGAATTAAATTAAAAAACTATTAGTCAATTCAAATGGAAATATGATATTTCATGAAAAATTTCATAATAAATGTTAGTAGACAAGAACAAACGTACTCGTATCTTTCTATAATTTTCATTGATGACAGTCATTTGAGTTGACAGAGTTCCTAATCACGAGTTATTCACATATAATCTCACAAATGTACTGCATCAAGAGTACAAAACTAGTGTGAATGTTTTGGCCAGCGTCTATGTAACCACGCCATTTTATTTCATCGAACGTTGCTTTTACGATTACTGCGCGCAAGATATGTTAAACCACTTCTCAACATCACTCACGTGAACAAGAGTACACATCATTGCAGGTTGTACAAGATAAGTATATAGCTACATACTTTGAAGCCTTTTCAAGTGTCCTTCTGTTAGTTAAACAAAAGCTAGCATCAAAATCGCTTCTCTTCTATGTTCGTTTGTTGATCTCTGTTGTGAGTTTCAGACCACATTCGGTCGGAAGATGAACTGAGGTTTCGGAAGATGAACTGTCGAACGTGAAGTGTTCGAAGAATGTAGTTCGTAACAAAACTCTTGGCGGATTCATCAAACATTCTCTTGGAAATGGAAACAATCAGAAGAATTCACTCGAATACTTTGATGCTGAATACTTGATGAATTGTTTTTGTACGTAAAATTAGTAATTCCGTCTGTTGAGAGGATTTCTTTTTTTATCGATGTTTATACAATTTTCAATTTTATAAATTTTCATTTTCAACGCTCAACTCTTCCGAGTACTTTTTATTCGATAAATTTGTATTCGAGGGAGGAAATCGATATCCTATTTCGCATTTGTTGGGTCATCATGTATTAACTTCGAAGGTGTTGGATATTTTCGTTGTTCCGCGATTATAATTCATTGTTCGTGTGCCTTCGGCAGGGACATCACGGCCGTGGACAACTATAAAACAATGTTTCTTGTACATTATATTTTGTGAAATATGATTTTGTGGAAATGTATTTCTTTTGCGACATTGCCAAACCCCTGTAGCAATCGGTGTTTAATCGCATGTTTTTTCGACAGAACCCTACACTGAGAACCCAATTTCTTAGATTGAAAGAAAATTTCTTTGCCCTCATTCTGGTAAATCTTGTTTTCAATGGGAAAAATAATTCATTTCAATGAAAAAATTTTTGATTGAATTGAAGTAGTTTTTTTCAAATTTAAGTAGGACTATATTTTTCTTCCAATTTGAAAATTCTTTGTTTCAGTTTGATGAAAACTTTTTCCTTCCAACTGAATTTCCTTTGATTGGAAAAAATATTTATTGGAATCAGGACAAAGAAGAATGTCTTCCAATCTGAAAAATTGGGCTCTCAGTGTAGTAGAAATAATTATAACGGTTGTCTAGCGTCTCTCAAGGCACTAGCAGTGAAGGTAGTTGCTAGAAACAGCCTTGACATATTGACTATGAGATGACTAGAGTGATTTTTGCTAGGGAAGGGTAAGAAGGAAGCGTTTCATGTCTAGTGGAATGATCGTGGATGGAAGAGATTGAACGATTGTATGAAAATGAATTTTTATTCATCTTTCAGCACGCTGGTTCTAGGGTCCTCGAGAACATGATTGTTATCGATATATACATGATACATCTGAATCAGTTATCGCGTGAAGATTTTTCATGTAGCAGAAACTAGCAGTCCTAAAGCTACCAGCTGATTGTTGTAATTTTTGAGTCAACGTTGTTAAAATCTTGTTGATACCACAAATCGATTAAGTAGCATTCCTCAAGGCGTTTCAGCTGCTTGAATTGTTAACAAGGTGTTTCATACAAATTTGTAACAATTGGTCGCTAGCTTCAACCTCTAACATTTCTTAGTGTAATCGATACGAATGTAACATAGAGAATATGGAATTGAAAATAGCGAATGAAAATTCACAAAATTGGACAGATCGGCTGAGAGCTTGTTGAGGTTACTCATTAAAAGATTGATATTGAATTATGAATTTCAAGACAATAGATTTATACTATAGATGAATGTCAGTTTTAACGTATGCAATGAATTCAACCATCAATGTTGCAAAATTACTTATTTCGTTGTACAAATATAGTATTAATTTTCTTCCTGAAATTTTTCTGGAAGATGAAAGATAGGAAGGAGGTTTCTTTAGCTAACTAACTGATGCTGAAGTTCAACTAATGCTAGATCGACAACAACACTTTCCATCACTCCGTTAATAGAAAAGTTGCGAAGATCATATGGAATTCATATATAAAATCCTTGTATTGAACATGACTTTGTTTTCAGTTGAATGCCATTTCTAGATAGCTTATATATTGTTTTCCAAAATTATATTGTATCCTCATCGATAATTGTAACTCTTAATAATATAAAGAACAGTGATAGATCATCTGTTGATTACGCAGTAATGCGTACAAGTCTTCTTCCTACGCGTAACCTTTCCAAGTTCGGATATCTCGACAAAATGACAACAATCGAAGGTCCTCTATTATCTCTGACCAGCAATTATCTTATTTAACGACCATTTTTTATTCTCTTCCATTAAATTTGAATTGAAATTGATAATTCAACGAATAACGAGATTACAGAAAACACGTGTTGAAATTGAACTACCAGGAACGGCAAATGGCATAGCTGTTCGAATATAAGAGGAGCGATAAAAGTCACTATAATTTTCACAAAATTGAATTCCTCGTGGAAATTCGTAGTTTCTTAATAACAACCGCGTATGAAGGTATCAGAATTCGTAATCTTATTTGATTTACAAACTATGTTATTCGGTAAGTTATATATAAGAGAAGACCATGATCCCAATTGTCACATTTATCAATTTCAGTACGTAATGAAATTGTTTAGCCTTTTCGAAAACTCGCGTAATTCATGCTTTGACCTATAGAATTCATTAGGTTGTGGATTATGTTTATGAGTTGTGTACCCTCACTGTATGCGTATTAGCATTTGGTGGGTAATACCTTAACTTTCAAAGTCTGGGGAAACTACTTTCATTGAAAAGCCAGACGGTTGGTCGGTGTAGGTACAAGGACGCTCTTGAATCTCTATTCATCCGCCACGCTCGTTTTATTCTTCTCTTTCTCTCTCTCTCTCTCTCTCTCTCTCTCTCTCTCTCTCTCTCTCTCTCTCTCTCTCTTTCTCTCTCTCTTCCTTTTTCTTCTGCTCTTCACTTTTTCCCTACCCCGTATTGCTTTTTTTCCTCTTCTTTTCATCTTTCCATCACGTCCCAAGTTACCTGTCTTGGTTTCGCTTCATCTTTGGATCACCGTTCTCCGTATATCTCTTTCTTTTCTTTACCATTGACTTCTCTCCGATGTACATGTTGACTCTTTCCTTCATATATTTCTCCAAAAACTTATCGTGTTGCAGCGCATCGACATCCACGTATCAAAGAAAAGAAAGAAGAACAAGTGGCTCATGGACTATAAATAAATTTGTACACCCAGATGCATGGAGTGCCTTTGACACGCGATCATTATCCTCAAGGGCTTTGAATTATATTCTCAACAAGAATATTGATCAATTCATAATGAATATCGATCGGTTTTTAACGAGTTAAAATAGCTAAGTGCATGGTAAATCGTATTAAATAACATTCCATATTCGATATTTTAATTTAATCATCTCAACAGTTCTGAACAATAACTTTTGTACGAAGCTTTCTGTTGACTTTATTCCTCATTATGATCAATATTATCACCTAATTATCTAATTCAATGATGGGAGTTTTAGTTTTGGATTTTCAGATCCAGTTGAACAGTCGATATAACAATGCTTCAATTCAGTTGAACTCACATTCGAATTGACTTCAATTGAAATTGAGGAAACTGTATCGAATATTATATACGTAAAACTTGAACAGTTCTGGGAACGAGATTGATTCGATTCGAACACAATTCTCAACGGGGATTGCAATGAATGGTCTGTCTCGATTGTAGTGAATCAATCAACGATTCATTGTGTTTGAGGATTTTTAACGCATGCAACTATTGAAATTATTATATTTACAAATATTTTGTGTAAAATCTTGGATATAGTGTACGGAGAAAAATTTACTGTAATATTTACTACACTGTAAAAAATTTGCGGAGTCTTTCTTCACACTGTTGGTGGATAAAAATGAGAGATTTCTCCACCACTTTGAGGAATTATTTTGTTTTTTGGGTGTTGAATTTTCTACAAATGGGGGGAAAGTCCACCAAATTATGGTGAAAAATTCCCCATCTATGGAGGAAACCTGCTGCCACTATTCTTTGGGGGAAAATTCCATAATCATTTTTTACATTGTTTATCCCCGATAAATATAGTGATAACATTATATTGGTGTGATTTATACTGAAATATCCGTTGGATTTATCGTAATTTAGGTGACCATTGCTGTAAATTTTCATTTTTATCGGAGACCTTGGTTTATTGAACAAAAATTTTCCTATAATTACAGGAATTTCCTCTCTGTGTAATATCCTATCATGAATTATCGAAATAAAAAGTTATTTTACAGAATCATCCACAGCGTACAATGTGGGATGAAATCGAAAGAATAGAACTGTATGTTAGTTTCCACAGATAACTGTAGAACTTATACAATAGTTATTTATCATATCTCCAAAGGTGAACATAAAATTACCTCTCCTTCGTTGACGAGCAAAGTTTCGAATTTTCACCCATGCAATATGAATTGTGGTCCGACGCGTTCTACTTCGGTCAACAGGAACAACGCAGATCATTAGATTTGTTTATCGAGTTTCAGATGTGATGAAACAGTATGATAAATGTAGAGTAATGAATTGTCTGACTCTATTATACATCTCTCGAATCGTTAACATCACATCGTTTCATACAAGAAGAAATAGCTCTCACACTAATCCTCACAATGTGGTAATTATTGTCATCTACAATGGATCGATTGATGAGTCAAAATTATCATCTAGATTGAGGTTTGCTTCGGTTTTGCTGATTGAATAATCATGGAATCACTCGATAAACAACTCCAATAAAATATCATTAATCAAATCTCAAAACACATCTCAATTTTTCCGTGGAACATCGCATTTAATGAAATGAATGTCCCTGAAAAATATTTCATTCTCTTAGGATTCTCTGTTTTCCCACAGTCTCTCAGTCAGATCGTGCATTTTAATTGTAGTGAAAATAAAGGACGTTCTAGATTTTTTGTCTGGTTTTGTTGAATGGTTGGAAAAACATGAAAATATACGTTCACTTATATGCGTGTACATGTGAATAATGTCTGAACTGTACACCTCTGTCAGTGTGGAATGGGAATGTTCTTTGTATCACTGTTTTACGCTCTGAGGATTCTATAATGGATTTCATGAGTTTCCTTTTAATACAAAGTTGAATCGTTGGAGTTTCGGGAATCGTCAATTCAATTACGGCTATCGATCGAATTGATTCTCAGTTGCTGCGTGATGTCTGAATCGCGAGGGTATATTATGTTGATATGAAAAACTTTTTAATGAATTCGAGTGGAGGTCCATGGTTTGAATGAAATGAGTGTGTATCAAGGGTACAGGAGTTCGATATATTTCTCGTTTATGATTTTATTCAAAGTTTTGCGTGAAGAACTCTATAGCGAGGTACGTCGAGTGAGCAGTGAAAGGATTTTCAACTTTTCCCACATTTATGGATCTACGGTGTTCTTCGAATCAAAATGAGATAGAGCTGATAAATTTTTGAATGATTTGCTGTGAAATCAAGGTTATTAGACGTACGTGGAAGGTTGAATATCACTCTTTCATAGCCTGAATACTCAAATAAATCCAATCGGGACGAAATTCACTTTTTATCTCTCTCCAAAGTACGAGGAGTGAAGGATTTATATTCACCCTACAGGTGTAAAGAGAGATATTACATAGAGTATGGTAACATCTGTTCCTTGCACTTCACGCGTCACGTGGAGTAGAAAAGACACCACTGCAGAGTTTGTACTTTATCTTGGAGGCGACAAACTCACTTTCCAAATTTAAATCAGTGAAATCTCACCACTTTTGTAGTTAAAAATCGACCACGGAATGGAATCAGTGAAATATCGGTAAATAATCCCTGGTTATGCAGTTGGAGTGTATTTCATATCCACTTATTGGCAGTAGTCGACTTTCCACTCCAATCAGTGGAATTTCACTGTTTCAAATTTGAATGGCATTGAAATGATCACAGTACTATGGCAATAGAAGAAGAAATCTTGATGTCCATTATATTCATTAGGAACTGGATCAAATGTCTGATGATGCATCTGATCTTGATGTTGATTACATATGTTTCCGATATCGTGTGTTTGGATCTCTGTTAGTTGATGAGCAAACAAATCAAATATGGTATTATGTGATGAAGATCATTCGAAATTGATGAAATAATTACACAGCATAGTTTCGACATCATGATATTGGGTGGAACCCGTAATCTGGAGGGATAAGAATTATCGAATATTCAAATCCCGAACGATGAAGTACACTTACCTCTCCTCATTCTAGTTGCATGGAAGAGCGAGTGAAGCGAATTCAACTATTTGGTTTGAAATTCTGTGTTGAGAATTGTGGTAAACTTATGCCAAACTTGTACTGCACGTCTGTTTAATGAGTTGGAATGTATAACAAGTGTGCTCCATTATGTATAATTGATTCCCTTCTGTAATTTGTTCATCATTCGTGGCAAGTGGCCGAGTAAAAATCAATTGGGGGCATTCAAAAAAGTGGAAAACTTGTATCGAGGTTCATGAAGTTGTTTGAAATTCACGTTTGGAATTCATGGAAATTTATTCAGAAGTTGGAATTTATTCAACATACTTCACCGTTCGAATGACTCAACATGTTCTTTTTCTATACAACCAGCTCAAATGAATTCGTGATTTGAGCAAAAAGGGAATCGATATCTTTCTGCTATATAGATATATTCGAAAGAAATCAGGACTGGTTTAGTATATGTTTTCCTTTTGAATTCCCTCCCATGACCTTTTCAATTAAGCATTTTGACTAACGTATTAAAGTAGTTTCCACATAATGGAAGATCACCATGGATACAATTAAGGAAAGACATTCTTCCAAACAATGAACATCATGTAAAAACGTTCTGTCATACGGCGCACTGAGTGTCAGGTAACCAAGAAAGTTCGTGAGATTATTGAAAATGGTTACTTTTGTCGCGTCAGTGTGTTCGAATTGATTCTGATGATTCCATATGTTCACATTCCTTTCAAACTTCATTCAGTGACGTTATTCGGCGCATCGCAATTTTCACTATCGTTTTTGTAGGACGCGCCATTTTCAAGAGAACATGCGGCGTGGGAAAAGCGGATTTTGAGATGCTATTACAAAGCTTTACCTAACCAGAAATTTACAACAGGCGCAGTACTGCACCAGTACTAGCCAAGACTGGCAGGGTACTGGCATTTGTCTGGAATGATAACGCTTTTCAGTACTGGGGATTGAGTACTGATGCCATTATTCGCAATCAGTGCAAGGCCAGTACTGGGTTAGCACCTGGCCGGTATTAAGTTCTCAGTACTGGTTTATCAGTACAGGCATATTACTGTATTTTTATGAATCCGGTACTGATCCTGTACGTGTTGACCAAGTGTTGGAGACCCAATACTGGCACTGTACTGCACATGTTGTCAACATTGGCATATTACGGATTTTTCTGATTGAGTACTAGGCCTTGCAAAGTCTTCACAAGGGCTTGATGGGGCCTTGCGAAGCCTATACTGTAGAAAACGTGGGGAGTTTTTCTTCTCGTTGTTGGCAGATTTCGTCCCTTCATCGTAGGGGAATTCTTTTTCCATAAAAAATGAGGGATTTTTCCACCACTTTGAGAAACTATTTTGTTTTTTCGGGTGTTGAGTGCTCTACAAATGAAGGAGAAGTCCAACAAATTATGGTGAAAAATTCACCATCTATAGAGAAACTCTGCTGCCACCATTTTTTGGGGAGAAATTCCACCCCCGTGAATTTAGCCGGCCAATTGCAGGAAAAAATTTTTTCTCCATGCCAATTTGTAGTCCATCGTTTGTACCCTAATGTACCGTATCGATTTTCTTTTGTACCCCGGAGTACGTACAGAGAAAAAAATGGTTGAAGCCAAAATTAACCACATATTCTGCACTGTCAGAAATTTCTGATTGAACTTCCAATTACAAGTAATGGAAGCAAAAGTTATTAACGTAACTGAAAAATTGATTGAAATTTCAATTACATTTAAATGAAATTTCAGTTACGAAAATATATATTGATGTATGATATAATATAGTAAAAATTTAAAATTCAGTTGCGTGTAAATGAATTCCCGGGAAAAAATAATTCATATATGGTTGTATATGAATCATATATGAACATATATGAAATACATATGAACATATATGAACATATATAATTTTTTATTTAATTTAATATTATATATTTTTAATATGAATGAGACTGTATATGGCCATATGTGATCATATTCAATCATACATTATCATATACATCCATATATGGATAAAAAAATGTCACAATTTTACATGGAATGTGATGAAAAACCAAAGGAGAGAGAAGTGAGATCAATGCTGATAGATTCCCCACTTTCATATATGACCATATATGAACATATATGGCCAAAATCCATATATGCTCATATATGAATGCATATATGAATCCATATATGGGTCCATATATGGAATTTTTTTTCCCGGGTTTTCATTTCAATCACCAAGAATTGGAAATTTCATTCACAAATGTATATGAAAAATATATTAAATTCAAAGACATGTCTAACAGTGTGGTTATAACCCAAAAAGAAAACATGTGGTTTTTCTAACTTGAGAAACGTAGTTAATTTTAGCTTCAACCACTTTTTCTGGATGTTACAATCATATTCCCTGGTGAATAGCACCAAATTTCAAGTTATTTTGACGACGGATATTCCAAGAGGGTAAATAATTTCTCCCACTTTTTCTCCTCACTGGTGCAGGTTGACGTATACTGCGACAAGCAGATTTTTGTATCATTATTTTGACGTCAGTTGATCGCTGATTCTGTAGCCAGCCAGTGCTTCATCAATACTGGTACCTTATGGTCTCTTCGCTTCAGATTTAAGACTAACGCAGGTTCGATTCTCTATGCATCTGGTATTTTCCAAACTTTATTAATTAAATTACGGTCCAAGATCCCTGGTAGAAATATCAATTTCGGTTTGGGGAATGCGACATGCCTGCCTCAATCCCGTTTGTCGAACGAAGTGAACATTTTCACTCGCGATTTTCTGTCCGTCCTACATGGAGGGAAATTTGTAGTTAAATTCACTATGTCATTATTGTCCCCAAGGAACAGACTGACTTTCCATTGGCATTTTCCTGTAAAACATAGGGAATTTGATCATGTTTCTATTGTCTCCTCATAGTAAATTTCATCGTAAAAAAAAAATTTCTCCTGCAAGTCGTCGGCTAAGTTCACGGGGGTAAGTTACCCTGTTCCTCGGTTACAAAGTTCCATAGTAAATTTAACTACAAAATTGTCTCTGTGTAAAATTGGTACCAGATGAAAAAAATCAATGGACATAGTTTTTTTCCAACTCCCCGGATTGGAATGATCATTTCAGTTCGCTAAATGGACCTGGTCCAGAGGTGTTGCGGGCTAGTTTATGATCGGCGCATTCGCATTATGCCTGCAACAGTGTGGCAGGAGTGTTCCATGTGATAAAAACCGAATGACAAAATAACCGTAAAAATATCACGCAAGAACAACTAATAACAAAACATTCGCGAACAAAAATAACCAAAGGCAATTGATCTCACGACAAATGAACCTGCGACAAAACAACGCAAAACAAAAAAAAAACTCCTCCAATAATATCCATTTCCCGCGATATTTCAATGTAATTCCCTTCACAAATAAATCTATCTTTCAAACAGCATATACCGCCACCACCACCACAAGTGAGAATGTAATGGGAATGTATGATTATTAATATAAATTCAATACAGTAGAACCTCGATTATCCGAGCTCCCATCAACCGACGCTCCGCATTATCCGAGGCCTGGACTGCTTCGGATTAACCGAGCTGGATCCTCGGATAATACGAATCATGAAATAAATCATAAATAATAAAATCACTGATCTTTTAAAATAAAAAAAATTTGTAATAATGCATGTTCGGACAAATAATGTACCAAAGATTAAGACATACACTGTTAGAAAAATCTGTCTCAAATTTAACAATACTACACTGAGAGAAATAATGATTAATATCAAGAATTTTAATTCATGAATACTGCCAAGAATGAAAATTCTTGATTACAGTTAATATGTTATTGGCCCAAAAGAAATTCTCTTAAATCAAGGAAATATTTCTCGATTCAAGGAAATTTCTTTTGGGCCAATAACATATTAGCTATAATCAAGAATTTGTATTCTTGGCAGTATTCATGAATTTAAATTCTTGATATTAATCATTATTTCTCTCAGTGTATTATGAAGTTTTTTACATAAACATTTTATTAAATCTCATACGAAATTTTTTATGAAATTTCATTTTTTTATAATCAATTTAACAATTGTTCTCAAATTTAGTATGGAAATATGAAATTTCATGAAAAATTTCGTATGAAATTTAATAAAATGTTTATGCAAAAAACTTCATAATATTATCGTTAAGTTTAAGACAGATTTTTCTAACAGTGTATTTATTTTCTCTTCACATTCATATCTTAATGTTATGAAGATTATAAAAATATAAATATATCAGGAATATGTTGAATGATATTTATGTAATATATTCAAACTGTACAATGAAGATTTTAAACACTTGAGGGATTAAAATTTCTCAAAAAATATATATGTTCTGTATTATCCGAGGTTATCACGTTATCTCGGATAATCGAGGTTCTACTGTATATGGAATATGAGCAAATATAATGATGATGATTCACGCAATGAATTATTTATCTTGTCCTGAAGATATAGTTGTAACGAATAGTTTTGTGATTGGATATTTTGAATTGGGAAATTATCCTGCGCATAGTTTTTGAATAGGAAATTTTGTCACGGGATTATTTTTTATGATATTTTGTTGTCAGCCATTTCAATGCAATGTCAATATTACGTGCTACCAAAAAGTTTGGCTCAAATTAGCTGCGTCTCAATTTACCGACTGACTGAAATCCAGCTCTCTTCGTGATACCGGATTGCGTTCTTTGCGTTCAGTGTCTACTCAAAATAGACTGCTTTCGGCTATATTCAATCCTCCACAGATTCCCTGAAGATTTCAAGATCCAAATAGTTTTCTGTTTTCAAAATTTCTGTTGATTTTAATACGAGTATAAAAAAAAAACATAGATACTATCTCAATAATATAATCTGAAAAACTTGCTTCTGAAACTCAAAAGAGTGCACATGCAGAGCAAAGTTCCTTAAAAACGTATTACACTTGACAGTAAAGTAGAGACAAAATCGCATTGTGGGGTTATTATATTTTGTCATTAGAATGACTATACTTTCTATCGATAGATAACAGAATTATGTTACTCTTCACTAGAAAGTATAGTAATTTCACTGACAAAAACATAATACACAACCCCACAATGTGATTTTGTCCCTAGTTTACTGTGAACTGTACACTGAGAAGCCAATTCCTTGGACTTGAAGAAAATTTCATTGCCCTCATTCTGATAAATCTTGTTTCTGATGGAACAAATGATTCATTTCAATGGAAAAATTTTTCATCGAATTGAAATCCGATTGTTCAAATTCAAGAAGGAATATATTTCTGTTTCGATTTGAGGATTTTTCGTTTCAATCTGATCCAAACTTTTCCCATTTAATTGATTTTTTTCTCATTGACAAAAAGATTGATTAGAATGAGGGCAAAGAAAATTTTCTCTCAATCTAAGAAATTGGGTTCTCAGTGTAATCCCTGTTGAAAAGGTCTTATAAATGCTGATACATTCTGATAAACTCCTGGACAAAAGCACACCAAAATCTCATAGGGAATTTTCATTTTAAACGTCTTTATGAGATTTTCCACGATTGCTTATAAAACTTGATAAAATCCAATTTTGTGCTTATTAATTCGCATAATGGCATTATAAAATCTCATAAACCCCTGGACAAATGCTCATATAAAATCTCATAAAGTCTCATAGATTCCACGTATCAGTTTCTATGAGATCTTTTCCATAGGGATAGTTTTTTAGGTAACTTTTCGTGTACCAAAAGTCTTCTAATTGTTTAAAAACTTCATTGTCTGCTATGGACAAAAATCAGGGTAGTCTGTGGAGGATTAAGTTTCAGTCATGATACGATCTAAATTTAAGGCTTTCTTCTTACTGTGTTGAATCTGATATTGCCGTTAATGGATTTCTCCGAGTATTTGAAATCAAGATTTTTTTCCCTCCAGACTTTGCTTATCTTCATGTTACACGTGGAATTGAGGAGGGAATGTCACATCTTTGCAAGATGAATTATTTTTTTATACACCCAGCAACGCGTATGATTTATATCCCGAATCATATTCCAAAATAATTCATTTTTTCTTCAAAGCCTGTGTTCAATATCACGAATTTTTCCTTTCAAACAAGTGGTCTCATTTGTAATTTTTCATAGTAATTCCTTTAACGATGAAAAAGTATTTTCGAGAGAAATAATACTCAATGCTCCGAGATTAACAAGCACGTACGTACAAGGACTGTATGTGAAAAATACAGAACAATTTCTTCTAATGGAGAAGATTTAAAGATATATCTATGATTCTTCTCACCACAGTTTTTTTTTCAGTTTTCGGTGAAACTAATCACGCTTCACCAGAACTCGGAGAAAAATCAATAACGTAGAAAACATCTTTTAAAGTTCAGAATTGAACGTCCTCTAAAGTTGATGCGTCTAGAAAGCATCGGGGTTGCGAAAATTCATCTACTATATACTTATATATATGTAGTATATCATTTCCACTTCATTCTGTTTGTATGTAGGATTATTTTATACACTAAATATTTTAAATTACTCGAAAATGGAGATGAAATGAATATTTATCATGTCAAATGTTTAATTTTCAACTATCAATAATGTAGAAGTTTGACTACTCAACAATGTATTTAACATGAACGTGGTGGATGGAAGAATAATGAATCAAATACGTCCAAAGTAAATTCCCACTGAAAACTGGAAGCTTTGATAAAATGATATTCGAGTGGCGTTAAAATATATCCACCCACGTTCGACCATTAATCATTTTACAACAAAATTCGATAAAAATCCACAGAGGAATGATATTTTGGATTCTTCATGTTCTTCATTGTAAAATTATACTTGAATGTTCATTTTATTCATGTTATTCATGTTATACGTGAGAAAAACACCATATGCTTGTTCCATCCGATCAAATCCATTGTACAATCGAACGTGCATCGTTGATTTATAATAAGCAATTCTTACATTCCTTTTACAGCACATTTTTGAAATATTTTAATGTTTGTATTGATATCTGCACAATCGTACTATCAGTATTCGTGTACAATACAGTTGTATTTGAATGATATTAACAATAATATCGTTATACTAAAATTTACATTCAATTTTATTCGTATATATCATATCAGTAATCCAATACAACGCAAAATGACAATAATTGAATGGAATTTCCTACATGTTCCTATGGCTCATCTTCATTTCATACATACGTACATGTGTACATTGATGCATCACTCTCTCCCTCATCTCCCTCTCTCTTCAACCGTACGCAAACGATACGACGAAATTTACGCCATCCCGTATCCGGTTGAGCATTTGTGGATACGGGACAATAAATTTACATGAAACCCGACTATTGTGCTGATACAACAGTTGTTCTGTGTTCTACCCCTGAATTTGTGCATTTCAAATAATTTTGATCCAAAATTATTCCCGTAGCTAAAGTATAAAATAAATTGTGGATCAAGGGTTCTCATCGATCATTTCCAAAGTTTATCAGGATTCTCATCCGTACTCGAGTCTCACGACAAGAGCCAGAATCACGCTATTTCCCTTAATCTAATTTTTATCCCCGAAGTTCCTGAATACTCCTTCTTCAAAACAATATGATTTGAACTGGATTTTAATTCGCACTCCTATTTCCTCCAGGTCATTTCAAAGACCATTCGTTGAAGGAGTCTCTTTCTATGTCGTACTTTGAATTTCACCCTCTTTCTCCATCTTCAGCTATCATTACTATTCTTTCAATGTCGAGCCATGAGGCAAAACCAACCTCATTAGCATATTCTGAAGATACGTTCTTGTCTGCGAGCTTAATATCCTAAATCTCTCTCCTTTCCTTTCTCATTATCACTGAAGCTGCATTTGCCGCTTCCTCTACTTTTTTCCCAATCTACAACTCGGTGTCTTTTGTGAGAATCTTTTTTGTTGAGAACCTTGGTACTCTTGTTCCTTATTATCTCTTTTCTCCCGAATATATCATGTTTTCTCCTCTCTTTCCTTCCTCCTTCTTCTTCGTTTATTAAAAAGAATCATAATTTCCCTTCTTGTTCTTCCCCTTCATTTGATCTCTCTGACATTGTTTTTAATCTTTTCGGTGTTCCATTAATTAGATGATCATTGTGAGTGAATTCAAAACACAATTATTTCATATGAAGCACAATAAACGGGGAGGGTTGCAGGATTGTGGAGACGGATTGTTTTGTTTGTAAGCAAATTAGAATTTGCGTTTGTTTCGTTTTGGATTCCATTGAATATATTTGAAGAATTCAGACAGGAAGGAAAACACGGGAAGAGAAAAGATGGAAATTTATGCTAGATTCGCTGACAAAGGTGCAGAAGGGATAGTCTCGGGTGTAACCTCAAGAGAATCGTCGAATCTCGCAGGATAGCTAACTAACTCCTACGTTCCTAGTTGTCGCCAGAAGCCAATGGGATTCCGTGTGAATGAGCGCGGACGAAGGAAGACAAGTGAAACAGAAAAGAGAGTGAGATTATGCAGGAAGGGAAGTGTACGTGAAGTATGAGGGTAATCCAGGTTTTTACTAGAGTAAAAAAAAAGTTGAGAAAAAAGTAGCGAGATGGCAAGGTTCAATGCCTCGGTGGATTTAGAAACCGCAATTGTGCTGAACTGCACCCGCCATTCCTCTTCCTCCTTCCGTTATCTTGCCCCTCTTTCCCTGCATCAATACCCACCTCTCGTCTCCGAACTTTACTAAAATTTTTCCAGAGTATTAAATTTTTCTCTCTCCTCCCTCCTTCTCCCTCTTTCTTTTTCACACGCCGAGCGATGATGTTGCCATTGCGGCACATACGTGCGCACCCATGGTTACATGTATCCACGTATCTCCACTAATTGGTCCATGGAGATTTTTATACGCTCAACCTCGTTCATCACCACTACGTGGATATATGCCGTACCGTGCATTTTGTAACCATCCAAACGCTGGGCTAATTTTTCTTTTCTTCCTTCCTTCCTTCCTTTTGTTCTTTTCAATTGACGGGATTCAAGAATTGAAATTTATGTTCGTGCCGGTGAAAGGATTAGTTTTTATTCCTGTTTCTCGTTCGATGGTATATTGAAAAATATTGCAGATACGTGTGAGCAAATATTAAGTATCCTGAATGTCAGTTTGAACGATAATTTCAACTTACTGCACTTCACGTATAACATACTTATCGGATCCTCGTGAATCTTCGTTATGAGAACCGGAAACTGGGAGCCATTTTCCATTCCCAGAGAATCTATTTTACATTTTTGAAAGCGTTCCCCCTGGTTAGATTAATCCAGTTGGATGTTAACATGATTTCAAATGATAAATCAAATGAAAAAACAATGAACTATTCTGAAATTATCTTACGTCAAATGTAGTAAAAGTTTTTGGCAAGAATAAGGATTGTATCAGCTTCTCAGGACATCAGCCAAATTGTTTGTGCCGATGTGGTACGAAATGCTTGTGTATAATCGAATTGTTCGTATATACTGACCTATAGGGTGAAATATATTTCAATGTACTCAAAAGATTGATGTAGGGAAGTTATTGTGAAAAGATCAAGTTTATTGAAGTTTCATGACAAATTGGTTAATTTCTTCTCCAGACTTTTTAACTGTTCTATCAACGTAGATTCCTCGCTGATACATTTTTTCTTTGATGTAAATTGTGATCTTCTTTGTCCATGTAATGTACAGGTATGCTATAATTGTCGTATTACCATGCACTAACCGACCGTTCAATTTAATTACCTGCCTTATCATTGCAGAATTGGAGGAGAGGGTGAAGAGAAAGATAGAATGAGAGGCATATTCCGAAAGGGTCCATTAAGGTTGAAACTTCTCGCATATACATCACTGTGGGATGGGATGAATGTATTCAATGAATCTCCGTGTCCTCAATTATATTGAGTGCTTCAATTCTTTGATCACTGGATTGAATGTTGTGCGATTTAATGACAGGGTTCGACTATGTATTATACGAGAATCTTTTGGAATCGTATGAGGATACGTGAATTATATGATACTGCAGAATGTTGTATTGAATCCTTATTGAACGACAGATAGTAATCTTCGAAGATCAAGATTCGATGTATTAGAGTTTGAGAGACTGGGTATGGTTGAAACATTGCAAATTATTCACGATTTGCTCATAATTATGACATCAATAATTGGCAAACAAGTTTTGAGCTGTCCACTCCCTTTAAGCGATCTGAGCATTCTTTAGTTATTCGCGATTTTTCAATAGTCTAGTCTTCCATTACTTTGAATTCAGCAATTTGAGGTCATAACTGGGACCCTTACAATTCCCAACTGCGATAATAATGAATTGATATTAAAATCTCAGTATCATAAACCAATTCAACAGTCTTTAATTTTTACGAAACTTCATAAACTTTGTCATGCCTATAGACTTTTCAAATCAAATGCTAATTTTAACTTAGAGATTCCACGATTGTTTTAATAGTACGTGCACACAGAGATATGTAGATTATATCCGACCATCCTCGGTGAATGATTATAATCACAGTTACGTGTGTTATTCAACTTTGATTTACTCGCATTACTGAGATCGGTATTCAGATTTGCGCCCGCACGCTTGGCAGTCCTGAGCAATTGTATGGATTCGGCTATGAACTCTTCTAAGTACATCAGTCATACTTGATTTCACATCAAACATCATTTTATAACCTTATTTAATGAAGTTTCACTCACTTCCTCATGTTTTTAATTAGAAATTTATTTATTCATCATATTCGTCCAGAAGCTCTTGCCGCAGGGATCAAGCTTATATTATATGCATCCGACTTGCTTAACACCACCTTCATCTTGTTACTATGCCTACCGTTGATTGCATGCATTGCCATGGTAGGGAATGATGAAGGTTAGTGGTCCTTAGGGTAATCTCGTGTTTGAATTAATCGCTGCCACTGAAACAACCGTTGCTCCTTCCGGTTTCAAATTGTGTCGTGTATTGGTTGAACCTGACAGCGATAACGGCTGAATCGGTCCCTTTCATTGTTGTTCGTTATTTTCGATATCGAGTGACATTATTCGGACAGACGGAATGTGATGATTTATCAGTTTGAGAATAGAAATTCTTCAAACGAATGATTTCAAAAGTAACGCCCTTCAAGGGACATCCGAAACTTGAGAAACTTTTCAGAGTCAAAAAGTGATTCCTCCTTTCCTCCCACGTGTGGGAGATCAGGAAATTTTTGCCACTTTGAGGGGCAAAAGAGGAGGTATATCTTCCTCTTTTGCTGCTCAAAGTGGCCGAAATTTCCTAATCTTCCATACACTGAGAAAAAGATTTATTCGTAGTTGACAATCGTATTTTGTTTATGGGGAAATAAATATTTATTTCACGAAAATCTATCACGATCCTGTCAAATATTATTTATTACCTATTAACAAACGTTCATTTCTACTAAATATCGATTGTTTATTATTAACAGAATAGATTTGATTCAAATGAATATTTATTTCCCCATAAGCAAATATACGTTTATTAACTATAGATAAACCTTTTTCTCAGTGTGCGTACACTCCCCTACGCACGACAGTTGGATGCGTTCGACCACAATCCTTCACCAACTCAATTTAAATTCAAGGTTTGTTCAATTATGCGTAATTGAGTCGACTACGAATCTAGTTAGGTCAAGTAATTATTGCAGTTGAACATATCCAACTGTCTTGCGTAGTTCGTGTAGAGGAAAAGAAGGAATCACTTTTCGATTTGGTTTGTACAAACTTTTTTCGTAAGGTACATTGTCAGAAATATCTGGAAGTTTTTTTCAATCACGTACATGAATTCAGGTTAATACACATTTTACATTCAATTTAATGTACAAAAACATGAAAAAAATATAGATTATGCTATAGTCCACTTTAAATAGCATGTAAAACGTGTATTAAACTCAATTCATGCACGTATTTGAAAAAAACTTCCAGCAGATGCATTGACATTAATGCAGAAATTTCTAACAGTGTACACTATGAAAAATAATTGGAATTTTCCTGTACACACAGTGACCCATCAATCGAATTTGAAATTTCAAACTTCACAAAATTTTTACCATAATTTTATAGCAAATTTCACAATCCAGATCTTTTTTGACGAACGTCCTGTTTCAAATGCTGCACAACAATAATTTTGACATAGTTTTCTTCCTTATTCTGGCTGCTTTGGAAGGTTCTACTGTGAAGATTCTTGACTGGTCCGCATGTCAAACTGGTAGCCCCAGGTTTTTTCACCACTTATTATGCATTCCATGAACTCTGGGTAAAAATTAACTTGTCCAAGCATTTCATCGGTAAACACCACACTGAGGAAAAGAAATATGACTGTGCAGCGTTCGGACAGTGATAATTCACGTCCAAAAGAAATTTCAAAGTAGTCCTCACTAGATGCTCGCCAGACATCACCTATTTGCGTCCAGAACGTACTCAGTAATGCCTTGGATGCGAATAGTTTATGTCTGGCCAGCATCTAGTGATGGCTAATTTGAAATTTCTTTTGGACATGAATTATCACTGTCTGAGCGCTGTACAATTATGTATCTTTTTCTCAGTGCATACACGTTGGCTTTTTTCGAAGAAAATTCAGTTCTTCCAGAACAAAACGAGTAGCCACGCATTCCATGTCTATCGAGACCCTTTTCATACGATTGTTCATACTTCAAACCAGAAAAAAATGAGAGAACTTCGAAAAACTTGCCATAAGCGCAATTTTTTAATTTTTGTTCTTATTATTCCACGCCAAAGTGCTATATTATAACATCATGAAGCGTCTACCGAGACCTCGATCGATTTCCTGTACTCCGATTTTTCATATTGTTGAAGAAAAAATCCCAGAAAATCATTCATACCAGGTGTGGGAGTATGGAACTGGAATTCCCCTATGAATGGCACTGGCCATCACTTTGAAGACCCTAAGACCGCTTCTTCAGCACCATCATCCGCCCCTAACAGCTGATGGAGATTTTCAACACAAAACACTAGAAGTTCCGTACACCCGTAATTGTTTTATAACCTAAAACATGTCAAGTTTCGTGCCTACAAATTACGATCTGCGGACAGCATTGGTTTTTTTGTTATCATTTGAAGAAAACTACTGCAGAATCACATCGAATGCTTGTCGAAGCTCACGGTGAACATGCCCTTGGTAAAACACAGTGTTTCGAGTGGTTCAAAAAATTTAAAAGTGGTGATTTTGACGTGAGAAACGAAGAGCGTGGGAAACCACCGAGAAAGTTCGCAGACGACGCATGCCTTATTGGATGAAGATGATACTCAAACTCAACAAGAACTCGCGGATCAACTGAATATGACGCAAAAAGTCGTCTCCACTCGTTTGGAAGCCCCGGGAAAGATTCGGAAAGTGGGAAAATGGGTTCCGCATAAACTGAATGAAAGACAGCAAGAAAATCGAAAAACCACATGTGAAATGCTGTTCCGCAGAAACAAAAGAAAGTCATTTCTGCATCGAATTGTGACAGGTGATGAAAAATGGACATATTTTGGGAATCCTAAGCGTCTGAAATCATGGGTGAATCCAGGCGAATCATCGACATCCACTGCAAGACCAAATCGTTTTGGAAAGAAGACAATGCTCTATGTTTGGTGGGATTAGAAGGGTGTAATCTACTATGAGCTGCGAAAACCTGGGCAAACCGTTAACACTGATCGCTACCAACAGCAAATGATCGACTTGAATCGCGCATTGCGTGAAAAACGACCGGAATATGGGAAAAAGCAACATAAAGTCATTTTGCTCCACGATAATGCCCCATCACACACAGCAAAACGGGTCGGGGAAACGATTGGAGGCGTTCAGTTGGGAGATGCTACCACATGCGGCTTATTCTCCAGACTTGGCCCCATTCGATTATCATCTATTCGCGTCAATGAGGCACGCTCTCGCTGAACAACGCTTCAATTCGTATGAAAATGTAGGAGAATGACTCGAAAACCTGTTCGCTTCAGAATTGGAACTGTTTTTTTGGCGTGGCATTTATAAACTGCCGGGAAGGTGGGAAAAATGTATAAACAGCAATGGAGATTATTTCGAATAGAATATTTTTAATGATTTTCAAACAACAAATGTGTCATTTTTGCACAAAAATTCCGGTTTCATACTTCTACACCTGGTAGTTATCTTAGATCGCCTGGAAATCCATCCAAATCGGTTCTTCGGTCAAAAAGCCACATGCAAAAAAATAATGTCCTCATCACTTTCCAGGTTCGTTACCATAGCCATACACCATATATTCAACGAAGAAATGTTATAAACATACTGTCTATTGTTCAACACAACGATCCCTCCAGGTTAAAACAGAAGAACATACCGTCTCCATGCCAATCCGATTAATTATATCAACGATACGCTTTTGAAGATAATGTGGATGGATGGTCATGATGACATTTTTCTTCCTTTTCAATTGATCCCGTTCACTGGCTCCAGTTCCATTAGATTTTTCAAGATTGGAAATAGCACTCTCCTTGCAAGAGCTTTTGTTAACCCTCAGTGCACACACTGGGTTAGAGTCACCCTGCTTGTTTTTCGAACTTGCCGCATTCGAAAGGGTGAAGGAGTGGGGAGCTGAGGCCCGGGGGGAAAAAACTTACGTATGCCCTATACAAATTCCCCGTTCGACATCCTCACAATCCTGTAAACAGCTGACCCAGAAGGTTCGTATTTCAGTAACAGGGTTAGTTCCACCCAGTGTCTGTAGATAGGAAGAAAATCATCAAATTGTAGATGACTAAAAATGCTAATGGAAATATTCAATTGAATCATTATTTGTTGTTCACGTGTATATATGTCATGAAAAGTGGAGTATGTTGATATAGTTGTATTGTTTTTGGCAGATAACGAGATCAAAGTTAAAAATATAAAACGATGATGAGAATTCAACTTCCATTTTGAGATCCACCATTTCTTATGGACATAAAAATGATTCTGATGACTGGAAATGGCAAAAACTGATTATAAACATTATTACACTCATTATTCATGATGATGAGAGCACTTTGTTTATATTTTTCAACTACATTTTAATTATGAAAACATTTCTCACCAAAACTTCGCTTTTAACCAAATTGCAAAATCGTTCAGTTTCATCTAGCCGAACAAATATTTTTTTTCATCAAACGGATCATGATATTGGTGATATTTCATCAGATTTGAACTTTTCAGTTGTCCATCTATCATGTTTTGAATCGCTGTATCTTCTCTTATTCTTCAAACGTGACATTTTTCAAAACACACAATTATCGAAGAAATTTTCAACAATATATCCTCTTATTGTGAAATATCTTTTGTCGGGGGTGGGTATTTCAGGCTTTCTCATTCAAATGTTTTTCTTCCTTGGGTCTTCTCGTACATTTGAGCAAAAAACGTTCAAATCGATTAATTCAAAGCTGAGAAACAAGTAAAAGAACATACAGGGTTACGCTAACCCTTGTGTGTGTAAATGAGGGCAAATTTGAAGTGTGTGCAAATGGATATATAATTCTCCATAAATTCGAAAATTCTATAAAATATTGAGAAAAAATATAACCCATTCCTTATAAACGTGTGAATGTAACGATATTTCTACTTCGGGGATGATTTTTTTGTCACGCGCAATTCTTCTTGTTCAAACTATGCCCGTGGAATACATTTGAGAGTTACGAGAGTAAGTGCATTAGCTGTATTCGGTAAGAGGTGATTACATTGCTATGAAATCGTCTAAAACAATCAAATTTGATCGCGAGTTTGAGGATCACATTTCACCTTGTTCTCCCGTGCTTTTAGAACCTCAGGGAGGCGTAACAATGTCGATTCTGCTGGACCTTTCAATCACAGGGATACTTTGAACTTAATCGTTCCTCAAGTCTCTTCAATTTTTTGAATTTTTTGAATTTATTTCTACTCAAATAGAGGTTCCCTGGTTCGTCTTTTTCTCCTCCTCCAGATTATGTGTTTGCATATTTATGAAGCATCCTTATGGATTTTTAAATAAACGAAAAACCACGTGAAATTTTCAATGACAATTCATATTTGTAGTTATATTTTAACTTCAAATAAATGCTGTGTAATATTTTTCCACGATTCAGAACGTATAATATCCACTTTTGCACACAAAGAAAATAATATCAGGTGGAATTCTCTCTGTAGTGGTAAAATGTGATAAAACAGTGAGTCCCTTTCGACCATATGAAACGTATTTTATCATGTATATTCTTATTTTATGATCTAGATATAGATTCACTGAACTACGTGGTGATTCATTTTATCCATTTTCATATGTCCTCAAATTCCTTAGAGTTCATAAAAAATCTGTATATTATACTTTTATTTGATTCAACCAAATTTATACTCCGATACCGATAATCTGAACTTGTACTTTCTCCTCAAAAGCTGTATTGATAGATTTCAGTTTGATATCTCAACAAGGCTTCGATTTTCACATCAAATATGTTCCTGGAGAGAGCTTGTGGATATTTTGTAAACGTAAGAAGAGTTGAAAACGTGGAACATTCAATGGATTTCAGAACAACTGTTGCATGGAGAGAATTTGAAGGCTTGTCCTAATCAAATAGAGTGTACTAGGATATGATAAGAACTAATTCAGTTTTCATTATGTACCAAAATGGGATGTCACCATCCTAGGAGTTAACCGTAACTTTCTTCCCTGTATATAGATTGTAAAGTTTTTACTGCTTGATCCTGTATCATTGTAGGTCAGTCAGAAGTTCTTTTGCTCGTTGACTTGTTCCATAAATCTACCTTTGTATACGTCACATGCAGAAATCTATTTATCCGATAACTTCTACATTACCAACTATGCTAGAATATTGACAATCATATAATTAATTCCTGATTTAATTGAATATGTCTTCATGTGTGATTAAATGTGACATTTGAAATTTTTTTTTATTATATCGAAGTATTTTTAACGAGCCGATTAAGTCAAGTTTACGGTAGATTAATTGCCATTCCATGTTTTTTTTCAGAATCATATTATTTGCAATAAAAATTCACTTCGATCCTTGAAACTTTGCTTTAATATAGAGTTAACATCGGATACAAATGCCTGTACGATGAGAAGTATTGGATTTCTCATGTTACTGGAGTTTGAATTGTTCATTGAAACGAATTCGTAATCGAATAGCGAAATACTCGGCTGTTAAGGTGATACTAGCGGCGTGGCAGCAGCCAAATCGTTCATAATAAACTACGGGCAAACACGTCATATCAATTAAAATATCGCTCTGTACAGCACTTCTACTTGAATCGGAGAAGTGCTGTACAGAGCGATATTTTGATGGAAATGAAGCGTTTGGCCATAGTTTGTCATAAACGATTTGGCTGCTGTCACGATGCTAGTATCCCCTTACGGGGTTACTAGCGCCGAGACTTCAACCAAATCTTCCGTGTAAGATTTCTTCACAATGCTTGAGTATTTGCAAAACAATGCTCTATGGAGCGATATTTTGAAAATATGAAAGTATTCTGGCGAAATCTTACACGAAATATTTGGCTAATGTCCCGGCGCTGGTATCTCCTCCAAAGCCCAAAATTTTGCAGTATATTCTTCGAATGACGTGTCCAGTTCTGAGAAGTCAAATTGGGAAGACGAATAACGGTAATTCATCAGATTTTGTGAGTTCAAATTTTTGTTTCGTTTCTATCAACGATTCAAACTTCAACAACATGTATTTCACTCCATTTGTCAGTTATTGCAGTCACATAATCCAGCAATCTCCTCTCAGTATTGAATTATTAATTACATGTAAATTTTCTTAATTTCCCTAGCATTTATGTACTATGGCACCTACACTGAGCCAGCATCGGCCCCATCCTGCCTACATGGGGCTAAGACTGGGCCGAAATGAGGTCACAATGCATACACGCTAGGGTTTTAGTAACGGTCATCAACGCCCCTAGTAAGAATGTTGATGTCGGTTCGCCAAACGAGATTACTGTAGACATGTTGCGTTTCTGTGCAGTATTTTTGCAGAGTAGTGTAAACACGTTCGCAACAGTACCGCAAAAAACGCAACAGCCTGCACCAGTCCCGTTTGGCGAACCCGAAATGAAAATTCTTTATTCGAGTCTCGAAACCTTTAAACTGTTATTACGGAAAACAATTAGTATGGTAGAACCAGCAATATGAGGATTGTCAACATTTTATTGCTGGTTATACAAAAATTCGTTGCCTTGACAGGAACAGCACATTGTTTTGTTCACAACAATTTTATTGTTGAAAATCACTGGTTGAAATGACGATATTATTTGCCATTTTAACCCACGATAAACATTGTTGATTTGACAAAACAATATCAAGCAGCGAGAACAATAAGTAATACTGAATTACTTATTGTTAAAACAGCTATATATTTTGAACGCATAATACAGTTTCATTATCCCCGTAAGAAATTAATTTTGATCCATTACGGGATATTGATGATGTTCAACCTAACCCTTTTTCGATGAAGTTTTTCTTAAACTCACAAACACAAAAATTAATTCCAATTTCTGATTTATGAACAAACTTTATATGAGTGTAATAAACAAATTTGACAATTTTTATTCGTTTCTAAAAAAATTCTTGTGATTCAAATCCCAATTCATTCGTTCATTCAATGTGCACAATTTTATGTTTGTCTCGAATATATTTTCATCGTAAACTGCAAACGAAGACGAGAATAGACAATAAATGGCAATTCAAATCCTCAGTTGTCATCTTGGAGATCTGTCGATGTGGCAAAGGCTTTGTTTCCCACCCGGAGGACCCGGGTTCGAATCTCGCCAAGGCAACTGTCCAACGTTGGATCTTGAATTCCTCTTTCCTTCTCAAATTAATCAGAACAAATCGTAATAGAATGTTTAGCGAGATTAATTCGGACGAAAAAATTCTTTCCCCATTCAAAAGTAATATTTTTTAAATATATAAATATAAATTATTCATACAACTGTATCACATTGCAAAATTGAATATTCGAATTGTTAATAATCTTGACAATTTAATATTGTTGCCAGTTGAGCAATAGTGATGGTCATATTTTTACGATATCTATTGTGGGTTGATATGCAACAATATTTTATTGTCAATTTAGCAACGTTATTGTTAGTTTTTTTCCCGTGATTAATCTCGTAAAGTGAATATTTTCGTCACTAGATATGACTTCGTCAGGATATTTGAAAATTGATGAATCAAGCGCCTTTGAAGAAATAATGAATATTTTTCCGTTTCAAAGGTTACAAATGCACCTTATAATTATAAGAACTATACTTAATCTATTCAAAATTGCTTGATTATTAATTTTATCAGCATTCGGACGAAATAATATCCAGTGACGAAGATATAGCCATTCACCTTATACCTCGTATCGTATTTGTTAATTCCTGTGATTTCATTTTCTACATTCATATGATTCATTATTGATAAATTTGAAATGAGATGCATAGCGCTCAAAGAAATCCCTTGAAATTTTGCTTGAATATTCCGGAAGGACCTGTTCAAAGCACTGAATGGAACATAATTGGTTTATACAAGCAATATATTCTCCACCCAGTGATAAGCATGAGTTGATATTTGATTCAATTTGTTTTTAAAAGAATAATGATACGTGCTGCATAATTTTATTTTCATCTGAATGTCATTCATCAGAACATTGTAATGGAACTATTAGAAATTTGATATCCTTGGAATCGCACATTGAAAAATTTGGTGTATTTTTAACATACATGTATGTTTCAGAAGGTCGACTCGCAATTTATGTCAAATATTAACACAAAAAATGTATCAAGTCAATACAAAAATGTTGAATTTACACTGAAAATCTGTGAATTTCAGAATTTGATATGTTGTTTTCAACTCAAATTCTGAGTGGACCTCCTGTGACACAAAATTTTTCGCTGTGCGGAAATAAAACCTAACTTTATTTTATTGTATTAAAAAAATATCAAGTCAACGAAAGTTCAAAAAGAACTTCCAAATCATTCGATTTTGGAAGAATTTAATTTAATTGTGTTGGTACACTTTGTTTACGAGTTAGTAATGTCATTGATATTCCACATTCCCTGTACATTCTGTGATCGATCACCATTATTTATTAAGTCAGTCCGTATTACAATTGATTGGCCCATTGAGACATTTCCGAGGGTTTGATGTTGGTTAGACCACATCCAATTATCAACACCTCAGCTCGACCATTGACTGATGAGTCGTTAATTAACTCGTTATCACTACGTGACATCTATGTGAATTATTCATCTTCTCCATCAACAAACTACATAGATTGAAATCTTGTCACTCTTTTGTGTAGATACGTAACATGATATTAATTTCTCGTTTCGCTTCAGCTTTTTCGTGAAGATGATGGTTCATTGTGAGTTTGAAGGGTTCAAGGATTCATTATGAAGAATCAAAGAATGAAAATTTTGCATTTTGATCGAATAATCGATCATCACTGTGATCGCGCTAACCTCTATCATCCAAGCGTGTTTTCATTTGTTTTTCAACTGATTGCTTCTATGGACCAGCGCTGTTTTCTTCTTTCCGTGTAATTGAGTGTTACACAGCAAATTTGGTTATGAATATTGTATTCTATGATAACGATTGTAGAACACTGAGTAATGTAAAGCAAAATTTCAGTAATGTTCCTTGAAATTTGGTGAAACGTCGCTGAAAGTTCAGTAATATTCAGATTTATCGATCAAATATAATACTATTTACTGAACCTCCAAATCGCTCTTCTCTCAGTGTGGTTTATCAGTACAGGCATAGTACTGTATTTCTAGTATTCAGTCCTGATTCCGTACGTATTGGCCAAGTGTTGAAAATCAAATACTGGCACTATACTGCACCTGTTGTCAACATTGGCATAATTCGAATTTTTTTGATTGGGTAGAGTCAAGTCTGATGTTTTCTCAGTGAAGAAACAAAGTATCCCGTAAAAAGTTTGATTGGTTTATTGCCTTTGTAACTTTTTTTTTGTTATATTTCTGAATAACATTGAACCTATATCAGCTCATTCTTGACCCTGACTTGCCAATCCCGGGCCAGAATTCGACTTGTTGACAAAATGAGAAAGCATGGACGGGACTCGAAATTACTAAAATTTTCCCTCTGGGTATTGTTGCGGATTATTCCCCTAATGACATAAACTCACTTCATTCTTGAAGAAAAAAAGTTTCTTTTTATCATAAATAGAATAAATACAAGTCTTTTCAATCGTTCCGAGTATTCTTCTTTCCTTTTTGAAGGAAACTGTCGAGTTTGACCTTTTCTATGCAAAAAGATTACGGTAGAATTTTTTTCCTCTCAATAAGTTCATTACTGAAATTTCGTTCTTTCATTTTCAGAGGAGTTATCATGAATCTCTCTCACCCGTATTGTCAGAAGACACAAGTTATTTTTATATGAATTCCTGTAACATTTTCACAGTTTCATTTGAAGAAATTTCAGTTATTCGAATCCATCACGCAATCATTCAAATGATTTCATCGAGAAATCAATCGAGACAATTGATCGGTCGCTTGGGATACTGAAAAATTCATTTCTCTTCAATATTTATTTTGTTTGAATTTCCTCTTGCACTTGTACTTTTTCATCCAAATGCAAAGATAATGAGAAACAGAATTCATGCATTGTTTGCTGTTTTTTTTTATATTCATTTTGTCTATAGGTTTAATAACAAGTTTTCACAGAGTTGTTTCATCAATTTATCAAGAAATTGTAACCGATTTCTTGGTGATCAGCCGCTAATTAATGGCGAATTCATTCCAGAAATGAACAGTTGTGAATGAGTGAGTGAAACATTGCTGAATAAATAAATCACTTTTATTATCATTCCCGAAGCTACCATTACTGTCTATTCAAGCTGGGATTTAATTATTCGAAGAACTCGTTTACATCGAACGTCATTAAAATATTTTTGTTCATAACAGCAGCGGTGGGAGTATGCGTTGAGGAAGAAGCAGCATGATTACGAAAACTATACACACTAAAGGAATTCTATTGTAAAAATTACCGTGAAATTTCAGTAATCGAAGGACAAGTGAAAATTCTTCAGAAAATTACTGTGCAGGTTGTAAAAATGAGTGAATTCCCAAACAGTTGAGAGTGATATTTTCTACAAGTTCACAGTAATAATTTGAAAAATTTCTACTTGTCTCTCGATTACTGGAATGCCACGTTAATTTTTCAAATGAAATTCTGTCAGTGCAGTAAACCCACTCGATAATGCCGAATGGTGTCTCCCTCACTCTATCAAAGAAAGACATATGAGGGAAAGAAGTCCTGCGGCACTGAAGAGAGGGTTTATTTTGCTGGCATGGTTGCGGTCACTTGAAATTTGGTTATGATGAATACAAAAATAAGTGAAAATCGCATGGAAAAATCGAAAGAAAAATTAAACTACATTTTTTTGGTTAACAGAATCAGAGTTTGCTCCGTGTGTATCGAAAAGAATATAATCCTTGTTCGCAAATTCTATTAAAGAAAAAGGGTGCTAAAAGACATAACGAATTTTGAAGTTCAGTGCTTGGTAGCGACGACTAAATAGTGTCCAAGCGGCTCCAGCTTGGAGCTATGTTGTGTCCTTGACGGGTAGAAACTTTTATGATGTAAGTCCGTTGAAAAATCAATTTTTCAGTTTTTTTGAACCATCTTAATATATATCTCTGTAAATATAAACAATTATGGCACTGAAAATGAAAGAATTTCAATCATGCGCTGTCAAAAATGTTGCCAATCGCGGATGTTTTGACAAAGCTCAAAGTAGCAGCCAAAAGTTAGCGGCTGAAAGATTTAATTATTGTTGATTATTCCATAAAAAGACGAATCAAATTTAATCAACATGTTACTAAACTAAATCTTAAAATATTTCCTCAAGATTTATAATTGTATCAGTTTTCATATTATACAATGTTGCTGAAGTTTGAATCGTTTATTGAAACGCATCAGTACTCAAATAACGCAATATTTAGCTGTTGAGACCAAAAAATCTTGCAGCGCATCTTTGGACGATGTTTTAAGTACCCAGGAAATAAATCGAGAAAATAAATAACGACAATTTATCAGATTTTGTCAGTTTAGATTTTCGTTTCGTTTCAATGAACGATTCAAACTTCCACAACATCCGATACATATGAGTTATGAATTATATGTGTAGAAAATATATGATTGTTCAACTATTGTTATTTTAATGACTCAAAATAATTTGTTCAACAAAAAATTCTTGTATAAATTGATGAGTAATGAATTCAATGTAATAAAATCCAGAAAAACTCGATGAAATTCTATGAAACCCATGAAAACTCACAAGAACCCAGTGGGTCAAAATTCCAGAGGGCACTCCAAGTTTCACTAACCTTGATGATAAGTCGAAGAAGTAATTAATTCATCAACTTTCCATCTTGTAACAATGAATTTGAATCAGATTCAACAGTGGTCTGTGTATTTATAATGACGCCTAATACTTCGATAATGAATTTCGTTGAAATATTCTCAACATCTCGTATTCAATAACTGAAAAATCCTATGAGATCGGATATCAACTTGTTTTACGGGGTCAACCACCAAACTACTTCTTTCACCTCGAATTCCCGTGAGATACTCGGATCGATTTGATAAAATCTAATTTCACACCTAGACGAATTGCGAAACTGTTAAACAAGATCACAAGTTCAAACACAGATTGTTATTCCATCGACACGTAGAGCAACACAGTCGATTCGAGAAGTCACTACCTTATTTCCTAAGATCAAACGAGTTTGCGATCTAGGCAAATACATTCACTTGTCAAAATAGGCTCACGGGAATATTGTTCTGTCATTTTATTTCAAACTTCCAATTATATGATCCAGTAAACGAGAAGACATCTCAAATACCGTACTCTCTAAATTTCCGAGAGTGAAATTCCCACTCCCAATTTGAGGTGGATTGTGCTTTCACTCTTTAAGAGTGATAAAATCACTCTGATAGAGTGAATCTCTTCACTTTTTCAACTAGAGTGAAAAGTGTCACTCGTAATTAAAGAGTGATTTATACTTCTCCGTTTGAAGATTGAAATACCACCTTTCTTAAAGTGAAATATCCAAGTTTATTTATATTCAATCGACGCTTCAAAATCATTTGAAAACTCAACGTCTTTTGAGGGACGACGTAAGAAATATATAATTCAAATGAAAAAATTCCTCCTGTCCACACTGCGGGATGAATTTTTCACCGAAGGTAAGTACAATAATATTATTATGAAATTTTCCAAGCCCTTACAATACATCCCGTATACACGTAATCCAACAGTATTGAGGTTAGAAAATTACATAGGTTGAAAAATTGTCAAAGTCAAACTTAAATTCTACTCACTGGCATATTATTGATAAAATATTCAATATTTTACACATTTATTACTGATGTTAGATTGATTCAAACATTCGCTAGGTCTCATTTGGTCATTATTCTCACATACAGGTCCATAGAAAATCGAACGAGATACCCCACATACACACTTGTTACAACTTTGTCGTTCGTCCAAACAAGTGTCGGTTTAGCTCAGGTCGGTTAGGCATGGGTTATGTAGGTCAGAATATACTTAGGTTATCTAGCGGTTCAGTTCCCTCAAATGTTGTGGTGCATAATTTCTCTCACTGCCATGAGTGATTCAGGAACATGCGAAGTTAAGAATATAGTGGAGATACCCACAAATTCTCTTCTTTATCCTCTCCACAAAAGTAATGAAAATTCGTAACAGATTTTACCTAAAAGACATATTACAAAATCACTCGCATTTGTAGTGAGACTTTTCACTTTCAGATGTGCGGTGAATATTGTCAGTCTGATTTAGAGTTGATGAAATCACTCTTTCCAGAGTGAAAAATAACTCCACCATAAAGATATGTAGGATCACTCTTCACAATAGTGAAGTTTCACTCCAATAGGACAGGCTCACTTCTGGCTGGCTAATGGAGTGATAGTTCATTCTTAAACAGTGAAATTTCACTCTAAGAAATTTAGACAGTAGAATATTTTTTGATACATCTGAAAATATTTCCACATTTCCTTTCAGTCTCATAAAAGAGAAATTTCATTATAAGTACTGTAAGTTTTGTGAAACTTTCATCAATAATTACCCTGATATTGCGAAAATATGTTGAATCATAGTCTCAAATGATCATTAATTCACGCAACAATCATTAACCAGAATTTATTCGATAACTATCAGTAGGAAAATTATTCACTGTCAATTACGATCCATTGTGATTGAATTTAAATTTCTTGAAGTTTAAAATCCCAGACTCATTGATCGTAGAATACATTGAACCTCCCTCGACAGTGGTCTCAAGCTGTTCACACGAATGTATATATATATATATATAAATCATGTACAATTGGTTTCATTTTATTTTCAAAAGTTAAGAAAAATTCTAGAGGATATCAAGAGAAACTTTTCTCGATCTCAGTACTCGAAAAACTTGATCTTCATAAAAAAATTATGGCTGGAGTTCAGGCAGTAAAACGACCCGATTCACTAAGTTCTGGGTGTACCGCTGAATAACTTTTCCTACAATACGTGGTTGTCATGGAATACGTATTTCTTGCTAAAGAATTTTCATCTTATCAAACGTAGTTGTAGCGCTGAACACATTTCTGTAGTAGGAAGGAGGTACCAAAACATGAATGATGATGCGTCCAAGGATTTATGTTCAAATATTGAAATTTCTCTGTCTGTTGAAATTGATTCAATTTAATTGTCGACCCAGATCGTCACTGATGGAGTCATTTATCCTTGGATGAAAATTTGAAATTCCTCATCAAATTTTGAATCGAATGCATTGGAAGTGTGAGTTTGTAGTTTTACAAGTACAGACTTCACCATAATACATATTCTTTAGATATCGAAGTACAGTTGAGATAATTATTAATCTGATGTTCTTTGTCAATGAGATGAGAATTCCAAGTGATTTCGTGCCGCTGTGAGTGGGATTTATCCTGCTAATTATTCTCGACTTCCTTATGAGTTTTCATTATCACTTCTTAATCCTCTAACACCTCGGCTTCTCCAATACTTAATGTATATAGATTCTAGAGCATCGATGGAAGCAAACAGTTTAGGTAATCCTGTCGTTGTATATGAGAGGATCTCAAAGCGCTTAAGATGCGCACATAAACATGCATCTAGGAAATTGTGCACACATGAGTGTATGTGCTGTTGTACATTGAAACAACAATGCACAGATGGATTTTCTGTGTTGATCATATGGTTATTAATCCACTTATTTGATAAAATCAATATACAATAAGTTCATGCATTTATTATTATATATTGTGGTTTTTGTTTTCAAGTAATATTGAATCATATCATCGATTCGCAAAATTGTGTGAAAAATTACGAACTATAAATTCTTTATGAAACATGATTAATTTCAAAAATCCACTTTCATTCATCATCGCTGGATCTCATTTTATAATTTTGATAAATCCTCCTCTTATAAAAGTTGCTATTTTCTCAGCATCGAACGTCTTACGTTGGTACATCCGTAACTTCGGAGATTGGAAATTTCTTCCTCTTATCAAGTTTACTTGAACATTTTATTCCTTACAAAGTTGTACGAGTTCCCTCGTTAGATGTGATTAAAGTAAAAAATTTGTGGTGAAAAGATGTTCAAGTAATCGAATTTGTTTTACAATTACCACTAGGTCATACGATATAATGAAGTTGATTTGAGTTAATCCGCAGAAATAAGACTCCGTGGTGACTAACCGAATCAAAACATTTATCAGTCTTCGGATACACTGTATTAAACGTTATTTGGGAATAGAAGGGTTGCCAATTACGTATCATATTGACAGAACTATTTTACTAGGAGTAGGTACTAGAAGTGCGATCTATTTACAGTTAAAACGCTGTACAGTGAAGTTGATAGGCTACATTGAGAAAAATGGACCTAGCTGCGGCAACTGAAATTTAGTTGTTCCAGCTGAATTTTAGTTGGCATGAATAAAAGTCTAGATGTCTGAAATATGAATGAAACAGTTTATTCAATGTAAATGAAAAATTTACTTATGACAAATAAAATTTATTCGTTTCGACTAAAATTTATTTAGAATAGCTAAATTTTCTAGCTGTCTAACTCCAACTAAACCCTTGTCCTCAGTGTAAGGAGTTAATTATTCAATATCATTCAGTACACATTTTCTGGTGATTTATATCTATGTAAGAAGAAGTGTCTTGATCCAACTTCAATATAATAGAAGTTAGCTACACTGCAAAAGATCATTTTGTTGAAATGTGATCAACAAAAGAATGTTGTTATCCCAACAAAAGTGTTGTTGACATAACACAAATTTCGTTAGAACAACAAAAATTTTGTTGGGATACCAGAATTCTTTTGTTGATCACATTTCAACAAAATAATTTTTCCCACACCTTCACGGAAAGTTGATGTTTTCTGACCTATTTTTAGGGGAGGAAGTGCTAAATTCCAAGCGAATGTGTCACAGCGGGAGGAAAATATTTCTAAAAATTACCACACACTGAGTCCAAGAATACTCAATTTGAACTGAAAAGAATTATCCGCTTGACATACCTCACAATCCTCTCTTCCTTAGTGGATTTCAAATTGTCTGTAATTTCTATATTCTGTCGACTTCATAGTATTGTGAACACTGCAAGGGGAAGATTAACCGCACTTCCGTCGATGACTTTGATCAAATATTTACCTCTAATATTAGGGGATGTCATTCTTGCTGATGATCCTGTATGGGAATAATTTTTCTCCCACACCTGCACGGAAAGTTGATGTTTTCTGACCTATTTTTAGGGGAGGGAGTGCTAAATTCCAAGCGAATGTGTCACAGCGGGAGGAAAATATTTTCCGCCCGCTCGCAGCGAGAGGAAAGTACTTTCTGCCCGCTCGCAACGGGAGGAAAGTACTTCCTGCCCGCTTGCAGCGGGACGAAAATAAAAACTATCTTCTCGTTCTGAAATATGCATATGAATATTTTATATGCAATTCAACAGATGATTTTCACTTTCCTTGCGGTTGTGGGAAAAAATAGTATGTTCACCTCGGGGAGAAGTGAGAAATTTCCACTTTCCCCCCCTGATGAACTATATACTATTCTTTCAGTGTACTTAGTCGTTGACTCCACTGGAGTTGGGAGCATGAATTATAAGTTGAAAAAAAAATCCTGAACGTTTCGGACAGCTAACTGTTTTTGTCGTCATGAAGATGAAATTATAATGGCTGACATAGGGAAATATGCACGATACCCTTGAGAATAAAATGCAAAATGCGGAAACAGGAGAAATGGGAAATGACTTACACTTGTGTTACATGAAGACGCAATTAGAAGTCCAATTGTAACAGGATTGAGTTTCAGAGAGAAAACCAGCATATAAAACCATGAAACATGTATGACAACTCAAACCAAGTATTTGTATTGAATATATGTTGCAGCAGTAAGAACCGAAGGGAGATAAAACGAAATATTCCAAACACACGAACAATCGTAGAGGAAATTATAAGTAATTATAAGAGGAGGAATAAATGTAGAAAAGCTAACAGTTCAATGTGAAGGAAACAGCAATTGCAGAATACAAATAATGGAAATTTCGTAAAGGAGTAGGGAAAAGCCCAACTCGACATTAATGGATCTATTGGGGGAGAGTGGGGCATGTTTTCCAATGCGTTATAATTTCTTAGTATGGTGGAAGAGCGCGCTGCTGGATGAATGGTCGTGAATAGTATCATCTAAGGTACCATTCACGGCAATATCAGGTTAATACCTGCTTTCATCATAATAAGAGAACTGTTTTTACGATTCTTTCGTTGGTGAGTAAACGTTACATGTCTTCATTCAAATTGAAAAAAAACATACTTACGTTATTCTGATTGTTTTGGTTGAATATGTGTTTATAAACGAGAGTCCCCTTAATCGAATGATGTGATAATTTTTGTAAATTACTCGCGTCTTTACGATTTTAACCTAGTTCCAAGTTGAAAAACGATGATGGGGCAAATTTTCCAACGTGACACGGGGCAAATTTTCTCACAAAGAGAATTTGTCCCGGTCTCAACCAAGTGATTTTAGAGTGTTGCAAATGCATTTCTTATATTATATGATTAGTCTTCGCGATTTTAGGTTAGTTTAGAGTTGGAGAACAATGATAAAGCAATGTTTTTCACTGCGGAAAATTATCTCAGTCTCAATCAAATTGTTGTAACGTATTACAAGCAAATTTATCGAAAACATAAGCAAATATTATAAAAATGATATAAAAACAATCAGAATAACGTAAGTATGTTTTTTTTTCAATTTGAATGAACACATGTAAAGTTTACTCATCAACGACAAAATCGTAAAAACAGTTCTCTTATTATGATGAAAGCAGCTATTAACCTGATATTGCCGTGAATGGTACCTTAGATGATACTACTCACGACCATTCATCCAGCAGCGCGCTCTTCCAGCATACTAAGAAATTATAACGCATTGGAAAACATGCCCCTATAGAAAACTTGCCCCACTCTCCCCTATGTAATTCAATTGAGTCATTGCTTTTTGTTCTTCATATTTTTGCTTACTTTTTATGTACTACATTCGTTATTCCGTTTTCCTACATCACGTGTACCCCCTATTGTGATTGATTTCCAAATAAAAAGTCGAATAAAATACTCAATTTGAATTCGAACTTCAATTTCTTATCTATTTTTGGCGATTTTGAATGAGTGAGAAAATTTGCTCCCATATGGTTCGAAGGTGTTGGGAAACTTGCCCCGTATGTGGGGCAAGTTTTCGCAAGTGACAAGACTGCAAATGACACTATTTTGCAACAACATGCTTATGAAATCATAACATTCATTTATACTAGGTTGTAGTGGAAGCTTCGACGAGTAAAATAGTACCCCAAACGCCTTGAAATATGCAACGGGGAAAAATACAAAAATCGACAAAGAAAAAGTGGGAAAACATGCCCCACTCTCCCCTATCATAGTTGTAATGAGATATTCAAGAACAAGACCCAATAAATTTTCAGCTGATGTTTCTGACCAATACTGGAGTATATTGAAAGTGAGAAAAAAGGGCGATGACAACGTAGGAAAGTGGAGGAAATGACAAGAGCTACTTCTAATGTTGTGAGATTATCTGTTTCTTTTGGAATGAACAATATATTTTGTTCAAAAAGGCAAAGAATGAATTATACTACTGTTTCCAAAAAGTAAGGTGACATTTGAATTTAAACTCTGTGCGTAAATGTATGAGGGGAAGTGCTCTCATTTTTAGGTTAGTAAGACTGTCTTTGATATCCGTACCAAGGGTCACATCAAGATATTAATTAATGTTTGAGATACGCTTCGTTTTGTGAACTGCTGGAAGTGAATTTTTCGATTTTTGTAATGTCTGCATTTGTTGAGCAAAGAATTTGTATTAAATTTTGTTTGCGGAATGAATTTTCTGCTGCTGATTCGTCGTTGAGAATGGTGCAAAAAGCCTTTGGTGATGGGGCTATGTCGAAAAAAATGTTTCCAAGTGGTATGAAGAGTTCCAAAAGGTCAAGAACGTGTCGAAGACGAGAAGCGTCCTGGTCGACCATCAACTTCAACTGACGAAGTTCACGTCCAAAAAATCAAAGATTTGGTGCTCGTAAATCGTCGATTAACAATTAGAGATCTTGCTGATGATGTTAGCATTTCAAAATGATCAATCAATACCATCTTGGAGGATGTTTTGGGCCTCAGATGCGTCAAATCTCGATTGGTACCGGAAACACTGAATTTCCTGGAAAAACATCGTCGCGTTGAAGTGTGAAAAACAATGCTTCCTGACTATCAGGACGAGATGAAACGCATTATTACGGGAGATGAGATGGGAATTTATGCTTACGACCTGGAAACAACCGATCAATCAAGTGGATATCGCGCTAAAGGTGAGGCAAAACCAAAAAAACGCGCCAAAGTCGCTTAAAAATCAAGGTTATGTTGACTGTTTTCTTCGATTGACATGGTGTGCATTTCGAGTTTCTTCCGCCGAGTCAAACTGTCAACGAAGAATATTATTTGATTGTTATGCGCGGTTTACGTGAAGCTATTCGCTTGAAGAGAACGGAATTGTGACCAGACAACTCTTGGTTTTTGCACCACGACAATGCACCAGCTCACACTGCATTGATTCTCCAAAAATTTCGTTCCGAAAAATATATAATATATAATAATAAAATATTCCGCACAAAACTCGACCCCAATCGTTCCACGACCACCCTATTCACCTGATTTGGCACCGTGAGACTTTTGGCAATTCAACAAACTCAAATGACCGCTCCGGGGACATTGTTTTGAGTCGATACAGGAGATCCAAGCCGAATCGAAGAGAGAGCTGAAGGCCATCCCGGGAATCGACTTCAACAACTGTTTCGAAGATTGGAAAATCACTGTTAGAAAAATCTGTCTTAAACTTAACAATAATATTATGAAGTTTTTTACATAAACATTTTTATAAATTTCATACGAAATTTTTTATGGAATTTCATATTTCCATATTAAATTTAAGAACGATCATTAAATTTAATATGAAAACATGAAATTTAATATGAAAATATGAAATTTCATAAAAAATTTCGTATGAAATTTAATAAAATGTTTATGTAAAAAACTTCATAATAGTATTGTTAAGTTGAAGACAGATTTTTCTAACAGTGATGTGTTGGCATAAGTGCATTGTATCCGGAGGAAATTACTTTGAAAGCGATGAACTTAATTTGGGAAAATAAATAAATATTTTCAGAAATAAATGCTATGTCACCTCAGTTTTTGGACACAGAAGTACGTCAAAGGCAGTCCTCTGGACACCCTTATTCTGACGAAATCATATATTCGGATATTGTAACTCATTCTGTTCTCATACATTGCTCAAAATTTGACATCGTTATACATCCGTTCGTTTATATTGTAGCATCATTCAGGTATCATAAGAAAAGTTGATATGAATCGAATTTATTCAGGAATGATATGAAATATTCATATATACATACATACGTGCATACATACACTTACGACAACCACGAATTTCAAGCTCTGCGGAGCAGAAAACGTATGAATTTATTTTAAAACCTTGGTGGCGATTTTTCCAGTCGTCATAATGCTCTCTCGTGTGTGAGATTGAGAAAGGACGGGAGGAAAATTGAAATAGTTATACGGATGCCGATACTAAAATCAGTGAGGAGTGATAATCTCCATCGGAACAATTAAAACAACATTTATAAAATTTCCTTTCATTGTACATGGAATCATGATAACGTTCTACGTCTGAAACTCATCGTCATCACCGTCGATATCATCCATTAGAATATTGAACAGTACTTCTACAAATGACATATAGAGTATAATATAGTCTGGAGATGTTACGAATAATCATTCATGCTACGACTTGGATCAGAAGTTGAAATATTTCAAACTCATGTCGTATCCTGTCAAAGATGAATCAAATTTAACGTGGATTAATCAATTAAAATTCGGATTGAAAGTTCTTTCAAAGTTGAGGCATTATCTTGTGAACAAATCTTGATTGTTCTCGTTTTTTCCACGTTTGAATGGACACGGAAAAAAGATTCGTTACACGGAGAAGAAGGAATTCGCTGTGGCAGCGAAATCTACTTTTGCTGGGTTCCTTTTGCCAGAGCAGCAAATTTTTTGCTGTGACAGCAAACTATTTGCTGTTCCAACAATCTTGTTAGCTGCGACAGCGAATTTTTAGCTGTGGCAGCAAAAAATGTTTGCTATCCCAGCAAAATTTGTTTGCTATTCTGTATATAATACTGAAAATTTGCTGGCGGAGCAAACATTTTTTGCTGCCACAGCTAAAAAATTGCTGTCGTAGCTAACACGATTGCTGTTATAGCAAATTTTTAGCTAGGTCAGCAAGAAATTTTGCTATTCTATATATAATACCTTGATTTGCTGCGTCAGCAAATTTTTTCTCTCCGTGTATAGTAATTAGGAACACGGGGAAACAAAAATTTCTGACACGGCAAATCTAAGTATTTCAGCTGTCACTACATACAACTGTTTTAGTTACACTGTGAAGAATGTAAGGAATCTTTCTTCACATGGTTGGTGGATTTCGTCCCTTCATCGTGGGGAATTGTTTTTCCATAAAAAAATCAGGGATTTTTCCACCACTTTGAGGAATTATTTTGTTTTTTGGGTGGTGAATCCTCCACAAATGAAGGGAAAGTTCACCAAATTATGTTGAAAAATTCTCCATCTGTGGGGGAACTTTGCTTTCACCATGTTTTGGAGGAAAATTCCACAATGATTTCTCACAAAATAATTACGTTGCTTTTACAGTAATTCACTTTGTTGTGGTGATGAAATTAAATTAAGCTATGAAAAACATCCGCTATTTCATGTATAATACATCGATTTGCTGCGTTAGGGGATTTTTCTGCCCCATGAATTACTTGTGGTCTCCAACTTCGTGCATCCGATATTTGGAGAACCAAAAATATTGTTGTAACAGCTGAATTGTAGCTCATAAACCAATGAGTCTTTGTCGTTGCAGCCAAAAAATAGTTGGCATAGCTTATGTTTAGCAATCCAAATATCAACAACTCAATTTTTTTTTTCGTGCGTAGATTAATGAAAATGTAATCACACCACCCGCCTCTCATTCTCAAAAACAATATCTCCTCCTAAAAATACTCTAAATGAGGAGTCAAAAAATCGGTTCCTCTCGAAGCATCTCTGTGATCATATGGAATTATTTTTGCCCGAAAATTGTTGGAGGAGGAAGTTGATGGAGAAGTTGAGGAAGAAGAAAATGTACATTTCCAACGAATATAATACCCCTAAATACGCATATCCGTATTTTTGTTTTTTCGGAAACAACATCGCGCTGCTATTACATACATTTGCGAGGTAATGACCAGGAAACATAAAATCGGTATCAGAGAAATATAAAGTGTATGAGAGACATTTGAAATTACGATCCAACTCGTTTACCCAGTCCAAGCAATTCTCTTTTGGAATTATTTTTAGTATCTCTGTAATACTCACATCATGCATGAACGGTCGGACAAATTTCTCTTGTTGGGTTGAGGATGTTTGTTTTTGTGTATAGGTATCCGTGTTGGATGTTATTCTATGGAGCATACGTATCTTGCTTGGTGAAATCGAAAGAATGATCATCTCATAACCGTGATGGTCATTTTGAGAAACATTTTTATTATTTTTATTCTGTAATGAAAATGAAAGAATATCGCCCGGGATACGTTTTCTCGTGATGTATGTGAAATCGTGGAGGAAAGGGAGGAGAAAATGTGTCCTGAGTGCATATTTTGAAATGTAGCGGCATTCATTAATTTTGTTCTTGCGCATCGTGGCTGATATCCGTGTGTGTATGACAAATTCTCGGGCGTTTAATTAATCTTGGACGAGAGAGGATATCTAATGAAAACACTGTGTCGGAATTAAAATTGATGATTAATCTACGAACGTTTTGTGAAAGGTACTGGTATATTTTCCATCAATTTTATAACAGGGGTTTTCGAGGAAGAATTTGATTCGATCAATCATCAGATTTCTTCTGATTTGGGGAAAGATTGTTTTCTGGTGTGATGGGTTGAAAAAGTATCAATTGAAATTTGTCCGATACAATAGGAATTCTTTTATCCTGATTCAAAATGCGAAAATAGCGGCTAACGCGAGAAGAAAGAAATTCTGGATACGGTGATATTAGGGAATCATTTAATCTCGCAAGTCTCTAGAGCCTTCTTGGAGGATATCACTTTTGAAAAAATATCCTTCAGATGTCAAGGATAAAGCACTCGACTAGGAGGCAGAGTTGCCTTTAGATCCACTTGTCTTTCAAATGAAACGACCAATTGGAACTGTCGGGAAGTCGTTGGATCCACAATCCTACTAGGTGATTGAATAGAATTTGAGTAGGGATAGATCCGCACATGCACTGTAAAAAAATATACTTCCTAAACTGCTGAAGAAGTTTGGGAGTTTTTTACACAAACTTTTTTTGTAAATTACCAAACAAAAGTTTGTGAACATTCAAAAAATTTTGTGATTTCATGAAGATTTTTGAGAATTTACAAACTTTTGTTCGGCAATTTACAAAAAAGGTTCGGAAATTATTTTTCCAAACCAAGTTTGTAAATTTCCTAGCATTTTTGTTTGGAATTCAACAAATGTTTTTTACAGTGTGAGACGAAGTCGGGGTGCTTTCATGAGATAGCATCTATTAGTCCAAGGGATATACCGTTAAGTCTGCGAATCTGTGCAATGAGACATCTCAGAGTTGCTTTTATTCTAAGATTCAAATACTTTTAAAGATTTTGAGAAAGCTTGACGAATAAGGGATATCATTTGTAAATTGAGGGTAAGATCATTAGCTTTATCTAGCTTTGTCATGCGAAATTCTCTTGAAGGATTGGTACATTCTTTTTTTATTCAATGAAATTGAATCAAGTGGAAGCGAATCCCATATGTTGAAAGCATCGATTGTTGAGAGAAAGACCTGGAAAAACATATTCACAGCACCTATATAGTTGTCTGGTGTCTCTTGTCGTGTGTCTTTTATGGTTTCTTCAGAATCATGGAGGGACACTTCTCCAAGAACTGTATATACATACATACCCTAGTAAAGATGATTATAGCGGTTGCCTAGCACCTTTCAAAGTGCTAGCAGTGAAACTAGTGACTAGGAAAGGCCTTGACATTAACCACAAGGTGGCTAGATTCGTTCCTGCTAGGATACACATGTTCTTTCCTATAGACTAAGAATACGCAACGATGTGAAAGAGATGGATAATGGAATCAAAAGGTGAATTCCTCTATCATAATAGTGCGCATAACAGAGGTAACTATGCAAAATCGAAAAGAAGCCTAGATACGCTGGTATCTTCTTAGGAGCCCTGAGGATTTCAGCTAAGTTTAAGGGTGGATATGAGAGAAGGACAATAGGAACCCAGAAGGCCTTGGAAGTAGTATGGGAGGTGAAAAATCCTCAAGGTCCATATATGAAAAGAATGAGCTGGAAATTGACAAAAAAACAAACCGTAGCATGGCTTCAAACGGAAAAATTGAAATAGGAAACGGGAACGCCAATTGTTGTGACACAGGACCAAACATCAAGAGCAAAGAAATTGAGAGGACCATGTGTTGTTGACGAGCGCAGACTGTGCAAAGTGTACACAAAAAACGATCAAGCACGTAATATCAGGACGTCCACAACTAGCGAGGTTGAATATCTGCAAAGACACAATAGGACATGTAAATACATTTATTGGGTGAAGTGCAGAGTATCGAAAATAACATCAGAGACAGAAGAATGGTGCCAGCATTGTTCCAAGCGAGTAGTCATAAACGAAAATTACACGAACACGTATGAAATGTCAGTACAGAGAGCAGAGAGACAGATTAATATGAATAGATCGAATATGATGATTCAGGTTTACTGTCGGAAAATGGAAATGGAGATGATAATGTAGTTGTGCCTCAACACAACAGTGTCACCGGTAAAATTGCGGAGAAGTGCACGCAGAAAAATATATTTTTAAAGGCCCCATAATTTATTGAGGATCAGCGCCAGTCTGTGATGAATGAAATTATTTACCTGAATATAGCTTCAAAAGTGCCATAATTTCTTGTAGAAATACATCTAATTATGGAAGTTTTTAAAAGTGAATTCAAGTCCAAACTCTATCTGTCACAGACTGGCGCTGATCTTCAATAAATTATGGGACTTTTCAACACATCTGTTTTCTGCGTGTGTGAAAGCCGAAAGCTGAGATAGTTCTAATAATCGTTAGATTCTGGAAGCTGTTCTGAAGAACCACCAGGATTGTATATGGGAACCACCAGAGAGCATCACAATAGGAAACCTCCAAGACATCACACTCTGGGGTACAGTGCACATCTTGAGAAGAACGCTCGACTGATGGAGGAAGTGAATAGACGTACATTATATACTTATTTATGGGTGGATGCAACTTATGAATTTCAGCGACACTTTAGTTGGGAATGAAGTTGGGAGGTTGAGTAGTTGTTCCATTGAGCAGAAGTTCCACACACAGCATTGTTGATTGGAATAGAACGAGGCGGTGGGAATAGCTGAATTTCAATACTCTAGAAGATCACGTACAATTAAGAACTACTCTAATATACTTTCATGTATAACAGCCAGTTTTGATGGAAAATCCATGCAGAATTCAAAGTCAATTTCATTCGAGCTAGGAACCTTTCTGATCCTGTCTCTGCTAAAAGTGGTTACGATTCCACGTTCTGTGATACAAGAACCAAGCATAGGATTGATTGTGTTCGATAACGTCAAAATTTCCAGCTCCATTTACGTGAATACGAAGAAGCAGTGTATAAGAATTCATGTCATTCTGTTTTGAGAAATAATTCTATAAAATTTATATAGGATTTGTACACAATTTGTAGTCTTTTTATATATTCCCTAACAGGACACCCCTTCGCATCTCCGTGGCCTCCACGTAGATACCACCTATCTCCGTGGAGACCACGAAGATGCGACGAAGTGTCCTGTTAGGGTTTTGTGTGAGAATTATTTAAACATTTGATAATATTATTCTCCAAGTCAGAATTTCATATAATTTTTATGTTGTTGATATATAAAATACTTTTTCGATGCATTGTATTAAGTATTGCTGCACAGAAATTCATTAATAATTCACCATATCCCCTCCATGAAAATTTTTCATCAAAATTCATTGGAAAATTATGGAAGGATTTATTAATTGCCGGATAAGAATTCGTCGAAAAGTTGGATTCCCATCAGAGCTATCGAAATTCGATACAACGTTCGGAAGTATGATATGAATTACATTTCAAAATTCTAATGCATTTTCTTTCGTTCAGTGACGTGGAAGAATTCTTATCCTGTGCACTGAGACGTAGGGCTGAACTGAACCGAAATGATGATGTCAACATTTTCGTAGAAGATAAAATCGTAAATGTATTGGAATATTTTCAAACGAGCGACAGAAACTTTTATTATGATGCGCAAGTCAACTGCTTTCTAGTCCAGTAATGAAAGTTTGCTATGAATTTCTTATATATAAAGCACTTCCGAGACCTTCTTACCCAGCAACGTTGGAGTACAAGCCAAACAGTACATGTATTTTTTCACCACAAACTTCAATTGATCAGAATCCTAGTTCTTCTCCTCTAAAGTCAATAAAGATTCGTGAAGGAGAGTTATAGTAGAAGACGATCATTCGATATAGATGGAGATCTCAATAATTGATAAAAGCTGTACGATTTATTTGGAATCTACTTAATCTCCGTCACATCCGGTAATCCCCGCAAAGTAAGCTTACAACGATGAGTTGTTATCATGTCCAAATAATATTTCTTATTCACGAATTTTCTCTCTTCTCTTGTTATTCTTTGTCAGAATAGATTGTGGTGTAGTAAGGAAGATGATAACTTCGTTAAAGACGGTTCATCATCTTATACCCTTCAAGTGATAAGGATCTTTATGATGAGAGTCTCGATCAAATGCGGCCATAACAGGAAGTACGATATCGTGTCTTACTCGACAAGTTAGTTGATGGAATGGAGGTAAAGCCAACACAGTGATATACCTTCTACAGTCCTTCTCATTCCAGTGCGGGCTTTCATACTTCTTTGTTCGATACATAAATTTTAAGTGTCAAACAACGAACGATGAATTTATAGCTTGCATAGTTGCTTGCTTCGACACTTCTCGTATCGTCATAATAATATGGAGCTGAGGTTTTTACACATGCAGGCGCACAGGCTAGGGTGTACGAGAAAATTTTCTTTCCTCACTTCAACTTTCTTTCCGTCTCTCTGAATAATAGTTTAAGTGGAGAAGAGAGTTTGAATAACAAGAAAAGAAATTCGTTGCGGACGATGAAAACAGCTTTGCAGTTGTTGGATGATGAATTACACTGTCGTTGAATGAACGAAATTTCGCTTATTCGAACAAATTATTCAAATGCTGTTAACAAGAGTGATAATTAACATTTGATTAACGACATATACTTTGCTAGCGAAGATGTTGAAGGATGTTTAGCTGACTGAACTAACTGGTTAGTCCGCGTATGATTCGGAGCATTTGGCTTTGGCTCTCTCATTGCGGAATAACGGAAAGGTTTTCGATCGTTTTCAAAGGTTGAAAAAAATGTTTGTAGCCAAAATGAAAATTTCTTGCAAAATTCCACGAGGAAAGGGAAACTCGGGTCGGAACTAGCTCAGTACTGCTGCCAGAGTTGTCAGTACTGGCAAATCCAAAGCTACCATAACTATCAAAACTGGCAAGAAGTTGGCTTGATAACATAATTTTATATAAGGGCCTGTATAACATTTACAACCGTGTCAGTACCGTTTGTTCGTACGTGTCGACTATGGTTGAATTCTGGCACTCCAACCTTGTCCGAACAGTATCAATTCAATACTGGCCCAAAACTGTCTGTTCACTCAAATCAATGTCATTTGAAATTTGTCGAATAAGTCGTGCCAATGGAGAAGTAATAATGATCCTGGATTGGAACAATTGTTCCCGTCAAAGTTTGGCAAATATAACCTCGCCAGTACCAGACCATTTGTCGACTTGGGCAATTTCCACATGGGATGTTTTTTAGAACCCAGGGATCAATTTTCGTTCCATATATGGTTGTTTGTTAGGACGTATATATTAGGTTGGTAAGAAAATCTTGCGACACTTTTTTTTTCCATTAATCTATTTTTTCTATCAACAAAGTTCGAGAACATTCGGGAGTCGTCTATGCGAGATTATTCTAGAAACTTCTATGCCACAGTGTTTATAAACCAGTCAGTTGTTCTGCGCAGTCAGGACGAGCAAAAATGGAACCAAGTGCACTTCGAGCAATCGCTTATTACATTAATTTTACAAGGGCATTCTGCAAGGGCTGCAGCCGCTAGTATTTGCAGCGCGTTCAAGTCAGACGTTTTTCATCATTCAACTGTATCTTGTTGGTATCAACGTTTCCGTTTAGGCGATACATCTTTTGAAGACAAACCCGGGTCCTGTAGGAAATCAGCTGTTAACGATCAAAATTTGCGTGCAGTTATGAAGGCGAAGCCTGACACGTCGTCACGAGAATTAGCCAACAAACTCGGTTGTAGCCACCTCACGATTCTCCAACATTTACAAGAGACGAGATATAGAAACGTTGTGTCGTCTTGGATATCACAGGATCTCAGCAGTGAGATGTATTTCACTCCTGCATCGTCCGAACAGAAAGGATTTTCTTCGAGAAATCGTCACTGGAGATGAAAGTTGGGTGCTTTATATTAACCACACACGCAAGCGACAGGGACCACCGGAAGGAGAAAAACCAGAGCCAACCCCTAAACTGCCTCGTGGAGTACAGAGAGTATTACTCTGTTGTTGTTGGGACTCTGAGGGCTTGCTCTATTGCTACCAGCTTAAATCAGGATATCGGCGGAGACTTACACTGGACAACTGCAAAAACTGGCTGAAATGATCAAACTAAAAAGGCGTAGACGTGTCCAAGTTCGACTTCTCCATGACAACGCTCGACCCCACGTAGCTAAGATGACACAAGACTGTATTTCGCAGCTGGGTTGGGAAGTTTTACCACATCTACCGTATTCACCACGCTTGGCTCCTATCGACTACCATCCTCTCCGGCCATTGACAAATTATTTACAGGATAAGGAATTTGATGATCTCGCCGATTTCGAAAATGCGCTGAACGACTTTTTTAACTCACAACCAAAACAATTTTGGACGGAGGGCGTCTGTCTTACTTACTATACTTTTTTTGTGTGTTGCAAGACTTTCTCATCAACCTAATATTTGTTCTACCAACAAATTGCGAGTTATGCGAACCTTCGTATTCTAATTATCTGGTCGTTTCAAAATTTCAATCACAATTGTGCATTGAGAAGATAGCGGCTCTGTATGAGTTCCCATCTGATTCAGTTGAGAAAACTGGATGTGATTATAAATGAGCATTTTTGCGAATACGCATAGCTCCTTTTTTTATCACTCAATTGCAATAAAAATTGTGAATATTTCTCATTTGTCTTCGATTCACTATTTTTTTCTAACCACCTCATAAATCTCAGTGTTGCAACACATACACCATTCACCGCAAACTGATTGCGTGAAACCATTTCATGCGTTTCTCGTCCCGACACATATGGACCTACAAAGTAATAAGAATCAACGGTCAGGTGCACGTAATATCAGCCGCAAGGACCTCGATACAGAGGGAAACCACGTACACGTATTAAGTCGCTGAGGCACCTGAGACCCTCTGTCTCGACGGAGTTCACCGCGGCTTTTTCACTGAAAGCATCTCTCGGAGGAAGCCACTGGTAACATCAAGATAATGGTTAGGTATCTTGATCAGCCTCGCGCTGAGAGGCAGATCGTTTATTCGCACAGGGGCGACCTGAACTCCAGTCTCGCCCCTGGTGATCACCATGATCAAATCCATACGCTCGATATTGACGAGAGTGTGCTTGAACAATCATAATCGACATCCTCACGGTTGTTCTCTTCTGCTAGTGCTGATAGGAACAAGAAGCACTCGCAAGCCCCAGACTATTTCTATCCTAACGATTGGCAACCATACAGCCGGTGCTGACCGTGCAATGGTGTGGACAGTCAACGGTTTATCCAAGTCCTCGGTGAAAGTTACGCCCTATGATATTGGCTGAGATGTAATTAGCCGCGTGTAATTTGTTTATCTTGTTTTTAACCCACAGACAGCCTGACCCGACATTCGCTGCTACCGTTGTCGCTTGAGCAGCACGCGCCTTTTTTCATCCATACATTCTCGCACCTGTACCTGTACAGTTCGCTCCATGGGCCGTCATTCTTCAATGAACTGATGTCAAAATCCAATTTTACTTGCGCTTGAGAAATCGATTGATCAACACCCCAACGAACGTTTCAGGTGCTTCAATTCTTGATCAAAGTTCTGGGTAAAAAGTTATAATAATCGGCTGTTAGTTTCAGGTTCACATGAATTGAAGATTTATAAAGGAAAAAAATGGGTGTTTTCCAACAATTCATATTGTTTTATTCCCATTTGGAAACCAATGTAAAATAATTAAAGTTCCTTTTCAACGTGCACAGATGAAAATTTCATTGCAAAGAAGTGTAGGAGTATTTTAAAAAGACTTCCAGGACAAGAAATTTAAAACATCATTCAAAATTGTCTTCACTGAGATATCTTTCAATAGAAGAAATTTCAGCACACAATGATTCTGATCAACGTTCTACATATATCCGTCACTTCAGAAAATATGATGATAAAATGAAGGAAACATATAACGTAGTGACCAATGATATTTTAGTTTTACGAGAGCACTCGTTGGGACTCAAGAATGATGTTCCGAAGAAACTTTTAACATTTGCCATGAGCTAAACTTACGAGCGAATAAGAAATTCTTCTATTCCTTGATGTAAAAGGAAAAAAACGGGAACGATCTACCACACTGGTTATTTATCTTTCCACTATCCACTCCCTTTCACTTCCGTTTACCACGTCAAGGAAAATCGAGAAGCGTTTTCTAGGCACGGTCACGTAGCATAATAAGGAGAAGAGAAAGAGAAGGGGAGGAAAAGAAATGCGGGTAAGATTCCTCTCTTTTCTCACGTTTGACTCTTCCTTTGGGAAAAGGTCCATGTAACCCCTGTAACGACCTACACCAGACTGGAAAGTAAAATCTGGCTTGGGCACTACATAGAAAGACTTGTCTCATTCTTGACATAATGTACTTAAAGGAATTATGCTATTACCCCTACCTGTGTTCAAGGGGACAAAGGTTAACGTTTCTATAATTCGATTTTTGGCGTGAAAAAAGATCCACTCTTACTGCATGGATATTTTAAAATCAAATCAGGGAACCGATGTTTTATTCTTATTATTTGCTTTTAATAACGAAAAATTCATCGTCTGTGTGCTCCTGTACATGTATTTCATTGCTTTGAGATATTTATTGACATGCAATCGTTTAGATATCAGCAATCAATTCAGTATTTTTGATACCCAAATGAAAGAACCAATCATAAATTGTATAACATGAGCCAATATGACTTGCTGATGACTATGTGAAATGATTGTTCATTATTCAACAAAAATCATAAACAATATTCCGTGAACTGAGATGGTAAATTTCATTCATAATACAATTTACAACAAAATCTGCTGTATATTGTGACATAATATTTCATTTTTGTGGATATAAATGCCTGAAATAAAACATCACTATCGCAGAATTCAATCATTACAAGTTCATCATATAAATTTCTTTTATAATTCTTCCGTTATTCATTACTTCTACAAATTATCCCACTTTTGTTTAATTGAATACAAACGAGTTAGTTTGATCTGTGAGTTTGTTATTCAATGAAATATCGTACTCAACAAGAGTCATTGATAGTTCGCAAGGACAAACTTTTCAATTTGAAAGGGAAACAGAGTCAAGATACGCGATAAGAAAGCAACGCTTGAATGGCAGCACATTTCTTCATTCACAGGAAAACATTGTGGAGAACAATCAACACATCATTCCTCGCTTAGTTCAATGGATTCGACGTGAAAATCGTAATTAACGTGTTTCTGTTGAGATTTGTTAATTAAAAGCTTGTTTATTAGAACTCGTAGTAAGGTAAAAGAATAGATCAATGGGATGTGTGTCATTGAATTCATGGGTTGCCGTGATAGATATTCCCATTCATGAATTAATAATACGGATGCATTTTATTTATCGAGTGAACAAATGGTGGATTCAGGTCGACAGTTATCGTAAGGAGATTTATGATTATATCACGTATTCGGAAAACTTGGATGTTTCGTTATTTGAGATTCAAAAAAACAGTTCGAGTTTAGAATATTATATTCATCAAATCTATGACAAATCAATAGTGTCAATTGATAGTCTATTTGCTAGATAATGAAACGTACGATTTCACCAGAACGATAAACTATTTACATTATAAGTCTTTGATATTTCTATTCATAAGGTTTTTTTCATGTTGATGTTGAAATAGTGGAAATTTGGTTGAAAAGTAGAAGACAGAACTATGCTTTACACTTTCCGCAACTAAACCGATGAATCTGGGGTTGCTATTTTCACCACATATACCACTTTGAATCCTTCATCCATCTTTCGTTTTTCCGCTTTCTGATCACGTCACATGTTATATTTTGTTTTCTCCGGTCACCGGTTATCCTTTTACCTTTCCGCATTCAGATTTTTCTTCTGAATACCTACCTCTCTTCATCCTTCTCCAAGGCATTATCGCTGTTTTATTTGTCTCTTTCGTTCAGTTTACCCTCAAATCCAAAGGCTTGTCTTTTTGTCAACGTATTCATTTTGGTTTATTTTTCTCCCTTTATTTATTCATCCCACTACATGATTTAATTCTCAATAACCTCTTTCAATTAGCTTATCGATGGAATTTATCGAGGAGTATTCATTTTAACACGATAGTTGATGTCCATTCAAAAGGATTGATTTGTTCATTAGTATACGTATGGTAATTTTTTACTTGGACGCATAATGATAATTCACCATTCCCTTCAGAGAAAGAAATCAGTCGATTCGTTAGACCTCAGATCGAATAGTTTTCTTCCAAAGAATCCCGCAACTATTGATAGAGTTACCGAATCCAATATTGTTGTCTATTGGAGCACGTTCGATGTCTCAATTGCTGGTAATATGATACAATAAAAGGTTGAAGTAATTTCACTGAATCTAATCTTATATAGAATCTTGTTGATGAAAACAAGACAATAAAACAAAAAGCTTCCCTTGGAACTCAATTTGATGATTATTAGGGGTGTGCGGGTACCCGAGTCATCGGGTTTTTATCGGGTCGGGTCGGGTTTTTCAATTACCCGAGTTTTTCGGGTACCCGATTACATTCGGGTAATTCAAATATAGCAAACGTTTTCCTCAGCAGGAAATATTGTGACAGCAACTCGATCAAGATTGCTGACAAAACATGTGGAAGAGTTGTGCTTCCTCCATTCAAATTTAAAAATATGAAAAAAGAATGATATTTATAAGAAGAATATTTATTTTCATTGATGTTCAAGATTCTATATTGTGGTTACTAAATACGAAAATAGATAATATATTATTTATGAGATATAAATGTGATAATATTTTTCAATTGAATTCAAAAATAAATATAAACATTCCATGAAGCAATTTGGAGATTTCTTAATGCGCTGCATAATCAATTACATGGAGTAACAACCCTAATAGACTTGTAGTGAATATGGCATTCTTCATATTAGAATTGAATTCATATGAAATCCCCTTATTCCTACAATCGCTCAAGACAATTTGTCCTTAAAATATCAACGGCAATGGCAACTTCGAATAGAAGTTGAAAATATTAAATTCAAGCGATTTTATTATATTCGGGTACCCGACTTGGAAAACCCGATTTAATCGGGTACCCGGCCCGACCCGAAAAAAAATACAAATACCCGAACCCGACCCGACCCGATAAAAAGTGCTACCCGCACACCCCTAATGATTATACACAGAGGAATACACAGCGAAAAATTTTGTGTCACAGGAGGTCTACTCATATTCTGTGTTGGAAACAACATATCAAATTCCGAAATTCACAGATTTTCAGTATAAATTTAACGTTTTTGTGTTGATTCGATACATTTTTTGTGTTAATATTTAACATAAATTGTGAGTGCACCTCCTGGAACATACATTTGTGTTAAAAATACACCAAATTTTTCACTGTGTATGTGTATTTCACATAGGGACAGCAACAATCATATAATAAAATTTTTGTGATATATGATAGATATTATTATATAGATTGTACTCTAGCTATATAATGTAATTAATTTTACTGTACGCATAAGAAGTTTAAGTACATATATAATAACTTTTGTTATACATTATAGCCACCTCTATTTGTATTATACATATCATAATTCCTCTCAGTGTAGTAGTGGAATAGTTGGTTCAACCTAATGATAATCTCTTTTCGGACTGTAGAGCAGTTGATTGTCCAATGACTGTGTAAAATTCAAAACTTTTAATCAAGTCTACAATATTCCATTCAAGTGAAATAACAGTTAAAGATCCTAGACATAATTTAATGTCAGAAGTTAATCCAAATAACGATGGGGAAGATTACAAACTATGCTAATGAAAATAAAGGTCTCTGTATCAATGTAATCTCATGAAGATATACACATATGTGTTTTTCTTGAATAGAATCGCAGAAGATATAATTCATTGACTCACGATAAAAAAAATACACCATCATGAATTCTGATCTGTTTCCATATTTTCCCGTTTTAAATATAAAATTACTTTATCTAATTAATTTTGCCTTCTCCCACAATTGTTTGCTGTTGGCTCCAGAATATTTAAATAATTTTCATAAACTACTATTCGAGAATGACCAAAAACAAAGCTGCTGTACACATTAGGAATTCCATGATTCCAGCGTGAAATTTACATACACCACTTTGTCAGCATTTAATTCACTCGAAAAATGAGATTCGCAGAAGGGATTAAACGTATACGATCTACATGATTCGTTAGAATATTGTTATTCAAGAGGAAATTATGAATTCCAATCTGGCATTCTGATTATGATGCAAAAAAAACTGAATTTCAATAGGAATTTCAAATACCCACGAAAAATCGATATATCGGAGACAATGGAGCAAAAGGGAATCCAATCTGTATGAAAGGCATATTCAAACGAATGTAATAAGTAATATGGAAATTTTAATGGAGTCGACTAGATAGAGCACACATTGGAATTGCATCACCGACACAGACCACATATCGCGAAAGTACCATCCATTTCCGTATAGATTACCTCTCCCTTTCCGTAACTCTGACCACATTCGTTATTCTACGTCTATCCCCGTTAATTGGGATCAACTTCATAGGGCTACAAATTCTAATTACAACGATTTTAAGGATTCAAAGGTTTATCAATATGTTCATTGTAACGATTTCATCCACCAAAGAGTTGTTGAAGAAGAAATAATCAAAATCAAGATGTACTTTGATACTGTGGTTATCTCATGACCGAATTTTTCGATGCATAAAACAATCCATACTCTGATGAATCAAGTTTATATTTCTGAAATGAAATTCTTTGTAAAATTGATCTTTCTGGGTATACCGAAAAGATTCATCTTTTTCATAACAAGAGTTTTTTCATAAAAGCCAAACTAAACTGGGTGGAAAGCAGGTTTGAAAGTAGTTATCCATATACTTGTGATGATTATACTTCGGTATGAAGCAACGCAGTTTTCCTCTTAACGAAGATAGCTTCGTACACTACTAGACGTAGTTTCTGGTTTCGAACTAGAGAAACATGCGAAGCGCAAAACAATAAACTATCCACCCTACGGGTATGTAACTGTATAATCTAAATCATTTCTCCAACTGACGGCTTTAATGTCTGAAATCATGATTACTTCTTCTTATTCTCGCAGCGCAAAAGGAAAGACAGAGATATTTCAATCGTATGAGGAACAAAGTGGGATGAACAATATTTTATATAAAATTAATTGTACGTTGTATAGAAAATGTAAAAGAACTCCGAACTGAGATCATCTTCAGGGATTGAAACTAAAGATTGCACCGGATTGTAATAAATACGAATATTTTGAGAAAAACGTGAACAAAATTCGATGGGAATCCCGAAGAATTGCTCTCCACTTTTCTTTCCATCAAATTCATTCACCCTCTACTTTTGTGCGCATTCAACCCATCACAGAAATTTCACCTGGTAGCAATAACCCCGGGGCTATTACAAAAGCTATTACCTCTAGTACTTGGAAAATGTACGTGCGTCAATGTGTATGTAGTAGTATGCATGTATGTTTGAGCATGAAGATGTGTCAGCAAAAATATACTCCCGAATCTTTTCGATTCCAGCTTTATCATAGAATATTTCATACGATAACTAACAATGTAACAATATGATTCGATAGAGAGTGCGTTTTTCATATATTACGACTGGAAAAAACTTTTTCATTGTGTTCCTATGCTCTTGAGGTGATGGAAGATCATAGTGATTCGACTGTGTTTTTCAAACACATCTCTCGTTCGGAGGTTCCAATACGAATCGATATTTTCTCATCGCGATGGTCCATTTGACCAATCGGAGGTTATTTGATCAAGATTTCTACCGAATGATATAACTTCACCCACGTTTGAATATTACAGCTCACGTGGAGCAAATCTTCATGATCTCACCAAAAGACATTCGGTCCAAGTTGTCTTACGGTATCGATCAATCATGCTTATAGATCCGAAAGTTTCATACGATCGTACAATCGTTTCATATTTGTGCGATGTCGAACTTTATGAAATGAGAGAAACGTAAACGGAATCACAGATAAATCCTAAATCCGAGTGGTTATTTCCTACGCTCAAGGGCAACGGATATTATCCCATTCAAGACAACAAGGATTGCTTTATGTTTGGACAAGTCTGCGAACTTGAATACATTTTCTCTTTGTTGTACTCAAAGCATGATCATTCATTGAACATACCAATGACAAGGATGTTTCAGCGGATCTTGAAGTGATTCATCGAATGATCAATTTTTTTTCAGTACCTTATGAGTGAATTATTCATTCAACCTTTTCAGAAGTGATATTTTTTTTATTGGAGATTCTGAACTCCTGTATATGAAATCTTTGAAGATTTAGAATCTTAATGACTTGACTTTGAATTCACAAAGGTGGCGAGCCCTGGTAGGAAATCTCATTGAATTATATTCAACTTCATTCATTTTTTACCAATTTGTTTTCTATTGAAAATCAGGGAAATTTAATGGAGCGTAATAAAATTCTAGTGGAATTCAATAATAATCCGTAAGATTCAATAAATTAGATGAAATTGAATAAAGTTTTTCCTCCTGGGAGGTAGCACATATTCGAAGGATCACTCACTCGAAATCGGTGAAGTTTTCGGCTATTTGAGGGGGTTTGGGAATTCTCAGTGATTGTTCTTGAATTCGCCAATTACCGCATCTTTGTGGCGGTTTTGGCCATATTTCACTTCACTGGAAACAAATAGAAACAATAACTGCTAATTGCATACTCAACATACTGCTCATCGAACATATCAACTTGGGACATCCTTCGTTAAAAATCCGGATACAACTTGGATAGAAAACAGAATCGAATGGGTCATGGACTGTTTTTATTCGGGTTTTATTCCAGATCTACCTGAAGAATTGCCATCAATATTATTGAGGTGAAAACAGATCTTTTTTATTGGATTCCGATTTTATAGACATCGCAGACTATTTCACCTATTCTGTTAGTGGAGAAAACTAATTTCCAAGAAATGAAAGTGCCATCAGCAAGGATTGAACCCGGGTTTGGCGAGTGAGAAACTAAGTCTCTATTACACCAGCGGATTCCCGAGATGACAGTGAAGGACTTACACAGAGCCATTTCTTATGATTATTCCGCTAAGTTCTTGACTTCTCCAGACAGAACCCCGATATACCCGAATTGAGTATCGGACACCAGTTAGAGATGAATTTTGTTGACCAATTTTTACGTTACTCCTTGATGAATCTGAACATATGTTGTTTCATGCTTCACAGTCCTCAGACGACGCTCGAATGGCTTCGGATAAAAACCCCATTTCCGATAATTGTCTTAGGCAGAATCCGGATGAATTCGGATCGTATATCGATCGTAGAAGAGAGTGGTCAAAAGCGGACCCCCATTTTGTTCTTGTTAAAAGAAACGTGAGGAATAATCAAAAATAAAATATTTTAAGCATGGATAATTGAGTTTATGTTGTCCCTCACCAGTGACAATAAATCGCCATGGAAAGAAACGACTTGATCAGAACGAAAAAAATATTTTTTCAAAACTTGTGATTTCGACGACCCGAAAAATGGTGTCCTAAACCGGACCCCCTGTAAGAATGATCACAGGAATATGGAATAAAATCAAAAATGCGTAGTGGATCAGAGAATACATTATCTAGTGCCAAGGTGAACAAAATTCATTTGAAAAAATCTGATAAATATATCAACCCAAGTATCAATACACGAGTTAGTGACAAAAATCGCAGATGTACGTTTCTTTTCCAGCTCCTGCGCAGTCCATGTGGGCCCATAGCGAGCACAGGATGCCCTCAATCTGAAGTCCTCATTTTTCAGTTCAAATCTGCAACAGGTTCCCGAAAAGATACAAGAATTTACAAATATAAACAGACTTCAAACATGGAAGAATGAGGGGTCCGGTTTAGGACACTATCATCCAGATATTGCGTAGTAAATAAATTTTCAACCAAACATTCAAACCAAACGGTTTCTGGATGGAAATGTATTTTCAACCGTACAATTTGAGAATACATAAAAATGGAAGGGTTTACTTGACGATATTGCGGAGAAATCGCGAAGAATATAGCACTCTGAAAAAAACTTCAGTTTTCGTCAAAACACGTTATGGTGAATTGACGAGCAACGGCCAGTGCTGCCCACTGTTACCAGGTTAGGGAGAACTAGGGTCTCTTCATCGGTCATTCCATTCAATAGAGCCAATTCATTGGTAGATTCCCTTAGAAATTCCCCTAACCTGGCAACTCTGGTGCTGCCAGATTCGCTCGCCCGACTTGATTTGCATGGTGGGGGAAAGGAGAGAGGCTCGATGGAGAAGGAAGGAACGGTGTATGCCTCGAATCTGGCAGCACTGGCAACGGCTGATGCGGGCGACTTGTGCGCTTTATTACAAGGTGGCAGCAGTCCAAACTAATATTTCCACATGATACAGCCAGTTTTCATATATACATGAGAGAAATCACTAGGGCTCTGCTTTTGGTCACTTTCCTCTAAGTTCGTGACGTTTCATTTACTGTAAAAAAATCCCTTCTGAAAATTCAGAAAATGTGACTAATTTTTCATTCACTCCTTCTTCTGGATTTTCAGAAAAATTTCCCTGAATTTTGAGAAACTTGACTGAATTTTCCAGAATACTTTCCGAAATTTAGTTGAAGTTTCTGAAAAATCAGTGAATTTTCAGAAGGACTTTATTTACCGTGTTGTCGACTAATAATGTATTGGGGACATTAATTACCTGTAAATCAATAATTAGTCCCCTATACGGAAAGACCGAGTTTATTAATGAGAAACAGTGTATCTTTAATATTTATAAAAATGACCGTCAATTTAGAAAAGAAACAGGATCGCTAAAAATATTCGTAGTGAGTTTACCGAAAATTCGTAGTGAAAATATCAAAGGTTGATTGTCTTCCCCACGAATATCCTTCAGTGATCCTCTTCCTCCCTGAATAGACTGAGGAATTGTCATTTTTCTAAATACTATTGAACTCGGTCTTTCCGTGTATTACAGGGTACCCCAGGTCCCATTAGGACAAAAGAATACTATATTTACTGGTGCCATCTGAAACTTGGGCGGCACTAACGATCACACATATACGATCGTGACGACCTTTTTGATATTGGACCAAATTTCTATAAGAACACTATGAAACACTGTTTATTATCAAAAGTTCCTCTATCTTGTAAATATAGGTGACCCAGTGTGAGAAAACCTTCTAGCACACATCGTATCATTCCTACGACACATGAATGTAAACCAACTTGAGTGCTCAACACTTTTCAAACAAAAACAGTAATATGCCAACCTAAACAAGGACGGAATTTGCATAAGAACAGTAAGTACTCCGCAATTATACTTCATCATACGTACGAGCAACGTTGACGAAATCTTTGTAAGAAGTATGGTCACTAAAATACAATATTCATACATTAACATTCGATGGTTTCTTTTGTGTGTTCAAATGCCGCGAGAAAAAATCTTGCCTTCGGAGGAAAAGATAGAAATTGTCGCTCATCACGACGCAGGGTTCACGGAGAAAATCCTACAATACTGAGTACTGTAGCCGACAGGACTGGCTCGTGTTATGGAAACGAACCATTTCAACACTGCTAGTTACTGTAGTAACACGAACCAGTCGTGTCTCCGCAGTAGAGAGTCGTTTTTCTACACTATTCTCTACTGCGGAGACACGACTGATTCGCGTTACTACAGTAACCAGCAGTGTTAAAATGCCTTTTTCCATAACACGAGCCAGTCGTGTCGGCTACAGTACTCGGTATTGTAAGATTTTCTCCGTGTTATCTTCTTGGCGAATATCACATAGAGTAAATAGATCTAGTACTCTCTGAATGCCTTGGAGTGCAGATTCACCCCTAAAGAGTGCAAATACTGCAATTGTAACAAGAATGAGATTCCATTCCCAAAGAGTGAGTTTTCACGCCATAAGAGTGAATTTTCACTCTCTTGGAGTGAGCATTTCATTTTTCAAAGAAGGTGAAGTTTCACTCTTTAAACCGAATTGAAAATTCACTCTGTTGGGGTGGGAATTCACTCTTATAGAGTGGAAGGTCACTCTTCCTGGACTTGCAGAATTTTCATTCTTTGAGAGTGAATTTTTTTCACTACGAGGCATTTAGAGGGTACGCGCGTACATCAGTATCCAGAATTACGCGAAGAATATGGTTAAAACCCGTTATACAGGTGGTAATACTGAATTAATGAAACTTGACCACGCTCTAATTTTTGGAGGGATAAAAAGATATTGCAACTGCTGCTGAAATAACAGAAGACTTACAGCTGTCTGTAACTGCAAGATGTGTGCAGCAAATATTACATAAGGATACATAATTGAAATGGACCAAGATGGTAACGAACCACCTTTCACAGAAGAGCATAAAAATGCTATACATCAGGGATTCGCGTGACTCTCCCGTTTTTCTGATCTAAACCCAAAGGGGAACAATTCAACAACATAAAGAAGCTAAGAAAAGCAATCAGATATGAATGGGATAAAATTCAGAAATCAACATTGTGGAAACCAGTTCATAGTATGAAAAATCGCATATTTGAAGTATCTAAAAATGAGGGTGGTAGTACCGGTTATTAATGTGGAAATTCAATTGTTTAAGACAAAATGTGAAAAACTGTTCGTATACAAGTTCCGCTCCACGTTCGTGCATTGAATTATAATATTGTGTTTATAACAAACTCAATTATTATTTTTTGCATTTTGTATATTGATTTTCTACTTTTTGTTACACCTTGAATATTTTATAAAATTGTTTTCATTGTATCACCTGGATTTTTCCTGTTTGAATTGAAAATAATAGTGTTCTTACAGGAATTTCGTCCACTGTGGCATTTATACATATAATTTAAACAGTACTCACTCTGCTTGCATTTTTATGATATCGATAATGCTCGCTGCGCTTAATATCTAATGCTATCAATCGTACTTTGGGGGTAATACATCTGTGGACACATAAAGACAGCTGAATACGGGGAAAATCGAGAGATGTTGAAGTATCCGTGTACGTGGTTTCGAAGTCGAAGGAAAAGAAGCAGAACTCATGTATATTTCTCTCACGTTGACACGTTCGTTGTGGGAGTTTGAATATTAGGCACACCTGTTTTATGAAAACACAAAAGATATTACTTTGGAGTAATTAAACAAAATGTCACCCTGTATTCATTATCATTAATATTAACACAAGGAGTGAGTATTTTACATTTTAAAAATTCCATGAAATCCATTTGGGAAAAAAAAATCACGAAGGAATATTAAAATTCCATCCTTGTAAGAATTTGACAAGAAATTTTTGACTTCTTATGTAGTTTTGATCGAGTGGAGAAAGATGTTGTTTGCCCCTTTTTCTACCAAAATAGGAGCTAGGATGATTTCTATTAAGGTTCAATTGAAACAAAATTCGTAAATGAAAAATATTCAAGTTCCTGTTGCTCCGTTTTTAATGTTAAGTATTAAAATTTGATAAACTTCTCGATAGCCTTCATCAATACATCGTATAAGCAAGGATAATTCCTATCATTCAATTTATCTCAAGCGCAAAGTTCATCCGCATCGGTGAAGTACATGAGGTGAAAGCAGGAAAACTTCAATTCAAGGGAAAATGATTGAAAAAAAACACGAATGCAGAAAATTGAAAACACCATTATTCTTAAAAATACATTTTTCATGTTATTTCTGGAGAAGAAGCACGGCTCGTACGTGCCGTGTCATAAGGCAAGCACCTGTGCTCGAGTCGTGTGCAAATATAACAGGGTGATATGATCTAGAAGAAGCCTAAACACGATATCAATCCGCGTATTCGATCAACAAAGTAACAATCAATCTTCCAGTGAAAAATTTTAGATGAAAAATCACAATTTTCTAATTGTACGGGCGCAGATTCCGATATTTTCTATACATCGGAAATTTCAATTATCGTACCTTGGAAAGGAGGGACTTTATAATATTGTTTGTTTTTGATTCGAGAAATTCAGAAATCCATTTAGCTGGGAGGTAGAAATCTTTTATGAAATTCTTCAGAGCAAAAAACCTCTTCATTTTGAAGTTTATCCGCAAGGATCCTTCATTCATAATAACGCAATATCTGTTTATTGATTTATACACAATTTCCAAGACCCGTTTATACGTTGGTTATTAATTCAAAGAATCGATAATTCTCAACAAGATATGCTTCTCAGAATCATATTATAATTGCGTACATGTTATCAAAGTATCGATTTCAATATGCTTTACCTCGCTACTGTCTCGAAATTTTAATTACGCATTCCTTTTTTCAACAAACGAATAACGATCAAAGTTAAGAAAATTGGAATGAAATTGAGTTGAATGGAACTCATCTTTCAAATACTATTTCACACATTCAAAAATGAGTAATAATCTGTTTTTTTTTGTTTCAGGTGAGTTTCTGAAGTTTCAAAGAGGATTTACCGAATGCCTGATCGTGTGTGAGTGATTCTATTCGAGATTTATCAGAAATTTGAGAATATACTGTGCAAGAGTTGAAATAAATGAAATTTCAGATTTTCTTCTTCGAAATATTCATCGAAATTCTCCATCCATGTCAGAGAAATTGGATTCTCATTAACAATTCGCTCGATATTGTACAGTTTCCGTTCAGTTTGTCGAGCGGAACTCTCCCGCGGACCGTGACCATTCACTCGAAATTTCGATTTTATTGATTTGAAAATGTGATACCATTCTTCCGTGATCCATGTAGCAGGAAAAATAAGCTCTTGTAGTTTCTCCAGCGAGATACTCAATTTCCTAGATATTACTCTATTTTCATTGTTTCACAGTGAACTTTGACTCCAAGACATTGATCGATAACTGACATCAAATGAAAACGCAGATGCGTTAGAAGAAAAGAATAAGGAATATAATTGGAAAGGGGCTGAGCAGCGAAAAATCAATAATCTAATACTGTGGAGAATTTCGTGAGATAGTTTGAAAAATAATTCATCACTTTTTATCTGTGGAATCAGTTTCTCAGCCTGTTGTACAGTTGTTCAAGTCGTAAAGCTCTACTTCGCATAAAAGCTGTGCACGTTGTATTACGTTTGTCCACGAGACTGGGTGGTGGGTGTAATCCAAGGAGACGAGCTACTTTCAGAGGAGATTGAGTAAAGAGTACAAACTTACCTAGTAGATCACAAAGCTGGATTGAGTTTATGTGATGCATCTGGGCATCTGTGTCGTTTGAGAAGACTGTACAACAAAGAAGAAGCACTTCTTGTCAAAAAACACCTCCTGTTATGAAGAACGAAAGGGCTGATAGAAATAATCACATTACATATTATACCCTATAGTTTTCTTGGATCACGTTCAACTTGAATTGAGTGAATAAGGTAGAAGTAGTGATTCTATGATTTATAGCGAGGAAGGGTCTTTAATCGTAATTGCAGCTTGCGAAACAAAATCACTGAAATGAGACTTTTTCACCGAAAAGTTCACAGGAAAGTGCATCAAATAATTATTAAATTCCGTCCATTCCAAATTTTCACTTATCATATCATACGTAAGCACATCAAGTAGATTATACGCTCATCCTGTGTATTACACTGCTGATGAAGTGCAAAAATATTATACAATTCAAATAGTTCATCTATGAATGCAGTTCTTGTATCAGGTAAATTGAAAAAATTCGAATCTTTGTTTGTACAATAGAGAAATGGTTATTTGAATGTTGAAAGAGAAGGGAAATTATTTTCATTGCAAGAATAAAAAAAAGTACCCCAGGTGTACGTAATAAAATATTTATCACAGTTTCGGGAGAGGAAAATCTCATTATCTGGAATCCCATGTTGAGTTCCAATTTGATGAGTGGTAATCGAATTTTATCAGAATAGTTGATGAGAAGGTGTAATCGGCACTTGTATCGTTTCATTCTATTCTTTATTGAATTGAAAGATTCTAATGGAAAGTAAACTTCAATGAAATAAAAGAAATCTACAATGGTATCATAAAAGATGAAGAGAAATATATTGAGTGAATTCGCTGTAAACATTGACGGAGGGAAAAAAATAAAAGAGAAATGAGAAAACATTCGTATTATTTCTCGAAGTGAATGCAAGAGAAGTCAAAAGCTTCCCTGGATTGAATATTTCTCCACGTTTTTAATAAATACTACTCATTATGTAGTATATATAAAAGGCCAATCACTTGTTCAACGAGTTATTTGATATCCATAAGAATTTAACATAATCATATAAAATTTCAATAAAATGAAAACACGAATTCGCACCCAGTGATCTCTCCCAGATAAACCTGAACCTTGTAGTGTACCGAGAAAGATTGACGGGAAGAGATAACAAGCACGAACGACAATGAAAAAGCGGACAAAAAACAACGAACAAACAGCGAACATCTCTTTTTTTCCGCCGGATTTTCATATCAGAAAGGACATTTCACTAGCATGCACACAAGCCCTTTATCGTGCAGATGGTGTTAGTGTAGTTATTATTACTGCGTGACGACGCTGAAGATTGTGGAATATTTTGTATCTACTCATCTTCGTCGTTGTTCAACTAGATTTTACTATTCAATTTGTTCGTTCTATGAGTGTTGTGCAGTTATTTGATCGAATCTTTGAATATCTTCTTTTGAATTTGTGTTATTGTGCGCTCTTCGAAGCGTGCCAGATTTATTTCCGCATGCTTCCACGATGATACAATTCATTAATCGAATTTTAACTCGAGTGAATGGGATATTGTATTAAAAAAGCGAATGGTACGCTCAGTTGAATATCCTCTGTGAGAATAATTCAATGAATAGATTAATCAATGGATTTTCGTTCATTCGCATATCACTTTTGTACGAAACACAAATTCGAAAACAATTGGTAGTCTGGATTTCAATGACTCGGTGACTTCTCCCACTGTTTCAATAAAGGAAAGTGGATAAAAAGAAAATTCCTTGTTCAAATAATAAAAGAAGGTTCCGAATTATTACAATTCAGCGCACGGATTCTTCTTGAAGTGGTGCTGCGTTCAGAAGTGACAAGCTATTCAACAAAAATTTGGATAATTCATTTCTCTTGTTTGAAAACTGATTCAATCCTATATATTTACTAATTATTCCATTTAGATGGAGTTTATATAGTTGTAATGAAAGGTTTGAGCAGGTACATAAAAAATTGGAATCGATTTATGCTACTCCATTGATTTATGGGAAAAAATATTACGGAGAAGTATAATAACCCGTATGGAGAAAAAGATCAAAAATATATAGAATTGTACACAAATTTTATGCAAATCGTATACAATTGCATACAGTTTCGGACATTTTTTCCATATGCGATTGATAACAAAAGTACAACAGGTCATAAATCGATTTCTGGCAATGTGTCTAGGGTCACATTTATTGTTTGAAATAATCCAGTTTCATCTCAGCATTGATTGAATTATGATTCTTCTGTTTATCATGTAACCAGATAGGTATATTTCCCAATATATTGGAGGAAGATAATTTGTTACACAATATCATCTCAAACTTGATAACAAACTTGCGCAACTACCACATGCTTTCATAACTTACTGTTCAACAGATTCTCGATTTAATATCGAAATGAGTTTGTTCTGTTACATGATTCAATATTTTTTTGCATATTTGAACATGAAAAGCATTCTTAGAATGAAACAAGATGAGTTTCACGATTTCCTCCTTAAGAGTCTTGAGACACATATGATTTTCGATATCTCCTGGTTTAATTCTGCTGAGTTTCTCATAGAGAGCTGAGTTACTCTAGATTCGGATAAGTTGAGAATATGAAAGAAATTCTTGTGCGTTGTGAAGAAGAATGAAAGCTGTCCTTGATAAGAAAATTTGCGTTCAAAATCACACGATTCTCGATATACGGAGACGGAAGTTATTGACAACAACACAATTTTGAGAATATTCATCTCTTGTTAGAAATTACTTGAGTATTATTCAGTACCACATTCCGTTCATTTGAGAGGAAGTATGATCTTCAAAGTACAACAGTACTATCACGATATGATTCATATCAATTATCAATGAAATCATATCGAGGTATAATCACATGTCTGACTACTTCAGTCACTTTCTACTGCGCCTCGTCACTCTTCACAACCGAGCGTAACATTCGTTCTGAAGGTAGGGTAAACTACTACCCAGGAGATGGACGATTCTTAAGAGGACTGATTATTATAAATTCCTGATACATTCAAATAATTCGATTGTTTTCAAAAGAAGTTACTTCTATTGCGGAAACAAATTATTTCAAGATAGCAGAAAATTTTAATAACTACTCCTTTTATTAGTCGTTCATCTACTAGTCCATCGTTTATCTATTGGGTAGTTCACTGTATTTCGATATAAGTTTCATAATAGGATGTATATGCGAGGAGCAATAATTGACTAATATTTGGATAGCTCAAAATTAGTTATGAGAATTATTTTTCATCCGCAACAACGAGAAATGTACCTGCTACGATAAAAGTTCAATAACTATCCATGTGTGTATGGACCAACGGCCCAATCATGGACCTGTCCTGAACAATTCACAATTGCTTTCTCCGGATTCTCGGGAAGCAGGAATCTAAAACCACATGGAGAGAGAAGAATTTGCTATAACAGCGAAACCTGATTTTGCTGTGTATTTTTTGCTGCAACAGCAATCTAATTATTATCACTGCAATCTGAATAGCTACGACAGTGATTTTTGAGCGGTAAGAAATGTTTACTGCTCCGGCAAAATTTGTTCCCTATTTTGTATATAATACTGAAATTTTGATAGCCTAGCGAAAAATTTGCTGTTTCAGTTGATCATGCTGCTCTCTCAGCAATTCAGTTAGCCGCACTGAGAAAACAGATATCTTGAAAAATACCATAATTTATGGATTTTTGGCGTTGGTCTGGCCCGAGTCAAAATATTTACGTGAACGAACCTCTAAAAGTCCCATAATTTCTTGGACTTCTATAAAGAAGTACGGTACCTTCCTTATAAAAGTCCCAGCCATTATGGTACTTTTAAAGGGTTGTTCAGGTAAATATTTTGATTCGGGTTAGACCAACGCCAAAAATCCATAAATTATGGTATTTTTCAAGATACCTTTTTCTACGTGCGTGGTAGGGGATTTTTAGCTAGGTTAGGGAAGGAGTTTGTTATTCTGTATATACCACTGTATCCAAAAAATAAGATGACATAGCATTGATTTTCAAAAATCTTTATTCACTAGTATTCCCCCAAATGGAGTTCATCGCTTTCAAAGTGATCCCCCCGGATACAAAGCACTTATGCCAACGAATTTTCCAATCTTCAAGACAGTTGTTAAAGTTGGTTTTCGGGATGGCCTTTAGCTTTCTCTTCGATTCGGCTTGGATCTCCTCCACCGACTCAAAACTATATCCCCGGAGTGGTCTGCTGAGTTCGCTGAATAGCCAGAAGTCGCACGATGCCAAATCAGGGGGATACGGTGGGTGTGGAACGATATGAGTCAAGTTTTTTGCGAAATAGTCACGAAGAATGAATGCAGTGTGAGTCGGTGCATTGTCGTGGTGCAAAAACCAAGAGTTGTCTCGCCACAACCAGCCTCCCTCCTCAGCCCTACTATTTGTAGGAGGTAATATACACTTCTTACATACATTTTTCTCACTGTATGTCTCAAATATGGAGATATTCCCTCACTCTTTTAATGCTTTCAGTTTATTTGGATTCTGCTGGGAACGAGACGATTCGTGTCCGCATCTCCTTATTATCCTGAGAAACTTAATCTCGACTGCCGTGCTGGCTATATAAATACGCAATGTTAACTGCCAATCAGTGATGCCAGGAATTTTGAGATCCAACGGCCTGCATCCAATCACATACTTCAGTTGATCGAAATGACGAATGTATTGCGGTCTCGGCGTTCTTGTTCCTTTGTTCCTGGCAACACAGCTGTCAAGTGAATATAAATAGAACCAAGGAACAGTGATGCCAGCATTCGGCCAGCCGACGAGTTTTACCCCCTCCATCACGCCCTGTACAATCACATTTCTTTTGTCGGAGTTTTGATTGTGTGTGTGAGATTTCTATACAGATAGGTGTGATGGAGAGGGTAAATTCCGTCGGCCGACCGAATGCTGGCATCACTGCCGGGGAATTAAGGCAAACCCACGCCTTGTAAGTGCTGTCTTCATTCTCTTTGTCAAGGCCCAGACACACAAGCTACGTAAACGTAAGGATGGATGTACAGAAACCGTATACAAGATCTACGCAGGCTTCCGTTTCTTACGTTCACGTTTACATAGCTTGTGTGTCTAAGGGTCTACCTACAGGGTTCGCGTTGTAACCGACGGATGTCACTACATACACCGAGGAATAATTTTCAGTTGTCACAATGAAAAATTCACTTGTTTCCTATTTTTCCATCATCAACTTTTATGCGGGTAATATGGGCTCCAAGATATTTATGTAAGAAAACCAGGGCGAAAATTGAGAAGAAATGTTCATTTATTCATGAATTCATATAAGATAGAGTTGGGTCTACCCAGGGACGTCTTTGGGGGGGGGGGGCTCAAGGGTCTATAGCAAAATGGGGGTGGCAAAATTATAGAAGTTTTTTTCCAGTTATCAAATGCGTTCAAGCACAAAGCGAGCGGAGAATGTAAATTCAAGTGTTTTATGTTAATATACTCACAATATTTAAATCATCGACTCACTTTTGAAACACTCGAAAATATACAAATCTGTTAATAACTCAGATTAAGTATTTGATAATTGAATATTTTATCCATTTTATGGATATATTTACATGCTTTGAAGCGTTTTAGAAGCGACTACAGGCTTCAAACTTTGAGTGTATCAAAATAGAACATCCGAATTTGAAGTGTATGTACGGAAATTGGATACATTCAAATCGTCGGCTCGGTATTAGGGGTCCTAGACATATCATACGGTTTCTAGATATGTCTATAGACATGTTTCAGTGACAAAAGCTTCATTCATTCGTTTACAATTGAATATATTCCACATGAATTTTGATGGACTTCAGTACCTCATTCGCATTGAAAATTCTTTGCGATCCAATAATTTGCTGTCGTGAAAAAAATTCCTCGCTCAAAGTCCACTCAGCATACGAAAGAATCAAACATAATTGGCACAAAACTCGATACACAAGGAAAAAAGTTTCGTTTCAACGATATCCACAAAGGTTTAGAGATTCATTAATTGCCTTCTCGGCGAAAGAAAAACGGCAAATCGTGTTGGGTAGAGAGTTGTATGTTATATTCCGATCGTGTGTGCAAAAAACAGTATGAAGTAATTAAAAGTCGATAAACGTTCCGCTTTGCTCTCCCGTGTCGATCTCCTTTCATTCTTCATTCTCCCAGAATCAACTTTTTCCTTTCTCCCTTTCTCCCCTATCTCCATTCGTTGATTCAAAAATGATGACATGCTCCTCACGCCTGTATCTTTACCATATCTTTCATCATGAAACAAAATCTGTCTTTCTTTTCTCCTGTTTCCCTAGACATCATAGAATTTTATCGCGTCCAAGAAGAAATTCACGGAGTATTCGGGGGGAGTTCCGTGAACAAAGGCTTTTCCCTTTGATATAACTGATGAAAAAACCTTGTTACCGAAGCATTGAGATGACAAGTATTGTCATTCGATAACGAATCTTTCTATCGCTAACTTACACGTCATTGACACCGAACCGGAAATTAGTTTTATGTCCTCTTTTTCTGTCTTTTGCAAGGGTTATTCAATCCGACAGAGAATTGAATGAAATTCGATAGTTTGCATTCTCTTTCATCTTCTTTGATGCGATGATATTCTTGTTAAGGTTAGTTTTCTGTTCCTTCGTGTGGGGTTTAACACGAAAGAATAATAATAAACTTCCAATAAATTCACTTTTCTTTGTTGTTTGGATGTGGTGAATCGATGTCATGTATGCGCAATACAATTCCAATGTATGCGGAACGCAATATGCAGTTGCAGTATTGTAGCTCTCCTCGTTGTCTAATGTAATTTTTTGAAAAATGGCATTCGTGTTCACGTATGGTCGAGTGAATTCAAATTATGTAATTTCTATCCCATATAGGATTTATCAATTGGTTCAATGGTGGCATGTCGCTGGACCATAGATGTGACCGATCGCATTTTAATGAGGCCCATTCATGGTTTGTCGAGCATTGACTTTTGGACAACAACGTGGGTGTAGTGATGGTGATGGTGATGAATAACCGACCACGCGCGAAACTAATGATTGGCCCAGTGATGAGGCGGAATGATTTTGACCTGTTGTATGAATTCCCCTTTGATTGATGCCTAATCCATTCTGAACTAGAATTCCCATAACAGCCCATACAGAAATTTACTATTGGTTCTAGCATGGCGCAACGTAGATAAAGTATGACCGGAGCTTTGCAATCAAGCATGGCGCGAACCTGAAATGGTAACATCATTTTATGATTTATCAATATGTTTTTCCGATGGAGTCCTATGACTGATGAAGAGATGGCAATGAAATAGACCATCATTGGTAAAAAATTGAGAAAAGTGTTTGTCAAGGTTGCGCCAATGATAAAACTGTTACAAATAATTAACCCAAAAATATGTGAAGATTATGCGTATTTCACAATTGCCGATATATATTTTCGGGATCCTATTGATTTTCCCTCATTTATCTGGGAACAACTCGATGTATTTTTCCGCTGAATTTTGCCATGAGGTGTATACACAATGTGAAGCAGTAGGAGCCCTCTGGTGTGACCTGAACGAAGAACGATTGACTGTTCTTCGAAAGGATTATTCGAGCCTATATATTTCTTGTACGAGGGATAGTGGTCTAACTCGGACCGTATTCTCAGTCGCACTCCCTTATGTTTTTTGAAGACTTGTGTTACAGACAACATTGTGTTTCCAACGTTACTGCGAAAAATTGTATACCTTTAAAAAATCCGTCAACATTTTTTTTTTATCCGTTCGGATGAAGTGGTAAATATCAGTGTTTATCACTTTATCTGAGGAGGGTCCGAGGCACCTGGGACAAACGCTAAAGATATTGAGATGGAATAATTTGAAACTTACGTTACTTTGAACGCAGTTCAACACTTTATCTGAGGATATATCCGTTTCAGTGATTGATCTTGTAAGTTTTGAAATGTTCGATTCAAAACTAGAAGATATGCTCTGTTTCACCTCAACAATGGTTCCAACCAGTGATGACAGATATTTTGAGATTTATCGGTCTACAACCAATCAAACATTCCTGTTGATAAGATCAATCAAAAACGTTAGGTCTGGACACTGTCGGTCCGCAGTTTCTGGCAACACAGGTTCCAACTGAGACCCAGGACCGGCGGAATATTTCACGGTAAAAAGAAAAACTTAATTTCAGTTAGAATATGAGCTGAATTTAAGATGCAGCCGATAGAAGACTCATTAGACTTGAAGTCAGACACTGGAAAACCTTCTCAAACTCAAACAAGAATACAGCTTACATTAATCTCTATTCCACTGAAATTAAAATTGATTTTGAACTGAAATTCAAAGCGAATTGTTCCTGATAAATGGGTTCGTCCATAGTTTTTGTTTCGTTCTACTCAACATGGTGTTACCTATCGACGATGAGGAATATGTTTGTATTTATTCGGAGGATACAAATAAAAATTTCCCTGTTGTGTGAATTTATTCACTTCACTTGTTGATTGTCCAATTATATCGTGATCGTAGTTTTTGAAGATCAAACATCTTCAACCCTCATCGACAGATTCTAACCCACGTTGTTGCTGGAATGATCTGTCTTATTCCTTTGGGTTTAACCACTTCGCCATGGTACTGTTCCGATCGACGGATGTGATAAATCATTTCATAATAGTATAATTTGATAGTATGTGTGGTGTGAAGTCAAAGATAAATTTGGAAAACATTTTACGGGGACTGAGAATTAGTGCAAATATGAGTACCCCTAAAAGTTTGAATTAATTCCAATTTGTGTTGTAATGTTGAAGAGGAAATGTCGAAATAAAAAATCCATCAACAGTGTGGAAAATCCAATAACAAGCTTTCACGAAGTTGGCATTACAAATTGTTACTGAATTTGTTAGGCACCTCGAATAATAAATGAAACACCTGAAATAATTTGACTGAATTGAAACTGTAATTAACCTTCCGGCGGGCGCGTCAATTTTTGTAACACGAGCAGTCGCGTGGTGGACTTTGTCCAGCATTAGGATTATTCAATGAAATGACACTGAAAAAGTACCCAAATGGACTCGAACCCTTGTACCAGGAGGTTTTTGAGGTCGCTGAATCCGAATCTGAAGTCAAAGTTTCAAAATTCAAAATGGCGGATCCAATATGGCGGATGTGAATTTCAAAATCACTCGGATTTGCTCGAAAATGGTTACTCGGGGGTTTTTGGGGTCGCTGAATCCGAATCTGGAGTCCAAATTTCAAAATTCAAAATGGCGGATCCAATATGACGGACGTGAATTTCAAAATCACTCGGATTTGCTCGAAAATGATTGTCCGGGGGTTTTTGGGGTCGCTGAATCCGAATCTGACGTCCAAATTCCAGAACTCAGAATGGTGGATCCAATATGGTGGTCGTTGATTTCAGAATCACTTGGAGTAGTCCGGAACCCATCATTCGGGAGTTTTCGGGGTCGCTGAACCTGAATCTGAAGTCAAAACCCCCAAATTTTGGATCTACAAATTCAGCAGGTTCGACGAAATTTCCAACTCAGCTAAATCTGCTGAGGAATATTCATTAAGTAATTTCCAAGGCTGATGAATCTATTTTTGAATTCGGAATTGAGAAGATGAGAATGGGGAATTCAAAGTGAGATACCCAACGCGTCAATAATTCACTGACTGTGTACATAATAAAGAATATATGATGATGGCCAGATATTTTAAACCTGCACAGATGCAGGATCATGGAACATACATTTATCCCTTGTTCACAAAGTTCATTTGATCTGTAGTATGAACGGGTGATTGTAAATTTCTCTAGGTGTACGAAAAGACACTAGAGTATTTCGAAATCAGTGCCAAAATGCCATTTAGTACGAATGTACTCGAAAATCAGTACCCTGGACCTAGTTGGAAAGTGCTTTTTTGGAAAGTCCAAAAAAAAGCACTCATTTGGAATTTTTTTACTACGCATTGAAATAAATAATATCAAATGTTTCTCTACATGAAAGATATTATATGTATTTGAAGGTTTGCATTGTATATAAATTTTCCATCACTCCATGTTGAGAAATACTTGGGATGCAGCCAATCTGCGAGAGGTCCAAAAGAAAATCGGTGATCTCTGTAACTTGAAAATGGCTTTACCGACCAGTTTGAAATTATTCATTTATTCTGTATATGCTTGTCTTCCGGATAAACGAAAGAATTTGAAAAATGTTGATTTTTCACAAAATGACGGATGTTTGGAATTCACGTCCGCCATATTGGATCCGCCATGTTGAATTTTGAAATTTGAACTCCAGATTCGGATTCAGCGACCCCAAAAACCCCCGAGTGACCATTTTCGGGTGATTTCGGTGATTTTGAAATTTACGTCCGCCATATTGGATCCGTCATTTTGAATTTTGAAATTCTATGAGATGCGTCAGTGCAAGATATGGTAGGGAAGGAGCTTATGTAGGAATATACCGGGGTCCAGAATCCATTCCTAGGCTTCATTTTACGTAATATTAAAAAAACCGTCACTGGTGGACAAAGTCCACCAACGCGCCCACCGGAGGGTTAATTAAGGCACATATAAATGTGCACGTACAAACAATTGTAATACTGAAAATGAAAGAATTCCAATCTTATTTCCAGATCCTTTCGACTGGATTATCCATCAAACTCTACATGGCTGACTATAATATATGCATTGCTGATAATCAGCACATTATCCGATTCAATTGAACTTAATACGGCCATAACTCTTTTTCATCCCATATTACGGCTGAAATCGTAACATTGCTGATTTTAAGCCTCATCTGAAAGTCAGTCGATCATGAAATTAAGATTTACTTCTTAATGTGTTTTTTGTGGTGTGTCGAGTAGTGGTCTGGGAAGGGAGGATAGGGTGGGAAGGTGAGAAACAGAGCCTATCAGGAAAAACCGTTGCAAGGAATTGTACATGAAGGAATTTTGGTATGCTGAATTCGGCCCACTAAAAAAGTTGGTGTGCTAAGTATTCGATCGTGGGATTAACCTTTCGCCGGCCCTGCTCGGACCCCCATTTTTTCACATTTGTCATCATTTCAAAACGCGTATGTGTTGATGTGAAGGTACAGTAGTCGACAATGCCCCAGCCATTGATACATCAAAATTTACTCTGAACAAATGGTTGAATCGATTCAACGGCCGAGCCCACGTAGAAATTGACGGATGGTCCAGTACCGGCTCCATACAGGCTGCCAGGATGCAAACGTTGGCGGCCGGTGTCGGTCGGAATACGGAATGATACCGCCAAATAACTCTGATCCGGTACCGGTTACCAACATCTGTTCAGTCCTGGAAATCAGTGTGGTTCCGACATTGAGAACTAATACTACTAGTATTGATCGCTATTCAAGTACCGACGACTGTTACTCAACCGTTAATTGCGCTGTTGTAACTTTGGAAGATTTTGAATGCATTATCAAAATTTCTGCACTAGGGGGAATTTAGAGTGAAATTTACTATTGGATCATAGGATGACCGCCAACGGTTGCAAACTGGCAGCCTGTATCAAGCCGGTACTGGACCATTCCTCAATTCCTACGTGGTCAATCAAATCTTTTCTCAAAGTACACGAGATATTTATTCACATTGGTTCGGTACCGAATCAATGTTGGAGGCCAACGCTTGCGTATTCAAATTGTGCCGTTGTTAATCCAACATTGGTGGGAAAGTGGTCAATAACGGTTGGTTCAAATATCGAACCAGTACCGACACGAACTTGAAATGAAGTTGGTTAAGTACCGATCTGCAATCGGCAGACAACCGTTGGTAACCCATACCTTTTCAGTACCGATCCGTTCGTCACCATCGGCTCAGTACCGGAATTTCTACGTGGGAGTGAACTTCACATTTTACTGATTCATACTGTCACTATTCACCAATTTGCAATGGTATACTTATAACTGGTCGAATTAGTGACTATAGACTGCAAAATAGTGATTTTTAACTAATTCAAATGAAGAGAGCATATAGTTTCAGTAGTCACTATATTGCAAATAATTTCTTTCGACTGAAGTTTATAGTGAATATTGTTATTCGAAACACCCTTTCTGATTGAATGATCTGTGACCCGGCGAGCAAAAGAGCCATCGTGCTTTGTCTTTTGAAGAATATTGAATTTTTCTTCATTTTTGATGTAAAGATGGCTCCAATACCTATTGTGAAGTTAATATACGCTCGCGCTATTTGCTATTATCGCGTCACGTTCCTATCGATTGTATACTATGGAAAACAACCAAGGTCTCGCGTATTATGACCAAATACAAATCTATATTCATGTACGTGTTGTACATGCCAGCGAATCAGATAAATCTGAGGGTGGTCAAATCGATATCTACGTTTACAAAGATTCGAATCCTGCAGTCCTCCGGATTACGTCGATAATCGTCATAGCTTACCGTTCTGTTATGAACTTATATTGATTATCGAATGACAAAGCGCTCTCTTTCTTTCCGTGAACTTGACATTTGCTTCTTTCTGGGCGTCAACAGCTTTGAAGAGGAATGATGAACTCTCGAGAATCACTCATGAAAATTCAATCGTTGATGTTATTCATCTACTCGGGCAAAATTCATTCAGTGTTCTTGAAAAATAATCATTAAATCAGGCACGTGTACTTTGCGCGAATTCAATGATAATTTGTTGCACAAATATCTCTCAATCCCAGCAATTCTATGACAATTAACATTTTCATCACAAAACATATTCCATAAAAAATTGAGAATCATAATTGTTTCCCGACGAGAAAGTAGATCACGATCATCAGAGCGTTTATTCTTTCTCCGATACGTTAGAAAAATACTGTTCTTATTACCGTAACTCACTTCCAGTCCCCAAGCTTCATGCATATTATACTAAGCGTAACAATATCTTTTCTCTCCGTGCACACACTTTATATCTCAAATACCGAAGCACGTTTAAAGAATTTTTGAATATTTCCGTATGAAAATTACATGCCGGGATATTCTATCATATCGTGATATTTCTTTCTTTTTTTGTTGTTTCTACACGTCACATGAAATCATGTGAAATTTCATAACACCTGTATGAATTTGTTTATATAGTATCACAGAATAAATATCTTTAACAGCGTACTTCAACTCGTTAGAATTATAGACGAGCGCTTTTTGCAGAATTGCCTTTTTCCATTGTATCTTTCAGTGGTTTTTTTATGCATGGTTGCAGGTGAACATGTTCATGTTTTGTCACATCGTCATGCGGCCGTACATTGTCTTTATTTTGTTTTGTCTCTCCGTGCATACGTTCATCGATAGGTTCATGTGCCGAGAACCTTGTGAATCATTGCTGAAGTTTGAGTTATGTATCTATCAAGCGAACCGGCGATCGGGTGTTGAGCGTACGGTTTTTCTCCCAAAATGCACGCGAGCGACGATATCAGATAAAATTGATTCTATATGTACGTAGTTGTTTACGTTCACAAATGCAATCTAAAGTGATGAGACGCGGGAGAGTTGTGCCTTCTTTTTTTTCTATTTTCATTTGCGTTTTATTTTCGATACTATTCGATCGCACCTGCGTTTTGTCATTTATCTTCCATGTTTTTCGGTTTCATATTTCTATATCGAATTGTTCAGAAACTATGAGGTGGATCTACGATACGTGCTGATCAATTTGTTGGGAACTGTTCTCGTTCTCCAGCGTTTTCTCTCCAAACTGAATTTGATATGGATTCTAGAAAAATGCAAGCAAAATGTTTGATTATCATCTTATCTGGATTTTGATCTGATAAACTCGTGGGTTAGATATTTCGTATGTTGCTCTAAGCTTTGATAAATTGTTCACAAAATAAAATGAAACCGCTTCAGCAAATGTGGTGTGTGATTTTCGAAGTACTCCCTGTTTTTTGAACTCAAATATCATTCCAAGTAATTTTTCCACGTCAAACTGTAAAGCGATGTATTTAACTTTCATGTATACACATATATCAAAGTCATTTCAGAATAATATATATAAATCGGTGGGGAAATTGAATTTTATGAAATCTCCATTCAAATTCAGTGTTTCGTAAAGAATAAATCAACTCCTCTTTCAAAAAGTCAGGCTCCACTATTTTAACATTTTCTATTCAATTTCCATCCAAGATAAGGATTCATTCATCTTCCAAGGGATACTTCATTCGAAAATGAAAATCCTCAAACGCATAAAACCTGCTTTTGTACGAGCGAAATACGAGTCATATTTTTTTTTCCTCTTCGAACGTGGGCTGAAATTAATATAATTTCACATCATAGTGCTTCGGAATGTGATTCCCTCAGCAATATCTAGAAGCCATACATGAATCTTCTTTATTACATCATAAAGAATAAAATTGATTCTTACCGTTCGTTCATATTTCAAGTGTGTGGGGATGGTCTTAGTCTTTTTCTTCTTTCAACCCAGTATTTCAAGTTTCATGGCAATCCACGTGAAATGCTCAAGGATTCCTCTTTACCTCAATTCACCTCGTACATTTTTCACTTGAAGCAAAATGTTTTTGTTTTCGATATAAAGTTGTAACATCTAAAAGATATTTTCAGAATTGATGATTCAAAAGATCGTGCTTCGAACACGCATGATGGATCTTGAAAATTGAATTCTATTCTTTTGTTTATTTGGAAATACACATGGAATCTTTCCTGAGCATGGTGAATTTTTGTCGGAAAAAAAGAAACCACTCTCATTAAAAAAAATTCGTAGAACGTAAAACTGGAGTACAGGGATGTCTTGTTTACTTTCACCCTCCGAGTTGCGTTGATGGAGGAGATGTTGAGAGAAGTGTATGGAGACGTGCAAAGATATTATATTCAATTGTATTCAGAGTTACAAGAAAAATTCTACGTCATGAATCTTTATTGTTACGGATCATTCGTTTGGTGATACTCTTGTGCGATTGTTATACACTTCCTTTTGTGGTGCACAGTTAGTTTATTATTGTTCACCTAGCAAAAGTTTTGAAGCAACAGCCTGATAATTTCCTAAAAATATCTAAAGTGACTTCTTCGTCCGTGGCTAGTGTTGCCGAGAGTAATTTGACAATTCCGTTAAAAATCCGTCATACTTAAATTTTTTCCCATCCAAAAAGGGCAAATGAAAAACTACGTAATTATAGAAGTTGAAAAAATGTGGATGAAATAAAGAGTCTCATGATATGTCGGATTTATTCTATCTTAACTAAATTTTCTGCATAATATTGACTTTTCGAAATATCAGTATCCTGAGAAATGATTCCATGAGAAGTCGATGTTGAAAACAAAATTACTTCAATCAGGATTATCATATTTCATTATCACTAAATATCATTTCAACAGTTCAGCTCAAATATTTTTTAATTCTTTTTCTTGGCTGAGAATTTGCTCTTACTCGCTTAGAATCGTTATCAGAAATGCTTCCTGATTTTGCGTTTGGTGGTTTCTCATGGACCGGGGAACCACATCGCAGCACGACCACGATCCCTTAATTCTTGGATTCAAAGATATCCGGAAATAAGCCTGCCAGAAATATTTATTAGAACTGAACAGAAAATAGCAGTCAGGCTTTAAACAGTTTTTTGCCTCTGGAAATCCGGTTGAAAACTGACAAATTTCCTACTCAATTTTTGTAACATTTGTTGCAAAATACGTTACAAACTATTATTGAATTCAATATGAAAATATGATATTTCATAAAGCATTTCGTAATCAATTTAAGAATTCTTCTCACAGTGTAGAAAATTCAATACTTAAGGAACAAAACAGTTTCTCATGATGAAGGAAAAATCTCCTGCTCTTGATGAGACAACAATTACTCCACGATCAGAGGATAAAATCCACCACTGAAGTGTGGAAAAACTTTTCATAGTTTTCACAGTACATGGAATTCACTCTGAATCGTAATTGAGATAATTAATTGGAATTCATCAGAATGATATGAGCCACAAATTGAAAAAGCAAGTAATTGAATTATGTCTCCTCAGGAAAATTTTTCCTGATATATTTTCCCTGGAATGAAATGCGAAGGAAGAACATTCTACACGATATTAACTCAATAATGATCAAATGAGATTGGAAGACACACCTTATAAAAGTGAAGGCACGGTAGAGAATATGCTATCGTAACGCAAAAGATCTCCATTCACCATGTTTAGCACACGACAAAGAGAACAGCTTGATGAACATCAATTTTATCGCTTTTACCGCTACCTTAAATGACTTAGAAGAAAAGAAATGAAACATAGTAACAGCTGTCGATATTTTCAATCAAGATTGGGTGTTTACAGTAACGAATGCTCTAACAAGAGATAAATGAATTAGGCTTCAACAGTAGAAGAACTTTCCTCGAAATTGTAAACAATTCAAAATCGAGAATTATTGTATTTTTGGTATTCAATCTAAAATAAGAAGAGAAATTTCGAGTATATTATTGACCGTGATCTGCTATCTTTTCAACGAATTGTGTGTTTTCTTTTTGCTACTACAGGATAGAAGTTCTATACAATAACTTCTCATTCTGAGGATGCGTTCGGCTGATGCAATATCATGTTGGTTCCTATCGATACATTGTGAGGAATATTTTCTACTCACCATCATAGTGTCCAGCCATTCGTTTCAATCGTGATTGGGGTGATTTCATCGTCTGTACAGTATTGAGAATTTTTTTATTTTATATAATAAAATACCTTGTTTGTGCAAATCTCTCGACACAGATAAAGTCAGTATAACAGCCCATACAGAAATTTACCATTAGTGCTAGCATGGCGCAATGTAGATAAAATATGGCCGAGGCTTGGCAACCAAGCATGGTGCAACACTGAAATGATAACATCATGTTTTTCCAATGGAGCCTCATCATTGGTGCATAAATGCCAATGAAATAGACCATCATTGGCAAACAATAGGAAAATCTGTTTATCAATGTTGCGCCATTGATAAAACTGTAAAAAATAATTAACCCAAAAATATACAAAAATTATGCGCATTTCACAATGTCCAATATATGTTATTTGCGATCTTATTGTGTTTTGTTCATTTATCTATAAACAATTCGGTGTTTTTTTTGGCTGAAGTTTGCCATGAGAAGTATACACAATATGGATCAGCGGTAGAAGCTCTCTAGTGTAACTTGTAACAAAGAACGATTGACTGTTCTTCCAGAGAATTATTTGAGTCTTATATATTCCTTGTATACATCTCTCATTACTCGTGAGAAACACTAGGTCGGTAACTTAGCTAGCAGTTCAGTCATCAAAAGTTAAAATTAAGGAGCATGCCAATATCAGACCATGCTATCACCAATGATCGGTGCTACATTGAGAACCGATTTCTATCCAAACTAAACCAAAGTTTGTGGCAATATCCAACCACGTTTCAAATGATCCTTACACTGAAGGAAATACTCCGGTTAATATATGGACAGCAAGAATTACTGCTATTTTAACCGGAATTCTAGTTAAATGAATCAAGTCTCCGGCAAATTTAACAAGGGCTCCGGTAAATTTAACAAGAATTCCAGTAAAAGTCACAGATATTCCTTGCTGTCCATATAGTAACCGGAATTCTGGTGAAATTAACAGTTCATTTTTTTCCGTGTACTTTCAATAGAATCTATCGTTCGGTCAATGTCGGACCAAGGATGAGCTTAGCAAGCGCCAAGCCTGGTGGAATTGTGAATCAATGGTAGACTGACAACCGAAATTCGTTGAACACAGATATCGATGCAATATTATATTTGTTGTTAATCAACATTGAATATTCACAGATTGCCGAGCCTTGGCTGTCAACATTGCGCCAAGCTATATTCTATTGTCAGCATTGGCGGGAACGCAAAATTTTTATATGGGAAATATTGATACACATGAATGAATGGAGAATCACATGGGTCAATGACGTACATAGAACGACCATCAACATGACTGTGTTGAATTCAACAAGAATATTTGATTCAATGATATTCCTCTGAATAAACTCCAGGAAAAATTTCATAATAATCTTCAGTTTCCTTGGGAATGGTGAATATATTTGGATAAATGTTTTGTTATACTTACTAGAATTGGGATTTAATATTTTGTATATAATATTTTGAAAATAGTTCATAAAACATTACATCTGTAGGAACCAATCATCCATTTCGACCAGTACGAACATTGCCCTGTGAATAATTTTCAAATTAACGTTGTGATAATTACATTTTGATTCATCATTATTAATCTCATTATCGGATAACCATTGATTGAAAGCTTCATTGCGTATACAATTGGAGTTGTGATGCTAATTTTTTACCCTTATTCTATGACAATACAAATCAGAAATGATGTGTAGTCTTTGTCATAATTGGAATTAGTTTGTTGTACCTATTCAACTGACTCATCATTTGAAAATTGGAAAAATGTGGAAAATTGAGGAGATTGAGATTGTTCGAAAGTGCTGAAAATCACTCATGAGTTATTGCTTACACAGAGAAGAAAATTCCTCATAACAGCAGAATCTAATTTCGCCTGGCATCTTTTGCTGGAATATAGTGAATTTCTCATAGAGGCAGTTTTTAGTTGTCACAGGCAAAAAGGTCAACTGCTACAGCTGAATTTTCTGGATTTCCCACATATCATATTCGAAGTTGCCTTTGCAAAACTTCGTGACTGTAATGACTAATTTCATAGCTGAAATGATTAAACGATTCGCTGAAGCTAGCGAAAATTACATATTCCAGCAAAAAGTACATGGCAAAATGGGATTCCATGTCACTGTCAATTTTTTGTTCACCTGTTGATGAATTGAATAGCGTTCTTTCAAAAATACAACTCATTCGTTCACCAATTATGGTTTCTGATCAAGATTCGTCTTCTTCACAATAAAAAAATTCACGATCTGAATCAAGTGTAAAGATTTCTGAAATATTCGATGAATTGCGTATTATGGCCGAATTTATTTGGAAATGGGAATCAACATGTTCAAAATGTCCATTTCCGTCATATTCAACACAATAAACCAAAATATTACCCCTTTAGTGCTGCAATTCATCGAAAATGAATCCGCATAAAGAATTAATTAGCTTGAGAAGACATTGAATTAAATTGGGAAATATCTTGCAAAAGTCTTTTTACAAAATATGGGGTTGGGGACTCTGCCACAAGAAGGATCTTAAGTGTACAAATCAGTTCCAAACTTCATACTTTATCAAGACTTTTATAGTTTTCAACACTGTAAACAAGTTACCCTCTGAATTTGAGTAGTTGTCCCCAAATAGTTGATGTGACTATTGAGGGGAGGTTCTCATCTAGCGACCCCAAAATAAGGTGATTTTCTTGAATTTTTTTCTCATGGAAGAAAGTGAATAAAGAACTCGGGGGGTTTCACACTTGTTAATTGAGTCTTTGAGTGAATAAAGAAATTGTTTCCAGTGGAAAATAATACCATGAGTATTGTTGATACGTGTTGAAACATAACCACCTAAAAAAACAGTGATCAATCCGGCGCCACTATAGCACTTACGAAAATGATCAGAAATTCAAAATCCAAACATTTTTTGGAGGTTGTACCAATAAAACCCATGGAAAGTCCAAAATTCAAAAAATGACAGACATGCAAACTTCTGGTAGCGTTTTTTCACCTTTTTTTCGCTCTTTAAAGTGCTATAAAAAGAGGAAAAGGCAAATGTCATCTTCATTTAGGTTCATCCTCCAATAAATCATCAAAAATCGAAAATCCAAACATTTTATAAAATATATTATATTTGTTGGCGGTTGTACCAACAAAATCAATGAGAAGTCCAAAATTAAAAACATGACAGACATGCAAACTTTTGGTAACGTTTTCTCACTTTTTTTTCGCTCTTTAAAGTGCCATAAGAAGAAAAAAAAAGGCAAATGTCATCTCCATTTAGGTTTATCCTCCGATAAATTCAATCAGCTTCAAAATAAACACAAAAGCGACCCGTTCAGTAGTTTTTGAGATATCGTGGAGCCAAACATGAAAAACATCGTTTCGAGAAAAACGCCTTGAAAGTTTCGGGATACGAATCCTTTGACTTGATAACATTTTTTTCATGTATTTTAAGACCCATTTAATGAGTTCCAAATAACTTGAGTTCTTAATCCACTTCCTTCTTAAGAAGAAAAATTCGAGAAAATCACCTCATTTCGGAATTTGCTTGATGAGAACCTCCCCTTAATCCAACATCTTCCAAAGGTTGACGCCAGACTTTCAGTCAGATTTCCCAGAGATCGTTGTTATACGAATTTTTGCTGAGCGTGGAAGGAAACACACCCCGTTCAGTCTGATTTCTGCCTGTTGAAAAAGTACAGAGTTGATGTAGAATTCAGAAACAAAATAACTTCGTGAGTAACAACGAATTCAAGCAATCGGAAGCTCACAACACTTCAAGAACTTCAACATCCACAACATCCACATTTGTCAATCTCTGCACCAGAACTCTTGGAACAAATCATTCAATCTCGCATTCGAATAATCAATGCATGCAGAATTACAGTTCTCACGCATTCCCTTTCTTGGGAAAATATTTAGGATACAGTGTTGATATTACCTCTGTTATAAATTATTCATAATACTCTACTTTCCATTCGAAAACATAGCATCGAACAACAAACGGAATTCCCGCGATTAAATTTAGCATAAAAGTTCCTTACTGAATCAATATCAGAGACGAATGAATTATAAATCGAATGACGAAGAATTCTTGAATTCGAGCAAATCCGCTACGCTGTGTTAGAAATGAATCAGCCTCCCTCACTCGGTTGACGATGAAATTCAGTTTTGAATTGGATTTTACGCGAGTGCCTACAAGAAATAAATGTAATCTAATCATCTTCCAGCTATCATATTCTACGTTCCATCGGCATTCGTGGATAATATTCTGGTTGACCTCGATCGAGATTGAAATATCTCAACCGAATGAGAGGTGGAATCGAATCTCGATTCATTTGCGCATAAGAAAACTTATCACGTGTTATATTCGCGGCGAATGTTTGTTGTGAAGTCTGATATCCATTGGATTATGGGAATCACATCCAGTGGAATTTTCGTCCAATAGAGCTAAACAAATGAGTTCTGTATAAATTTTCTTTCCGTGTGAACATGGGATCTGTTTGATTTTACTTTGTGTTTCCCATTAAACTTCTGAACCAGGAACGCATTCACAAATAGAAGAGGTGAGGTTACGGAATTTATGTGGAGGAGAGTTTGTATTTTCAAAATTCCGCCGTATTTTAATAGAATCGGGACTGAGTGCTGCATTTTCACGATTTTTGGAATAACGAACTGGATAGATTGTTAACTCGAAAATCGTGTACGTACTAACCTAAGTGAGCTTAGTTCCTTTTTTTCTTTGTTATTGCCTGAAGTAATTTGTTCATGTTGTGTTCAGGAGTCATAGAGTTCTGATCACAGAACAAATTACGGCACGACATATACATTCGTCCCTTATTAAGAACGAGTTCCGAGCTCACTCTTCTCGTTTTCTCCTTCCTTCTTTCCTTAAATATGTACAGAAGAACGGAAAGGGGAATATTATCGCCGGGATAGTTTTACGGTAGACACGCGCTTTTGTCGTCCCATGAGCACTTTCGTGAAGACACTTTTTCTGGCAGATCTCCCAATTCGAACGAAAATTCTGAGTCACGCCTATCCATTGCACTTGATTAGAAATACGGTCAGGATTGTATCCACTCATCGCTACGGTGATGGTCCGTTCGTTGATAATACAGGCTGTTAAATATTGCCACATGGATGAGTGATTCCGCACTGTTGAAAATGTCTCTAAATTTAATATATTTTTGATGCACATTTGTAGATGAAATTTCCAATCACTGGTGCTTGAAATGAGAGTTCATTTACACGCGACTGAATTTTAAAGTCTTGCTATATCATATCATACATTAATATATATTTTCGTAACTGAAATTTCATTCAAATGTGATTGAGATTTCAATAAATTTTTCAATTACGTGAATAACTTTTGCTTCCAGTACATGTAATTGGAATTTCAATCAGAAATTTCTAACAATGCTACTAATTTGAGGAAACTCCGTTTGGATTGTGCAATTATTTATATTTTGTGTGCAAATGTGACGTCTCACTTAAATACTACCCTAACAGCACATCCACCGATCTCTACGTCGCATCTCCGTGGACTCCACGTGGATCAATGGTGGACGTGGATAGAACGTGGAGGCAACATAGAGGCAACGTAGAAATGTCCGGTGCTGTACGGGTAGGCATTTTCAAAAACATCCGATGTCAAAAATGTTCCCCAATCGAATACTTATACCATTTTTGGAACTTAAATTTTCCACCTTCCCGATGCGAAACATAAGGCGGGGTAAATTCATCATCTTTACTTTACATCATTCTATGTTCTCGGAAATATCTAACATTTTGGCGGAACGTCGAATTCGTGGCAAAAATACAGACGATTGCTTAATCCTTGACGGCCCAAGTGGTGACCCTTTAAGTGTATCGACGTGTAACTTTGCGCAACGTTCAGAGGATGAAAAAAGCATAACTTTAGACGCAGAAATGAACATTTCGTATTTCTTCCCATTTTTACCCTGTAAATGACCCAAAACCTTTTTGGGGTTTTCAGAGATGAAAATTGATAATTAAATGCATGGACCTCATGATTTGAAAAAACAAAATAAATAACAATATGTTCGCAAAATTTTCCATTCGGACGAAATAATTATGAATACGTTACGTGATTTCAAAGTTACACTAGGTTGTTGATTAACCCGTTCACTTGAAGGGTACACTACACTATAGAAGGCTGAAATGTAGATTTTTTTGTCATAATGGTGAAACTATCATTTGCAATCTCATTTTACTTGTATGATCAACAGTAATTCTATGTTATCAGCCTATCTCATAGTGCAGAATGTGTTTTCAATACTTAGAAATATAATAAAACGCTGGAAACTGAAAAAAAAATTCGAAATTTTGTTAACCGCATTTTCACAATCTTAACATCGTTCTTAAGTCACAGACAGTGGAAAAAAGACACTTGCATTTTCTAAGAGTTAGAATAGAGTTTATTCATTTGGATTTTTGACAAAATTGTTTAATTGAGTATTCAAGTAGTTAAACCGCATAATTGAATCAATTGCTGATAGGAAAAACATCCGAATCGAGTTCCATCCATTCGCTCCCAGTTTACCACCATTTATTTCAGTTTCATGGAGTTTGCACTTTCCAGATAATGAACTTTCGGGACCATAAGTTTCTACAAAGGGCGAGAAGCCGCCGGCTCTTCTCTTAAGAAGTAGAGTCAGAAGACTAGGAGAAGAGATTAAACCGAATGATTCTTTCAATACAACTCCTCATACACCTCAACTATTTCGTTTAGAACCGCGTCCAAAATTAGCCGTTCTGTGGCATCAATTCGAAAGAGTACCAACTTTCCGTCGATAACCAAAACCAAAATTGGAAAACCGCACCTTAATAATCAAATTCCTGAATCAACGCGATTTTTCATAGCACTACTGTAACTGATGTAATAAAATTTGCAATTTTCACGGTGTTATTGTTCTAACACTGCCTATCCTTTCCCAACGGGGTAATTGATATATACGAATTTTCAATCTTACACTGTTAGAAATTTCTTTAAATACAATATATTTTTTCAAGTATATTAGTGAATGAAATTTCCACTTCTTGGTAATTGAAGAAAGAATCCATTTACACGTAAATGAATTTCAAATTTTTGCTACATTATATCATATATAAATACATACTTCCGTAACTGAAATTTCATTCAGATGTACTTGAAATTTCAATCAAAAATTTCTAACAGTGTATATATTAAAATCAAGTCTCAGCTTCCAAATAATACTCTTGCCATTTTTCAGAAACAAGTTTTTCTGATCGTTTCTGATCATTGGATCGTTGTTTATTCATTTATCGATTCATGGTGGAAACCCTTATGTTCCTTCTTCTCAAGAAAAAACCCTCGAATCGACGAGCTGGAAAAATCTTGAATCTTTTTTAATAGCAGCAGAAAACCTTTTAACGCTCATTCTACTCCGAAACATCCCACAGTCGAAGTTGAATTGGTGAAACTTGAATTCATTGCAAATTTCTTAGACGATATAACGTAACAAATATTCCAATATACTATTGTAGTTACATCGAAGACATGCTCCCATTTTTGTCTTCATTCTGTGTGCATTAAAAATATCCAGATTGGACATGTATAATATATAATTAAATTTCTCGAAGTTCTGATATTTTATACTATCCTCTTAAGAGACAATGAGACTTCCACAAACTTTCTTGAATGTACCGAATAATTCATGAATGATGTAAGAAGCCCAGCCGAGCAACTTCAAACGCGATTGATGAAAGAATCGTCGTAAAATTTCCTTTATGTACAAAAATGAAATAAAAATATTGTCTTGCAGGAATCTTCTTCGAACGAGTTTCGTGTATTTCGAAGTTACTAGGATCTTGGTGGTTCTATGTTATCACTTTGAAGGCGATGAACTTGATTTGGGAGAATAAATAAAGATTTTAGAAAATCTATGCTATGCTGCTTCATTTTTTGGACACAGTAGTATGGTGACAATTCATTCAGAGAATGGCAGTGTTGAAATGAGTGTGTCAAATTTAGTTCGAGCAGTTCCTTTCTCTTATCACTAACCAAAATATTCAATGGGGCTTTGGAAATCCTTGATAAACAAGAAAACATCCTCAATTCTATTTGTGTGAATTGATCTCCCATAAACAGTGTTTAACAATCTACACCAAGCATCAAAGAAAATCAATGATATACTCGCACAAAGAATATGTATGATCGATTCGAATAGTTGTGTGTAATTTCCAGCTATTAAAATAGTAATCACAAATTTTTAGATTCCCCAAGAATACCATCGATGGTATACTTCTATTGTTTACTTCTTTCATTTTCAGTTATGAATAATTCAACTCTCATACCCCGCAGAATGATTTTGAATATTCAAACGATATCAATCTACACATTTTGAAAAATTCAATCACAAAATGACATCCTCTCCTTCACCCTTTTCCGGTTATTTTGATTCAAAATCAATTCGCTCTTTCAGTCAAATTTGAATAAAAATGAACATCAATTCATTCAAACATGAATTCCGGTAGATTTTGCCCCTTTTGCTTGACGTATTCACTATATCAGATTTGAACATACCAAGTCGTTATTCAAATATCAATTCGCGAGTAATGGTTGCAGACTGATTGATTTTCTCTAATGTATTTATATTTCGAAACCTTCCAACTTCAGTTCAGGGTATGAAAAATATTCTTATACATTATTTCAATCAAGAATTTTCGTTCACCGAATAATTATTATCCATCAAATATCCATTCAGAGAATTATAGATTTGTCATAAACTTTTTTTTCCAATCGACTAATTTTATCACAACCTCAAAGTTTTTTTAGATATATGTAACCTCATCATTAAATATTTTGTGAACTAATGGAGTTGATTCAAATGAGAAAAGAAGAGAAAAAAAATTGTTTTCGAGATGACGAACAATTTGAAAAAAACAAAGGGAATCGATAGCACATTTATCGGGTACAATGTGCAATATTACAATGTGCATTATAGAGAATAGATAAATATTTGAGTTTGGTTAATTTCGCGGCACACGTGTTTGTCGAAAAATGTTTATACGCAGGATACCGCAACCCTGACTGATGCACCCTCTGACGTCGGTGCTTGCGATCGGCTACCCAATCCACAGTAGTCAAGTCCTGTGATGGTACGGCAGGAAACCGCCCCACAATTTTCATCATCATCATTATCATCATTGTTTTGTACAATGAAAAATTGAGAATATGCATGATCTTTGTGATATGATAGTTATGACAATATTTACCTCCGTTCTTATGAATTTGAATGAATTGAATGAATATCCACATCACAATCTACAAAAGCATTGTTTCCTCCCGGTTGATAAACTTATTGTATGATGCATTGAAATGAACTCAACGAGTATATAAAATGAAATTTAGAAAACATCCATGACAATAAACGATTGCTCTCTTTGAAATTACACAATAATTTGGATTTAATATCACTTTTATATCATTGCCTCTGCAGTAAATAAAGTTTCCAATGATGGTAACGGTGTTCATATGATATAACAGGTTACTGCTCCTCAGAATCCACGTGATACACGATCATCGTTTAGCAGTATCGAGTGAACAGAGGTTGAACATGAACCAACGATAGGGTTTCAGCAACCCTCAGTTACATCTCAGTTGGTTGATTCTACCACAGATGGTGGTAGTGACTCGATACATGTATCCGATCGATCGCGGAGTCAAAGCATGTTGTTAACCTAACGCATACTGTGATCGAACATGCTAGCTAGACGATATTTTGCTTTTCGAGAAAGTAAATATCGATGGAATATTAAAATATTTGCTCTTCATTTCTCAAGGAGAATTCAGAGAGTGTCGATGAAAATATTCACGTTTCCCTTGTACCAACAGCATTTTTCAATGTTCCAAAGTGAAAATTATAGAATAAACGACAGGAGTAATTTTACCATTAATTTAACATAATGTGTATTATATCATTTGACGAAGGTTGAAGGAATTTATGAAATTAGAGGCAACAAACATAATTTTCATTGGGAACGTGAGTGAAATTAAACCTTTATGAGATTGCGAATTCCATTTTTAATGATACTACGATGCCTGTGAAGTACGTGACACACTTTTTAGAATAATTGGTTTAAATATAAATGAAATGCAGCAACGCAAATTGAAATTCCATTCTGATAGAGGATTTCTTCGAATCCTTTTCTCTCCTCATCCTGGATTACATTTTTTTTCAAATTCCTGCCGATTTTCCTCTTCCATATTTGTGTAGCAGAGGTATCCTGATTTTCTCTTCTCTGTTGAAAACAATATTCTGAATTTACCGGACATTTCTCATTCCTCAGTGATATGTCGGAGAAGATTTGGGTTGTGGTTCTGATTTATGATTATTTTCCTTTCCAATCAGTGTTTTTACACGGGGTTCTCGCTCAGCTCAAATACCAGATGGGATTTCCTCCTAAATTCGGAATGAAATTCTTAAATATTTGAATCTTAATAATATTCGAAAAATAGTCATAGTTCCCAACCAATGTTCCTGCAATTTTTTAACTTTGAGAACCACGTAAGCGAGAAAACACCAGAATAACCTCTCACCGTTTCAGTCCCTCAGAAGTTTTTCATCTTCAAAACTCCTCCGAGTGATTAGCAATCCCCTAAATCTGAGGAAAACCCCCATTTGAAAACCCTATTTTCAGTTATTATGTACAGCGGTGAGTTATTTTGAGTACGGGAGAGTGGGGTAGTTGGGAACGGTTAGAGAATTCATATTTTCTCTTTCACTCAGTGTCACCATGTAGGTCAAAATTGAAAACGATTTGGATAAAGCAACTGCCTATACTGGGTCGGAATGTTGCGAATGTTCTATGAACGTGTAATAAATATAATATACTTATATAAGTGCTGATATAGGGAAAAGTCGGGTAGTATCGAACATTTACGCTTCTTTGCAATGATTGGATGTACTTATGAACATATTTACATAACCTGCGCTCCACATTGAGGTTTAATAAGTCAATCATATCTCTCTGAAGCCTTATCGTTCTAGATGAAGATTTTTCATTGCATTTTTATACTTATTGTTCACATTGAAATTCGATATTTTTTTTCTGGAGGGTTGTATCGGATATGATATACTATATGAAAGAAAACAGTCATTTTTCGTCTGACAAACAACTTTTCATTCCTAGGCATGCTTATTAATCACAAACTGACATGATACAAGTGAGAATATTTGCAAATAACGAAGTGAACAAAGTTATCTTCGTACACTGATACACTGAGAGAAGAGGAATTTAGAGGTTTGGTAAATAACAATATATGTGATCGATAAATCTAAATATTACTGAACTTTCAGAGATGTTTCATGAAGTTCCAAGAAACACTACTCAAATTCTGCTTTACAATGCTCAGTGTTCGTTAATCGTTATCATATAATACAATTCTCATGGCCAAACTCGCGATGTGTTACTCAATTCCTAGACGGTTAGTAATTGAGTGACACATAGCGAATTGAGCCATGATGATTGTATTACATAATAACGGTCAAAGAACACTGAGCAATGTGGAGCAAAATCTCACCAATGTCTCTTCAAATTTCATCAAACACGGTTGAGAGTTCAAGAATATTTAGATTCATCGAACCAGTATGTTACCATTCACCGAACTTTCAAATCGCTCTCCTCTCAGGGTAAACACGCCAAAAACATAAAAAGTTGACTTTCTGTGGTAAACAAGCCACAAACTCGATCTCATACGGAAGGAGGTGTCCCGCTACTTCATTCAACATGCAAATGGCACCACAGGTACTGCTGCGTGCTGATAACACACAAAACGGCACTTGTCTGCACCGGAAAAAATAATTAGTCACCCTTACTTCAAATTAGTTCCAGCAACTAGATATACCCAGGTATGCGTTGACAAATGTACCAAGCTTGTCGCCAAGCTTGAGCCAATGCTAGTCAACATTGGGCCTAGCATGATTACCAACATTGGCACAAAATTAGATTAATGTCTGGGATGATAACAATGTTCAACGCTTGGCATCCAAGCTTGGTTCAATACCAACATTCGATATTGGTTTTATGTTTCGAATCGATATTAGTGCCATGATTGATATACCATCAATCTCAACGAATAGGATAGTTTTCTTATTGGCATCCAAGTTTGATTGAATATAATATATTCCGACACAGTCACTTCAGTCTAGATAGCACAAGAGTTCTAAAAGAGTTCAGAATTAATGGAATGCATTCATAAAGAACTCTTTTAGGACTCTTGTGCTATCTGGGAAGACGTTGAGAGGATACCCGTATTTGGACTGACGAACATTCAGGCGTATAATCTTTCAAGTTTCTGAAATGCGAATAAATTCCAAGTTCACGTCATGTGGCTATATCTAGGCTTACGGCGAGCCAAGTGTCGATTAAAACTTGGTTGACGAAAAATAAATCGAACGCAGCGAAATATGCTTAATCCTAGCATTGATGTCTGAAATGCTATTGAGGGTTGGGGAGTTGTGACGGGCCAAGCATCAGTCGAGACTTGGTTAACAAAAATTGAATCAAACAAGGCAAAATATGCTAGGTCCTATCATTGGTATCTAAGGCTCTATCGACGCTTAGTCAACTACGGTGGGCCAAGCATTGGCGAAGGCTAGGCTAACGAGACTTGGCGTACCAAGTTTGACACCATTCATGGTCCAATTGTCAGTCTTGGTATGACTCGCCTGGGTAGTTGTTGATATTTGGATAACTCAAACTGAATTCAAATTTAATTTCTCCGACTTTAGTTGCTGTTACTAATTGGAAGTTGCCTTTACTATAGATTTTATCACTGGCTTCTATTATTTTATTACTCGGCACTGATTTTCACAACTAACTTCAGTTCATTCGATCAGATAAATTATTTTTTTCGGTGCGATACTACCCGATCTTGCCCTATTCTAAGAATGCTTGAAGAATACCCTGAAATGTCCTGAGGATCAGTTTGAAAAATAATCGGGATTTTCCTATACGCAGCAACCGGGATAGGAAATCAATTTCCGGTTCATGGATATGAAATTTCCCATAAATTCAACTGAGAATTCCAAACTTGATGGAATTTTTACTATCATTTTCCAGGAAATTTCCGATAAAATACGGAAAATTCCTAACGCGTGTATGTGTTAATTACTTCCGGACATTTATCTGAAGTTTTCCACGGGAATTTTTCACAGTGATATTTTAAACACGTTCGGACGTTCTTAAACGTCTTAAGAACCTTGAATTCTGTTAGGGTATGTGGATCATGCGGTGCTACAATAGGAGGAATGTTTCTAATCATGCCACAATTCAAAGTTACTCCAACTTGAAGAAACATCCATTTTCAGTATCTTAAAAGCACATTTGGAGAGTGACTTGGTAATCTCCGCTTAGTGGTTGTACCATGGATTGATCCTAATTCCTGTGGAAAATTTTGAATCAACAGAAACAACAATACTGTTTTCTTTCTCTTGAAATTCCAACAAAACAGTCAAGTTGATTGTATTTGAGATGTTCATTCGGTTATTTCTGCATTCTTTGTAATAGGTATTCGCTCTTATTTATTTTATTTTATCATCTGAAACAAGAATATTTTGAATTTCCTGATGAAATCAAAGAAAAAGATCAATCCGAATAATGAATTTCCTGGACGAGAAACATTTATTCGATTAATCCAGTGTATTGCAACTCTTTCAAATTTCTCAACGTTATAAATCAACTGTTGCAACTCATTATGCTAATTAGCGTAACAATGCACTGAACAAGATAACTACGGTATCCGATAGCAGATTATATCAACCGGGAAGTGAAGAAGATTGTGTTTATCTAGAAACATGATGGATTTTGATGGTTTATACTCTAAATATGAAGATTCGATAATTATATTTTCATATGTGAGGAAATGAATTGACTGTATTTCTCATAACAGCTCAGTTCTCTATTTTTAGACTGCTGAAGTTTATGCAAATACAGATTATTCGTTATACATATCTCTCGCATATTTGACATCAATGACGTAGAATAGTACGTTACATACTTGTTTTTCGAATTGGAAGATACTGGTTATCGTTTTATATATTTCACGGCGTAGAATTTGTCGAAAATGTATAACATGAAAAATCTATATATTTGCATAAACTTCCGCAGTCTATTTATTTTGTCGTGTCAACATATGTGTCGGGAATACCAGAATCGTTGTTGTCAACAAAACAATTGAAACAATAATAAACCGCATCAGTAAGTTGTATGTAAGGATTATCAAGAAATAGGTAACGAATTGCGTGACTTTTTGACGCATAATCAACGGTGGGGATTAACAGGTCTGAAGACCACAGTGTTGGGATGAAAACTAAATATTTCTCACCTTTTTTGAATGCTTGAATTGAGAAGACAGATGGTTTGGCGGGGATAGTTTGGCCTGCTAGTAGAGTGATGATTGAAGGATGTGAATCAATGAGGAATGGAGTAAAATAAAAAACTTTTTACAATGAACATTTGGCACTGAGAACCTAATTTTTTAGATTGAAAGAAAATTTTCTTTGCTCTCATTCTAATAAATCTTTTTTCCAACGGTGAAAAATCAGTTGAATGGAATGTTAGGGTACGTTATCTATGATAAGGGAAAAGAGAGGTCTTTACGATACAGGTAACGAAAATATCGACACGATATGAGAAGAGAGGAGGGGTCAAACGAAATTGTCGGTGTCAAGGGAGAGAGCTCTCGCTCTCTTGGTCCTATAACCGTCATTGCAGACGGACTAAATAATTAGTTCCTACTTGAAGATATCCAAAAGAAGGAATATATAAAAAAAACTTGGCCACGTCATAGGAAATGGATTGGCATCCCCAAGAATATTAAGAGGAACTGGCAGACCAACGGTGGACCAAAACCGCTGTGATATAAAACAAGAAAAAGATCAGTTTATTCACAATTCAATAAACTAAAAAGAAAATCCTCTCATTTCTCTCCCTGTCGTATCGATTGATTCGTAGTCTCATATATCTCAATATTGTCAATAACGCAGGGATAACGTGAAAGATCTTTTATATGACTTTGGTAAGTTGAATTAATAGCTAGCAAGTCGGCTTGTGAGTTTGAATCAAGAAAGAATAGTTCGACTTACCTATATAACAACACAAATGTAACACGACAGGAAATTGGAATATATGAATCTCAATAATTAATCCGTATATCTTTCTTTTTCATTTGATTTCCATATTATATCCCTAATTATTATCATATGTCCATTTACACAAATGGACGATGGTGAAAGTCGTAATAATTGTATAAGAGTAACAATTCAAAATAAACGAATTGTTAGAGGAACAAATTTTCATCAGATTGGAACAAGAAATCCTCAAATTGAAACAGGAATATATTCCTTCTTCAATTCGAAGAATGTGATTTCAATTGAATGAAAAATTTTCCCATTGAAATGAATTATTTTTTCCATCAGAAACAAGTTTTATCAGAATGAGGACAAAGAAATTTTCTTCAAGTCTAAGGAATTGGGTTCTCAGTGTGATCATTTTAGGATAGTGATGGGTTCATGAAAGATCATGTTTCTATTTGAATGAAATTTGTATAGAGAGACACAAATAACCCGAGGAAAAATTCTTATTTTGGGTCCGCCAAACAGGACTGGTGCAGGCGTGTTGCAGTTTTTTACTGTTGCTAACGTGATGTGCCCGCAGTGAATCTGCAATAGTACTGCAAAAAAACCTCAACAGGTCCGCATTAGTCCGGTTTAGCGAACCGAAATTAACATTCTTACTCGGGAATAGAATAGCTAATCAATGGGTGTATCCAGCTCGAAACGCAAGGGGAGGGGCAAAATGTTAAATTCTAAATTCTTCACAACGTTGTTATTGATATATTTGTTTATTTGATTTGGAAACAATGTTTCTCGATTCGCAAGGAGGGACAGCTGTCCTTTAGGCGTTGAACGCTCTATAAATCATGAAGAAAATCCAGGCATTTCAAAGTGTTTTAGTTGTATCTAACTGTTTTCAAAAAGTGTTGCACAGAAAATTGCAGCTAATTTCACGGTGCCTTACCTTTTGGCATCCTCTTGAACCTTCTGTGAGTCTTTCTTCTCCCTATCTCCTTCACTCTTACTCACCAATGGCAAATAAACCTTGGCAGTCCTAAGAGTCCGCAACAATATTCGAGATGGCGCGGGGAAAATAATCTCACAAATTTCTCGAGGAACCACAGAATACGCTAAGAGATTCCAGTTCGGTATCGATTTTATCTTTCCAGAAATTTGTTTTCTGGACCCGCCGAGTTAACCTCCACCATGCTGAAATTCTGACGAAGAATCATAACACTTCCTCAACCTAACAACCGTGCCTGATTCAGGATTCGATATAAGATTCCTGATCAACATCTTGCAGAATAAAATTAAATCCATGAGAGTGAGGTAGTATCCAAGGTTTTTGCTACCGAGCGAAGCAAATCTGATGACCAATCAAGAATTCTGGAAATGCGAGTGAAGTATCATGACATTTCTAAATCATTAACGGAAGCAAGAGTGAGAATTCCACTTCAACGCAAAGACAAGCTCACTTTTGGCTGTCGAAGAGCCTCATTTTTGAGGAGATGTGAAACTTTTATTTCTTCGGATCTTTCTGTATTCAAATCAAATTTCCTTTCACATTGAAAAAAGCAATTCATTTCAAATAGTTTTTCACGAGTTGTTCAACGCTTGACTAGCTAATAACTAGAAGCTTGCAAGTGCCCCGTGCGTTTCTGGGGAGAGGACTTGCGAGTTTCAAGTTTTTGGCAAGTCAAACGTTACCAGTTCGACGAAATTTCTTCTCCATTGCTGCAAATTTGCAATCTGCTTTTCAAATGATTACATAGATGTATAAGATTTCACAACTGAATTTCATTATTTCTAACTAAATATGAGCAACAAATTTTCACATCTGATTGAGTACATATTCATGAAATGGATGTTAAAAATCACTCATCAAACCTAGTGACCGCATTTTGCAAGAAATCAATTCCCTTTCCGCAAGATTGAGAATTGATTCAGGTTAAACGAGCTCGATTTTCGCGAAGTTGTTTTGAAGTGAATTCCAATGAATTTCATCCTTTTGAGTTCTTCATCTCTTTGGCACACATAAATGTCCGGCAGACTCCAGCAAGTATTAAGTAGCATCAGTCTTGTTTAACTATCCTCATTTATCTTCGATATTCTCAAATACATTACATAATTTTGTGAGCATTGGAGAATCTTCGTTCACCCGCTTTCCTTAGTTGCTGGTTTCTTCATTTATTATGGAAGAATACTTTTTGAATCTACTTTCCGTTGGATTTTCATGAAGTAAATTCATCAATTTGTAACATGATAATGAACTTCTATCACGTATCAAGTACGTTATCAGTTTTCCATTATTCACACTTCTCCGTTCTTCATTTATTTTCCTTTTTCTTTTTTTCCTTCAACTTTGATTCTCCGTCATCCTTCATTTCCACTTATTTCAACCCTATCTCGTCATCATCATCATCATCATCATCAGCCCCTGTACTCCTCTGCTTTTATTTACCCTATTCTGATTTTCCCCCTACCACTTGTTTACTCTCGTCGTTTCTCCCTTTGCTGATCTTGTTACACTGCTTATGACTTCTTTTTCATTGTTTGTCATTACATTTCTTTCAAGTCATTTGCCGTGTCTGAAGTTACAATTCTCGTATAGAAAACTCCATTGAAAAATGCTTTTATACACAGTAAAAAATTTTCCGTCATTGTGTAAAGTGTTGAAAATTGTGTGTAGAATATTTAACATTCTAGAGTGTTGTTTCAACCCGATCGTGTTTTTTTTTTGTTCGCGTTAACAACGATTGTGTTGAATCGACACTCTAGAATGTTAAATATTCTACACACAAAGTTTAACACTTTACACAATGACGAAAAATTTTTCACTGTGTATACTTTATAAAATGTACAATTTTTTTTTAATTTTGTGATTCATCTTTTCATAAGGCGTTTGATTCGCTTTTTCATGTAGTTTATTTATCAACTGTCGTTTCGAATTAATAGAGTTATATAAACTTTTTTTTGGATTGAAACATCCATTCCGCCTCTCTTCCCAATTGTTCGTTCAGGCAGTTTGACAAGTATGACAGGTATTAACAAATACACCGAGTATTTTTGTTTGTTTGGCGGTTTAGCGAAATTGTATTCGATAGGTCGAGCCATTATCTCATCCTGTTTTTTTTTTATCAATCATTGTCATTCCCATCGGATCACGTGAGTCAGATTATGTGAGATTGATGGGAGAAATAGAAAAAGAAGAAGACGAAGTTAATTCCGTGTTTGAGATATGGTGAAAACCGCTTTACGAATTCTTGAAATACTCCTTCCTTTGATCTAACTTTTTGTTCTTGTACGAAAAAAAGTACTATTCTTAGAAATACAGAAGATACCGGGATCTCGGGTATGTTGTACCTCCAATGTACAATCCTCTTCAACCTGTTCCAGGAAATAGGATCTCCGCTGCTGGTATTTTACTGGATTTTCGTTCATTTGTGAAAATTCAAACAATCTCCCACATTGCTTCCACGAAATATTCTCCTTTTTATTATGTGACCTGATCTTCACATAACATCAAAAGAATGCAGTTTTGGATGGACAAATGAATATGTACCGAATACAATCTTCTTACGAGTTCAAAGCTGTTTTCGATCAAATATTCTGGAAAAGGGGGAAGAATTTCCAAAATATTCCAGATGAATAGTTTTCTATTTTCAAGAAGAGTATTGACATTGGAAATCATGATTCGAAGAGGATAGCAGTTTTTTTTGTATCCTCAAAACACCACAAGCTCTCGAAATTTCATATAATAAGTTAAGTCACAGCTCTGTCTGTGATTCTCCATGTACATAGAAAAAAATGTTCAGCTGTACCAGCTGAATCTTAGCTGCTGCAGCGAAATATCTAGCTATGATAGCTAAAATCTAGCTGATACAGTTGAACATTTTTTTCCGTGTAGTTCAGATTTTCCTCATTTTCCAGAATTCATTGACGATCAAGTTTATTGGATCATGATGCTTTTTACATTTGAATATCCTTCCATACTTCCTACGTGAAGATAGTTTTTCTCATATGTAAAGTATTGTATCAATTTTGCCTCACATGCAAAATATGTAGAACAATTCCCGCAATTGATGTAATAATTTTTATTGTTTCAGGTGAGTAATACTACACTCTCGGTACTTGAATTGATGGTGAGAATACCTTGAACATGAATTATTTCCACACAACAAATTTTCATCTTCCTGAGATCAGTAAAAATTTGTTCATCACAAATTTACATATGTTCTAACATTTCATAACACGAAGTACCTTCCATGCTTGAAGACTTTATATGCACGATGCACATGACCTACATTTTTAATTGTCAGATCTTCAGATGCAGCAAATATTTTATGCATTGGTGATATGAAAAGTTGTTAAAATACATTTATGCTTACACAAAGATATAAATTCCACTTGAAACTCTTTTATTATTGAATTGAGTCAAATAGCTGATGAAAAAAAAAGATACTGGGTGATGCGGTGTATAAAACATTAACTTTCAAATTTTGTCCTATAAACCAATTGTAAGGTGTAACAGATCTTGATGCTGTGAAAGCAGAGTTGTTTCGACGTTCTTACCGCGCATAGCTGTGAAATAATCAACCTGGAACGGCACAAACTGAGACTAATTCTAAAAATATCGAATATGATGAGGAATTCATCGAGTCGAACCAATAGAGAACACGAATGTGAAAATTAATCATCGAAATGAATTGAATTTGACATTTGTCGCCGAGCGGACCTTGTCTCATCTCTCTATCGAATATACCCCACAATTCTGTAATTAAACGTGGTTTGTACCAGGTATTTCCCTAATGACGTTTATCGACATTATCACTAACCTAGCTGCCAACTCATCCAATTTCAACATGACAATTCCGCATAAACAAGTGCCTTCTCTCGCACTTCTCCCTGGTCGAATTGAATATTAAAATCTTCTCTCGACGTTGCGAAAATCCATGTCAATTGCTCATTAGGATTTCCCTTGTGGCTACCATCGTACCACGCATGTATAATATTCTAATTCGATACTCTTTGCCAGTCGAGAGATTTTATGCATTGTCAATGTGTTCAAAACGAACGCGTCACCCAATAAAGAAAACAAAATCGAACGGAAATGAATATTTTGTGAATCAACTTATCGGTGAAAGGTCACGAACGTACCCATATATTGTTTCACAACTTTTCATCGTCTTGAATTCATTTTCAACATCGTCGCGCGGTATTGCAGGGAAAATATATTATCGAATCAATATCGGTTCGAACTACTGAACTGTGAAATGAATCTTTAGTTTATTTGATACTTAGGGGAATATCATTTTATTTCATTAATCATTTGCTTCGATGAATTCATTTCTCAGGGTGTGAGAATTTTCAATGATAATATTGGTGCTAGAATCTGTGCCAAATGTTTTGTTCATTCTCCCTGGAAAATGTTGATGAAAATGGTGATGAAAATTTATCTTCGTTTGGCGAGTGAAGGAATATTTTCATTCATTTATTGAACAATAATGAACTTTGTTCAAGAAATTTGGCCGAATTCCCGGTTCCTTGAATCACCCCAAACATGAATGCATCAGAACTTCGACTTGAAAATTCAAGAAATATTGATATCTTGTTAAACTTCGTGAGCTGCACTCTGTGTAATTATTCGTACTTTTTGAACATACGGGTGAATTGGTGGGATTCAAGATGTTCTCCATTTCTTGTATACCTCAGTTGTATCGTTGATCATTATCATAATTGAAATATTCCGTCCTCTCAATATGCCCTAGTTTCTCTCAAGTTGAAATCTCATTCCAGAAGCATGAAAAGAATGCCGAATTCCATGAATTATTTCACTAATCCAAATGGAATAAAATCATAGGATCATTACGTTCCTGATGAACGCTCGAAATACTTTGGGAATGTTATAGAAATATCGTTCATGTTGCATCAAAATTGAAACGTTTCGTGATTGTTGTAAAGTTTCATAGATAGTGATAACAAAATACCACCGCACATTGAATTATCTGTCGATGATTCACGTATTTTCTAGACACAAAATGATATAAATAGCAATGAATGCAGCTCCATTGAAAAAAAAGAACTAATACCAATCAACGGTGAGAGCGAAAACGATCGAAATTTCCTATGTAATTGATTCAATTCGTGTTCTTGTTAGAAGTGACTGCGTTGCAATTCAGTCACTTGCTTGTGGTTGACCCTATCACGTACACCAACGGTTTCAACTAACGCCTAAAGCGATTTTTTTCCCAGTTGGTGCCCCCAACTTCATCTCATGTTACGTATTAAACCCTCCACCTGCGAACAGAGTTAGCGTAACTCAGTGAGTATTTGGAACATGCGAAATTTGAAAAAAGTATGAGTTTCGACATCGCCATCTTTGAATAGGGTAACTGGAGTGTGAACTGATGGATTAGTACCACTTTCTTACACTGAGAGAAAGATACCTGGTTGGGACAACTAAATGTTAGTTGCCGCAGCTAGATTTTTATTTACGCCAGCTAGACTCTAGTTGAGGTAAATAAAAGGCTAGCTGTCTGAAATATGAATAAAATGGTACATTCAATGAGAATAAAAAATATAGTCGTGACAAATAAAATTTAGCTAGCACAACTAAATCTTTATTTACAGTTACTAAATTTCCTAGCTGTTGAATATTTGAATAGACCCTTTCTCTCAGTGTAACAAGTGAAAGAATGCGAGTATATGTTAAATTTCGTGTGTGAAAAAAGTAGGTCAGTTGAAGTTTGTTCCCAGAGTGAATTCACCCCAGTCCAAAAATTAGACCTGATTTGACTCTGATTTGTTGCCAGGGTGTGTGTGTGTGTGTGTGTTCCAGAAAACACTACCCGCCTCTCACCAGCGTCTTTCTGATGAAAAACTGAGCAATTTTTTCATGTACCATTTACTGATCTGAGGCTTAGTTCAGAGTGATAAAAAAATTAGGTTGACCATTCAAGTGTAGATTTGTCAAGAAATTTGCCAAGTCAAGAGTGGATTTATGTAGCTTTTAGTTGATCGGTTGATTAGTCAACTCTGAAGATAAGTCCCAGAACACAAAAATGGTGAATGCGAAGTTGTTCAGTTTTCTGTCAGGAATACGCTGGTGCACGGCGGGTAGTGTTTTCTGGGACACCCAGTATACAATGCATTATATATAATAAATGTATGATAAATGTATGTATATGTATGTCCGTATATAATAAATGTATTAATGTAATATACATAATGTATATATAATTCAATATAATTTATGTATAGTTTATATTGGGAACATGCCATTATACTGATCATTTTGACAATCTAGAACTAACTGTTTTCTTGTAAAACTAACTTTTTGGTTAAAATTGACTCTCAAATTATCCCCTGGTTGTTTGTACTTTCAAAATTCTGATTCAACCTGACGTTAACCTTTCTTCGACCTAATTCAACTCTGCATTTTCTGAATTTTTTGACTCGAGGTGGTTATGCAAAATTCGGAATAATTAAAATTTTCAATGAAGGTTAGTATACGCTGTACCGTGTTTCCATATTCGTTCCTTTCTCAAACATCTTTTTGTTCACTTTGAAATCACAATTTTTGAATAATATATGTAAGAGAATAATTCTCTTTCATCATATCATCTTTGATATCTAAATTTTCAGTTCCCGCATTAATTAAAGTGTAAGTTGCTATCCTTTTGCGTTCCCATTTTTCATTACAACATCAAAGAGAGTCGATTGCCACGTCTCGCATGTGGAAAGCGTTGAGTAGTCATGTCATTCATGTTCAGACTATACTTTGAGAGTCATTGTAGTACTTCATAGAGTAGAATGTGTCTGATCAAGAAACACTACAACTTCTTCAAAACAAAGAGTGTATGAAGAGATTCGAGTCAAGCATTGAATCGCCTGCACACAAGTAGTAACGTGATATTTATGCTCAGACTACACGTAGACTTCAATACATTCTCCTCCATTTGAGTGATATTGTTTGTTCGAGTTGGGTATTAACATATGCTTTTGATACTTGTTGATAGTAATATCATATTTTGAATATGAGTTCTCAAACGAACATGGGTTCATTACCGAATCTTGTTTTTGGTATTAGGAGTTATGAATACGTTAAGATGGAATGTCGAGAATTAGATGTACAATTGCTGGAATTGCAGTCAAAGAATGAAGAAAATCAGATTATTCCTGTGTTTGTGAATGAGGAATGCTTTGGAGAATACAATTTAGAATGCAATTATTCGCACATATTGAACAGAGCATCTAATTTTTGTATTATAAAAACACGTAGTTATAGCGTTCAAGCATTACTCTTTCCCGAATCAAAATAATCACAGGAAGATACTTCTACAAGTGCCATACTTGCTTGAAATTTCCCGAAGAAGTATAGTACTTTTGTAGATATTTTCACGTAAATAATTGATGTGGACATTAATAATTCTCGAACACTATAAAGTATGGTACTTTTCAGCAGATCTTCTTCCTCCGTGTACGAGAAACTGTTTTCTTTCGAATGATGAGATTTAATTTCTTCTAATAAAATCAAAAATCCTTGCAGCAGTTGTGACCAGTCACTCGGATCAATCAAAATCATACTTCTGCTTGGATGCACAAAGAATCTTAATTGAATGAATTCAGCTGTACCATGCACGTTCTATGGAAACTGTATCGTATGCCTTATACGACTACTACTGTGTCCAAAAAGTAAGGTGATATTTGAATTCAAACTCTGTACGCAAATGTATTTGGGGGAGTGCTGTTATTTCTAAGTTAGTAAGACTGTCTTTGATATCCGCGCCAAGGGTCACATCAAAATATTCTACGCCTCATTTTAGAAGCCGCTGGAAGTGAATTTTTCGATTCTTATGATGTCTGCATTTTTTGAGCAAAGAATTTGTATTCAATTTTGTTTGCGGAATGAATTTTCCGCTGCCCATTCGTTGAGGTTGGTGCAGAAAGCCTTTGGTGATGAGGCTATGTCGAAAAAAAATATTTACAAGTGGTATAAAGAGTTCTAAGAAGGCCGAGAACGTGTCGATGATGAAAAGCGTCCCGGTCGACCATCAACTTCAACTGTCGAAGTTCAGGTCCAAAAAATTCAAGATTTGGTGCTTGTAAATCGTCGATTGACAATTAGACATCTTGCTGATGATGTTGGCATTTCGAAGGATGTTTTGGGCCTCAGACGCGTCAAATCTCGATTGGTACCGAAAACGCTGAATTTCCTAGAAAACCATCGTCGCGTTGAAGTGTGTAAAACAATGCTTCCTGACTATCAGGACAAGATGAAACGTATTATTACACCCCAATGAAGATGCGTTGGCATAAGTGCATTGTAGCCAAGGGGGGGGGGGGAGACTACTTCGAAGGCGATGAACTTGATTTGGGAGATTAAACACAGATTTTTGAAAATAAATGCCATGCCACCTTATTTTTTGGACACAGTAGTATGAACACTTGAGATGAAGGACTATTTCGCCACACATAAATCCAGGATAAACATCACGACTATTATCACTAAAAGACCCACGTTTTGGCTCTGAAAAAGATTTCTCTTTTTGAAAGATATTCATCACATTCATATAATGACATTTCTCTGAAACACTTTAATTCCAAAATTCATCAAATAGTTGATACAATCCTGTTTTGAGAGGAAAAAAGCTTTGTATTCGAATGACAAAATCCGAGTAATTACATTTACATGAGGTGAGAATGAATAAAACCTCGTAATTAGTCGTCCTGTGCATATCAGTATATGTGTGTGCTCAAAGAGAATCAATGTAAGTCGTGTTGTACGCGGTGTCCCGCAAATTAAACGTGCCGCTGTACCAAAGTTGGCCGGTAGAATAATTGTTTATATTTCCATATAATTATTACGGCGACAAACGCTGCTAAAAAGTGATACTAAAATAGCAAGTACCACTTCTCAGGTTAGGGGTTGCTCGTTAGCATCGTTAGCAATGAGGAGTGAAAAAAATGAAAAACAAGCATCCATCAGACGGAGATGAAATGCACCAGATGTTGTAGTAATCCTACTCGAGAATTGGAGCACAGAAAGTTACGTGAATGGAAATATAAAGCAGTTGCCACTCGTTACACACTAAATCTGCATGATATGAATACAGATCTCGGAGCGAGTAATAAACTATCTCTCTTAGGTCAAGAATACACGATGAAATGATATATAAACATGATTTTTTCGAGTTATATCATTGACACGATGTACACGGTAATGAATGTAGCATATGATATTTTCAGTTCTTTTCATTGAGAATGTTAGATGAAGCGAACTATCGAGAAATCGCATCCATTCAAAACTCATTCGACCCTTAGGAAATTTCTTTTCTTGAATGTCTACATTTTGCACGTTGATGAGGATGAAAAGTGCAATTGAAAGAATATTGAATACACGTTTAACGTACCTTACTTCAGAAAATTATTTATATCGAGGGGAGATTCGGTTATGCACAGTTGTGCAAGTTTGGTTCACGGAGGGTGGTTGTCACTTTTATGTTTTAGGTAGGAAATTCACTCTGTGTCTCTCCCTCTTCCTCCATCTCTCTCCCCTTCTTTCCCTTGGTAAAGACAGGATTACGGGATTGCGGTTCTGAATCCGGTCCAATATCGAGTGCACAATTACGTAACTTGGAAATGAGCTCTGCTGAATGTGCTGCTTGGCTACGGCTACCTCTGCTGCTGTATTGCAGTCGAGTTTACGTCAACGATGTAACAAGCTCGTCGCGGCTTATGTTTACCGACGATAGCATCTCCGTTCACGTTTATTAAAGTTGTTTCAAGTATTTCTCGCGCATCGGCCTCCTGTATTGCTTATCGAGAAATACATTGAAAATCATTCAATCAGAGTCTCGGTATTCAGAGAAGTTTTATCTCATCGCTAAATCTGCATCATCGAATGACTCTTTTCCTCAGCGAATCCGTATAAAAGTTTTTTGTAGGGTGGTCATTCATATTCCAAGTGATATTTCTCCCTCATCCATTGATTGATCAATCGTGATTCCTTCCTTAGCGTATGAGTGAATTATTATGGTAAAATCCTTGACTAGACAATAAATCGATAAATTACGAGAAAACGTGAAGGTGAATGAATGCTACGTCACAACAATGGAGCCATCAGCTGTGTCAAATCGCGTAATGGTTTCGGATTCATGCTGCAAACCTAAATTCAAATTGTTGGAAATGCCATGAAAAGTGATGCTTACATTGTTCTCACGTAATCCATTGTTTAATGCCTCAACCGTGGGTCTCCGCAATCTGTTCCAGTCCGGTTTTGGATCATGCCAACGACGACGTGTACCTTATTGTGACAACATCAGGGGTACAGTGGAAAAATTCATATCATGAATTCTGTGTGAACAATTCCATATGTTACATATCGTCGATATAAATTATTCCCCTACAAATGAATCCATTAATCCCCATCCCATCAAAACACTCTATCGTGTATATTTTTATTCCCAATGTATGTTCCTTTTTTCATAGAGTGCTGATGTTTCCATATTCCACGTTTTATTTATCTTTAGTGAATATATATACGTTTTTTTTTTATATTCTTGAATTTGTCAAGTGACAATCAATATTATTGCGTTGTATGTGTGTATCGATATACGTACGCGTGGATGTACAAACCCGCGTGTTTTCATGCATACAAATCAACGGGAGAAAATCAGGTAGGGCTTGTATGAAATTTTCAGAAAAATACTGTGTACGATGATAAAATGGAATTCCCGCGGGATATGCATGTTGTTTTAGAAAAATCAAACATCGTGTGGAAGCAATATCCAACTTGATGAATGAATACGACGAAATTAATGAAATAACTGTTGTTTATTCAATTTGATGTACCAAAGTAGGTCAGCGTGAGTGAAGATGACAGACGAAAAATATAACTTCACTTCGTGGATGATTTGTTTTGCTGAGCATTAGGTTTGGCTTCAGTGTTTACTTCTTGAATGTACGTTCGCACACTATTATCTTTGAAGATAAACTGAAATGCACTCACCATTGTTATCCCAAATTCATTCCCTAACCATTCACTACTTCCTTTCTCTCAAGAGTAATTAATTCCATGACGTGGCACTCTTATTCTTGGTTAGATATATTTGACGTGTCAGTGCTGCCAAAGCCCAATTCATCTTTCGATTCAGAAATATATCCAATACATCCGAATCGTTTACAGGGTGGAAGCAATTTTCATCGTATGAAATATTATTTCATCGTGGTAGTTTACATTTTGATGTTCCTCGTTACTCGATCTTTTCACTGACTTTGAAGTACGATGGGTTTTTTTTCAGAAATTCATTCTCTCTTTCACATTCCTTTTCTCAACTCTTTTAATCATTCTCACTCATCTTTCTACACCCTCTATCATCACTTTCCCACTTCTCCCTTCCGTGGTTTTATATTCCACATTACCTCCTCCGACTTTGGTCTCTTTTCTTTCGCTCTATCTCATTCACTTTCACTCCTATCCACTTCTATTCACCTGCTCTTTTTGTTCCTCCCCCTGCTCCTTACTTGGCCTCACTTTCCTTAACTCTATCACAATCTTTTCGACCCTTTTTCCTTTATTTCTGTCCTCTTTCCCTTCCCTTTTTCACTCTCTGTTCGGTTGTCTTCTGTATCACGGCCTTCTTATTTCAGTCTCGTATTCAACTTCCGCTTTTTCATTCGTTTCTTTTTTATCTCCAGTGAAAATCAGAAATCAACATGTATGTAGATCCTGTAAAGATGTTGCTGATCCAAAGCGTGAGGGGTTTATAACATTATTTCGAGTAGAAATTTGGATTGGTATGAAATTGACACTTCTTCTTTCTGAATTTTATACTTCTATTGATCATCCTCTTTCATTCATTATTTTTGGAATTGATGTCATTGAAATTAATCTAAGATCACGATTTATGTATGATTATTGATAGAATATCATAGGTATGGATTTAGTTGTTTCGTAGTTTGGAATTAGTATTTGTGAATTGATAGTTCAAACGGAAACGGTCTCTGATAATTATACGAGAAGAAGTAATTAGCAGTGAGGCGAACAGCCAGTTTTTCAGCTCCTATAGCTACATTTGAGCTGCTGCAGCAAAATTTTTAGCTTCATCAGCAGCCATATTTTAGCTACTGTTGCTAAGGAATCATTTGTCTCGTGGGTGCTAAAATATTTAGTTATAATAGTTAAAATTTGGCTCATACAGCTAAAAATTTCTCTCCGTGTATACCCGATTAGAAATTCATCTTCTGAATCCGGACAAGTTGATATCGATCTTGCTCTGGTCCTGACAAGGATTGTAATTATTGACTATCATTTGGAACTCGTCAGGAACGTCTTGTGTCCTCCCTCATCAGTATTTGATGAGAAGATCTTGATTGAAATCTCGACAGCAAATCCATACTGTGTAGATTTAGAACTACACATGCATGTACGGTGGGTCAACAAAGTATTTCCCTATAAAAGAACTGGCGACATACTCTACAGCATTATTTAAGATGTAGTCCGCACAGTAAAAAGTAAGACTTACTTTTAATTTGGATATTAGCTCATTTCGAGATGCGGCTAAAACTTGTCCTGTTTTAGTTGAAAACCAATGCGGACACAATCGAAAAGACAATTTCAGTCAAGTAAGTTGTAGCCACATTCAGCCCGACTCTATATAGTCTGTGGACTTTTGTCTCTTTTCCCCCACCTGAATAGAATAAAGAAAATCATCAAAGGAATAAGTTTTCATCGGAACACAGAAAATTAAACAAGTCACATCAACCATTCGGCGCCAAGTATCCAAATTTTATATCCACAACTATGACACAGTTAGGGTAGCTTTTTTTATAGTAATGACAACTATCTACATAGTTACATCAACTATACATATACTCTCTAAATTTGAAATAGTGAAATCTCACTGGTTGCAGGGAAAAGTCAAGCTTCGCACAATAGTGCATACATACTGCAGAACTAGTGAGATTTCACTGATCCCATCCAGTGGTCTATCATGACCATACTTGCAGGAACACTGAGATTTCGCTGATTCAAATTTATGGAGTCAAGAGTTGTAAAAATTATAATTGAATAATTGTCGCCTCACATAGTTCCAGTACTGGTATGAGCTCCCAGTACTGATTCAGCGGTACAGGGACACAGAAAAAAAATTGCCTTGTCCCAAACGCATTCGCTTTGCACTAGGAGAATATTGTTTGGGTTCAAACTTAGGTTTTGAATTTCTGTTGAACTGGAACAATATTTTCTTGGCCCAAAGCAAATGTATTTGGAACAAGACAAATATTGTTTTCGTTAGATACGAGACAATGGGTGTGAAATCAAGACAACTTTTTTTTCTGTGTGTAGTACTGTATTTTTATGTAGAGGAAAGTAACCAAAAGCGGACCCCCAGTGGTTTCTGCATATATCAAAACTCTGGCGGTATCATGTGGGAATAGTAGTTCGGACTGCTGCCACCTTGTACACGGAGAAAAGTAAACAGTAACCGTTACTGCGAATGACGGTAATCATCGGCAAATTGCAGGCAGTTATACAATATTGCGTTTCGCAGTACTCGTTCCTGTCCGGCCAGTAATGACCAATTTCATTGCAGTACCTATGACGGTGATCGCGATAATCTTCACTATCCAACTGTATCTCAATCTGTTTTCAAACCGATTCCTGCCACTCCCAGTAACGGTGACTGTTTACTTTTCTCCGTGTAACGAAGCGCACAAGTCGCCCGCATCAGCTGTTACTCGTCAGTTCATCATAACGTTTTTTGACGGAAACCAAAGTTTTTTCAGAGTGCTATATCCTTCTCGATTTCTCCGCAATATCGTCAAGTTAGCCCTCCCACTTTCATATATTCTCAAATTATATAGTTGAGAGTTGATTTTCATCCAAGAACCGTTTGGTTTCAATGTTTGGTTGAAAATTTATGTAATAAACAATATCTGTATGATGGTGTCCTACACCGGACCCCTCATTCTTCCCTGTTTGGAGTCTGTTTATATTTGTACATTCTTTTATCTTCTCGGGAATCGGTTGCAGATTCGGACTGAGAAATAGAAACTTTGGATTAGGTGCATCCTGTGCTCGCTATAAGCCCACATGGACTGCGCAGGAGCTGAAAATGAATTGTACATCTGCAATTTTTGTCGCTAACTCATGTATTGATACTAGGATTAATATATTGTTCATATTTTTGTAAGTTAACTTTGTTCACCTTGGCACTGGATAATGTATTCTTTGATTCACTACGTATTTTTGATTTTATTCCGTATTTTTTTATCATTCCTACAGGGGGTCCGGTTTAGGGCACCATTTTTCGAATCGTCGAAATCACAAGTTTTTAAAAAAAGTTTTTTCGTTCTGATAAACTCGTTTCTTTTCATGACGACCTATTGTAACTGGCGAGGGACATCATGAACTGAATTATCCATGCTTGAAACATTCGATTTTTCATTGTTTTCTATGTTTTTTCAAATAAAAACAAATCCGTGCGTAATACACGGTCAAGGAATTTTACTGGAAAAATTGAATATTTCACTGGAAGTTATTAACCACTTTTGAACTTTAGAACCGACAAGCCAGGAGCGTTCTCAGGGCCAATTCATTGGAAGTGATCAATGTCATTGATACGTCGATTTATAATGCAACGTCACAGTTTTTGATCACTTGCAGGGAGAAAATGTTTTGGTGGAAAATTACCCAAAGTCGAGTAAAACAGGGGCATAGTGACATTCCCGCGAAGTTTGAAATCCGTTTGATTTTATTTTACTCGGCCACAGATGAAAATAAATTCGAATGTCTTTATTATCCCTACAAGTTGAGTACTGTTGAAAGCCACTGTTCTCCGAAGTGGTTGAACTATGGGTCATCCAGAGCCAGTGTGTTCTCGGATGGTTAAGTAAATGTTTATGAAAAGAAATATATATTTCCAGATTGATGTACTGCCCCACTGCTCCTTTTTCAAGCATCTTTGAGGCCGATTTCGGGACATATTTGGTTGGGCTAGGGTTTATCGGGGCTACAACTTCAACCAAACCGGAGCCAGGCCAAACTTTGGGGCAAGCCTCAATGTGTCCTCATTATAATGGATAGTTCTATTTTCTACGTACCATAATTGTATGAATATAGACCGATAGACTGGGTTGCAGAGGATGGACCCAGATTGGGGCCGATTGTCGATATCGGCAATACACGCTTGGGATTCATGCAATTGTACCCAGTTAATTGGAATCTCTTTGAATCGAACCAGTAGGTCTTTCCCTTTAATAAACCTGTGCTTAAATCGAACTCCGATAACGAGATTCGACTGCACCATCATTTCAAATGGAAAGTGTACAAACATAGGAACATTTTAGAACAAGTTGAAATGAAATGTGAAAATGAACGCTTCCGACATGTTTTCAGTTTTCCTCTCTCCTCATTTTCCCCCTCATTTATGTTTTACCGTACCACATTCGATCATTAATTCACCTCCTCCAACTCTCTACTGTCGTTTTATTCTTCAAAGATATTCTAGAGACGTCTTAATATCGAAGCATTGTATTCTTTGCAAAATAAAAAGACGAAGAAATAAAAATGAAAAGCCAATATAGGGAGGAGACAAAAAATGGAGACCGAGCAAACTGAAAAGAGAAGAAAATAAACGAGAGAGAAAAAGAGAGTGGAGAGAAGAATAGAGAGAGAAAGGAAAAATAAATGATACGACCTCTCACGTCGATACCAGATGCAAGCGCTAACTGGAGATACTGGCTTCATTTGAATATTCCCATCAGCCATGGCGTCACAGTTCTCTTTAATAATTCATTCGGAAAGTGTCGTCGTGTATCTATCGTCCATTCATAATGAGAGACCCGTTGGTACCCTACGGTCGGTTATAATGCACGCCATATTTAACCACCTATCTATCTATTCCGTTCATTCGTATCATGATTTTTATTGGAATACATGATTTTATAAATTATAACCAACGTAAAACAATGATAATTTTTATTGTCTTCATTTTATCGATTCGTTTCTTTCGGGGATGATAATGGACAAGATCATTATCTTGTGAACTTGGATCGTTTAACCGTGACTCAGATCAAACAGTACTTTTCTGCTCCGGTTTGAACCGGATAGAATTTCTACAAAGAACACCAGTCATTTATTGCTTCTTGACTTTCGACCCCGTATTGTTGTTCGTCTTATCTTCGAGAAACTTTGCGCCTAGTTTTGCTCAAAGCGTTCCTCCCTTACTCCTACCTCTCAAGTCTCCTCCTGTCGTAGCTCTAGACAATCTTCTTGTCAACCTTAAGTTCCTAACATCCTCATCGAAACATCCCATCAAGTTTCCTTCATATTCTTACCTGTGCAATAGGCGACCACATGATTTTCTCCTCGACAAGTAGCTAAGTGGATTGTTGAATTTTCTCTGTTAAGGAGAATATGTTTACTTTCAAGGGAGTCCTTGGACAATAGAGTATTTTGATCTAAATTAATCGAAGAAAAATTCACAGCCACAACGGGTTTGAAATGCATGGTACGACAAACAACGAAGTTTATGTGTATTAATCCGTTCATATCCCGTTTCACGATGTGTTGTGACCAAAATGTGTCGAATCGCATCGTTTCTACCGTGTAGGAGCTCGATATTCGTACAATGAGGGGAAGAAGATAATAGGAATTACTTGAGTCTTGTTAACAACACCAAGACATCGGGGTAACGATAAAAACAACCGTCGATGAAAAACTCAATTGGAATCATTCATGCTGATATAAACTATTTTACGATCGTTACATAAGTATGTGAGAAATAATTTGGATTGATTGGATTTGGGATGTGCATTTGGAGATCCATACAAAGAATTTTGATGCTGTAAATTCTATCAAAATTCTATTCATCATATTCTAATCATTTATCCAATCGTGTAGTTGAATGGAACAAAGATTCTATCAACTTTCAAAACAATTTTATATTATAAAATTGTCCTTGTCTCAAAGTTCATCCCAAATTTCGGTAGATATGGCGAGTAATTGATCTTTTTGCGTGTGCAAGATGGAGATTTTGTAACGAAATGCAACCTGATTTTATTATTCGATCATAAATTTTATGATAATTGAAATAGGTACCTATCGAAGGATCGAGTTGATCATCTAACGCATAAAAGCCTATTCGTATAAAAGCGTTTCATTAAAGACGTACCAATAAAAGAGAATTATATATAACGAGGAAGGAAACGTGAGACGAAAAACATAGAAGGCGATGCCATTTGAGGCGTAAGAGTCATCCAATTCAAGAGAGTATCCTCCGGAAAAAAAACACAAGATAGCAACTTGCTCTGATGTGTGCGATATTTCACGATTTCGAGATTATTCTTGATCAATCAATTCAGACTACAGATTGAAAACAGTTACTTTCATTTTTGATGTGAAGAACACTGTATTTTAGAATTATTTTGAGAGACGCGGATGCAGCAAATGATACAGAAGAATGAGATAAGAAGAAGTAATTAAATCTATTTTTGATGCATTATGACCAGTCCCTGATTTCTCCAGGGTCTCTACTTTTGTCGAGAATGTGATTCAATGGGATAGTATACTAGATGATAATCTACAAAATATAAAAATGATGGGAGTTTTTGTAAGTCTGGTATAAAAGTTATCTCGAATCTAAATTGCGCTTGAGTGTGTGAATATCTTCTCATTTCAGGGTTTATAAATTTTGTGAAGTTTTTAGACTGCGTTGATAATGAACTCTTTGTGAATATATCACGAAGCGTTATGTTGCAGACCTCTGAAGAGGTATGTGCGCTATGTTCATTAACGGCGAACTCCAAAGCTCAAACGCAGAGAAAGGAATGAGGTGGAGGAAGAGAGAAACGGAAAGAGAGATTGATTTTCGATCACTTTTGAACTCAGTTAAACCGAAGCCCTTTCCTTTGTGCGTATGTTGCCATTGCTATGGTTCTGATCTGGAATGTAGTAATATGATTCTCGACTGACGTATACTTTGTTGTTACATCAAACAAAGTATATCATGTAACATGAAAGTGAATTCAAAAAGCCGTTCACATCACATTTCTGTGCATACACCAAGTATCGTTTGGAAAATTTGAAACCAAATCTCTCACAGAAGAATTCACGGTGTCCTTTATAATCCAGATTGACTCTCTTTGTTTTGATTTAGCTTCATCGATCAGTTTGATCAACATCGATCGAACTAATCGATAAAACAGAAACTATCGGCTAAAGCTAGCTTTCGATGGAGTTATTTTCAAGTATTGGAGTAGTCAAAATGTATCTCACGTAGAAAAAATTCGTATGACAACGATCTCGAAAAAATCTGTTTGGAAATCTGGCATCAAGCTCGTAAAGATATTGGATTTAATTGGGAGAAATCTAACAAAAATCACAAGAAATTATGGGGTTTGGGGATTACGAAAAATTGACTGAAAATCCATTGATGAAATAACGCACATTTTGGGATATAGATTTCAAACTACTTTGACCATTTTTTTCGGGACAAGAATATCCCAAAATGGTGGAGCTACAGCTGCTAGGAGTTGGTGCATCGTTTTTGCGGCTAGCAGCTCACAGGTCTCAATATATTTCCGAAATCAAAAAATCAATATTTTATTGTTAGAATATACGAAAACATACAACTTGATAGAGCCAAAACAAATGAGAATGGAAAATTGAAAATTCAGGAGCATTTTGATGAAAAACATACTTTCGTTTTCAATCGAAAAATTGAAAGGAGCATTGTGAATGAATTTTGTTTTTTGTTTTTCTCCCCGTCAATTTGCGTGTTCTTACACATTGTAACAGAAGAATTTTGGCTGTCTCTTTTTAGATAACCATTGAGATCTGTAGGCTGCACGGCGCAAAACGAGGTACCAACTCAGCTCTGCCGTTTTTGAATATTTTTGTCTAAAAAAAAATCGTGAAGATTGCTGCTGACGCAGCAAATCGAGGTATTATATATAGAATAGCAAAATTTTTTGCTGGCCTAGCTACAAATTTGCTATAACAGCAATCGTGGTAGCTACGACAGCAATTTTTTAGCTGTGACAGCAAAAAATGTTTGCTCCGCCAGCAAATTTTCAGTATTATATATAGAATAGCAAACAAATTTTGCTGGGATAGCAAACATTTTCTGCTGCCATAGGTAAAAATTCGCTGTCGCAGCTAACAAGATTGCTGGAACAGCAAATAGTTTGCTGTCACAGCAAAAAATTTGCTGCTCTGGCAAGAGGAACCCAGCAAAAGTAGATTTCGCTGCCACAGCGAATTCCTTTTCCTCCGTGTAGGGATAAAGAATCATCTAATCGCGAGATAAAAAATCACGGGAAGGTTAGCAGCTGTATTATCTTGCGAGTTCTCTGCGTGTGACATTGTCCATAAAAATTTTTCAATAATCTAATACGTCCTGTATATTCCCTGAGAGAAATTTCTGAAGTTACTCCAAGTAAAATGCCTCAACTCAATATTCTCAGTAAAAGTTACTAGAAATTTGATGGATTCAACTGAGAAAGTATAGTTGATACAATTAAGTGATGAATCAACTAGTACTTCTTTGGTTGAATCAACCAAATTTTCAGTAGCATTATTAATTTAAATTTGAATGAAACAACACAAAATTTCCCTGCCTTGTTTATGTTCATGTTTCACTCGACATTTTTTCCCCTTTTAAGATCCGTAAATCAAAACACTACGTGAAATGGTAGTTTCATTCCTTTCTTTCCATTCAGTATCGATCCAACGCAACTCCTTTGAGATTCGTATTTTCATTAGAGAGATAATTGAAAGAGTCAGGAGAATTTGTATGAAGATGAGTGAAAACAATAACTCGTTCGACATTCTGTCGTTGTTCATTTTGTTTTAGCAAGGGCAATCACGAGACGATAATGGAACAGTAACAATGAGAAAAACGTTTTGGCTCGCTTAATCTCCAGTTAGATCCAACGAATAAAATTTCACATTACCAAGATTCCTTTCATCCTTCGAACGAAGCTTTTCTTTGACATGAATACACGTGTATGAATGGCATAATCACACACGATTCAGCACACATTGCAACGCTTAATTTGATGGTGAATTTTATCACAGAATCCATCGTAATGTACATTCAGATCTGCAGAGAATCAAAGATACGTATATATTAGGTATGTCATGCATATTTGATCGCTGTCTGAATTATACTTTGTCTTTCATCGTAGCCTCCACCTCAATCCCGGTGGAAATCAAGCACCTACTTTCCGCTGCCTTTTCTTCGTTTCTCTTTTCCTCTGTTTCTCATCCTTCCATCTTCCTCTGGTATCAATGATTCGGATAAATTGAAGATGGAGTTTGCAGCGTACAAGGGATAAGAATTCAATATAAGTGAGTTCTGTGAGTAAGGAGGGGTTGTTGGACGTCTGGGAATCGTGTGATGTGCACAAAATATGAGTGTAAAAGGTAATGCAGTCTCGATTCTTCCTCTTTTTCATATTTTTTTTTTATATTGTCGTGACAAAGAGAAAGCAGAAGGGTTTTAGTGATATAAACAACTGTCATCTCATGAGTTGACGATCTAATCCAATGGTTTTTTAATTTTGTTGAGTGTGTTTTTCCTTTTTTGGTTTTGTATCATTTTGTGTGACAATCATCAATGAGTTGAACACGTCTTGGAGAACCGTGTGATGACTGGACCATAATATAAAAGAACAAAAGAAAAGGGACGACGATGAGATTGACGGGAACAAAGAAAGGGATGAGAGTTACATCGACGACGAGGACAACGGTGATTTCATTTGTCTCATAATCCCACTAACGACCTTCCGTCGGATCAATTTTTTCATCATTTTCTTTCTTTCCTCGTCATTCGTTTTGTTCAACGGAGCATGAATTTCCTATCTCGTGTTTATTTTTCATCCTTGTATCAGATTTTCCAATTGATATTTCCAGTGTTTGCGATTCATTCTTTACCGCTATTCATAGCGTTCCAAAAGAGTATCAAATGATACGCTAGGGGAGTAATTGGTTTTGGTTCATCCAAGATTCTTGGTTGTAAATTTGACAATGCGTGGGAATAAAAATCTGATATTGTGGAAAGATTTCTTTGAATTGAGATATTTATACTTTCATTGTTGAAATTGTTGAGATCAGGTCGTTTTGCAAATTGAAATTTCAGTGTTATACGCTTTGCAACTCTAGTAAATGATCGTTTCATGTACAGTATTTGATTCGTCAATTTGATTCATTCGCTCACAATTGATGTATTACACTATTATATTTTTCATGAGCGGTAAATTCTCAGGTATATGAGTTTTGAATATCAATGAGTTTTGGATGAAACTTCATCAGTATTCAATGTATTCAATATTATCTCTTTTCTACGTAAATCACTTTCTGCGTCTCATGAAATTATTTCCTCTCCAGATTCTTTGAATATTTTCTCCCGAAAGATTCTTTCCTGCTTCAAGTATTATGTACCAGACATGAATCTAGCGGACAGCGTATATTAAACTGGGCTAATGTACGCGTGAATTTTTCTAACACGCATGAACTGGTAGTTGATAATTCATTCATTTGGTTGATATAGGTTTCATCACCCCGCAAACATCGTATAAAACGTTGCAGTCCACGTCTACTCACTTAAATTTCCTGGGTTTAGCTCCATCCTGAATTCAAAAATAAATATGACGTTCAGATTGCACGTAGTTTGGAAACAATCCAAGATAAACAGAGAATAATCTGTTGGAAGATCGGTCGAAGTGTTACAAAGAGATCGATGAACACAAAAACACAAGGACCTTATTAGTTGATTTCAGATATTTTTCAAAACTGGTTCGAGTGAGGATGTTTTAAAGTGGAAATACGTGGATATATTGTCCGGAGGACTTCAGACATCTTTTTTTTCAACCATCATGCGGAAATGATTTAAAAGAGGGAAATCGTGCCTCCATCATATACGAGATTTAATAAAGCGACTAATTCCTCACGGAGATATGTGATTTTGATGACTGATGAATTATTAAAATTTTTCCACACCTGTGCACAATTTTTCCATAAGAGAATAAAAGGAAGAAGAAAATGTGAAAATGTGCAAGAAGGAGAGAAAAAGAGAAGGAGGAAGCGATGAAAAATCGGAAAACCGCAACTCGTACAGTGAAAAAGAAGACCAACGAGAGAATGAAATTCTTCGTACATTATAGAATTTTTTCGACTCCGATATTCACGTTTCACAAATATTGAAATTTTTTCTCAGGAAATATTAATAGAGATATCTTCTGTAACAATTCGATGGAACAGGAAAAAATAAGATTATTCGAAAAAAATATGAGAAAACGCTTACCGCGCCAATATTTTTCTCTTCGCATATTGTTCGTTCGGCTTTAATTAGGAATCAAATAATTCTAGCTTGACGTTGGGGAGAAGAGGAAATGTTGCCCCCTCCTTCCCAACTATACAGCCATCCACGCACGGATGTTGGAAAAATCAGAGAACCATAAAATATCGGATCCAGCAAAAGGGAATTGCAAAACTGCATCGATCAAAAATCTCATCGTAGCTTTTAATTGCGTCCTTCACGTCATTCGGTGGAATTCAACTTTTAGTTCTAAAATTTTTTCTCTACCTCTTCAAATGAACAATAGTTTGGTTGACGAATTTTCATACATATATATGTTCGTTTGGTGTGATATTGAAATATTTATAATTTACTTATCATATTCAAAAACTTCATGCTCCATAAAAAAGACATACAACCTTCTGAAAGTAATTCGTTGAGTTCAAACAACTTCGAGTATGAATTGGATTTCGTTTGTATCCATGGAACATTCGATTCATACTCGACTGATTATTCGTTTCGAACAAACTTTATTTGAATACGAGGTTAAATTTGTGGACAAGTGTTCATAAGTGAATAGATAAATTAAAAATATCGAGGGCGACTCAGAGTGGGCAAAAATCATGAAGCTGAAACTACATTGAGAAAAAGGATTAGCGAACTGAACGAAAACGTAGTTGACTCAACTACGCGAATGATTGAGACAATGAAAAATAGTTTTCGTCAAGCATCCATATACATTTGACACAAAATAACGAAGCATTGATTGCCTGCGAGGTTGACTCAACTACGTGAGATTTTCAATGAAACTTCTTCTGTGATTCGTTGACTTTCACACACATTGGTTCATAGAATCGAGTGATATGTTTGTGACAATGAAAGGTGGCATACACAGTAAAAAATTTTTCGTCAAATTCAACACACAAGCGAATGTTAACCATTTTTCTTCACACTCAATGTGTGTTGATTCCAGAGTGACAGTTATAAAGTGTTGATTTGAACTCGAATAACATTTTAATGTGTTGAAAATGAATCGATCGAACAGCATTTGATCAGTGTGTTAAATGAACACACAAAAGTGTTGAATATTCAACACTTGAATTTTAACACGTAGTTAAATATTCAACACTTGAATTTTGACACGTACTTCTTTTTTACACAATGACGGAATTTTTTTTACTGTGTAGTTGAGTCTGCAATTTTCAAGTCATTTCAACTAAAAATTGGTTGATTTATTCATAAATTCTCCAACTACGCGTGGTGGTCAATGGCACTTTTATTTTCTTCTCAGTGTACACTAAGGGAAAAAAGTCGTTGGGATGAAAAATCTTGCATCTAATGGTATCTATAAATTATTGCTGTAGATCAATGAAATTTTATTTTAATGGATGAAATAGGTTTTCAGGTCATGAAATACTCCATGCGGTCAAAAACCATTCCATTCATTGGAATAATATTTAATTGTTCCAGAGAAATATTAAAAAAATATCATTGTAATCAATATTTTCTTGCGTCAATGACTTTTTTCACTCAGTGTGCGGGTGACGAGCAGGCGGTGGGTTGATGTCACTCTTGGTAGAATTGTTTTTTGAAATATTTGAGTAGTTGAATCGCATATTTGAAAGCTACATAATCGATTCTATGGAGCTGAAACTAGCAGGCGATTGTTGTGAGTTTTGATTAAACATTGTTGAAGCTTTTTTCATACCAGAAATTGATTAAGCAGCGTTCCACTGAATGTTTCAGATGCTCAAATCCTCAATAAATATTCTCTGTAAAAAGTTATAATAATCAGCTCCTAGCTTCACGACTGCCAGTTTCAGCTTCGTTCAATTTCTGGTATGAAAAATATTGGAGATAAGTGCAATCAAAAGTTATATCAGGCCGCTGCGAGCTTCTTCGCCGTTCATCCAGAATCAACACAACGTTTTTGGTTTTTCATCTAATGCACTGATGTTTCGGTTGGGTTCACAAATTATTATCAAGGCTTCAATTCCAAAATATATCCAAGGGAGAGAGTGCAGTGGTCTATCATAAATATATTCGTTTCGAATACGGACATAGAAACGTGTTTGAAGAGTATTCGGAAGGATGCAGAAACTTTCCTACTGAATGAGAAGAAATTCTCCCCTTCAAACGCATCTGTAGAAGGAAATGAGATAAACCTCTTCTGCGTTTTTCTCTAAGATGTGATGTAGTCACTGTGATTGAAATTGTACTTGGTACTCTTTTTTTTCTTCCTTCGGAATATATCGTGCTTTCAACGTCATTGGTATTTCAGTGAATTTTATGTGATGAGAAGAATCAATTTATTACTTGATCGAAAAGTGTACAAAAATATAAGGGAATTTTCAAATTTTTTGAATAACGGTTTGAATTTCTCGGTACTTCATATTCGTACGACTAACGACACAGCAATTATTGTAATTTCCCAGTCTGATAATCACTTCTGTTGAAGGGCGAAATTGAGTAATTGTATCTTGAGTGGTTAACGATGTTTATGCCAGCGTTCAATCCGGTCAATCATCTTAACTTCTTGTGGAATTTCTCCACAAACTTCTACCTACCTTCATAAACATCATTCAAAGCAATTGAATAATATTCAAACACAAAACAGATGCAGATCAATTTGATCAACAGTTGCAACGACTGGACGATAGCTTCTGGACGACAGTTCTTGTTTTGTAAAGCGTTATCTCGGGTTATCCTACCATGTAAAGTATACCCCTGATGTCGAAAGCGAAGTTTACAGAATGAATATCATACATTACACTGGAAAAATGCAAATCGAAAATATAGTATTCGTGATAGAGATAAAACGGTCCCCATTTCTGTTGAATTTTACTTGTAAAAGAATGAAACATTATCAATACTCAAAGAACAATAGAAAGAAGGATGAATTTTCCGTAAGATCCGTTAGACCCATCGTTGGATCATTGATTCAACGTCGCGTACATGTAGGCCACGTGTGCACACGTTTTCTAGGATGAAACTGGACTACGTAGTCAAGTTCAATTCAAGTCATTTGAGTAAATTATTCAATTATTCAACTTGATTGTCGTTGTATGATTAGTTTCAAGCTTGATGTCATATTTGTTCAAAGCAGCTCTTTGATTAGCTCAATCGATGTTGAAGTTTATGCGATAAATCTTATTGTTCAAACTTCAACCAGAGTCTTGTTTTCATCATCTGTGACCCGCGTTTTCCAACTCATCCAAAAGAACCTTGGAATCCGACGAGCCAGAGGCATTTCCTGGGGGTTAATTACTCCCAATTAGCGATAATTGAAATTATCAACGCGTTAGCTGATTTGAAACGTCACCAAATTCCAAGAGCATTTGGTTTCGAACATGATGGGTAAGGAATTTTTGTGGATTTCACTCGATGCGGTGAAGATTTTTTCATGTCAATCCTCCACAGACTACATGGGGATTTCAAGATTCCAATAGTTTTTTGTTTTTGGAATGTTTTGAATTTTGTGCAATTATCAAAAGAATAGAGGCACTGTTCCAATATTATCACATCAAAAACTTGCTCCTAATTATCGAAATAATGGAACCAGAAGTTTTCTAAATGTTCAAAAACTGCATTGTCCGTTGTAAGTCAAAAATCAGGGTAGTCTGCGGAGGATTGATTATGGATTCGGGGACTCAAAACAGCTGGGAGAGAGAAAAGTTTGAAAATTCCGTTTTCACCGATTTTAGATTTCTTACATCGTTTTTGATGTGAGGAAGAGAAGAAATAGTAGACTGTGTGACGAGGCCGAGGACTCGCTACACTTCTGCAGCATTCACACATCGCATTTTGAAATTCTCATGTTTGTGAATTGACTTATATTTGAAAACCCATTACGTTTAAAAATTTCAAAATGCGATATCTCAGCGAATAAAAGATATCCGAGTCAATTCAACGGCATTCAAAGAGCTCATATTTTAAGATAATGATTTTCATATTTTTTGAAAAAGGAAGTTCGATGCCGCATAACCTCCAACATCAGTCAAAAGCGTTGTTTTTGCACTTTTAGGTTGGGATATCTCGGAAACCAGAAGCAATCGACAAATTTGGACCTCGGATTCGTGATTGAGTGCACGAAAAACCTTCAAAAAAGTAAATTCTGGTTTTTGAACCAGAAATTCGACATGATGTCGACTCGTGCTATTAGCTCAAATTTGGCCTGATCTTATCATTCCCAAGCCTGGGCCAAATTTGGTCTATGATCGGACCCATAACACTCAATTAAAACACTCAATTGAACGCAAAATTTGTTTGTTCATAGCAAGAGATATAATTTATTTAGAATACTGATAGATGGAGGGCAATCGTCCCGTTACTTATATAACTAGATCTCATTGATCTCAAAAAATATTTTATGTAGAGGACATATACATCATTTATTGGGTATAGCAACTAAGTTGAATTCACTCTGACTGCTTTTTATGCCTTCATGGATCCACTTCTACTTTTCAAGATGTTCATTCGAATTCTTTTATTTTGTTTCGACATTGGCTAAGCATTTCAATACTCGTCAATATCCGACCAGGATAGATGTCAACTAAATCGGATCCTGGAATAAAATCTTAAACGAGATGAAAATATCACTGCAAATATCATTTCATGATCAATTCGTGATTCCCTCTATTATGTAAGAGAACTAGGTGACAGCTGTTCGAATTGGATTTGCGGTAGAACTAATAATGATCGAATGTATGAGCAAATAAGCGGATTTCACTCATCAATCAAATTATATGTTGTAGAGAAGTTTGTATTCCATTCTGTCGAACGTTACTTCTTTTTCCTCCAGATTTCCTATTTGATTGATCAGTTCTTCGAAATATAATCATTTCACCGTTTCCATAATTCATTACAGTGACAATAATATACATCATTCCGGAAACTTGTACACTCAGAGAAAAATCTGTGTTTCATGACAAGGTGACGTAGTTAATTTTGGCTTTAACCATTCCATCTAGTCGCTACAATCAGATTCACTCAAATTCTTTTGTTTTGCTAGTTATCATGACCAGATTTCAGGTAATGACAACAAAAAGTCCTCAACCATGTAAGGATAGTTTCTGTAACTATGTCGCTTTTCCCTCAGTTTATGTTGATACACGATATATGATGTGTTTTTTTAGTATATTGATCGTGATTACTCGATTGAGAGCTGAATAATAGCTCTAATAAAAAGTATTCCCAGCAGCACGGATCACGAAACTGACTAGACCTTCGCGTGAATCTAGTCAATTAAAGGGGCAGCGAGAGTCTAGCCTACCTAGGGAGTGTATAAAGATATTACGCTTGCCCAGAATAGCATTCGGTTACTTCGAACACTCCACGGTGAGAAATATGGTCCATAGTCAACTCTTATCCTTTGGGATGTACAACTTTTACTTGAATTCCATACTTGAATTATGTGTAAGTGGTCAATATAACTTAGTATTCTACGTATTATTATCACCTCATACACTGAAAGAATTTTATTTAAGAAATTACCGTGAAATTTCAGTGATCGAGGAACAAATAGAAATTTGTCAAAATATTACTGTGTATTCTGTAAAACTTGTAGAAAATATCACCCTCAATTGTTTAGAAAGTCACTCATTTTTACAAGCTGCACAGTAACTTTTTGAAGAATTTTCACTTGTCCTTCGATTATTGTGTTTCCCGGTAATTTTGGCAACAGAATTCTTTCAGTGTACACTGAGAAAAAAGATAGTGGACTCAACTACGTACGACAGTTGGATGCGTTCAACTACAATCCTTCATCAACTCAAGTTTAATACGAGGTTTGTCCAATTATGCATAATCGAGTCAACTACGAATCTAGTTGAATCAAGCAATTATTGCAATCAAACATATCCAACTGTCTTGGCGTAATTGGGTTCACTATTACTTCTTCTCGATGTAGGAGGAATTTGAATTGAAACCAAGTAAATGTTTGTCCCCAGACCGCATCATCGTTTCACATATGTCTGGAGAAACAGTCCAACAATGTGAGTTTGATTGATTTGAAACCGTAGTACTGCATTCTCGTATCGTATTTTCATTTGTGTTTCTGTGCTGTCGCCGAAACAATCGAATGAAATTACAGAAATTAGCGAAATCGTGTTACAGAACCATTCCATGAAATATCTTTTGCATGGAATTTGTCGAATATGCGTGAGCTATCTGCAAGATTCCTATTCAAAATTACCTCGATCTATGAAAAGCTTTTAACTTGATAGTAACAATCTTAATGGGTGTGGAATTTTCCTTGAACTCTTACAATGATTTCATCCAACTGATAGTTCTTTTCTTCCTTCATCCTAAAAAAAACTTCCTTTAATGTCAAGTCTGGATCGTAGTTATCACGATTGTAGGATTTTACCTCAGCTTTTTATTTCGTAAAATTCTCACAGAAACTCTCATCTTTTTCCTATCCTTTCGTGTTCGACGCCCTCGGGGAACCACGGTTGAATTTACGGCCGCCAGAAGAACAGTAATTATTAACCTCCGACGAAGAACCCTTATTGCCAGTTCGCTTGTTCTCTCCGTATATCTTCCTACTCCTTTACTCTGTATCTTTTTTCTTCCTCCTCTCTATCCACGTGATATTACCTTTATGTTCGCGCATCTCGTTCGTTCCTTTCCTTGAATCCATATTTGTGTACGCGTATAGTTTTTGGCTGTTCCTTTTGAAACTGAATGTTGTCATTCTCGATGATGACGTGAACCTCGAAACGATTACACTCTTTGAAGTTGAACAATCCAATCTCAAGAATCTACTCCACGATCTTTTGTAACCACCGTTCTTTTTATCTGCCCTCTTCCGCTTCCTTGAAGCTTCCTTGTTGTAGATATGGATATCTATCGAGCTGTGTCTCCCCACTTTTCATAAGAATCGAGAAAATTACATGTACCGTCGGAAATTTCTGTATCAATTTTAATCTCTTTGCGGAGAGTTCTTTTTCAAATACGTGCATGAATTGAATCTTCGATACATTCTACGTTGAATTCAATACATTTCAATACAAAAGTATAAACGTAGCAATTTCATGTTAAATGTGATTGATGTTCATATCTTCGCATCCCGACAGGGTGTTCTTGGCAGGAAACAGAGAAAATTGGTGATGAAATGTGTTCGATGAACATTATATCGTTTTGAAGAATACCATGTTGAATATAATTCTTTTTATTCCAAGATATTGAGAGAATAAATTATCCTGTGTAAAAATTCAACGACTTCCTTAATATTGATTTAGGTATATACTGGAAAAAATGGAATGATGATGATAACGATAGTATAGAAATTGCAACCAGAAGTCCAGCTGTGATACCTATATTATAATCTCAATTTGGGTTTGACAGCAATCCCATTTTTATCATCACCACACTGGAAGAAAAACGATCAACCAGGCCATTCGTGGTTGCAATGACCTTGAAATCTGGTTGTGTCCACCAGGAAATCTGGTTGTGACGACCAGAAAAAATGGTTGAAACCAAAAATAACTACATTTTATCTGCACTGAGAAAAAGGATTAGTGAACTGAACGAAAATGTTGTTGACTCAACTACGCCAGGAGATTCAATACGTTCAACCAACTCTGGAGGTTGCATTGAATCATTCCCCAGGTTGGCCGACTCTGTTGAGTCAACTACATGAATGATTGGGACAATGAAAAATAGTCTCCGTCAAGTATCCATATACATTTGACACAAAATAATGCAGCATTGATTGGATTCATTATATGCTCGATGTATTATCTTAAACTCCTAAGCAAATTCATGTAACAATTGATTCCGAGTCTCCAAATATCTGAATGAATCCAAATTTCCCTTTCAATCGTTATTCATGTATCATTGAATCAATCCTGTACTCGTTTGGAATCAATTATCATAAGAAGTTTGGTGAAATCCGCAGTGTCTGATGTCTAATGTCTAAAAAGAACAAGACAACCATCGAAAGAAAGCAACAAAAGAATCTCCATGATTTGAAAAAAAAAACAAATATTGAATTTGTATCCCATAATTAATACTCCTCAACGCATCGGTCGATATACAGGTAAAGCTGGTCAGTCAAAACACAAAGTTTGAAGCCCTAATCGAGAAATGCACCTACCTGGTGCAATCATTCTCCCAGCATGGATAGGAATTTCGTGCTTGAGACAGTCCATGTAGATTTCTTCTTGAAAATCAGCATACAAACTTGTCAAACCAACAGGTTTGACAGCGTCAGTTCAACATTTTTATGTTAATATGCAACAGAAATCACAAATGGACCGTTTGGGAGATGTGAATCTGTTGAAAATGTTCAGAATTCTTCATTGTTCAATGTATAATCGCTCAAACCAAGTATGAAAGCCAACCCACACAAGTATTATCATGATTTTGTTGTTGATACAAAGATACTATAAATTCCCGGGTACGTATTTTCTCGGTTGAAAAGTGAACCATCCAAGGCTCTGTCTTAACCCAGAGCACTCTGATTTGGTTCCGAACGAAGACTCGAATGGGCTGATTTTCATTCCTATCCAGGTTATATTGAAACAGCAGTGACGTAAGTTGATGTCATCATTGATTCAGGCTCGACCCAAGATCGGTTTCACGTAAGAAAGGTTCCATATTGAGTCAAAGTCGTAGAACAATGATCGGATTAAGCTTGCATCAGCGTTGACGATCTTTCGCAATTGTTCCCCCAGTGTCAGAATGGAGATTTGATCATTGCTGGAACAATGTTATCATCATTAGCTTTTGTTAAACTCTCTTCCAAGGAAATGACCACCAAAAGATAAATTTTCACATACGGTGTGTAATATACGGTAGAAATGAAAGAAATATAAATTCGATATATAAATGAAATTTTCATCCAAAAAAATTGGAACCAGGTCAATCCAATTCACTAATTCATGCAAATGAAATCTTGTTGGATTTTTCTTGGGAAAATACACTTTTGAAACTAGAGGAACCTCATCTTTTCTCACAAATATGCATCAAACTCCAAACATCACTGCTTTCACGCACTTCACATGCATTTGACTGAATTTTGTGGCAAAATTGAAGCCCCCAGCTGAATATTCAGGTCAAATTTAGAAATTTTCGTCACCCTTTTATGAAGGAAATGTTCAAACCATCGTTCACAGAATAATGAATACAAATTGTTCTCATATACCGCCATACTTGCGTCACAAATGAATTGATTTGAAATTTGGGAAAGTCGCTATCGCTGAATAGCTAGTATAGGAGCTTGTCGATATATTTTATTGAACTCGTTTGATGTACTTCGACGAAATGAATCGAAAAAGATTCGATATTCGACAAAAACATGAAAATTCAGCTTTCGACAACTACCCACGCTCAATTTTCATCAAAAGTTTTTTTTCATCCCGTCAGGTACCGAATCAATGCGGTGTTGTAAAACTCGAAATTGATTGAACGATCGATGCTCCGAATAATATGAGATGCAACAAACCGACACACATGACTTCGTACATCCGTTGGTATCTCGATATTGAAATTTCCATTCTGTCGCATGGAAAAATTGAATACAATATATATTCAAGGAAGAAAAGAAAAGAATTGACAAGCGTTGAAAACCATTGAAATGATCGAGGGTTGTGGTGTTTTTCAAAGAAAAAAATGAGGTATAGGCAGATCATGTTTATTGAAGATGTTCATTAGCGATGAAATCAACAAATGCGTAAATGTTTAGTCTGTGTGTTTAAGGAATTCGTTGTACACTTGATTCCCTTTGATCAACTTTATGAGCTCAATGCAATATTGATACAAGTCGAAGATTATGTGCTGGAGGATAGGTTATGATATATCACAGGGTTCAATAAAATTTCCTCTTGATATGGAAGATCATCAAAAGATTATCAAGATTCATCTTATGGCGTTGCACTAGAAATATTGTGAACCAGGAATACAAGAGTATATTCTCTTGATATCAAGATATGATGAGTGAAACACAACATCGTTGGGAAATAAAAGTTCAATTTTTTTTGTTATATACACGGAGAGGAATTGAGATTCAAATTTACCAGGGTACTTTGTAATCAACGAACAGACTGAACTTGATATGAAATTCACTATGAAGAGACAATAGAAGCCTGATCAAATTCACATTGTTGTACAGTAAATTCCATTGGAAATTCATTCTGTTCCTCGGTCGCAATAATCCCATAGTAAATTTAACTACACGGAAAGAAGTATACGGTAATAGTCACTATGAAGAATAGTAATTTGGTGACAGATATTTCAAAACTGTGATAAGTGCCATGTGAAATCGAATTGAGTACGATAAACTGTTTACGTTGCTATGGAAACAATAGATTAACATCGTAATGATCACCAAATCGCAAGCCATCACTTACTTCCTATTCTAAAGTCGCAATGAGAACTAAGGCGGATGGTAATCAATCCCATATACTTTTCTCCGTGTAAACAACATAGAAGTACGGATTTGATCATTTTGTAATGGTAATGCACAGTAAAGTGGGGTACGATAGATCAATATTCAACTGTACCAATTCGTACGTTATTAGCACATAAACACGTTAACAACATGTTAACATCTTGAATTATTGAAATTCAATCGCTTATCAGTCCGTTATTCCAAACAAACGCAGGAAACAGTATTGCTGACATAACAAGCAGGTCTATAAAAAAAAATTAACTAAAAGAGCAAAGAAAATGATTGACATAGCTAAATTTTCTTACTGACATAAACCAATTTGTTAACAGAAATAACGTCTCAAGTGCTGTCTTACCAGGTCATTCAATATGTCCGTAGGATGAGTAAGAAAAGAACAAAAGTTTGACAAAACTTGATTTTATTATTCAACATAGTTGCCTTCGAGGGCGACACAACGAGTATAGCGGTTTTTCAACTTTTCGATACCACTTTTATATTAGGATTTTTCTTTCTCTTCAAAATAGGCCTCAGTTTCAGCGATTACTCTATCATTGTACTTGAATTCCTTCCCAGTAAGCATTCTAGCGAGATCTGAAAACAGGAAAAAGTTGTTGGGGGCTGAATATGAAGAATACGGTGGGTGGGTGAGCAATTCGAAACCCAATTCATTTAATTTTGCCATCGTTTTCATTGATTTCTGACACGGTGCATTGTCTGGGTGAAACAGCACCTTTTTCTTTCGCAAATGTGGCCGTTTCTTTGGGATTTCAGCCTTCAATCGATCCAAAAGTGCACAGTAATAGTCGCTGTTGATGGTGGTTCCTTTTTGGAGATAGTCGATGAATACTATTCCCTTCGCATCCCAAAATACAGACGCCATCACCTTACCGGCCGACTGTTGCGTCTTCGTTCGCTTTGAATTCGATTCGTCGACTACTGTCCACTCAACTGACTGTCACATATCGACGATAGAATTCGATTTCATTGCGGTTTAACAGCGCCATACACTCCTCTGAAGCATCAATTCGTTGTTGTTTTTGGTCGACTGTGAGCTCACGCGGCACCCACTTTGCACAGAGCTTTTGCATACCCAAATGTTCGTGTGAAATGGTAAAAACCCTACCATCTGATATCTCTACAATGTTGGCTAGCTTGTGCACCTTTGATTTGCGATCGTTCGTAACCAATTTGTGGAGTTTTTAAAATGTTTTCTGGAATAACAGCCTCATTTGAGCGTCCACTGCGCTCTGCGTCATTCGTGCTGGTATGACCACGTTTGAATCCAGCAATCCACTTCTGTACCATTTGTCTCGATGGAGCAGAGTCCGGATAATGTTTATCAAGCCATTGTTTGGTTTCCACTTTTTTTTTCATCAAAAAGCAATGCTTCATCAATACCTGAAATTCATTTTTCTCCATTTATTTTTCAACGACAAAAGTTGCTCCACACAAAATGCTATAACTCACGAATCAGTAGTCAGATTGCTATCAAAATTACACATGTATCGTTTGAAAGTTAGTACTAAATAAAAATCATATGAGAAAAATTCTAGTAACAGCCATCTACTAGTGCGTTTCATCCTACGGACTTTTTGAATATGTTACCCTGTTAGAAAAGTTCTTGAATTTAATACGAAATTCTTGATGAAATATCGACATGGGATGGATCATGCACATAAGAATTGTGCACTTATTTATTATGCACATAAAAAAATTGAATTAAATTTGTTCACATATTAATTTTAGTTGTTCCTAATACGTTTGATAAATGTGCACTGATAGTCGTGCACAGTGAATTGTACACATGAAAAAAAATGAGAAATATAAAATGTAAGATTGTGCACCTTACATTTTGCACCTTTGGGAATATTCAATATTGTTTTTTATGCGCAAGTTTTTGTGAATAAAAATTTTGTGCATGATTACTTGCGCATAAAAAACAATATTGAATATTCCCAAAGGTGCAAAATGTAAGGTGCACAATCTCACATTTTATATTTCTCATTTTTTTTCATGTGTACAATTCACTGTGCACGACTATCAGTGCATATTTATCAAACGTATTAGGAACAACTAAAATTGATATGTGAACAAATTTAATTCAATTTTTTTATGTGCATAATAAATAAGTGCACAATTCTTATGTGCATGATCCATCCCATGTCGAAATATCATATCTTCTCATTAAATGTAATACTGATTCTTAAATTTAATATGAGTGATGACATTTCACAATCCTTACTGAAATGTAATAATCATTCATTAAATTTCACAAATATGTTATTAAAATTCAAACACTGAGAAAAATGTGTTTCGTAGGACGAGCAATAAGTGAATTGTTGAAATTTTATTGTTGGATATACAATAATTCTTGTTCCTCTAACAACACATAATTGTCTTGTTGACAATAAAATTTCCGATTCAACAATCTTAAACGATATTTTCACGATCTTATTGTGCGTTGATGTATAACAATATTTTATTGTCGATTCAGCAATATTATTGCTAGTTTTTTTCTCCGTGAAGGAAATTCTACACATTAAGAATGAGATTCTTGGCACGAGGAATGACATGACTGAATTTAATATTCCATTAAGTTCTGTTAAATAAATTGTTCATGCAAAAAACTTCATAACTTCTCTAACAATGTAAGAGTGAATATTTTTGCAGGGACAACAAACTTTTTTGTAAGCGGTATAGTAACAAGCCCTTTTTCTATCGTATGGATTGAAAAGAAACTTATGCATTGTAGAGAAATTTCTGATTGAACTTCCGATTATATACTACTGTGGGCAAAAAGTAAGGTGAATTTTGAATTTAAACTTCGCGGGCTTGACATTTCAGGCTAGTTCTTTTTTCCTTAAGTTGGCAGGACTGTTAATGACATCTGTGCCAAATTTCATGTCAATGTCATTATCAGTGATACATTTACGCTTGTGTTTACCAAACGACCAAGAGTGCATCTTTCGATTTTTACAATGTCTGATTTAATTGAGCAGAGAAGTGCAATCAAATTTTGTTTGCGGAATGAAATTTTGGCTGCGGAAACTTTGAGGATGTTGCGGAAGGCCTTTGGTGATTCTACCATGTCGCAGAAAAATGTTTATAAGTGGTGCAAAGACTTCAAAGAGGGTCGAGAATGTGTTGATGACTTGGAGCGCTCCGGACGACCATTGACGTCAACGGATGACCAACACGTCGATGAAGTGAAGGAATTGGTGTTCAAAAATCGTCGTTTGACTGTTAGAGACCTTACTGATATGATCGGGATATCAGAAGGATATTAAGACCAGAATTATGGGCCAACAACCCTTGGTTTTTGCATCACGATAATGCACCGTCTCATACTGCACTCGTTCTTCGTGACAATTTCGCCAAAAATTCGACGCATATCGTTCCGCAACCACCGTATTCGCCTGACTTGGCTCTGTGTGACTTCTGGCTATTCCCAAAACTCAAGAGACCACTCCGGGGAAAGCGTTTCGAGTCGATTGAGGAGATAAAAGCTGAATCGAAGGAGGCGCTGATGGCTATACCGGAAAGGGACTATTTAGCATGTTTCGATGATTGGAAAAAACGTTGGCATGAGTGTATTTCATCGAGAGGGGATTACTTTGAAGGGAATGAAATTGATGTAGAAGAATAAATGAAGATTTTTCATTTTACAAACAAATTCACCTTACTTTTTGCCCACAGTAGTATGTAGTAGAAGCAAAAATTATTCACCTAATTCAAAAATTCATTGGAATTCTGAGTATTTGTGATTCTACAAATCATACTAAGCTTATTTTCGCAAGTTTCTCAATATTATTATTAAAATGTCAGACGAGAATTGATCAGTTAATTTGGTTTTCTTTTTGTTTCAGGTAAGCATATGATGGAAAATTTAGCTGTTATAAAACGAAGGATTTGTAAGTAGTTTTTTGCAGTCAGTTGGAGTCATCTAACTCTCACGAGAATAATAAAAATGTCAACATTCCAGTTCTCCGCCATCTCAATCAGTGGGAAGTTTAGTTCGAACTATTGAATATTAACTCGGTTGAATTGATTGAAATTTTATTCAATCAGAAGAAATCATTGAACAGAAGAGCACGTTCAAACTCTCTAAATTCTTTGAGGTGAATATGCACTCTTCAAAGAGTCAAAATACTGCAACTCTAGAACGGAGTGGGAGCTCAACTCTTGAAGAGTGAAATTTCACTCTTTAAGAGTCAATATTCACTCTTTTTCCTAAGAATGAGTTTTTCACTCCAAACACCAGAGTTGATTTCCACTCTTATAGAGTGAAAATTCACTCTTTAAGAGTGAAATCTTTTACTCTTTCGGAGTTGCAGTATTTTCACTCGGCAAGAGTGAATTTTCACTCCAAGGAATTTAGAGAGAAGGGATACCAGCGCCGGCAAATTAACAAAGTTTATTCTCACGTTGCATTCAAAAATGCTTTGATATCAATGAATTACCTCTCTGTATAGGTCTTATTTTAGTATACCTAGATGATCTGTTCAGGGGGATATTTCAATCGTATTGAGCATTTTTAAATAAAACGTCAGGATGAAATTGACTAATTTTTCGGTGCTTGTATCTCTCTCATACAAACAGCATCTCAAAACTTATCACGATCTCAAAGGAATACTACAATGCTTTAACCTCAAGCTATTTTATAATATGAGTTAAGATTTTAATGGAAAGAACGAATCGTGTTCTCAAGATCTGGCTTATGACTTTAGCGGCCTGTGCATACGTTCCGGTCGATTCTGACGGTAAGAATGATTTCACGTTGGTCAGCGGTATAGAAACGACTTCCAGACTAAAATCTTATTGGTCTCTTGAGGAATAATCTAAACACTCATTCCTTCAAATTCAGAATTAACGAGCATAGCATTGATCGCGGTTTTTGGTGAAAAAAAACACGCTCTAGCGGAAGTCCCACTGTTATTCACCTCTCTCTCTCTCTCTTTTTCTCTCTAACCAGTTTTCACTCTTTGCAGAAGGTCAACTGACTCCTTCCCGTCAGTCCTGAACCAACCTCACCGGAATTCTGAGGTTTTCCTCACTATACATTTCGGTTTCGTTCAGTTCTGGGCCAAAGCAGTGAGAGAAAACCATGGCAAGAGCCGGACAACGGTGTCGGGTGGGAGACCTATCACCTTTTTCGTGTCTCTCAGGCGGGAGGACCCGCACCGTCGAGCTGACGAGACCGAGTGTTGTTGAATTTACAATGTTTTGTTCCATCACCATAGAAACCTCTAATGTTCCTATCGTAATTGAACAAAACATTGTAGGTCTGATAAGGTCTCCTTTCCGTGCTGTTTAACAAATTAGGTTTAGTCCAGGGTAAGGACTTTCATCTTAAATCATCCATGACTGTAAACTCCACTATCATAAATTTCAATTACATTTTCTGTGAGTGATACATGAATGAATATAACAACTCATGTTTTCTTGTTTCACCATATTTGCCATATTTCTGTTTCTATCACAATTTTAGAATGAGCTTATTTTTTAATTCTGTTGTTTTCGCATGCAAAAACGAAACATCAACAGTCACTTTGAATGATCGTTACATGAAAGCTGATGTTTCAATAACATTGGAACTCATCTTGTTTATTCCAGTTTTAATGGAACATTTGAAGGAGATGCTAAAAATTGCTTCCGTAGTTCCCTGACATGTAATATCTATCTTTGAATATATGAAGACTACCTTTCCCAAAACTTTATTGAACCGTCCATAACTTTTTTTTGTGTAATCCACCGCGTTTGAGCGCAATAAACATAAACTGATTCGAAAAGGTTGAAAATTCTTCACGGGTAGCAGAGAATAAATTCATTGGTATTGGCCTATTACTAGCTGTACAAAATAATCATCTCGCAATGGAACTCAAAGTGACATGCTTCTTCTCAAATTTCTCCAATTCCTTATATTTGTCCATCCAAATGTCATTACTATGAACACAGTCATTTGCAGCCGAAATCAGAATTATATAATTTCCCAGTTATTTAGGAGAAAAATAACCAAATAATCGAATTCTGAAACTCCCGGTTCCATTGAAATCGTCGATGATTGGTGAACAATAAGAAGGTGAAGCTCAAGGTTATAATTTAAAATTTATAACTGCATGTGATACTCCAAGGGCAATACTTCATGTGCGTATAGTCATTGAAAAGCATCAGCTGTGTTTTTGACTTTTTCCAACGTTTTTTTATGTAACTGACCAATATCAGTGCTATGTGGAGAGCATATCAAGGAACTGTGAGAAAAAGTCGGAGTGGCTATTGCCAATGGATATTGGGAAAATTTTACATCAATAAGTTACATTTTTTTACAGTGGCATTATCACTCCTCTTACATTTCTCATTTGAAAAAGACTGAATAGACGGAAAAAAGAATATTGTCATCACTTTTCAGTCTCATTACTACCTATAGCCATACACAATGTGCTCAACGATATCTCCAGGTCTAAATAGTAGAAGATATCGTCTCCATGCCAATCGGATTCATTCCATCAAAGATACACTTTTGACTTTTGTCTTGGATGGTCATGATCACTATATTTTTCTTCCGTGTGTCTCTATTAAACAGGAATGAACGACCCAGTTCACTTGTGAGAATGAATTGGGGGACAGTAAGTGGCATCACGTTCTTCATGAACGGTCCCTAACGTGTAAATAATATCAATATGCAACCATTTGGTCGTGAATTGAGACAGTATTCTTTTATTCCTCAGTTCCAGAAATTGGATGCATGTTCGTCATTTGATTACAGTTTTTACACTGTAAAAAGAAACTTCTTACTTCAGATTGTGTCATGACTCAATTTCAAGACGCAGCCAAAAGAAACCTATTTTGAGTATAAAGTGAGCACAAAAAACGATCGCCGACACAATAGAAAAGGTTGAATTTCAGGCCATTTTCGAATTGAAACGCAGCCAATTTATGCCACACTTTTTACAGTGTAACGAATAAGATTTTATTTTCATAAAAGCATGTTCTTTCTCCTACATCATTCACATAGATATATATGTACATTTGGGAATAATATCGTTCCAAAACTTCCCTCCTATCCGAGTGAATTTTCGAGGAATTTTCTAAGAGGAAGGGTGGAGAGAGAGGCTAGGATATCTATCACAATATAATATCACAGGCATGATTTGAGTTATCGATCCTGTTCTCTCCATTCCTCCTCGTACCGTATGAATTGCGAGCTCCTTTGCAAATGTTCAACGGTTATGTACCGATTCATTACTAGTAAACACTACTAGTTACATCGAAGAATTGTGTTTGGATATCTCCATTTACTCGACAGCTTGTAGCACCCGACTCCGCTCGAGTTCTTCTTCGAGTACACACGTTCACTGCATACTCCTGTATTTGCCTGTGCGATTGAGGAAGGGATCATCACAGTTTCTCGGTACTGCTGGAATTGCAAAATGTGATTGAAATAAGTCAAAGGATTCGAGAATGTGTTGGAATCAAACAGACATTTCAGTTTGATGATTTTCAAAGAAGAGAGTTCCTTTAGAAATCCTACAACATTGAATTGATAATTCTCTGTTCGTCGTTATCCTTGTGTTGTCATTCACTCACGAATAGCAATGTTTCCTGTTTTTGTAACAAATTTATTCTTGATTTACTCTCAAGCGTAGAAAAACAATGTGACGATGGATGTCTGATTTCCTACAAAACTGGAGGAATCTTTATTTAAAAGTAATTGTAAAAATCTAAACATGTAAACAAAAAAATCCATTCTGCAGTTTGCGGAATTCACATAATATTTATGAACATCAATATGAATTAGCCGTTCGAAACTGCTTCATCCACAACAATATATTTCATTTCTTCAAATAAATTTTCGTGAATTGCGAGTGTAGCACGGGGGACGTTCATCTTTCGAAGAAACATGAACATTCTCGATTGTGAATAATTTTCAAAACTTTTAATCCCAAATTTCCCCATAGAAACCAATACAGAATGTAACACTTTCTCCCTCAAATCACATGGACTCATGAAATAAAATGAAATTCGAAGACTAGAAGATCCACTCCATCCGTAGAATTTGCGAATTCAGGTGCACCGGTATGAGAACGAAGTTAGGTTTTATATTTTTTATCTTCTTCCATGGCCGAGCTTGGCATGCTTGCCTTGATATCATTGTGATCACTTTTTTTCTCGGTTGCTTAGGGATTTCGTGTAACGTGGGATGCATTCGATCTCTCTGTATTTCATCGACGGAGAGGCTTTCCACGATCAATAGCAGTGCTGGGCCAAAATGAAGATTTGCGACAGATAATCGAGCGCCATTGTCTCACAGAAGCAACCCGATAGGATTTGATTCGATCGTGCTTTGTACCGCTGTGCGACTTTGTACTGTTCTGCGATCACGTATTCAATTTCAGAGTGTGTATTGCAAATACCATAGCTGTTTACGATGGACGGACCGCGATAGTGAATTGCATCATTCCACGTATCTTTTACTTAAAATTGAAGTTTTGTTTTTCACAAACAAATTCTGATTTCTGTTCTCATATATTTTATTTTTACCCGTCCGATCATCCGATCGATCGATCGATCAATTGAAACCAGAATCGTTTAAACTCTTTCGTAAAATCAATTTTTCGTTTTTCTTCAGAGGGATACCAGCGTACCATCTAGATAAAGATTTTTTCAAACTGAACTTATGAAACGCTTCGAAATTTTCAGATAATAATCTTCGTTACTTCATCAAATGCTGTACATAGCCCGAATTTCTAATTTCTGGAAAAAATTTTTCTCCTGAGTCGATGAAAGAGAATTTTCTGCAGAAATTTCAGATTCGGGCTATGTATAGCAATTGATGAAGTATCAAAGACTATTCCCTGGGAATTTCAAACTGTTTCATAAATTCAGTTCGAAGAAATCTTGCAGACAAATTCCTCACTCGGATGGTACGCTGGTATCTCCTTAAATGGTATAAACGTCGAGCAAGAGCTGTTCTTCACGACAACATGCCCCAGCACGCATTTATTATGGAGCGTACACTGGGCCAGCGTAGGCCCCATTCTGCCTACACGAGGCCAAGACTGGCCCGAAGTGAAACCAAAATGCATACATGCTAGGGTTTGTTGATCTCAAAGAGCCGCATGGATCTCATTCAAGGAGATACCAGTGTACCGTCCGAGTAAAGATTTTGTCTGCAAGATTCCTGCAAACTGACTTCATGAAATAGCTTGAAATTTTAAGTGAAAAATCTTTGATACCATACAAATTGCGATACCTAGCTCAAATTTACCCAAAAAAAATTTTTCTGCCCTCAGAAATTTCAAATTCGGGCTATGTACCACAATTCGTATAGTATCAAAGATTATTCCCTGAAAATTTCAGAATGTTTTATGAGTTCAGTTCAGAGAAATTTTGCAGGCAAAATCTTTACTCAAATGGTCCGCTGGAATCTCCTTAATAGATCATTACGCTAATGCGGAGGGATGTGAAAGACCAAGTGCAACAGTGTCATGCTATAAAAACAGGAGATGTAGTTAGCAGATTCGTATATTCTGTGTCATTCGTCCAAGCGTCAACCCTCATTTGCTATTCTTGCATTCACGATGATCCAAAAGCGGTAGCAGCGAATAACTCTGAGAATTAATTACAATGATCATGATATATGATATTTGCGTTTCATGATATAACTTCCAGAATTTAATTTATTATGAGCATACAGCGATCTATCTTGGACTATGGTGGAAAATTGCTCGTGGCGAATCAATAATGAATAATTTTGTAATCAAGAAATGAGAAATTAGGGACAATAACTGAAACTCCTCAATCATCTTCGTTTTTTATTCAACTGTTTGGAAATTTTATTATCGAATGGAAAATTGTGCACACATTGATGACAGATGCAGATCATTATTTATAATAACAACGACTACGGTGGAGGGAATTGAAGGGAAAATATTTTCCTTTTCATGAATTGAAGGATTTGATAGACTTTTAACGGATCGTCTGTGAACTTCTCATGAATTCTCTTAAATATTACGTGAATATCATGAAAGGTCTCTGAAAAGTAAAAAAAGATTGATTTTATATGAACATTGAAAAAAGCATGCATGCGCAAATATCGATCCGATACCTATTCAATACCCCACCGTTATCGGGATGTCAACCCGATATCAAACAGATATTGAACCATTTGCAGGAATCGGGGATTTGAGGATTTTGAAAAACTCTCAACGAACTTTTATTCAAAGGTAGGTACACAGTAAAAAGTAAATTCCAATTCCATGATCAACTGATTTTCAGATGAGACTTGAAATCAGCAATGTTACAATCTCAGCCGTAAAATGGGATGAAAATGAGTTATGAACTTATCAAATTCAATCAAATCGGATAATGTGCTGAGTATCAGAGGTTAGAATTCTTTAATTGTCAGTGTTACAATTCTGTACTCTGACATGCATGTACCATGGGACCCACCCCGGCCGAGGATGGGCCCCATTCTGCCAATATGAGCCCAAGACTGGGCCAGAGTGGGCCAGAGTTCATACACGCTAGGGTATACGTACATATATTATACAGGGCGTCCCATTTGAAACAGGACAGCTGAATAACTCTTCAGGGAATGGAGGGGGAGAAGAATTGTTCAGATAAAAGTTGTAGGGTTCGAAGGAGGCCATAAGATGGTGACCTTGAATTTGACCTTGAGGTCAATTTTGAGCATAATTGATGGTCAAAGTATGTTTTTTCAAATGGAAAACCCTACGTTCGACCTCAGAAATGGAAAGAGCGGAAAATTTTACGTCCAAATATGTTAACATATCAGGTCATTTAGAGGTCATTTGAAGGTCAAAAAACCATTTTCTATGGATTTTCACGGAAAAGCCTCAAACGAGTTGTTTCTCTGACCAAAGTTATCAAAGTTAAAGTGAAACCCCACGTTTCGACCTTGAATTGAAAGTAAACAGAACTAACCTTCAGAGTTTATTCTTCATATCAGTACGAAAATGATCATTAAGAAGTTTTCATCGTTTACGGTGTAAGTGCGGGTTCAAAATGGTTTATTCACCTAACGAATGTGTTGATATTTTAATGATCTTGGGTGAGTGTCGCGGAGTGTATCAAAGAGCGTCACGATTGTACAGAGAGCGGTTTGGAGATCGGCAGCATCATCCTTCTCCAGAAGTCATTCGCCAAGTTGAAAGAAATTGTCGACAAGGAAGGATTGGTCAACGCCGAAACAATCAAGGTTTCAACTTCAACGACCCTCGATGCGTTGCTGTTTTAGCAATAATACACATGAATCCTCATGTTAGTTTACGTGATATTGAACGCGATTTGGGTATTCCACGCAGTACGGCACACAGAATTCTACAAGCTGCTCAATATCATCCGTACCACATCACACTGACCCAAGAATTATCTCAACAAGATATGCAGAATCGGGTTAACTTTTGCCATTGGGCTTTACAGAGGTTGAACGAAGTGCCCGATTTCTTTCGATACGTTCTTTTCAGTGATGAATCAACGTTCCAAAGTACTGGCTTGTTAAATCGTCACAATAGCCACTATTGGTCAGCGCTAAACCCGCACTGGACTCAACAAGTTGATCATCAGCATCGGTGGAGCATAAATGTTTGGTGTGGAATTCTAGACAATCAAGTTATTCGGCCGTATTTTTTTGATGGAACTGTTAACGGTCCTAATTATCTACAGTTCCTACAGAATGAATTACCAGTTCTCATGGAAGATGTGACATTAGCAACTAGGCAGATGATGTGGTATTAGCAAGACGGTGCACCACCACACTTTGCTCGATCTGTGAGGGATTATCTAAATATCCTTTCCCCCAATCGTTGGATTGGTCGAGGTGGATTTGTACTGTGGCCGGCAAGATCTCCTGATCTCACCCCTCTAGATTTTTATTTGTGGGGTTACGTAAAAAATGTCGTTTATACCAACCAACCAACAACACCTGTGGATCTACAACAACGCATCAGATACGCAATTGCGAATATTCGTGCAGAAGTTTTTCAGTCTGTTCTTGGGAACTTTCGACGCCGGCTGGAGTTATGTATTGAAGTGAATGGCGGTCAATTCGAACATCTCCTGCAATAAGTGTGTCTTACCCGTCAACGGATTTGTGCCATCTGTGATTATAAAACGACGAACTGGAAAAATAAATAATTTTTCAATTATTGTTTCAAATTTGGCATTCATTATCGTTCTCAAGGTCGAATTCAAGGTCGAAACGGGGGGTTTCACTTCAACTTTGATAACTTTGGTCAGAGAAACAACTCGTTTGAGGCTTTTCCGTCAAAATCCATAGGAAATGGTTTTTTGACCTTCAAATGACCTCTAAATGACCTGATATGTTGACATATTCGGACGTAAAATTTTCCGCTCTTTCCATTTCTGAGGTCGAACGTAGGGTTTTCCATTTGAAAAAACATACTTTGACCATCAATTATGCTCAAAATTGACCTCAAAGTCAAATTCAAGGTCACCATCTTATGGCCTCCTTCGAACCCTACAACTTTTATCTGAACAATTTTTTTCCCCCTCCATTCCCTGAAGAGTTATTCAGCTGTCCTGTTTCAAATGGGATGCCCTGTATAAATGCGCATATAATCAATCACAGTTTCAATTCTATCACGTCCAGAGATATTCGAAGAATATTTCCTTCAATAACAATGGAATAGGGGTTAATATTAATACCTGTGTGAAAATTTCTTCCGGGCTCAGACCTGGGCCAGGTTTATAATCCCCACTTGAAAAGTGGCCCCAACTTGAGATGTTACGCTTTTCAATCTAGGCCCCGTAATGGTATCAAATATCCGGGCAAAACAATGGTAGCCAACTGGGGCCCACATGGGCCATGGGTAGGCAAACTTGTATTGGATGCCTAAAGTATACTTCTACGGAGCCAGGGCCTACCTTAGAATGCCCAGGATTGATTTCCACACGGGTATCAACACCTGCAAATATAAATTCCCCTATCTTGTGTCATGGACAAGGACGGGAAGAAACAGAGCAATTGAGAAAGGGAAGTTTAAATAAAAACATTGAATTTATAATAAAAATATCATATTTATCATACTGAAGATTTGCATAAGACGATGTAAGACAATTTATTTTTAGACAGCTTTAACGATTTCAAATCTCAATCAGAATATCTACTATATTTCCAAACGTTATATTGTATTTTAGGATCTATGTATTCTGAATTGAAAGTGTTTCTTTTGATTCAACAATGGCTTCCAATTATTCAGTTTCTTCTCCAATATAAATCATATTTCAGACGAATCCATGTTGTTTCTAATTCATAAGATCCAATTGTTTCATTCTCAATCAAATTTTTGTAGAATTCTCGGAGTCGATGTTGCCCACAGACACTCAATCTCCAACTGCTTCAATTAAAATCTTTGTTGAATTGAAGTTCGCAAGATCCTCGGAATTGATGTTCATTACAAATATTCAATTACTTGTCTTCAATTAGCACTTATGAGATCCTCGGAGTCGATTTTCCGCATAAGTAGTTAATTATTGACACCTCGAATTTGTAGAACAACATGAATATAGTTTGGAGAAATGACACTTCTAATTCTTACATTGAGAGAAATTTATAGGTGAATTTATTATGGAATCATAGGAATGGAGGAACATACTGACTCCCCAATGAAATTCATTGTGATATATTGAAAGTCACTATGGTATACAGTGAATTTCATCAGGCTTCAGTATGTCCCCCGATTCCTATAATTCCATAGTGAATTAAACTCTGAATTTCTCTCGGTGTACAAAATCATCACAATTGTGTAGCACTTACAAACTTTTAATCCAAAGAATAGAAAGAGAATACATCTTTTACACACTAAATAATCCTTGAAAACTTGAAAAATTACAATTGTGTAGAATAGAACTTATACGCGAATCTAATACACTTGACGAATTTTAACTTGAGCTTGAGTTGAATGGAGCTTGAGTTGTGGAAATGTTGGAAAAATTTAGAGTTTGACAGCTCAAAGGCTGTATAGAGAGGAAAAACTACACTGAGAGAAACAATGATTAATATCAAGAATTTTAATTCATGAATACTGCCAAGAATACAAATTCTTGATTATAGCTAATATGTTATTGGCCCAAAAGAAATTTCCTTGAATCGAGAAATATTTCCTTGATTTAAGAAAATTTCTTTTGGGCCAATAACATATTAACTGTAATCGAGAAGTTTTATTCTTGGCAGTATTCATGAATCAAAATTCTTGATATTAATCATTATTTCTCTCAGTGTAAGATATTCCGAAGACGAAGCGGAGAACTGAGTTTAGGAACTAACAACTGACGAAGAACTGACTATTTCCCCACTAATTTTCAATATGTCAGACTTGTTTTGGTCAAATTAGAAAACTGCACTTTGACTCTATAGATAATGAGCTCATGCACTGTCCTCACATCGCATCATGAGTCTACAGTGGTCACGCGTCAATATCTTATCTATCACGGGAAACGGATATCCATTGTGTGGGTTCACGATGCAGTTATGGTATCTAGACTGGGGTTCGAATGATGATTCAGAACTGCCGAAATAATGATATCTATAAATGGAGTATTGATTGAACATCCTTTGATTTGAATGAATATTAATATCACTACATTTATTATATTTATAAAGAGTAATGAAAAATATCGGTGAATTCATCCCTTATTTCATTTATTTTGAAAGTATGTGTAATTAGTTGTTTATTAGATTTATATAAAAAATTAAAATATACATGTACATAGAAAAAATCAATTCCATCAAAATCAAATTAAATTATTTCAGATTGATTATTTATTGTTCAGGGTGCCCAACAAGTTTGGTAACAATTTGTAATATCAAATTCGTAAAAGCTTGTTACTGGATTTTCCGCAGTTTCAATGGATTTTTCATTTCGACACTTCCACTACACAGTACAACACAAACCGCGATCAATTCAAACTGTCGGGGGTATTCACATTTGTACTAATTCTCAGTTCACGTGAGATTTTTTCAAAATTTATCTTCGATTTCACGCTACATATATTATAAAATTATGATCAAATGATTGATTACATCAGTCGATCGCATCCGTACCATGGCGGAGTGGTTCGACGCGAAGGACTAGGACAGGTTATCTCAGCAGCGACATTGGTTCGGATCTCCCGATAACGGTTAGAGATTTCCAATCTTCGATTTGCACTACGTTTTTTTCATACTTCTGAAAAATGGGTGCAATTGATCTATTTTCTTTCATTTTTTCCACATGTGTCAGTCGATTTCCGTATATCATCATATTCAAAAGTAGCCTATTACTACCATTGAGTCAAGTTTTATGCTTATTCAGATCAACTGTTTCTATCTTAGTGTGTGAAACTAGGGTTTTAGTCTTGGGTTATGCATATGTCTCTAGCCATTGTGAACTCGGAATTCGGTCACTGATTAAAAACATGGTCCCACTCATGTAAACAACATCGGCTGAATTGTTCCTAACGAATGCTTGTGCCGAGCTTGTACCAAGTGCAATGGCCATTCCAAAAATATGAACAAATGTACTATGACGGACTGTCAATTGGAAACAGCAGGACAATCATGGAACAATGTTGGTCCAATTATCCTCAACGGAGGTTTGTTTCTGACACATGCACCAATCCTGGGACGAGCTTGGGTTTTTTTCAGTCTTATCAATATTCGCACGAGTGGATGCCTATGGGCGGTTGCTAGACCTAACAGCTAGGTTGCTAGCTAGGTTCTCTACCTCGGTGAATTTTCGTAAAAATCGTACAGAACGTTTGTATAGTCGGTGTAAGAAGTCCGTTAACAGTTCTAACGGAAATATTTTTATATAATGTTTTATCGCTGTTGTTTGAGAATTTCTAACATATAAGAATGATGGAAGACATATTTATGATGGTATATAGTCAGAGGGATATTGAAATTCGTCAATAACAACGTATTCAAAGATATTCTTGTTAGAATTGGTAACGGACTTCCTACACCGACTATACAGGGTGTTTCAGAATTCATCATTCGGACTTCCGTGGTGTATTCTCCAGCCACAATGCAATAATTTCCCGTTTGAAACAAATTTTTTTCACGCTCAGTTTTTGAGATATGAAAATTTTTATATTTTTCTGAAAATCCCAATAACTCAAGAGCATTTGTGTTCTCCATACTTGACCCTGACACTATTGGCTACGTTGGAAAACGGTGGATCTCTTGAAAAGAATTGAACCATTCTATCATTGTTTGTTCCAAAGCTATGGCGATTTGAAATTTTTGAACCTTCAGCCAATCAGAGTTCAGCAACTTCAAATCATTATAGCTCCAAAACGAACAATGATAGAATAGTTCCATTCTTTTCCAGAGATCCGCCGTCTTCCAACTAAGCAAATAGTGTCAAGCTCAAGTATGTAGCACATAGTTTTTTTACAGTATAATTTGAATTTGAAAAAAAATCTAAAAATGCTTGCATCTCACAAACCGAGCTTCGAAAGAATTTTTTTCTAACGGGAAATTATTGCATTTTGACTGTAGAATATGCCACAGGAATGCGAATGATGAATTCTGGGACATCCTGTATTGACGTTATTTGGTGATGAAACTTCCCACTGAGATGCAGAAACACGCCATATTCAAATTGATGTTGCGTCGCAAGAAATCACGATTGAAGAAAGAAGTTGAATTCATTCTGGGAGTCATACTTCGCCCTTCAGAATGCCTTTTCTTTTTATTTTTCTCTCACGACCCTTTTTCATTCAGTCATGATACTTCAAATGTTCGTCTTTCTTTCTAAAATTGGACCGAAAATTTTGAGCAGTACATTTGTGTTAGTTATCGAGTAGTGGCTTAGTTATTGAGCTATGAGGATTTTCAAATTTTTCTTGAAATCCAAACAACTCAACAGCATTATCTTTTATATTCTTGAGCCTAACACCATTCACTGAGTTTGGAAAACGCCGGATCTTTGCAGAAAAATCCAATTATCCTATCATTCTTTGTTTCGGAGCTACAGCGATTCGAAATTTTCTGGCTTTCAGCAAATCAGAATTCAGCAACTTCAAATTACTACAGCTCCGAAACAAAGAATGATAGGATATATGAATTCTTTTCCAGAGATCCGGCGTTTTCCAACTTAGAAACTGGTGTTAGGCTCAATAATGTAGAACACAATGCTTTTGAGTTATTTGGATTTGAAAAAAAATCTAAGAATGCTCATAGCTCAAAAACTGAGCCTCCAAAAAATTTCTTTCAAACGGGAAATTATTGCATTTTGGTTCCAGAAAACACCACAGAAATCCGAATGATGAATCCTGAAACACTCTGTATAGAATTCTTTGAATGAGAACAGCGGAAAGTGGTAAAGGTCAATGATAAATCATCCTGTACAGAGATTGTCGATGGGTATCAAAGTATTCGTAAAAACAGCATTCTCTTCCATTTCAGTCTTTATGAATTCACCATCAGATTGGAAAAAATTTGGGAATTTGATCACGCGTGTTCTTCATAACAATGGACACAGCGTTGAATGTTCACGGTTGTTGTATGTTGGAATTGATTGATATCATCCTGCCCCACTCGTTGTATACGATGGTTTGTCGAATGGAGACTTCAATGCATATATCAAATCAAATGTTATGAATCATTCATGAATCAAATTCCATATCCCTGCATCATTTCACGAACATCCTTACATTCCGTATAATCAGCAATCTTCCGAATAACGAAAACACACATGGTGGCCTCACGGGCATGAACAATCTGATGAATGAATATTGTTCCTATGATTGGTTTTGCAACACTGAATATGCATGGAGGAAAGTAGATACTATTGGGTATGAAAAATATTATACCGACAGAAATCTACTACTGTATCCAAAAAATAAGGTGACATAGCATTCATTCTCAAAAATCTTTATTTATTCTCCCAAATCAAGTTCATCGCTTTCAAAGTAATACAATGCACTTATGTCAACGCATTTTCCAATCTTCGGAACAGTTTTTCAAGTCGGTTTCCGGGATGGCCTTCAGCTCTCTCTTCGATTCGGCTTGGATCTCCTTTATCGACTCAAAACAGTGTCCCCGGAGCGGTATTTTGAGTTTGTTGAATAGCCAGAAGTCGCACGGTGCCAAAGCAGGTGAATATGGTGGTTGTGGAACGATATGGGTCGAGTTTTTTACGAAATAGTCACGAAGAATCAATCCAGTGTGAGCCGGTGCATTGTCGTGGTGCAAAAACCAAGAGTTGTCTCGCCACAATTCCGTTCTCTTTAGGCGAATACCCAAGTGTGTATTAACGGCGGGCCCAATCTAAGCCCAGGGTGGGTACCCTTGCTGCCCAACGTGGGGCGAACCCTGAGATGCTAACATCGTTCCCAGCTTGGCTGTATTGTTTTGCCTGAGAATTGGTAACACCATGGGCCCAGCATGAATCAAGACTACACGAAAAGAAGAAAACAGCACTGGTTACTGTCCATAACAGCAATCAGTTGAAAAACAAATGAAAACACGCTTGGATGATAGAGGTTAGCGCGATCACAGTGATGTGTACTGCAGTGAAATTCGTCAATGCTGCTTGGACATTAACGGTTACTGGGAGACGCAGTAATGGACGGCGTGAATTTGATTTTTCATTTTTTTTCAATGAATTACTGGGATGCACAGTAACCATTGCTGTTTTCTTTTTTCCGTGTAAGCAATCAACACTACCCCTCCCTTTTTTTTGAAATTGGAAAATTGCTTCGAATTCTACCCCAGCAAGCATGGATTTCAGCCCCACTTTGGCCTAGTCTTGGGCCTAGTGTTGAGCCCCATCGTGCTTATATGGGCCCAAGACTGCACCAAAGTGGGACCGATATTCATACACGCTGAGGATTGTACACATATGCTCGGGATATAAATTCACCCCAATCTTGGCCTAACGCGGGTCCGAATTGGGGCCAAGTTCAAATGTGCCCGCGCTAAGATTCATTATTCCCATTTCACACCAACCATAATTGTATAGGAAAGCATAACAGGGCCAAGATTGAGCCAACATGGGCCCCATCGTCATTCGCCAATACTGGGTTAAAGAGGATGGACCCAACCTGGGACCCATTGTCATTATAGGCAATAAACGCTTGAGTAGCTTCACATAAACGACGCATAACGCTCAAATAATATTATTTGTTGACGGTTTGACCCGCCGGATTATACTCCTTAACATATGAATATTAGGGATTAGGAAAAATCTCTATAATCCAGATACCAGGTACTTGTCCTCAGATGCTTGACGTTAGTATCTATTTTCTTTCCGTGTATATTACTATAATACAAGATGCATTTATATTTCATCACACACCAACGTGAAATCAACGATGTCATCCTGTTTCCTTGTCTTGTGAGTTATGTGAATAATGGAAAAATGCCAAACCTTGAGTTTGTCTTCTTTGAGAATACATCACGAAGTCTTATGAGATTCCAGGGCGGCTTGTGATTAGTGGTTAAGTTCGTTCCCCTCGTTACTGTATCGCAATGGTAGAGGTACTCGATGAATCCAAAAGTCTTATAAAACAATGCTTTGAAGTTAACATGCCGGGAATGAGGAGGGGTTGCGCACACTCATCCATCAAAGAGTCAGTTCATCGTGGAAAAGTTCACGTAATTAGCCGTGCAATTTGCACAGATTATTAATTAAGTTCATTAGCGTCATTCAAAGGCTTATGAAAATTTGAACACGGTGTAGTGAAGTGCCATTGTTCGTTCAGTAGAAAAACATCGGAGATGAGAAACCGTATGTAACTCCAATTACGCAGAATATTATTCTCATGTATGATAAGGAAAATAGCTTAAGGTCTCATAAGGAACTAAGAGATCCTTCTTCCTCGAATGATAACACTGATGCACAGGGTGAATCGTTTTTACTTCGCATAAACTATTTATACAACGGATACGGATATGATATCCTGTTCATTTCTACATGTTTCATAGTTCAGGCATAGTGCAACTTCATAAGTCTTTTCGGTATACTCGAAATTTCGAATGACAAGCAATCGCGAACTATTCTCCACAGATAACACAAAGGACTATATTCAGCAATCCTCAAGAACTAATCTCCACCCGCCATATTCAGAACTCACTGATGCTTTATCAACATCGAAGTTTTGATTTTCGCAGTATTCGACATCGAGTTTCTTATACGAAGAAATAAAAATCACTTTTTCAACTTTCCTTCGTCCTCGCGGAGAGAGATCGAGTTGTGATGTTACTATTCATGGGAAAAGTTTTAATTTGCCTAGTTTCAGAGACTTCCCTATCTCTTTATAAAGCAACCCTCGGCTGAACCTTGTTGCAAAATCGTATACGTGTATTGTACATGACAGTCTCTTTGAAACGCTCGGGTGTATATGAAAATGGGAACAAGAAGGAAAAAAATGAAACTTGTATACACATAATAAGCAGATAATAGGTTCGAATGGTATGGAGGTAATTCTCATTGAAGTAGGTACTGTAGAAGGCATGGGAATTTCATTAATATATCGTAGCAATCACGAGATTGAATGATGCAGAATTGTATTTGATGTCTGAATGAACTCTGGAGGAAAAGCAAAACTGAAACATTGTGTTTTTTCCCTTTGATTGAAGAGAAATATTCAAATTCCGAAATTTTCATACAACGTCAGAGGGAATGAAACTTTATCAAATTCTCTTTACGGTTACAGATTATTCCAATGGTCGTACAACTATGCAAGCCACACCCATTATGCGTCAGCTCATACGTTGGTTCTCCAGTAATTAGCAATGCATGTACGTTCTTACCTATTCCTCTTTGGTTCGTTTCTTTCTACGTGCACCAAAATTTATTACGACGTTCAACAAACATGATTCCCCATCAACATATAGGATAGAATATTTGTTCTTCCGTTTACATTCCGTCATGGATTTGGAGTTTGGAATTTTGTTATTTTCTTATTGTTTAAATAGTTTTCATTTCGAAAAGCATGTAGTCATTCTTCGAAGGAATTATAATAGCTCTCGATAGTGCGGTTCTGCTGTAGATATCTACATCAATCTCGCATTTCTATTGCAGCTGTCATTCTGTCGTGAAGGATGATGAATGATGGACCGACGACATGATTTCAATTCCAGCGACTCCAATTCATAGAAGAATAATGCATCATAGCTTTGGCTTTGGAATACCGATAAGAAAACTTTGTTGCAAAAAATGTAAGAATTTTAGTGAAACTTTGCACACACAATATTGAATCTAAATTTCATGTGAAATTTTTCTACTGTTTCCAAATTCCATAGCAACTCTATAAATTAACATTATTCAGAGAAAGGATTCAAATCGCATTGAAGAAGAAGAAAATTGAAACATACAAGAAAATGTGAATCACACTGAGGGAAATAATTAGGGTATCAACAAGGAAATATATTCTTGAAAATTTTTGAGAATACATATTCTTGATTACAGCTGATATGTTGTAGACCCAGGAGAAATTCTCTTGAATCAAGAAAATATTAGGAATTGGAATTAATTCGTAGCGTTTTTTTAATGGAAAAAAGTTATTTATTTGGAATGAAAATCAAAGAATACATTATTCAAAGTATTGCCCATCGCTTTCGATTACTTTTGACCATCTTCCGGGCAAGGAATGAATACCGTGTCGGAAGAACGCATCATCTTTGGATGCAATCCACGAATCGACCCATTTTTGGCAATCTTCGTAACAAGTGAATTTTTGCTCAGACAAGCTATGAGCCATCGAATGGAACAAATGGTAATCGGATGGCGCAATATCTGGAAAATACGGTGGGTGGGGTAGAACTTCCCAATTAAGTGTTTGGAGGTATGTTTTCACCGGTTTTGCGACGTGCGGACGAGCATTGTCGTGCAGCAAAATGACTTTGTCGCGTCTTTTGGAATATTCCGGTCGTTTTTCTTTCAATGCACGTCTTAAGCGCATCAATTGTAGTCGGTAACGATGCCCAGTTATGGTTTCATTTGGTTTCAACAGTTCATAATAAATCACACCCATCTGATCCCACCAAATACAGAGCAGGAGCTTAGACCCATGGATATTTGGTTTTGCCACTGATTGTGATGGTTGGCCGGGCTTAACCCATGACTTTCTGCGCTTCGGATTGTCGTAACAATTCTATGCAAGAAACCTTTTTTTTTCTGCCGTTGAAGAAGTTCACACGTCAAAAAACGCCCTCGATGTCCCTTGGTTTCAATTCATATGGGATCCAACGTCCTTCCTTCTGGATCATGCCCAAACTTTTCAGACGTTTTCCTACCGTTGATCAGTCAACTCCCAATCATGTCGACAATTCTTGAAGGGTTTGACATGAGCCTTCATTGAGCAACGTCTCCAAATCAGTATTTTCAAATTTTTTGGCTGGCCAGGTCGCTCCTTATCATCCAAGTCGAAATCACCAGCTTTGAAACGTGCAAAACCATTTTCGACACGTTTGCTCAGCTAGACCAAATTCACCATACACTTCCACTAGAATACGATGGTCTTCAGCAGCACTTTTGTTCATATTGAAGTAATGGAGTAAGACTCCCCGCAAAAACACTCCATCCGGTATAAATTTTGACATGTCCAATAAGTTATGAAGTGTTGTTATTCACGATTCGAAAAAAGGTTATGTAAAACAAATGACGTCAAATAATAGCTGTTTCACGGTGAATAGACTATTGTAGGTAACAACGGAGTACTGTACTACCTACGTCAGCTTTTGCATAACGCTACGAATTAATTCCAACACCTAATATGTCTTCGATTCAAGGAATGCCTTTTTGGTTTTAGGAAAGTTTTGTGACATCAAAGATACGTATTATTGAAGAAATGGATTTTTCGGAGCAAGAAAATATATTTTTAATGATAGTATAATGATTGTTCTCAGTATGGAGAATTTATAAACCTGCAATATACGAAACATCTTTGAATCTCAGTGACAACGTTCTGAAAGAATAAAAATGTCTTCCCAGCCCTTCTCTAGCATCAAAGAGAAGTGAATGGTGGAAATCTGACACTTGGAAGCGTATAAAATATCAACAAATACCGCATTAGATTCTATGATTCGCATGGAAATTTCAATTCCATATGTATAAACACTTTTATCACGAGGAAAATAAGAATATTTGGATGAGATTCAATTTGCCAACTGACTGAATTTCATCTTTCATTCGGTTGCCAAGATCATACACCACATCACGAAGGGAAAGTAATCGATTCCTTATATATCAATACATTGGTTTGTATTTTCGTACAATTCAATCAGTTTGAAAATCCAATTCTAGAATCGTTTGGAACGACATTGTCCTTCCTCTCGTAAAATTTCGATAAGCTCCCATAAAAAAAAACGTTGGAAATAAACCGATCCGGAATAGATCTTTATAAAAATCTCAAATATTTGATGAAATACGTTCACGTCGTTCGATACATAATCTTCTTCGTGATATACATATTGAATCTCCATTAAAAGACTCTTACTTGAAACTCAAAATACGGAAGGAGTTCGACGGAGGAGTACCGAGAACCTCGAGCTTGTAATGTATCATCTTGCATTATGCATTGTACGGAATTTCTGAATATGTTCCTTCTTACTCTCTTCCTCCATTTCTGTTCCTCTCTCGAGGAATCAGTACCATATTTCGCAAGAGTAAAGGGATGCAGCGGGAGGGTTCCAACGGCAAACCTTCAGAAAGGTTCTTCAGCTCATTACTACTACCATCTCGATATCAACTAAAATCACTATCAACGTAATTGCGCGTGAAGAAGTTGCATGATGTTCCGTGATTTCTGTTGGTTCCGTAGTTTCTCCCTGAACTTCACGTTCGTATGAATGGAGAATGAGAATTGGAGGACGTAAGTTCGTCGGGATGAAGAAAAATATATCCCGTTATCAGCTTGTCTCCATTCCAAACTGAAGAGATGTATTTTTCATGCTCCAAAGATCTGATACCGTCCTAATTACACGGAGAAAAATGATTTTGAAGTCAAATTACAAACCAGCAGGACCAGATCTGGTTGACCCTAATCAGACGTGCCGAATTAGGGCCTCACCAGCGCCAGATCTGTTTGATCGGGATTGGGAAAGGCACATCTGCGTGAGGACAAGAATTTTTGTTCCTTGTGGAGGAAAATTTTCGACACGCTGCTGACGGACTTCTGGGTCAGTTCGACAACATTGGTGCATTATATCGCTACGGAGCTCGAACGTACTTTAGGATACTCTGGGTTAATCTCCACACGGGATCTGCTGGGTTTTGGCATCATGGATTTTTGGTACAATGAGCATTTGATACAAGTATCCATTATTTCAATCCGAAAAAACCTAATTAGGTCTAATGTGAATTCTTTAGATCTGATTGATTTTTTCCTCGGATTCATTTTCACATTTGGAATAACTCACTATATATCCAGAATTGAAATTTTTCAATCGAATTGGTAAATCATAAAACCTGAAAGTTTTTATGTTCAATTTCAAAAACATGTCCGTAGATTAATATCTCGATACTTCTCAAGCTAACACTCGTATTTAGTTTACTTTTCCACTCCTGCGCGTGAAGGAACGTACAAATTTATCATCAATAAATTTCTCTTCTACCCGCTGCCGCGGGTGGAGTACTTTTAAAGTTACATTCAAACTTGCCATATGGATCGTAACGACTATAAAAATCCGCACTTCAGAGCCATAACGTGGGTTCACAACTCTATATGTTTATCCGTTGTCAATACATGGAAAATGTACATACTGTTTTTGACATGAATGTAACATACATACACACATCCACGAACTCATAACACCCAAACACATCGATGTGCTTTTGCTTCTCCTTATACACAGATGAGAGGTAAATTGTCTTTTCTATCCTTCCGACCTCGGTCCGCCTGAGAGCTTTTTCGCATACTTTTTCCCGCATAATAGAGAAGGAAATGAGATGAGAAAAAAAATACACAATACGGTAAGATTGTATAACAACTTGAAAAGGAATATAATTGGCGAGAAATTGAATTATAAAAATTCGTAACGATGTTCAATGAATGTACTATTTGGTTGTTGATCAGCGTTTCCTTATGGAATTTATGGTCTATTCAATATATAGTCCAACAAAGAGAGTACACTCAAAGAAATTTATAGTCATGGTAACTATGTGAGAGGCAACTATGTAAATAATTTTCATTACTATGGACAAGTTACCAGAACTGTTTACGTAGTTTTGGATACTGGATATGAATGGTTGTCCTCAAATAGTTGATGTGACTATTTCAATTTCTCTCAGTGTATGAAATTTATAACAGATTATCTTTGTGCCAAGCTTGGGCCACGTGCAATGGCTATTCTCGCGCAATAATTAGTTGTTTGATAACTAATTTGTTGTTTCTTCAATTAAGGTTTTGTTCCTCGCATATACGTGCCTTACATTTTTCGCAGTCATATCCATACTCGCATAGATACTTTTGAGTAAAATTTGACCTCTGAGAGTGAAGAAGTCACTCCAAAATTGGAGTGGTTATGAAATTGTTGATTTTCGAAGAATGACAATTTCTCATGAAATTGAAACTAGCAACAGACTGATGTAATCTTTGGTAGAATTGTTTTATCGAACATACAAGTGGCTAAATCGCATCATTGAAAGCCCGATAAATTTTTGATACGGACAAGAGGAAAAAAATTGGCTGCCACAGCGAAATCTAAATTCGCTCGGTAGTTTTTGTTGGAACACCAAAGTTTTTTTTTTTTTTTTTTTTTGCAGGAATCAATTTGCTCTCACATGAGTCTTGTTAACTAAGGCAGTAGTTTTTCAGCTGTTACAGTACAAAGTGTCAACTCATCCAGCTAAATTTGTTTGCTATTCCAGTCATACACAGAGAAAAATAGGTGTTAATGGATATAAGAAATATTTTACTGGTTAGTATATGAGGACAAGCATCCAGATTATACTCCCAAACGCATCTAGATTATACCTCTCGGATACTAGTTTTTGATAACTTTTTATTACTCGGTATAATATTTATTCTACCCTTCAACATATGGGATATTAGAAACAAGGAAAAATTGGTATAATCCAGATGCTTGTCCTGAGATGCTTGCACGGAGAGAAGTGGTATAGTAAAATATGGATTAGGGTTCGAAGTAACCGGAGAAGAACATGAAAAAAACGGAAGAAAACGTTTTTTTTCGGGAACTTTCTCAACGTATTTTTCTTTGAGAAAAATATCGAAAGATGAAAATTTTTCATCAATTTTCAGGACATGGGAAAATATTTTGAGTGTTCGAGTGTTTTCTCAATATTAGTGTAATACAATGAAATTCAGGTTCGTAAAATTAAATAAACTAGTATTACATTCCAATCACACCACGTATCTAAGGATGTATATAACGGTTCATAATGTAAAACAACAAATAGGACTTTGCTTCTTCACATGAAATTTTTGCACATAACAAGAATATGACTCTTATTATCAGAGACTAGAATACGATTTGTACCTTGAGAATGAAAATCAATTCGAAAATTTCCAAACTTTGGGAGGATTACTTGAATTTGCTTCCAATCATAATACTTTTAGAATCAATTTGAGTAGATCAAAGTTGCTTCCCAAAGTGAGAAGCATTCGTTTTCCAATTGATCTTAGTCGAAATTTGAGGAATCTGAATCATAATCTGAATATGAATTATTGACATCCTCAATGGTTTCATCTTCAGTACTATTTGTTTTTTGCATTCCAGAATTTTTGGTAATAATGGCAATACTCATTACATGAGTAGCGTAAATTATGCTTGATCGCCTATTGAGTTTATAGGCCCTGATATATGCCAAGGTATTACACTAAATCGAAATTCACGTATGTCATTGAGATTTAAATCGTTTATTGAAACAAATTAATCATCGAATGTTGAAAAACCTGAAAATATGAACAATTATGATTATTCAATATCATTTCTACATAACATGTTTCATCTGGAAACATGAATTCTATACGAAGCAGTGTTCATGATACAACATGTTTTTCTATCCTCAATTTAAATTTCGTTTCAATAAACGATCCAAAAATTAGCGATATAATGCACGTAAAGTGTTTGCCACCCCAGCACGAGTATGAATGGATAATCGAGAATCAAATTTCCAAAATCTGCCACAACAAAAAATTTGACAAGAAAATTGATTTAAAACGTTTGTTTGGAAAAAAAATTGTTTTTTTCTCAAAAATTTATTTTTCCTGAAAATTTAGAACCCTAATATGAATGGACCAAACATTTGGTTACTACAAATCAGCCGCGTAGTTATTTTAATTGAACGTATCGTTAATTTAACTAAGCGTATTGTAATTTCAATTGAGTTGTTTAGTTATTTTGATTGCGGAGTTTGGTCTATCCATATTTTACTATTCACCCAGTGATTATCACTATTCCTTTTTCTCCGTGTAATAATAAAAATTTGCCTACTTCAGCACAACGTGAAACAGCGGAATCACATTTTGCTATCTCAATGAATGGTGTTTCCTCCGTGAAAAATATTCGAATCAAGTTCAGTCGGAAGTTACATCGATCCGTCGCTACTTTAAACTTCATAAATTTCACTCGAAAATTTGACAAACTCAGGCATTCGTCTTTCTGAAGAGTAATATCGTACTCTAACAATTATAAAGAGTAAATTCGAAGTTTTTGAACTCGGTTTTCTGCACAGTAAAACATTTTTTGTTAGAAACAGAGTCCACTTAAAGTTCGTGTTGAAAATCAAAACGGATAAGTGTCGAATTGATAGATTTCCAATGTAAACTCAACATTTGTGTTGATTTCTCACATCCTTTGTGTCAATATTCAAGAAAAATTCTGTGCAGACCATTTGGAACATGCACATGTTTGAAAATACACAAAATCTTCTATTGTGTAATAAATTTCCAACGTCAAAATTCAAAGCAGGAATTGAGAAGAATTACGAAAAATGAATGTTGATTGTGAATTTATTTCAGTTTATTTACTGCAAAACAAATAAGAGCTCTGAATATAAGGATATAAAAAAGTTGAATCCCCGGTCGAAAAATTTGAACGGTTTTTGTCCTCTCATTCTGTTCAAGACTGATTTTGTCCTGATTGTTGAATAATGCGGATAAAAAAACAGTACTTTTTCATGATTTCAATCTGAATTCCTCCTCAATCACTTTCATCCATTGGAGGAGAAATTCATACTAAAATCATGAGGAAGTACTGGTTTTGTCCGCATCATTCAACAATCAGGACAAAATCAGTCCAACAACGAAATATGAGGACAACACAGAGAAAAAGGAATACTGATAATCACTCAACGCATAGTGAAATATGGACGGAACAAACTGCGCAATCATGAGAACTAAACGGCTCAATCGAAATTACCATACCACGCTTAGTTAAACTAACTGTGAGCGAAGAAAAAGTCCATCAAATCAGGGTCAAGAATTCCCATCCATGGGAGAACTCTGCTACCACCATTTGGTGGGTTGTGAAAATTCCATAATTATTCTTCACAGTATTCATTCACACTGACACTTGCATTATTTCATTACAATTCCGACGCGACATACGCTACACAAAACCTTCCACGTTGGATCGAACTATGAAGTATCGAGGGAGTTTCGGTAACCGCCTTAGTCTTGTAACAGGTTTTTCCTTCCCCCGGGTCTCTCTTCAATTAGAATGAATAGCTGAACACTCGGTAGACAGTTCAAAGAAGAGAAGACGAGACAGAGATAAATATAAATATGTTCTTGTCGCAAAGCATGGCAAGGATCTGAATCATAGTCATTGAGGGCATGTGCTCTCAACATTGTGCAAAGGATGCATTTACCATTCGACCTATGGGTTAACCTCAGTACCGCATGCTTCTCTTCGTCTTTCTCTCTGCTACCTCTGAAGTTGCTGCGTAAGATAAGTACTCGGAGTTTGCTGTTTAATGATTTTAGGACAATAATGTTGTATCGTAATCGTTTAATTCATCATCATTCCATGTATTTTCCAAGCCTCTGTAACAAGACTCCCTTTATTTTATATAAAATGTGTTGAATGAATTCATGGAGGAAAGGTTGTGATCAATGTCATGAATAATTTTCATTATATATTCACAATAGATAGATTCATTTCAAATTACCATAATTTATGGCAATGGATTTATAAAAACATTTATAAATCAAAGTCTTATAGTTTATAATAGAATTTGTATACAATTGTCGGATCTTCTCATATTCATTATATATAAGATTGTGTATAGATTATGTACAATTAAGACTATGCTAAAATTTTCTGCGCTCCGATTTCAAGCGGTTGATCTGAACCTTGAGTAGAGTCCATCCTACACTGACCGCAATCCAAAGACTTTACCCTTACAACTCATACTTATCGCTCACTTTATCACCAGTAAATTCATACGAAATGATCGATTCGATCGTGGAGATTTGATATAGTAATGCAAAAGAACTCTCTTCCGAGTCTTTGATCATCTAGATTCATTATTTTCTGTTTCAGCTCAATGAACAACTCGGTTCGTTCGATATGGTCAAAGTTTTGATCTCTAATGAATTCATCGATTCAAAGTATAACTTTTTTCTTCGACGTTCTCTCAACTTTCAAAAGCCAATTTATTTTTCGACTCTCGTTGAATTCAACGCATCATATGCACAAGGAAAACTAAAGTAGTTTGAATGGGGAGTATCACTGAATATACACACGTGTGTAAATTCTTTCTATGTTTCTTTATATACATACATTTTTCTTTCAACATTCGTTGATTTGATGAGACGAGAAAAGGTAAATCTCTTTTCAAAGTTTCATGTCGTCGAAAGTTTTATGTAACTGTACTTGATCCACAACCGAGCGAATCTGTATTCCATGCCGATAGAATTCAGATATGTTTCAAACCAATTTAAATGACAAAGTCCTTTAGATGATCGAAAAAGTATGAAGCGGAAATTGAAACGACAAGTTTTAACGAGAGGAAAAGAAAAATCTCGAAATAAGGGAAGCGTAAATTTCGTGAGTTAATGTGTTCAAGATCGTTCGGTTGGAATTATTTTGAACAGATTATATTGTGCATTGGTTCGTTTGTTCATCGATATATGATCGAATTTGAATTGTTGTTATTATAAAGGAAATGTATCCTATAGTTACGTGGCATAAAATATGGCAATATTGATAAATTACTCATGCGTGAAAGGCATGGAGGCATGGAAAGTTTTCTTGCTTCAAAGTTGAGTATCACTTTATATAAAAAAATTTTTCAAGTCGATGACTAACAATAGGAAATCTTGATTAATTGGGATTGAAGCGATTACTGTTCTGCGGGGTTTTAGATTCTAACATTTCTTCACATCCAATGAAATTGAAAGAAATGAATGAAGATACATTATACTTGAATCGAAGTTCATCCACGCGTTTTTGAATCAAAAAAATATTTATTTGAACCTATTCAAATAACGATTTCTTAGATCCAAGGAAACACTTGTTTCTGTGTACAGTATTCTTCTCCTCCAACTAAATTCACAAAGAAAAAAATGGGAAAAACCCTTATCGTGTGGTTTTCCCTTTAATTCTTCCTATAAGGTATGACATGAGAAATAATTAAACACAGAAAATCCGTCTAAATTTAATACTAGTATCACAGAATTGAGCGTACTAAATTCGAATGGAATTCAGTACAAATTTCATGCATTCACGAGAAAAACCAGTGCAATTTCAGAATGCAATGAAACAAACATTACCCTTTCATTACTAATTAAACCATGCGATCGAATTTCCCTGCAACCTCTTCATGTCTTCATCTCACAAGAAAATGGACTTGACATTCTAGCGAGGAATAACGAAAAATTCACTCTCCCCTCAATTCTCTTGAATCTTGTTTTCTTCCGTTCCAGTGAGATTGCAATTACATTTTTCTCCCGCTGTGACGGTAGTACATCGACGCTTCACCCGAATGCATGTCACGCTCTTCGTTGTGACACGCTGTGCACAGGTTTTAATTGAAATTGACAGACGTTCTACAAAACAAAAGCTGAAGTTTCCAGAAAGTTTTTGATACGAGAAAAAGTAGAAGTAGAGCGAAGCTTTGAACCTTATCAACGCAAGAACGAACATCACATAATTTTCATGAACTCAAATTCAAATTGCGTCATCGTTGAATGTTTCAATCCCGAGGATTGAAAAATAAAGGGATGTTTGGAAGTAATTTCATCATTTTTTCCTTCACTTAGGTTGGATTCAGGGTATCTGTAAAACTGAATGAAATCACATCCGTAGTGAGATTAACAGTGGAATGAAACTGATAAGGTATCTACTCTGTATATGGATATTGTATCAACGAACATTCGATTTATAAATCATTCTTATTCGGAGTTTATTCCCTTAAATCTGGATCTCTGAACCTGAACATTGTGCTTTTTTACTACAACTCTTTGAATTCGTGAATATGTAATATCTTCATTCATTATTTTTTATTTAAAATAAAATAAATAGAACAATGATGAGCAACAATGAGACTTTGAGCGGGTTTTGCATTGTGCTTCGGAAAAGTATTCCGATTGATAATAATCAATTATCAATGAATGGGGTAAAATTTTGAATAAGGCTATGAGGTGCGAACGAATGTGATGGAGTATCAAATGATGGGAAGCTGAATAGGATAATCTATTCGATTAGGGAATATCTGAGTGAATACTACAATCAGAGGATTGGATCGACCACGCCCGTGGATGGATATCATCCGTTGGCGCATGAGAGCAGTCATTTGCACAAGAGCTTTCGGCGAATGCATGCATGATCATTTGTACAGCGCAAAATGCAATATGAATGCATGTTCAGAGTTCTACATGTATGTGGATTGATCTTCATTTCACTGCAATATTTCAACTATGGAAATCGATTTCGATATGATCATTCGTATCAGCGTACAAATGAATCATACTGGCATAACAAACTACACTGTAAGAAAGCGGTGTCAGAATTAATACCACGCGGATTCTATAAAAGTCCACCCCGAAATTCGGTCTAGTAATCACTCCAAACGGTGTGAGAATGACATCGTATGGTGTAAAAACAACGTCTTGAGGTGTTCAAATCACATCATTCGGCATGGACTTTTTCTACCACCGCCAATTTTCTTACAATTTAGTATATCGTAATAGCAGGTACACTGAGAAAAAGGTTTTCTTCTGACAAATCAACGCATTTGGTTGAGCATTTTCAAGAAATATCATTCCATACAAATAAGACACATTGATTATAACCAAACATTGTGTCGAGTCAAGAAATTCATATTAATTAACCATAAGCAAATCATTCATTTGATTCCAAGTGATTGAAGTTGATGTCAATGAATATGAATTCTTCTCAAATTCAGATCTATCGAATCATGATCGGTATGAAGTTGACTCAGAGAAATATGTGGTGTATTCAACGACTGTGTGATAAAATGAATATTAGTAAATATTTCTTTGCTCGTATCCAAATATACGATTTATTTACTTTGAACAAATCTCATTTGAGTCAACGAATTCTTTTTCTCAGTGTATAAGAAAAAATTTGCTAAAAGCGCAAGTCAAGTGATTCATACAACTCAATTGTTTTACCTCACATAATAAATTTTATTACTGGAATTAACATCTTTTATTTGCTGGAATGAATATTTTTGCAAGTATCACTTCTTCTTTGTTTGTTTTGCTTGAGAATAGGAAGGAGTTGAATCGCATATTTGAAATCCACCCAATCAATTTTTGGTATGAAAAATATTCGTATCAAGCGCAATCAAAAGTTACGTCAGTCCACCGCTGGCTTCACCGTTGCTAGCTTCAGCTTCATCCTAATAATTGTTCGTCACTGGACCGTAGACGTCATTACGTCGCTCACGTTTAAGGCACTCATTCATCGGTCAGTAAAGAGCAACTACTGTACAGAAAAAAATATAGATATTCGCTGTAAGGAACTACTTATTTTTTCATGTGATTCAATTTAATTTGAACTTCAATCTGAACTTAATTTGAATATTTTTAATATTATAAATTAATTGAGTGACTTTCAAGTATGTGTTTTGGTTGCTGAAACACTCCATGAAATCACTCGTTTAGAAGTTACATTAATCAGCTGACAATTTTAGCTCCACCGTTTTTTTTGCATCAATCGTCAATTTAAGAGATCCAACGTTCAACATGGATTTAATTCGGCGTTTACATTCAATTTTTGAATTAACGGAGTATTAGCTTAACTGATGTTTTGTCGCCAGTTATATTTGATTGATTATTTCCTTCAATTTTTTCCAATTTTACGTAATTTGTCCAGGTATTCTAGGTTGTATCTAGGACCTGTATAGTTATTATCGACATATCTTTCATAGTGGTTCACCTAATGACAGCCTAACAAGGGCTCGGCCTGGTATTATTGAGGGATAATTTTAACTTATTAATCAATTATCAATTTCTCAACATTCCATTATCATACGGGCAAATGAATTGTCGAAATTGAATATTCGTTTCCCATTCCTATGTTGTGGCGTTCCTAATTATGGCCACTATTGGCCCCGATTTGTTCGCCACAATTTGACCAGAATAGTGCCTCTGGGTAGTCTTCAATTACAACGAATATATCATACTTCAATTCAAAATGTAATAATCATATAAAACCGTAGTGACTGAATATGTATGATTTAATCCAAATTTGAACACTAATTACATTTATTGTACAAAGATTTCATTATTAATTTTCAATTCCCACGGAACATATTATTCCCAATACAAAAAATTGGTTTCAATAAAAAATATTAAATCATTATGATGGATTATCAGTTCCAGTGTGGAGTAATAACATGGCAAAAATTTTTTGTGGCTATCATGACATTGAAGTAAAGTGTCATCTCAACCAAGCTTTCCTTAATCTCAATGATTGGATATGCTGAAACTTGTGGGAATTGTTGCCCAAGTGACTCGAAATTGCTCTTCAAGTACTGTGAAAATGCCATTTGGTTGAATTAATTTGATACAGTTAAAAACATTTCATGGCACATTCATAGAACATGAATTGTCGTGAACGTACTATGAAGATACTTTGAACGTATTTAGCTATACCAAATGCATGTAATAAGAATATCCTATGATTCTTCCATGTACGTGGTTGCACTGCTTGGGTGACCAATTTTCCATGTATTTACAAATTTTGCCGCTTCAGGAATTGAATACAATTTATTGAAGTTCTCAATATTGGTCTATATTGGATAATCATATAAGGCCTGAATACAAAAACATGACATTTCTATGTAGGTCCTGTCTTGGATCCTCACTGTGGCCTAAACATTAATATGGAAAATTAATCAGAGCCCGATTATTGCCTAGAAAAATTTCGACACAGGATATTTCCTTTTAGATTCTGAACTGCAGCCCGTTTATGAGATCGGACTTGAACGATTATAACAATCAACCAAGTATTTGTTTAGCCTAAGGAACCTTGTACTTGTTTTCTGACTCTTTCAACTGACATAAATCCGTATCACCATTCGATCTAATCTCATGTAGCAAAGCCTTTCAAGTATCGTAAGATATTGTTTCTCCTTCGACTTGAAGAAAAAGTGCTTCCATAAGTCTTGACTTTGAATCTCTTACGTCAAGGTTTATACTATGCTCAGACCTTGATTTCCTCTTCATGCCAAGTACAATTTCTAGATTCAGGTACATACACGATTAAGTGCTTATTTATCAATTCGTAAACCCACGTTTTGTTTGCATTAATTTTCAAGTTTTCACTGGAATTTTTTCTCATTTACGTGCATGAATTCAGTTGCATACATATTTTACATTAAATTGAATATAAACTATAGCATAATCTATAGTTTTTCCATGTTTTAGTACATTAGATGCAATGTAGAATGTGTATGAACCTGAATTCACGTATATGATTGTAAAACACTTCCAGATATTTCTGACAGGGTAATCGCTGGAAGTAAAATTACATTCGAAAAGATCCAAAATACCGTCCTAAAGAACTATAAATCTTCGTTCAAATTCGATAGATTCAATTCTTGAAACATGAATCCACACCACATTTCTTGCGGGAGCAAACACAAAACATGATTTTATTGAATCGTTTGCGATCAAACTGCATTCATTGTACAAATTTGTTGTTCGATCTTGATGAAAGTCCTCCTCCATCCCCGAAATGATCATTTCGAATATCCGATTTGTACAGGAGGTATTATACACGATTCATTAATTTTTCCCCATTTCAAAGCTGATGAAAATTCACTGATTCAAATGAATTGATGCGCATCCGTAGGATGCTTTGATACGTGAACAGAGTCGTTGCCGTCATCGTTTGTATGATATTTTTTTTATGAATCTGGAATCAAATAATTCTCTGTTATCGGAACCCAAGTTGTCCATGGGAGATCGTTCGATTGGAACGATGATTTGTGTGGAATTAAAATTATAGGAATAAGAGAATGTGAACGATTGCTCGAGTAATTACTCTTCATCTTTCAAGAGGAGTACGGAATCGGTGTCACGATAAAGTGATATTTTTGAAAGCTGCTCGTTCTCGAGAAGCGCTATCTCGATATTATTAATCCCAATATTTTCAAGAATTTATATTTACTCTTGTGTAAAACATTTTTACGATTCTTTCATTTTGTATGAAGCTTTGCAATCAACTTGAGTGGTACCTCTCCTGCTTCTTTCTTTTTGCGTTTCCGAGAAGAAACGTACATAAACTTTCAATACTCCTTCTCATATCTTATCTTTATTCCTCTACAATTCCATATCAGTTACTTTCCAGATTTTCCTATTCGTCAACCATACAGATGTATGGTGTTCTTGAAATTTCAACTTCAATGTTAAACCATTTATGCATTGAGTTCATTTCATCGGTGAAGAAGAATGATGATAATACAGGATTCATAGAAAAATTCTCAAACGTACAAAATTTTTCTACTTTTTTATTCAATTAGAACATTACGTTGGAAAGTTTTAGAAAGAATATAAGAGCGTAGTTTCAAAATTTGGTATATCGTGGACGCTGTGGTAAACAATCCTTCCAGTGAAAATGAAATATTGTGCACGACACAGCAAACTAAGCGGAAACGGTAAAAATCTGTACCACGGTACGAAACTTATTTTCTCCGTACGTATATTTGATATGACCTCCCCTTCTGTGTTATTTATATCACATTTTTCCATTGATATTACAAAATGTTGTGATACAACACGGACGATCAATCGTTCCAGCAAAGTATTTTCATTTCACTCTACGAAAGGTACAATATTTCGCGTATAATACCAGTTTTATAAAAGTGAAATCACGTTGATGGAACAATTCAATGTGTTTCGCGCATTGGGATTCACAGTCTCTACAATGGACGTTGAATTTCAACGTGCGGGTTCTTTCTTTTCCAATAGCACGGAACGTTTGGAAAATTTACGAGTATCCGCGCAAAAGTTATTGGATCCGCTTTCACGACGATTCAGTGTACGAACGTGTTTGTGTTTCTGTGCGCGAGAGCAATCTTCCTCCGTTTTGTTCGTTTTCAAAGTCGTCGCGACTCGATTTATTTAGTAAAGTTGAGATTTCCAACGACCTTACACGACTTTTTGACATTTCGGTTCTTCCTTCTTCCTCCTTTCATCCACCCACGGGCCAAACGCGGGGTCGGGTACCACGTTCCCGTGACAATCTACGATAGTTCTTGAACTCGCTGCATACACGTTATTCTTTCGATGACAGTTACTCGCAGTTTTCTCGATCAGAATTCCCATTCGTTACATCCTAACAAATAAAAATGATTGTTCATGATCCAATTGAGCCGATTTCAATCATTTCAAAAACAATATCTGGGGGAGAAAAATTTTATCGTTTTGCCGATTATAAATTTTCAATCAGACAAAAACTGGTTATGTGAGAAGAATTGTTTATTGTGTTTCGAACGGAATGGAAACTAATGGAATATTCTTTTTCTTAATGCAAAGAAGAAAACAAAGATTTCGATAAACTGATATTCAGGAGGTGCATTTTCAAAACAAGGTATTTGAATTATTGCAGTGCTTATCGATTTGTATTCCACGTAGCTATCGAATCCTCTATTACTACAGAATCTAATAGCTTTGTCGAATACATGAATCCTGAATGGTATTCCGATTAACATTATCGTGGTGCTTGCGTAGGAGAGAATTAAATTCTAAAATAGAGCTATTCGTTTCAACGTGAAACTTCATGGAAAACCTCGATTTTCTTCCCTTGTTCGAGTTGATTTGAAGATACCACGTGTTTGAACTTTGTGGAACAGGATTTATGTTTCCTTTTGAGTTGAAGATGGTAGATTTCATTCTTTCCGATGAATCAGGTATCACATTCGTTCAATGCATATTGTTGTGAATGTACAATATTTGGTGTAAAGTCCCATGTAGAAATTCCTGTCGAATGCCAATACATCAGCCGATGGAACAATTGAGCCAGTATTGGTCCGAAAGTTGTAAGCAACTTGTTGTTGTTCGCGAACACCAACAGACGGTGATTCGACAGGACCAACACTGGACCGGTCGTACGAGGGTGGATTGATAAGTTTCCGGCCTGACCAAGAAAAACAACGTTTTTAAGAATTTTTTTTTTTTTATTTCTCAACATAATCTCCTCCAAGGCTGATACATTTCGCTGATACTCATAGCGGTGTTCTAGTCTAGTGATGCCATCTCTATAGACTGATTCGTCAAGCTCCTCAAAATACCCATTTACAGCTTCGATTACTTCTTCATTGTCCGCAAATCTCTTACCGCCAAGCCATTTTTTGAGGTTAGGAAACAGATAATAGTCACTCGGGGCTAGGTCTGGAGAGTAGGGAGGGTGCGGCATTAATTCCAACTTCAGATCGTTGATTTTAGCCATCGCAACGTTTGACGTGTGCGCTGGTGCGTTATCGTGATGAAACAAGATTTTTTTCTTCGCCAGATGAGGTCGTTTAATTTTCACTTCGTGGCTCAAACGTTGCAATAAGTCTGCGTAGTATTGACCAGTGATAGTTTTACCCTTTTCAAGGTAATCAATGTATATAATGACTCTCGCATCCCAAAAAACAGTAGCCATAACCTTGTTCGCCGAAAAAATTGTTTTTGCCTTCTTTGGAGTTGGTTCCCCTGGTCCAATCCACTGTTTAGACTGTTCTTTGGTTTCAGGAGTGTAGTGGTGGACCCAAGTTTCGTCAACGGTTACGAATCGACGCAAAAATTCGCTTGGATTACGCTCATACAACGCCAAATTGGTGGTAGAAATGTTCTTTCGAATCAATTTTTGGTCGACTGTTAGCAAACGCGGCACCCATCTTGCACAGAGCTTTTCCATATACAAATGTTGGTGCAAAATATTTTGTACACGTTCATATGACATCTTACAGGTCTCAGCTATCTCACGAACTTTTAATCTGCGATCTTTCAGCACTATTTGATGGATTTTTTCGATCATATCTGGAGTTGTGACCTCAATGGGGCGTCCTGAGCGAGGCTCATCAGAGGTGCTCACACGACCCTTTTTAAACTCGGAAACCCACTGCTTAACGGTTGAATATGATGGGGAGGATGTCCCCAGTGTTGAGTCCATCTCTTCTTTAATTTCCTTCGGCGTTAACCCCTTCAAATAAAAGTATTTGATGACAGCACGATTTTCCAGCTTTTCCATTTTTACGAAAAACACAGAGGCGTCTTGGTCAGCGTGCTCTCAAAACTAAACTAACATGGCGATCGGACTGAAACTATAGCTACAAGCTATCTAAGGATGGTACTATAGAACGCCACCTCAAGGTAGGCCTAGTGGCGCCATCTCTTGGTCAGGCCGGAAACTTATCAATCCACCCTCGTATATATTCATAAATTTTATGTATTTGTCGATTTATTATAATTCATATTCTTCTATGAATTTTTCGAAACATGAATGAATACATAGATTTGTAATTGTCGATTGATAATTTGAACTCGAAAAATCTAATTGACTTTTCTGAGTGCTTATTCTCCACGTTTTTCTTCAATGAATGAACATGCATTCATTAGCAGTCTCATCCATTTAATTACTAGTGTGTTCAAGAAGTAAGGTGACATTTGAATTTAAACTCTGTGCGCAAATGTATTTGGAGAAGTGCTCTCATTTTCAGGTTGGTAAGATTGCCTTTGATATCTGTGCCAAAGGTCACATCAAAATATTCATTGGTGTTTGAGATACGCTTCATTTCAGAAGCCGCTGGAAGTGGATTTTTCGATTTTTATAATGTCTGCATTTGTTGAGCAAAGAATTTGTATTGAATTTTGTTTGCGGGATAAATTTTCTGCTGCTCATTCATTGGGGTTGGTGCAGAAAGGCTTGGGTGATGAGGCTATGTCGAAAAAAAATGTTCACCAATGGTATAAAGAGTTCCAAGTAGGTCGAGAACGTGTCGAAGACCAATAGTGTCCCGGTCGACCATCAACTTCAACTGACGAAGTTAACGTCCGAAAAATCAAAGATTTGATGCTTGTAAATCGTCGATTAACAATTAGAGATCTTGCTGATGATGTTAGCATTTCAAAATGATCAGTCAATACCATCTTGGAGGATGTTTTGGGCCTCAGATGCGGCAAATCTCGATTGGTACCGGAAACACTGAATTTCCTGGAAAAACATCGTCGCGTTGAAATGTGTAAGACAATGCTTCCTGACTATCGAGACAAGATGAAACGAATTATTACGGGAGATGAAACGTGGATTTATGCTTACGACCCGAAAACAACCGTTCAATCAAGTGATTATCGCGCTGAAGGTGAGGCAAAACCAAAAAAACCGCGCCAAAGTTGCTCAAAAATCAAAGTTATATCGACTGTTTTCTTCGAATATCGTGCACGGAAAAAATAATTTAGCTGCAGCAGCTAAGTAGCTGAATTATTTTTTCCGTGTGGTGTTGTGCATTTCAAGTTCCTTCCGCCGGGTCAAACTGTCAGCAAAGAATATTATTTGAGCGTTATGCGTCGTTTACGTGGGGCTATTCGCCCGAAGAGACCGGAATTGTGGCGATACAACTCTTGGTTTTTGCACCACCACAATGCACCGGCCCACACCGCATTGATTTTTCATGACCACTTCGCAAAAAAACTCGACCCATATCGTTCCACAACCACCAGATTCACCTGCTTTGGCACCGTGCGACTTCTGACTATTTACCATACTCAAAATACCGATCCGGGGACACCGTTTTAAGTTGGTAGAGGAGATCCAAACCGGATCGAAGAGAGAGCTGAAGGCCATCCCGGAAACCGACTTTATCAACTGTTTCGAAGATTGGAAAATGCGTTGGCATAAGTGCATTGTATCCGGGGGGGGGGGATTACCTTGAAGGCGATGAACTTCATTTGGGAGGATAAGTAGTATAGGCCGGTCACTAGTATCAAAATAATGGCAGTAAGCGGAGAGAAGTATACGGTAATCATTACTGGGAAGATCTTACTAGATTACTAGGAATTCAGTGACATATATATTTCAAAATTGTAATCAGTACCATTCAAAATTGTAGTGTGAACCATTTTATTGATTCAACTAAACCTGAAGATTATTCCATGAGAAAATCATGGAATGATCTTATATGAATCGATGATACAGAAGAGATCAAGATACTTGGATGTGTATGAATAGAAGGAATGGAACGCAGTGTCACAATAAGATCACTCATATTCAATATAATAACTCTATGTTGAAGAAAATCGTATAGAATCTTATATCTACAACAAACGACAGACAGTGTGTTTACGAAAATTGCTTATGTGTCATTAAAGGTCTTCCAAAATTCGATACAAATATTCAGGATTATTCAATTCAAATCTATTATATATATATATATATATATATATATTACATGAAATTGAAATTCTTCACAATGTCAATCAATTAATTACACAGGCCTGCGAAATATGACTTTTTATTTCCCCCTCGAACAATAATGTTCTTTTCCGAAGCATTTTGATGCGCTGAATCCGAATCTGGCTGCAGAATTGCTCTATCACGTCAGGTTTTGGAAATATTTCGACCTAAAAATGTGAAACACACTGTTTTTCGACATATTTGGGGTTACGTAAAGTCGAAGGGTAATTTTTTCCCACAAAACTAATAGATGCACCTCAAAGTATAAATCATCTTCTTCCAAATGCCATTGAGTTTCCTCGAATATCTTTTTTTTTCATTGAGATACCACAGTTGGGAAATTGTGTCTCCACCTATTTATTGAATACATGAGCCCATAAATTTCAAATTATCGTATCTCAATGAAGAAGAAAAATATTTAAGCAAACTCAACGGCATTTTAAAGAGAATGACTCCTACTTTGAGGCGCATCTATTAGTTTTGTGAAAAAAATTACCCTTCGACTTTGAGTAACCTCAAATATGTCAAAAAACAGTGTTTCCCACATTTTTAGGTCGGAATATCCCAAAAATCTGACGTGATATAGCAATTCTGGAGCCATATTCGGATTCAGCGCAGCGAATTCCTATAGGAATGAGAATTTCATTGCCGATCAGTGTAATAAATGTGAATGCTGATCATGTTGTTGGGACATATTACACAAACTTAGAATGGTCGTAACTTAGCAAAAAAAAATCATACATGACCGTTCAATAGCTCATTTTAAACGGGAAGAGTAGTGTAAATTGATACAGTTGGAGAAAAAGATCAAGAAAATTTTATGCGTCCTGTACATAAACTCAAAAGTAGCAAAAAAATGCATTTTCCCAGTACATACTCTTAGATATCTCAGAATCCTGGCGTGATAGCCCAATTCTGACTCCAGATTCGGATTCTCCGCAGCAAATTACTCCGGGAAATGGTCACCAGTTCCAAGGGGGAAAATCTCGCAGGCCTGTGTTATAATATAATTTCCATACGAATATCTAAGTTCTTGTCGATTATTAAATTTATCAGTCATAATATAATAGAATAGGATAAAATAATGATTTGAATAAAAATTGGCTGATCAAAAATTACCAATATCATATACAAAAGAACTAATGATTCTCTTCAGAAAAGATGAGAGATGGCAGAGAGAGAAGAGAGACTCATCGGGTTGTGTGAAAGGAAGAGGGTCCGCTTTAAAGGCGTGTATTGAATGTGGCGAATCTTCCTTGGATTTTAGTTTCTTCCTTCTGGATTCGTCTGTTATTCATTTCAAGATCTTGTTGAATTTTCCTCCTCAATCAAATTATCCAAACGATTTGTCGTGGTCGAGGTTTTCGACATTAATTAATTTCAATGATAACATCGACACATGTCGTCTATTTTATATGAAGTCGATCAATTCTATATATATATATATAAAAGATGTCTGGCTATCTCTTTCGACTATCGTCAACCAAGTTGTCTCTTCGACTCCCTTCCCACTTTCTCCTCCTTATCATTATCTCTCCTCTCTCCCCCCTTCTTCTTGCCCTTCCTTATTAATTCTATTTCTTTCCTTCTTCTCACACATCTTTGCTCTTTTATACCGTTACAAGTGAGAGTGATGAATTGTTCACGTTAGTATGGAAACGGTTGGTCAACACAGGAACGATCACCAAATCGCGAGTCAGCATTCAATTCCTATTTGAAAGTCGCGTTGAGAAAACAAGAACGAATAGTAATCAATCCCATGCACTTTTCTCAGTGTAATCGACACCGAGAGGGTTATCAATGTCCGGATAACGCTGATAATCGAATTGACAACGAGATTATCAGTATCGGACAAGAGCCAATCGGCTTTTCATTCCGACTCTGAGCTGACGGTCGGAGCACGCCACCCGACGTCGGGACGTCAGTCCAGTCGTCAATTTCTACGTGGATTCAATTCACAAAATGTCCTCAACAATTTTCATCTCGGACAAGTTTGTACATTGAGAAAAATGTATAGAACTGCTCTTTATATAATGACTTGAAGCATTGATGAACATTTCTCTTTGAACTTATAGTTCCATAATTGTAACTTGAAGTTTCCTCAAAGTTCCTAAAACCACGTGCCGAACATGAAGTCAGTTTTCCTAAGACAAGACACAGATTACCATCATTTGAAAGAGAAATGTATCTCAGTATCCACTTGTTCCAAAACTCCTGTTATTGTCGGGATTCGGTCATATTCCCTTATAAAAATTCATACCTGAATTGTGTTGATAATTATTCAAATTTCAGATGGAATATTTCACAGGAAAATCTTTGAAGTGATAACTAAAACAATTTGGCCAGACATTTTATTCGAAATATTTCAGAATTCCGACATTGATTCAGGTGGTTGATTGGCAAAAGTACTTGAGTTGTGCTGGATATCTTCAAGTAAGTGCAAATGCATCGAGTATGTGATGATTATAAAATCACTCCTCTGCGCAAATAAAAGTGTTTCTTTGAATCTAAGAGATTTTTATTTGGATAAGGTGACATAAATATTTTCTTAACGGAAATAAATATTCTTTTGATGTAAAAAATTTGTGTTCAGAACAAAGGGCGAATGCTAAATTCTTTCAAACTAACAAAATATTGATTTCAGTCAAAGAAAGATTTAATTCGACCTATTCAAATAACAATTTCCTGGATTCGAAGAAATACTTTTATCTGTATCTGCTCGCAAGAAAAAGCATCTCCATTCCATTTACGTGCAGAGAAAACACCCAGTGCATAAATGAACCAATATTATCGATGAGTGCAATGAATAATAATGAACATGGGTATGAACTAAAGAGGAAGAGATTAAATTTTATTAGCATTTCGTCCTTATGGTACCCATGTACTTGTACGGTTTTGTACTATTCTCTCAGAATTCGAAGCAGAAAAATTTGATAATAAGCAATGGTATCAAAAATTCTACTCAAGATTTTGATCGTGTGCAAGGTATATTGAGAAAATTATCCTCGTGGTTGATGTTATGCTGATTACGTGGAATTTAGAATTGGAGCTGACCATGAGCACATGGAGAAAACTCTGGCGCTATTATTGTATGTGAGATTTTCATAGTGTTGTAGCTCGCACAGCCACATACTAGCACAGAGCAACTGCAGACGACAGTTGCTCGAATGGCGAGGTAAACTTGTACTCCAGGAGTACGACGGTGTGCATAGCAGCGCCCAACCCGAAGCCTGTTTGCTCCGCGCCAACCAACTGCTGTATGCTGTTCAGAGCAAATCGAGACCTGCGCAATAACATTGGAGCAACTGTCGTCTGCAGTTGCTCTGTGCTAGTATGTGGCCGTGCGAGCTACCACACTATGAAAATCTCACATACAATAATAGCGCCAGAGTTTTCTCCGTGCAGGGATTCGAAAAATCATTGACAAAAAAGCCAAAGATGTCGAGTTGAAACTCGAACTGAGTTGAATCTGAAAAAAAAGCTGTTTGAATTGTTCCAAATAAATATGTGTATGAAGAAAATGAATATTTGTTTGACAGGAACGAGTTTGTTATTTGAAATAAGGATCAAATGATACATTTCTTTAAATGAACCAATTATCAATTTTTCTCGAACAAATATTTATCTGGCCCTATTCAAATAACAATTTCTTAGATTCGAATAAATACTTTTTGGTGTGTACTTATATTGAAGATATATATCAAAGAACTTTATATTTCATAATGCATGTTTAGGAATAAACTCGAATAATCTATGAAGAAAAAATACTTACTTTTGTATAACATGTTTAGAATGAACGAACTTCAAGTTCAAGATGGATCGAGTTCAATGTTGTGACAAAAAACAAAACAACTCATATAAAAATATAACAGCAAGAATTTGCATCATGATTGATCGACTACTCACATTTGAAGTGAAGTGAATCATTAGCCGTAACGAAAGTACGGGAAATACAAATATTTTTAACAACTTAATTAAAAATTCTGACATTAATTGTATTTAATGTCCAAACTTCTACTCGGTTTCAATCAAATTGACGACACCACCCCGTCAAACCGATTCATCCGAACCACCCTCCTATTCGTTTGTTTTTTATTAATTTGATGGATCAGAATATCTACAAAACCCCATTGTAACAGCTTTCGATTTTCCCTTCCATTGTTAATTTACTTCACCGTTCGATTTGAGTATTCTCATGCTCAAGTCATCTCATCCTTGCTATTTTATTGGAATATCTCCTCTCATCGAGGGGGTTTTTGTATTGACTTAACTTTTCATACTTTTGACGAGCGGAAAGAATTGTTTATAAATGGGGGAATGCGTGGTACATCATAATACTAGATTGAAAAATTCATTCCATTTCAGCGGGCATCTATCAGTATTTCAAACACGCTCACGTACACGCTCCATACAATAAAAACTCACAGATATTTTCAACTGGATTCGTGGCGTCGCTTTACAACCCTACTGTTCATCGATTCGTTTCGCACATACCTCGACAACAAGTATTATTGTACGTATGTTGGAATTCTTTCTCGTGAGATCTTCTCTTCGCGTACTCAACAACACCGGCCTCATCAACTTCGAGATGCCATCCAATTCATTCGAAAAAAAAAGGAGAGGAGAAAAAGTGTTACAATATTGAATATTCGTGACTAACCCAGTTTGGTGATCGAATTTTTCTTCCTTTTTTTCCTCTCATCAATTTTCCATAGGGAGAAAATTTTATATCGAACGAAATTCTGACGGTATTTCCTAGTGGAGGTGTGTGCTGTGATGAAAAAAAGTAGTAGGAAAAAGCGAAGGTACATCAATTGTTCGTAATATTGTATTGAGAATGGTTCATAAAATCATGAAAACTTCAAGTGTGTTTCAATCGAGAATTATATGGAAAATTCATTTGTCTCTTATTTCAGTTCATTGTTTGGAAGATTATGGACGCTTGAGAATGCTGTGTTTGGTAGATGTAGTTTGTGAAAGGATTGACTTCAGTATAGTATGAAGGGAACGAATAGTACAATTGACCGATATATATATTCAAAAATGTGGTGTTGGAGAAACTCGATTATCACTTCGTGTTCAAGTTTATCATTCGAGGGTTCAGGTTTATCAGAAGAAGACTGTGATAGGTTCAAGAGTTCTCAGAATTCTAAATTTTTATGGTGAAGATGAAAATACCTGATATTGCATGAGAACTCTCACCTAGGATATCTGTAATCGAATAAGGCTTTGGAAAGATTTTTTCTATTCCATGAATAGTCTCACCAATACCCTAGTAGAAATTGAATCAGGCATTCTCTATTTTTAATAAGGTCCTGATCAGGTGAGAATCCGGAAACCATAAATAAGAAGAATCTTATGAGGCCCCTACAAGGGACTTATCTGATTTCCCTTATGGGATTCAAATACGGTTGTAACGTAGGGGTACAATAGGGTTCGGATGAGATTTCCATAAAATCGAGTGAAATAGGGAACCCCCTAACGAAACCTGATAAGAACCCGATAGGGAATCAAACATGCCTCGTCAGGCCGTGATATTCTCCCGTTCAAATTGTCTACTACGGTAATTATGATCGGATATCAATGACTTAGGTATTGGATGTATTCAAGCATTCAAGGAATATGTTGAATTCTTAACAAAACATTCTTCATATAAATTCCTGAACCTTCCGACTTAAGGAAGAAGATGAAATAAATACAACGATATATATTAGATAATTTACACTGAGAATAAAGTTTATTTGTAGTTAAGAAACATATATTCCGTTTTGCATATGGGGAAATAAATATTCGTGTGAATTGAATATATTCAGTTAATAAAAAGAAACGATAGAAACCGATTGAAGAGGTCAAAAACCGCATAGAAACAGGTAAGAACAGATAGGGACAGATAGACTTTGAATCGGTTTGTATGCAGTTTTTGACTCTTCCAATCGATTTCTATCGTTTTTTTACCAGGGATGATCAGTAAATTCTACTATTTCAATATAATTACTCAACTTACTATTTGTAACTCCCGTCGTGTTGCGCAGACCACTCTTCAAAATGTTTAGAGTGAAATTCCACTCTCCAGCGAGCCAAAAGTGAGCTTGTCGAAATGTCGAGTGAAGTTTCCATTCTTATAAAGTGATAGTCTAAGGTTTGAGGTTAGAAACTCACAACCGCTCAAATTCTAGGGTAAATTTTTCACTCTCAAAGAGTAAGGGTTCACTCAAAACCAGTGAAAATCCAATTCGAAGCGGACTGGCTCACTTTTGAGACTTTGTGGAGTCAAACACGTGGTTTTTCACTCTTCCAGATTTAGAGAGCAGTCTGTCTTTTTTGTCGGGACTTTGAGGTAGCCTCTCACCCACTAATTCTTATCCATTCGTCTCTTCAACGACGAATTTTCCCTTTTCAGCCTCTTTCTCCTCAATACCTGTGCCGCTGCGCCACTGTTCCGCACACCCATCGTACTTTACAACTTCAAAAATAGTTTCAGAACAGATTGATTCAATTGATTTATATAAGATTCCAAAGATCATGAAAAATAATTCAGATAGATCATATAAAATGATGAGTTGTCATATTGTGTTTATCTTGTTTGGTTTACATAGAACAATAAGTATTCAATTCCAAAGATATGTACGAAAAGTTTGATGTATTCATTTTATATGCTATAATGAGTGATTAAAGTTTGTATACAAGTTGAATGTCTTGGTATAACAAACAATTACTCTTACGGAAAGAGCCTTGTCATCAACCGGCTCATGCTCTACGTAGCTTGACAACAGGACGTTGCCACTCACATCGGTGTGCATTATCCTGATGGATCATTGTCTTGTCACAAATCTGGAATCGCCACACCGAGAAAAAAAAGCATGCTCCAAATGCAAAGGAGCCCTTCACGCTTCTAACGCTGTTGCTATAACGTGCTTTCAACGCATGGTAACATGCTTAGAAGGCATGGGGACTCATGCACAAGGAGCATGGGCTCGTGCGTCGAAAGCATGGGCTCATGCATTTAACGCATGTTATACCAAATGTGTTAGAAGCGTGAAGTGTTCCCTTGCGTTTAGAGCATGCTTTTTCTCTCAGTGCACAAATGATTTAAGATGAAAACCACTACAGAAGAATTGACAGCTCATTGAGAACTAATCAAGTGCTGGAGAAAAATTGAAGTCACCAGGGAATTCGTCAAATTCGGTGATGGTCCTAAATTCGAGGAAGGCTGGAATCGCCACAACAGACGGTTAAATTTGTTTTGGAAATTTAAAGCTGATTGAGAGCTTCCGAAGAATTAGAGCAGGAATTTTGAAAACCTATCCTTTGAGGACGAAGGTGATAAAAAATACAGGTAGGGATGCTAAAAATCATCAGAAGCTTCTGAAAATGTAATTGTTTATTTGTGAGAATAAGATGTCCTTTCGGAGTATTTTTTGAATTCAGAGATATTTTGGAAGTCCTGTTGATGATTTGAGCTAGTACCGCCGTAACGCGATATCGATTTTTGACAAAAATTGACACTTGAGCATTCAAAGCTGATGAGAAACTTTCGGGAAGTAAGAACAAAAATCCTGGAAACTGTGCTCTTGAGAGTGGGAGTCGCGAAGATTTTATGTAAAGTCGTGGAGAATTTTCGGAGTTTTTGGAACTGTGATGGGACATAAATTGGCGAGAATTGAAAAAAAAATTGAACTCAAAGACGTGAACATCCTGTCTGAGTGTCTTTTGAATTCATAATAATTTTTGAATTCCTATTTATAAGGTAATCCTCACTAATTCATGACTCGTCACATTCCTGAACATCTTGAAAAATTCTTCACAGCATTATAGTAAGTCTTTATCATTCCGACCTCCTAAAAAGTCAGTTTTCAAGATTTCTGTTCCTACTCCCTGGCAGTTCTTCATCAGTTCCCAATTCCCAAATGCCGATCGTCTCGAAGGAGGCCGATTAAAAGCGTTGGCGATGCCAACCTAATCCATCAATAAGAAAAACTTCTGATGATGATCAACCGAGACAATCCTTATGAGGGTCCGAGTAAAACCGATATCAACCCAATCAGGTTTGAGAGATAAATGTTTAGTTGTGTACGAGCAATCGGAGTTAATACCAAAACCTACAAGCATGATTGTCGAAAACCAAGGAAAAATGTAACTCGGTATGATTCACAAGAGGGCTCCTAACGAATTGAAAATTGTATGAACTCCTGAAACTCAACTTCAATCTGGTGAAAATCGTATACAACAGTTGTGTGCACTTTTTCCAGCATTCGAATAGAAACAAGAATTCTTCATTTCAGTGTAATCAGGGAGAACACAGTGCCATTCTATTAAAGTTGCGTGCTCTACATACCGCCCAACAATTTTTCGACACTTCAGAAATTGGTTTTTTCATTAAGAACCAACGTCCTCATTTTTTCCTCTTCTTTATTTTCACGTATAACGATGCCTGTGTCGTCGTCCAGACGTTAAGAACCAACGACGACGACGACGACGACAACGTGCTATTTATCCGGACTTCTGCTGCGGGCATGCAGCACCTTTATTAAATTCTGGGTGCAGATTCGTTGATCTACTTTCTCTCTCAACTCGCTTCTTTCTTTCTGTTGTTTCGTGCTCTTGCAAACCATTCTCCGCAATGCTACCTATTCTCATTGACACGATGCTGTTTCTAACATCATCCTCTATTCACCTCTACCGATATTGCTATCATTACCATCACTACAGTTTGAGCGACATAACTATTAATGTAAATATCATGGAAATTCTTTTAACCATGGTACGTGTACATGAGGTTACTGCAGATTGAAGTTGCTAGTCAGTTTTGAGTCATTTTTCGTGTCGCAAGCAAGACAATTTAATTCAGTCTTTTTCGCAAGATAGGTGGAAGAGGGCAAAACCAAACAAAAAGGACGCTATAAAAAATTTCTGTGGGAAAGTTCCTATATATTTATGTGAAGTAATTGACACATCCATGCGTTAGGGATTTTCCGAACTTGTCCGGAAATTTACTGTGAAATGTTGGGAAAAATTCTATAGAGTTTGGAATTTCCCGGTTGACATACATCGAGAAATTCCGATCATTTTTCACAGTGCAATGTACTTAATCTGAAAGTTGACAATCGCAATGTGGTCGTGAATTCGATTATTGTTTATCTTCCACCTGAGAGCCTGTTGATTTCGATTTCTCCTACTCGGTTGAATCAACAGGATATCAAAAGCATCGAATAAACATTCGGATTCACAACATTTCTTTTTTTCTGCTCATAGTTTGAAAGTACTGCATCGAAATGATACCGAACATCTAGGTCTCAATAATGATTCTGGACTGACGGAGAATACAATCATTGTGCTATAGTTGTCTCGTTTTCTCTATTCTATGCAAATCCTCACGCTTGGATTAAATCAGCGACGAATCATGGTCTGTACAGAAAATCAATGCAAACGTTACAAGTATGTCATGAATGTCATGTACATATTCTTCTTTTTTTCATATTACGCTTCGGTGTAAACAATCGCTCCACTTCTCCTGCAGTTTACAATAATGAAACTATATATGTTATGTGCATTGCATGGAATATGAACATGGAAATGAAAGAAAATGATGAGAAAAAGAGAGAAGTAACGGGAACGGAGAGAGAATTCACCCTCCAAGTATTACAGCCATTTTTCCAGTATGTCAATTCTGCAGTGGGAATGAAACTGGGTCAATGAAGCACGTTTAAGATGGGATATAGGGAATAGCAATACGTAGTCAAATCAAAGAAGTATTCATCGCAATTTTCGAAATTCTATTTCCTGTAACCATATGCAATCAATCGTGGAGTCAGAAGACATAGCCAATGTACAAAATATTTTACACAAAATAGGAATGTATACACTGTAATGAATATGGAGAGTTCGCCACATTTAAGTGGTGGATTCTATCCCCTGATTGTAAGGGAATTGCTTCCCCATCAGAAATAGAAGAATTCCAACTCCATTTCGAGAAAATGTTCTGTTTTTTGGATGTTGAATCGTCCATAAACTGTACCAAATCTTGGGGATGAAGTCTCCCTCATGGAGGATTTATGCTACCATCGAATGTTGAGGAAAATCACGACAGCATTTAGAAAATTTCTTGAACTTTATACGAAATTCTTCATGAAATATCATATTTCCATACTGAATTTAATAATTTTTTCCTCAATTTGATAATAATGATTAAATTGGCAGAACAAGAACTGTAACCTTCATTTCCTCTTTCTCAAATAACTCTATCCCTCAATATCTCTTTTCTTACAAATCTCTATTTTTTTATACATAAAACAAAGAAGATCGATATCTCATCGATATTCAAAAGAATAGAGATATTTAGGATTAGTCATATTTGGGAATAGACTTATTTAAGAAAAGAGATATTTAGGAATAGAATGTGTGTAGTTTAGTGCTCGGAGCGGCGCCATCAATCAACGGAGAAACTATCCAATTAGCCGAGCAGTGCTTTTTTACTGCAAAAGCCAACGTTTCGCCCAGATACTGGGCATTTTCAAGGCGGAATTAAAAACGTAGAGATGAAGTGGAAGATTCCATCGTTGAACCCACAAAAAATTGAATGGGTTGGTTCAATAATTAGGATGTGTATAGAATAGTGCTCGGAGCGGCACCATTTTTGCCTTGAAAATACCCAATATCTGGGCGAAACGTTAGCTTTTGCAATAAAAAAGCACTGTTCGGCTAATTGGATTGTCTCTCCGTTAATTTAGGAATAGAGTTATCTGAGCATACAGAAATAAAGGATAGAGTTCTCGTTCTGTCATGAAATTTCAAAATTTCTTCCTGAAATGTAATAATTATTCATGAAAATTTCACGAATATGTCATCAAAATTTGTAACAGGAATAAGTAGATGGAGTGGGAAAAGCTAGAGAGGGCATCGAACCTTGAGGGAGGGATAGTAAGATAAGATTGCGACGAGAAATATAGACCATACGTTATCGGAGTTTCAAGATAGATACTTGAGTCGATATATATATTAATTGAAATCGATTTCTATAGACAGAGGCTGGCTTCTATGTAAAATAATATTGAAATAATTAAAGAGAGAAGACATCTCATCAACCTACGAAAATACCTGATCAGGATACGTATATTTTTCTTTTATCTATGTATATATATATATATATATCTTTACATGATTGCTCGATAACTCAACTCAAGTTACATGATTGTCTATCGTATTATAAATCTCAATCAATGATAATTTACTGCTTTGGCTATAACGACCCGGCTAGTTGGTTTGATCATATTAATAAATTTGTATATTGAGTTCGATGTGAAATTTGAAATAATTGAATTGCATATTTTGTATACTTACAAATATATATACATTTCAATTTCAATATTCTCGACTCATAGACTACCACGTACTCAGTTATTAAAAATACAATCAATATTTTTGAAATAAGTTTCTCTCATATAAAACGATCAGAGATAAAATCGATCGTTTCAAATTGAGAAAAAAATTCTCAACATGAACAACAAAATCCCTAACATTAAGAATTATATTATTGAATTCAATATATCATTATGAAATTTGATGATCTGTTTATGTGAAAAACTTGATAATATTCTTATGAAGCTTCAGGCATATTTTTCTAACAGTGTACAATGTACACAAGGCTTGGAAAATACTGTGCAGTTAAAGATTGACACGTTGATTTGGGGCCAAGAAACATTCAGCGAACGTTAATGTGCGAGAGTCGGGAGATATGTTGTTTGATTATGTGGGCCAAACTTACCTTGGTAGAAATATCATAAAGTTTCATAGTCAGCAATTGACAAATCGAATCTCTGCCGTACTGGGTGAAAAGATGTCCAACTCCGCAGGACAAAGTAAAACTCACTTTGAATCTGAGTATCAGTTCGGTTCAAAATGCAGCAAAAATTAATTCTGTTTTAGCTGAAACTGAGCACTAAAAACAAATCCCCACACAATGAAAAAGACTGAATTGCGATTCAGGGAAATTCAAGGAAATTTAAGTTGATTATTTTTTTGCCCGATATGGCAGATCTAACTACTCAGATAGGAATTGACAAGTGGCACAACCTTGGTCCGAACTTGACTCAATTTCGACTCATATTGGGCAAGTAGCCATTGAAAAAAAACGCGTTATCCGATCGATATAGAAATCAATAGCCCCCGGGTCCTCTCTAAGACGAGCATATTGGAAAAAAATTATCCCAATCAGTGCAATCTCCCAATAAACACACACACGTTATTTCAACGTTGAAAGAACGTTAAACTGTCAAACGGACGTTAGTCGTTGATTTCATAACGTTGATTTTTAGTTGAAATTTGATAGGGAAATAGACGACCAGGAATTACGTTTTGATGACGTGTAATTTAAATTAATATTCAAAAATAACCATCAAACGACGTCCTCAAAAAACGTGTTTTGAACGGGTTTGAATCACGCATTTAAAATGTGTTCATAACACCTTGCGTTTGAACTTCAATTAAAGATATGCTGCTAAAAATGTCGAACGAAACCGAACAATGGTTAAAATTTCAACAAAGGGCAAGATAGTAAATAGTGTGGTATACTTTCCAAATTCTATCATACTCAGAAATACTATTGTTCTCGATATTGAATGAAAAGTTTTCAAAAAAAAATTTGTTGGATTCAATTCACGTTTTACACCCAGAAAAATAGTTTACTTGAATATAAACCTACTAGACATTTCATTGCATTCAATGGAATTTTACTCGATTCAAGTAAATTTTATTTGAAATTAATAAAAGTTTATTTGAATGGAATAAATTTTTTATTTGATTCAACTCAAACTCTAGTAGGTTGATATTTAAGTAGAAAATTTAGTTGATTCAAAGTTTAGTCAATTTAAATAAATCCAAATATAAATTTCTCTGGGTGTAGAACCATCTTTAGGACACGTCAATATTTGACGTCTTTTAAACGATGTTCAAACCGTTGATATGACGTTATTTTATGGTTGAAAAACACGTGATCTGCCGCGACATTTTTACGTTGAATCAATGCAAGAATATTACTAATTCACAACGTGTGGTTATTGACTGTTTGTGACGTTTTTGAAACGTGCGTGTGTTTACTGGGTGAGGAGAGTTATCATGCGCCGAAGGATCAAGCGTGCACACTGCATCATGAATTTTTGACCCTATTATAATACTGCACAGCTTTCCTGTGTTAACAACACGGTAATGAAACGCATCGCTATCGCAGTGTCGTGAAGTTTTCTTTTGCCAAACCTGGCCTAATACATGTATATCAATTTTTGATGAGCTTCAACCTAATTCTTCACACTTACATTACACACTTGTACTTACATTAGTACAACTCTGGATACTGAAAAAAAATTTCTCCCAACCAAATAAATAGTTTATTTGTTGTCTCTCCATAAAATATTTCTCAGGATTATTGAAATATTTGATCGAATCAAATAATGGAATGCTTCCCACAAATAAATCTGTGCTAGCAGCCGCAAGCTACCAGTCGATGATTGTAACTTTTGAGTCACATCAATTTTAATGTGTTTCATATCAAGAATCGATTCAGTGGCTTTCAGCCATACAGTTTGGCTTCTTGAACATTGAATAAAATTATTTTATCAGAAGTTACATCAATCGGCTGCTAGTTTGAAGCTGCTAGCTCCACTCTCCTTTCATTTTCAACGGGAACAATATTTTCCTGTTCCAAATAAACTTGCTTCGAATTGAGAATATCAAAGGAAATTTACAACCTAAATTTTGAACCGAAAGAATGATTTATCGATTCAAAGCGAGTTTATCTGGAACGAGAAAAATATTGTTGACAATGGGAGTGAAATCAACACCATTTTTCTTCTGTGTATATTGGCCTAATATCGATTCACCATGCTTGACAGTTCGATGTTTTCTCAAGCTTCAACCACCCCGACTAGAAATTCACCCCATGGACCAGATCAGGTCAACTTTGATCCAGCCCAGGTCCTACTAAGGCAACCTCGTCAGGACCTGACAAGTCATGTCACGCTTTACTAATATCAGGACCTTATGAGGCAAAACTAATGAGGATTTGATGCGGAATCCCATACCAAAACCTCTAGAATAAATTGAAATTAGCATATGAACAGGAAATCCACAACTTAAAGATGTCGTATTCAGCGTGGAGAGATTTAACTTGAAAGATATGCACAGTTGACATTTGTTCAGAAATATTCTCCTAATTTAGAGAAAATTTATTCCACCAAGGAGTATATAATCTGAAATTGAGACATTCTTGCATTCACTTTATTAAACTATACTTTATAAACATATATGTTCATAATTTCAGGATAACCTAACAAGGTCTTGATGAGATTACAGCGAGGAAAACCTATTTCAACCTTCTGGGATGATTTAAGGGAAACCTAACTAGGATCAAATGGGCTTATCCCTAGATGGGGCATCCACATCTAATCCTGATTAGGATTTCAGCAGGTATACCGTATTTCGGATGACCTTGTTAAGTCCTCACCATATGTCAGGTTAACCCTATGATCATTTCCAGTCGGGCACTTGTCGTAATGCATTGTCTATGGAGCATTGTATAGATTCTCAAATAACAAATGGTTTAACATTAGGTGGATATTCGTTCGCTATGTTTGGCAGCCCCATATTTTGCCAAGCTTGCACCAGTTGTCATATTGACCACATTCATTCCCTTTGAAACCCAGCATGGGTGGTGAGATAACCAACGGTTATATATTGAATCGATATTAATTCGTGATGCTCAGCCACCCAATATTTGCCAAGCTTGGACCAGTTGTCCGTATTCGAATCAGGTTTTGCAAGTCCTTTATAAAAGCATGTTGTGGCTTGAGAATGACTAAAGTGATTTCCAAAGTAATGTGATTACCAAGGGCGGATCCAGAAATTGCCTATTTCTCTTCAATCGGCGTGTAACAAAGGACAATGCATGGCCAAAAATGTATACAATCGTACACAAATTGTATACAGCTTTGGACATTTTTTCCACATGGGCACCGCTGGATACTACGGTTGAGGAATGTTTTTTCATCATTCAGATTCTATTTGAAATTACAATAATTTCGGAATGAACAGACAAGAGTATGTTCAACAGTTGTTCATAGCGAATTTTTCATACTTCCCTCATAATAATAGCCATAGTATATAATAAGAGATATTATGACATATACTTATTCAGTTGAATTTATTATGCGTATAATAAAATTCATTATATTATATAATAAACGCACAATTTGTATAATAATGTTTATTTAATCTTACAAATTTCATTATTTCATTGTTGCTGTCCCTATTTTTATCATACATTTCTCTCTGTGTATCTGATCAATTTGAGCGTAATTTTGGTGTTGACAAAAGCGAAAATTCGAATAACTTCCTACAGAAGAATGACTACTTTGATTCTTCTTTTCTCTTTCAACCCTTCGATCTTCCTTTTCATCAATATGTATACAGACATCAAAGGATATTCTATGTTTCGGAGTATTGTATTCATGAATATAAAAAGAGCAAAACATAACGTAAGAGGGAAATCTTCTTGTCCGTGGAAAAGTTGCAAAGTTCAATAAAAGTTACTTGAAATTCAGCGTGAATAAAGAAGGACTTGATGTGCATCTTATACTCCTTGCATGGGGTGAAATTTTCTACAAAGTGAAATTCGATATTAAATAAGTAATTCTGTCTTGACAATAAGTCGTGCGTTCTCTGAGCTCCATACAACAAAGGTACATCCAATTTTTAATTCAGTGTAAATTCTTTCCATCGTCCTATTGTCTCTTCTTATTCCTCATCAGTATAAACTTTTAAAATATACTGCTCGTTTATTTCTGTATTGAAATATCTATTGAAATGATATAGAATTACAGTCTTCCGCTAAAATTATTCATATCAAATACTTTTCAAATGTGAGTATGCATTCACGTGAACTGAACATACATTCGTGCGAATCTGCAGGTAAATTCAGTTATATCGAGTCGAAATATTTTTTGTTCTTTGGTTATTTACGATGAAAAATGTGATCCAAAATCATTGGAGTTGAAATTCGATCTTTGAAATGATGAAACTTCATCCGATGAGGTAATCAAAACTTTTTTATAGCAAACTCAGAATGAATCATGAACTACTATCAACGAAGTTATGAACCTCTTAACGCCGAGGGCGAGTTAAGATGAGTAGTTTACCGTTCGATTACTGTATGTGTGTTGTTGGAACATGAGTCTTTACTTACCTTGAGCCCTCTCATTGAGAGAAAGAACATTGTAATCCTATTTTGGTTTGAGAATCAATATACCGTTCTTGCTTACATTTTCCAATATATTACAGTCTGTCATTTATCGATGTCACTAGTCGACAGCATTGAAAAATTTTTTAGTCCATCACAACGCATTCATTTACATAATTTCTACTTTTCACTGTTCATTCTCTGCAATATAAGGGAAGCAGTTCGAGTTATTTAAATTCAAATTCGATTTCAATTATTTCTGATATGTTGTTGAGAATGAGTTGAATTCGATTTCCATCAACAATATATGTGAAAATTGCAGTATTATAGTTCTTCAATCATATGATGAACTGGTGAGGGATCTCCTGATTGTGGGACAATGGTTTTTTCCCAAAATTATGGAATTTTTCTCCCTACACTGGAAAAAGAGAATGGAGGAATTTACCACGTAGGATGACAACGTGTTGCTTCGAGCCTTCAAATAGACATTTTTACAAAATATTTTGTCAAATAATTCACATCATGAGAGAAAAATTTAGTTTTGTCGTATGATAGGAATTATTTGACGACATATTTTGTAGAAATTTTCATTTGACGGCTCGAAGCGAGGCGTTGTTATCCTACATGGTAAATTTTTCCATTTTCTTTTTTCAGCGTACTTTTATGAACTGTATACAAGGGGAAAAATTGCCAGATTTCTGCTACAATAAGTTTGTAGTGAATCAATCATGGTTCAATGTATTTCAATAATCTTTATTTCTCCAGGAATTTAGAGCATTATTTACCTAAACGAAGATGGTTGCTATTTATGCATTGCAGTAATGCACTCCCAATAGAAACTGATTTAACCAGGGTCAGACTTAGCACTGATTCACCAGTGGAATTGACCAATTCTCAGTACTTTTCATCTACACTGAGAAGAGACTTTAGTTGTATCCAATAAAGCTTGTTTTGGATACGACGAAATGAATATTTTTTCTACATAAACTGGGCTCATGACCTATAAATGATCACCCGTTAAAGCACCTCATTTGACATTTCTCAACTGTTAATGAACCTCATCCGTGGGTAATCAGCCATGTTTGTGTATAATAAATATTTCTTTCGCCGTATCCGAAACAAGATTCATTAAATGAACTCTTCTCTCGGTGTATTAGTTTTGAGACTGCATTTGCAGTTAAATTCAGAGGCTTTGATACTGCAAATCACAGATATTGTAATATGGCTTCAATTTCCAGCCATAAATGAAGGAGTTCATACAAGTTTATCACATTTTTAATATAATTTTGTTAAACGAGCGGGTATGCTTGAAATTTGTTGAACAGCTTCATTGCCAGCTATCATTGTTTAGATAAATGGAAAGAATACATCTCTAATTCAATCCTTTTGAAATGAATATGTGAACAGAAAACTTTTAATAAACCTGATACTTAGATGACTTCAGATCACGGATGAATTTTTCCTGAATGATTTTGGGATACAATCTCGAATCAGTAATGAACACAGAGTAATCTTTCAAAATGCTTCTTTTCTATAAATAATTCAAAATGAAAATCGCAGATTTTTATGGAAAAATGAAATTTTAAGTCAAATGGTAGCTGTAGGAGATACAAAATTTATTAGTTCCAACAGGAATGAAGGTTTCATTTTCAATGTATCTTTCTGAGGGATCAAAAAACAGAGGATTTTGGGAGAGAAAGAAATTATTTTTCATCATTATTTTGATACACATAAAATTTATTGTTCCTAAGAACAGTGGATTGTTCCTAGGAACAGTCTACTGTCTGAATCCTTATCGAGTGATCAAACTATTGATTCCGATAAGTATCGCTAGCAATTAGGACGATTGGAAACAGCGATTGGCATCAAATGTTCAAAATGGGAAAATCGTGAGGGTTGTATTCTATCTTGATAACACAAGGTTCTATTTATTTTTGATGACCCTATAGTAGACCTCCGAATACTAGATATTTGGTCTGGTCCTTCAAACGAGCTTCGTGTGAGTGAATTACAGGTTTCATCCATGAATTCTACAAAATTCACTTGTCTGCTCAAGTACGAATTTCATAACAGACGAACAAATTATTTTCACTGAGACTTATAAACATTATCAAAAATAATTCCATTCCGCTTATGTATATAATATTCTGTGTTCTGAAAACCCCGACGTTTGGAGAGCATTCAAATTCTCTGAAAGCCTTTTATTTTTCAAATAAGAACTTTGAGTGCTCGAAGATGTACTAAGGATGAAATAAATTGAGTTGAATATCTGTTTTTACCATCGTTCTGTATCCTATTCTCGTTTTTCCTCTCCAAACGGATGGGATCTTTACTCAGCGGTTGAACGTCTATAAACGCATCGACAAGAGGGGAGTAATTGAAATCCGTCCGTTGTTCTCCGTACTTCTTTCTCACCTGGAATACATTTCATGATCTATGTTACTTTCTTCAGGATATTTTCTATAATGAAACAATTCCAACAATGATCGTGAAATTGTGTTGGAGAAGAAATGAGTGAGTTCTTGCAAACGTTGCTGTGCAGTTATTCACATAGGAAAGAACGGAGCGACCACAGCTTATGTTATATTTCATGCGAATCATCTTAAAACTGATTGCTACAAAACCTTTAACTCTGTACTTTGAATTCCAGTATTACACATTCTCACGATTTGCGGATAGATGGGATTGCTTGCTACGAACCCTTTGAAAATGACCTATCATGGCCTCTGACCTGATCTCTCTCTCTCTCTCTCCTTCCCTACACTTACTAAATCCACAATTCAAATCCCTCGGAAAATTATTTAGTTGTACATAGCGTTGAATATTGATTATTCTTGGATAATTTAATATCACAAACTCCTGGTACATATATACATTTCCGTGCCATCTCTAAACTTGTAAGAGAACAACGTTCTAGGGTCGAACTCGATCGCATTGTTGTAAAATTCTGAAGTTCTTTCTCGTCTTGAACCAACCAACGTTTACGAAGCAAAGTATGAATAATTATGCATATGGAGACAACGAGAGGGACGAGTAAGAGGGCTATGAGGAACAAGGTAAGAGAAAGAATGAAGAATTAAAAATAATACTGAAAAACCTTTCCACCCTCACTTCTACAACATCATCAAAATCGTTTTGAATAGAATTCAAAATAAGATTCAACTGGATAAACGCTATACGATTATCGCTCATATAATGCGTACTGCGTTTTCACGTATGTAACGCATCCTTAACGATCTATTAATCTCTTTTTATAAATGCTATCTACTTATCTCACTGATACATCTACTTTAAAATATGTAAGCGCTTTCTCCCTTGAAGAAGAACTCTGAACCTTCCAGTCTGACTTTGAAAGCGAAAACAGATTTTGTATTAGATATTGGATCGTGATAACAGCAGTACATACGCATCCCACATATACTCATACGTACATGAAAAAAAAATCCATATAAAGGTTGGTGCAGACTCCCAGGGTATTGGGCTTACAAGGAAAATAATAAGAAAACCTAGAGGTGAAAAGCAAAAACATAATACACACATGTGCGGGGATGTATATGTATTCATATGCGTACATATTTGTGGAGCACATTCTTTGAAGTAACCACCTGCGGCGGTTTCGTATTTCACCTTTTACGTACGGTGTATGAAGTCCCCTATTTTGGTTTCCGCATCAAAGTACCAAGTATTGACGTTCATCTATTATTTTCTTCACTTTTTTTAATTATTCGTTGAATGTTTGCATGAATACTAAAGAACAAAGTTGATCGATTCGAAGAAATTGAATAGAAAACATGGAATTGATGATTGATAGTTGCGTTATTATCTTCTTTACACGCAGAGAAAAATTCTAGGTGTGAAAACGATTCCGGGAAATCTGCTTTGCTAAATTAGCAGAACAGTTGCTGTTACAGCAAAAATATTGCTATTTCAGCAAGATATTTGCCAATTCAGCAAAATTTTCTAGCCATTTGTATATCTACAATTCCGGATTGCTGAATGACAGACGCCTGTTAAAAGAGCAAGATTTTTGCTGTCATCGCAAATTTTTTGTTAATTCAGCAACAAGTTTTTACCATATCAGCAAAGCAAATTTTTGAGGTTTGCTGTTTCAGCAACGTTTTTTCTCTGAGTGTACCAGAGAAGTTATAGTCTCATATTAGAGAAAAGAAAAGAATGACAGTTCAGACTCATTAAACATTTGAATTTTCATTATATTACTCTACCTTTCTTCCACGTTTTATCGAACAAAGCCTATGAAAATTGGCCAGTTTCTTGAAAAAATCGACAATCTTTTTCAGCGATATGTCTATATCTTCCTTCAAAAATTACCATTTAGGGTCCTCTACACTGCGAGAAGAGTTTGTTTGTGACACAGAAGGCTTTTTATTATTATTATTATTGTGGATTAACCGGTCTTATGACTGGTTTGATGAAATCCTCCAATCCTGTCTATTATCCGCTAAACGCTTGATTTTCAGATATCTACGACAGCCCTTATCTTGTATAATTCGCTTCATATAACTTAATCTAGATTTACCTTTACGAGTTTTACTATTCATTATCCCTTCTAATATTGTTTTCAATTAACTATCATGCCTCAATGTGCGTCCTATGAAATTACTTCTTCTTTTGACATGTTTCGAAAGATTTCTTTTTTCATTCACCTCCTGAAATACTTCTTCGTTTTAATTTCTCTATCTATTTTATTCTGAGCATCCTTTTTATAATACCACATTTCAAAAGCTTCAAGTCTTCGTTGGTCAGTTTTTCCGATTGTCCAAGTTTCGCAACGATATAATACTGTGCTCCAAACGTAACTCTTCAAAAATTTCTCTCTTACTGCTGAGGTAATATTCTTTGGGCATAATAACGGTTTCTTTTGGTAAAAAGCCTGTTTTCCTCGTGCTATTTTTGCTCCTATATCTCTTTCGCTTTTTGTAATTATTCTTCCTAGATATTTGAATTCTTTCACTTTTCGAAGGCTTTTTAATTGTAAACAAACCATCTTTGGGTCAAATAAGATTTTTCAATAGTCAACAATGAACCTTATTTGATTGAAATAAGTTTGGTATACCTTTTTTCAGTACAAACGGACAAGAATTGTTGGTTATAATTCACAAGTCAGGGTATCCAGCTATTGGGAATTCCAATCGAATGGATCAATCAGAAACTCAGGTTGGATGGGATCGCCGATTGTAAAAAAAAACTGGAAATTTCCAGGGCCAGTACATGTACAGAGATTTTGTTGGTACGTTACTGAAAATTTACCAAGCATAATTGAAAATTCAGTCCTTGTACTGGAATTTTCAAGTTTGAGATGATGTACTGAAATTTTGCCATGGTTTCGCGAAAATTTTACCGGCTCGTACTACAATTTTATAGTTCTTATGCACCAGAAAAAAATATCCCCTCAAAAAGGACTTGGGAAAAATTTCGAATTTGGAAAAAAAAAACCTAATTGTTGGTATACTGGAATTATACAGGTTTTTAACTGCAATTCTCAGGTTTTGTGGTGGAATTTTCCAGTTGCTATGCAATTGAATTATACAGGTTTTGAACTGCAATTTTCAGGTCGTGTGATGGAATTTTCCAGTTATACTGGAATTCAATCACTGTTGCACTGAAATTTTCCACTTCTATTGGACTTCGTCATTTTTGGCGGGAGAATTTCAAATCTTTATATTAAAAATTCCCTGATTGAGATTTTGAATAATAATTGTAATTGTAGCAAATGAAATTGATATATGAGGTTTTTCGAAGACTTATTCTCTTGCGTATTCTAGACATGAAGCATATGTAGTAACCCAAGCTGGCCTTCCAACATGTCGCGCTATATAGCTCATCGGTTAGGTCTTAGGTTTCAGTTAGTAAGCAGGTAGAAAAGTGTAGGTTCAAATCCCGTTAGGTAGACATGAGTTTCTGTCCATCCCAATGAACGATCAAGTTTGATCTTGAAACACAAGGACCCTGCAAAATCACTTTGCGTGAGCAATTTTTCTTCAATTTTCATGGATATTTTCAGCATTACTTTTCCAGTGCATGTCCTGGAAAAGTCCAGTTCGTGTACTGAAAAATTCCAGTACTGACGCTCAGAAAATTTCCAGTTTTGATGCTGAAATTCCGTAACGTTTGTACTGAATTTTTGCAGTACAAATGTGCTAGAATTTTCCAGTGCATGTACAGGTTAATTGCTTTCAGTACATGTGCTGGAATTTTCCGATGAAATTTTCACAGTGCCTATAAAACAAAAGCAAAATTCTCAAACTGGACAAGTATTCTAATTTTGGATCGGTATTTTTCTCATCGTTGAGGAGGCCGTTGATGGAGCGATTTACTTTCTCCTCTTTTTATTGTCTTCAATCTTCTCACCATATTCTTCTTATTCTCGTTTTTGAATTCTCATATTTCTTCTGCTTGTCAAATTCCACAGGAAATATTTGTCAAGAGAGCACATGAAATTCTTTCTCATGATGAATTTAAAATGATTTCGTTTCAATCATTTGGGAGTACTTTTTCTCGTAACGTTTTTTATTGAATTCATTGTGTTTCTCATTCAAGCACGCCATTTAATGGGGAAAATACGGAATCGCTGCAACATTCCTCGTAATATTTATTTAATACAAGATGACTTCAATCTACACTGAAAACACAGTTTGTTCTAGCGGAACAAAATTTTGGTTGGAATTAATGCAGAGGAACTTTTTGGCTGGCTGAAATAAGATTTGTTTGGGACGAATAAAGTTTATTTGCCTTTAAAAAAACTGTTAATTATTGTGGACCAAATTTTGTTCATCACCCAGCCAACCAAAAAGTTTTTTTGCGTTCATTGCAATGAGAATTTTTGTTTGGGTGTAATGAATGTTTTCTCAGTGTACTATTATCACAAGTTCCAGCTAACTAGACTTATTTCAATATTCCTGGAGTTGATTAATTTTTTTCAATTTGTTTTTAAAAATGAAATCAGTCATCACAAAACTCTTATCATAGGTCGGTTATTTGACTTTCTCGCAATTTATTTCCTTCTGATTTAATTCTTTCGTTTATTCATCCACTCATCCAATGAATGATGCAATTCTCCTGTCATTCCTGTGAAAAACCGAGGCAACTCGTACTTTGGGGAAATAAATTGAAAGAACGCATTGCAGAAGAATTGCAAGAAGGATCTACGATATGCTGGTTGTGAAGTTTTCTTACTCTCCTCCATTCGAAAAAGGCTGACCTGGTTTCTTGAGGTTAAGAAATGTCCCTCGGCGCTTGATTCTCTTGGTCGCTCTCGCAAATGGATTACAAGGGTGTGAAACTTCACGCTTTCATGACTCCATCTAAAACACGTTCTTCGATGTTGCCCATGACGTGTTTCAAGCATTTACATACATTCATGCTCGTACGTTGCGAAGAATGAATTTTCTGGAATTTCTGTTAGGTGGTATAAGCTTTTAGGGGGGATTTGACCTCATTTGATAAGTCATTATTTATAAACAATATTCAGAAATGATTCTCTAATGGAAAAGTATATGAAGATCATAGAGTTCACAGCTCCTCGTCGGTTAGTTTTGATAAATTCCCCTGTGAATTTATCAATTTTTCTACGATGATATACAATAGTATACAAATACGAAAACAGCTTGGACTCTGAGCATAACGTGGGAAATCGTTGTATCTCATCTCGAGATTTTGTGAACATCATTTTAAAAGTTGATTTAGTCAATGTTAGTATACTATCTCAGGTAAAAAAAACAAATCACCAAATGGTTTCACCTCGCTGCTAAATATCAGGTGAAATTCATCCACGAACTTTCATGCAGTTTTTGTTTAATTAATCTGATAATCAAGAATTATTTATCAGGCGTGTGGCATCGAATGATAAGCCCTCCTAAAGTTCATAAGCCAGGAAGGAATGATGATTATTTGTCTGTAGTGCATGGAGAAAAATGTGAGTCGAAACAATTTATCGAATCGATCAGAGTAAAAATGCGGAAACACTCAAACTGCAATGATATTATACCGAATTTCCTCATTGCTATTGGAGAATTTTTGGCTAGTCCAGCAATATTCTTGTTATCCATCTGGTAACGAACACATTTGTCTCCGTCTTTTGATCTTCTACAAAGTTTCCACAGAAATAAATGAGTGCACTCCCATTTCATTGATGCTTTTCAATTCATTGAATGAAGATACATTGAAATATTGGTAATTGTAAAAGTAAGAAACTTTCAAACAATTGCAATATCAGTTTGTTTTTCCTGACAATACATTGAAATATGAGAGTTTGTTCGAAGACTCTTCTCTCCCAATAGGATCGAATGTAAGTTATATGCAGAGGTTCAATATCCTTTCCACTCTGTTGCGAAGAAATTGAAAGAAAATCACATTGAATCTTCAAGAAAATGTTGTTTAATTGAGGATTACTTCAGATTCTATGTACGGGAAGAGATTGAAGATTGATACATCAAGAGGCTTTGAACGATGCTCATTGATCTTTTAGGTCACTTGTTTTAAGGTTCCTTCTTTGTCTAGTAAAATTATCATGGGAAATGAATGAATCATAACACTGTGTCTTTCCCTTCAGATTTCGCAGAGTATTTCGACTAGGCGAAAGGTCGACCCTGCGGTCGTTCCAATGTAATTTACTCCAATTGCATTTGCGTGAGCGGTTATGTTGAATTAACAACAACCGGTATAGAATTTATATGGGACTTTTTCCCACGTACGATGCTTTACAACGATTTTTCGTGATTAGGTCCGTTTTTTTATACATCCTAAACCTACTCCCTACCCCCACTCTCTACTCGGGACATCACTAAAAACTGTTTCGCCAGCCTTAACTTCGATACGCTTTTGTTTTCACTAGGAGCAGTAACTTTCGCATCATGTTTAAAGAGTCAAAAAAAATAATTTGAATCGGAGAGTTTTTTATGCAAAATATATATTAAATCTGTCGAAATTGTATGTAAATTCAATATAAATTCCATAAAATCATCTTCCCGAAAGTTAAATTTGAATTATACATAAACTTTCCCATTGCATATTCAATTCTTATGCAGTCCTTCAAAAATTCGCGTGGGGAATTATTGAGAGTGAACAAAAGTTTTGGCGTTGCAGATATATTGCGTTACCTCACGTTGGTTCTGTCAAAGACTTTGATTTTCCATCTGAAACATTTCTGTGTTCCACGCGCTTCATGACTTAACGTAACCTGTAGAGGAAACAGCTTCTTTTCTTCTTGAAAAATGGAAATCGATAAAGTGCATGTTCGGTACTGTATGTTGTCCCAATTCAATCTCGGTAACACAACTGCGGAAGCACAATGACTTATTTGTTCTGCATGTGAAGAAAATATCGTAAGTGGTTCGTGAGATATAGTAGTGATAATTTCGATTTGTGCGGTGAACTTATGTCCTAGAAGGCACTAGGAGCTGAAATTCAACGATTCGCGAGCACTGCTGGATCAAGATGATCCTAAATCGAGTTTGCAATTTGTCAAATAGTTACAAGTTGATCATACAACTGTTTTACGACGATCACGTGCAATGAGGAAAGTTCAAAAAGAGAAGAAATGGATTTCCCATTAGCTTTCTGAACACAACGTGATGCAACGGTTAAACACGTACTTCATTGCGCTTCTTGCAAGATATAAAAGGAGAAAAAATTTTGTAGGAGAAATTTTTACTGCATATGGAAAATCGATCTATTGTGATGATCCAAAATGTGGAAAATACTGAATAGATCTCGGACAAGAGACGATCTCTATGCCAAAACAAAACATCCACAAAGTAGACTTTGCATGAGAGGGAGAGAATCGGCACGATTTAGAATATTGAATAGCGAGCGAAACGAGTGTCATTCAGGTTGTTAGTTGTTGATAATTTTTGCTCCAAGATTGTTCAATAAAAGATATCACAGTATCACATAATCGTTTAGTTTTACCCCGTAAATGACGTACACAATTTTGAAACAAGATAAGAATTCTCCGATACCGCGAGACAGAGAAATTTCTGTTTCCAATGAATATTTACTGTCCACGTACAGAGAAATTCCTGTAGTACTGGAATTCCCCCTATTTCACATGAATTTTTATGTTCTTATCTTCAGTTCCCCAGCATGAATACAACAATTTTCTGATACGTGGATTGGAATTCGAATGATCACCAGTGTACTGTCCCTGGAAAAATGTACAAAATAATTGCTTTCAGTTCGGTTCTGGAAGTTTTCGATAGATTCTTTTCGCAGGACACTCTCAGTTCCTCTTCTTATTCCATCTCGTTCCTCTTTGTTCTTCAGTTAAAGAAATCCCATTTATCAGAAGAACTATCAGGAGACGTAGATATTTATCTTGCACTTATTTTCCTGTTGTTTTTTCGTAGTTGGAAGAATGAAAAAAGAATTAATGTTCTGTTAAATATTTTTCTCTTCCCGAATGTCCTAAGGGCCAGGTGAGTTCAAGTTATCCAAGCAGGGTCTCAAATATTTTTAAAAATCATGAGAATTCAATTGGACGGGAATATTCATCGATTGCACATTTTTTCAGGGAAGAATCGATATTTTATGAATACGCTGTCTCATAATCAGAATGTGGATGAATATTTTCCGTCTAGTGTACTGTGGAAAAGGATTGAGTGGAATATAAGACAGCTAGGAAATTTAGTCACTTTGAATAAAAATTTGGTTGAGCCAAATAAATCTTATTTATCACAGTTAAATTGATGATTTGCCGTGAATAAATTGTTCTATCCATATTGCAGATAACTATAGACTTTCATTCATGCTAGCTGAAATTCAGCTGAGACAACTAAATTTTAGTCGCCAGAACTAGGTACACTGTAAAAGATATTCGGGATTTTCCAATACCTATGTATAGGAATTTTCACATAAAAATATATCAAAATTGCTGTTTTTATGGGATTTGTACTGTGAATTTATAGGATTCTTTCTAAAATTTACGGGCAATTTCCTGTCCATGTATGTGTTCATTGATTTACATACATGTATGTGAAATTTCCCATAAAAATTTTTTACAGTGTACCTTTTTCTCAGTGTGGAATGAAATATTGCTTGAAAGGGTGATTCAATGATGAGATTCTTTTCACACGTTTTGATAATCATGCTGATGTACTGGGCAAACGATTTAGTATATTCAAATTAATATGCCGTCACGAATGGTGAATACTAGTACTTGTTTGAAGCAATATATTGCTGAAGTTTGAATCGTTTATAGAAACGAAACGAAAATTCAAACTCATGAAATCTGATAAATCATGGTTATTTATCTTCTCTAGTTAACTCTTCAGGATTGAAAACATGTAAAGTAAAGAGTCTGACTGAATGTGGGTGGCTGCATCCTACTTGGGAACTTGACTGCAATTGAGTTTTTCCCATTGTGTCGGCATTTGTTTTCGGTTCTCACTTCCAGTTGAAACAGGGCTAGTTTGGCTGCATCTTAAAATCAGCTAATATTCTCAATGGAAGTGAGTTTTACTTTTCACAGTGTTGTTTACAAAATGTACTGAAAGATCTTGGGTCTTCAACAGCTGAGTATTTTGTTATTCGATTATTAATTCATTTCAATGAACGATTCAAACTCCAGTAATATGGAACAATGGGGTGTTTTTCGAATCTGCGTAATACGCTTTGGTTAAAAAAAGCATTTCCCACTACTCCAATAAAAATTATCTCCGTAATTCTTCACATTTATCTGAAAACGTCTGAATTCTGATACGAATCTCTCCATTTCTGTCATATTTTGGACAGTGTAAAAAATCGCAAAGAGATGCAGAGATATTTTTTTTTGTTGGGATAACGACGAATCTGGTGGTTTTTTCAATATGAAAAATAAAAAATCCGATGATTTCATAGATAGAAAGTGATGGATAGACAATGCTGGAGAATGAAAGATTGATCGTGTGAGATGCAATTTTGACGGAAACTCTCAATAATTTGCTCGAAAAATAAATATAAATTCAATGCATCGATGATCCGTTCTTGTGGAATAATGGTACGTTTGTTTCTTACGAATTGAAAGATCGATCTGACAAAACAAACCACATTGAAATTCCTCATTCACTTCACTTTTCCTATCTCGTTTTATCTATCTTCGGCTCTAAGCATCATAATTGAATTCACAAAATATTTCGACAGAAAATTTGACTATGTAAATATTTACTTGTGAATACGGAAATATTCTGAAATTTTGTTAGGAAGAATCAATTCCCGAAACTTCCAATTTAAAACGTTCTGAAAACTTGGAATTTTTTATTGGAATTCTTTGTTCAACACCGTGGAGCCTGTTCACAACAGATTCGGGCGGAGAATTGGATAGACGCCAGCGTTATATCTCCCGACCTCATAAAGGCAAACATTTAAGAGCTAGTAATAAGATAACATAGGTGATTAGCGGTTAGAACTTGTCGAACAGTATAATGTGATTTTTGAATTCCTGATTATTACTGTTCAGAGTTGTTGAATAAGCGAAAAATGTAGATTATACATTCTACTATCCTTCATCTTCTCGGAAGTCATTTCAACTACCGCACATGTTGTTTTCAACCACCGATGGAAGTGTGTTATCAACTTCATACCTGTATAACTTTGAGGGAACTCGAAAATTACTCCATAAATTATGGGTTTTGAAAATGATTATAGTTACAATGGCTATTTCTCAACGCGTGAGCCTCTGAAATCAACATAGCATCGGGTCTCCATAGGTCATTTTCGTAGCATTCGGTGGTGTGATATGGTAAGTAGCAAGTGGTCATTCCCTTTCGTATGATTGTGGAGTCAATAGGGAGAGGAGGATCAGTTGAGAAAGTATCGAATTCCTCTTTTGACGCAGTTGTGGTAAAGTCAAGGTGGGGTACACGTCCTTCAAACTCTCATACTCTTCATACAAGTTCTTGAAAGGAACAATTTCCTTTGAAAATGTCTGATCAGAAAGTTCTAACGATATATCCAATGTCTCCCGAAGAATAATTGAGATTTCCCTGAAAAAAATCGTAAAGTTATATCTAAGACTCTTCCTTTTTTCTCGAAGATTTTTTAACCACTTGCTTGAAGTGAAGGAGAAAAGAAACTCATGAGGAAGTTCCACAGATGGAAGGAAGAAAACAGACTCTTACGCAATTTTTTAAGAGAGAAGAAAACTTTGAAGGACTCTGCAGAGTATGATGATTTCCACAAGGTAAGATTGCCGAGTAAAATGTAATGCAAATTAAAGACAAGCTTCCGAGCTGGATTCAACCACTGCGACTGTATTTAATACTTCTAAACTGTCACGATGGTTTTTATTCTGCTTATAATTTTCATTCGGTTGATAGATTTTCAATTTCATACGCAATCCAATAGTTCCGAATATCTGTTTTTTGTGTGTTTTTTTTGGGATCGGTTGATATTTCGAACAACAAAAACACTTTTTTTTTTATCTTTTCAACCCAAAATTCATATCAAAACGCGTTTTAGTATCGCTCAAAGCTAGTTCTATCCATCCTAACACAAATCACGAAATTCATTCTTTTAACCTGAAGGGAATATAGCGTAGAATTCGAATACAATGTTCTTTCAAAGTCAATTAATATTTTTCAGACTTCACAGTGGGAAATTTTTGTGTATTGATGGAGGAAAATCCGCCATCTACCCAATTTTCATCTAATGTCGATGAATTTTGTCTTCAAATACTCGGAAAGAGTTTGGCTTTCACCTGTCACTGCATCAGTTTTCTTTGCGACGATCGACATTTTATACAATTCAATCAGAACTCGATAAATATGTTATAAAAAACATCGATGTTGTTCAACTCTCAATTCACCAAAACCTTTTTTCAACTCCCCAGGTAAGAAATGGTAGGAGTGAATGCGAATAGTATTCCAAATTATTACTGATTTGTTTTCATAGCATACACTCGAAGAAAAGTTACCCAAAAAATTACTATACTTTACAGAAAAGTAGGGACAAAATCACATTTTGGGACCATGTATTATGTTTTGCCATTGAAATTACTATACTCTCTATCAATAAATAACAGAATTCTATCATTCTTTACTAGAAAGCATAGTGATTTCAATGAAAAAATATAATACATTGTCCCAAAATGTAATTTTGTCCTTACTTTACTGTAAAGTGTGGTAATTCTTTGGGTAATTCTTCTCTGCGTGTATGACATAGTGTATATCGATACGGCACGAGTGAAAAATCATTATGATGATATTATGAAAAAATAACATCTCGAGGGATGAAATTTCACTGAAACACGAAATGAATAAAAAATATCCAATTTTCACAGGATATTTCAATTGATTTTTGATTAATTTTCAAAGAAGAAAACATCCACGAAAATGAATATGAAATGATGATTTACGACATAAGACATCGATACATGGTGATATAAACTGATTATCATCTGCTTCATTATACCCGTTCGTGATTACCCCACTCTGCTAACTGCAATAACATATAATATAAAGCAGAATTAAGAGTTACAATCGAAATTGGGAAATAAAAAATGGAACCTTCACTGATGTGACTTTGTGAAACTACGTTTTGAGTTTAATATACCCGGGAAAAAATCATTGGATCTAATCGGATCTGATCAGATCTAATCAGATCTGAACAGATCTTTTTTTTTGGGTTAATCAGATCTGATTAGATCTAACCCTATACATGACTAGATCTGACTAGATCTGAACAGATCTCCTTATTGGATCAATCATATTTGATTGGATTTTCCCTTGTATCTGACCAGATATACTCAGATCTGATTGGATCTGTTCAGATCTGACTGGATCTGTTCAGATCTGTTCAGATCTGCTTTTGCATAATATGAAATTCAATTCTCATCAGCATTAGACCTGGTGGATTCTCAGTAGATCTTCCCAGATCTCACTTGATCTGCTCAGATCTGATCAAATCTGATCCTAGATCTGATTGAATTTGCTCCTATATCTGATCAAATCCGCTCAGATCTGATGAGATCTCATTAGATCTGAGCAGATCAGATGCGATTTGGTGAAGACTCACACTAAGAAAAGTATTCAATTATATATATATATATATATATCAGCGTTTGGTAACAATTATCCAATTTCATAAGTTGGATGTGGCGGAATCAACATTCAGTTAGATGTAATTATCGATATATACAGATCCACAATTGAGACCTTTTGTCATACCGTTATCAGATGTGAAGATTATGAATGAATAGTCAAATTTTACTATACGCTTTGTAAAATTTGGCTATTAATTCATAATCCTCGATATTTTCATGTGAAAAATGATTTTATAAACCTTTCTGTTTCAGGTTTAGCATGAAAAATAGCAAAAATTCTTATATCTTTTTTCTCCGTGTTTATGCAGAACTGTTAAGATCTGATCAGATCTAACGATATTTACCATAAACCATCTAGATCTAGTAAGATCTGTTTAGATCTAGTTAGATCTATCCAGATCTACTCAGATCTGTTTAGATCTAGTTAGATCTATCCAGATCTACTCAGATCTGTTTAGATCTGACCAAAATTTAGATCTGGTCAGATCTGACGATTTAGATCTGCTCAGATCTGATTAGATCTGATGATTTTTTCCCGGGTAAATATGAGAATTCCCAAAAATCTATCGCTCCCTTCAACAAACCAACGTCACATCAGAATCATTGAAATATTTCATCAGTCCTCCCTCAGCTTGGAATCCGAACTGTTTTTCTTGCTCTGAACTAAGTGAAAATGTTAGGCCCAGATTGGGCAATCTTACGTGCAAGAACGCATGGCTGTAACAAAACGAGAATAAGAAGAAATGACGGTGTTCGGTTTCATCCCGCGTTCGTATTAACCCTACTCTTCCCTAGTATAATTATTACATGTTCATCACATTGAATTCGGTCGAATGTAATCAGATAATCAATACAATCCTTCTGGAATAAACTTCCATAATTTCTAGATGAAATTATTGTATTCAGATGAAAATTCCAATGATCAAATGGTGTACAATAATTTAATCAGACATAAGATATTGAATGTAGAAGTAATGGACAATGATATTGGCATGATGTAGATATTTAGTGAGAGCTCTCGTTTCGCTGGGAAATTTTGAGTGCAAGTGGAATTAGGAAAAACTCCTTTCGTTATTCACCTCATTGTTCATTCATCAAATTCTTCACTGCGACATTTGCTGAACAACTGAAAAATTGTTTTTTGTTTCGGTATTTCTACTCCATTAGACTAATTTTTATGAATCCAGTCATAAAACTCCATCTGGCAATGAGTTACTCGTAGAATAAGGGATTTAGATTGATTAAAATCACTGTTTAAGAGTGTGTGTACTTTGTCATCTGCACTCTTTCTTCACAAAATCTCGATCAACGACTCATTTGAAACATATATAAATTATGTTTTGATATACATTAAAACTCTTCGACGAATGTCAATTGATATCTTTAAAAATATTACTCCAGCTTTTTATGCCTATGTGCGAACACGGTCTTTTGCTGTTTTCAATTGTTTCTGCCATTGTAAACACTCTCACTCGAACGAAACAACCAACATTCGTATAGATTAACATTTTGACTCGAGTTCGTGATAGTAATTGCAAATCCTCTCGAGCGAACAATTCAGTTAATTAAAGTCATCCCTTCATTAAGGCGTAGATTGCGCGATGGTGGCTACCAACCCACGACAATGTAACTGTACGAACGAGGGTAAGAATGACATCCACAATTAAATGAAGAATAAATTATTAAGATACATTCAGGGCACTTACAAGATAATTCTGCATTTACGGGTTTTTTTGTGTTTTTGTTCTTTTGATCGTTTGTTTTCATGAAATTCATTGGTCAATAATCCTGGGAGGAAAGTATATTTTCGTACACTGTAGAAAAAATACTTCCAAAACTACCAAAGAAAGTTGGGCAGTTTTTGTACACAAACTGTCTTTGTAAATTATTATAAAAACGTTTGTAAATATCCAAGAAATTTTATGATTTTACGGAGATTTTCGGAACTTCTCCAACTTTTGTTTGTCAATCCACAAAGATGGGTCGAAAATTATGTTTCCAAAACAAGGTTGTAAATTCCCAAGTATTCTTCTTTGGAATTCAACAAATTTTTTTCGCAGTTTAGGAATGTTTTATAAGTAATTGTAATATTCTTCTATTCATTCCGTATTCCGTATTCGTGGATGGACACACAACAAATTTTTATCAATACATGATTCAAAAATATAGTAAACAAATCGGTTGCTCAGAAACCGCTCATTGAAGAAAAAGTGATGGGTGAATTTACTCGATGTACTTGAATTTTCAAAGAGGCAAGATCAGTTACATCTTGAAATGACGTTTCAATTTTTTTTAATATCAAATTTACTTTGCAAGTGCAATCACTTTTGGTGATGTTCATCAACGAAAGGAATGTGAAATGAGCATGATTTACATAGTCTATCTTAACAACTCTATCTCTCTCTCTCTCTCTCTTTCTTTCACAGAGAGAGCGAGAGAGAGAGAGAGAGAGAGAGAGAGAGAGAAAATCTCTGAGAAAAAATCGAAGTACCATAGAATCTGATGAAATGTGCATTAGTTTTATAATAAAATGTCATTGATACAAATCAACTGTAATTAACACATCGTTTCGGGCATGAGTTCTGCAGAAGGTAAAATAGAAGCATTAAAGAGTCATTGAAAATTAACCGGGCTTGCTCTACCTCGATTTCCTTGCTCTGTTAATCATACAAATCCCAATAACTACTTTTCCGAAGGAAATTAATTGAATCTAGATGAAGTTGATGAAATGCTCTTCAATTCCACGTAACATTCAACTCGATCAAGTTGAATCAAATTGCTGATCTAATATGATTCCAAAATCAGCCACGAGACAAGAGGCTATGTATTGAGTTTCTCTAATTTTGAATTCGAATAGCTTTGATAAATGATGGAACAGCATGAAATTCGAAGAATTTGTCATCTCGTACACCCCGATATTTCACATTCTCACGATTTGCTGATGGATGGGATTGGTCGCTACTATGTCTTCTGGTCCAGTTTGCTCCCGTTCTCACCTACCTGAATGCACTATAGAATTATAACACAATCTGTTTTAGAATATTTTGTAAATTTACTCATCCAAAACCGCGGAATATAATATTCCAGGATTGGTGCAAGAAACTTCCTAATCTATAATCTTAAACTGCTGGGCCTTTTTTGATCTTTCAATAAATGCTTCTCTTCAAAAACTGATTGAAGTTGTACTATTATCTATCTTTATTCAAACACCAAATTAGCAAAACTAGCAACTGCTAATTCACATTTGATCTTTTTGTAAGAAATCTTAGTCCAAAGCACTTGACATTTCCATACACCAGCTGTTTTTTGTCACCCTTTTTCATGAAATTACAAAAAACGTTGAAATATCACTGCCAGAAGGTTTCAACAGTCGCGGGGTTGGCAAATGGCCCTAAACATCCATAAGTGGTAGGGTCAAGTGACGTTCTTTCTAACACCTGCTTTTTCTTAAGCGTACTCCGAAGATCATCAGACACGATAAAATATTGCTCCCAGAACGATTCGCCGGGATGGTGGAAGATTCTAAACAGATACAAGTGGGAGAATCATATAATCCGCCTTTTATCATCTGGCATACATTTTCTCGCCACCAAATCGCGGTGAAGTCGATATAAAAATTCAGCTACCAGGGTAGAGGATCGTGAAGATCAGAACAATCTCACAGTGAAGATTATCAATTCCCCCGTTTATTTGAAAATATGTCATGTACAAAATTCTATGGATGAAGCAAACAGATCTACTTTGCTGTATCAAATTGTAAAAATTAATCGGAATTTTCCGGTATACATTGACCGGAAAATTCCAATCACTGATTGAAAAATTAAATTCCGGTACACGGTACTTGTATGAAATTTCTCATAAATTTATCTGAAAATTCCAAACTTTATGGAATTTTTCCACCATTCCGCAGTAAATTTCCGGACATGCGTTAATTACTTCACATAAGCACATAGGAATTTTCCCATAGAGGTTTTTCACGGTGCAGCAAAGAATGAAACTTTTGGGTAGTTGGAGGAATCTTGTCACAACAAAAACGTTACAGTATTCGGAAATATATTTTCCACTGTAACAAAAAAAACATCAAAATTTTATTCAATCACAATTTCGATCCCAGTCGTTGCAATTACGAGGGAATCATAAAATACAATAAACAAAACATTCCATTCCCAGAAAACGTTGGGTTCATGGAAAATGAATAATCGAGTCAATTTATTCCCCATTTTGTTGGCGGGGAATTGTTCCTTCGTGATGCACGGTTACGTTAATTCAATATTGAAAATTAATACATTTTCGCATGATTTCTCGATCGCTTTCAATTATAAATATACGTAACATCCCATCCTCCTTGTATATTTTGTATAATGAATAAAGTACGTTGTTACCCCTCTTCCTTTTGGAATCTCTTCTTGTAATGTATCATAATTGTTCGTTCATCGCGAAGAACGAAACATGGAATGTAATATTTACATTTCAATAGCCCCAATATATCGTTATGAGATAAATAATTCGTTGAGTAATTGCAATGATACGATTCTCGATTGTCATTCAATTATAATTTCAATTGAATGACGGGTGTCTCCGATGAAAATATTAAAACGTGAAATACAATATCAATATGCAGTGAAGTATCAAGCTGAGGCTAGGCAGTTGTGATCCAGTGCAAATATTCAGTATCTATATTACTCAATAGTAGATTGCGAAAAACATTTTTCATCTCTACTAGCTGACTGAACATTAGAATCGTTCGTTTCTTTGCTTTCAACAACACAGTAAAAAGTAAAACTTACTTCCAACTTGAATATGAGCTTGTTTTGAGATGCAGCCAACACTAGTCCTGTTTTATCTGAAAGTAGTCACCGAAAACACCCTGGTAGAAATTTGTCTGGGCGTCCCATTGACCATCCACGTACTAGATGGGACCCATGTGGGGGCAACTGGATAACACATTCCAACCAATGTAGATTCTTCATGAGTCAACTGATCGTACAGTAACATTGGTAGTCAGAAGAATAAAAGGAAGCTCAAACGTTTTAATTTGTCACTCGGGACTATTTTATGGAAATCAATTCAAGAGCAACGTTCTCGACTTGAAATTAAATGTCAAAATACATTGTTATCTTATTCATAGGTGTGATTTTACAGAAAAAATATGATCTAACATTTCTAATTAACAATTTGAACTACAGTCTAGCAATTCTCTTGGACATCTGGATGGGCAGAGGCTAGAAAGTGCGTTACAAAACTAGCTAGAAACCAACTTAACATCTGGGAAAACTAGCTGGGGCCCCTCTAATCCCCAGTCATAATTCTCACCTGGGCAAATACCGACATAATGGAAAAGACTGAATTTCAGTCAATTTTTCAAGTAAGATGCAGCCAAATTCAGCCGGACTTTTTACAGTGGAGGCTTGAGATATTTGAAAAATTTTGACGAAAGAATTGTTTGCATTGGAGACAGAAGGGAATGATATTATTCGTTTTACTTGTTATCCGAGGAAATTGAATGCGTGTTGAAAGTTTGGAAGATATTGTATTTATCGTACAGAACATCTGTAACACAGTTTCAGTCCATGCACGAAGAGAAGAAGCATTTTGCTCTCATTTTTGCACCCCATCGAGATATTGTATAAAAAATAAGTAATTTTCTTGCTAGCCCGACCAAGAACTCGCTACCCCAGCCAACTGGGTTGCTTGGAGATCACCATAATTCACTGAGTAAGCGAATTTTTTATTTCCGTCAATATTTTTCTGCGTAGAAGAACTCCAGGGTTGTTCTTAATTCAAACGCCTTCGACAAATGACAGTCGCTCCTCACGCTTGAGATATACGCATTCATATTAAATTTCTTTGGACATGACAAAGTAGTTTCTCCGCATACAATAGTGTCTTGAGAGCTTCAGTTGTCAAAGAGGTGTGGATGGAAGGTCGCTTCAATGTGGAGCTTTATGCTATGAATCACCAGGAAAACCATGAAAGGAATTGAGAATCCTGCAAACGTCTCGTAACGAGAAACATTGCGACTTATTCTTCCTAGGGATGTAATACCTAACTTTTTCCCATGAAAAACCTGTAGAAACCATTCTTCTAAGTGTAACTGCTACAATCTGTTCTAATCAGTTTATAAATTTGAAAGAACGAGATAGAATCGCACTATTCAGGTACTCTAGGAGGAAACTTGTATTTTTCTTGGAGTGGAATTCTTATCGTTTCAGATTGAGAGAGTGAGATAAACAACACTCACGTTTTTATGGTTTTATGTATTTCGATAATCCGGAATTCTCTGGTTTCAAAAAAAATGAAATTAAAATTAACCATTGGTTTCAAGTTGACACAATGTGGTTCGAGATTCGACATTAAAATGGCACAAATGTGAGATAACATCATTTCATGTTTCGCCAATTATTTCTTCAACATAAAACCAACATTAGGAAAACGGTGGACTAAGGTTTGGGCCAAAATTGAACCTAATCATTGCCAATTTTTGGCCTCACATGTACCAATATAATCCAATCTATATTGCATCAAAGATGACCGATAATCCTTCGCTTGTATAGGAATGTACTTTATCCAATGATATTCACAAATAACCCGCCAGTGATCCAGAAGATTCATATTGGTGATAAAGATGGAGATGTGTTTCAAATCCGCAGTTTGTGAAATAATGTTGAAACTTTCGTTTCTAGTTGAATGTAACTCGGAAAATCATTCTTTTACACTGTGGAGAATTTTTGATTGCAATTTGAATCAAATGTAATGGAAGTGAAAGTTATTCATTTACATTTCAATTGCAAATTCCAAACACAAATTTGAAACTCAGTCACGTATAAATGAATACATACTCAATTCAGTTACCAAGGATTAAAAATTTCATTCAAAAATGTGCTTGAAAAATGCATGTAATTCACAGAAATTCCTAACAATGTTCATTATCGGTTTAATTGATCGCAAATTCTTTTTATCAATTTGAAATACTAACATATCATTGTTTTATATTTTGCAGGTAAGTCTAAGTGATAAGGACAAATGAATTGTCATACGCAGGGGCTCATGGATTGTAAGTATTTATATATAGATACCAGATATATCTGATGAAGAACACCTAGTTGGTTTGAAGAAAATTAAGTCCAGTGATTCACTGTAAAAAATGTGGAAAATTTTTCTTCACGTTCTTGATAGATTCCTTCCACTGATCGAGGGAGAATTGTTTTTCCATCAAAAATAAGGAATTTTTGGATCACTTGTAGGAACTATTTTGTTTTTTGGGTGTCGATCCCCCTACAATTGAAGGAAAAGTCTGCCAAATTATGGTGAAGAATTCCCCACCTATGGAGGAATTTCGCTGCCACCATTCTTTGAGGCAAAATTCTATAATTATTTTTTAGATTCGAATCCATGAAGACTCATCAGAATTCGTGGTTTTCGATTAGTTTCATCAGTTTAAATGATGATTTATCTTCGCAAAGACCTGAGGAAATTCGAATGGTTCCTGACCAGACCTTGACAGGACCTAGGAAGTACCACGGATTGTTTTTATTCGGGAATTCATGCAATATAATACAAGTAACTCTAATGTGCACACCTATCGGACGGAGCTTAGGTCAACTCTGGGTCGATGGCTATGCACACTGAGAAAGTAATACATGATAAGGAGGCAAGATTGAATTCTAATTTCATGTAGAAGAAAAGTTGTCTCGCGTAATAATGCACAGTACATTATTCATATTCGAGATCGAATAAATTCTTCTTTTCAGAAGTAGAAGTTCAATTGACCTACATAAGTAATCCAAACTTGAAGTGCACGAGAAAATGAAGTTCTTGTCATTATTGAATTTTTCATTCCCGCATAACTTTTGTTCAGAGAAGTAACTGATTATCAGTTTTTTCGTTTTTTTTCTCTTCCTTCCTATTCCATTACAGTATTAATCGGTAGGAACTAGTCAGTATCATGAAATGGTAAAAGTCATACTTATTTTCCCAAAATATCTCATATTCTTACGCACATGGAAAAAAAAGAATACTTGCAGCAGCTACTCACGTTTTCGATTTTCGACCATCTATGATAAGTAGTTATGGCAACTATTCAGTACTCAGAACAGATACCACGTTAGTTGAGACAACCAACGAAGTATTCACGCTCCCTAGCGTAGTATTTGTCTCAACTACTAAGTAGTTCCTGCAAGTATTCCTTCTTTCCGTGTACATTTATGGAACTATGCTCCCCAACGCACAATCTTTGAATCCTTCTAGATTTTCGAAACTCGTCAATTCACTTATCTTGAAATCAATCATATTGCTGAAGTTTGAATCGTTTATCAGAAGGAATTAGTAATCGAATAACGAAATAATTAGCTGTCAAAGACCCAAAATCTTTCAATGCATTCTTTAAACGGTATTTACAGTTTCAAGAAGTTCATTGACTTTTCATTTCGTTTCTATAAACGATTCGAATCCCAAGAACACAATCAATTACCTCTTATTATCTTAACACTCACAAACTCCAAAACATTCAATAATCTCACGATTTAGAAAGCACATTCAAACCGTATTCATGATCGTCACCTCTTATATCATCAAAATATTAAGAAGTATTCTTGATTTTTTTGTTCTCCTTCACCCAACGATACATTCATGTAAAAAACTCCCGTAGTTTATCAAGTTCTGGAGAAAAATGAAAATAAAAAGAAGAAAAGCAAGTTTTACGACTGGTCTTGGTGTGACAGTGAGGAAACTCGTTAAATGGAATGATCCTCGACTCGTTGGAGGGTGAACGAGAGTAAAAATCCCTACCACAAACGAGCTGACTCCGTTCCCAAGTTGCATTGGCAAAAAGATTTCATATTTTCCACTGTCTCTCTCTTTCTCTCTCTCTCTTTCTCTCTCTTCTCTCACTCTTCGTTCTCTTTACGAATGCCATGTTTTCAAAAGATTGTGACGAATGAGACACATTTCACGCCGAATCATCCATCTGGTTCACAATGGAACATTATCAAAGGTGAGGTTGCTATTTGATGTTTCAGCTCTTTAAAATGCGTTGTAACTTTGTTTTCTCCGGTGTGTGTAGTCATTTAAAAGCCATTTAAACTTCATTGAAAGTTTCATACGTCGATACCGCGTCGTGCTCGAGAGTGCGTCGTTATATTACGTATCATAAACTTCATATTACTGTTCCGCATTTGCGTATCGTTCAAACGAATATTTATACTACAAATTCTTTTTACAATACAACTCTCTCTCTCTCTCTCTCTTTGTCACGGAATAATATTGATTCGATAATAATTATCGCCTTCGTTTCGCCAGAAGGGAAATTGATCGCAAATAATGTGGGCAGCCGCTACGGATGAGATTTATTCTTTGCTCTCCCCCATCATAAATATTCAATCTTCGTTTCTTCGATATCTGGATTTAATTTTTCCGAAGGAAAATTGTTCGACGATTCGCTCGTTTTCCTTCTCCCGATGATTTCCGTAAGAAGCACATCGCAATTTATAGTGTTTTCTCGATAATTTATGTTTTCTCAGAGTATCGTTTAACGTCCACGATAACGATCCAAATCGTTTCTTTGGGAACGGCAAAAAAAAATTTTTGCGTAATATTGTGTCATCTTCTCATTAAGGAAACACTCAGAATATCCGAATCTTTTTTTAAAGCGCTTCTGAAACAATTGAGTAAAACTTTTTTCAAACATAATATATTAGATAATTAATAACATTTTATTAATCGTTTTGTATTTATCATATTCATCATGAATATACATATTTTTCATAGATATTTCGGTTCATAGCTTTGAAAACCATGCTCCTATCCCAATTTCAAGTGTAACACGATTCTCTTCATGTACAATCGGTCGCTGATTGCTGTGGTATTCAAGGTATACGTGTGTAGATGTGTACACATAGCACTGGGCGTACAGAATTCCATTGAAGGATGAGAGAATGAGGATATGAACAATTAAAAGGAAGGAAGTTGAGAAGGAAACGAAAGGATCCAACTGGTAATTTCTATAGCAACTCCTTCCTCCGCTCTTCCATTCCTTTCAATAGAATCCTGCAAACAATCGGTGCCTACAATTTGTGCGCTCGTTGAATCTTTTACCTCGATGAATAATGAGGTGATATAATTGTTCTATCATTTGTTGAATGCACAATTTGGTTGAGAAAATGAGCAGGATATATTGAAAATCAATTCTTGAAATATCTCTTTCTCGCGTATCGAACAACGCAATCGTTTGCACAATCGTTTACAATTATCATCATTGTTTGTATGAAGCGTCTGTCATAATGTTTAGGATGATGAGGTAATAAGAATAGTTTTAAGTGTTTGAAAAATTTTGATCCGGTTTATTTAGAAACCCAAAGGATATACAACAACAGTACGTTTTCAGCTTTTCCACTTTTGCAAATTTCACAAATTACGTGGAAACGAAATTGAGTGAAAGGTGTTGTAATTTTCTAAATGTTAATCAAATGATTCGTTTATTTTATGAGTGATAATACATAATACATTACCCATTATATAGTGTTTCAGTTAGGCCTGCACCCGAGACTATCGAGTAAAACCAACAAAACCCAATTTTACCAGTTCTAATGCAAAATTCGTTGGGTCAATGTACAAAGATTTCAAGAATGAAATGAGAGAAAATTTTTGAGAATGTTTTTTTAATTTTGAACACTAAGGTTTATTCCAAACTGTTGCAGTCTCGAAAAAGGTGTTGTCTTGTCTTGCTTTATATCCTGGTCGCAATCAATATCAGCCTCCCAGGCGTGTTATTTCCAACTATTACATGCCCACACTTGGATTTGATGTAGAAATTTGTCTTTGAAGATCGTCGAATTGAATGATATTTACTATTTTTGAATGTTGCTGAAGGGTCTTGAGTCCACCTCTGCACTGACAGAAAAACGACCTGGTTGACACATTCTGGTTATTACACCAAGAAAAGAATCTGGTGTTTCTAAACTGAAAAATGTAGTTAATTTTTGCTTCAACCACTTTTTCTGGACATCACAATCACATTTCCTGTTGAATCGAACCAGATCTCAAGTTATTGCGACCACGAATGTTTCAACCAGGGCGTTTTTCTGTCAGTGTGGTTTTAGTCTGCTGCGTAGTCAGTTTTCAGTTCATTTTCTACTCGGGCATGTACATGGAGAAAAACTGAGTTTAATGTTCGTTTTTTAAATGCTCTTAGTAAATAATGACTTCAGTTTCAACAACTTGCAATCACAATTGGTCTCAAGATGATGACTTCTTTTTTTCTTGTATTTCAATTTGCAAATCATGGCCTGAGATATTCTGTTCGTGTTCTTAACCAACGCGAAATATTATACACTAGTCACTCATGAAATCACAGAAACAATTCAACTGAAGCAACAGAAATTTTAGTGACAGTAAATGAATACAGTTGACACGAATAGAAATCTAGCTGCCTGGAATATTAATGGATAAATTCATTTGAAATAACTGAAAATTCCAGTTGGAGTGAATAAAATTTATCCGATGCACGCACTGAGAAAAAAGTATTCCAAATTCATTTCAATCGAATAAGGATTGTTGACTATTAACAAATCTTATCTGACCCAAGTGATGGTTTGTTCACAATTAATAAGCCTTCTTTGTCACAAACAAATTCTTTTCTCAGTGCGGAGAAAAGAGATCTTCAAAAAATAGTAAAGTTTGCTGTCATACGTAGTATAGCCGTCCCCGATATGTGACATAGTAAATTCCCATGCAGGCATTGCCAGGACTGGAAAAAAACCCAAGGTTGTTCCAGGATTGGCACGTGTATCAAGAAGAAACCTCCGTTGAAAATAATTGGAACAATATTGTTCCATGATTGTCCCGCTGTTCCCAATGGATAGTCAGTCATGGGAAATTTTTTCGTATCTTTGGAATGGCTGTTACATTTGGTACAAGCTTGGCACAAGCGTAAAAATCAAACGTTCGTTAAGATGATTATTTAAGCCGATGTTGTCCACATAAGTGGCACAGTGTTTTCTATTAGTGACCGAATTCTGAGTTCACAATGGATAAAGACTTGTGTATAACTATCGGGCCAAGACCAGTCCAATCTCCTCCCCATGATTGGCCCCACACTCCAGTTTCACACACTAAGATATAATATAAGATATGGTTGATCTAAATAAGAATAAAACTTGACTCAATGGTTATAGGCTACTTTCAAATGTAATCATACACGGAAATCAACTGATCTTGAAGAACTCTCTACAGGATTTCAAGATGTCTTCCCCATGTAGGGATCCACAAGACTGGGAAAAACCCAAGCTCGTCCCAGTCTTGGCACGTTTAATCTATCGTTTCAAGATGATTCATATGTACGGTATTCTGAGGGAGAGCTTTGAGCTCGAATATAGATCAAATTACTCTCCTCATCAATATCTGTGATGAAAGAAGCATTGATCGATGCTTGGCGAATCATTTGGACTAGGCTGGAACGAACCATTGGCCCAAGCTTGCCCTGATCTTATCATTCCCAAGCCTGGGCCAAGTTTATTGAATCATTCAAGACAAGTCTCGGCAGGTCTTGTGCCAGGCTTGGTCCATGATTGAACCGTTCTTGCATATACACATGGGTTATATCACATCGCATTTTGATTTTAGGGCACATAGAATTCAAATTTGACGATGGAAATTACAGTAATTGCTAATCCTCGTAGTGATTGACCAAGATACCACGTGACATTGCACTTTGTCACACTTTACATCACATAATCAGTAAATTACATAGCTCGGTCTACTGAAAACATATTAGAGACATGTGCTGCTATATCAAATAACGAACTCTGCTATTTTCCAAAAACGCACTTGTCTGCGTGTGTGATAACATTTTCAACTAGATCATTTTTCTTAGTATGCAATGATCAGAAATGAGTCTAATTTCGGTATCAAGACATCAAATAAATCTGATAATGAATCTCAAAATACCTCAACGTACTTTCTTTCCTTCTTTCCAACCCTTTGCGCAATAGCTGCAAGACTCGATGAAAGCACAAAAGAATTATTTGTTCTAAATCTTTCCTCTTTTCCACAATATTTAATACCCACAAACATCACAATTTTCTTCCTCGGGAAAGAATTTTTAGCCATCTTTTTAAATCCCATTCACTTTTATGCAAATCTTCTTTCATTCATCACTCGCATACACGAAGTCACTTAAAAGTTTTCTCTAAAAAAAAAAGGGACAACGTAGGGCAGAGAAAAGAGAAAAAGAGAAAAAAGTCGGAAGGGGTCAGAAGGGATGAACAGTGAAGAAAGAAAGTGAGGGAGAAAAGGCTTTTAATTAAAAAACTTTGGCTTTTATTGAGAACGCCAATCGTTCCACATTGATATCTGATTGAAAATTATGTGAATCTTGGAAATTGAGTCATCGTTTGGTATATTTCAAAAATTGTCTATGGGGATAAACTGAAAGAAATCTCTCATGTTTATTCTTCAATGTTACTTTCAGTATCGAAAAATACAGAATCCAGAAACAAGCGCTGTATTTGAAAGAATCAGTGATTTGATCATGTGGATGCTGTTAAGATTCTCGTCGAGTTTGAGAAATAATCGATTCTCTTATGTTCCAATGGAATATTTAACGTATGGATTTTCAACTTTGTACATAATAAAACGGAACAATGAATCATCTCGTTCTTGTCGACAAAATACAGCAAAATGTGTTGCAACGCTCAATGCATATTTAGATGTATATCCTAATTAATTTTCTTTGTAAGATTAAAATTTGCCTCTAGTTCGTTCTGTTTGATGCAAAGCTTCAATTAAATTCAAGACACCGTGTCTTATGAAGGGTAAAAATGATAAGTATCGATTATTTTTCGTCTTTTACGCGACTCTCGACGGCATCACTACTTGATCCAATATCTCATAAGGACCCGGACAAGTTTATTTGGAATTTGATGTATTTCTGCAGGATTTGAAGATACGGAGAAGAAAAACGTTCTGATATTACTACATTTCTTACTAAAGTAGCAGCATGAGTGACATAATATAATTTTTACAACACAGTATAGTAAAAGTTATTGCGTAATGATTTGAAAAATCGTTTAATTTGGCGCAACTCTACATCATAAAGCATAAATTCTTACTACACTGTGTTGTAAAAATTATACTATATCACTTATGCTGCTACTTTAGTACAAAATGTAGGTATTAATATTTTAAACCCAATTTCTCTCCGTGTAGAATCAAGTTGAATAACCCTAATGAAAATAAACGTGTCTTATACGAATCACGATTTCCTTGTAATATTTTGGGTGAGTTGAGCTTAGGTTGACCTTTCAAGTCATCAGATCTGCGAATATCATTTTTCCTTCTGTAGATCGTCTTCCTATTGAACTCGTGTACCATTTCTGTCAGACTCGATTTGATTCTCCTTTACAATTGGATCATAGTTACCCCGTTTAAATAGTTTGTGATTTAAAAACTTTGCAATTCTTATTGAAATTAGAATTAAGCTTCGGATTTCCAGGAATCATTGTGTCGTCAACGGAGACATTAAAAAGCAAGGAAACATCATAATGATTTTGTAGCGCTAATAAACTACCTCGAAAACAAGTGATGTCTACGTTCAATGCGATTGTTTGTAACGGCAACTCGATCAACGCCATATTCATATCGCTATGTAGGTATGTTCATTATTCAATTCTCTCCGTGTATACACTCTTCTGGTCAGTTCGATCTCTATTCACTTTATAATGAACCTTATTTTAGAATCAAATACCTTGATCAATAACCTGTGACCCGCGTTTTCCTCCTGAACCAGGGTTGACCTGAAAAACTCTGACCCGATTTTGCTTACTGGAGTTTTTCAGATGAGACTCACACAAGAAACACCGAAAAGAATCGACTGCTTATTCTTTGGGATTTATGCAACCACGCTCATGTTTTCATATCCATGAAAGGCTATGAAGTGGAAGCTGTCGGCCGCGAGCTTATGTTTTGACTGGGACTGTACCTGAACAAAACGACCGAACTATTTGGATATTTTCTCCATAAAAACATGCTAAAATGAGATAATGATGATATCTAAAGATATGAATTTGTAGTATTTGAGACGAGGAATTCGAAAATGAGAGATTTTTCACGATACGAGGTCGTTTTCATAGGATTTTTTGCAGAGAAACGAGGAGTTATATATTGGTTCTAACGAATTTCATCACCTACTGATGAGACGACGTCCGATTCGGAGGATAAAATGCATCAATTCTTATAGGATTTTGTCTGAGGAATCCGATGGTATATGATTCATTTTGGTACGCGGCCGTTTTCATGGAGTTTTCGTCGAGAGAAGGGGAGATTTTTGTCAATCTCCACAGAATTTGCATCAATTTCGTTATTTAAACACAAGTCGACGTCCGATTCTTGGAGTAAAATCTATGGATTCTTATGAGGAATTGTCTGCAGAATCCAGTGATATACGGCTCATTCCGGTACGCGGCCGTGTTCTTCATTTTTTACGCCAAAAGTCGTTGACTGGTATTTGACGGAATTGTCAATACATATGCAAATTCTTCCATCGGCTGCAGAGTTCTCGTTCGATTGGAAGAATCTGACACATCGATTCTTATAGTAAATTTTCCAAGGAATCCAATGATGTATAGTTCATTCCGGTAAGCGGCCGTTTTCATGGAGTTTTCGTCGAGAGAAGGGGAGATTTTTGTCAATCTCCACAGAATTTGCATGAATTTCGTTATTTAAAGACAAGTCGACGTCCGATTCTTGGGGTAAAATCTATGGATTCTTATGAGGAATTGTCTGCAGAATCCAGTGATATACGGCTCATTCCGGTACGCGGCCGTGTTCTTGACTTTTCACGCCAAAAACTGACAAACTTTCTACCCGATTCTGTCCGGAATCACTAAATTGTAACATCCTGTTGAAACCTTGCAGAAAAATCTTGTGATCCGGAAAAATTTGTGACAGTTTTTGACAGGGTATTCCGGTTTAATAATTCTAAACCAAATCGGGTAGGAAGTTTGTCAGTTTTTGCCTGGATTACCTGGGAAAGAAACCGTTCACAGCCTGACATCAATTTTCCTGTTCGATTCTGCCTGGTATTTTTAGCAGGGTAACGCAAATGACAAACGAAAGGTGATAAGGCGTGATCCTACGTAATACTGTTGCAAGATAATTCTTAGTTTTGTTTACATCTTTTTCTTTCTTCTTGTGTTCAAACGTGAGTTCAGTTGATTCTGAGGATTCTCCCTATCACTGGTCACATTCGATGTTCCTTGCTTCAACATCGTTTAACGACGTTGAGGAGAAGGGAGGTTGAACTCTCTCCGTCTATTTGTACGTGTGTATGTATCGACAATGTTCTCTCGCTCAGTCTATTGCGTTCATCCAACATTGACAATTCAGTCGATGATTGCAATCCCCGTATTCAGATACTTTTATTGCGAGCCTTCTTGTAGGAAAGGAATTTTCTAAGAAATTTTCAACAATTTCATAGGATTGTTCTATCAAACATCTGTAGTTTGTGGTCATATGGAAATTGATCGTTTACGTCAAGTACATGCCTTATACACTTTGAAATGAAAACTGAATATACTTGTTGGGAAATCAATAAAATTTTGAAAAACTTTATAAGGATTTCATCTTTTATAGAGAAAGTTAGCTATACAATTATCTTAAAATTCGTTTTGGAATAAATTGTGAGATTTGATTATGAAAACAGCGAATATCAAGTCATAAAATATTCTTCATTACATTTTCACGATTCATATTGTAAGATGAAATTGTTTTCTGCTCTCATAATTCCAGAAGTACTCGTGTCTGTTTTGTTTTTATTCTTTATATTCAAAGTGATTTCGTATTTTTACACAGGGTTGAATTATTTTTTTGTATATCGTAACGGGGAATGTTACATATCAAGTGCGCGTTGGTGATTTTCACTCGAGTAAAGAATGACTTGGAAGATAAATCTTGAAGATTAAAAACGTGTTCACTTATGATCAAGTACTGTGCTTCCGATAAATTGTAGTAACGTGAGGTTTCTACCCCAATTCACAACGCTCGCAATGTTGGGAATCTACGCTAAACATATCAATCGTCTACGAAAACAGGTAACCCCTCTTATTTTTTCTCATTATGTTCCATTGTTTTCCATTCATTCCGTACTTAATAGAGAAGTGTTTCGAGATTATTATATTTATATATCAACAAAATTCCCAGATTCTCATCTTGAATCGCATGAAAAAGTTCAAAGAGGCAAGTTGCAAAGAGATTTTCTCATGACATTTTATCCTCAGTCCTTCGAGAACTGTGTATGATTTCACAGATTTTCGTGTATTATACTTGGATATTTCAAAGTGTAATATTTGATTCAAATAAATCGAGTTCCATGAATCTCAACTCGAATAGGTTTCTCAATGGATTCTCGCGTAGAAAAAGTTAGTATGACAGGATCTTAAAAAAATCTGGCTAAAAGTCTGGTAGCGGAAGTTTTGGAGCGATTTGGGGAAGATCTTGGTGAGAGTCTTTTCAAACAGTACGGGGTTTAGGACTCTCCCATACTTTTTGTGAGTCTCTTAGGACATAGAAGGGTCCCGAATCCCGCACTTTTTGAAAAGACTCTCACTAAGATCTTTTCCAAATCGCTCCAATACTTTCGGAACTTGAATTGCTACCAGACTTTTAGCCATATCTTTCTGTGATCCCTGTCATACTAATTTTTCCTACGCGAGTTCAGATAAGCGTATCGATTAAATACAAACTCAATATAGCGTTTACCGCTGTCGTGAAAAAAACTCCACAAAAACTCATTAAATTATGCATTCCAGTACATTTGATTTGCCACTGGCAAGGTTTTCCTGAATTTCGTTTTCACGATGGAGTTACATAGGTACGTTTGAAATTTCGTTTTTCTCTTGAAAATTCACAAACTGCTAATCACACGCAAGGTTCAACTTCATGGTTATGCTTTTTCAAACGAATCCTTTATCCACAATGTAAATTTCAAAGCACAGACTATCCTCTCTGAATTCACTGCAAAAATCTTTTCCATCGAATAAAAAAGAGCGCTTTTATTACGAAACGATAAATAACGTTTGGAAGTAAAATTTGTGGACTAGAGTAGAAAAAAATATCCGATAAGACATTCGCTTTATCAGTATTTTCCTGTGTGGTTCGCATGGCGTAGGGAAAGCATCCTGAGAGAACGGTTTAATTATATTCCCCGTATTCGTACGTGAATATGAATATCTCTTTACTATTATTAACACGTACGTTCATTGCAAAGCTCTCCATCGCTGGTTTCCTACAATTTCAGTTTTGCATCAGAGTTAATTCGATATATTTACGTGTGCAGCGGTGTTTGCATTGCGCACTCGATACAAGCAATACAGTCATTTGAGGATCTCGCTTTTTCCTTTCCCATGAACACATCTTCTGAATTATTGAAATTCGTTACCACGCGTAAAATAACCCATAAATTCCTCTGAATACACTGAGAGAAATGATTACTAATATCAAGAAAATATATTCTTGAATATTTTTAAGAATACTTTTTTTTTGTAAACTTCCCTATGTAATAAGGAAGTAAATATGTATACTCGATTCGAGAAATCTATTCTTACTTCCATAAAGATTCTCTTGTGCCAAGAATAAACATTCTGGAAGGGATGGATTCGTTCGAACAAGAAAATATCTTCTCATATGGGAATGGAAACACAAGTTGCTACCAGCTGAGTATTGTTGCCAGAGTTGCTGAGAGAGTACTGGCAATTCCAGACCTACTTCCAGATTGTGAGGCCGATTGGATCGATGGTACTGGCAAAGAATCCGAATAATAACATCATTTCACATAAGGGCCAGTATAACATTCACCACCACGTTGGTACTGATATTTGATGCGAGCCCGCTATGATGGAACTCTGCACGGAGAAAAAGGATAGTAAAATATGGACAGACCAAACTGCGCAATGAAAATATACTAAATGGCTCAACCGAAATTACGATATGCTTAGTCAAACCAAGGATGTGATTGATTGTAGTGACTAAATGTTTGGTCCGTCCATATTTTACTATACCAGTTTTCTCCGTGTGGCATTGCAAAAGAACAAGTTGTTTTGCAAGAGCTGAACGAGAAATGGCAAATAGCCGTAATAACGACATCCTGTGTAGAAATTCTAACCGGACCCAATACTGTCACAGTATACCGGTAACCAGAGTTGTCATATTCCAAGGAATAAGAAGAAAATACGGTCAATTTGAACTTTGGAAACCTCACAAATCAATTTTCTTCATTATCTTCATCGAAGAAAGACACTTTTTAGGTGATTTTCTGAAAGTTCATTGAGTGAGGATTGAATCCGGGTTTCGCGAGTGGGAAACTAAGCCTCTATTAATTACTTCAGCAAACCTCCGAGTTGACGACAAATCAAATTGCCATTTATTGTAATGGGACGGTTGAAGTCATACAACTGACCATAGTTTCCGTAGTGGAACAAAGTTCTATCAATACTGGCACATTATCATCTATCGAACATATGGAATGATCATACCAACTCTATCTTGATGCTGGCGTGACTTCAACTCACTATAAAAGCCAAGTTGTCCCGACCATGATTTTCACGTCAGTTGATTATCAATCCCATAGTTAACCAAAGTCCTATCAATTCTGACACATTGTCATCAATTTAACATATCGAATAACACAACCAACTCTGGCTCAATACTGGCGGGACTTCGGCTCACTACAACTGCCATGTTGCTACACCCATTATCTTAACGTCACTTCATTAGCGATTCTGTAGTCAGCCAGTGTTTCACCGATGCTAGCACATTGTCGTCAATTCAACATATTGGATTATCATTCAAAGTCTGGCTCATCACTGGTACAGTATTGTCTCAATAAAATGACTGTATTGTCGGGAAGATTAGTGGAATCCTAATCCGACTACCGGTTTCGTTTTAGAATAACGTTGTATCAATACTGGTGCAGTATCGTCTTTTCGCATATCACCATCCAACCAACTCTGATTCGGTACTAGTGTGGCTCCTTTTCTGTACGATCTGCACGGAGAAAGGAAAAGGAACAAATTTACCATGTATAGGATGACAACGCGTCGTTGAATCTTTGAATGGAAATTTTTACAAAATATGTTGGATTACGCCTGGAGAATGGCAAATTACTGACAACATCGAAATCCCCCACTACGTCACCGTTCAATTGCGTACGTGCAAACACAAAGGGCTTCTCACATTCGGGATCCTGGTCTCGTCTAACGTTAACGTTATTTTTCACACTGCACATCATTTTTGTCCTCAGCGGCTTCAATCGTTTCCTCGTTGGTACCATTCTTTTCTTTGAATCTACTATAAATTCATTCCACAACGCCCGCTCTTCTTTATTCATGTTTTCTACCGCGGTATAAACTTTCATGTGTTCCTTTTGTGAACCTGAGTCATAGATTCGAAATGTGTTTATTCAATGAGAGCTGTCGACAACCATGCATTTGTATTGTGTGGATGGATGATTTTCATTAGCGAGGTGGCCACCGGTTGGTTCAAGATTGATCTTATTACTATATTAATTCCTAGAAAATGTGTCAATTCAGAGTTTTCTAAACTGGTTATAATTCCATCCCATTTTCTTGTTGGGAATTTATTGAACTAGAGTGTTTCGAATATTGAGATATGTGATTACTACCTATTTCTCCATACAGTCCATTCCCGATTTTATAAAATTCTGTAATCTCTTTGCTGAATTTTCTTTTTTTTTTCTTTCATATCATTCCCGGCGAAGACTGCCACATGATATGTTGTCAAATATTTCACAGTATAAGATAGAAATAGATTTTTCTCTTATGGCGTGAATTATTTGACAATATATTTTGTAAAAATTTCCATTTAAAGGCTTGAAGCGACGCGTTGTCATCCTGAATGATAAATTTCTCCATTTTCTTTTTTTCGTGTGGATATTCTTCAACAGTATCAATTCGATACTGACCCAATGCTGTCTGTCCACGCAAATCAATACCATCCAAAATCCGTCGAATATCTGGCGCCAATTACACGGAGAAAATATATTGACGAAAAATTATTCAAAGTTGAGTGAAACGAGGACATAGTGGCATTCCCGCGAAGTTGAAAATCCAGTTGACTTAATTTTACTCGACTGCAGATGAAAATCAATTCAGATGTTTTCCAACGGTATTCAACTTGTTGAAATAATGAGAACATTTGAATTTGTTTTCATCTGTAGTCGAGTAAAATGAACTCGACCGGATTTTAAACTTCGCGGGAATGCCACTATGTCCCCGTTTTACTCAACTTTGGGTAATTTTTCGCCAATACATTTTCTCCGTGTAACAAACAGTAATGATTTTTAATAGGCAACTTTGCCAGCACTGCGCTATTTCTCAACTCTGGCTATTTTCACATGGATTGTTGATGAAAGTAATTATTTTCCTCAGTGTACACTGAGAAACCCCCAGATGTGGCTCAAGTCCTTAAGGGTTTTGATACGGCGAATTAAGCCGCGCGCGCTTGAGTCAACTCAATGTCGATTGAAATAATTGACCGGGGAGTTACTTCATTCTATATTCAGTTGACTCAAGCGCGCGGCGAACTTCGCCGTATCCGCAAACCAACCCTCCTGGGCTCCAGTATTTTCTTCTGACTGTATAGATAGGAATAAAGCTTAGGTGTAAAATCTCAAATATATTTTTGTTGTATTTTCTTCTGTGATCTAACTAATACAAGAAAACTGTGGAGTTTTGAGACGTTGTAATTACGTGACACATTCGACATTCGTGTTTACCGTAAAATGTGAACGGAATGATTTTCGAAACTTTGTTGGAATGACGGTTAGATATGAAATGAAATATTGTGCCCATAACGTCACAGCGCAGTTATGGTAGACTGTGCTCTTCCTTCGTGGCGCGATTTTGTCAGTGATGAAGCACTTCATATACCAGAAATGAGAAGTAAACCGCTTTCTTCCCTCGTAGCTGAGAATCTTGAGGTGATTTGGAACATTTATAGTAGTAAAAGAGGAGTGAGGATCTTAATGGGATCGTCGGATATACTCTTCTCGTACAACAAGGGAATGAGCACAAATGAATATGACTTTCGTGTCTGAAATTTATATTTATGTTTCATGGACAACGCGTGTTACCTGATAAAATGGAAGATTATTGTCCAAGGGGAAATTTTATTCGACATCTCTTGGTGGAGATATTAAGGTTCTTATTGAAGCGAGCATGTTTTAATTGCTTGAATATTACGCACAGAACTTGTCCGCAATTCACTGTCGATGTATATCAAATTGAGAAATCAATCTCGAATGATGATGATAATACAGAAAATCATTAGTTCAATGGTACTATCTCTCCTGTGGTTGGAAGATATCTGTTGTTTAATTCATGTTATTCATCGTTTGATGATGCATTGAATCCGATGGATGTAGGGATGGTGAAAGCTAATAATAGAACCATCAATTAATAAGTATCAGGTATCAAAAAATTTAGTTCAATTGTGGTTTTTCGGGACTGAAATCACAAAATAGAATAATTGTGTTGTATCAGGGGATTCTTAACTTACTACTGTGTCCAAAAAATAAGGTAACATGGCATTTATTTTCAAAAATCTTTATTTATTCTCCCAAATCAAGTTCATCGTTTTCGGAGTAATCCCCCCCCCCCCCCCACCCCCAACGAAGACAGTCTTACCAACCTAAAAATAAGAGCACTTCCCCAAATACATTTGCGTACATAGTTTAAATTCAAATGTCACCTTACGTTCTGGACACAGTAGTACTCTCATGAGTTGATTTGAGGTTTTGAAATTACTTCAGAAGCTTAGAGAATTACTATAGGAATTTCGACTGTTCGAATATATCATTTTTATCATCTCAAATGCATCAACAAGATCAATCTTTATAGAGAGATGTGTTGTCTTTGAAATTTGAAAATATATGAACTACACACTGAGAGAAAAGTTTGTTCCCCAGCCAAATGAAATTTTGGTTGAAATGAACGCAAAAAAAATTGTTGGTCGGCCGAAATAAAATCTGTTTGGGCTTAACAAAATCGAATCCACAATAATGACAAGTTTCTCATAGACAAATGAATTTTATTTGTCCCAAACAAATTTTATTTGAGCCAACCGAAAAGTTCCTTTGCGTTCATTCCAACCGAAATTCTGTTTGGCTGAAAAAAACTGTGTTTTCAGTGCGAGAACATAAAACAAAAATATGTGTCCGTCGAATTTAACAATGATTTGGTTCTTATCCTATTGTTATTTTACGTTGGTTGCTTTTTCCATTGTGTCGGCGATTGTTTTTCTGGCTTAATTTGTTTGCATCATAGATTCAGCCATGAAATGGGCTGAATTTAAGACTTTCTTTTTACAGTGACGCATATATCTGCATTAGGGTGTTTAAAAAAGAATTGTTTTCGAGTGAAGGGTCTTAAACTCTTGATTCCGACCCCAATCTGAACCTCCTGCAACCTGGGCTCCCTAGCTTTGGATTTAGAGGTCGCTCAATCGAGTTTTATATTGCGATTTTGATGCCAGTCTGAAAAACCACTTAAAGTGGGAAATTCAGGAATTTTGTGTTCATAATCTGCTACAGGTCGTAATTCTTGACCGATTTTGATGATTTTTTTTTAAAAATGCTCAGAATTAAATTCTTAAGAAAACTGTCGTCCAACATTTTCCAGTGCCTCCCTAATTTTTTCAATAAATAAACAAATAGTGTGGAAAAATCTTCAATTTCAGGTATTTGAGCTCGTATCCTCCGAAGAAGTTTTGAGATAAAGTCACTATACAGCAAGATTATTACAGGTGTGCTCATTGAACATGAATAATTCGAATAATTACGAATTCAATAATTATAAACAATTTTATAAACAATTTTCATTAAAACATCAGATTATCCCAATTACTGATGTTTTAATGAAAATTGTTTATAAAATTGTTTATAATTATTGAATTCGTAATTATTCGAATTATTCATGTTTAATGAGCACACCTGTAATAATCTTGTTGTATAGTAACTTTATCTCAAGACTTCTTCGGAGGATACGAGCTCAAATACCTGAAATTGAAGATTTTTCCACACTATTTGTTTATTTATTGAAAAAATTAGAGAGGTACTGAAAAATGAGGGACGACAGTTTTCTTAAGAATTTAATTCTGAGCATTTTTAAAAAAAAATCATCAAAATCGGTCAAGAATTACGACCTGTAGCAGATTATGAACACAAAATTCCTGAATTTCCCACTTTAAGTGGTTTTTCAGACTGGCATCAAAATCGCAATATGAAACTCGATTGAGCGACCTCTAAATCTAAAGCTAGGGAGCCCAGGTTGCAGGGGGTTCAGATTGGGGTCGGAATCAAGAGTTTAAGACCCTTCACTCGAAATCAATTCTTTTTTAAACACCCTAATCTGCATACGATTCAAATTTCTTCGTGAAAGGCTCTGATTTTCACTCGCAGGACCCGGAATCGATCCTTGCTGAAAGAATGTTTCCAACAAGCGCCGTTAATATTGACTTTACGATTATAGTTATTGTGAGTTAATAAATAATAACATTTCATCGTGAATCAAACAATCGACATTGTAGCTGGTTTTTTTTCTGAACAAAATGAATTGAAATGTGAAGTTGATTATTTTCACTCCGGGAATCCATAATATTAAACTGAGGAGGAACGAATGCTTTATTACTGTAAATCACAGCATCCGACGTTCCGTTGATTATTTTCATTGATGAAATAGTTTGCAAGGAATCATTCAAAAATGTTGACGCACGAAAATATTCCTGTACCCTCGCATCTGCGGCGTTTTTCAATTTTCAACTTTTGTTCAAACATTCATGATATTTTATTACGAGTTTTATGAAACCTCAAAGGATTCCTGTTGATTTATATTCATGGAAATTCTCTTTTGCCCTATACCGAGTTGAATTCTTGTAAATACTTTTTAAAGGGCTCTCTAAAGAAAAATTTTCCCCTCTGAATACGAGTCGAAATTAATATACCCCGCGTTTTATTCAATTTTCTCGTGGAATCAAAATCCCCTGATTTCCATCTATCCATATCTCAAAATACACTGTGGAAGTTTACAGGTAGTTCTTGTTCACCTCAATGGTGTACTGAGAAAAATTTAGAGTTAAATTTATTATGAAGTTGTAGGAATGGAGGAACATATCGACTCCTCAATGAAATTTACTATAGCATAACAATAGAAGCCCATTTAAATTCACAATGCTTCAATGTAAAAAATATACTTCCTAAACTGCCAAAGAAGTTTGGCAGTTTTTTACACAAACTTTTTTTGTAAATTACCAAACAAAAGTTTGTAAACATTCAAAAAATTTTGTAATTTCACGAAGATTTTTGAAAATTTACAAACTTTTGTTTGGCAATTTACAAAAAAGGTTCGGAAATTATTTTTCCAAACCAAGTTTGTAAATTTCCAAACATATTTGTTTGGAATTCAACAAATTTTTTTCACAGTGTTTACAGTAAATTTCATCAGAAATCAGTATGTTGATTCATTCCTATATTCCCATAGTAAATTCAACTCTAAATTAAACTCTTAGTGTAAATTTCTTTTCGTGTCAGCTTGAAAAACTTTTCTATCATTTGGTTGGTGAATGTTCCCGAGAGTGAGGAAAAAGTTCTTTATTTCAGGAGAAACTTTTTTTCACGCCATTCTCCGAATGTTTCAAAAAATATCTTACAGCAAAGTTTGACAAATTTTAGATTAGAAATGATCGTGAATTGCCGAATAATATGAATCAAGCTCAAGGAACGAGGACAGTTTTTTCACGCTATGACGAAAAAAAAATCGTTCCTATTTGACGCTTTTTGCGGAATGTGCAGGTGAACAATGAACTCGAGAAATTAAGAGAAAATAAGGAACCTCGTACCGTTGACTTTGTAGTACAATATTTTTCTCAAACATGAGAGTCTCCGGGCATCGAATGTTCTCCGTCTTGCTTTAAGTTAGAGGTTTAACACATACGTACACGTATTCGAGATGATGAAACGAAATTACTCAGTTTCCTCTTGGAACTGAATTGAATCACCATCCGTCCATTAGTGTAGAAAGAATTTCATTGCTTGTCCATTTTTTGAAAAAGTTGAAAAGAAGATTTCACGTAAAAACGTGCATGTAGTGTAGTCACGTGTAAAATTGCAAATCTTTATTCTTCACGCTCTTTTATTTTGTTACTATATTATTCGAAGATTTACGAATCTGAATATGTTCTAATTCAAAGATGCTACACGCAAAGAAAAGTTACCTAAAAAATTACAACACTTTATAGTAAAATAGGGACAAAATCACATTTTGAGGTTATGTATTATATGTTGTCATTAAAATTACTATACTTTCTATCAATAAATAACAGAATTCCATCACTGCTTACTAGAAAGTAGGGGTGTGCGAACCTTGAATTTTTCAGTCGAACCGAACTCGAACCGAACTTCAAATATATTTTTCAAATCGAACCGAACCGAACCGAACTTTGAAAAGTCGAACCGAACTCGAACCGAACTCCAAATGTATTTTTCAAGTCGAACCGAACCCGAATCGAACTTTGAAAAGTCGAACCGAACTCGAACCGAACTCCAAATTTTCCCAGTCGAACCGAACCGAACTGCAAATATATTTTTCACTTTGAACGGAACTTTGTAATTTCGAACCTACTTCCAACTTCCAAAACGTCTAATCGCAAAGCCAAAACTAAATTGGAAATACATTTATGAAAACAGAATCCATCATGAATTCATTTTTTAAAGTGACGTTTCATATGCAGCATGTTGCAGTAATAAAACAGTCTACCCTAGTGGCACCAAAAGTACGTAAAACATTTTGAGAATGCTTATTAAACGTTTGGGTAATTTAGAAACGTTCGGAGAATATTCTATGGGTCAATTTAAAATTGAGTGCAGATAAATTTTTCTCTGTTTCCGAATGTTCAATTGCAGCGACTAGTATTTAAATATTGATAAAATGGTCGCAAATTTGAGGCAAGTAACGAAGAACACTTCAATTCTTCAATAAATCACAGAAAAGTGTCCATAGTGTAATCTAGTGTTGATTTGTTACCATATTTCTGGAATAACAGGGTTGTCCCTCTTGGTAACAGAGTGGTTTTTTATGTAAGTTTAACATATCCCACGTATCTAGATGAATTTGAAATTGGGTGCAGAACACTTTTATCATAAATTTCAATAATCACAAAGTAAAATTTCCTCCTAATATAATTATTTATATCCTCATGCAATATTTGGAACATGATTAACTCACATTAGAAACCACTCTGTTACCAAGAATGATTACTCTACTATTAAAAAAAAAATGGTGATGAATCAACACTATTTTGAGGTTTGTGGTAGCGTTGATTATAAACCTCTTTGCATAAAAGACAAGGACACTCACCTCACTGCATTTTTCTCTCTTTCTTTTGTTTGCAGCTGTCTCTTTTTATTTGTGTAAACCCCATGTTTACTGACTCGTCCTCCTAGTATAATATCTTTATAGTTTAATCACGCAGAACTTATGGGTTCATTATATATATCCCGCGCATCTGAAGAGGCAAAATAATGAGGCTGCGAATAGAATTCATTACGAATATATTCAATTTCATCCAAGCCGCAGTATTGTCAACAAGGTTATCCGAAATATGAACTTTTTCAATTATTCAAGTTTGAGACTCGAAACTACACCAGGAAAAATCACAGATTCAATCAACTTGCGTCTATCAAGTACCCAATATCATGTCAATTCGACTTGGAAACAAGTTGTTTCTGCGTGTTTACAAGCAAAAACAACATGGGAACGCCTGTATGTGTGTTCTCCATCACTTGAACTTGGCATCGATATCAGATCAACTTGATGATAGGTCGATTCAACATCGTCTTTTTTTTTCCAGCGTAGTCGAATTTTTTCGGGTTTTGAGTCTAAAGTTCGAAGCAAACCGTGACAAATCGAATCTCGAGCCGAACGTTTCCAATGAATGCAGTTCGAAATTTGAACCGAACCGAACTTTTTCTGCTAATCAAGTTCGAAGTTCGAACCGAACCGAACAGTAGGAGTTCGGTTCGGTTCGGTTCGAGATTCGAACGGTTCGCACACCCCTACTAGAAAGTATAGTAATTTGAATGAAAACATATAATACATAACCCCAAAATGTGATTTTGTCCTCAGTTCACTATGAAGTGTAGTAATTTTTTAGGTAACTTTTCTCCGCGTGTACCTACTGTAAACAAGAAGGGATTCTCCGAAAGTGTTGGATATAGATTTTTAATTACTTTTTTCATTCGAAATGAAATTAATCCTACGTGGCGGTGAATTATTCATTATTGCTGCTAAAAATTCAGCGGAAAAGAGTTTCTTACCATACTTTTTGGTAAATGCAACTATTTCTTCTAGTCACCATAAATCATGAAAATATAATCGGAATCTTTCCATTAAATGAACCCCAAAATATTCTACACAACAGTGAACATAGTTTTATATCAATGAAGTATTTTTCATCATGCATGAATATTTTAAGAGTTCTCCAATGTTTTATGACGGATCATCATCACCCCAGCAATTTTCAAATTTGTCAACTCTAATGATCTAATCCTATGTCCTCATCACGAATCGTAGTACGCGCGTGAGGATTTCATATTAAATTCGGAAATGATTTACGATGGAACATCCGTTACGAATGTATTTGAAATGAATTTGAGTGAAATTATTTGAAATACGTGACTGAATTCTAAGAAACCGACATGTGGGTTTAAGAACAAAGGTTTTGTTGAAAAGTACGTGATGATCTCCGTTTGCTCCACAGCACTCTGTGAAGGTTTCCCAAAATGATATTACAGTACACTGGAAAAAAATTGGCGGTGTTAGAAAAAATCCACTTCGAATGGTGTTGTTGCAACACTCACGGCGTTGTTTTGACACCGCATAGTGTCATTCCAACACCATTTGGAGTTATTTGGAGCTAGTTTGTCAATTCTAGCGCCGCTTTTGTTACGGTATATATGTGGTATCAGGTCTGAATGTTGGATCTTGATTTGATGCTTTTTCTTAGAAACTCAAGAAATCAGCATTTCCAAACGTTCGTGAGACGTTTCCTTCAGCATAAAAATCGTCAAATCATCTTTTACCATCGAATTCTCCTGTAAACTCATTCCGTTGGGTGTTGATAATCATGAAACTTTTCTCATTGCATCGTTGCATGGTTGATTTCTGCTCTGTGGAAGTCTTCGGCACAAACGTACAATTGAAGTATGCTGACGGGACGTTCCTGGAACAAGGCTTGACTGCGTACGCAATCGTCGAGGTGTAACAGAGTTTTTAATGAAATAAATAAATCTACATCTCAAACTTGATAATCGAATGTGAGAGCAGCGACTGAATAAACATTTTGTGTCTTGTGATATTTTTTAAACACCTCCAGGAGTCCTAAAAAATTTCCAACACTTTTAGATGTACTTTTGTCAGCGACTGATCAAACTCGCTTTTGATTGATTCTACCCTAATAAGATGACAATGAACCATTTTTACAGGAATAAATAAAATTTTCTCAGTTTGTGAGAATTTTTTTTTTGTGAAAATCCATATCATTTATGAATTTTCAGTGTGATTCTTCAATTTTTCTTATCTCGCAAAATAGGAAAAATCATGAATTTTTATTTCAAAATCGTAGAACTCTCGTATGATTGGGACATAATCTTTTTCATGGAGTTGAAAAAAGCAAAATTTAGAAAGAAAATATCGAGAAAGTGTACTTTTTATAAGAAAAACAGGGTGTGATTTCAAAGAACTGGGTTTACATGGAATTCTGATCTGGGAACAGAACTCATTTCCAAGATTCTGTAAAAAGCACAATGGATGTTGACGAAATGGGTCAAACTGAATATCTTTCTGTCACAACTGTAGATGAATACCCTTCGAAGACTGGAGTTTTCTTTGGGGCAAATCCATAATACCCAACTAACATGGAAAAAAATGATAAAAATTGCCAATTTTAATCCGGACTTTCGCACCCAAAACTTGTTCACCATATTTTTTGTATATTTTTCCCCAGTTTTAGCATATTTCACTTGTCTTTTCAGGGAACAATTCTACCTTTATCATTCTTGTAGCAACATGCACATTCGTGTGCTACGATGTTCCAATAAAAATTCCTGATTTTCCATACAACAAAAGTTGCTGTGCAACCTTTGCTCTTACGTTGCTCATCAAGTTTACTTAAAGTTACTGGGAATTTGCTACACATGCGACTGAGAGTTTCATGAAATCGAGAAACTTTTTAGCAACACGATAACAACTCCAGCTAAAATCCTAGATTTACAGCATATTGTTGCGCATTTGGCGGCGCAACGTCCCTGCAAACTGCTTCAAACTGTTGTTGTACGTTTTCAACAATTTGCTGCATATTTGCTTTTTTCTGTAATTTTTTCAAAGTGATTCCAAATTTTTCTGTTCCTTCTTCTACTTGATACGACGGTAATTGATTCAATTTTGAAACTGAGTTACATGATCATAATTCACATAAGTCCCGTGAGTTACGTTGATGATCTTATATTCCTTGAGTTTGAATCGTTTATTGAAACGAATTAGTAATCGAATAACGGAATACTCAGCTGTTCACGACCCAAAATCTTGCCATACATTCTGCAAACGATGTTTCCAGTCCTAACGAGTCAATTTAAGAAGATAAATAAAGATGCATCATCAGATTTTGTGAGTTTGGATTTTCGTTGCGTTTTTATAAAAATGATTCAAACTTCAACTATATGATGATTTCAATGGAACCTGATAATGGGTCTCTCATAAGTGTGTTTCATTCAAACGTTATTTTCAACGTCAATATTTTTCCATCATCCTTTCTCTTCGTTCCTTCCATTCGTCCTACGGATGCAAGGGATTTTTTGATGAACTTTGTATCCGAGAAAAATTGTTCATCAGCTCGAACCTATAATAATATAACCGTGCAAACTACCTCCATATAAATCAATCTCTTTGTAATTTATAAATTGGCAAGGTTATTATTATTCATAATATTATTATTGGCATTATTATTCACGATGCAAAAAAGAATGGACAGAGCATTGTGATAAACTAGCATATCAAAGTACCTAACGAAATCACAGTTAACGCGACAATGAGTTTTCATTCATTTTTTATTAGCTTTGGCGAACATCTCCCTGAATCCAATTTTTGTCAGTTCTCAACCCTTTGTTGTTCGAATCTCTCCCTCTCGTGTAATCAAATCGCAAATTAAACGGCCTTTGGGATTTTTAAATTCAAAGGCTTGCTTTTTTCATCTTTCTCCCCTTCCTTCTCTTCCCTTTCATTGAAGCACATTTCTTCATTTCGACGAATTCGATTTGCGATAAGCCGATACAGCAACCGATAAACGAGATTACCTTCATGTACACGATTCAATATACGGTTGCAGTGTATTGACAATTTTGTGGCGTTTACGACTTCTTTTTGTCAACACGTTCTCGCTTCAATCTATTCACCTCCTATGATTTCATCGCGATCTTCTATTTTGATCTCTTAGATTTTTTCTCTTCCCACGCTTCTCATCAGATCAAATGTTTCATGTTTTTATTCCTGCAGAAGGAATGAAACCGTTTTCAATTGTCGATTTCGAAGAATCGTTGTTTTTCACATTAGTCCAATTTCACAGAAATAAAAATGAACTCGTGCATTTTCTATGATGTTTCTATTTTTGTTCGATTTATTCGCGTACGGTTTATGAACCCTCAGTGTTTTCATATCATCCCTCACATCCTACAGTTTGAAAATCAATGAAAATCAACTTCGTGCATTGATATAGGATACTGCATATTCTCAATTTCGAAACCAGTTACAAAAGATTTAATCACCTGATCAGGACCTGTTCGGGGTCCTCATCAAACGTCGGGTCAACCCGATTGAATTTTTAGTCGGGCAATTAACTCATTTTATAAACTTTGCAATGAACTATTTTCGTCCTATTGTTTTTTTTATCGAACCAAATGCAAACAAAAACATCAAAAGTACGTTCGGAAATTGTTTTTATACAGTTACAGAAGAAAAAGAATTGAGCGGCAGGAATTTCAACACATCAGTATTTTCTGTTTAACAAAGAATCATTCCTCTCGCGAGTATTTTCAAAAATATTTTCACCTGCGTTATCGTAGCGGTGCATTCCATTATCATCATGGATGAAATATAACCACAGTTCTGCGGAAAGGTGAAATTTCCTGTGCATTTGTAAAATATTATCTCCAGCAGAATCGTTAGGTTTTTTTTTTTTTTATAAAGAAATAATCGATCCTGTTAATAAGATTGAGTAGATCATTATCAATTTTATCAACATCCGATATTAAATTATTTATGACTTTTTTTTCTGTAGAATCGAATTGAAGGATATTATTCTCACTTCTTCGATCAAAACGGCATTTGAACGAATATTTATTATCACTTTATTCAAATTATTTGAAACTACGTTGAACGGTTATTCAAATCAAAATATCCTCTTCTCCTTCGCTATACGAATTCAATCGAAATACGATGAGAGTCATGTCGCAGCAGCCGGTGCACGTTTTCTCCCCAAATTTTCCTCCTACGTTTTTCTTCTCGGTATGAGGGTTTCCCTTTACCAGTTTCGCATTATCCGAGTTGTTTCGTTCAGGAAGTTGCGCTAAATGCTTCGAACTGCCACGCGATCGCTTATCCAAGAAAGCAGCTATGTGAACGAGAAAGTGAGAAGTAAAGAGGGTTTGGTATGGAAGTTAACAAACTCTTCAACAAACTTAGGCTGTCCACTGGTGGTACTGTATTTGTCTGGAGTACGTTGGCCAGGACTAACCAAAGTGATATAGCTGAGAAGAAAAGAGGAGTCCCAAGGTGGAGAAAGGTTTCCTCCTTCCCTTGGTCGGTGATGGTTGAGTTACTATTCCACGAGAAAGGTTAATCGAGAAACTACCATCGTAGTTCCCCTGAAAACCATAAACCTTCCGATGTCACTTTAACGAATAAAAGACTTCTAGCAATTTATACATAACGTAATACAGAATCTTTATTCAAGAGAATAGTTTGTCCGATAATATTCCAATATAAGGATGTCACTCCATATCTGTACAATAAGAGAACGAATCCCTCAGGCAATTCATTCGATACTGCAACTGTTCGCTTCCATGTTGTGTGAACGTTTGTGGAGTCCCCGCAATTTGAATTGATAAGAAAAAAGAACTGCACTTTATCTAGAAATAATTATCGTAAAAATTCTGGTGAATTTTGATAAATATTCCTTGTCGTTTATGCGAAGCGATTTACAATGGATAACTTTACTTTTCATTTGCTTCGAACAGTTTTTCAACTCCCGTATCAGAAATACAAACAGTTCTCATTCAGAAAAAAAAGTAATCATATATTATATATATTATAAATTGTGTATGGTTTATTTAACCCATTTCCAAACGCGATATTTTTACGTGAAGAATGAAACACGATACTTCATTATTCTTCATTTTGGAACCTTTGAACATTCAACATAGGAAAAAACAATCAATATATTTTTATTTCATACTCCATAATTCGGAAGAGTCCTTCCAAGTCTTTCATTTATGCTTCGTATAATTGATCACTCGAAAGCGTAGGAATTCTGATTACACTCTTTACTTTACTGCGTGATATATCTTGAAAACAATCTAGGCGCATGTTTTTGTACCTGAATTTGTATCCATGAAATATACTCCAGCATGTTAAATTCATTCAAAATCTCTGCCGTGATTCTTTAATGAAAGATGGAAGAAAATCAGTTATTATTCACCGACGAAAGAACTTTTTCAAAGTTTCGAGGGATAAATCTCATTATCAACTTGGGGTTGAAGTTTAAATTATTAATGATATTTGACGCTTTGAATAAGTGAGAATATCCCGTTCTTTTATGTTCGTACTAAGTGAAAAGCCGACTCTTTCAAACTTAACTAATTGAATTATACGAATAATAAACTTGGTGCGAACATGAATGTATTACAACTTCGAGGCATAATATTTCAATATCCCAAGGATTTGTGAACTTGTGCGTGAAATCTTCTATTGCGCGGATGTAGAAATTTGTAACCAAGAACGATTGAGTTGTTTCTCTTTGCGTAACACGCTGACAATTCGACGTAGTTCATCGCGTACATTTTGAACACATTTTTGGTCTCCATTGTATAAAAATAAAAAGAGAATGTATCGTATTTATATGATTCAGTAGTGCTCACCTCGATCGCATTCTGTATATTCTAAATGAAGCGATTCAAACTCCGGTCGGTGACCCTCCACCGACCTTGTAACCAGGACAAAAAAAATCCTTCCGTATTCAAACTTCATCAACTTCGTTTTGCCGAAGTAAGACAATTCCATTTTGGTTTAGAAGAAAATTCAATTCAGGATTCAATTTTAGACTTCGCTTTTTTGAATTGAAAATTATAAATGAAAAAGTGAAAAATTTGGCACCGTGCGACTTCTGGCTATTCAACAAACTCAAAAGACCGCTCCGGGGACATCGTTTTGAGTCGATAGAGGAGATACAAGCCGAATCGAAGAGAGAGCTGAAGGCCATCCCGGAAGACAAGGTATGATTTATGCACGTAAGAATCATACACTTATTAATTGTACATGAAAAATAAAACCCAAAAGTATTTACACTAATAATTTTTGTCTAACGCATAATATTTTATGCGATGATTATTTGTGCACGTTCAATTGATTGACATAGAAATTTTACACGAAATATTTTACAAGCTTCAAAAATGTAATCAACAAAAATTGTTCACATATTGTTTATGCACGATCAGAGAATAAAATTAATCAGTGTATAATTATTGTACTCCTAATCTAATTCATATAGTAATTATTCAATAAAACGAAAAAAAATTCTCATATGAATTTCATTAGGTGTACAATCATTACACGGTAATTGATTACGTTCTTTGTCCGTGCATAAAAACATGTGTACGATTTTTGTGAATCACTTTTTTTTTCAAGCATGAAGAATATTCAGTGTACAATTTTCTTATCAAATAATTTTACGTGCACCAAAGCTTATGTGTTAAATATGAGGTATTGAAAAAAAAATTATCAGTGTAAACACTTTTGGGTTTTATTTTCCGTTTACAATCAATACGTGTATGATTCTTACGTGCATAAATCATACCCTGTCTCCCGGAAACCGACTTTAGGAACTGTTTCGGAGATTGAAAAATGCTTTGGCATAAGTGCATTATATCCGAGGGGGATTACTTTGAAGGCGATGAACTTGATTTGGGAGAATGAATAAAGATTTTTGAAAATGAATGCTACGTCACCTTATTTTTTGGACGCAGTAGTACATCTCACATTCGCTGTTGTGAAATAAACTCGAATTGCGGTAGGATAAACTATCTTTGTGATCGTCTAAATATTGACTTCGCAAGGAGTAAATTTTCACAACTTTGTTTTCCTCAGTGTGAAAAGAAGCTACCAAATTTTCTCATCACAATGCTCATATTTTGAGATCGAGATAGTGCACTGCTTGAATCATAGAACGGGAAGGAAAGAATCAAAACTTGTATTGCAGAGAAAAAGTAAAATTACTCTGATAATTGAAGTTGTATATTCAGAAAAACATCTGAACAAATACAAATAATTCCGTAATGGAATTCTGGTAACGCAAATACACAAAATCAGACAACTTGTTGTCTCATCGCTCATGTTTTCCAGATTTTTCGTGTTCATTATTGACAAATTACGCCTTCCCTGAATTATTTCTTTTATTTCCTCGTACTACTACTTTAATTTTTGCGAGTGAAAATCATCAAGAATCGCGAACAAAGCGAAGTTTATGGTTTGAAAATATAATCTTCCTTGTGTGGGTTTAATTCTTTTTATACTTCCTGTTGAATTTTGTACGCGGAGAAAGAACCTGTTCAATGTGACACCAATTTGCATGCTGTTATAACAATTTTATTGTTTGGAACATTTTTAGCTGTCGCTTCGCAGGCTGAATTTCTTTATTATTCTACATATGGTACTCAAGATTTAATTGCTCCTATAAAGTATTGGCAGTCACCATTAATTTCAACAGCTAAAATGGTTATAAACAATTCGTCGAGACAGCCTGTCACAGTAAATTGTTTTCCTCCATGTAGACAAGTGTTATCCAGAATGCGTATTCTACATTCCATCGAATTTCCCACATGCTAGGTGATGAATTTATGAAACTTCCGTCTCATTCCACCATGGATTTGATGATTCTGTTTTTGGAAATTTCGGTTCGGAATTTTTCAATCTATCTCGATTCGGGCAGAGTTTTCTCGATGGGGTTCTGATAATCACCAAGTGTTATAATCCTTGTCAAAACTCGAGCAGAATCAACATTAACCTGACCAGATCCAGGGAAAAAATTTTCAATCGAGAGTTCAAGCTTTTCAATTGTGTTATACACAGAAAAAAGTATTTCTTTGAATTCAAGAAATTGTTATTTGAATGATGAACCAAATAATAAATTCCTTTACATGAACAAAACATTCATTTCTGTCAAACAAATATCTATTTGGACCTCTTCAAATAACAATTTTTCCGATTCAAAGGAATATTTTTTTCTGTTTAATTCCCTGAATGGCTCGAATACGTGGAGTATCAAATGAAATTCTCTCCACTGGGAAATATATTTAGTTTCATGGGATCTTGATGTATTGTTTATATGGATTCGAAATTGCTTCAAGGTATCACGTGACTTTCACAGGTTTCACACCTGTTAACAGCGCAAGTACGTGCGATTCAGCTCACTTTTACTCTCAAGAGAGACTTCATAGAAGGGGCCGTACGATATTCACGTACCTCTCTCAAGGTTCGTATGTCACGGAAATCGTTATTCCCTTATGTGATTCTGAAACTTGATCGCTTGAAAACACGGTACAATAGACATACGTGAGAATCGTGAGTCTTACCGTTAAAAGAAATCGACAAGTCAATTACTCGGCACGAGAATCGGAGAAGATTGGATCTTGCGAGGACATGATACATTTTAATTTTGGTTGAAATTAAAGACAGCGTGAGTACGGGGGGGATGGACGAATATATTTGAATTGATTTTTTCTTATTTTTCAAATTATAACCCCTTTTAAGAATTCAATATAAACTCGACCAATTTTCTATAAAAAAATATTGATATTGTGAAATATCACTGATCACTAGTAGTAACGTGATATTTCTCGTTTGAGTTTTAATCGAAAAGCTCAATAATTAACGTGCTGTTAATTATCGTCCTGCTTATTGACTTCTAATAACAGCAACTATTTTTTGTTCTATACATTCGTTTTTTAATACAGTTCCCTGTCGATTGAATGAGTTTTTTCAATTATTGATTTATATTTCCCTTGGTGTATTCACTCATTCATCGAATCTATGCTATTCTGTTTCAGGTACGTATACATTTCCGTTGCCATAAAAATGTTTCCTTGATGACACTTTACGTTCAGTGAGTACAAATTTCATATAAATCTAATACTTTTCTCGTTTGCACCTCTCTCTCTCTCTCTCTCTCTCTCTCTCTCTCTCTCTCTCTCTCTCTCTCTCTCTCTCTCATTTTCCCCCAATGAAACTTACTCGTATTCATTGAAATCTGAATGAAAGTACGTGCAAATCGATTCAAATTTTTTAATAGTTCTAGTTCATTCTCAGTGACACTTAAGGATTTTTGTGATATAGTAGAATGTAATATGAACGATGGGAAAATAATTGAATTGGTATTTAGTAGATGAGACAATGTAGGTTAGGAATATAAACTAAAATAATTATAGCGGAAAGGCGTTGGAATTGCACCAAGTCCTGAATTCTATTCACCCTCCGTGTGGGTCCTTCCTATAGGAACGGAGAGTTTACAAGCGCATCTGACGAGAGAACATAGGACTGCTTTATGTCTACGCGTGATATCAGTCAATAGGAGGGAGGGTGTTCAATTTATGTGATGGATACATTGGTTCGAAGTAATATTCCATTATTTCAATAACGTACACGGAAAGAAGAAAACAGCACTGGTTACTGTCCATAACAGCAATTAGTTGAAAAACAAATGAAAACACGCTTGGATGATAGAGGTTAGCGCGATCACAGTGATGTGTACTGTAGTTAAATTTGTCAATGCTGCTTGGACATTAACGGTTACTGGGAGACGCAGTAATGAACGGCGTGAATTTGATTTTTCATTATTTTTCAATGAACTACTGAGATTCACGGTAACCATTGCTGTTTTCTTCTTTCCGTGTATACTGTGAAACATAATCAAAATTTTCCTGTATACATTGATCGGAAAATTACAATCACTGGTTGGGACATCAATTTTCAGTATATTTATATGGAATTTTCCATAAATTTATCAGCAAATTTCAAACTTCATGGGATTTTTCCATCATTCCACGGTGAATTTCCGAATAAGTTCGGATGATTCCTGAAGCTTGTATGTGTTAATTACTTCACATAAATATATAGGAATTCCCCCATAGAAATTTCTTACAGGGTATGATGACTTTCATATACGATCAGTTTGAGTACTTTTCATCGAGAAAAACTGAGAACGAAAGATTTACTCTCGTTTTCCGGATATGAGATATATTTTTTTGGAAGTAGGGAAATGCAATTTTCTCGATCAAATTTGGATATTTATAACTTGAATCATTTCCTTCACTCCCTGTAGAAATTTCAAAATGTTTCCATTTGTAGTCTTCGAAAAAATATGAGTGGCCCAAAGCTGCCGACTCTCCCTGTTTTTGAAGAAAAAAATTATAAAGCAAACAGAAGGACTTGTCTAATTCCAGTTAAAATTAAACAGTCCTTGGAAAAGGGTTTGAAGAAGGATTTTCTTGTATCAAGGAGTACATATTTCTTGAGCAACGGATTTCTTCGAACATGAACATATGTTGTTGGTGATAGTAATTATTTCTCTCAGTGCAGAGATATCCTGACCACAAACAGACGTCCAGCCAGACAGACAAACAGACAAACCCACGGATTATCAATCAGTATCACATGGAATGAAAAACGGTTCAACTTCCAATTGGATTACTCAAATATTTCAAAAGATTCTCACGCAGACCACGAGAGCGGTTGCAATAGCCCAATCAGAAAAAACCGAAGTATGCCAATGTTGACAACAGGCGGAGTACAGTGCCAGTATTGGGCCCCCAAGAGTCGGCTAGCACGTACGGATTTAGTACTGGATACATAGAAATACAGTACTATACCAGTACTGATACACCAGTACTGAAAGCTTGATGTCGACCAAGTACTGATACAATACTATGCCAGTACTGATACACCAGTACTGAAAGCTTGATGTCGAGCAAGTACTGATACAATACAGGCACTGCAGTGATTGCAAATAGGAAATCACCCAATCAGAAAAAACCGAAGTATGCCAATGTTGACAACAGGCGGAGTACAGTGCCAGTATTCGACCTCCAAGAGTCAGCTAGCACGTACCCAGTATGGAAAAGCGTTATCATTTCGGCCAAATGCCAGTACTGTTGCAGTACAGACCACCAGTACCCCACCAGTCTTAGCCGGTACTGGCGCAGTACAGCGCTAGTTGTGGAATTCTGATTGGGCGTATTGCGCCGGTACTGAAGACCATTACCGGTTACCAGTACTGTGCCAGTACCAAGTACCCAGTACGGAAAAGCGTTATCATTTCGGACAAATGCCAGTACTGCTGCAGTGCAGACCGCCAGTACCCCGCCAGTGTTAGCCGGTACTGGTGCAGTACTGCGCCAGTTGTTAAATTCTGATTGGGAGGCACTCAGTGCACTTAGTATACTACGTATACTGATGAGTGCCTAAAAAGGAGTGTATTTTTTCTCCGTGTAATTGTTTCAACCATACCACATCTACGTAAGCACTAGATTTTTTTCAGTGTAATTGAAATAATTTATTTAATTCCTTCCTAATTGATATAAATGACGAATTCTCAAGTTGAACCGTTAAATAGCATTTAATGACAGGAAGATTCAAGTGAAGCCTTGTATAAACATAAAACGATGTTGAAAAATTATTCCAAACCTAACCTATGATTTTTTCATTCAAGGTGGTAGTTTAGCTAGATCGTATCGTGGTATTTCTCTCAAATGGCCAATGAAACAAGCAAGATGAATCTCACGAATGCTTTTGAATTAACAAACACAGGTAGAAAGTGTTATGGTCGATTTCAGGAAACCATGAAACGAACCATTCCAGCTTTCATCCACGATGATTCTCACTTCAATACAATTCAAGATTATGCCACAATCTGGAAAAACAAATACAATTTCCATATAGATGAACATTTTGTGTTAAAAATCCACACAAACAATGATCAAATTGATGAATATTCAATACATACTCCACATTTCGGAATCAATTCACTACATTTCTTATGCCAATATTTGAGAAAACTTTCAAGTACATCGTCTAGAACATGTACATTGAGAATACACAAAATTTTCTAGTGCGTACAGTTTAGGAAAAGGTCTCTTGTTCGTGCAGATGCTTGGAAGGATTCCAGTTCTCATGCAATTTCACAATTTTTATAATTTGTGACGTAATCATGTCTTTCTACTTATATATATATATATATATTTTTTTTTCTTCTCTTTTCTCTCTTCCCTCTCTTTTCTCCTCTCTATAGTTTAAAGGAACATAATGACTGAAAATATATTTTCATATGAAACGAAGAGATACGAAATAGTTCCTCGCACCGAAACCTAACAAATTACAAGAGACTGGTATTTCCTACATCTGTTTGTTTCCAGAGATCTCTATGAGTAACCTTTTTTTTTATCTATTTCAAACAAACCAAGGATACTCTGACCACCCTCGATAAAGAAATCCGTTGTCGAGCAGGCGTCGAGAATCCTATGGTGAAAACGCATATAAAAAAAAAGGAGAGTATACACAAGGAAACAAATGGTCAGACCCAGCGTTGCCAAACCCTAAAGAGAATAAGATTTCAATACTCGATTGCAGCCCGATAGAAAATCTAACGGTCATCAATTAAAACTCGACCTTATTACAGTCTAACCTCCTTTGATACTCAAAAAGGATAAAACCGTAATAAAAGTACTGTAGCACCAAATGAAATTAAAAATCAACAGTAAAGTAATCGAGGTTTGAAATCTGTCATCACAATGGAAATGACAACGATGGAAGAAACTAAAGAAATACCAAGTCCTTGTCATAAAACCGAACAATAAAACAGATGTGCAGGAGAAACTTCAAACACTATGAAATAACCCTGCATTTATCTGCCCCTTTGTTTTTTTTTACAGGAAATATTTAAAAAAAAAAAAATTCTTTTCAAGACAAAGAAAACGCACAAACTTACATTGAAAAATTCGTTCAATTAACTAAATATAACTATTGAAAATCTCTTATGACACGCAAGTTGCAAAAATGTACAAATCAAAGGTTGCGACTCATAGAATCGCAGAGTTAAATTTCACATTCAAATAAAACTTGCACTTCAAATATTTTAATATTTGAAGCACAAGGTACAATTGCCATAAATGTTCAAATCAAAACATTAGAAACAATTTCCAATATAAAGACCACGAAAATTACAAAATTATTATAGTAATTCTAAGAGTCGCAACCACAAAATACACAATTTCAAAAAATCCACCACCTCAAATCTTTTGAGAATGTATTTATAAACCATAATTATATTAAACAGTGGAATGGGACCATTAAAACTATTCCACGATACCAAAATAACCAAAACTTTAAAAGACAGGCTAAGCGACTCTGAGAGTCGCAGATACAAAATAGAGTTTACAAAGTTCTACCACCTCAAATCTCTTGAGAATGTATTTATAAACCATAATTATATTAAACAGTGGAATAGGATCATTAAAACTATTCCACGATATCAAAATAATCAAAACTTCAAAAACAAGCTAAGCGACTCTGAGAGTCGCAGATACAAAATAGAGTTTTCAAAAAATCTACCACCTCAAATCCTTTAAAACTCTAAATACACTCTGCCATCATATTACACAGTCAAATGAGACTATTAGGAAAATTCTCCACAATAGAAATTATGCGGATACGTCAAATTCAAATTGCAATTCATCGAGTCGTGGATTAAAAATATAGTTTTCTTCAAAACTTCCACTTCAAACCTTTCAGGATTTGATGTGGAAGTCACACTTACTCTAAATGAACAAATAATCCCACTAAAAAATGATTCACTGCACTAGAATATAAAAACACCAAAATAAGTTTGCGGTTTTCACTAAGTCACAGAACAAAAATTCACTTTCTTCGTAAGGTACCACCTCAAATCTTCTAACACTTGACACACACGTTATAGGCACTCAACACAACCAAATAAAACCACTGGAACTACTTTATAATATTAAAACTATGAAAACCTAGAAAATTTAGCTCAACGACTCATAGAATCGCAGAATGAAAATACAGTTTCTTCACAAATTGTCACTCTAGAATTATTACCTGCCGAAAATACTATTATGTTATATTATATACACACGTGTATATACATACAAACCGCCAATTATTTTTCTATTAAACATTGGAAATTAAATATTGCCAAATTGGTCCCCCTAACCTCTATAGAGAAACAACAACAAATGTAATTAACTATAATCATAAGTGATAAGCATTAGGAATAACAACAACAATAATTCAAACCAATAATTATAGAAATAGAAATAAGTCCTACGTGTAAGAAATGGATATCCCTATCTCTCTCTTACACATAGTAACCCATGCACACAATTTCCAACGAACACGGGGTGCGCGTATCGAAAATCGAAACTTGGAGAACCCGTATCCCTTTCCCTAAACGAAAAGACGGAGAAACTCTGGAAAAACAAGAATAGGAAGCGTCCATCGGGAAGGAAAATCGGAGAGGGGGACAGCCCTTAAATATAGGCCCAAAAGGCTGGACAGCTCTATTCAGTCTCAATTCAGTTTCAAATCAGTTTCTATTCAGTTTGAGTACAGCTTCTCCATCGCGTCTAAAACCACCTCCTGTGAAAATCTTGGAACACTTTATAGTTTTCAAGTCATTCACAACCCTACGAAAATAATCGTACAAAGTATTCGTGAAATTTAAACATCGAGTTTCAATTTTCGTGTGTCCAACAACAGTTTTGTTTTTTTTCTTCTTTTTTTTTAAAAAATCTAATTACCAGTAAGTATTTTCCATTGAATGTAAAATTTTCCGCGATCGCGTGTGTTTTCGTGTTATCAGCGCCCAAAGTGTATCGCAGAAATCAAGACGAGATTCGTAACAAATTCGAGCGAATCCATATTTGCAGTGGATTTATTACGAATTATGTCTTGTGAGTTGATTAACTCTGAAATACTTACATAGTATTCCCAGATATAATCAACTCTTTCAAGTGAACTAATTATCGTGAAAAATTGATTGTTTCGTGGCATAAATTTACTTTTCATTAACAATTTCAATTTCGTTTGAATTCTTTCTCATCAAGTTATCGCGAAAAATTATTTGTATTCGTGGCATAAATTTACTTAACGTTTGACAATTTCAATTTCGATGAATTCTCTCTTACCGTCAATATCGAGCGATCGAGTGTAATTATTCTAATCAAGGTTTCATATTTTCCTTTCTTCTTTTTTAGTGCAAAATTTAAAGTCTCTCGATTTAGAGGAAGTTGAGGACCGGATAAAAATAATTTGCGAAAGGATCCGAAATCGACAGATAAACGAGGAGAACGGTCTCCTCTTCCCTACGGAAAAAGCAAGGAAGAAATTCGCCACCAATCAATCTAGGGACAAAAGAGATCTGGATTTATTAGAAGCTAGGCGACGCGAACTTAATTATCCGTTGAATTTCGCGAAGTTTAGATTCACTCCTCTCCGTCCTCCTCCTGCTTGGACGAGGCAGAAGATCGCCGAGTATAGGGAAATAGGGAACCATCCATCTCCGCCAGTTTTTTGTGTTTCTAGAATCCCATGCGAATTATTAATAGGGAATGTGAATCGCTGTCCTCAGTGTCAAAGGATAGTCGACGGTAGTTTAGAATCCCTATAAGCCATGTAAATGTATATGCGTGTACAGCCATAACTTCCTGTAATCAAAAATAAATTTAGTTATATTCATGTTCATAATTCATACTAAATATTGTGAAAATTAATTGATAATAAAATTTACCCTTAAGACGAGGTATCACCCTCCACACAGGGAAACCAAAAATCAGTACATCATTCCTTCACGAATACCTAATCCAAAAACACCTCTCATCGCTGCACGAGAACCTGAAAAACACAGAAACTAGTTCACGGTTACCTGTTTCTGCACCTTATAAAGCATCTTATAATACAACTATCATTTCTAATTCATTAGAATCTTTTAAACTACTTGAAAATATCACTATTAACCAGTCCGAATCAATTATAACGCATCACTTCACTAAGACACTGAACTTGTAGGAAAAAGTTCACGGTTTTTCAATAACCGCAAACATAAAACTGAACTTCTGAACAGTTCTGTCACTTCAAATTTGTTCAAATTCCACAACTACACTTAACATCACTTCACGATACAGAATAAACCAATTTTAAACATCACACACCCGTAGAACACAACACTTGAAAATTAAAGTTCTCGTCTTTTGCAAAATCTCAATTTAAAACGTACTCAGTGACAAAACTGTCACTTCGAATTGTCTGTGAATTGGTATAATAGTTCACTTTGATATCACAGTCTTAACCAAATCAATTCTAAACACTTCACATCCGTGAAACACAATTCTTGGAAATTAATGTTCTCGTCTTTTGAGAAATCACAATTTAAACTGTTCACAGTGACGAAACTGTCACTTCGAATTGTCTGTAATTTGGTAGACAATTTTGTCTAAGCCCTACAGGCTTAACAAAACCATTTACAAACACTACACACACCTAATTCACTGAACTTGAAATCACACCACTTTATTTTTTTGTCGTCGCAACCTCAAAAGCGAGTTATGACAGTTTTCATCACTCTAAACTTCTTCAAAAACCACAACTACACTAAACACCACTCCACAGTACAGAATAAATCACTATAAAACACTACACATCCGTAGAACACAAAACTTGAAAATTAAACTTCTCGTCTATTGTAAAATTACAATTTAAACTGTTCTCAGTGACGAAACTGTCACTTCAAATTGTCTATAATTCAGTATAGTAGTCTATCTCAATGCCACAGTCTTAACTAAATCAACTCTAAACACTTCACATCCGTAAAACACAATTCTTGAAAATTAATGTTCTCGTCTCTTGAGAAATTACAATTTAAACTGTTCACAGTGACGAAACTGTCACTTCGAATTGACTGTAATTTGGTAGACAACTTTGTCTCAGCCCTACAGGCTTAACAAAACCACTTACAAACACTACACACACCTAATTCACTGAACTTGAAATCACACTACTTTATTTTTTTGTCGTCGCAACCTCAAAAGCGAGTTATGACAGTTTTCATCACTCTAAACTTCTTCAAAAACCACAACTACACTAAACACCACTCCACAGTACAGAATAAATCACTATAAAACACTACACATCCGTAGAACACAAAACTTGAAAATTAAACTTCTCGTCTATTGTAAAATTACAATTTAAACTGTTCTCAGTGACGAAACTGTCACTTCGAATTGACTGTAATTTGGTAGACAACTTTGTCTCAGCCCTACAGGCTTAACAAAACCACTTACAAACACTACACACACCTAATTCACTGAACTTGAAATCACACTACTTTATTTTTTTGTCGTCGCAACCTCAAAACCACTTTCTGACATTTTTCACCACTTCAATTTAGAACGAGCACTTGTACACTTTTAAACCCTCTCACATTGATCATTAATAACATAAAATATTGTAAGAAAGCACAAAAGGATAACACACTACACCAGAACACTGAATTTACTGTAACAATTTAAGAGAATCGCTATTGAGAAATTTCACTTCACGCAACTTTTGACACATAAGAATGTCACCTTTTACATGCATTTACACTGAACTAGAAGCCCTAATTTCCATTTGTATAGGTATGTAAATGAATTGATGGATATCAATACACTACCCGTAAAACATCCTGTCAAGGTAGAAGGAAGAGTTGACGTTCCAATTGAATTCTTCAAGGAGGAAGGAGATTGGAATCCAACGGCTCTATCCAAACCTTCTCAGCAAGAGAGAGAGAGAGAGAGACCCTCCCTGGTTGGCGATACATAAATCCCACCGTCATGGAATACAATGCCTAAAGAATTAATTCACATTAGAACTTTCTTACGGGGAAAGGTTACATGTGATATCATAATCGATACTGTTTTTACCTATCTGGAGATTGCACACTTTATTACCCAAGAACTTGGTGACGCTGGATGTTCTTCAAGTTGCTAAGGGCAGAAGGCAGAGCCGAGGTCAGTTGATGAAGTAATTCTCCAGGAAACTGAAACAATCATTATATTATAACACAATACAAAAGTCTCATAACATATGAAACTTTCTACAACTAAAATAACTAATTTATTCATACTAACATAATACACTCATACGTACCTGGTTCGATGATACCCCCTTGATGACTCTTATTGCTACTCGGTGGTACAATTCCAAAGGTAGCAGGGGACGAGTCAAGAAAAGTACATCTTACCTCAACTGAAAAACCCAATAGTAATTAGAATTAAAGTTAAAACATACAAAATATACAGAACGAGTATATCGACTACCCCTCTCTTTTTTTTTTTTACAACAAGTATTAAAATATACAATACCCTAAAGAAACCAATAAGTGAATGTAATTCATTTATGCAATTCTATTGAAATAAGGAGTTGAGATGTATATATTACATCAAGACTTACCTTGGAACTGATTCCTACGTAGAACTCCATCGAAGAAGACTTTTTCCCATCTCTAAGTTTCTTCTACGTAGAAGTACCCACATTTGTTCCTTATCTCTTCACATCTGAATAAATACAGATTTGGATCTATTAATTAAATCTTAATTAAAATTACTCACCTTAATATTTGAAATACTTACCCTACACTTTCATATACACACACGTACACAGAAATGTTTTGACATTTCTAACATAACATTAGGATAGTGTACACACACATGTTATGACATTTCTATCACAACATTAGGTCAGTATACACATAGGGGACACACCGTTGTCACCCTAAATCAATTGCACCAATCAATTCAGCGGATTGCGATCTACGCAAATAGATCGACCTGCGGGATTCAAATTCAAATACAAGAACCAATGAATCATTCGATACCATAAATGTGAAGATTCAACAACCTCACATATATATATATATATATATATACATAATAATCGTCTCAGAATCTCTAAATCCCCGGTCCTTGCATTATCACTAAAACGGGGAACTCTATAAACAAAGGATTTTAGAAATCAAATTTTGAATTCTACGATCCTTTAACCCCGCAGTAGCGTCAAGGACCTTCAAAAGTTCTAGACGTGACAAATTTCAGATAAATCATTTTTCTTTTGAACAATCGTTTTTTTCTTTGAGTGTGACAATAGTGAATTGGCTTCATCAGTTCCATGTAGACCAATAGAATTGAATCGCAGTGTTTCAATAACCTTTGAAGAATTTTCTTCTGAAATATATCGAATAATTCATCTGTTCAACATTTTCGTGAAATCGAAATGGACCCATCAAGTTTCCCCTAGTAGAAATTTTGATATGGAAAACATCAGGTCCAGATTAGGCATGCCTGATTTCCGTTCAGGGCCTGACTTGAGTATCTGATAAGGCCCTGACAAAAATGTAACGCAGGGAAAAGATAAGGCCCTGATCAGGAAAACCAAACGTTTCTCAATCAGGATCTGATCAGGGTAGTAATTAGATTCCCAATCAGGACCTGATCCGGGTCGTAGCGGAATTCCTAATCACGATCTCATTCCTCATCTAAGGTATATTCTAACATTCGATTTAATTCTCATGGAATTCATTGTTCATAAAATTTTTTGAAACTCCCCCAACAGAAAAAATTCTACTGATGATCCAAATAGACCTCAGTTGGACATTTAAAAAAGACAGATAAATTTCTAATGAGTCCTGTGAAAATTCTGAATAGTTGGATATATTCATCGTTCTGAATTGATCAGGTCCTGATTCGACTGTCTTGTCGGTTATCACATGATTGAAATACGAATGAGCCAAGGCGATCCTGATCAGGTCCTGATCGAGATATCTTGACAGTTACCTCACAATTCAAATACGGATGATTCAAGGCAATCCTGATCAGGTTCTAATAGGCTGAGTGACTGAAAGGGAACATCTAACTAGGACCTGTCAACAACCTTGCGTTACATTGTTGTAAGGTCCTAAACAGGATGCCATGTCAGGACCTGATAAGGTAATTAAAAGTTTTCCTTAATGAGGAATTCCCTATTGCAGCCTTACGAGGGCCATGCTTCTAATAGGGAATTCCCTGCCAAATTTCTACTAGGGTCAGAACGTGTAAGAATAACAAGCGTTGGATGCACAGTCACGTTTTTCTAAGTTGATTTCGAATGAATTGATGGTACACCATTTGGAATGTGCAGATGACTGACAGTATTCAATTTCGTATCCCACTGATGTTGGCTCAATTCTCAATGTCTTCGTTCAAAGAACGAACAACGTTATCAGATAGCATTGAATTCAAATATCGATTTTTCCATAAACGTTTCGAAAAAAGATTTTTCACTTTGGAAAATCCCTCTTCAACTATTTTTTTGAAAATATACTTTTGAATGATAACTTATTTCAATGCGTTATACGTACTTTTATATACATAGAGTCTTTAAATAGTGTATCGAAGGATTGAAAATCAAGAAAAACAACTCATCGATGCAATCATTCGCGTTAATTGGTTGCTAGATTCAATCGTTAGTATTCGGCACAGTTTCTTGAAATCTATTTGAAAATACTTTTAATGAGAGTTGCATCGATGTATCAACCTTCTCGTTCTGAGAAAGTCAAGGAAAAAGAAATTGAGAAGCATCTTCCTCTCACAAGCGCAAAGTGGATTCATGCGACCAAAGTATGACGTCAATACCGTTTATGAATATTTATATACACACAAAAGAACCACAGATGATTTCGTTCGATTACAACGATCCGTAGTTGAGTCTCATCCCCCACGTGACAAAGTTATTTTCATGTGACAATCTATACACGCAAATTCAATTTTTTGTCAAATCATTTTGGACTTTGTTATTGTATTTACCATATGAAGTTGAAGAAATTGAATGTTTTTTCACCGAGATAGCATAGAAGAATATTTCCCTTATCATTCAATTGAAAATATCTCGACTCGTAAAGATATAGCTTTTCGTTTTACACGACCATTTCATTTCGAAGAATCGCAAATCCTATTGGTATACCGTGTATATCGTTACAGAGCGCTTCTTTTCTCACATAGAAATTCTCTTTGACTTTTGTTCTTTCGCACAAGTTTGATCATCCTACTTGGTCTGTCACATGAATCTTCTTGTTTCTCTTCCTCTTTATCTCTTATTTTCCGTTCTTCTTGTATCTTCCCTTTTTATTTATTACATCCCTTTCTCTTCCCTTTCGATGAAAAAAGAAAAGCATTACGGTATGTTTGTAGCGCGGATGCATCTTACACTCGTGAAAAGTATATAATAAATTTTCCTTCAACGTATATATTTTTCTGAACGTCGACAGGGAAGTGAAGGAAAAAGAAAGGAAAAAAAAATAGAAAACGAAATCGAAAGGAGGGAATTGAAGAAAAAAGAGAACGAGCGGGAGAAGGAAAAGAGGACAGGCAGCGTAAAATGAGATTTTGTCTCGACGTCTTGTATCTTGTTCAAAATTCAAAAGCTTCGTTTCATATCGTGTGGCTTTTTCTCTCTTTTAAGGGAAGGATCGTAATACTGGCTGAGGTTCTGTATGTGTCACTGTCGTTGGAACAAGCGAAGACTCTGGTAAAGGAGAAAAATCAACTCGTGCTTAAGGTGGAAAACTCGATGATCCGTAGCACCTCGAGCACGAACGAATCTTCTCTCTTTTTTCTTACCATTGTTGTTGCTATTTCAGTTTATTTTTCTCTTGTCGTTGTTGTCTCTATTATCGGTCTTAGGAGAAAAACGAGGGGTTTTTTTCTTGTAGGTATAAAATTCGTTCTTCTCACATTTCTATAAATTGCTCATGAACCTGAAGTTTCGTTTCAATTTCTTAACATTGCTTTTCTTTGGATTTAGTTTCCCTCTCATTTTTATCAATTTTGCTTCTCATGGTTTTAATGTACTTTCATAGTAAGTTTTGAACTTTAAAACTAAGAGACTTTGTGATGATTCCAATCAAATTTTCTTGAAACATACAAAGGGATGATATTAACATAAAGGTTAATGATTAACGCGTTCAGGAATGATTTCCAAATCTCAGTTTGAATCACTAAATTTTCATAACTATCAAATCTTGGTGATGATCAAGCAGTTACATATTATAAAAGCATCAGCATCAGAATTTTTTTCCATAACACTGGGGCCAATCTGAATTCATGAACGTTTTTAGGATCAATGAGCCTGAATTTGGAATCCGAACCTATGTAACATCACAGTTTTACCATGAATAGGAAACTTTTCACCCTAATTTAGTGAACTCCTATAACGTTTTAGAGAAGTCAACACTCGAGAGGCAGAATCATTTCTCAAAGTGACAGAGAAGTCCCCCCTGTTTCTGATGAAAAAACAACTTCCCCATGATTGGGACTCAGAATTCACCACTGAAGTGAGGAGAAACTCCCCAAAGTACATATATCATACACTTGTCTAGGGAAAAGAACTGAAGATGTCGATTTTTGAATCGACTGGATTGATAAGCTTTCATCTGAGGAATGTTCAATTTTTTCATAGATTTCGATGTTATATCGTTGAAAACCCAATAAATTCTTTATAGAAATCTTCATATTTCTGTAGGTCAATCAATTCCGAACATAAACCTCCATAATCTCACAATCCACAACTCATGAGCAAAATTGCCTACTCCAGGTTTTTATCTCTCTCCGATTGGTCATTCTAATCAATGAAACTACGTGACTGATCAAGTTTTTTTAGATCTGGGTGTTTGTTGGCAGCTGTACTCATGAGAGCTGAAATTCAGGACCCTACTCCACAGGCTCATAAGCTTCAAATCCACATCCTGCATCGAGAGAAAGAAAAATCCACTCAACTATGCATGGTAGCTAGTAACTAGCTGAAAAGATATTTCGTGAGAAAAACGAATGTTCTTTCATTCCCTGTTGGAAAAACATAAAGATTCTTATACTATAGTTTGAATAATGTGTTTTCAGTGTTACTTATAGGTGTATGGGAAATATATCATGGGTGAATTTACATTGAGGAACCCTTTTGGTGATTTGAGTACTTATTGATTGTAATCATCATTTCATTCCAGAATACCATGTGAGTGTTCACATTTACTCCACGCCCATCGGGTAATTCGAAACACCAAGATTCTTGTTTTACGATAAAAAATGGATTTTGGCTTGAAAAATTAGGAATATTTATTATGAAAATTAATCACTTATTGGATGAGCTGGAAAAATACGCAATAGATATATTTCATTTACCTTTTGGGGTCGTTTTATTCAACTTCCCGCTTAGGAGTTCCCCATTATCCCACTCTCTCCCCCACATCTGTATTGTGAACCTCCTATGTCGTTGAAAGGAAGATGTAAGCTGTGCTAGTTTTCTAAACAAGCATTCAACAGTGCTAGTTATTGTAAGAACTCAACTTGCGCTCCTCTTCTCCATTCGGAGATATGAATGTTTTTTTCTCCGAGCGATTATGAATAGTCAACTTCATAAAAGTAGCTCCTAAACATGCTCTCCGAAAAATTTTCAGTATGAGATTACGCTCTTCACCCATCCAGAAATAAGCTTGTCAAATTATCGGCTCTGCAAACCTGATAGTCTCAGGTTTGCGGTTAGAAATTACCAATCACTTCAGTTCTAGAGTGAAGTTCTCGCTATGAGAGAGTGAAAATTGATTCAACACGTGTGAAAATACCACCAAAAGTGGACAAGCTCACTTCTTCAAGTAAAACGAATGATTTTTTGTATCAACATCATTTTATTTTCATCCTCAGATTTACTGATTGCTTTTCTTATTTTTCTTAGTTCATATACATTGTTCAGGAATTTACATACATTATTGAAGTTCTTGTAACATTTTATCGTTTATATTGGCCATACTTCAAAGACAAAACGATTCCTAGAACACGCTGATATCGGTAGCTCGAATCCCAGTGATGTGAGCTTTGATTAGAATATTATACTCAACCCTATGCAGAAGAGTTCAATTTAAATATCGGATTTCCATCTGGAGTTTTCCTTGGCGCCTGGCCTGGTGTTGCCAGTGAAAGAGATGGGAAACGTCGAGATTATCTCTTTTAATATACATTCACGTTGCAGAAGTTTTATTGTTCGCATGACATTCGCACCCATGAGTGACCATGCATGTAAATTGAGAAAGGCATTCCGGATGGGTTTTCACTGGCAACGGTAATCTAGTCCAATAATCATAAATGAGGTGAATAGTCTCAAAGTCATATGTCACCTTAAGGTCGACCATAACTTTTCCCGCTATTAATGGAAGATTTATTCACCAATGCTGTGATTCAGACTTCCCTATGAATCTGGAATGCACACTTTGTCGTATAAAAAAATCTTCCGCAGATAACATTCCCATTAGTTACAATAAAACGACCCGCTTTACCTCGGTTTACGGTCCATCACAAGAACGAATTGATAATTTCATTACTGCTTGAGCTATGATTCACTGGATTATAATCAACCCGATACATCAATTGAAATGTGTTTTCATATGAGCACATCTCCAATTATGTATCCATTTTTTTCTGCATTATTCCGAAATTCCTGAGGATCGACTATGATAAAGGACAAATGTCAAACTCAGTCTTGAGAACGAAGAAGTTGTGCTAGATATATTCCACCGCAACATCTCTCGCGAAGAAAAAAGAGCAGAGGAGGGAAGAAATATAATAGCTCCGGTGGCTCAAGTTCTTGCACATGAGATGAACAAAATAAAAAATTCATATAAAAATCTTGAAATCGAGAGAAAATTTTCAAAACTGTAGATTTGGAACGAGACCAAGAATAATAACCTCACCGCAGATTGTACAAGGAATTCCATTCTTGAAATTTCGTTGAACATAAAATTCCAACTGGAGAAAAATCTTTGGCCCCTTTCTCCCTCCCCGTAATTCTTGTGCGGAGTCTAAAGCAGACAATGTCCGTCGCCGAGGGTTTGAATCTTCTCAATATTTTCAATTTCCCTTTTGTTCCCGCAATAATCGTAAATCGGAATCTCATTGTCATCGGGAATCTATTACGTCAACTTGAAATTGTACTCCTCTCTTCCAGTCAACGTGACGAAAAGTTGAAATTCCATTCGATCTGAGAAGATATAGAATCTTGACATTGCCGTCGAGTATCCTTTCGAGCAAAAACGAACAAACCGTTCACCTACAAATCCACAAACCTCTTATTCCTTGCGTTCTCTACGGTTTGTCATCTTCTTTTAGGTGCATGTATGCAAAATTGTATGTCGCATAGGAGTAATGCATCGAGGTTGCGGTACTCATCTAGATATAAAGTACGTATTTACGCGACAAGGAATCTGTATTCATGGTTTGCATCCTTTCTCCCTTCTTTTCCCCGGGAGGTTGCGAATGTAAAACTTATGAATTTGTGGTGTATGCTAGGCATCGGATTTCTTGGAATTTCCTCTTTATCCGCCGCGAACATGCGTATATAGATTAAATGATGTAACTCAGTTCGATTTATCGTATGATCTATCACAATCAGAATATATTTGAAATTCTCTATCGATCAGATATTGAACATGAATAAACTACTGTATCCAAAAAGTGAGGTGACATTTGAATTTGAATTCTGTGCGCAAATGTATTTGGGGAGGTGCTCTTATTTTTAGATTAGTAGAACTGTCTTTGATATTCGTGCCAAGGATCACATCAAGATACTCATCAGTGTTTGAGATACGCTTCGTTTTGTAAACTGCTGGAAGTGAATTTTTCGATTGTTATAATGTCTGCATTTGTTGAGCAAAGAATTTGTATTAAATTTTATTTGCGGAATGGATTTTCCGCTGCTGATTCGTTGAAGATGGTGTAGAAAGCCTTTGGTGATGGGACTATGTCGAAAAAAAAATGTTTGAAAGTGGTATAAAGAGTTCCAAGAAGGTCGAGAACGTGTCAAAGACGAAAAGCGTCCCAGTTGACCATCAACTTCAACCGACGAAGTTCGAGTCCAAAAAATCAAAGATTTGGTGCTCGTAAATTGTCGATTCACAATTAGAGATCTCGCTGATGATGTTGGCATCTCAAAAGGATCAGGCAATACCATTTTGAAGGATGTTTCGGCCCTCAGCTGCGTCAAATCTCGATTGGTACCGAAAACACTGAATTTCCTGGAAAAACATCGCCGTATTGAAGTGTGTGAAACAATGCTTTCTGACTATCAGGACAAGATGAAATGCATTATCACGGGAGATGAGACGTGGATTCATGCTCACGACCCGGAAACAACCGATCGATCAAGTGATCATCGCGCTGAAGGTGAGGCAAAACCAAAGAAACTGCGCCAAAGTCGCTCGAAAATCAAGGTCATGTTGACTGTTTCCTTCGATTATCGTGGTGTTGTACGTTTCGAGTTCCTTTCACCGGGTCAAACTGTCAAGGAAGAATATTATTTGAGCGTCGTGCGTCGTTCACGTGAAGCTGTTCGCCTGAAGAGAACGGAATTGTGGCGAGATAACCCTTGGTTTTTGCACCACGACAATGCACTGGCTCACACTGCATTGATTCTCCGTGACGATTTCGCATAAAACTCGACCCATAATATCGTTCCACAACCACCGTATTCACCTGATTTGGCACCGTGCGACTTCTGGTTATTCAACAATTTCAAAAGACCGCTGAGGGGACACTGTTTTGACTCGATAGAGGAGACCACACGGAATCGAAGAGAGAGCTAAAGGCCATCCCGGAAACCGACTTTAACAACTGTTTCGAAGATTTGAAGATGCGTTGGCATGAGTGCATTGTATCCGGGGGGGGGGGGGGGGTTACCTCGAAGGTGATGAACTTGATTTGCGAGAATAAATAAAGATTTTTGCAAATAAATGCTATGTCACCTCATTTCTTGAACACAGTATATATTTTATTCCGAAATTCATCCTGTCGTCTGATTCCTCTAGTAAAAATCTATTCTCGTGGTTGATCATTTTCAGAATTTTTTTGGGCGAATAGTGCCTGAATCAGAAATCAATGGCAACACTGATAAAAATTTTCGAGGTTACTGTAACTGAAACGCCTCAATCAAATATTTTTAGTAAAGGTACTAGAAATTTGATTGATTCAACTAAGAGAGTATATTTGATACAATCGAGTGATGAACCAAATTTTCAGTAGCTCTAATTAGGACTGTTCATTTAAGATTTTTTAGTTACAGCAACTATAGAAATTTCTCTCAGTGAAGATTCCGAATAAAATATGATAGGAAAAGATGTATATTTTGCACTCTGAATTGCATTTCACAACAGAATTTAATGTTGACGTGACAAGAATTCTTGACAATCAAGGAATCTCCCAGTTGCTACAAGGACTAGATTCCTAATCGACTGTACGGTAAATAGAATAATCCTGAAACTATTTCAGTTTCTTTGACGTTAATTTGCAGATTTTGGTTTTAAACATAAAAACTTTTCGAATTTGTGGACAGAACGTGTATGTTTTCAAAGTGGGGTTTGATTTTTCGCAAATTGAAATCATCATGTCACGTCAAAGTATCACTTTCCCACCCTTGTTTCTATCATAGCGGAGTTAAGAAAAATAACTTTTTGAACGTCATCGTTCACTCGTCATGCGCACCTGCATTTGAACTGTCTTGAGGAGATAAGATAAGGCAAGAAATTTCCAAGTTCTTTCAGAGAAAATGGTTTTAATGTCACCGACAGTGCTCCACGCAATTTATCTTATCATCTCACCAAGGTGTGAGGAAGTTTGAATGAGAAGCCCATATCAATTTAACCGAGAAAGAAATACTCTAACCACACGCGCAGTTGAGAAGAGGTGGTAATGCGTGGCCTACCAGATGTGCTGTTCTCATTCATATATTATATATAAACAAATATGGTATAATTTACTGTCATTATCATCACACTTCCGTTATTTCTTGTTCCACTTGATACTTTTCTCGCTATTCTTGTCTTCTTTTTCCCCACGTTGAAATATTTATCCCAGATTACATTGAATTTCCAACGAGGAAAAAAAGTCCATGTTTCATATCGTGCTTCCGTTTTATTAATGTACGTGTATTGAATGCAGCTTCGCTTGTTCCTTTACAATGCATGTACCCTCGCTCTGTGCCCATACATATTTATCAATACACGTATGTACACTTGGATGGATATATAATCATCATGTACCTCATCCTCGTGTAGTTTGGTGCGTGTATCTCTCTACACATCGTACACCGTTATATTCCAATAACGGACCCAATTATCCGTTAACCCTTTTCGGTTAGCCTCCCCTAACCTCGTTTCGCCTTTTAATTGATCACTTAACCGTTCATATTATATGAGCTATCGATCAATCATTCTTTCATTTTTTTATTGCGACCGGCTTTGGGTTTTCATTATACATTCACAGTTTGTTGAAAGATCTGGGAGGGTTTTATTTCATTATTGAATCAAATGGAGTGATTGTTTTGTACTTGAATCAATGCGTTAGTTTCTGATCACAATCTTGGGAGTAGATTGTAAAAGAGGATTTCTGATTCATTCGACCCTGTATGGACAGATCGGACTCTCATTGTCTGACTATTCTTGGTTTACTCTACTGATTCTGAATTGAGTGCGCATTTTTACAACGCTGTTGCGTTGGAATTTATATTGGATATGATGCATTATCTACATTTTTCGTGAGATTATATGTCTTGTGCTGAAGTTGAGTGATAGCGTTCTTTTATAGACTCACGTTTTCGCTTTTATTTTACTTGCATTACGTTTCCATGAAGTGAACGTCAAGACACTGGATGTCAGTCCCCTGCGATACGAGTTGAGAAGAATTTTTACGTGGAGAAATTATATAAAGAAATTGACTATTCACGAAACCAGTTATGAAATATATATAATTTATCGCGTTGATGTAAATTTACTGTATTTTCATGCATATTGAAGTGTGATTTTCACTTTTCACGTAATGAAAGAGTCAATGAAAGACCGGAACTAATGCGAATAAGCGTGAAGGAACGTGAAAACTCACACAGTAAAACAATCATTTTCGGATGGTAAAATGATCGAGTGGTGAAATTTACACTGCTGAATGCATTATTCAACACTCAGGTGTATTCAGAATGTTTGGTGAAGATTTCACTCTTCTGAGTGTTGAAATTCACTCACTCCAGTGTGAAATAATTTAAAGACATACGACAGCATGGACACACGAAAGAGTGTGGAATACATTCACCGTCCATAGTAAAAAACAGTACCACGCTACACTTACGAGTGTTCAATTTCATACTAAATTTATCACTGTACAGAAGACTTGTTTTTTTAGACTTATGCTTTCTTGAATTTGATTCAACTATAGAGCAGTCTTATATGTCCACTTATGGTTCTTTGTTTTGCATAACTCATCACACTTCTGGCGACAGTATTTCGTTAGTGTCAGGTCAGATTTCAATTTTCAAATGGGATTCCGTAGTCTTCTTGCTGAAAGTTTTCATGTACAGTTCCCCTAGCAGAAATTATTCTAACAACTTTTCATTTCATGTCAAGGACTTTTTTTGTGACTTCTTTCCCTGCCAAAGCTTTGACAGATGCCGGACAACTGCTATCATCATTTTTACTTGTGCAACGGTTCCGTTCAGAAACCAATACTGGCATTTTGATTGACCAGCACAATATTCCAGAACATGATTTTCATCGTGGTTGATTGGAATGAATTCTTTTTTGGAAATGAAGCTAAAAATAACGGCGAGGAACTAACAGCGAATTGAAGTGGATTCTGATAGAATTGTTCTATCAAATACATATTTGAGTAGCTGAATTGCATCAGTGAGAGCCTCCTAATAAATTTCTAATAAAAGAATGAAGCAGAAACTAACAGCCTGAAGTTACTCGATTGTAGTAACTTTTTATTGAAAGTGGTTGCAGGTTTTTCACACCAAAAACCAATCAAGTAGCAGTCCACTAAACGTAGCAGGTACTCAAATTTTTGATAAAAGTGTCGTGTAAACAGTTACAGCAATCGGCTGCTTCACGGAGAGAAAAATACAGTTGAAATTACTGTGGTAGATCACTATCCACGGACCAGGTTGGAATTGACAAGTAAAATTATGGTATTTTCATTTGATTCTAGACAACTCCACAGTAAATCATGATGATGTCCAGTGCAATATTTACTAAATAAGAAATTTTCCTGAAAATCCATGGATGTTTGAGTTTCATCGCAGGAATTTTCACTGTGTTAATTGGAAAATGTACATATAATCCTTATGAAGAACTATTTTATTGTATGGAAATATGAATTTTCATGAAAATCAAAACTCGGTCTGGCGTTGATATGGAGCACAGTGAAGAATATTGTATTTTACATGAAGAAGTAATAGATTTTTCTCTCCGTGTAGCTTTACGGCGGCCAGTTTCAGCTTCATAAGAATATCCGAATCAAGTTCAACCAATCAATCCACCACTAGCTCGCCGTCGTCGGTTTTAGCTTCATTTTCAGAAGGATATTAGAGATTTGGGATTATGTGCTATTTTTTGTGTGTTAACATCCAACAATCATGGCCAAAAATAAAAAACTCGCCAGAATTTCCGCTGAAAACGCCAGCGGAAATTTGACAAAACTGTGGTCATCTTGTGGGAGGAACCAGAAAAGAAACTCCAAGTGTTTTATGGGTATGCTTGACATTTTGAGATGAGGTTTTCATCGTTCTGAATGTATGAGCAGAAACAGGGGAAATTCCGTTGTATGTCCGTTACATGTTCACATCGCAAAGTTATACAACAAAATTCTTCACTTCGTTATATCATTTTTCTATGGAAATGATTTTTATTTTCATGGAATGGTGTTGGAAAGTTGGTGTTGGAATTTCATTGAAAAACACATCCGGCGTATCGTCATAATTAGTTATCAATTCAACGATGAAATAGCTTTGGACCAATATACTCAATCATTATCGACTTCAACCAGCATCGAGCAATATCATCAACTTTGGCACACTCATGGCACAGCTTTGTTTGATCGAACAAACAGATTTTCGTGCGATCAATTCAACGTTGTTTACTGATTCCGAAATGAATAAGCACGATTCATCGAGCAACTTTGGCGTTATACTGGCGCATAATAATTCATTGTCGTAGGCCAGTATTGGTCAATATATATTGAAGAAACCAGCAATGGCTGAGAAATAACACTTCCCCCATAATAAAACAAACATCTTTGCCAAGATCTGATGAGAATATATCCTTTGCAGCATTGAACCATGTGTGCAACTGCGGCAATTATCACATGGGGTATTCCGGAGTAATATAAATAATGAAAAACCTAATTCTATTTTCGATCTGTCATATTTCCTTCGTGAAAAATTCACCTCGTTTCATTTCCATGCACATTCCATTTGATGGGAAGTCTCAAAAACTGTGGAGTAATGCCGTGGCAAAAAAGAATGCAATACCCTCAGTGACATTCAAAACATGTTTCACCGCTGTACACGGTACTAAAATACACTGTCTCATCTAATAAGTTAGACCATGCTCCTGCTCGTTCCTATCTGCTACATTCAACTTCATCGCATTCAAGAGAACAACACGTCAAAATATACTCAACGAAGGCAAACAATGATAAACGACAAATCGAATTTGCACAATAGCTTTTTTTCCATCGACAAGTTACGAAATCCTTTATTCAAATCCATGAGAAATGAGGAATAATGGAAAGAATCGGTACGTCAAGCCAGTTTTGTAGAATAAATTGAAAATAAAAGATTACCCGACGTAATCACCTTGGTGAAATGAATGAAGACAGATGAGCGAATATAGAGATGAACTCTGCAGTAAAGAAAGAAGTGGACGTCCAATGGTAAATTAGATGTTCATCGTGATGGAGGCAATGGGGAGAGAAAGTGATAAGGATAGCACAAAGAACCTTGATGTTTAAGATGTGACAAACGACTACGGAACAGGGGGTATTCACATGGAAGAAAAAAACTTCTAGGAAATACTTTTTGTTGCTTTTCTACGACTGACTTTCCACTGTGAGGTCGTTTCATTGATTCAGCACTCACCGTTAAATATTTAAAATGAAATTGCAGAAATGTTTTCATATTTTATATTTTATAATACATCCCTCTTTCCGGAATAGATTACAAAACTTTACGTAGGGTTATAACTTTAATTTTCAACAAAGTGTATCGAAAATCAATGTTCAATGCTTCTGTGTGTATTCTATGAACTCTCGCATTGAAATCACTCCATAACACGATTCTCGAAACATTTAATAAAAATCGATACGAGATTCGACAATTTTTAATTGATTCTATCCACGTTTCTAAAACCTTTCACTCGAATTTGAGTATTAATTCCTTGTGTTTTCCAATTGATAATTGATTTTGTGGTGTATCCAAAGTGGCAAAGAGGATTTAGTTCGATGGTAGAATATAAATTGCGTATTCCTGTGACAGAAAAAAAAGATTGCCAGAATAAACTCAAGCGCGTTGTTCGTTACTCGAAACGATGACTGTTTTCGAAATTGAATCCAGAATTCATCATTGTTCTGTCGTTAATCTCTTAATGGAGAACAATTTTCGGTCCTGTAACATGATTGCAATCGTCTCTTGGTGTGTTCATACGTGAGAAATATACTTGATTATGAAATTATATTCTTCTGGTGTGATGAATCGCTGCAATTGAATATGGCATTGAAAAATAGTTTAACAACCAAGTGAAACACGAACATAAAGTGTGGATAAAATACGAATTTCAAGACAGAAATCCTATTCGAATTTTCATTCTTCCCCAACCGATGGGTGGAAATATGCTGAAATCACCTAAGCATATTTCTCTGGCCACATTTCTCATGGGAGACAGAATATGATCGATAAAGATTTCACTCTGATGTTTCACTGCGCAAATAATGCGGGAACTGAAAATCGAAATTCGATAATCAATGAATGCAATTGCACTGGAAAAAACATTCTTTGAGTTATTCTATTTGAAAATATGTTCTCACTGTGTTTTATTTATTTAAAATAGAGTTTATTGCTGTGAAATACACAGGGTTCTCCGTGCACACATTGAATATTATTATATTGTTTTGACCTGGAGATATCGTTGTGTTGAACAACATGCAGCATGTTTATAACCTTTCTTTGTTGAACATATTGTGTACGGCTACCCGTGCGGAAATTCAGAGTCTCGCAACAGTCTTTAAAGTGTCTCGCTTATGAAACAATCCAATATTTTAGCGAGATCTCGTTAATAATCTTGCTTAAAGTCTCGCATAGTATCGCTTTAATTCTTAGAAAAAAATAGTACGAACGTAGTTAGATCACTTCAGATTTTAATCCTTTTTTCTAAATGCATGGAATATTTTATTTTCTCATTGAATTTTTATTGATGCATGCATTGATTTTTCATCTTTGACTAATGGACTGTGCAGTTTTCCGCTATAGAAAAGACATTTCCTTCAAAATGCATTTCCAGTTTTAAATATTACGATAATTTCTTGAGAAGGAATTAGGATCGGGAATTCAATAATTTATTGAGGATTCGGAATTACAACCATTACCTAACATCGATGATTCGTATTATTGGTTAGGAAGAGACTGGATTGTTTTTGGCGACAACCTTGTTAACTGAAGCTGTAACCTGATAACTTATGAATAATTTCTCAGGAAAATCTCATTCTCTAATATTTCTTCAAGTTTTTCTGAGAATAATTATCTCAGATATGTTTTAGGATTGTTATGATCACTTGGAGTTGACTTGACTTATTCCGTGATAAATTAATGGGAAGAGATCGAATTATATTGTTCCACCGACGACCATAGCCTATTCGTATTTCATTGTATTCTAGTTAATTCATGAAATGACGTTCTTTGATTATTCTGTTCTCTCATTTGATAGAACGTGAACCTAAATTATTCAGAGTTATATGAACAAAATATGGTTGAATTCATCAGATGAATATTTCACATTTCAGATGTGTAATAAAGATTTTGATATTTATTGTCAATACAATTCCAGTGACAACATTTTTTGCATTGTATAAAAGATTCATCGATTGGTGGAAAGTAATCATTTTATCTATAAATCATTTCTTAATCAAGTCAAGTTCATATACATTTCAAAGGTCTGCTATATTCATACAGTATCATCGGTGAGCGACAAGAGAGTCGGATCTTGGATCACGAAGATCTAAGTTCGATTCCGAATGAAATATATATATTTTTTTTTCATTCAGCAATGTAATTCTTTGATTTCAGGTCAAAATCTCAAAATTTTTCAATAATTTTGCGAGATGATCAACGAGACTGTCAGCGAGACTATTGACGAGATCTCATTCATATCTCGGATTGTTTTATAACCGAGACCATTTGCAAGATCATTTCCAAGACTATCCGAGATTCTTTGCGAGATTATTCCCAAGACTGTTTGCGGAACTATGCGAGATCGTGTGCGAGATAATGAATTTCCGCGCGAGTATGGTAACGAGACTGGAAAGAGATGATGACAATATTTTTTTCCCGTGTATGTTTAGAAACTTAATCCCAGCCCAACTCAACGTACAACTCATATATTCTTATCAAAGTTTACGAAATTTGAATAAAATCTTTCACAGAAGACCCGTAGTTCCAAATTCTTGTCAAATCTGAGTATGAGTTTTTACGAGTCCCTTAATTTCTGCTTGTATTAGGTATTTCATAGTGCATTAGGAGGTCGATAAAGGAGAGGCTATTACAACCATGAATTGCAAGGTCATCCTAGTAACTCGTGCTCCGTTATTCCACCTATCTTTATGATAATTAAAATTTGGAAATTACGTTGAGCGGTACTCGAGATGCAAATAAATAAGAGGTATGTGGATTTCAATGTTCCAGTTGGTATACCAAGGAGATTGTTAGGGGAGATGGTATCACATTTGAACTTAGCATAAGTAAAATGCACACGAAAAACAATGTGTTCTGTGGAATTAGCGATGAAGGAATTTTGTTGGAATTTTATTGTTGAATATACAATAATTTTTGTTCTCATAGCAACACAAAGTTGTCTTTTGAACAATAAATTTCCAATCCAACAATATTGACTGTCATATTTTTACGATGATTACTGTAGGTCGATACATGATAATTCTTATTGTCAATTCAATAAGAATTGTCATATATTTTTTTCTCCATGCAGGAATAACAATTGGATGGAAATCAATGGAAGTCTGAAGAGAACGAAAATTCTACGACATGATACGTGGATAACCTTCGAAAGTAAAAATAACGGGTGAAGGAAAAAACACTCCAGACTTATTAATATCCCTGCAATTTGTCGGAAGTTTCAAATGTTACACCCATCATAGATGCAAGAATAACTTCAATTTCACCGTTGAACGCTCAAGCGAATTTGTCGAATGGCGCTGAATATTCTTTCCATATGATTCCAGGGATTTCTCCTCTCAGGACATTGAGAAAATCAAATGATTTGTGAGACTTCTTGGAGTTTATTTTAATTTCAGAAATCTTCTAAATCGAACACATATTGTATTCCTATAAATCTATCCACGTATAGAGTTACCCGTAACTTAACCGCCTTCTTTCATAGAGAGAAAAAATTGCGACTTTATGTTTTCATAATTCATGCATGTTCTCGCTATGACCCTGTATACCACCGAGAGAGCGTTATGAAAGATCATAGAGACCACCCGTTACACCTATAAGAGCTTTTATTACCGTTGAAGAGGGTACTTCAACAACGAGAGCAAAGATATATCGTAATTGTCCATACGTTATACTTGATTCATATCTTGATTCGCTTCAAAGCATCAAATTATATTAAACTCGGCACTTATGTAATAAATTCTCAGAAAGACTGCGGAACTGTTCAAACGTTCTCGATAGATTCTAATTTCACTTTGACGATCTAATGAATGACATTCTATATATTCGTCAAAGTAATTATTCAGTTCTGAAATTAGTTTGATAAATTGATCCTTTGTAGATTCCCAATATATTACACTATTAGAAGCACTGCAAATCTAAGTGTTTTATTTCAATGCTCTCAGAGTGTTTAGATCGTGTAGTCACTTTTTGAACGCTTAAAAGTTTGTAAATATTTTGATAACTCAAATCAAGTGTTTTATAATGGAAAATTTCTTCCATTTCATGAGCACACTGACAGAATTTTATTCGAACAATTACCGTGAAATTCCGGTGATCGATGGACAAGTAGAAATTTGTTGAAATATTACTATGTATTTTGTGAAACTTGGAGAAAATATCACTTTCAACTGTTCAAAAACTCATTTTCACAAGCTGCACAGTAATTTTTTGCAGAATTTTTACTTGTCCTTCGATTACTCGAATTTCATGGGATTTTTCGCACCAAAATTCTTTTACACGCTTTTACACTGAGAGAAATCGATTAGTTGCGTGAGCAAAACTACTCCCAGGTATGCGTTGATAAATGTACCAAGCTTGGTGCCGAGCTTGAGCCAATGCTAGTCAACATTAGGCCTAGCATGGTTACCAACATTGGCACCAAATTAGATTAATGTAATTAGAGTAATGTTTGGGATGATAACAATGTTCAACGCTTGGCATCCAAGCTTGATTCATTATCAAGATTCAATATTGTTTTTTTGTTTTTGAATCGATGTTGGTGCCATGATTGATATACAATCAACCTAAACGAATAGGATACTTTAATTATTGGTATCCAAGCTTGATTGAATATAATATATTTCAACAAATGAAATTTCGGAATATTGGATTTCGACACAGTCACTTGAGTCTAGATAGCCCAAGAGTTCTAAGAGAGTTCAGAATTAATGAGATGGATTCATAAAGAACTCTTTTAGGACTCTTGTGCTATCTGGGAGGACTTTGAGAGGAAACCCGTATTTGGGCTGGCGTACATTATTCAGGCGTATACTCTTTCAAGTTTCTGAAATGCGAATAAATTCCAAGTCCACGTCATGTGGCTATATCTAGGCTTACGGCGAGCCGAGTGTCGATTCAAGCTTGGTTGACGAAAAATAAATCAAACGCAGCAAAATATGCTCAGTTGCAAGGGTTGGTTAGCTGTGACGGGCCAAGCATCAGTCAAGACTTTGTTAACGAAAATTGGATCAAACACGGCAAAATTTGCTCGGTCCTAGCAGTGGTATCCAAGGCTTTATCAACGCTCAGTCAGCTACTGTGGGCCAAGCATTGGCCAAGTCTAGGCTAACGAGACTTGGCGTAGCAAGCTTGACGCCAGTCATGGTCCAGTTGTCAGTCTTGGTATTACTTGCCTGGGCTTTAGTTAATAATCTTTTAGTTCATTTGAATAAATCTTCATTTGATACAATCAAAAGTTTTTTTGCGTTAGCAAGAACAATCATTCGACGTCTATTCATTTTGAATAGAAAAGCTCGGTCAATAGTAGCATAAGTAATTTATCTGTGACAACTAACAACTCATGTGCGTTGAACAAATTGTTTTATTCCAAAAATGTTTATCCAACGCAACTTGAAAGATTCATTCAAATGAGTTCCTCAGCAAATAGAATTTGATTACGCATACGCTGATTACCATTTCATCATTTTCAATTGTTTCACCGGCATTCCCACCCATGCCCACTTCCCAACGACACGCCTGCAACCGCGTGCAACGGCGATACGGAATTTTGGATTTTATTTTTGGAAGAATAGATTACTCCATGGCAAAAGTTTTCAATTTCATCGGTTTATCGGTTTCGTGATCGTTTTCTCTGAAGAATATTCGTACAAAATCTTTTCTTATGCAGTGAAATTGTGCTGAAATATGAAGCCAATGTGAATGCAAAAAATATTGCAGAATCTCTCCTGACTAAAATATCCTCAGCAGAAATCACTCTAGTTATTCTCTAGGCCTTGCAAGACCTCACGATTTCCTTGTGAGGGACTTTCAAGGCCTAGCAAGGCCTTGCAATAATCTAAAAAATTACTTGAGTCACCTCTAGTAAGGTTATTTAATGGTTCCTAATAGATATTTGATTTTCAATAACTAACAATATTTCCGTACAATCATATTTTTTCGACTAAATAATTTAGTTGAGATAACATTTTGATTCAATTGGAATATTCGGTTGTCACAGCGACAAAATATTTGTTTGTGAGAGGTGAAACTTTTACTCATTCCAACTAAATTCAATCAACTAAACAAAATGCGTTGATTTGCATTCAGTTACAGCAACTATGGTAATTTTCTCAGTGTATAGAATGTTATATAATTAAGTGAGTCCGTTTGTAATTTTACAACGTATCATCTAAAGGATCGTTCTTCACAAACGTGATAATTATTCGCTGAATTATTCAAACCAAGCACCAACAGGATGATTATTTTCTGAAATGGAGAAGTTATATCCATGTTTGATATATTCATTGATAGAATGATACATCGCGTCATAATAAAGTTCATATTATGCTCAAGTAAGCAAACCTAAATTGCTGCAGAACATAATTGAAGATTAGAACCTCACTCTGGGTCGTCAAAGTGTTAGGAATCTATGATAATATATTATGAGGATATTCGATTGTTGAAGATATATAAGTAAAGTTTATATAGTACATACGACCCGCATCTAACTTCTCACCGATAATTGCTTACATTTAGGAGTGAACTTGGTTTATATACATCAATACATTTCAAAATAGTTATAGAATTTGTCGAGGGAAGTAACGAATCGAATAATTCTGAATTACAGCACATCGATTATCAGAGTTTGAAACTTGGTTTACGAGCATATTTTGTCACACATCGTTATCTTGACAATGATATTACAGATAATTCCCTCAATGCTTTATTCTTCGGAGGCGAATTTCCACAAAATTCTCACAGATATCGTTCTACCAATACATGAATCATTATTGTTCTCATATTTTCTCAAAATATATTCTTCCATAAGTATTTTGAAAATATCTATTCCTGTTCATTGATCTCCGATATTTCAAAAATTGATCTTCATATTTCCAACGATAGAACTGTGTACGTCTCTGTGAATGCATTCAAATCAAACGTATCTGGAACGACACTCGAAAAAGAGGAAAAAGCGGAACAAGGAGAAGCAGGAGAAGAACAAGAACCGAAGGGAACGTGTATCTATAACAGCAAAACACATATATCATTCACTTCTCAACAATGAATTCGATTGAATATCCTTTTAAGTGGACTTCAAATTCCAGATTCAATAGCGACTGATATTGATGATTCTTCGTCCTGAATGCGCTCACCGCATAAAATTACAAGCACGCGTTCAGCTCCTCTATGCATCTACCATTGAATTATTAGGAAGCCGCTCTCATTTCAATTGATTTTATCGTGTATTTAATACCTTGTTATCGAACGAAAACGACCATCTTTGTTCGGAGATAAATAGGAATTAATTTCCAATGATATTATTCCAACCAAATTTCACAATGTTGAGAATTTATGATCCGATCGCGTGAATCATTCATTATTCAGATCTTTGTTCAATAATCCGCGTGAGAGCATAGAGAGGTTTCTTGTTGTGATTTCATCCTGGAAGCCGATTCGCATTCGTATTGTGTAGGTTAATTACAAAATATGTTCAATTTTCTACATTGAGAGAAAGGTACCTAGCTGCGGCAACTAAAAGTCTAGTCGTCTGAAATAGGGGTAAAACGATTTATTCAAGAGGAATATCAGGTTGGCAACTAAGTAATTGCGGATTTCACTCATAGATGGTGCCGGTTGAATTTCTGGGTTTGCAGACGTAGTACAAATGTAAAACACGTCTTGTTATTTGATAGTTGGCAATTCAGCTGTCAATCAGTAACAAAAGTTTTTTGATCGTTTGCGTAGTTTTCGTTTGGCGTTCGTTGAAAAATGGAAAATCAAAAGGAACGTTTTCGTCATATTTTGTTTTTTATTTCCGCAAAGGGAAAAACGCATCGCAAGCTCATAAAAAGTTATGTACTGTTTATGGTGACGAAGCCTTAAAAGAACGGCAGTGTCAAAATTGGTTTGCCAAATTTCGTTCTGGTGATTTTTCACTCAAAGATGAAAAACGCTCTGGTCGTCCAGTTGACGTTGATGACGCCCTAATCAAAGCAATAATCGATTCGGATCGTCACAGTACAACACGTGAGATTGCAGAGAAACTTCATGTATCACATACATGCATTGAAAATCACTCAAAACAACTTGGCTATGTTCAAAAACTCGATACATGGGTTCCTCACGAACTGAAAGAAACGCATTTAACGCAACGCATTAACATCTGCGATTTGCTAAAGAAACGTAATGAAAATGATCCATTTTTGAAACGACTGATAACTGGCGATGAGAAATGGGTTGTGTACAACAATATCAAGCGGAAAAGATCGTGGAGCAGGCCAGGTGAACTAACTCGAACAACAGCAAAAGCTGATATTCATCGAAAGAAGGTTTTGTTATCAGTTTGGTGGGATTACAAAGGAATTGTCTACTTTGAACTCTTACCACCCAACTGAACGATCAATTCTGATGTCTAAATTGAACAACTAACGAAATAAAGCAATGCAGTTGAAGAAAAGCGGCCCGAATTGACATTCGAAAAGGTGTTGTATTCCATCATGACAATGCAAGGCCACACACTTCTTTGGTCACTCGGCAAAAATTATTGGAGCTTGGTTGGGATGTTTTGCCGCATCCACCATATAGTCCTGACCTTGCACCATCTGATTACTTTTTGTTTCGATCTTTCCAAAACTCCTTGAATGGTAAAAATTTCAGTAATGATGATGATGTAAAATCGTACCTGATTCAGTTTTTTGCTAATGAAAACCAGAAGTTTTATGAACGTGGGATTATGATGCTGCCTGAAAGATGGCGAAAGGTCATTGATCAAAATGGGCAATACATTACAGAATAAAGTTATTTAGTTCCATGAAAAAAGTGTCTTTGATTTTCTAACAAAAATTCGCAATTACTTAGTTGCCAACCCAATAAAATATGTAGCTGTAACAAATGAAATTTATTTGGTTTAACTAAATTTTCATTGACAGTGACTAAATTTCCTAGCCGTCTAATATTTAACTGAACCCTTTTCACAGTGTATGATTGAAACAATCAGGATATCGCTCTGTGGAGTGCCACTGTCCCAAAAATCTAACGAAAGCTTCCGGTATCGAACTGGAAGCAATTAATGTGTACGTGTGTGCAAAAAAATCATGACGAAATCATGGAAATTCCAGCACACATATCGAAAAAATGGTGTATTTATGTTGGGAAATTGTAGTAAAAAAAAGGTATTCCATGTAAAACAAGGGAAATTCCATTATAACAAAATTTTGCTGTATGCGAACGATAAATTGCATAGGACAACAACAACCAATTTTTTCTGAAATTCATGAAGTTCCAAAACGTCTAGTTGGAGCCAGGGATGTCTTTCAGTACAATTTTGGATTCCTTGATTGGGATTTCCATTCAACTCATGATCATCATAGGTTGATCTAACGGAAATTGTACTGAAGAAAAGAACATCTCTGGTTGGAGCTAGTAGCCAGTTGATTTAGAAAGGTTACATTAAGTACATATTTCATCGGCCGAAAAACGTATTTGCAAGCTGTTCAATCCATTTTCGATAAGAAAAATGTCGAAAGTTCAATCAAAAGTTACCGTTAGCCATTGATTTCAAACTCATTTCTTTCAACCCTGGCGAAAAATTTTCACATAATTTCTCATATGTTTCAGTATTTTTTCATATTTCTTATAATTTCTCATATATTTTCATAAATGCCATAAATTTTCATAATTTCTCAAGGAATTGGAACATTCAGTATGAGAAATGTTTTCTCATAATAAGTCATAATTTCTCATAAATGAAATCATATTATTTCATATATTTTCATAATTTCTCATAAAATTACAGAAAAGTTTTCATAAATATAATGATGACTATGAGATATGGTTTTTCATAAAAAGTCATGATCTTTCATAAAAACTCATAATTTCTGATCAAAAAAGTTACAATTATTCATAAATAAAAGTGTATCATCATATAATTTTCTAATTTCTCAAAAGAATTGCATATATGTCTGAATTTCTTAAAAATTTCATACAGTTTCTTCTCGCATCCGTAAAGACGAGAAGGATAATATGAAATATCAACACATATGAAAACATAGAAGCCTGCTGAAGTAACTGATCCAACTGATCCGGATCACTTGGATTAGCTACTTTGGAAGGTTCCATAGCGTCTTATCAAAACAATAAATGATAAATTTTATGTAACTTTATGGACATATGTTTTGGAGAGATTATAAAAAATTTGGAAATTTCAAAAGGGAATTGTTTTTTTTATAACAGCACCTCTTTTTTCGAAAAATGGTGAGATTTTATTCAAAATTTATGAGAATTTATGAAAAAATATGAAAAATTATGAGAAAAGCATTTCTTATAAGAGTGTTCAAACTCCTTCACACTGAGAAAACAGATATCTTGAAAAATACCATAATTTATGGATTTTTGGCATTGGTCTGACCCGAGTCAAAATATTTACGTAAACGAACCTCTAAAAGTCCCATAACTTCTTGGACTTTCATAAAGAAGTATGGTACCTTCCTCATAAAAGTTCCAGCCATTATGGTACTCTTAGAGGTATCTTCACGTAAATATTTTGACTCGGGCCAGACCAACGCCAAAAATCCATAAATTATGGTATTTTTCAAGATACCTTTTTCTCCGTGCAGAAATTATAGAATTTTATGCAAAAATTATGAGAAGATATGAAAATTTTATGAGAAAATTATGGAAAATTATGAAAACATTATATCTCATAATGATGTTCCAAATCCTCGAGAAATTATGGGATTTCATGAGGAAATTATGAAAAGAAATGAGAAATTATGAGAAATTTTTTCGCCAGGGAAGCCAGAGTGAGACCCAGGACGAATACCTTATGACGGAAAATTCATTGTTCTCTTCATAATTCCTGAAAATTGAAAATATGTTCCCTAGTTGTTTCGATGCAAAATCATATAGCATTCGCGATAATTATTATTTAGGCGAGAAAGTGAGATAATGGAATTAGATAAACAAAAATCAAGGTGAAAGCATTACGTGAATTTGATGGTAGCTATAATTGTAAAAGGCTATTTTGAAAAATTTTCTCAAAGAATGCCATTCTCTTTGTACCACGTAGCGCAATTCGCCGTTTGGTATCAGCACAGATAGAATCCGGATAACAGAAACCGAATCCACTACCCGTCGAATTCGTTTTACAATTCCATTAATCAATTTCCGACACATTCCAATGGTCATTCGAGAGACTCTCTCGTATTTCTTCAACGGATTAAATTGAAAGTGCTTCCCACTATTTTGCTCTTTCGCTGGTGGTAACAATGGCACTTCAAATAGGTTATTACCTCTTGACGATACACACATAACGTCATCATGGATTCATATTCATACGTCGATACGGGGTGCATCGAGAGCGGGTGCCATTAATTACGAGGACAAAGGCTTACACTACGCCCCGGGACCAATGAGAAAAGCATGTTACGGATGAATGCGTGCGTCGAGCTCCAAGCCAGGGTGTCGGCCATATCGTCATCGATTCGATGGACGGTAATTAGATTTGAGATAGTTAACAGAGCTTCGACTCAACACGCATACCACCCATACGCTCACAGATTTTACAAATGAATTACACTGGATGTCAATTCGGAATGTTTGCGTAGAGGAGAATTGAATGATAAAAATCTGTCGAATGTATAAAACAAACAAAACCTTTCTTTGATTGTTGAAATTTCAACAATTTATCGTAATGAAATCGATATTTCGATACGTGATCCGACCTCGCAACCAGGTCCCTATATACCTATCAGAAACAAGGATTCAATTTCAATTTTGCTGCTGAATATTCTCGATGGAGAAGTTTTATTCATTGATTTTTTTTTCTTATCAAATTCATTTGCAATGACGTGGAATATTTTTGTATATCCTCTTTGTACACGGAGAGGAATGTTATATTATAAATTACTATTTTGCTACGGAATAGACTTGCCCATATAATATCATTTAATCTGGCACTTTCTAAAAATTGCTCCATCCTGCCAATATAGGCACGGACAGAAAAAATTTGCTGACGCAGCAAATCGAGGTATTATATATAGAATAGCAAAATTTTTTGCTGACCTAGCTAAAAATTTGCTATAACAGCAATCGTGTTAGCTACGTCAGCAATTTTTTAGCTGTGGCAGCAGAAAATGTTTGCTCCGCCAGCGAATTTTCAGTATTATGTACAGAATAGCAAACAAATTTTGCTGGGATAGCAAACATTTTTTGCTGCCACAGCTAAAAAATTTGCTGCTCTGGCAAAAGGAACCCAGCAAAAGTAGATTTCGCTGCCACAGCGAATTCCTTCTTCTCCGTGGGCCCAAGGCTGGATCAGAGTGGGGCCAGAGTTCATACACAGTACAATATGGAATAATTCTCCCATTGAGTACTATAAATATAGTCATTTTTAGAAAATGTCAGACTTAATGATGTCATATGGGCAAGTCTGTCCCGTACGTGTTAGCACAATCGTAATTTATAATACAAGTTTTCTCTTCGTGTATTCAAGAAATTCCTTGGCTCGTACCGTTGTAGATATCGTCAAGTCCAAGCGTGCGATAAAAAGCGTTCATTGTTATTGTTCACGGTTCGTGCTGACTTTGTTCACACTTCTAAAGGTATTAGTATACCCTTTGGTGGTGCGTCAGCCATCTGCTGGTAGAATGCCAAATGTCGGACCATCCAGTCGACGTCTGAAATTTTTACCGTGATAAAACCTATAGAACACCATAGCCGAAATTTGATTTCGTGCCAGAATCTATTCTGATACCATTTTATCGGCTTCACCTTCCGATTCTCTATTCTTCGCTCAATTAATTTTAATGAAATACGTACAATTTTCGAAACATCAATTTTCGTGTACTTTTAGTTCTTCTTGATTTTATATCCGAGAGATGTTGTAGCCACCCGAAGTTGCAGTGCTTCTGACTACAGTGTCGTATCATTCCAAAGCTCGTTTGATGGAAGAAACTCACGTGGACGAGCTTCAGATTTCAAGCGAATCTTTCGTTAGCGGATGGAAAATTATCAACGGGTTGGCTCCATAATTCTTAGAAATCCGATGCAGAAATTCAAAATCACATGTACTTGTCACAGATTCGATTGAGATTGCATATGTATATATTCGTTTGGGAGCTCTGGAAATTTTGCATTAGACATGAATAAAAATTCCACATTTCGATCATACGAATGAACGTGGTTCGCTTCAACAAACAAAAGCCCCAGTAGAAATGTGTACTACTGTGTCCAAAAAATAAGATGACGTAGCATTTATTTTAAAAAATCTTCATTTATTCTCCTGAAGCAAGTTCATTGCCTTGAAAGTAATCCCCCCCGGATACAATGCACTTATGCCAACGCATTTTCCAATCTTCGAAACAGTTGTTAAAGTCGGTTTCCGGGATGGCCTTTAGCTCTCTATTCGATTCGGGTTGGATCTCCTCTGTCGACTCAAAACGGTGTCCCCGGAGCGGGCTTGTGAGTTTGTTGAATAGCCAGGAGTCGCACGGTGCCAAATCAGGTGAATACGGTGGTTGTGGAACGATATTATGGGTCGAATTTTTTGCGAAATCGTCACGGAGAATCAATGCAATGTGAGCCGGTGCATTGTCGTGGTGCGAAAACCAAGGGTTATCTCGCCACAATTCCGTTCTCTTCGGGCAAATAGCTTCACGTAAGCGAGGCATAATGCTCAAAAAATATTCTTTGTTGACAGTTCGACCCAGCGGAAGGAACTCAAAATGCATAACACCAAGATAATCGAAGAAAATACACGGAAAAAAAGATGATGTTGGATTTACAACATTTCGTTCGATCACCATAGAAACCCCTAATGTTTCTATGGTGATCGAACGAAACATTGTAAATCCAACATCATCTTTTTTTCCGTGTAGTCAACAAAGCCTTGATTTTTGAACGACTTTGGCGCGGTTTTTTTTATTTCACCTCACCTTTAGCGCGGAGTTCACTTGATTGATCGATTGTTTCCGGGTCGGAAGCATAAATTCACGTCTTATCTCCCGTAATAATGCGTTTCATCTTGTCCTGATAGTCAGGAAGCATTGTTTTGCACACTTCAACGTGACGATGTTTTTTCCCAGGAAATTCAGTGTTGTCCTTTTGAGATGCCAACATCATCAGCAAGATCTTTGATTGTTGATCGACGATTTACAAGCACCAAATCTTTGGTTTTTTGGACGTGAACTTCGTCAGTTGAAGTTGCTGGTCGACCGGGACGCTTTTCGTCTTCGACACGTTTTCGACCTCCTTGGAACTTTTTATATCAATTGTAAACATTTTTTCCCAACATAGCCTCATTACCAGAGGCTTCCTGCACCATCCTCAACCAATCAGCAGCAGAAAATTCATCCCGCAAACATAATTTGATACAAATTCTTCGCTCAATAAATGCAGACATTATAAAAATCGGAAAATTCACTCTCAGCAGCTTACAAAACGAAGCATATTTCAAACACTGATGAATATTTTGATGTGGCCCTTGGCACGGATATCAAAGACAGTCTCACTAACCTCAAAATAAGAGCACTTCTCCGAATACATTTGCGCATAGAGTTTAAATTCAAATGTGACCTTACTTGTTGGACACAGTAGTACATATTCTTTTCTTGCATAAAAATATACTTCAAGTAGCGTAGATACACGGAGAAAGAGGTATCTTAAAAAGTACCATAATTTATGGATTTTCTGCGCTGGTCTGACCGAGTCTAAATATTTACCTGGAAAACCTCTAAAAGTATCATAATGTCTTTTATGACTTTATGACCATTAATGACTTTTATACGGAAGGTACCATACTTATTTCAAAAAGTGCAAGAAATTATGGTACTTTTAGAGATTCATGCAAGTGAATATTCCGACTCGGGTCAGACCAGCGCTGAAAATCCATAAATTATGGTATTTTTCAAGATATCTGTTTTCTCAGTGTACGTTTTGTCAACGCTCAGGGGATAAGAGGATACTAAAGAACCAATGGATATTTTGTCAAAAATTATTATAGAATCAATTTAAAAAGTCGTTCAATCGTACAAACTGTACAAGAGAATATCCTTCGTTACCGGAACTATAGTATTCAATCGCAATCAACCATTTCGTGAATGATTGGAAAGATAATTATCCTTGGCAACTTTTAGGATCGTTATTCTGTATTTGAAGTTGTAAGATTTTCTCTCTTCCTCGTGTGTTTGTTCTTTGTCCTCCTCTATGTGTATGAATAAACTGAGCCGAAACTTAAAGAAGATACAGAGAGTACAGAAAGAAAGATAGCTCGAGTACTTATAGTAATGTTCTCTATCCCCAAGCGTACTCTTCTACACCATTTACGGAATTAAATTCACGTTTCTTTCATCCCACCATCCGAAGTGAAATGAATTTCCGCGTCGAAGCTGGTCAGTGTGTTATCTTGTATACATCATTACATCTAATAAATCTTTCAAGTGCTACACGAAATACTGAGTTGAGAGAGTCCTCGACGTTGATCCGAAGTTCACATTTTAAACAAATCAATGTTGTGAAATTTGAGATGAACGTTCAACCTTGATTTCCGTTAATGAACGATCAATCAAGTTCCCCTGCAGGTTCTATCCAATATCGCACTGTTCAGATTCTGTACAATCCATGCCTGTGTACGCTTTTGATATATCATTATCGTGAGTTTTATGAATTGGATTATCGTTGAGAATTATAATGGCACGAAACGTCAGTTTTGGAATTGCATGTATCGAACAACTTTGATACAGTACTGACATAAAATCATCCAATTTCGTGGGCCAATGTTGATCAATATTTTCTAAACAAATGAAAACAACTGAAAAACAATACTGTCCATGTGCCACTTTTTACTTGCTAGTACTGGGCCATGTGTACACCTCCGGCAATTTCCACATGGTTGAATTTAATTTCATACAAACTCGTGCACCTACTTGCAGATTTGCAGTAATTTATGAATTCTCCCGTTCCCATTTCGCCCCGCTTCACGTATCTTGCTTCTCTCTTTGAACGAGAATAAAAAATTCGTTGGAATCCACATTGTGGTTCCTAACTTCGGATCAGATGTTTGAAATATTCCCCAAAACATGCGAGTAGAGAGTTTTGTACTCCAAGGATTCACGTAACAGAAGTTTCACATTAATGATCTGGCACTGAAAATCATGAGTTTGATACTCGCGATAAGGATACTTCTCATGAATTCATGTTATCGAGCAATCGTTTTGGAGTTGACGTTATGCAGGAGAAGTGAAGTTTACAAACTGAATTCGTGATGAAACAAATGTATGGGAATATCAGTTGGTTGCTCATTACTTCACAGGAATGTTTTCAGGTATTGTCGTTGATATTAAATCATGAAATATATGGAGCATAGTGGATCTTCTTTTAGTTTTCAAGTTCAATCAAGTTGAATCCGCACTATTTCATCTTCGAAGAGGGATGGTAGACTGATTGTGGTTTTGATAAACGTTGTATCAGCAGTGGAGGGAATAACCGACACTGTAGTTTTATTATATATACGCACATATATGACGTCTAATATGAAATACACAATATCTTCCCGTAGATCACAACACAGATATTGAAACGATTAATCTTTCGAATGCTTCTGTTCAAAGCACTATACATCAACGTGATGCGTTGTGATTTTTATTATTTCATTTGAGTTCTCCATTTTTTAAAAGAATAATAAAACTGAAATTATTTGCAATCATTCTGCTTCTTTTGATAGCATTCGATTATTTGGTTGAAAATTAATCGATTAGTTCCAACCAATCGATCAGCTGTGAACCGTTAAAACATACGTGCTAAAAAGAGAAGAAACTCTACTTGCTATATCAGTCTTTTTTTCGAATTCAAAGAATAAAATGTTGTTGAGCGTGCGATAAAAGTTGATTGATTTGATGTTGACCGTCAATGTGGAAGTTTTAGTTACCCAGTCGATGAAAAATATACTAAAAAAACATTTTGCAGTACAAATTGGGTAGTGTTTCGAACTGTTATTCGTTGAAATAGAAATATTCATGCGATACCATGGGAACAAATATCAGACACCTATATATAAATATTTGTGATGAAAATTTTCAGGTTCGTCACATTGTTACACATTTAATTGTCATGAAAAATTCATATTTTCTTTTCCTCGTAATAGGAAGAAGAAATGGCATGCATGATTTCTATTTATCATAAAATATCCATCAGGTGCTGTATATTGTATTACCCTCAAAGTCAAAGGGTTCTTAGAATTTGTAATTTCATGGTACTTCCTCTTTTAGGAATTACATTATATCTGTGACAACAAATATGCATTATTCAGCGAGTGAAATATTCGAATCCCCATATCTTGAGGTTATAAATGTCGGAGATTGTATCTTTTACATTCCACAGGCTATTGGTTTTACAGTTCAAACAGTACAAACTGCAAGCTGGAAAGCAGTCGAGCGTGCGGAAGTCTGAAATAAGTTTTGATACAGGAAAAAAAGTGTGATACGAAGAAAATAATAAGTGGATATCCTTGTATTCGGAAAAATCTTGTGTTCGACTGAAAATAGTACGGAAAAAGGAAACGTAAATTCGGATATTTTATTACAAATAATTTAGCAAAATTCGTTCGAAATCTCGACTGACAGTTGTTGAAATATAAAACAAAAAAGCATGTATTCGATAAAAGTTTCCATGTTTGGGAAGAGAAGAATGAAATATCGATATTCAGAAGACCACGTGTACTTCTATAATCTGGGAATTATAAATATGAAACAACAAAAGGTTTTTCTTGTCAATCCACCCATATTTCTGCTGACAGCTTGCAAGCGGTGATTGACATTATCACCAGTTCGGTTCATGTAACTTCGAAGGTAACAGTAATTTTTTTTGTACACATCCTTGAGTAGGAAAAAACATGGTCTGTTGATGTTCTTCAAAGTCACAGTAATCGAACAAAAAAGTCCACGGAAGTGAATCAAAGTTGATCTGAGTATTTACACTGAAAGCATTTTGTTATAAAAATTACCGTGAAATTTCAGTAATCGAAGGACAAGTAAAAATTCTTCAAAAAATTACTGTGCATTATTGTTAGAAAAATTCTTCAATTTGATACGAAATTCTTTATGAAATACCATATTCTCAGATAATGATGAAATTTCACAATTTCTTACTGAAATGTACTAATTATTAATTCAATTTCATAAATATGTTATCAAAATTGAGAAGGCAATTCTCAACATTAAGAATTATATTATTGAATTCAATGTTTCATTATGAATTCTGTTTGATAAATTGTTTATGTAAAAAACTTCATAATTTTTCCAACGGTGCAGTTTGTAAAAATGAGTGAATTTTTAAAGAGTTGAGAATGATATTTTCCACAAGTTTTACAGAATGCACAGTAATATTTTAAAAGGTTTCTACTTGTGGGAAACGGCGGATCTCTGGAAAAAAATTGAACTACCTTGTCATTCTTCGTTTCGGAGCTATAACAATTTGAAGTTTTTGATTCCTGATTGACTAAAAGCCAAAAAATTTCAAATCGCTGTCACTTCGAATTCAAAAGTGACAGGGTAGTTCATTTTTCCTCCAGAGATCCGCCGTGTTCTAGATCAGCGAATGGTTTCAAGTTCAAGTATGTACTCTCTTAAATTGTTGAAGTGGTATTTCACTCTTTAGCCAGCCAAAAGTGAGCCTGCCGAAATTTCGAGTAAGGTTTCCACTCTTCCAGAGTGGTAATCTAAGGTTTGAGGTTATAAACTCACAGCCACTCCAATTCTAGAATGAACGTTTTAGTCTTAAAGAGTGGAAGGTCACACAAAACGAGTGAAAATCCCACTCGAAGCGGACTGGCTCACTTCTGAGACTTAGTGGAGTGAAACGAGTGATTTTTCGCTCTCCCAGATTTAGAGAGTAGCATACAACGCTTTTGAGGGATTTCTGATTTGAAAAAAAATTTTCAAACGCTCATATCTCAAGAACAAAGCGTGAAAAAATTTTCTTTCATATAAGAAATTGTTGCATTTTGGTTGCAGAATATGCCCTTGAAATATAATCTACTCGACTCGGGTCACCCTGTAGATCACATTAATGAAGTGGAAGCTGTCGGCCGTAACCACAGCCACCGATTGTTCTAATTTCCGATTAAACGTTGCTGGAGCTTGATTCACACTGAGAATCGATTGGGTAGCATTCCCCTAAACGTTTCAAATGCTTAGATCTTTGATAAAAGTTCTCTGCAAAAAGTTATAACAATCGGCCGGTATTTTCAACTTGATATCTCCTTAAATTCAACCTTCTTTCCTCGGGGCGTTACAAAACTCGTAAATAACTAGAGCAATTCTACTAGGGTTCAGTGATCAAATGGCAGCTACACGAGATTTTTTTCATTAAAACTTATCACAAATTCAAAAATGAATGATCGCAGTAATAACTGATACATTTTAAGTATGAGTTTTGATCGAATTATTCAAATGATGAGGTCAATTAATAATAACCGACCACTAATCATGCGCTTGAATTTCTTCAATTATATTCGAGTGAATCGGTATTCCCTCCTGCTGCGAATCATTTTCGCCCCCTTTGTCTAAAACCAGGGTCTACGCTCCGTCTCTGTAGTACTCCTATGTCATTCTCCCGCACATAGCCTCTATGCGAGAGAAAAAAAGATATGAAAAGATTTGAAAGATGATCATTTTCCAGAAGGTTGAAGCAACGTGAATTATTTTGAAAGACATATTCCCACATCAATATCCATATCAATTAACTTCCACCTTATCTTCCATTCAATTATCACAATCATCTCACGATGTACTATGTGACTTTATACTTGTACACATCCACTCCGTTGAAACTCTATATCATCATTCATTTCTAATTCAGGGTATAATAACCAAGTATCTCTCGGAGAGCACATCGAATCATCTTATTATTTCATTCCCTTCCAAGTTCATTCTCATGATACGCGCTTAATTTCGGCTATGTTGCGAGAGTGAATAGTTTGCCACTTGTACGTACAAGGAGAATATTTCTCGAGTAATTGTGTTTGTTTCCACTGACAAAATGCATCACTGTTAAACCGCAAAGGTGCGGAGGAATCAAGCGAGATCTGATGATATTTGTTGGTTTTGGTCGAGTGGCCACAAGAATCATGAATGAAGAATCACGTTGTCTCTGGAAATGAATTTTAGTGAACGAAATATGGATGTGTGAAGAAAAATAAAGAAATGAAATATTCAAAAGGATTACCAGGGAATCACTCAAAAAGATTTATTATTGAATTGATATAAATCTTTCTGCGTGTATGGTGGTGTTGTTTTAAATAATTTGTCGAATTTTTTCCAACCCACAATTTATTCATTCGATACGAATAATTGTTTTCATTAGACAGCTGGTGGTGGAAAAGTACAATATTTTTTACTGAAAAGTAAAGGAAGGGGGTTGTTTTTACCAACGAACAGGATGCCTTGGAAGATTAATTTTTTTGAATCTGAGGAATTGTTGTTTTAATCGGTTCCGATGAATGTTAATTCAACAGAAATGAATATTCCATTATAGAGATTTATTTTCGTGAGAGAAATAGTTATTTGGACGTATTCGAATAGAGATTGCTCAGATTCAAAGATTTTATCTCAAACAACTGTGAAAAAACAAGTTTCAGTGAAATGATATTTCCCTATCGCAACCTATTTTTCCCCTCTGATCTCCTCTTTTCATGCACTTGTCAATCGTTTTGAAGTGCGTAAACGTACCTACCATCGAAACAGATAATGGGCTAGGTACGAAGTGTTATATTCGTTTGATTGAGACATTGACAGGCTTTTTCGGCATGAAATACTTGAAATAAGAGCTTTAAATCCATACGAAACAGAAATAGAACGATAATCATTCACGACTGTCATTACACTCGATGAAACAATGAACTTATAATTTTTCCATTTCAATCCCCACATACCGTAACGCCCCCTCCAATACTCGCATGATATAAAACTCTTCTTTTCATCTCCTTTATCTTCATCTTTTTTTCCACAGAATACGTATCTGAAGGTTACAAACAGTAGATTAATCTTCTTTTTTTTCCTTGAAATTTCACGAATGTCAAGAAAATCGGATCAAAGGCAAGGAAGTAAGAAATCTCTTGAAAAAAAGACACGATGATAAATAACGTGGGACACCGAAGCTCAGTCTTGCTGAATAAGGGAACTCCACAATAACAGGATTTTCATATACTCCAATGCAATTTTTACTCTCCCTGATACCTTGGACGTATGAGTGATTTTTTTCTCTTCCTTGAATTCTTAATAAGCATGAATTTTCATTCAAATTCGAAGATTGAACGAATACGTTGAAGGACTACGAAGGATTTTTCAAGAAGTTTTTATTCGATGATAGAATTTACCTTTATCAAGGATTAAAGAAGTGAGTTGAAGTTTTAATTCAAATCACTTTCAACTGGTTCCAGGCAACTTCCGGCGAATCAAAAGTGAATCCTTCGGATTTTCCATTCATTCACGTATATGTATTCTTCTAAAAAATCATAGGAAATAGTTACTTTTATACTTTTTTGAGGGTGTATTTGTGTTCAACGCTCGCAAAATTGGAAGTTTGGATTTGAGGTTTGTCTATGATTACTGATTCAGAGAGTAGTAAATTAAAAATTAGAACTAAGTACATCGGCGTGAGGAGAGGTGTGAGTTAATTCATCCTCTGATCGTAGAAAATCGAGTCACAGATTAATCAGTGATCAACCATTAATCCTCAATTTTCGAGCTTGGTTTATCGTTAAGTTAGGCAACGAATTTTCAGAGTACTCACGAAATAATGATATGCAGGTGAAGAGTAGCTGGATATAATTTTATTTATCATTAATATATGATGATTTCAACAGTTTAAACACTTCCGAAAGTTAATTGTATAGTTTCCTAATATGATGCAGGAAGCTCTTGAACACATCCTAGATTCATTTACTATGAAATATTCAAAGTTCCCTTGAAATGCCAGAAATATAACTCCAACTTAGAGGTTCCTAAATCTACGTACCTTTGAGGTATATATTTGAAAGGAAGCTCAAGTGTGGAGAAAACGAATTTCCTATAATTAAAAGAGCTTTAAATTGTCGACTAAATTGATACACTATACCATTATACATGAAATTGAAATAACATGAAAATGTTGAATATAGAATACAATTATGAGAGCAAATTCAGAACTTCATGAAATTATTGCTTTTTGAAACCACGTAAGATTAGGTTTATTCATGAATGATGTAAGAGTATATGAATTAACAAATACAATATGCATTGAATAGTTGAACAAAATGTAGATTGAGTTGAGATTTTTTACCTTTTTGAATATGAGGAGATTATTTCCTCTCACATCTTTCGCAGAAGAAAGATATCGTCAATGGGAATCAAATTTCTTCTGATGTCTTCCTGTGCAATCAAAGCTACGATGTAAAAGATATGGGGAGGTTCTTTTCACTTCAATGGTGAATTCCATCCCCTAATCGCGGGAAAATTGTTTTATCGTCATAAAAGGATTTTCTAATCCATGTTGAGGAATCATCCTACTTTTTTTTAGTGTTGAATCCTCCGAAACGAAAGGAATAACTCTGAAAAATCATAGGGGAAAGTTTCCCATGATCGACAATTTCTGGCAAGGTGGATACACAAAACGGTCATAAATTTGGTGTCAAAACCGGTTCAATATTCATGTTGAAATCAGAGATGGTCAGCCACCCAAAATTACCTTTTGTACTCGAAGTAATGTTTTTTTGTTAAGTCATTTTGAATTACACGTTCTAAAGTTTTTATTTTATGGAAATAGAAAGATACTCAACATAAGAAAAGTACTTTAAGGACAACAAGTAATTGAGGCTACCCATTCCTGTTGAGAATTTTTATGTCAATTTCACACATTCTTTGTGTTTGTCAATATTTAATACAAGTTTTGAGTGGACCGTTCAGAACATGCACTAATGTTAAGAATACACAAATTCTTTCATCGAACTTCAAGAGGAATTTCGGTCAGTTCACCGGACTTTGTCGGAAAACAACGAATCCCATTACACTGGGTAAAAATCCAAATGTTGGTGAATTTATCTCATTTTTTGGTGCAATCACGGATTTAATGAATTTTTCCGAGTTTCTTTCTGACAAATTGATTTATTTTGCAATTACCGAGAACATCTCTCGATGAAGTCAGTGTTTGTTTTTTACAGTGTGCGTGTTGAAAAATACGAACAGACATTGTAGATTCCGCCAAAAATGAGATCTGACCAAATCTACTCATTTTTTCCGGAGTACCCAAAACATTTTTATGATAAATTTGAATTGTCGGAAGTCACTTTCTGAACACTTATATGAAATATTTCGTGCATAAGAGAATGGTGTATAATAATAATGACTCGGAAAAACATTCCCGAAGATGCAACACAAATGGAAAGTACACACAGAGAAAATCTATCTAACAATTATTGCATTTGAAAGTAAAAGTACACTGCCAGAAATATCTGGAACTTTTTTCAATTACGTACATGAAATCCGATTCATACACATTCTACATTAAATTCAGTGTGCAAAAACATGGGAAGACTATATATTATGCTACAGTGTACATTAAATTTAATGTAAAATGCGTATGAAACTTGGAACGTACTTGCGCACGTACTTGGAAACAACTTCTAGCAAAAACATTAAAATGAATGCAGAAGTTTCTGACAGTTTAGGAACAAAATTGAATTTCAAGGTTATTTATTATGTTTCGTAATTAAAATTACTATACTTTTTATGAATAAATAACAAAATTCTGTCACTCTCCACTAGAGAGTATAGTAATTTCAACGACAAAATATAATGCATAACCCCGCAATATGGTTTTGTCCGTACTTTATTTGTAATTTTTCAAGTAACTTTTCTTTCCGTGTACTCTCTAGAAAATCACTAGAATTTCAGAATCTCTACTGTACTAATATCTTTCAATGAAGGGGATTACAACTCACATATACTCCATACAAAATGAAATAATTTTCTTGGACAAATCAACTATCACCGTTGAAGCATTGACGTAGAAATTTATGGAGAGTAAGAGAGAAACAACGTATGTAATACTGGATTTCAACATGCGAACCCCATTGACATGAAATTTCCAATGTAATTGATCTAACTTCAATAGCATGCAAACAATCACTTCTCCAATATAATTCGTCACGTTTGATTAACCGGATTAACCGATGAGAATCTCAAATTACTGCATCTGCTCTTCAAATTTCTTGGAGTGAAAATTTACTCCCAAAAACTGAAAATACTGCAGGTCCAACAAGTGAGAATTTCCTCTTATGAAGTGAAAAGTCACTCTCCCTACACTTGCAGGAAATACTTGCACTGAGAAAAAAGATCGTGGAGCCAACTACATGATGGGGTTGGATATGGCGAACGACCGGATGTAGTTGAGTCAACAGAGTATTCAGTAGACTCAACTATACTTTATTCACTTCAACAATACTTCCTTGAGTCAATCGAATATTCTGTTGACTCAACTACATCCCGTCGTTCGCCGTATCCAACCCCATCATGTAGTTGGCTCCACAATCTTTTTTCTCAGTGTGAGCATTTTCACTCTCCAAGAGTGAATTCTTTGCTTCAAAGAATTTGGAGAGTGTAAGGATTCTGTTCCTGATAATTGATAAGATAACCGTTTAGTCACGATCTCCGGTTAACAGTTGCGAAGTTGTATGGGATTGGTGGTTTCAATGCGAATAATTCAGAAAGTATATAAAAGGAATACGATATCTTGATTACTGTGATCGTTAATTTCTTCAAGAAGTCCCATTTGTACCTCGAGTACTGAAATTTTACGGTACTTTTTCAAGTAAAATTCTTTCATTTTAATTATCCTTAATTTTCACAGTATGTTCTTATTATTTGAACTCATATGTTCCCGATAATATAAAATAATCAAGAAAATATTAATCCACAGAATGAAACCAGTTGTGACGAATAACAGAATGTAATTTTTTTCCAGTTCCATTAATGAATTTACTTTAGGAGAAAATTGTTTCTTCTCACGAGCACCCACAATTATTCATTTGATATCTGGAATGTATTATTTCAGGTACAGATTGTATTGAAAGATACTTTAATCTCTGTCATCGCCATATATTTGAATATAAATCTATTGAAGAGGGATTGAATCGATCTTGCGAGTTTAATTATTATCTGATCGTTTCTGAATTTCATTATCAACGTGAAAGTTTTTTACTTCGACAATATTGATTGACAACATTAATTGAATCGAATTACCAACATTCTCTGTTACAACAAAAGGTAAAATAAAAAAATTCGATCTCAGTTCACGTCTCGTGTCACTTTGAATCTGCTATAGATGTTGTTATCGTGCATCTTGTTTACTTCTTCAACGATTTTTTGTTGACGTCAGTTCAAAACTGTTTTTTGCTTTTATTCCTTTCAATATCATCCCGTACAGGAATATCTGCTGAGTGTGTAAATATTATATTATTGATAGTATATATATTCATTGTATCTCAATACAGTAAGATCCCGCAATAAGAACACGCACCCTCTTCTTCATTCGAACGGTTGTTGCCTTGCGTTGAATAAAGAAAGTGAGTGTCTTTATTGCGGGTTCTTACTGTATTCATCCATCAATGTACGTTTGTTTCTGATATTTGATATGAAGTATTTCGTCCTCATTCCAAAGTTTGGAAACTGCTGCTATTGATATGTTATTTTATTGATTTCGTAAAACAGATTCACTTGATTCATCATAGTATATTCAGTTTCATTGATTCCAACCCTAGCATGTATGTACCATGGGGCCTACACCGGCCCAGCGTGAGCTCCAGCCTGCTAATATGTGTCCAAGACTGGGCCAGAGTAGGGCCGGAGTTCATACACGCTAGGAAATGAATATTCCTTTGTAATCAGTAAATATAATTTCATTCCTGATCCCACAAGTGATAGAATTTTTTTATTACGTGAAGAAATGTAATGTTTTAAAGATGACTACATTTCCACTGAATTGGCAAGATAAGAGAAACTGTTACTGTAACACAATGTAGTGAAATATACATAATTTACCAGACATTCTTTAGTATGATCGTGCAACCTCATCCACAATTAAGTACACTTTTTACTACACCGCCTACTTTCTAATCTCGCCAATTTGGTAGAAATTGAGTAATTTTTGAAAACCTTATCTTCTTCCGTGTGTGATCGAAGCAAGGAAGGGAAAGAACAAGGTTTGAGAAAAAAATGAGAGTAAATAATAATCTTCCTCGTCATGAGTAACTAAATGACCATTGTATTCCAAGTGAGAAAAAATGTTCCCAATGAAAACTATATTTTCTGAGATAAAATGAGAATATTTCCTGGGTCTAAAGAAGTTTTCCATAAACTGAAGAGATATTTTGCAAATACAGCACCAGAGTTGCCAGTACTGGCAGATCCAAAGCTACCAAAACTGGCAAGAAGTTGGTATGGTAACATTTACAATCATGGTGAAATGTTGGCATTCCAACCTTGTCCAAACAGTATCGATCAGTGTTGCCGCGATATTATCGTCGATAATTGAGGAATAATCGATTATCTCAATTCTTACACGTTCCTATGGAATATATAATCCACGAATCTTCGATTATGCTCATGATGAAACGGAATAATGAATGATCCCAGACTTGTACACAAAATAAACCAAGATATGCTTCCATTTATCGTTACGATATATCGATAATTATAGTTACGATAGTGTGAGAATATTTTGATTTATTTTGTTTAAAAGACCAAGATGATCCATTATCCCGTTTCATTTCGTGCACAGTCGAAGATCTACGCGTTAAAAGTTCCATGAAAACCTGTCAAAATTAAGATAATCGATTATTTCTGAATTTCGACGATAATATCGCGGCAACACTAGTATCGATTTAATACTGGTCCAGCACTGTCTTTTTAAGCAAACCAGTACACGGAGCAAAATGAGGAATATCTGCTATCCCGATTGTGGTAGCTCTTACTCCACTGCCCAGTCAGTGTGTGGATGATCATTTTCGGAATAGAATAAGTTACTCCATTCGAGTGCTTTTGACCAATGTTCAAGAAAGATTCACTTTGTGAGGAGTAAGCCATACTGAAAATACTGTAGAAACTACCAAAAAACGTTAACCAATTATAGGGAGTAAAATATATTTGTTTATCCGTCTCCGTGTACCGTTTGAAATTCGTTGAATAGGTTGCACCGGTTGAGAAATAATAATAACCCTGGATAGAAACAACTGCTCCTGTCACAGTTTGACAAATATAACCTTACCAGAACCACGTCATTCGCCAAGTTCGGTAATTTCCACATGGGTTCTTTGTGAAACTATTCATTAAAAAGGATGTAGCAGTACCGTGCAATACAAAATTATCTCCCAATAATTTTGTGTAGTACTCGCAGGTCCGTAAATATAACCTTTGATTTCTAACACAGACACTTCGATCTGAAGAAGCTACGAAACTCGAATTTGACCCCTCCGAAGATGTACTCCCAGTCGCCAGCTTGTTTTCCGATGCAAACAAGCAAACTTCTTCTCTAAATTTCACGTTTACATGAATAAGTTGAACTTTGAACCATAATTAACACCATTCCTGATCGAACTAACCATCACCTCAATCAGGGAAAGGAAAAGTTAAGATGATAGTTCAATAATTTCAATGATACACATATTTTTCAACCCAAAATATTGTTTATTCATAGAAGAACACCTTGGTCACTTTTTATTAACAAACACTTGGTGCAATTTTGATGATGAAACCACGGCCGCATCAGAGCTCTGCTCTGTTCCGTGAGACGACATGGAATGACTGGAGTGTTTGACGCGCTCCTTATATATCTGTTGCCGGGTCTGGTGCCGATTTCGAATCTTTTGAACTATTCGACTTTGAATTCATAAAAAAGATATTCAGGACAATTCCCCGAATATCTTCATTTGTTATTTTTTTCAGAAAAAATGATTATATTCAAATATTGCAGTTCCGATACATTGATATTTCAATATCTGTATCTGCCTTGCATGATTCAGTTATCAAAGATTTGATATTTTAATTGTAACAAAGTTATTCAGGAAGCTTTCCTGAATCTCTCTGTTCATTCCTTTTTCATCAAAGCTATGACAGTCATGGTTTACTATTACGTTGTTATTAAATCTTTTGCACAAGAATCTATTTTTAATGCTACCCTCGTATTTTCTTATTCTTTCGCGTACACATTGTTCCTCCGTGCACAAGGAATACGTGATTAATAATCGATGACAAACCAGGATGGCCACTGACCAGGAATTCTAACGGAATTCATGAATGATACATTCGTATTGCATCGAATGAATGAAGCTAAAACTGGCAACCGATTGTTATAACTTTGCACACAAAATTTTTATCAAGGATTGGGAGATCTGGAACATTTAGTGGAACGCTGCTTGATCGGTTTCTGGTATGAAAACAGCTTCAACAACGTTTAATCAACAGCTACAACAACAATCGGCTGCTAGTTTTCAGCTTCATATTGAATGACCAATGGAGCAGAAAATTCCCATCAGTGGCCACTCTGTGAATGTAAGTAGATTCCAGATGGAAATTCCTGAGTGGATAGAATTCCCAAATTTGCATACAGACCCAGGTTCCCAGGTTCACAAATAGTTTTATGAAACTCTTCTGGAACAGTCTGAAAGATATTTCAAATGCATTCTATAGAAGAAATTCTCAAGGTATTTAGAAGATATCTTGAGATAACTTCAAGATATCTGGAAAAAAAATATTCTTCAAAGGGTTCCCGAAGACTTCCATGAGAATGTTCATTGGAATCCACAAGGTTGTTGAATGGGGGATGATATTGTTTCATTTCACTCAATCCCTAGTGTGAATGAATTTTGCCTTCACTGTGGCCCAGTTCGGGTCCATGGGATGTTATTTTGTGGCACTTTGCCTGGGAGTTATTTTGATAAATGAGTTATTCGCGTGTGCTATTTTATTGAACGTGACACGGAGAGAAAATTCATACGTTCCGTGCATTAAATATATGAATTTATACTTTTCGAGTATACTATGATGCATTAAAAGCATGGAGTAAGAGCATTGATCGCGCAGGTTCTGTACTATCTGAGTAATATGCACATATCCAAACTCTGAATGCATGGATTCTCATACAAAAAATGTGTGAATTTTCTTTCCGTGTGCATTCGTATGTTTTATTTTTACGTGGTACCTTTTTTTGTGATATTCAGCCGTTGAGCCCAAATTTATCCCCTTGACCAAATAAGGTTGATTCCAATCCAACTTGAGTCCTGACAAGGATTGTCACGTTTGATTATCATCGGAATCTTGTCGTGAAGATTCTGCCTGGATCAGAAATCAATAAAGGATTTGAGATACTGAGAGATAAAATTGAATACATTAGATGAGAGAAGACGGGATGAATTCATTAGTTAGGAAGACCGATCGGATATGGAATTCTCAAATGTGCATTTTGCGTGACACTGGATTACGAAATTCTTCATTCCTCGACAAGGAATAGAATTTTCTCCGCTCTCATGTTCATGATTTAGGTAGCGCTCGCGATATTCGCATTTTAAATATTCAAACAGCTCTCGCTTCGCTTATATTTTCATAATCTTGAAGGCTTTTTCGACTTACCATCTAATGTTCTACACTGTTAAAAATTTCTTGAAATTTCATGTACTTTTCATTTACATATGTGAATGAAAATTCAATTTTTGTGAACTGAAATAGGAATCCAAATACATGTTATCAAATTTTCAAGTGATTGTGCATGAAAATTGAAATTAATGTACAGGTGATTGAAAAAACTTAAAAAAATTTAATCCAGTATAATAACCTAATAATATGATTATAATTATAATCAAATCATGGCTCTAATGGCATCCAACTGAAAACAACAAAAATGATCCAAACTGGTTTGGATTTGAAAGAAAATCTAAAAATGCTCATATCTCAAAAACTAACTTTCAAAAAACGGGAAATTCTTGCATTATGGCTGCAGAATACGCCCTTGAAATACAATTTTTCTCACTTGGGTCACCCTGTATACTAACGCTTTGACGAAGTCATCCACGTATCCACTTCAACTATGTACTAGTTAGATCACACGGTTTGTTCAGTATTTCTACATCACAAGTACATCTTGATTCACAAGTTTGAAGAATGGACGCAAGGTCATATAAGCAGAAAAATCCTGCGTTCCACATAAGTGGCAGTGGCTTGAGTGATAGAGCTTTGGCGTCCGGTTTCAACGTCCCGCGTTCACATCTTGTGAAGGTGATTTTTTTTCAACAATCATGAACATGTGCATGAAATTTAAAGAACTTGTTATTGAATTTTCAATCATGATTTCTCTCAACAATCAAGAAAATGTGCATGAAATTTAAAGAACTGGTTCTTGAATTTTCAAGTACAGTGCGAATTATTTTTCCATTACGTGAGTGGAAGTTGCTTCCATTACATGTAATTGAAAATTCAATCAGAAATTTCTAACAGTGTATAACACGTTCGTGTCACTCTTTACTAATAATACTGATTAATTTGAACGATGCTCACTTCGCTTGTATGCTGCATTGATTCATTTGTGGATATTATGCACATTCTTGGCAAAAAAATACCGCTCGAAAATATACGAAATTTTTGTTATTTCTTTCAGTAAACTAGAAGCAGGAAGGTTTGTAAAATAAATTCTTATATCAAAATACAGGAGATTACAAATATTGCAGAGAAAGTAATAGATAGGATTGAAATTTTGAACACTGAACATTGAATTACATAAAGCGTATAGTGAAATTCAGTTATTCATTCGTAATCTCCTGTATTTTTGTGTAGAAAACCATTTCACAAACCTTCCTGTTTCTGGTTTAGCAACACTGTAAAAAAACTTCCAAAGAAAGGTTTCTAATTTCACGATAATCGATGATCTTGCTTCACAATTATTAGTTACACATAATTAGCTCTGAGACTCGTTCGCGTGTCATGAAATATCAAATACTTGATCGAAATAATAAAAAGGAAAGAGACGACAGAGCAGGCCCAGAGTGTATTTTAAATATTCTTCGAATGCCATGCGCGAGAGCAGGCGTGGAGATCATTTCAAATGGTCGAATTCTTATCTAAGTATTGTTGCTTCGATTTTCCTTCTATTGCAAAAGGTGGGTACCCAAGTTCTTCGTGCAATCGTTTCGGATGATTGACAACGTCACTTGCGTGATAATAACTCAATTTACAATTGTATAAGTCGACTTTCAATAACTGATGGGCTTTTCTCCATGGAAGAATGCTATCTGCTCCGCTCGCTCATCAACGCCACTCTGTCGATTTCCCGCACCGATAATTTCGTTTTCTCTTCTTTGAAAACGCTCCCCCCCCCCCTCCCCCAGAAGGCATGCCACACTCGTTACCCTCTGTGTGCGCGCATCTACTTACATAGATATACTGGCTGTCCCAGAATTCGCGGACCGGATTTCACAGGTATATTCTGCAGCCAAAATGCAATAGTTTCCCGTTTGGAAACAATTTTTTCGACGCTTAGTTTTGGAGATATGAGCATTTTGAAATTTTTTTTCAAATCCAAATCATTCAAAAACACTGTGTGCTACATACTTGGACTTAACACCATTTGCTAAGTTGGAAAACGACGGATCTGTGGAAAAAAATTGAACTATTTTATCATTGATAATTCCGGGGCTATAGCGATTCGAAGTTGCTAAATTCTGATTGGCTGAAAACTAAAAAATTTCAAATCCCTATAGCTCCGGAGCTATCAATGATAAAATAGTTCAATTTTTTTCCTCCGCCGTTTTCCAATTTAGCGATTGGTATGAAGCCCAAGTATGTAGCATACAGTGCCTTTGAATGATTGAGATTTGAACAAAAATCTGAAAATGCTCATATCTCCAAAACTAGGCGTCAAACAAATTTTTTTCAAACGGGAAATTATTGAATTTCGGCTGCAGAATACACCTGTACAATCCTGTCCGCGAATTCTGGGACACCCTGTATACACAGAGAGAAATTTTTAGTTAGATTCACTACACGGAGAAGAAGGTATCTTGAAAAATACCATAATTTATGGAGTTTTGGCGTTGGTCTAACCCGAGTCAAAATATTTACTTGAGGATACCTTTAGAAGTACCATAATGGCTGGTAATTTTATGAGGAAGGTACCATACTTCTCTATAAAAGTCCAAGAAATTATGGGACTTTTAGAGATTCGTTCCCGTAAATATTTTGACTCTGGTCAGACCAACGCCAAAAATCCATAAATTATGGTATTTTTCAAGATATCTGTTTCCTCAGTGTATGTGATTATTGTGCCCGAGGAACAGACTGATTTTCCAATGGCATTTACTGTAGAACATAGTGGATTCGATCATGTTTCTATTGTCTCGTCATAGTAAATGCCATCGTAAGTTCAGTCTGTTCCTCGGTTACGAAGTCCCATAGTAAATTTGACGATAAATTTTTCTCCGTGTGTATATTATATATATACGCTACAAAAGCAAATTGAGATTGACAATTTTCCAGTCATATTTCACAGTAGCATAGGAATTCATTGAAGTAGATTTCCAAACTTCGCATTCTGAACGTATTTCCCTTTTCGAACACAAAGATGGTGATTAAAATTTCTATCCGGATAATGTTTTTGTTGCTTCGATAATTAGTTGTGGTTTCACGAATATATTTCTATACATTCAGTTTAATGAGAATAATTATATACTCATAGGTTTTCTATACATGGTACTGATCACGATGTTATGTAGTATTAAACCCCAGCGTAACGATCTCCAATTGTTTCCGAGGATCAACGTTGTGTACATCGTAATTAGTACAATTCTATTCCCTCATGCCTGTTTAATTATTTATGAGAAATCAATGTGGATGAATACGTAGATTCACTCTAAATAATGTTCATTTTGTATACGAAAAATCTGGAAAAGAAATAATTGTTACCACATACAAGAAATTTCAACAACATCTTTCGTTCGTAATTTGAATATTCTATTTCACTTGAATGGTCTAGAGATCTGAAAACTTCGGATTCTGTGATGAGAAATTGAGAGAAAAAATGGAAAAAATTGTTATATTCGCTTGATTTTTATCTTTCAAAGAAATTTATGCCATAAATTTGTGAAAAAAAATCACACAAAATCATTGAGAATGAAGATATCATTCACTGTAGAAAAATTCCTTCTGAAAATTCAGAAAATGTGACGGTAGTTTTTTACAATCATTTTCTTCTGAATTTTTGAAGAAATTTTGTTGAATTTTAAGAAACGTGACTGAATTCTCGGTATATTCAGTTGAAGTTTTCCAAAATTCAGAAAAATTTATCTGAAAATTTCGGAGAAAGTTTTTACAGCTAGTAGAATGCAATAATGATTATCAAAATCAATACTCGCCAAGAGGAGAATAATTTAATGGAATTTATAATGCAATGGACATGTAATCGCATATCCGCACTAGAAATTGATTCAATTTCGATGCAATTCAAATATGCTCACTCGCAGTAAAATTTACACATATCTGAATATAATGCCGTCATAAGCCAAAAGGCTGCATGTAAAAATGTTGATCTTTCCATACATCAAGCATTTTATTTAAATTCGTATATAGCAAATGATACAAACGGCGTGATGTCTAAATCAGTTTTTCACTTAGTTTCGCAATGGTGTAAAGATTTTTGAAATTGGAACACACATGAAAATCGAATAGTATATCGAATTACAAATACATTTCGTTGAATTTCTTGTCTGTAAAGTGGGGAATGATCTCTCGCGTATACACTCGTTTTTGGTATTTTAAATACCATCCATCGTGTGAGATGCTGGCAAAAGAAGAATCATTTTGAATCCTGGCCAAGAAAAATTTCCAAAAAGTACGTATTCATTTGACGTTGAAGATGAAAAGTATGATATATCTATCCCGTATAAATAATATTATACCTCGTGAAACTTTTCAAGGAAGAATTCTATCTATGTTACTCAAAATCTTGTTGGTGAAATTCATATATTTTCTTCGGAACAATAATTCAAAGCTGTTCTTGCTTGCCTGGAAAGAGACAGGCCGGGAAAAGGATGTTATCTTCGCGTGCATCGAGCTATGAGAACTGACTAATCGTTCGGTATTCAAGGACGAAATTCAAGTGAGAGCCTGAATAAAAAGCATGAAAAAATTGTGTTACGATTATCGATGTATCTCAGGTGACAGTTTGTGGCGAGTATTGTGAATATTTTGATAAAGACTTGTTTTTTCAATTAAATGAATTTCTGAAAGCATATTTTTGAGCGAATGAATCATTTTTGAGTGAGGAAATTTTTGAAAAGAAGAGAATTATTCAGGAAAATCAGCAGTCAACGATGTCAACGTATGCCTTTCTTGGTTGTTACACGGAAAAAAATTGGTAGCAAAGATCCCCATAATAATAGCAGTTTTGGGGCACATGAGTGTTTACACACATTTCTCTTTTGATTTGTGGTAATTTTCTTAAAACTTAACTGAGAGAAAAAATTTCCGGGAACAATGAAATATTTAGTTGAATAGTCGCCGTAAAATACTCAATTGATTTGAATAAACTTTCATCGACTCGATTGAATATTCATTCAATCAAAAAAATATTGAATATGCTATGAAATATTTCATCAATTGAAACAGTTATTCAATTGAGTCCATGAAAGTTTATTCAAATCAATTGAGTATTTTATGGCGATTATTCAACTAAATGTTTTATTGTTCCTGGAAATTTTTTCTCTCAGTGTATAGTAATATGTATGTATCGGATGCAAAGTTATTTTCACCAGAATGAGGTATGGATTGCCATAATTAGAGGAAAAGTGCACATAAATGCTCATGTGTCCCAAAACTGCCATTATTACGGTAAATTGTGCTACACATTTCCCATACGTTTTTCTCAGTGTAGGGTAGACCGAGGTGAATCGAATCGTACTAAGGTTATAGGCTGTTTTCGATTTCTATTCTGAATTCCACTCTCCTCGCGTATCAGTTGTTTACATCCACTCATCACCTACCGAAAACAAAACATAGCATGACCATAACACACATCAGTTAGTTTCGGGCAATGATGTAAGTCAAAACGTCGTGTGCACAACCAAGAATTTTATCGTTGATGTAAGACAGCTATCGCAATTCTCCGAATTCTTAATGACAAGGTATGTTGAAAATCATGCAAGTTTGATTGATATGTATAGTTTGTGGAATACAGAATTAGATTATTGAATTGTTTAGGCAATATTATCACGTCCTTCGTGAGGAAATTGATGTTTTTTACCAAGTAGTATATGGGGTGATTCGCATCATGGATTTTTTAAGTGATACGCTGTAAAATTGAGGTCTCAACTTGGATGTATGTTGCTTCTGAATGTACCTCAACCTCTTAAGTGCCAATGATGAACACTTTCATTTAGAATAATCCAAAAATTCTCGTGATTGGCAATGGAAGGATTGAATTCTGTCATCATATATGGGTAATTCTCATTTAAGAGGTCGGAAATTGATGGTTTAATGAAAACGTCTTTTCATTATAAATTATGGTGGATTTTCCAAGTTTAGATCTTACTCTATAAGAAGAAAGTAGTCGCTGAGCTCGCAACCCCGACAGCCCTCAATTAGAGGGGGTTGAAAAAAATGTCTCCCATGGAAGTGGCCTCTTATCCATGGGAGTGATGTAACAATTAAACTATATGATTCAATCTTGAACGATACCCTGTAAGTTTTCATTTGATCAGTTTCATAGGCACTGAATAAAAACTTCATTATAACTCTGCTTAAATTGATTAATTTCCTTCATTTAATTATTGCATCTCTTATAGAGTCTCACTGTAATGAAATAAAATCTGTACAAACACCACAAACTTAACCGACTTACAAAATTAAGAAAAAACCAAAAGAAGCATTCAATGAAGCCATAGGAGATAAAATTTTCCCATTTCTTTAGGGTATTTAGAGGTCATTTAGAAGTATTAATTCGTTTTTCATTAGTGTATGTTTCATTTTTATTGATGATCCGTTTCGCCCCGGATTTTGGGGCGAATCGGATGCTTTCCATTTTTTGTTTATTTGGTTGTAAAACAAAGAGATGTACATTTGAATTCGATTTTCTTGCATATACGTCAAGTCAAAGGTGTATAAAATGAGAATTCATAAAGATATTTACTGAAAAAAATTTGCTTATGATCATTTTTATCCATCGGAGAAAAAATGATCCGATTCGCCTCGGTCTACCCTACAACGTGATAACCAAGAACATCATGTATTCTTCCCACGATATGTTTTCACATGAGATATTACCTTCAGGAGACATAAAAATTCATTCAATTTCAACTTCATCTGTTTTTTCATTCAAAGAAGTACGCACAATCCGGTATCTCATTATTGAATCGATTGAGTTGATAGATTGGCAAAGAGTTATTTAATATAAATTATCGATATTCGATAATCTACTCTTCACTCGGTAACTCTCAGGAATGGTTGAACATCTTCCCTGGCTTTCATAGACTGAATTTATGAAGGAAATTGACATTATCAGTAGAAAAAAGGACCGTGTTCGAAACATCAAGACATAAACCCAAAAAGATTGATATATACTCTAATGGGAGGAATAGAGCATGATTTATTTCAAGATGAACGCAGTTTATTTTGTACTGATTCGATTATTAAGAAAATGAACTTTCACGATGTTTAAATGCAAATATTCGAAGAGAAGTGAATTTCTTTTGATCGGTTGAAAGCCTACTTCAAGTTAAGGAGGCAGTTTTCCGATTGGAAAAAAAATTGAAGAAGTGATTTCAAATGAAATGATAATCTAATCATGTTCCGTTCGAAAGAATACAATATTGTTTCCGTTATGTACGAGACTATAGGTTTTTTCCCTGTGGAGGGAGAAAGACTTCTTTGAAAGGATTAGAAATCATACGAAAGATTTGCGATCACTTTCAAATAATCCATGTAAAACTTGTATCTCCATACTACTCTTTACTGTATATATTGGGGCTATACTGGTGCAGTTGCGTTCCCAAAATTGTCAGTATTGAGGGATGAGATAGACCATTACGGGCCCGAGTCATATGCCGATACTGGGTTTGGGTAAACTGAGAGAAAAGTTTGTTCGTAACAAAGAAAACTTATTATTCATAAAGAAACCATCATTTAGGTCAAATAAGATTTGTTGACAGTTAATAAACCTTATTCGATTGGATTGACATAAATATGGAATACTTTTGTCTCAATGTTTGTGCCCGTAATTGCACAACAATGACAAGTTCAACTGTCAGATTTGTTTGAGAGACAAAAAACTGGCAATGACTTGACCCAAGTATGACAGCAAAGTGTAAGAAATTCATATTGAGCCAACGTTGATCGAAAATAGAGGCATTATCGTGTCGGTCTTGGTAATATAAAGGTAAGTTGTATTAGAACAGCATTGACGCAAGTTAGTGCCAGCATTGATTCAGAGTTGAAGCGTAAACTGGTTTGATAGCAAAGGTTTTATATCGGTCAACCATTGCGGAAACAAGAAATAAATCAAGTTTGCGCCAGCCCTGGGAATTTTTCATCATTGATGCCAAAGGCGTTAGAATTGGGACTCGTTGATTTCTGAAACGATGTTGTCATTCCAAGCTTTAGTCAAGTTTCCTTCCAAGGCTCCGCCAATGTTCGGTACGGCATAGTCAGGCCGTTGACAAGCCAGGAGTGGTATTTGGAATAGCCATTGGAGTGTTCCAAAACATGCCCATGTGTGTATGAACCAATGGCCCAATGATGGACCAAGCCTGATACAAGACCTGCTGAGACTTGTTTTTAACAATTTACCAAACTTGGCCCAGGCTTGGGAATGATAAGATGAAGACAAACTTGGACCAGTGGTTTTGCCAGGCCCGCTCCAATTCATTTACCAAGCATCAACCAATGCTTCTTTGATCGCATATATGGATGAAAAAAGTAATTGATTCATATTTCAGTTCACGACTTTCTCCTTCAAAATACCGTACATGATTATCTTAAAACGATAGAAAAAATGTGACAAGACTGGGACAAGCTTGTATGCTCTTTGGAAAATTTGCGTTCTTTGATATCTCAATCAATTTTGATTCTATTGTTGAATCATGCTCAAACTAAACCAATAAGATCTTACTGGAATACCATGACATAAATCTTATAATGATCTGATCCCGTACGGAATCCAACATTGGAATCCCCCGAGTCACCCAAAAAACTGATGAATTCAAAATTCAGTTAATATTCATAAACATTGTGCCACTCATGTGGGCAATATTGGCACAATTGTTCTCAACGAATGCTCAATTTTCATACTTGTGCCAAGCTTGTATCAAATGTAGTGACCATTTCAAAAGTATTAACAAATGTACCATGACTGACTATCCACTGGGAACAACGGGACAATCATGGGACAATATTGGGCCAATCGTTCTTCACGGAGATTTGTTTCTGACACATGTGCCAACCTTGGGACAAGCTTGGGTTTCCCTCAGTCTTGGCAATACCTGCATGGGTGACTCTCAATGTGATTTCCTGGAGGGAATTCTTTTCGAAAGAATATTGGGAATGTGATATGGTGTGCTATTTTTTGTGCTGAAGTATTGAAAAATCATGAGAGTAAATAGAAAATTTGGCAGTGTATTCGCTGGGAATGCCAGGAAAAATCTGAAGAAAACCCTGCAGAAAGGATCTTCTGGAAGAATCTGGAAATAAGTTTCATCACTTCATCTTAGTCTTTCACAGGATCTGCAAATTCTTCACAGGTGCGGTAGGCATTTTGAGCCAAGGGTTTCTATCTTTCCGAGTCGAGGAATAGAAATAGCAGATATTCCATTGTATTTCTTTTATATATTAATATTATCGCCAAATTTTACGGCGACTTCTGTCATACTCCTGAGGGAATAATTTTTATTTTCGTTTCAGAATATCTTGATAATCGGGCAGAAAATAGCACCCTTTTGGCTGCCAATGTGATTGAATAATATTGTCAACATGGACTCAATATATTTATTGTCTTGAATAATTGCATTGAATGGCACACAATCGTTCATTTGCATCAGCCAATAATGGTCCCTATAAAGACAGTCATTTCTGCCAAGATTTTGGAAGTATATCCTTGCCAATACTTTGCCATGAAAACTGATACATTCATTGAAACAATTTGAAACCCATGAATTTTAATGTACAGTAAGAATTTAATACAATTTCACATCATTTCCCATATTTCATCTTTCACAGAGTTGATGAAAAAAAACAATCGCTAATTAATTTTTTTCTCTTGTGTTTCAGGTATGTACATCTCTTTTCAAATAGAATCCCACCCTGGGCAATAATACTTTTTGTGAAGGGAGAATAAATTTCCCAAGGCTGCTCGTGGTTGCAGTATTCCTTCGAGCATTCTTCTTATTTTCCATTCTCCATCTTTCATCCTAGTTGACTCAGATGCATCTTATCGAGGTAGGACATCGGCCTCAAGGTAGGAAACTTCACCTTTCAACTCCATGAAATTCGTATACAGTTTATTTATTTATCTTTCAAAGTTTCCTTTCCTTCTGTAAGAAAAAACAAAATGAAAAAGACAGCTGAAATTCCCTACACTCGAAGCGCAATCAAGCAAGTTGGAATTTCGTGTGATCCATCCCCATCTCATCGAATCTGTGACATTCTAATGTGCATATAATATGCATACAACATTAATATTCCCTTCCGGTTTATTATTTAATTATTCTCGTCTTTCATTTCATCGCAAGAGCGAATGTGAATACGTCTCTATATCGACGATCGATAGATTGTTCCGGATGATATTTGTTCGGAAAAAGGACATCACGTATCCAGAGGAATAAAAGTTTTATGCGTTTCAACGTAGCGCATCAATTTCTCATCAAGGCTGCACATCATCACGATTGCACATCTTGGGAATTGAGTTTGATGAATATTGTTTGTAGAGTCCGTAGAAATTTTATTTATTGGAAAGATTGCTATGATTGAAGTGGATATTTTCAACGGTTTTCGAATAAGAGAGAATTGTACTTCATCGGAACAATTAAGGGGCAATCAAAACATGAAATTCGATCGGATAATGTATCGTATGGGAGAAACAATCGGAATGATAATTCAATTATCAGACGAACAATACACTGACCGATCAGGTTTTTCAATTTTTGTATAGATTGTTCGATAATCGTGCGTAATTATATTATATGTAGTCATACATGGATGTATACAACTCCATGAGTGTAGTTTATACTCATTTATTATCAATAATCGATGTCATTTGGTACCAAATGAATTGGTAATCACACAATCGTTTTTCGATTAGTGATTCGAAGACAAATTGATGGATTGAAATTTCACTTCATTCCTTGTTTGACTCGCCATTGTTACTGAAAGTTCACTCTGATTCTGCTGTACGTCAGAACTTGTGTTCACGTGCACGTGTTCTGATTCGTCGATTCCGAGAAAATCGAAAAGCGAACATCAAATGTCATCAGAACCACAGAATTTGGAGTTTATGTGAGGGAATTTTGTATTATTCTTTGTTGAAAAATGTTCAATGAGAATTGGAGATATGAAATTTATGTGGACATTCTAACAGAAAATCATCGTGGAATAGTTGAAACAACGCTAATAGAATGAACGATACGATGAGCATGTCGTAAGCTGGATTAGACATTTTTACAGGATTTGATACCAGGAATGAGAAAAATCATTAGCGGATAGGCAAGTCGGTAGTGTCGTAGGAGGAAAATCTACCAAACTAGAGACGATTAATGTACATATTTGCGCAAAAAAATTATCTTGAAGTTATGAAAAGTTTAGTGCACATATCGGAAAATGTTTGTATTTCTGCTGGGAAATTGAACCGGAGAAGGATATAATTTTTTTAATGTGAAGTGAAATTCAGGGACAAAAATATTCAATGATACCTGGGAACGTCTTGGGATCTTAGTCGCAAAATGCGACATGGAGTGTTTATATTCGGGTAAATAACACCGCATGTGCCTAAATTTGCATATTCTTTCTAATCAATTTTTATGCACTTCAATGTCGCAATAAAAGAAGTACTAAAGATCCCTCATTCGTTGTACTGGTTGCCATGGAATCTACTGCTGAAAGTATACAGAAAGTTCCATATATTTTCCCACCGAGCAAAAATCTATCGTAGATGATATATTTAATCGAAATTGGAAGAACTTATTTTTTCAACCATATGTGTATTTACAAACATTCCCATCCACATCGGAAAATGGGAAAAAATTAGTTAGTTGGATAATTAAAATAACTATCGCTCGTAAAAATCGTCTGGTGTCAATAACTTAGCTAATACAGAACGGTAATTGTTGTAAAATTGTACTAATCTACATGCTTTTCTTCGCAGAATGGGCGCAAATAAAGCTTCTAAGAACTCATCCGTCATGCCATCTGAGAAATCAATTTATTGATTGGCAAACAATGGTAGAGCAATGATTGAATGTGATTGGTATGACTCTACTTTGAAAATTCATTCGGTTTTTGCGAAAAAGTTGTGTAGTACCACTTGGCATTTTCTCGGTGATTTGAAATTTTCAGGAAATGATTTTTAGTGCTCTATCTACACTGTGAAGGAAAACTTCGGAAAACTCCCAGTACCGTACTGGAAGCCATTCAAAGCATGAAAATTCCAGTACACTGAAAAACAGGTATGGCTCTCACAGCTCTACTATTCATGTGTTCTTGCTGTGAGGAGGTATAAGAATGCCAGTATAGCTCCCACAGCCGACAAATAAATAGTAGAGCTGTGAGAGCCATATCTTTTTTTCAGTGTACAAGTCTCAGAAAATTTCCGTATTTATACTGGAAAATTGAGGTAAATTCATGAAATTTCATGTAAAATACGGAAAAATTCCGGTACAGCAGGATTTTTCTTTTACGTAAACTGAAAAATTCGTCACGAACAGGAATTTCCCAGTTCCTGAGTACCGGGAAATTCCAGTTGTTTTTTGACCGTGCATTGCGGTACAAAGTTGAGATTTTTAATTCCGAAGAAGAAATCGAATTTGATCGAAGATTGCGTCATCCCTAACTTAAGACGCAGCCGAAAGAAGCCTATTTTGAATGTTGAGTGAATATAAAAAAATAATCGCCGACACAAGGGAAAAAGCTATATTTCAGTCAATTTTCAAATCAAGACGCAGCCAATTCGGGCCACACTTTTTACAGTGTAGTTATTCGTACTTTTCGATCGATTCAAAGACTCATACTGTACACAACTTTCCTGAGATATCTTCAAAAATCATTTTCCACTTATGAACATGATCTATTCATTATTGTATTCCATCAGATATAATCGGGTTGAAGCAGATGTGAGCAATATACGAATGTGGCCAGATCTGATTAGATCCGATCAGATCCACTGACTTAGATCCGATTGGATCAAGTTGGATTCAATCTTTTTCCCCCGGGTTCTGGCATTTAGGTAGAAATGCCATCGGTGGTGAATGTGTTTTTGTCTATTCAATCAAAATGACGAACGAGAAGATCAGTTGGGTATGGATCTATGTTTTTTTTTCGAAGAATAGAGTTGTCTTCTTTTCATACCCTTTTTCTCTGCGCACGTCATTATATATTCGTGCTCACGCCCAAAGAGTGACCAAAAAAAGAGTATTTTTCCACCTATTTTCTGGGGCCGCGGGTTTCAGGTTAGAATGCATTCTAAAACATACTCTATGTTGATCATTTGCGAGAATATACAATTTCCTGCAGACCATAACACTGGTTTAAAAGGTAAAGTAGTATCAAATTTTGATCAAGATTTCATAAAAATCAATAAACCTCGATAGGGTTTTAATAGAAAAGAATTCATTTTGTTAAGAATCTATCGATTCCGTCGATTTCTTCATCTCCAAAATCAATGTTATGCTCACCGGGGAATGGTATTCCCCCGCAAATGATCGACATAAGGTATTTTTCAGAATCCAATTCAACCTGAAACTCGCGGTCTCAAAAAAACAGGTGGATTTTGCGGTCACTCTTTACATAGTTTAATGCTTTTATGCATCCTGCCAGAACGTGGGACAGTGAGCTTCAAATGCACCAATTGCTCAAACTTCAATGTTTTGATGAAATTTTCTAAATTTTCCGAATATTCCTAAAAATACCTTCAAAATCCCCTAACTTTGACGTCCCCCAACACCTCTGAGAATCTTCAATTTTGAGGACCGTAATCTGGTAACACTGCATATATTCGACAATTAACAGCAACAGCAAATATGCGATGTGAAAAATTTAATATTCCAGTGTTATGTGAAATACGCTATTGAGAATTGGAATGAAAAACAGAGTACCTATGAATTTTTCACACGGGTACAAATAGCCATATGTGACCTGGTCTACGAAAAGGGGGCTTAGGTGTGAAAACAAGTTTTCGAGAAAACAGCTGTTAAAGATAAACAAGTAATTTTATCAGTTTCGCTTTAGTTGTTCGCTCCTTATGTTCTAATGTTCTATTTGTAAATTTGTGAATTTTTATGTAAAATGACGTGGTTTTGCCTTGAAATAAAATTTTTTAACATATGAAATGATGTCTATTATTTTATAATTTAATCTCCAAATTTTTTTAATTTTTGATCATTTCTGCTCTTCTTTTTGTACATTCTTAGCAAACTTCTCTACCAGTTAGAAGCTTCTGGTTTGCGCCATTCGAAAGAGCATATTTTACTCCATCCAAATCGCCAAAAAAGTGAAAAATGATTTTTTCACACCTAAGCCCCCTTTTTATAGGTCAAGTCACATATGGCAAATCAATGAAAAATGAGGTTAGATTTTATCCCGGGTGTTTCAGAATTCATCATTCGCATTTCTGTGGCATATTCTGCAGCCAAAGTGCCATAATTTCCTATATGAAAAAATTTTTTTCGAAGCATAGTTTTTGAGATATGAGAATTTTTTAATTTCTTTTTGAATCCAAATCACTCAAAAGCATTGTGCATCACACGCTCGAGGCTCGAGCTCGACGCCATTCGCTCAGTTGAAAAACTGCGGATTTCTGGAAAGAAAATTGGAATGTCCCAGCGTTTGTCAATTCCAAGTTAAAGCGATTTGAAATTCTTGAGCTTCTAGCCAATCAGCATTCAACAACTGCAAATTATTATAGCTACAAAACAAACAGCGATAGGATAGTGCAACTTTTTTTCCAAAAATCCGCCGTTCTTCAAATTAGCGTTGTCATGAAGTTCATGTATGTAGCATATAATGCTTTTGAGTGATTTGAATTTGGGAAGGAAAATTTAAAATGATCATATCTAAAAAAACCTGAGCCTCAAAAAAATTTTTTTCATACGGAAAGTTATTGCAGTTCAGCTGCAGAATATGTCACAGAAATGCGAATGATGGATTCTGAAACATCCTGTATAAAGTATATTACAGAGCCATATTGAATTTATATTGTTATCATGTTACCATAGCAACACTGATCTCTCGTTCACTTCTGTGGCATTGTACTACGATAAATCGGCTACAAAGTAAATTTTATTTCAGTCGCATTTACGTCAGCGGTCATGTAAAATGAACAGCAATTTATACGGAATGTACATGTTGTTCTTTTTCACGCTTCTCTTCGAACCCAATGAAGTGTATGAACATCAATACACGTTAACCAGCTGAACTTCTCTCTTAAACATCGAGATATTTGATTCCTTTCAAACATTCCATAAAATCACAGAATGATTTATCAATACATGTGAACGCGATGGAAGTTGGTTACAACGAGCCCCATTAGAATGCCATTATTACTGAATTGCCAAATGGGGATTTCTTTCAAATTTACAGGGACTTTGGTCGTTTAGGGAGACTTTTTGGAAGTTGGAAATTTAGGGGGGGGCGGATTGAAGTTTTCCGGAGTTCTAGCTCTGCTCAAAAAATCCTCTTATTATCGATTCACAAAATTGGATCGAAATGAATGCGGATTAGTTCAAATGGCGACATTCACCTTCTTCTTTTTCACATGAGTGGGCTGCTGGTGTACAAAGTACACAACACAATATTGATACAAATATGAGACGAATAGATAATTCATGGTAGAATACTGAAACACAGAGGATGTCTGATACACATAAAACTTCATTAACAATATTAAATTTGCAGTAATCAAAAACAGAGTATGAAAATTGTAAGATAAAATACATCATGAGGAACCAAAGAATGTAAAACTGAAATGTTATCAATCAGATAACATCGGACATGTGATATCATACATCACGCATTTCTGACAAGTTACGGACGTTAGAAAATGTTCCTCACATATGAATCTATGACACTGGGTACATTTTTCTGTAGTCCTTGTGTTATCACAAAGCTTGCATTCGCCGTGCTTTCGATTCTCTTGTGATGCTTTTCCATTTTTGACAAGAACATACTTTTTGGGGGAAATTCGAATGTCTTTGGACAAAGAAATGGTTAACAACGGAGGAATACATCTGACTCTCGGGCCAAATGTATTTTGTTTCAGATGAATTCTCAGTGAAAAAGTGATCTCTGTGTACTTTGTACACCAGCGCGCCCACCGGAAGGTTGAAAAACATGAGAAATGGGGGAGGTGGAGAGGGCTGATTGAAACTGAACGGTTCTTGGATGAAAATCTTAGAGCATATACTACTGGAGCGAGCATCCCATATCAAAACAGTGTTGCAAGACGGTCTCGCCTGTGCGGACAGAGAGGGCAGTAAAAGTCAGGAGGAGCTCTCTTTTTACTTATTCTGGATTGATTGTAACAACAGAATTAATAACACTTCCCGAGATGGGCAGTCTCAATTACTTTTTTGTACTTGAAGTACTTTTTCTTGTCAAGTACTTTCTAATTTGACATTCAAATTCTCTATTTCATCGAAATAGGAGAGTACTTGACAGAAAAAAGTACAAAAAGTAATTGAGGCTGCCCATCCCTGCTTCCGTTGAGGTAGCCAATGCACTGAGAGAAAAATTTGGTTCCCATAACCATGTTTTTGACTTTGACCATGTCATATAGATGTCACAACCAGATTTATGTGTTTGTGTTTTGTTTTCACGGAGAAAAAGGAATTCGCTGTCGCAGCGAAATCTACTTTTGCTGGGTTCCTTTTGCCAGAGCAGCAAATTTTTTGCTGTGACAGCAAACTATTTGCTGTTCCAGCAATCTTGTTAGCTGCGACAGAGAATTTTTAGCTGTGGCAGCAAAAAATGTTTGCTGTCCCAGCAAAATTTGTTCGCTATTCTGTATATAATACTGAAAATTTGCTGGCGGAGCAAACATTGTTTGCTGCCACAGCTGAAAAATTGCTGTCGTAGCTAACACGATTGCTGTTATAGCAAATTTTTACCTAGGTCAGCAAAAAATTTTGCTATTCTATATATAATACCTCGATTTGCTGCGTCAGCAAATTTTTCTCCCCGTGTTCCTGGTTATCATGATCAAATTTTAAGTCACTGTAACCTTAAATCCTCTACCATGCGAGCATTGTTCCTGTGACCATGTTGCTTTTTTTCTCAGTGTGAAGATCAACTAGAAAGAGAGATCGTTCTGACTTCTATATCTGTTTCACTCGACATATCTCGAACCACTTTCTCGGTCACATGCTCGCTCCAGTAGTATATGCTCTAAGATGAAAATCATCTTTCAACCATATAACTTCAGAATTTCTAGAAGTGGAAGAGCTTACTTCACGATATTGCGGAGAAATCGTTAATTCTCATCAAAACACGTTATGGCGCACTGACGAGCAACAATTAATGCGGGCGAATTGTACGCCTGATTACAAGGTGGTTGCAGTCCGAATTATTATTCCCACATGATAATACCAGAGTTTTGATACATGCATGGAAGAAACCACTGGGGGGTTCGCTTGAAGAGAGGGGTTTGGATTTGGTGAGTTTCCTCTAATCATGCGCACGGTCTGCGATACTGTATTTCCACGTAAGAACCTCATGCTTTATAATATAGCACATTCCCGACCGTTATGTTTTCAACAAAATTAATTTTCGACAAAACTTTTGAATATTTTTTAGAGCTTCCAACGATTTTTCCCAACAGGCGAGGTACGTGAGTGCAGTGAAAAGTTCCCGGCCTAACCAAGGAAAACACTCTTCTTGTATTTTTTTGCTTTATTTTTCAACATAATTTCCATCAAGGATAGTACACTTTTCTTAACGGTGCTCTGATTTAGTAATACCATCTATATACACCGATTCATCAAGCTCCTCAAAATACTGATTTACAGCATCGATTACTTCCTTGTTGCTTCCAAACCTCCTACCACCGAGCCATTTTTTGAGGTTATGGAACAGATGATAGTCACTATGGGCTGAATATGGAGAATAGGGAGGGTGCGGCATCAATTCGAATTTCAATTCGTGAATTTTAGCCTGCGCAATCATTGTTGAATACGCGGGCGCGTTAAAGTGACGAAACAAGATTTTTTTCTTCGCCAAATGAAGTCGTTCATTCTGCACCTCCTTCGTCAAACGTTGCAATAAGTCTTCGTAGTATTGACCAGTGATAGTCTTACCCTTTTCAAGGTCATCAATGAAGATTATTCTTCTCGCATCCCAAAAAACCGTAGCCATAATCTTTTTCGCCGATAAAATTGTTTTTGTCTTTTTCGGGATTGGTTCACCCGGTCTAGGGCTGCACTCGAGACTCTCGAGTAAAACCAAAAAAAAAAACTGAATTTCACCAGTTCTAATGCAAGATTCGTTGGGTCAATGTACACATTTTTGAAGAATGAAATGTGAGAAAATTTTTGAAAATATTTTTTTTGGATTTTCAACACTAAGGTTTATTCGAAACTGTTGCAGTCTCGAAAAAGGTCTTGTATTGGCCTTGAGTGTAGAAAAATTGCTCCTTGTCCTGGATACAATCAATTTCATCCTCTTAGACATGTTATTGCCAACCATGACATGCCCACACTTGACTTGATGTAGAAATTTGTCTTCGAAGATTGTAAAATTGAATAATATTTACTATTCTTGAATTTTGCTCAAGAGTCTCGAGTGCACCTCTAACCCGGTCCAATCCACTGTTTTGACTATTATTCATCTTCAGGAGTGTAATGGTGGACCCAAGTTTCATCAAGAGTGACAAATCGACGCGAAAATTCGTTTGGGTTACGCTTATACATTGCCAAATTCTCAGTGGAAATGATTTTTCGATTCAATTTTTGGTCGACCGTCCGCAAACGCGGCACCCACCTTGCACACAGCTTCTGCATGCCCAAAATTTAGTACACTTTCAATCTGCGGTCTTCCAACGCTATTTTATGGATTTTCTCAATCATTTCTGGAGTTGTGACCTCAACAGGGCGTCCCGGACGTGGTTCATCAGTGGTGCTCGTACGACCTTTCTTACATTCACAAACCCACTGTTTCATAGTTGACTATGATGGAGGAGAGTCTTGTAGCGTTGAATCCATTTCATCTCTAATTTGAGCTGGTGTAAACCCTTCCGAATGAAAGTATTTTATGACCACACGATTTCCCGATTTTCCATTTTTACAGTGAACAATCGAGAGGTTCCCTTCAGTGCCGCATCGAACTTATATCAACAGAGCAATCGACCTGAAACTTTATAAACAAGCTAGATAGGAATGGTACTACAGGACCCCATCAAAAAAGTCAACCTGTTGGTCCCATCTCTTGGTGAGGCCGGAAATTTTCCACCCCACCTTCGTATGTCCCTAACTTTGAAAAAAAAACCCAACCTTGAAATACTAAGCCAGTGTCGAATAATAAACTGTGGAAGGAGATAATGTTAACTACAAATTCTTCCTTGCCAACTTAGAAACTTTGTTAAGGAGAAGATGAACGTACTCAATTCGAACAAAGCTAAATATCGCTGGTAGATTCAATCGAGCAAGGTACTTCTGAATATTCTGAAAAATAGAGAAAAAGAATATGACCGTAATATTTCTAAAGTGCGTGGAGAAGAATAATGTAGTGAAATAATATTATTTTGTTAAATGTCGTAACAATTGCCTGATGGTCTGAGAGGCATTCTCACCGAATGTAGTAAAAATTATTGCAGTTGTAATATTCTATTCCACATTTGAGGATTACTTCTCAAGAGATGAGACCTAATAGTATTCATTCACTGGAAAATATTGTAATTGTCATTGTATTATTTTTCTCCGTGTGCCCGCAAAATCGTATTTTAGCTTGGTCTGCACTGAGAAAACAGATATCCTGAAAATTACCATAATTTATGGATTTTCAGCGCTGGTCTGACCCGAGTCGGAATATTTACTTGCACGAATATCTAAAAGTACCATAATTTCTTGGACTTTTCAGAATAAGTATGGTACCTTCCTTATAAAAGTCCCAGATATTATGGTACTTTTAGAGGTTTGTTCAGGTAAATATTCAAACTCGGGTCAGACCAGCGCTAAAAATCCATAAATTATGGTACTTTTTAAGATACCTTTTTCTCCGTGTGGAAAGTCGCATTGTTGTAAATGTTCATCAGTTTGTACTACTGAATAACCATGGAAACAGAGTGATTAACCAACAAACATCCGATTTTTATCGTTAGAACAAACGCCATCAAATGTGAAAAAAATTGAAACTACTCACAATCCAATCCTTAGGCGTCTTGTGTGAGAGAAAATCAATGTTATGTATACAAATAATAGAACAATATGGGACATATATGACGTCAATGACTTGAGGATTTTGGAATTTTTCAAATGTTGGTGTCGTAAATATGCTATATTTGTGCATTACTTATTATTTCCCAGCTATTGATTAGCCATACTCGGGAAAGCCATCCCTTGATGAGCTCTGCCAGACCAATTAGTTTTTACTCGAAAGAATCGAATTGATTAAAAATGAAAAAAAAAACAACAATCGTCAGTTCAGAGGGAAAAAGAATAGGATACTACATTTGCGGTCTAGACTTGGAGAATTCCTTCCAACGATAAAAGTACTTCGAACTTGAACAGCCTAAATCTTCATAATTTTCCTGCGGGCGAAGAAATCGATTTCTCAAACTCTCACCAGAATTAGATTCAAGAATTACAAAATCCCCATTTTCATCGGCCTGTTTTTCAGTCAGGTACATCAAATTATGACTCCCTAATGATTAAGACGTTCTCATTCGGTGAAAAAATTCACAGATCGATGAAAAAAGTGGATTCCAAAAAATTACCGATGATATTAATCCTGCGACGAATATGCGTATAAATATATTAAACGAATTCGTCAACATCAAATTCAACTGGTGAACATATATTGTACAATTATTATAACAGTTACAGAGATGAAGTACATATGGTTCTTTATGACATTACGAATGATCTCTCATTACGAAGAAAAAAACAAGGGAAAAGAAGAAGAGAAAGAATACGGAGGAAAGAAAAGATGATACGATGACGAATAATGGGAGAAGAAACCGTTAGGGTAGCTCGAAGGGATGGGTAAGGTGGGTTGAATGGGGTGGTTTGGTTGGGTAGATTTAGAGAGAGGAAAATCGTGGCATGGCAAAGGGGTCAGAAGTGTGGGGATATGTGGGTGGCGCCGCGAGCCGCGCCGTCGCCTAACAGCATCCCAATATCCCACCCCATGTTTCTCCGACTCGTAAAGGCGCACCCTCACGACGAGAGAGTATCCTCTAGGCCAGTAGTCATACTCCGGCCCGTACCGAGTATCCTGTAGTAGTCGTCATCGTTTCGACGTCGTTTTCATAGTCTTCCTTGTACGTTGAATTTTTCCATTTGACTTTGATTAGGTTGTGCACGTTCTCGTACACACGTTATTATCTTATCAATATGCATTGCAGTTGATACCCCGCATCTCGTCAGTTTCATCTTCGAATTGATGCCAAAAATCCATCAACCGACGAATTCTTCATGGTCCACGTTTTTCTTCCCAACTTACGGCGGGAATTGCGTGGTAACCCAATTTGTGCACGCGTTCCGTGAGGCGCGCGCGCGCGCGAGTATGTGTCTGTGTTTTAACTGAATACGCTTTGTTTTTTTCTTTCTTTTAGAGATTCATCTACGAATCTAAGAACGTCATGTATTCATAAAAAGACGTCGTATCAGAAATATATATGTGAATGTGTGTGTAATATGTGATACTGGATTATCTCAACGAGGTGATAATTTTAGTGAATATAAATCAGCAATTCTCTCTCGTTCTCTTCGATCGTCTATCTTCGTGTCTCCATGCGATGAGAAAGATTTTCTGCTTCTAGCCTTTGTTATCTAGATATGTTTGTGGGATTGGGTTGGAAGGTTTACAAGGATATGAATTGTTAAACGATGACTGTTATGCAAACGTTGAGATTAAATCGTATGTATGATTATGAGAAACGGCCGTTTCATATGAGAACAATTGAAAGAATAAAAGAATTCAGTTCCTCGCTGATATCTTATCTGATGAATAAGCTTTGAATTGGGACTCTTGTTTTGGTATTTTGTTCTTGTTGTCAACGGCAGATGAGAATATCAATGACGTTGACACGTGTCCCCTCGTGACGATCGATGGGAAAATTGTACGTACAGACAATTGATGATGAGAGAAGAGAAAGAGAGGGAATAAGGTTGATGAATAGAAAGAATAAACATCCATGTGTCTGATGTGTGAAACCAAGATTTCAAAAGAGAAACAATAAAGGAAAAGGAAATGAAATACTTGGACATTTGAGCTTTCAACGTTCAAACGATAAGTAGGACATGTGGTGTACACGACTTTAGTGTAGAGAAGAAAGGATGAAACTAGGCTGTAGTGGAAGTAACTTATGGCACTTTTGAGACTGTGAAATCAAACCCACACTATCTTCCGGAACTGAACCTAAACAGCAACAGCTGGACTGCTCATTTTTTTACTGAATGCAAAATGTAGCAACGGATTTTATACCATGTCATTGATTGTCTACATCGAAAATGATTGTTTCACTAATTATGTTGGATTGGACTCGAACAGATATGTAATGAAGAGGAAGAGAATTATTAGGTGAAGTGAGAATCCGAAGTCTGGAATTCGAATTGAAGACAAAAATAGGATGGAGACATATTTGATCCTTGGAATTTGTTTTCTTTGTTACGAAGTATTTGATTTGATCATGCGTTATACAACACCGCCAACGTCATCGGCAGCAGCAACTACAACAACAGCGGCAACAACATTAGCAGCGGTAACGATTCACGATCATCGCACACCGATTAATTCATCGAAAACGTCAAAAAATATTCAATCTCATCAGCAACATCAGAGGATCTTTTCCATCACACACGATACACATATCCCATTGACTCGTTGTCCTCAATAAGAAAAAAAAAGAATAAATAAATAGATAAAAATCGAAGGTGTATCGAATCCAAGATTATGCAAATTATTATCATTATTGTATATTAAAGTTTCTTATATACATATATATATACGTATGAGATATGTGAAAGACAGAATCTGTTTATTAGAATTGTTCAAATAAAGTGTGGAATTCACCTATGCGTGTGTGTGTGTTGAAGTTACATAATCGAGTGACAATGGATGATGGAACGTGATGTAATCGAATGAATTTTCTTCATTAATCCATCAAATACATTGGAGTCAATCCAATTCTCGCTCGTACATATTATCGCATGAGACATCAAAGTTTATGATATATAGTTAATTAGATAGATAGTTAGATAGATATCACACATAAATAGATTTTTATAAAATTTGAATGCATCGACTGAGTTGGAAGAGTTTGTTTGCCCGATTTAACAAAAAAAAAGGTTAAGGTTAGCCGCCAAGAAAGGAAAAGAGAATAGATGTTTAAGACTTTGAATAACACAAGGCATTGTGAATGCAAAATCGTGTCGGTTGGTTCGACCTTGGAGCTGGCTTCCTCGCAATTTGATTTACCAATTCTTGGAACATCTCCCGCTGTGCAGTAGTAGCTGCATTATCTCGCGCAATAACGTCAGTGTTGTGTTGGACGCGCCACACTTCGCCCTGCTGCTCCAGTGACGAATCGTTGGTCGTATCTTCGTTTGGAAGAAAAGTGATGAAAACAAGAGTGTTGTTATCCTTCGGCATCTCTTTGATCAATTTTATATGATATTTGAATACGGTCCTCGAATAATCTCATTACAATGAGGATTCAAGGAGAAATTCGCAGCGAATGATAAAGAAGAGAGGAGCAAATAACCAGACAAAGAAGGAGAAGGAGAAGAAGAAGAAGAAAAGGACCAGAGAAAGAAGAGGAAATTTTCGAAGGAGAGATGGACTCGCTGGAGCGTCTAATGAGTGCTGCACCCCATCATCCAGCCCTCACAGCAGCCACTCGTTCACAAAACGCTTTTGTACAAGCGAAACTCTGTTCCGTTATCGGGCGAAAAGGTCGACACCTGACTGGTACATTTTGCTTGACCGGCGACACGATGGAAGGCATCATACAGTGCCTCGTCTTTCTCAAAGCCTTCTCGGTAAGAAGGTTTAAAGATATCTTGTTATTTCTGTTGTATCTGTTTTTATCGTGAATCCCTTGTTTTTGTCTCATCAAAGCGTATACAAACTATCCAGTAATGTATCAAGATTTGATAAATTCACGAGAAATTTTCACGGAATTTTCGACTGATGAGAATAGCGTTCGTTTGAGAACTGAAAATAGAATACAGAACCAGTTGAATTTTTCTGTCGTACGTTAGTTATTTCACCAACGCATTCAAATTTGTTACTAAACATTGAAAAATTTCACCCTAAAATGATGATGGGGAAGTTCCTTCGTGAATTAGACATTTTTTGAGAGATTTGATATTTGAAAGGGAGGCAATCCTCCGCCATCAAAGTGAACAAAACTCTCCATAATTTTTACACTGTATATATATATTTATTGTTGTGGTACAATATTTGATACGTTAAGTCATATTTTGTGCGATGATGAAAGAAAAAGGTTTATTCTCAATCCTCTTGAAGAAGTGAGCGTTCAATGAATTTTCTCAATTGAAATCATTCGATTCGATTGAATATTGTTTTGAAATTTGTTGATTAATTGACCCCGTTTGATGTAAAAGAAATAATTGTGAAACAAAGGAATTGTTTTTTATGGAAACCTTGCGATTTATACTTTGATATGAACTCATTCGATTATCGAAACCTAAACGTTGAATACATAGAGCGGAGCGGTTATGAATCATTAATCAAAATGTTACTGTTTTTGAATATATATAAATATACATGTCATATTGAAAAAACACGTCATAGTTGTCGATTTGGATTTTGATTACTATGAAGAATGTTCGATCAACGATTGCATCAAAGAGAAGCGAACAATCAACTTATTGTGACCAATGAAGCTCTTACGATAAATCCAAACGAAAATTTTGAAATTTCAAAGTTCGATGAGTTGTATTATTCAAACATCACGTCAGTATGTTTTTGATTTCTTTTATTCTATGAATATTCATTCGTATGTTCTTCTGAAAAATCAGATGTCGAGTACCTGATGGTTGAGAGAAAAACAGTATAAAATACTGCATATTGTAAACATCTCATGCGAATATAAGTTTATGGAATATGCAATATGTTTATGTTCAATAAATATTATTATAATTAATTCAGCTTTATTATTTATTTATATTTTGTGGCAAACCAATCAATACGAAGAGTTCGTTGCCGAGGAAGGAAGAAGTTGAAGCGAACGGCTTCGCGTAAAATTTCAAATTCAATTTGTTTTTCGTTGATCCGTTCAGTGTAACGTCCTGAGTTGGTTTTATGAATTCGTAATCGATTACTCGTTGTTGAAAATAAAATTTTCGAGTTCAACGTTTATTCAGGTCAACATGTACAGAAATTCACTTGGATTTGAGGAAAATCCCAATGATTACGCGGGAACACATGTGGAATGCCCCATTTTCTAATATGCGGCACGTGATTTCAAATTCTCAACCACCATCGCCAGATGATCAGAGTTTCTCTCTGAAATTCTGTATCGACCGAACACGGTAAACTCTGAACGGTTTCTCTCTCTCTCACTCTTTATTCGTCTTTCTATATTTCTCCCTTGCTCTTGCTTCTTCTTTTTCAAATCAGGACTGAACTTATTTTCATTTGATTGAAGAAAATGTTTATTTCTTGTCTCATGTTTACAAAAAAGTTTTATTTACTGACTTGGTCTTTAGGTTTCGTTGTTCATAATAATTCGCGTATCTTTATAAAAATAGTTCAACCAAGTTTTTCAACGGAATTTTTCAGTCACACTTTGCGATCTCACGCAATGAGTTGTAGGACTCAACGTATGTTCCAATAACATTTTTTTTCTTCTGTGTCTAATGAGCTTTACGGACTGTCAAGGAAGAAAAAACTCAGAATCAAATTGAATACATCGAAAGAAATATTCAGTAGTTATTGCTAGCAAAAATATTTGTCAAACCGTCCTGATCAAATCTCAGCAAATGCTACTATTTTTTTTTTCAGTTACCATGACTATTTCCAAGTAATCGCGATCACCAAAATTGCAGTTGAGTACTTTGGTTGAATCAATATATTGCTGAAGGTTGAATCGTTTATTGAAAAGAAATGAAAATTTCAACGCGTCAAGTTTGAGAAATCATCGAAGTTTATCTTTTCCAGTCAACTCCTTAGAACTGGACACATCGTTTGAAAGATGTACTGCAAGACTTCAGGTCTCGACAGGTCAAGATCTTGTTATTAGGTCACCAAGTCGTTCCAATAAATGATTCAAACTTTCGCAACATATCGTTTAGTAAAACGAATTAGCAATCGAATAACAAAATGGATACTTAACTGTCAAAGACCCAAAATCTTGCAATGGTTCTTTGAACGGTATTCACAGTTCCAATGAATTTATTCGAAATGATGAACACCAAAGATTCATCAGATTTTGTGAGTTCATATTTCCATTCCGTTTCGATAAACGATTCAAATTTTGTGATCATGAAATGATCCAATTTATCTCTATCCATGCGAGCATAACCCCGTGTGAAAATTGACAGAAATGTACAAATGGCCTAGTACTAGTAGGAATTTATTTTAATCCAAGATATGGAGAAAACAATTAGCCCATCACTGTGCCATCGCTGTTCATCAACTCGTGCCCTGTATCTAACATCTATCACAGAATAGATAGAATAAATTACAAATAGATGACAATGGTATTATTCACGAAGCTACGCTCTAATATTTCACCCTTGTATTCAGAAATATTGGCTTCTTTGATCTCCTTGATGGATTGAAAATAGGTACATGTACCAATATTCCATGGTACAAGATGTCCCTGAAGTTTGAATCGTTCACGGCAAAAACAGAAATAGCTGTGGTACCTACTCACTTTTGTAGCACCCTTTTTCACCGCTGTAGCTAAAATAATTGCAGTTGTAGCTATTTTTCAACTACCGCAGCAGGAAATCGTAGCTGTAACTGCACAGGTTTTGTGGTTGATATTTGAAATAATTTAGCTGCTGAATTTTCGCTGCGACAGCTACATTTCTTGCTACTACCGCTGAGTGAGTGGCTGTGAAAGCTAAAAACATAGCTCCCGTAGCTAACTTTTAGCTATCAAAATAAAGCTAATTATTTGTTTCCGTGTTTATTGAAACGCACTAGTAATCGAACAACGGAATATTCAGCTGTTTGAGACCCAAAATCTTGCAATACATCCTGCGAATGATGCTTACAGTCCCAAGAAGTCAATTCAAGAAGATAAATAACAATGAATCAACAGATTTCATGAGTTTGAATTTTCGTTCCGTTTTTATAGACGATTATAGAAGAACCTCCCTTCCTCTCGTATAGGCGTGTTCTTTTCTAACTAACGTGTTCGGATGGAAACGCTGGTATCCACTTAATTTGTTATGTAATGACCAGAGCTAGATTTAAACTCCCATTTACATGAATCGTAGTTCAGTCTATCGTGAGTTTTCACTTCCTTCTAAACTCCCATCACTCGAATTGTCATCAGCAATGCCGTAGTTATCATGACAAAAGCTCAGAGAGCATCACTGCTGACAAAGTTGTAATTCCAATACTGGGGCTCATTTAAAACCTTGTTATCATCTTCACTCCGGGTCAAGACTGTTGAATCAGTTCAGTGATGGTTGTTTAAATGTACACAGTAAAAAATTTTTCGTCAAATTCAACACACAAGCGATGTTAACCATTTTTCTTCACACTCAATGTGAGTTGATTCCAGAGTGACACTTATAAAGTGTTAATTTGAACTCGAATAACATTTTAATGTGTTGAAAATGAATCGATCGAACAACATTTGATCAGTGTGTTAAATGAACACACAAAAGTATTAAATATTCAACACTTGAAGTTTGACACGTACTCCTTTTTTACACAATGACGGAATTTTTTTTACTGTGTACCAGCACTGGTGATTCCAACAACGGTACTGCGCTGATTGACGTAATTTTTGATAGAAATGGTTGATCCAATGTTAAACAGCCGACCTGTAAAATTGGAAGCCATTAAATCAATTTTTGGTATGCGAGACTTTGAATTAATCTCAATCAAAAGTTACATTTATCGGCTATTAGTTTCACTCTCTCACTTCGCTCATTGATCCCAGCATTCTTGAAAAGCAAACGCGGCTCGCAGATTATCCAATAACGAAGAATGTAACAATAATGTAATCGTTTTCAAAAGTAACAAAATTTATACCAATAATATTTGGTTTTCCATCAGAACAGATTAACTCTGTACAAAATGACAACTCTTTCAAATGACAATCAAATATGAAGATCGAGCGATCAATGTTGGTGTATTCCAACTTTACGGTGAAAGTTGAATATTCCGTTCAGAATGACGATGAATTAAATATATTGATCGGATTCAACGGAAAGCCCGGATACAATGAAAAGACGGTGAATAATTTATATTGATTGGGAACAACGGCAAGACAGTGAAATAATTATTTCACCTGGATACATTGAACAAAATTTTCAGAAAATATCATCAATCATATAGTCTCGCTACTATTATTAAAATATTTTAACCAAAGAATTTTGTTGATCACTTTTGAAGAAAAAAACTTTTGTTGAGACAACAAACATTTTGTTACCACAAGAAAATATTTTGTTCAATGGGGTGGCAAGCAGCCGCCACTTTGAGAAACTCGAAAGAGACTGTACCTTCGTAGAGTTTAACAACGTGAATTGTTAAAATATTAATTTCGCTTAGTTTTACCCCTTTTTTCTTCCAATTCTAACAGGGTACAGCTTAATTGGAAAGTATCAAAAGTGGCGGCTGCTTGACGCACCTTTTTCAGTGTACAACGGAAACACAGTAAATTATTCATGTGGAAATTGTTGCGAATGAATAAACGGTCCAGTACCGGTTACTGCACCATTATTGTTCCTCAGTTATACAAAATTACGTTCTACAAACTATCAGAGTCGAGAGACCACAGCAAAACGTTCCTCTTGGACATTTTCCGAACGTTCAGAAAACCTCCGACACGGTTTTTGAACAATTCATAAACATCAAACTTGCACGTTGTGCTATCAAGACATCAACCTGATGAACCTAAAACTATTTTGCTGAAGTGGATCAAATTACTAAATGATAGATAATTACCACAACTCCGTTTGAAACTTGACTTGCACAGAGTCAAAACTTCTTCTTCAATTACCATTATTTATCGTGCTCATAAAATACGTTATCATTCTGATTCTTCATCAATAGTGATGAATCAACTGGCCCTGTTTGGATCTGCTAGTATTGGCAACTCCGATAGTGGTACTACGTCGGAACGGAGTTGTGTTTTATTCTCCACATAGATAGTTATTCTAATCGAAGGAGAAAAAAAGCAGCAATGGTTATTGTGAATCACAAAATTACATTGAAATTTAAATTTATTCAACACATTACTGTGTTTTCTAGTGATCATTGGTATCCAACCAACATTGACGAATTTAATTACAGTACACCTCACAGGGATGGTCTTAATTCTTATTATCCACAAGTGTTTTCATTCGTTTTTCAATCCGACGCTGTCATTCACAGTAACCAGTAGTGTTTTCTTTTTTCCGTGTGCGTGTTTTAGGTTCAAAAAAGAATTTTCTTAGACTGATTGGTACTGTGAGGAAACAGCTGTTACTGACCATCTCCCCACCTGAACGTAAATTTAACTCCTGAGAAGGAAAATAATTGCTTCTTGTCCCCTTTCTTACGCAACTGCCTTTAATGACGTGAAAATAGCCGACGACAACCAAGTGCTATCAGGACGCAGATCCGAAGGTTATCAAGGAGGTTACCAGATTATTATCAGCAGCTGGTTTATCAGAAAATAATCTTATTGGGGATTTTGATGCCCTATAGTACAACGGATGGGATTTCTGTGAAACCATTTTCTCACCCAAACCGAGTGCTTGTTACGGAAAGATTGTGTCACGGAGAGGAAGAATCAGGAAGAGCAGATAGGGGCCTATTCAACGCCTCCCATTTTCCATCCACTGAAGCCGTGACGTTTTTTTATCGACTTGCGCGTTGGCAATATCAATGAATCTTAGTCAAATAATTAGTCTTTGATAATATTACAGGCTTGTCGGATTCCAAGTTCCATTTAAGGATAGGGGAATGCGTGTCACATATTATTGAACCAAACATGATTGAACTGATGATTGGTCCAATGATGGATCAATTATCGGCTGGTTTTATTAATGAAACTCAAACTGGCAGCCGTAAAGCTAGCAGCCGATTGTCATAGCTTTTCACACAAAATTTTTATTAAGGATTTAAGCATCTGAAACATTTAGTGGAACGTTGCTCAATCGATTTCAGGTATAAAAAAAAACTTCAACAATGTTCAATCAGAAGGTACAGCAATCGGCTGCTAACTTTACAGCTGATAGTTTCAGTTTCATTTTTTATCACTGGATACCTTGTCAGCCTTGATCAGCCATCCCCCAACCAAGAATCAATAAGGAATCAATCAGTGGCCATTCAACACGAGTCATATATTGACCAATTATCGGCGGAGTTTTCATGACTGAGTTTTCTGTGTCCAGTTCATTATTGAGAATTATATATTTTCATTTATACAGCTCAGGAAATATTGCGGCATATCTGTTCCTTCTCAATAATCAATGTCTCCTGAAAATGAATCAAAACGTTAAGTAAAGTTTTTCTTTCCATACCCACAGTATTTGAATAAATACTATTAGCGTTACTTCACACGAAGACTCAATCTAATTACAAACACTGTTCCAAACGTGCGAAATACGTTCAAAATACGTGGAAAAATCTCAGAAAGTTGGAGATATATACTAATTACGATGAATGAACCGCAAACAAAAGAACATTCTTCCATAATGTAGTTTGAATAACGAAGCTATTATACATTCATTAAAGAAATTTTCGCATTGCGTATAACATTGAAAGCAATTCAAAGTTGCTTTTCACACAAATTTGTGCTCTGGCTGCCAAAAGTGAATTTAGATGTAGGAGAATTGAAGTGGAAACCATGAGTACCTACAAAGGCGAAGGGACAATTGAAGTTTTATTTATATCATTTAATCACACATGCAGGTATCATATTCACAATTATTATCAAAATAATTCTCATTTCATATTCTCGTTATCCTAGAGAATGAAGTAACCCATGTGTGCACAAACATTGAACCATCTTCAGCCCTCTTCTGGCGCAAAATTGGCCAGCATTGTCAAAAAAATGGGCTGAAATTGGCTCTATGCTGACGCACACAGGGTAATTCTGAGATATATATGTACGTGATGAATTACTGTGAAGGAATACAAAATCTCACAATACTTTCAATCTCTTATTGCAGAAACCAATAGGTATTAGGAATTCTAAAGTAGCATATTATCTTGGAATAATTTCCTTACAATAAAGAAGAATGGTGAAGATTTGGAACTTGTGCAACGCATTCCAGTCTTAGCTTTCCAGTTCAACTTTTCTATCCTTTATACCCACTGTAAAATGATCATATTTCAAACTCTTCTACGATGATTCAAAACACAGAAAGACGACATGAATAATTATAAAATGAATTCCTTGGCGAATTTCATTCCAACTTTGGAATCTTAATGGGATGTACATAATTAAAGATACAGAATGAAATTGTACGCTTTGCTGACGCAGTATATGATATGGCGTACACAATGAGTTCTTCTTGAGTAGGGTTACCCTCTTTATATTTTCTGGCACCGTAAGACAATAAGTACGTACTAAGAGGAAAGTGTGTCTTTGATGAGAGATATTTCTACGATACCTTTTGCCGTTCTGTACTGTCACATAAAATAAGATGAAGAGAGGTTGTAGGATGATGATGATGATGATGACGGTGATGGTGATGATGATAGAGAAACGGAAGAGAGAAAAGGACAAAGAGTGGAAAAAGGGAAGAATAGTTGCGTCGAATGGTAGTAGAGCTGCCTGGAAGTACCGAAGTAATTATAGAGTGTGGTGATAACCATCGCAATATACTTCGTATGCCTTCGAATTTCTAACTTCTCTGTACAAGAATACATTCGTTAAGATACTTCCGAGAATTATTACGCTATATTGTTAGTTTGTATAAAGTTTCAGAAAGAACATATATAATATTTCATATCATTTGAGATTCTATAAAATCATTTAATGTTGGCTATAAATTATTTAAGCCCATAATTTGTTATTTTCGCCAAATTAGAAATTTTTGAACATTCAGTAGAGTTGATTTGAGGGAATAAATCCAAAACTGTGAAAAGTGAATGTGGAATTTTCCCCCAATTTAGTGGCAGCGGGAATCCTCACGTGTGGTAAATTAATTTCCCCTATATTTTGGGAGATTTTTCTCCATTTGGAAAGAAATTTTCTCCAGGGAGCAAAAATTTTTTTCCAAATCAAAGAGAATCCCTCTATAGTAAAGGGGAGATTAATTTCCCCCGCGTCGAGGATTTCTGCTACCACTACATTTGGAGGAAACTTCACTTGCACTTTTTACAGTGAATTTCAGGAGAAAAGAAAGTACCGATGCGAGTGTTTATACTCTCACGATTGATATTTTCTTTTTCCGTCCGAATGATATTAATATCATGTTAATATTCACTTTATTCCTGTCAGTTCGATCAACTAGAGATTTGTGATTCATTTTATTTATCTCATATTTATTATATTATTATATTTAAATGGTTCCCGATATTGCTGAACGAGACAATGTTTATATTTGAGATGTTCGATACATTTCATGTTATAGAACTGATAAAGATAAATTGAACCTCATGTATGGCCTGATTTGATGAATTTTCACCATCCATTGTGATCCATGACTGACAGAAGAGATAGGATATCAATTGTTTCTGTGCTTCGTGTTTACTCATTCAAAGAGCAGATAGTGATATCAGTCTCATGTTTTTCGGTATTTATCCTCCTATGAATCTGTTGGAAATTCTTTCATGATTTTTATAAAATCGAAAATGAGGAAGATTTGTTGGGAACAATAATAAAGTGATGCTATCATGAAAAGAATTCGATTCAAAAATATGGAAAGATATTGTACCAGAATAATGAACTGGAAATCTCTGATATATCATCAATTGGACACCGCACTCAGAGAATTTCTAATTATTTTGCAATAATGCTAGTGACGTTTCGATTTGTTATTGTGTACCTGAGTAACCTTCTAATCCCAGGTAGGAAATCCCAGTACTGGCAACTGTTCCAAGCCAGGGTACCCAAACCACAATGGACAGAAAAGTTTCATGCTCGCCAGCCGAGATTGTAGAAAGCGATACTATAGCCACTAATACATAACCCTTTTTGTGTGCACATGAATGTCAAAAGGAGTTTTTACATTCTCCCTGCAATCTCGGCTGGCACACATGAAAACTTTTCTGCCAAGCATGGTGAACCAACAGTGACCCAATATAAAACCATTTGTTCTTCGAGAATCCATACCATGTTTCATAAGAAATGCTGACACAACAAGTGGCTCAAGTTTGGCAAAACCATGAGCTGTCAAGAATAGCAAATCCATATCGACCCAATATAAAATCATTTGTTATTTGGAAAATCTATATCACGTTTCATGGGAAATATGTATCACAACACGTGCACTGAAAAACGAAGAAAGTAGTGGAGCCAAGCTCGTGACGAATTCAAATACAGCGAATCTTGCCACGAAGTTGAGTCAACTTGAATATTGATTGAATTGATCAAATAAGCAGCATTTACTCAGGGTTGGGAAAAAACATGATCCTTTTGTTTAAAACTACACAGAGAAAAAAATATACTACTTTTTCCTATTTTGCTTGCTAAACCAGAAACAGGAAGGTTTGTAAAATGGATTTTTACATAAAAATCCGAGAGATTACGAATGTATAACTGAATTTTACTATATATAAGCTTTATAAAAGTTAACGTTTAGTGTTTAAAATTTCAATCCTACCTACTATTTTTTCTACAATATTCGTAATCTTCCGTATTTTTGTGTAAAAATTCATTTTACAAACCTTCCTCTTTCTAGTTCACTAAGAAAAATAACAAAAATTCTTGCATTTTAGAGCGGCATTTTTCTCCGTGTATTATTTCCGTTCAGAACATATCCAAAACACGGTGTTTTGAATGTACCAATCGTGTACTCACAACATAATATGAAAAAACATTGGGACGGTTTGAAAATGGTTTTTCTTCAAAACACTTTGTTTGGAATATACTAACCGTGCGTGCACTTCAATCGATATTCAGTTGACTCAATTTCGCGGCGAGATTCGTCGTATTCAAACTCGCCGCAAGGTTGGTTCCACTACAATTTTTTCAATGTGTTTAAAGCTTGGCAAAACATGAAACTATCAAGAATAACGAATCAATATTGGGCCAATGCACAACCATTGATTACTTGAGAACATATAGTGCATCTTGATTAGGGTGGTCCTTATTCGACTTGAAAAATTTTTATGGCATTCATGAAAAAGTTCTACAATATTTTCCACATAATTTTCGAATGAGAATTGGGGGTCGCTAATGGCGTTTCAAACAGACGTTGTTGACAAGAAAAAACACGGAAAATACCTTTTAAAAAAAAAAAAACATTTTTATAATTCAGCTGACGGATATGTCGTGCAATGAATTGTTTGAGACAAAAATGATGAAAAGGTGTTTTAAGGGTTTTTTCCATTGAAAACGCCTATTCAAAACGCTGGTAGCGACCCCCAATCTCTCATGAGAATTATGTTAAGAATATTGTAGCACTTTTTCACGATGTAAAACAAAATTAGAGGGTGTCCCATACAAAAAATGGAAACAAATTTTTCTGAGTCAAAAAAGAATCGCCCTAATGCGATAGCGACCTCTCAAGGTTGATGGGATTCAACAAAATTTTTGGTATGCTCATTTTTCAAAATGGAGGAGGCAATGAGAGGGTGCCTCGTTAATATCTCGAAAGTTCAATTTCAAGGACCCCCGTGCACTGTGAAAAATTGTTTCCTAAATTTCATATAAATTTATGTGAAGCAAATTCCCAACGTGTATGAACTCTCGCCCTACTCTGGCCCAGTCTTGGGCCCATATTGATAGAATGGGGCTCACGCTGAGCCTATAACATATCAATTTTGTATTAATTTTCAAAACTGTTCTGACTTTTCATATGAAATTTCATGATTTCTCATACATAATTATGATTTCTCATGCATTTCCATATGAATTTGAATACATTTTGCAGTAAATGATCTTCGTGAATTTATGATTGAACTTGATTTCAATTACAAGTTTCAGGATTTTCATATTCATCTGATATAGAAGCTTTCAGACTAGTTTTTACAGTGTAATCTTCATGCTTGTAATTATTGCAGAATTGGATCAATATTAATTGTTTTTATGATGTGACATGATTTTCCATATCCAAGTCCGGTTTGGTCACATAAGCCAAGCTCCAAAAAAATCATGATCGATTTGCATTGAGAAAAACGTAAGGGAAAAGTGTACCATGGATCACTTCAATAATGGCACTTTTGGGGCACGTGAGCATTCATGTGCAGTTCTTCCCCAACCTATGGCAATCCATACTCTTTTTTGGGGGGGAATAACTCTGTGCCGCAAACATATTACTATAAGTTTCCAAAAAATTACCACAAATGATAAGAGAAATCTCCATAAACGCTCATGTGTCCCAAAACTTTTATTATTATGGGGATCTCTGCTACGGATTTTCCTCAGTGCGGCCATGCTCAGTATTATATTCTGGCTTGGGCCATTTGTTCTTGTGGATTCTGGTCCGATATGAGTCGAAATTGGGCTAAAGTCGAGCCAAGTTTGGGCCATTTGTTGATTACTATCTAGAATGTAACTTTCGCAAGTTTCAGGGTTTCAGGATCTGCCGAAAGCTGGCTCTAGTTGGAATTTTCCTGGTCGAATTGACTGATTTCATTCATCTGAGTTCACTTAATGGAGGATGATGATGTGCTCTTTTTGTTGTAATTGATCGTGCTATTCGCAATTTCTGATGTGACCCAGTTTTTTATGAGAATATTCATTTCTGGGAATCAAGTTTGCGGTGCTCCCTAAATTTCTTGGAGTAGAAAATTCACTCTCAAAGAGTGCAAATGCTGCAAGTCCAACAAGAGTGAGATTTCACGCCAAAAAAGTGAATTTTCATATCATGAAAGTGAAAACTCACTCTTTCTAAGTGAAATTTTTACTCGCTTTGAAAAGTGAAATGCTATCGTTTCATAAGATTGGAATGCTTACTCTAACAGAATGAAAATCCACTATTGAAGAGTGAATATCCATTCTTTTGGAATGGATTCTCACTCTTTTCGGACTTGCAATATTTTCACTCTAAGAAATTCAGAGAGTGTAATCCTCGCTTTCTATCTAATACGAATAACTCGATAGAAGCTCAAGAAAATCGAGACGATGATTGCTGGATAGTGATAGTGAATGCATCCAAAGAAACGAGGGAAGGAATCTCAATGAGAAAGGTGAAGTTTGACAAGTAGGTTGCGCTGGAAGTCTGCAAAAATATGCATCCCATGCCGATGGTTATTCCTCATACTTTGGATTTTGTTGTTTTTTGAAGGCTTGAAACTACGAGAATGATGCATGTGGGAAACAAATGGGATGAAATCAGGGAATGTGTTTTGAATAATTGAATTTATTATCAAATAAATGGAGAACATAATAACAAAAATTGATTCTAATCGTTCAAGGAATATCCTTCGTTCCGAATGATAATACATTTGATAATATGTATTTTGAAGTTAGATAACACAGTTGGAAAGGTATCACCTGGAATCCAAACCCCGGATTCAATAGCAAAACGGTGAATAGAGCAAATCGGCCAGGTGTGGTAGAAAACGATGAATTCATGACGTTTTGTGTGGGATTCAGGTTGGTGATTTCAATCATCGCTCATAAATTACCCCAAAAATGTCCCAGGCTCACCGGTTCGGAGGTTCGCTTTTGAAGGGTTGGGAACTCGCACCACATATTATTACTAGAAAAATGATTTGTGTTGATTTTGTAGATAATAAATATTTATTCATATACAAATGCATTGAGAGACAAAAAGCGTAAAATTTACAATCTTTATTAGCAGGTGGAAGGAATCGCGGATAACAGAAGATGATCGCACAACGTCAGTTCAATGAATTACTATTTGAATAGTAATGTTTTTAATTCAAAGAGTAATTTATTGAACTCATGTTCAGCGATTATTTTCTATCACTCGCGATTTCTTCAATCTGCTGATGAAGATTTCCATTTCTACACTTTTCTTCCCTCAGTGTGGAAAAATGGAAAAGGTCATTATAATTCAAGTTTATAGGTTTCCAGAAAAAAATGAATCTTACAACTAATTGTGCACTTATTGACCGATCAAATTTGAATTCGTTCTTTAAAGGTTCTTCGTTCTGAAGGTTACGACGTGGCACGCTTAAGATCTGGTGTTTACGCAAACGAAGCTCAGATTTTAAACCGGGTTCGCACTTAACGAGTGTTAACCACTACTGCACACATCACTGATATTTGTATTCCACCTTTTCAAACATGCTCACCAGACTAATTTACGTTTTTTTCTCTCTAGAGACTCGTGACATGTTTTGGAAATTGAGTTTCCAGATGAGTGTTGTGTTTGTCGTGGACTGGAAGTTTATCTCCTAGACTTAGCCAGGTTCATGTCACTTTTGCTAGGATCCTCACCAGAAATGTAACCCCTAACTAGCAACGGGCTTTTATCGAAAAGACAGTTCAGGACGCGATGAGAGATTTGAAATCCAGATCTTCAGAAATAAAATTAGACTCATGGAGCAGGAGAAAGCGTGCATCAATTTATCAGTTGAATTATTATGAACTGATGGAATTTAGATCCCGCACCCAAGCGCGAGGTATTGCATTTGGCTGGAAATTTCAATATAAGATAATATCAGATAATATAAGATGCTCCAAGAGTTATCGACCATCAAGAAATCTCACGATTTTTCACAATTGTTTTGTACAATAAAAGGTAGATTTTTAAACCTCACGCTTCTCAGAATGTCCCAGATGAGGAAGGGATATTGTCACAAGGAATAAGAGACGGTTTTGTCCATATGAACGTGATAAAAAGTGATGCGAATCTCTGGCGGAATACATCCTCGATCTTTCTCTCCATTACGGGCAATCAATTTCCGTTCTATGCGTCAATCAATTTGTCAGGAAAAAATTTAATCTTTCCATCATTTGTCTTGTTATTACACTATGTTAAAAATGGAATTTTATCAATCTCTTATATAATTTTGCATCTTCTCATGTAATTCCATACAACATTCTTCTTTAACATTGTGAGCATTAAGAGAATATTGGATGAAAGGATGACGTGGAAACCTTTTTCATTTTCTCGACTCAGCAAGAGTGAGTTTTAATGTCCTGAGTAATGAGATTTCCGAAGAACTGATGGTTCAACTCCCTTCGAGAGTGTCTATCCGTAAGAAATCATTCTCGACTCTCGCTTAGTTCTCTTCTTTCTCCTTGATCCTCTCTCATCTTCCTCCTTCTTTCACTCTCTATCAACCTTTGATTCGTCCACAATTCGAGTCACGCAAAACGACAAAGGGAAAATTGCTCAAGCCCTATTTTCTTGGATCTCTTCTTTCCTCCGTTATAGATTCCTTTTACAGATTATATATGAAAAATGATGTATTCCATCGATGTTGATTCGATCATTCAATAACTCGCCTCATCGGGCGAACATGAAAACATTGGTATCGTAAGTGATGAATAATATGCAAATGAAGAACCGCAAGAATCAACTGACACCCTGCGGTCTTCATCAACTTGGCAAATGATTCTCTCGTTACAAAATAGCCGTATCCTCCCCAAGTAGCATTTCAAAACCGTTTGGTGGTAATTTATTCCATCTGTGTACATAATTAGCTTCCCGTATTGTCATACAACAAGGATAAATCTAAATTATTTCGTTGAAAAGTAAACGGAGAATGAAAAGACGGGATAACAAAGCAGATTTAAAATAGCTTCCCACACTGTAAAAAAATTTCACCGGAAAATTCCAGTACATGTACTGGAAGTCATTAACCTGTACATGTACCGGAAAATTTCAGCACATTTGTACTGCAAAAATTCAGTGCAAACGTTATGGAATTTCCGCATCAAAACTGGAAATTTTCTGAGCCTCGGTACTGGAATTTTTCAGTACACGAGCTGGACTTTTCCAGGACATGTACTGGAAAATTAATGCTGAAAATATCCATGAAAATTGAAAAAAAATTGCTCACGCAAAGTGATTTTGCAGGGTCCTTGTGTTCCAAGATGATTGAGAAACTTTTGATCGTTCATTTGGATGGACAGAAACTCATGTCTACCTAACAGGATTTGAACCCACACTTTTCTACCTGCCTACCAACTGAAACCTAAGACCTAACCAATGAGCTATAGCGCGACATGTTGGAAGGCCAGCTTGGGTTACTACATATGCTTCATATCTAGAACACAAGAGGATAAGTCTTGGAAAAACCTCATATATCAATTTCATTGGCTACAATTACAATTATTATTCAAAATCTCAATCAGGAAATTTTTAATATAAAGACTTGAAATTTTTCCTGCCAGAAATGACGAAGTCCAATAGAAGTGGAAAATTTCAGTGCAACAGTGATTAAATTCCGTTGCATAGCAACTGGAAAATTCCATCACACGACCTGAAAATTGCAGTTCAAAACCTGTATAATTCAATTGCATAGTAACTGGAAAATTCCATCACAAAACCTGAGAATTGCAGTTAAAAACCTGTATAATTCCAGTATACCAACGATTAGGTTTTTTTTTCTAAATTCCAAATTTTTTCTCAAGTCCTTTTTGAGGGAATATTTTTTTTTGGTGCACAAGAACTATAAAATTGTAGTACGAGCCGGTAAAATTTTCGCGAAATCATGGCAAAATTTCAGTACATCATCTCAAACTTGAAAATTCCAGTACAATGACTGAATTTTCAGTTATGCTTGGTAAATTTTCAGTAACGTAACAACAAAATCTCTGTACATGTACTGGAATATCCATATTCCAGTACTAGCACTGGAAATTTCCAGTCCAGTTGCACAGTAAATTTCCAGTTTTTTTTTACAGTGCAAGTCATGGAAAATAAAACCTCGTTACAATACGTTTTCGTTCGTTCATAATAAAAACATGAGTTATTACGTAGACACACTCACTCATACATGGAGAATAATATAGCCAGAGATAAAGTGTGAGATAAAGAACGAAACTTTAGAATGATACGTGATTTTCTTCCAACGGTTTCACTATTGTTTGCGAAGATTCATAACTATGCATGAAGAGTGACCTCAAAATGAACTCAAAATCTGTTGTTTCAATGACTCTTCATCACGGAAGAAATGAATTCTAAATGTTCTTTGCTTTCTCAAACATTCAACCGAAGCGCGATAACTTTGTTCTTGGATGGAAGATAGAAACCTTCCATTGGTTGTCATTGACGTTGATGGGAATGTTGACATCGTTCGCGTCTTGACTTTAGATGACAACATTCTTCGTTTTGTACCACACACCTACTCTGGACCCTTTCACGCATCGATGTAGATAATGTTAGGGTGACAAAGAACATAAAGCAAAGGAGATGGCGATAACATCACCTAGAGGGAATTCCTATGAATTTTTATCCGGTCTCTCTTTGCTCTCGACAGGGTGTGTTAGGGCAAAAATCGCCTGCCTTGGAGAGGGTTAGTTTCTTTCTCCATGCTCGATACCGCAGACGTCCTCTCAAAGGAAGTAACCACCTAACAACCTCTATATATTTCCTATCAGAGACACGACGACGACGGCAAGCAAGATTATCGGTTCGAAACGACGTGACGTTGCAACAAACGCGATACGTAATACTCGATTCTTATGCGAGATCGCGATCTTCCCTTACAGGGGAAGCAAAAGCCCGATGATGCTGCAAGAGAAAAAAGGAGAAAAAATCTCCATGCCTGGGGTGGAAGTTTCGAACGAGTGGTGTTTTTCTTTTTCTTTTATAGTACGAGGGATCTATTTTTCATATGGAACAAAACTTTAACATTTATTTTCCACCGCTTTGGATACATTTCAAATGATTCGGCAGCGATTTATAGTTTGATACAACGAGAAAGAGTAGAGTCGATCAGAAAAACATGTAGGAAAGGTGAAATACTAATCATTGTACTTGTTCATTGAAATAATAATCGCAATCGAAAAACAAATAATTGCATGGTAGTGTGGATCATATTTAGAGTATTATGTTGGGGTTTGATGAGACATTTTCGTCAGAGTCGTCTAGGATCCGGAGTTACTATAAACGACAGCCTTTGAATTCAATTCTACTTCACTATGGGAATCAGCATCTGGGATGTTTTTCACACTGTCGATTTGCTCAAAAAATTTTACAAAAAAAAATTTCAAATGATTATAGTGAAGCGATGTGAATGGACAAATTAAAACAACTATCATTCACTCTGCTAGTAGAGAACTTATAAATCAGTGTCTGCTATATGAATGATAGGGCTTATACAAAATTGTGAAAATCAAGTCATACATATAGAAATTCGAGGGAACAAACTAAATCAATAAACAAACAATTCCAATATAAAAAGGTTCAATATATGCATGAAGCTGAAATCAGCAGCCAATGAATGCAACTTTTGATAAAATCGTTCCATCAAGTATTCAAGTAGTCAAACTGTGTAGTTGGAAGCAGTCTACTGTGTCCAAAAAGTAAGGTGATGTTTGAATTTAAACTCTGTGCGCGAATGTATTTGGGGAAGTGCTCTTATTTGTAGGTTAGTAAGACTGTCTTTGATATCCGTGCCAAGGGTTACATCAAAATATTCATTCGTGTTTGAGATACGCCTCGTGTTGTGAACTGCTGAAAGTGAATTTTTCGATTTTTATGTCTGCATTTTTTGAGGAAAGAATTTGTATTAAATTTCCTGCTGCTGATTAGTGGAGGATGGTGCAGAAAGCCTTTGGTGATGAAGCTATGTCGAAAAACAAAGTTTCCAAGTGGTATAAAAAGTTCCAAGAAAGTCGACAACGTGTCGAAGACGAAAAGCGTCCCGGTCGACCATCAACTTCAACTGACGAAGTTTACGTACAAAAAATCAAAGATTTGGTGCTTGTAAATCGTCGATTAACAATTAGAGATCTCGCTGATGATGTTGGCATCTCAAGAGGATCAGTCAATACCATTTTGAAAGGATGTTTTGGGCCTGAGACGCGTCCAATCTCGATTGGTACCGAAAACACTGAATTTCCTGGAAGAACATCGTCGCGTTGAAGTGTGTAAAACAATGCTTCCTGACTATCAGGACAAGGTGGAACGCATTATTATGGGAGATGAGGCGTGGATTTGTGCTTACGACCCGGAAACAACCAATCAATCGAGTGAATATCGCGCTAAAGGCTCTCTAAGATTTTTAGAGTGAGATTTCACTCTTCAGCCAGCCAAAAGTGAGCCTGTCGAAATTTTGAGTGGAATTTCCACTCTTTTAGAGTGATATTCTGAGGTTTGAGGTTAGAAACTCACAGCCACTCAAATTCTAGAGTCAATTTTTCACCCTAAAAGAGCGAGGGTTCACTCGGAACAAGTGAAAATCCCACTCGAAGCGGACTGGATCACTTCTGAGACTTAGTGGAGTGAAACACGGGATTTTTCACTCTGTCAAATTTAGAGAGGGTAAGGCAAAACCAGAAGAACCGCGCCAAAGTGGCTCAAGAATCAATGTTATATTGATCGTTTTCTTTGATTATCGTGGTGTTGTGCATTTTGAGTTCCTTCCGCCGAGTCAAACTGTCGACAAAAAATATTATTTGAGCGGTATGTGTCGTTTACGTGAAGCTATTCGCCTAAAAAGAACGGAATTGTTGCGAAAAAACTCTTGGTTATTGCACCAAAACAATGCACTGGCTCACACTGCATTGGTTCTTCGTGACTATTTCGCAAAGAACTCGATCCATATCATTCCACAACCACCGTATTCACCTGATTTGGCACCGTGCGACTTCTGGCTATTCAACAAACTCGAAAGACCGCTTCGGGGACACCGTTTTGAGTCGATAGAGGGAATCCAAGCCGAATCGAAGAGAGAGCTGGAGGCCATCCCGGAAACCGACTCTAACAACTGTTTCGAAGATTGGAAAATGCATGGTATAAGTTCATTGTATCTAGAGGGGATTGCTTTGAAGGCGATGAACTTGATTTTAGAGAATGAATAAAAATTTTTGAAAATTAATGCTATGTCACCTTATTTTTTTGGACACAATAGTGTATTCGAACTAAATTCAGTCAAAAGTTAACTAACTTTGGGTTGCTAGTTTCAGCATTATAATTATGTTATACCAGTCTTTTTGTGTATACTATATTTTATCTCTGATCTGAAAATCTGTCCATCGTGTAAAATTTCGAATTTCAAAGAACACTGGTCCATTAAAACCGATCAGAACGCCTATCCACAACTAATGGAATTGTATGTGATTGTAGTGAAACGCGTATACTACACAGGTCCATTAAATGCGGATAAAAGATCTGTACGTTACAGAATTGAATTTTTAGTAGAAGATTCATTATATATTATTAACTTTATGTCTTTCTGTGCTTTCAGTTCTGTTCGAATAAAGCAGACATTAATTATCTTGTACTTGTGGCTGGATTCCACCAAGCGATTTTCTTCATCGTTTTCCTCTCTTGAAAGACAGTATTCTACCATATTACCCTGTCTACCTCCGTTCATCGTGTTCTAATTGTGTTCCACGTGTCTTTCCGTGTACCACTCCGTAGATTTTTCTTCGTAACGTTCTCAAAGTAAATGAATGAACGGAACGAAATTAGTCTTATTCTCTTATTATGATTCCAAAGAATCATTTTTGAATCCTTTTTCTCAACTTGAAGGATCGCGAAGATCGTTGGAAGCACTCATTCTTTTCAAATATTTATAAAATTCAGTATACGATACAGGATTCCAAAACAACTACCGTTATTTCGGGTATCAATCTACGTATCTTTAGCTATAAATTTTTCAACTTCCCGGCCTATCACCGTGACCTCCATTCGAAGAATACAAGCTTGGAATGTTTGGCCTCCCTCAACCCTTGATATTATTTTCTTTGATGAAGGTTCCCCAAGCAGTCCCTACTCAGAGATTCAAACGAGGGACTAGTTTACCTTCGGAATGTTTTACTTAAGAAAACCCAATGATACGAGATTTCCATTTGAATAAGTGTAAAATTCAAATCGGGGTTAAGAAGTTTCGAAAATTCAAGTGAAATCAAATGGTTTTCGAAGATGTTTTTTGTTCTGAAAATTTTGTAGCAGTAATTATCATATTATTTCATAAGAACTTGGTGTTGGTGAACAATGTTTTTCAGTTGAATTCGATATTTCGAGTCAATTAAATTTGATTTTTGAGAGAGAATTTGAAATTTTGAAATAACCAATCCGTTGAATGATATGAAGTATATGTCCAATGTTTTATATTCAGATATGAACCAAAGTTCTTTGTGAAACTGAAATCTTCCAAATCGAATCGAAACTCTGGCATATCGAAAGCCGAACCGAATTATACCTACATAAAATCCAATTGAATAAATAAAATATACTTCAGATACCGTTTTTTGTAGAATGTATGAAATCAGTTATTGATATTAATCCTCTAACCCTAACCCCGGTCTCACAGACCGCTATCAAAATTGTATTTCTCGTAATTCGAACTTTTTTGGCTAAATTGTTTGACATTTCATTCCTATATGAATATGAATGAATTCTGTGAATTTCTGTTTGGAATGTGAATAATAGATGTTAATGATAAACAAGATCAGTTGTACATGTAAAACACATTACTGGAAAAGAAAGAGGGGTTAAAGAACTTTTTAACAGAAGGTAGAGGAAGGTATTCTTCGATAATGACTACAGAATTCTTGCTATACGTATAACAATGAATAATCTTGGCAAGAAGAAGGGGAATGTAAGATTTATGAGCCCCTACAGTATCTTCATCATCAAACTGAATTGAAGATCTTCTCGGCATAAAACAAAACAGCTGATGTATTTTTTATGAAATCTAAATTATGTGATGGATTCTGTAGGAAAAGGTGTATAATGAACTGGAGAACGCCTGTTTCAACTTGATTGATCCATTACTTTTTCCAGGCGGCAATAAATTCAACATTATAAAAGATCATTGTTTCCAGAATGAGATTCCCTATTCAATCCCGTAACGTAAATTCTAATACGAATTCTCCAGGAACGAATATTCTTTGTGTTTTTACATTTTCATTCTGTGGATAGTTAATCCGATTATTTTTCTTCAGTTTGAGTATTTCTGTTGTAAATGAAATCCGGTAAACTTGTTTTCAGCAACACTTTAGATGCATTCAGCAGGATTGGAAAAGTGCTTTATCAGACTCTGAGCCTGCCTCAGAGTTGACAGACTTGGTCCAAGTATGGCGCAAGCTTGCCCCGATAGTTTTGCACCAGGGATGAGCAGCCTCAATTACTTTTTGCTCTTGAAGTACTTTTTTCTGTCAAGTACTTTCCTATTCCCATAAAATAGAGATTTTGAGCGTCAAATTAGAAAGTAATTGACAAGAAAAAGTACTTCAAGTAAAAAAAAGTAATTGAGGCTGCCCATCTCTATTTTGCACACAAGAATCTTTGTTAAATCTTAAAGTCTAAAATTTTTAATTCAGTTCAATTCAAAGCATCGATTTATGAATGATCATTCATTCCTACTCTATACGAAGAACGATTCCAGCGAACAAAAATACCGTTGAAGTTGGGAAAGATCTGATTTGGTGATGAGAGATATTATTGAAATAAAAAAGAAAATAAAAATACTCACGTTTTCTCGTAACCGATAAACCATTCAAACTTCAACGGCATCGAGTGACACTAGTGAGATTTTGTATATATACATGGATGTTGCAATATCCAATCCACTCTGCTCAGTAATTTTTCCTCTCATTCTCGGTAAATGATGCATAATATCGATGATTTATGTTGATCATCTTCGTGATATTACACTCAAAATGTAGATTTATCAGAATTCATCAATTTATGAAGTACTTAATGACAAAAATAATCATAAAAGTACGTTTACCTCATCTTAATCAGTCCGGAAAAACTTTCAAATGTATTCATGAGACTTCACCGCATGATATTCCATCGCAAACATGTCAGTGAAATTCCTCAAAGACTGTTGAAGAAAAACTAACATCAAATTGATGGATTATGAACTGACCGGAATTGTGTAGGAATTATACTCAAATCGGTGTTGAATTCAAAATTACAACACAAATCGCAAATAAAATTCCAACAAAGAATTGATGGATGCATATTTACACCAAAAACTGATGATGAGAGGTCAAATTTCTAACAGTTTAATGAATTATTATTGAAATATAACGTTCAAAAAGCGAGATAAAATTGATATAAAAGGTCATTAGAATTCTTATTTCCCTTTTATCACGTACATACAAAAACATAATTGAAACCTCGTTGCATTTGTGCGAATCATCAAGAAATTCTCATCCCCGTAGTTGAGTTCGATGAAAAATCCCTACGGAAAAAAATGATGAAAGAAAGGGAAAAAGAAAGAATTAAAATACACTGAGTGAGATGACATGAAAATTTTTGTGACACTTGAAGGTTTCTTTGTCTCTCTCGCTCTTCGTTTGGAAAATACAGAGATGGGATGGAAAGGTAGCTCCTTTAATTATACCCTGAACAATGACGGTGCAGCCACAACAGCGCCACAGTAATTAACTTTGTTGGATCATACGAGGGCGTACACGAGCGCTAGGTACGTAAATCCCCTCTTCCTACCTATCTCCAAGTGATTTATTCGGGGCAACCGTGAGTAACCAGGTAAAATCTCTTCAAGACAACTCCATCAGTATGAAAGATACTTGTGAAATCTTATTTGAATGAGATCGCGAGTAAATTGTTTTGAAATTGATCATATTTCACTACCGTTCAATCCCGCTTGAAATTTCTATGAAATTCGATTAAGCTTTCCATTATGGACGAGTAGTATACACTGAGAACAAAAGTTTCCACGATGGGATCGGAGGGTTTTGTATTGCGTACGAAAAGTTCTGAAAATATTTTTGGATATTTTGTAGCTGAATTTGAATACGTGTTTGATAAATGGAATTCGTTGATTGTAGGAGGAGGTCAGATAATTTACGAAGGTTAATCAAAGTAATTCAACGGCTGTCTACATTAATTCTACCGAAAATATGATCTTCTAAATGGCGTGGAATACAGGAGTGAACGGAGTTGAGTTTCACTCAACGTCAAGTCTTTTACAGTCTAAAATACGCAGTCAGAGAGAATTTCGTAAAGTGTAGTTATATATGATGAGAACAGTAAAAATCAAATTATATACATGGGACTATGGTATTTTAAAATTTAATTGCCTTACATGAATGTTAATTGAATGAAAGGAACTTTTAAGAAAGCATTCAAGCGGAATTCAGTGCTTATATCATTTAATGTGCATTGAATGAATGGAATTTATTAAAATTCAGCGAATGTTTTTCATAGCTTGGTACTCAAATAAATCCACTCGTGAATAAGGTTTTCGATTAATTCGTTCCATTCGTTCATTCATGACGTCAGTTTTCATTTATAAAGTTGAAACGAAGACATTCGCTTCGCCTTCTCGAATGAGAACCAACTTACATAAGAATATGCTAAGAAAGGAAGACAAATCGGTGATCTAACCTCGCGACGTGGTTAAATACGACGAATCTCACCATCCGGTTTATTTCAGCCAATATTGGGTTGTCTTCGTTGCAAGATTGGGTTCCCGATTCTTTTTCTCAGTATAGTCTTAACGATTTTTCTCCATTTGAAAGACAAATGAAACGGCAATGAAGTATACAAACATAAATGCCTCGACAAACAATCTTTTCACTGCAGTGATCATGGACTTTGTTTCTTTTTCCGAAGCCACACCTCATTCTTGAAAATGGTATGGTTTTCTCATCAATTTGTGACCCCTCACCAAGTATATAGGACTGTTGTGTCAAGTAAGGTCAGTGCACCAGTGAATGAACGATGAGGCATTTGTCGCTGTAAACTGCTACGTTTTTCGAATAAAATTCATAAAATCACTCATTTTTGTGTTTTATATGAACTGAGGAAGCTTTCAGTATCATAAATTCCTTTGAATACCCATGGGTCCGTTCTTATCTTCAGAGATATTCATAAAAATATGTAGATTTTTCCAATTCACCAGTGAATGAACAGCTTGACAAATGCATATTCTGAAACTCTGAAGGGATAATTTATTGTATAACAAATATTAATATCTCTTATACTAACATTTTCTTGAGTTGAGGCGATACAAGCGACCTCTGAAGATGCAACCAGACCCATTGGTTAGAAAAGGACATAACCAAAACTATTTTGACAATATACTCGAAAACAAAGAAATTAAATGGAATATCGCTCTGTACAGACCTTCTTCAATCAATAAAGATGGTCTGTACAGAGCGAAATCTTCCTTTTATTGCTTTATTTTCGAATAATTTCTCAGAAAAGATTTGGCTCGGATTGCATCGTCAGGGGCCGCTGATATCCCCTTAAATTAGCTTCAAATTATTTTTTAATACGTTTTGCGGACAGTGTTCATTCACTGGTGCACTCACCTTATATTCCTCGTGTAATGGGGAAACCAGTAATTTTTAATGACAAATTTCTCTCAGTGTACAATTTTCAAATCTCTACCAACAATAACTAATCGAAAAGGGAAGAGAATGAATCCCACACAATGTCAAATTTTCGTTCATGATGAAGTCTTGTTTTCTTATATTCAAACCCACACACCGTTTGATTGTTTCGAACTACCGCTTGCCGATGGTTGCCCATTATTTCCATTCTAATTGTTCCAAAAGAAATATATCCATTGTTCTATTGAAAATATGAGTTTTTGATAGTGGAGAATATCATCTTCATACGAAAAGAGTACTTCGAATCAGAGGACTTCACAACTATTCATAAAATATCTTCGTGTGTGAGGAAAACGGTTTTCTTGAAAATATTTGAGCATCTATTTTTTTTAAACAAGAATATATGAAACTGAAAAAAAAATTTCCACCCACTGCCTTTTCAAAGACAAAAACAGTGTTCTGCGGTAATTGCTTCAAGGAGGGATGCATAAAACAGCAAATGTGTCAGGAAACAAAAACAATTCCAATACGAGGCTTTTAAAACACAAAAAAAAGGAAGGAAAAAATATCTGCTCTTCTTTTGCGGAACGTAAAAAGGCTCCGAGAACTTCAAAGAGCTGAAATGTATCTCTTTATAAAACAGGAGCATCAACTTCGTGTTTTTACTGTATTATTTGAAGTACGCGTGAAAATGGAGACGATTCTTTTTTATTATTTGAATAATGAAATCATCGAATGATGAAAGAAGTGTCATTCAGATGAAGGATCATAGAAGTAATTACAGGGTATGATATAGTAACAAATATTCCTCTTGTTACATTTTGTATACAGGAAGTCAAGATCTTCGAGAATAATTTAACAAATGATATTTTGATGATTGGAAAATCAAATACACTACTGCAAGAGTTGTTTCAAGAAGCTTCAGACATTGAAAGGACATACAATTTTTTGCGCCAAGTCTTTCCGTAAATCACGCGTTATTAAACAAAAATTTCCAAACTACAATAATTAAATTTATAACCAGGATTTAACTGTAGATGAAATTTCAGCCTTCAATTCATGCCCAATGCTCATAAACGAATTTCAAAAGTAGCAACTTTCAAATTTCAAAAAAACCTTTTCCATAATTGTATCACCTAATATTTGCGAATACCACGAAGGAAAAAGAATAATTTATATCACTCACAGACAGGTTTTCTTCCTACAAGAATGAAACTAGATTTGAAAGAAGAAAAACTTTCCGTGAGTGTATATTTGAATATTATCCGTTTGAAATTGATGTCAATGAAGTAATTCACTCTTTGAATCCAAATCAGTGAAAAGTACTGAGAATCGGTGCAAAGTCTGCCACTGCAATGGTTGAATCAGTGGCAGACTTAGCACTGATTCGGATTTACAGAGTATGAAACATGTTCACTCAAATTTTTTGACACTCCCTCTGTTACTTGAGTGTTCTCAAAGGAGATGAATTGGAATTCTGTGATTATCTGTGGACAGAGTACTTTGATTGGACCAATAACCTGAACCTGTTTCCGTTCATCGAAGTTGCGCTTCTATGCAATCTACGGCATGAGAGTGAAGTTGTAACTTTTTATTCACATCAATTTTAATGTTTTTCATATAAAAATTTGACTCAGTGGCTTTCAACCATACAGTTTGACTCCTTGAACATTGAATAAAACAATTTCATCATCAAAAGTTACATCAATCGGCTGCCAACTTCAGTCTCATTTTTGCGGCTACTCTTCTACGTCTCTCTAAATCTTGTCATTCGCCACCTCGATTAAACAAAGAAATGACATGCTTTTAGTCCGATGAGAATAATATCTTTGTGCAAGATGGCTGCTTCTTAATCATAATTGTTCTATTTCCATATAGATGTATCAAGTACGAAAACGGGATCCAACAAGAAATATACAATCGTGTATTCGTATACCGTCATCAAACGTACGTGTGTAACAATACCAAGTAGTTGCGGATGTGATCCTCGTAACAAAGACGTATCATTTACATCGGAACCTTATAAAAACGTTAACGCAGACTCCTGAAGAATCGTTTATTATACGCACTTATTATAATTATAACACGACCTTTTACAAGATATTCCCACACGAATTTAATGCGACTCGAAGAGAGGAGTACAGAAGAAGATGGAGGTACTTTTTTGATTATTTGAACACAGTGTTTATAACCTTCAGGAAAAAGAATGATACGAAGAAAAGAAATTTCTCGTCGCCGGATGAATCGTTTATTTGTTCTCTCTCGAGAAAATATTCCCTGGAGTTGATAAAATATTCAGTCAAATCAAATAATAGGATGGTCAAAACCTTGAATTAATTGGTTTTCTAAATGAAAAATCTATTCGCCATAAATAATTAGGTAACCTTTGCATTCGATTAGAATTTTCATTCCTTTTGAGGGGTTACTAGCGGTTACCATCCGGGCACGTTGCTTAAAAGAGGACATGTCTATACGATAGAAAGAGAGGTTCGATACCGTCGCTAATATCCTCTCAATGAATACACTTGAGAATTTTCAACTTCCGTTAATGCTGATGATAGAATAAAAGCTTGCTGCAAGGCTAAAATTGCCAAATCTCAATACTCTGTGTCGAGCCGAGGTTGATTGCTTTCTCAACAGCAATACTTGTTTTCGTGAATCCAAGATTAATCCAGCATTCGCTCTAGATTGGGATAAGCTATTGTCAATCCTTGGAACAATATAGGATGGATAACTTGTGGTGTCTGGAGTAATGTTATCATCCTACATGCAAAATTGCGTGACCTTATCGCAAATTACGAATTTTTTATCTGGAGTCTATCATATTTATTCGTCATGATTCCCAAATTGGAACAATTCCTAATGATCAGAGTGATCTTTCAAATTCCATCTAATTCGCAAGATGTGAGTACAGTTTTTGGATTCGAGTGTTCTAGGTGACCTACTTTTCGAAAATTTCCTATTAATTCATATGTATATAGAATCGATAAATCAATTATCGATGAGAATCATTGTTTCCAATAACCTGGTTATCGGACTCTTTCGATGAACTAATCCAACAAATTATTTGCTACAGCCAAGTTACCATCACAATGTTTTATCATCACCTTTCTCAAAAGAAAACATGATTCGCAGTTTATTCTTCATACTACTTTTTATCCTTCGATTCCCAGAGAAACAAAAAGTATCAATAACATGGTATACGTCTTGATCATTTTCTACTATAATTACAACAGTCGAGAACCGCAAAATTGTATTAAAACTTGACTCATGTTATCGATGAAACATTTTATAAGGGGGAAAAAAAGGAAAAAGAAGAAGGAAAAAACAAGAGATGAATTTCGGTCACGTAGAGAATACTACCTAACGTGATGAAGGTCGTAACTTAATAGGAATAGTTTTCGGGAGGAAAAAGTGAAAGCTCGCAGGCGCGTCTGTTGTTTATTTATTTTTTGTTGATCATTTTTCCCTTGGAAAGTCATAAGATCGGGAGAATCATCGAACGTAGGGGAACGTAGATTTCGGTTCATACGTTTCTTCCTCTCCACGACTGAAACTTCAACGCGCATCGATCGATCCGATCCGGCACACATTTTATACGCGCCTCTCTGGTGTGTACGCCGATGTGTATATACGAATTTTTCGATTCAATTTTTTTCTCTTGCATTCGTTCCATACAATTCTCTGATTATTTTTTGTATGATGGTTGTTTGCCACCATCATTTCGTAGTTGAGAAATCCAATTATTCGGAGCTTCAGGCCAAAGTCACGAATTTACAGATTCAACGCCGGATGCGTTGTGGAATTGGGGAAGGGAGATATATTGTTCGAGTTTCGTACACCGCCAATCAGAGCGTTACCGGAAAGAAGAGAATCATAGGGTTGGTTGATGCCTTTTTCCCTTCCAAATTGAGTCCTGGCTATGAAAACAACACATTCCCGTGTGTACGTACGTATACGTGTATAATAATTCAAGACAAAGGAGCGTTTGCATGGTATGTTTAGTACTCTCCTTTTTATTCCATGTCCCTCCTTCTTTCACGTCTTCAACACTTCATCAACATAAAACCTTGGAATCTTGTTATATTCTTATCTTGGAGTAGTAAGGTATATCATTGAGGTTCTCCTGAGAAAAATATTCCGTAGGAATCACAGTTTTCGTATAATTTCATAAAGGTGACATATTCTATAGGGATACAAATGGAAATTGGAAATGATGATGATAAGTGATTTGTGCCGTTGGAACAAGGACATTCGAATGAATGTGAGAGAATTTATCAAGGTTTTGAGAAAAGTACACGCTGCAAAGGATTTTAGGCCCAAACGTGGAGTATACATTCAAATTTTTCTTCATGTGGACTGATATTCATATTAAAACAAAATTAGTCTTTATTCATCATGATTTTCTATCTTTGCTGATTATGCGGATATCAATCATTGAACTCAATGAAATGTAATAATGCTCTATCTTCAAATCACCCGCAAGATAAGCTGTTTCAATTTTGAGTTGGAGCTTCCCGAGCAGAAAAATTTTATGGCCAGCCTCATGTTCAATATGGGCTCGATAGGGCAGTAATAGGGCCCACCTTTCTTCGGCACACCTGATCTAGTCCTGATGAAGTCACAATTTAATTTTTTAACGTTGACCAGACTTGGTCCTGATAGGTTTGTAATTTGGCATACCCTACCTTAGTTCGTCATATCGGGCTTCGACACAACGGTGCGGAGATAAGGCTTTCTAGGTGTGGTCCTGACCGAACACCCAATGTGGATTTCTGCTTCAGTTGGAGCTTTGATTAATAAATGAAGAATCTGAAATCTGAAGAACCTATAACAATAACATTCTGTGCTGAATATTTCCACGATTGTATGATGGAATAGTTTGCTGTCAAACCATTGAAGATGTCCTTTCATATTCCTTGGTCCGGTCTTACTCCATTCATCCCTCACTGAATTTGTTCCTTCTAACAAAGGAAGTACTTGAGAATTTTCCGTGAGTCAAGAAGATGTTATCAATTTTGTTATTTCACATAAATTGTTGCCGAACTTTTGGGTCACCAAAATATTTCATCGAGACCAATCACAATTTCACGTGCTTATTACCACATTATCAACAGCACGGGATTTTTAAGGAATCTCCCGCAAAAGTTTAGCGAATTAATAATTTCTTGAATGAAGTGAATTAGAAGTTTACCAGAAGTCTTTCACCCTCCACTTGAAAAGAATTTCGGATGAGCTGCTTGATGAGAGAAGTGTTGTGGAAAATCCACTGAAGAATCTATAAAGAATTCAGCAGAAGTTTTCCAAACCTAATAGAAATATTTCTAGCCACTTTTTTTAGTTCATGTCTTGACATGTGGAACTTACAGCGATGCACTCGAAGTCCTCCCCAGTTTCGCCTTATTTTTAAATACAAATAAGTTGTCGATGTAACGTAAAGCTGAATAAGCTAGCGCTCGAAGGTGTAAGTTTTTCAGTTATGTGGTAGTTAAAACAGTTCTATAAAAAATTTTCAGCTTCATTGAAACGGCAACAATTTTTTCTTGATCCCGCGCCATTATAATATTCATCTCAGCATAGTGCCTAGCGATATCAAGTTTTGAGTCTACACCTACAACTAATTAATTCCTCCACCAAACAAGAATAGTCCATTTCAGGACATTATAACACAGCTTCCTAAAGTATTAAACCCAGTGGGTGGAAGAAAGGACGTTCGCTGGTAGAAGCTTTCCACCACTCACCATGTAACGATAAACGATATTCCAACAGACAAAATACGATCGCAACAAAATGATGCGTCGACACTGGGTTGTGGTTGTTTTCAGCGGCGGTACGGCAGCTCGGTTTCCTATCCAAGTGGAATAATATTCCATCGTGGCTATCTGGGGTGGTTGAAGTGCTATCACACAATAGTGATACTACAACTCCAGTTGTTGCCAGAGGACCGATACTCTGTAATTCTTGTGGAAAGAGCATGCTGTACAGTAATGTTCCGTTGGTTGGTGATCTATGCATCACAGTCCTTGGAGCAATGCAGGTGGAAAAAATCGGCAATCAATGCAATGCCCTCTTCGTCAGCCAAGAATTGTCCATTGATTGAATAGATCTTCGTCAAGGCATGAAATTGCGTAGGAAGAGAGCTATAATATCTCATGTAAATGTTTCATCTCGGTAGAAGAAAATTGGAATCAAATCAAATCTAATCTGATTTTTATTAGGGATTATTCATATAAACGATAATATCCGACTGCCTAACAGTGAGTAACAATGTGTGGACTTTTTCTATTGACTCGTTTTGTTGCAAGAGACTGAGGACTTCTGACGAATTGTTGACAGGAATGTTTCAAACAGTTCATCAAAAACATCAAAGATTTATATAAAGTCCTACATAGATTGTTGGTAACAGACGTCTAGTTAACATAGGAATTCATTCGGCGCGAGAAGGGGACATTCTAGTTCATCTGAAATACTCGTATCTCGCTGGCTTCTCTCGTTAGAATAATGATTTTTATAAGACTAACTTCCACTGGAATTCGAGGTATCTCTGATGGAAGTTTCCTCAGGAATGCACATTGATGATTTTTATCACTGCTGAAGTACCTAGTGGTCCCAAAAGTGTACCTTGCTCGCTTTTTCCAGGGTTTGAGTATGAGGAATGCATATCCCAGATTATCACCTATGGAGGATATAAATGGATTCGAATGTTGAAAAGAAAATATTCATTCAGTAATAAAATTTCCCCCATCACAATTTAATATCTTAGCACCCACGCTGAGAACCCAATTTCTTAGCCTTGAAGAAAATTCCTTTGGCCTCATTTTGATAAATCTTGTTTCCGGTGGGAAAAAAAATTTATTTCAATGGGAAAATTTTTCATTGAATTCAAAATCACATTCTTCGAATTCAAGAAGGAATATATTTCTGTTTCAATTTGAGGATTTTTCATCTCAATTTCATTAAAACTTTTTCCATTTGTCAGAATTTTTTTCCAGTGAAAAAAGATTTATCAGAATGGGGGCAGAGAAAATTTTCTTTCAATTTGAGAAATTGAGTTTTCAGAGCACAGGACAGGAACTTTTTAGCAACATTAGCCAAATTTTTGCTGATGAAACTCAAAATCTTGTCATGGCAGCGAAAATTGATATTATAGCTATATAGTATACTATAGCACCAAAACGACTGTAGACTTTAGACTATTCTCTGGGCTATTAAAAGTCCTGGGAGGCTTCACGATTCTCCCTTGGGATTATAAAAATTAAAAAGTAGGCAATCAAATGTAAGAATTTTTTTGTAACAAATATCGTGAAATTCCAGTGATCGAAGAATTAGTGAAAATTCTTGAAGAAATCGCTATGACAATCGTCGGTCACATGATGAAACGTAAAAAATGGATTGTCATGTTTTTGAATAATTATTGTTATTTATATGATAACAAATGTTTCTGATCGCGATCTCTCACAAGTCTGGTATCAAATTGTTCGTCTGAACCTTAGCTATCCTCACGAATTCATTTCGAACGATTATTCAACTCCGAAAATAATGAAAATTTAGAAAAAATGCAGAAATTATAAAGTAATTTGTTACGTTTCGTCATGTGACCGACAAAATCTGTGAGAATGAGTGAATTTTGAAAAAGTCTGGTGAGATATTTCCTACAAATTTCCCCAAAAAATTCCCATTTGCCCCTCGATCACTGGAATTTCATGTTGATTTTTCAAATGAATTTCTTTCAGTGTGAAACAATATGAATCTTGATCAATATTTTGAACGAATTTTGCTGTGACTATGAACTCACCCATACCTTATCAATTAGATTTTCTCTTATACCTCCTCTCACAGTTTCTTTACAATTTATTTGTCACGATTGACACGAGAATACCTATTTTCCTTTGTACAAAATCCGTAATTGTGAATACATTTCCTCCCCAAGCTTCAATAAATACCAAAGTACAATGATCTCTTATTTTCTGTAAATGATCATTACCACCTTGATAGCGATGAAACCAGGTCATCAGCGTTCTTTCTGGACGTTTTCTTCTCTACCCTCTATAATTATAAATCAGTGGTGACATTAGGACCCTTTATCGTTCGTACCATTTTAATATCAAAGGGAGACTTTCTCCTTGATTTCCTCTTGAAAGGAATTACATTTTTCCCCTGAATCTTCTGTTACAGTTATCACCAAGGGGACAAATAACGATGTTACTCTTCGATGTAATATATGAATCGAATTTCCCATCATATAATGTAACACTGACGTGCCTAATATTCATACACAAGCTAATAAATAAATCATGCTCGTAAAATGAATGAATAAATCAGAGAGGACTATTTTTTGCATTGAAAATACGAGAGAAATTTGATTTGGCTTGTCGCAAATATTTCTTCTGGTATGATTTGATAAATGAAATATGATGTTCAAGCATATTTTGATATGTTCTTCATGCATGTTACAACAATTCTTTGTACTCAAATACGGTTGTTGATGTTTTTCACGTGTGAATCTGGAAAAACATTTCAAAAAGTGGGAGAGGAGGAACGTGATTTATACACTACGAAGAACTTGTGAGAATCAACAAAATTTGGTATTTGAATGACACCGTGTAGTGTCAAAATAACACCACTCGACAGAGATTCTTCCTAACACTCGAATTTTCTGTTGAAAATTGTGAAACGTATAATTCAAGTTTGATTTATTTTCGGACTACTCATAGCTGAAAATTCAAAATTTTCATTCTCAACATAGAATAACATAAAATGTTATTATTCAAAACATTGATTTTGAATCCCAACAATCATGCAACGTTATTCCTATTTCACATCAAATCAATTGAGCACATTGAGCTGAAACTAGCAGCCAAGTGGTGTGGTTTTTGACTGAACTGTGTTTGAGTTTTTCTTATATCAAAAATCGTTCCAGCAGTTTTCTTCACTTATGTAATTTGACTGCTTGAATTGTTGACAAAGTGCTTTGCTGAGAAGTTATATCACTTTGTTGCTAGTTTTAGGTTCTTAAATGGCACTCATGTAAAGTCCAAAGATTAATTATGGTAATTGAATCGATTTAGGGTCGACCCTTTAGAATTACCGTATCAAAGGACACCCTATTTTCATTTTCTCTCATCTAAGTCGAAATTTGATCTCAAGATACGACTTGGATAGTTGCTCATAGATTAAGTATATCCATCAAGTAAAGTGATGGAAAGATCCTTCCTCCGCCAATCAGTCGACCTGTATTGGAATAATTTTATTACACTGATCAATTCAATAATGCATTTAACTGTACAAGACTGTAAATGCAAGTGTTTCATTTTGATACACGTATATAGGGTAATGAAATCGTGCTTAAGACAAAACATTTTATCCATTTTCTGGGTATATTTACACACTTTTAGGTGTTTGAAAAGTGACTACCCAATTTAAACAGTCTTTTAGGTGTAATTTTTCAAATTACATCCGTCTCTACGAATATTAAATGGTATTTTATTCTTCTCAGACCTCGAGAAACGCTCACTGGGCTAGAATTGAAAGATTGTATTGGTAGCATATATTATACGTACCCTTTAATCGATTATAAAACGACAGAGTCGTGTTTTATAATGTGTATGAAATAGATTGTGACATCTAGATTAACCGAGAAAACCAAATCGTGATAAGCAGGACGATGTTAGTTAGACATTTGTTCATCCGGACACGTCGTGCCAGACTTTTTTCCAACTCGTCAAATAACTTCATCCTCTCTCTCAAACTTTCTTTCACTTCCCACATCTGCTTCGCAACTTTTTTCTTGTTTACCTCACGCCTTGTTTTACACGATTTATCTCTCGTCGTCCTGTCATATTCATTCGTTCTTTCCTTCCTTCATTCATTTCTCTTTTATAATTTTTATGTTTCTTTCGATCGATGACGTATTTTTTGTCATAAAGGTCCGTGAAAATGCATTTTTTTTCTCCATGAAACTGCTACAATACCGGATTCGAACTGAAGCTATGACAGCATTATCTGTAAAATTGTCTACCGTATTCCAAATTTTCCGACTTTAAAAATTGCGGGAGTTTCAAAGTAAGCTGGAACCGCTACAAAAATACGCACGGAGAAAAATGATTTGCTACGATAATGCCTACTAACAAATTCGCCGTCTTCGCAAAAGAATTCGTCACTTAACTTCTCCCGGGAGCGGTTCTTCGTATTTTGATAATCATTGCCTGTTCTTTTCTTTGCATGTACAAGAAACCCTAACAAAGTCTCATAATCAACAACCGTGTCGTAATCATTCCAGTTCCTTAAACTGAAAAAAAATGTATTCCAGTCAAATAAATATTTATTTGTCCTGTACCAAAGAAATATTTATTAGAATTAACAAAATATTCTTTGGAACCAAAATAATTTATTGGAATCAAACAAACGATTAAAACCATCTATTTAATTCAGATAAATTATTTTGGTTCCAGAGAATATTTTGTTAATTCTAATAAATATTCCTTTGGTACAGGACAAATAAATATTTATTTGACTGGAATAAATTTTTTTTTCAGTGTACGATTCTGATTCATTCCTTCTCATCCTTCGATATTCTGGTTTTTATAAACACATACCGAACATGTCAAAGAAGCAGTAACTTTGAACTTCATCATAAATACTCGAATAACACATAAATCGTGATATTTATATCGTTGGTTTACGTTTTATCCTTCTTCGCCAAAGCCCATTACAGTTTATGTCAATTTTAGTTCGATAATATAGGAATTCTAGAGTTTACGATCCTATTTCCTCGTTATTCTCTCGACGCGAACAAGGTGTATGCAGACACGTTCTCAAAAGTTTATGAAGAAAGCATAATGCGAGAGGATAAAACTGTATTTCAAGCACAGACAAAACATCATCGAAATTGTGAGAACTTCTACTACTCGAGTTTTAAGTGCCATGCATTCACACTATAGAAATATCATTTCATCGCTAAACTTCGTATTAATGTTCATTTTTCTTCTTCTATTATTCATCTTCATTATCAGGTGGAAAGATTCAATATGATTCTTACATATGATCGATGTTAGTTTGTGAGTGATAAACATCCTTAGGTCAAAAATAAATCATGTGAAAGTAGTAAAGTATTCATACGATTGGTTACGCCGATAAATGACAAGCAAACAATTCCATCGAATCGATTCGAATATGAGATATGGTTTCTGTTTTTTTCATGCCATCCTGAATGGCTTTTACGAGTGTTGGAACGTCCTCCTCGATTCCCTAAACGTAACGTAACGTAAGAGGGAATCACACGAAAAACACAAAATTTGAAATATGATATCTAATGAAATATGGCATTCTATATTATTTTTCCATTTTTTGTCGCAGATTTCGATATCGTTGGCAATTCCATTAGGGACATTCATGGTCGATTCAATACACATGAATCTCAACCTCTAATCCCCCTTGAAGCCTCTTTTATAAGATCCATTTACCCGACCTATTTCGAGATTCCAAATTCCGCCCATGTCCTCTCCACGACTATTTTTACGAATCCGATGATCAATAAATCTTGTTTAACGAACAACCCTTGTTTGTTGTCGGCCGATGAATTTTGTTTTCGTCAAATCTATTCGTTTCTTCGATATTATTTCCAATCTAATATCAGTGGCATTCATTATTTTGATACTTTGATCGATTCAATAGCAAATACGATATCATTGATCATTCTCGTATTCGTATAACTATACGCGTCATTCATCGACGGACGAGCGGTTCATTATTAAACTCTGTCCTAGATTCCGAGGCGTGATTCATCCACAATTGACCATTCACGTTATCCGTGCGACGATTTTCAAAGAGCTAGGGTAAACAGAGAAAAGTGGGAGCGCGGAATTTGAAGTATCGTCGTTACGGATCAGAGCATCGCTGTACCGTACCATCGAACTAAACCTCTCTTGTTGTTTTTGTTCGACAAACGAGTGCCGTAGAGGAAACGCTCGCCCCATCAGCTTCGGGTTTTCATTTGGTGGGAATGCAAACAGTAGCTCGCTGCCAATAAACATTGACCACAACCATAAACCTCACAAACACTTGCTTATTCAAACCGCTCAAGCTCTGCAAGGTTTCATAATTCTCTTCGCTCGATACTTACGAGTCAGAGCCACCAGAATCATAAACGATGCATCCTTCTTCTTCAACAACAAAATGAAAACTTTGTTTCCCCAAGGCGAGCTCGAATGTAAATGAAGTTTGCATAGGATTGAAATTAATATTGTAATTTTTCGCCGAGGTCAATTGTTTTCGCGTTTCCAGGAGAATAAGGTCGAGAGGGAATTTTGTACTTACAACGTTGTATTATTCGTTATAGAGTTTTCAGTAGAAAAATTGATGATAAATCGGACAGTAGAAAGTGTACGTTAGAGTCAGACGCGAGGGAACTCATTAGATTTCGAATGTATGCAATATATTTTTCAAACGATTGTTTATGTCTTCATCAGAATTCTAAGAAACAACGATGAGTCGGTATATTTGATTATTCACGTGATTCATTGTACACTCGGCATATCAAGTATGAGGTAACCTGCATTGCACGTCACCCTATCTAACAAGTCGATGCAGATTCATGCGGTTACGTTGGAAATGTGGCAACAATTTACGTGGTCAGCCGATATATGTGGGAAATTGGTGCACGAAATAGTTTTTACGCTGTTCTTCAATACGAATTTCATACTTGAAATTTTCATTCGCACCTGAATAATAATCGAATTCCACAATTCCTTTTTTTCTATCAAATGAAAAGAGCAATAATGATTCCATTAATTCTGTTATATACGTGAAATTGAAAATTAAAACTATCATGTGTTGCGAACGATCATTTATTTTGGCATTTTTGTTGACTTTGATGTACATTCACCGAAACAAAAGGGTTTGATTAAATCGAAGCGAGATTAAATCACCCTCACCGAACTTCTCTTCGCGGTTGAAAATTGAATTCGATCAACCTCATGAGAAGTTACGAACGAAATATATGTTTCTGTTGAACTTTCATGTAAATGAAATAATCCCTCATTCAGTGATCGCAATGTGAGATATCGTCAATTTCGTTATAATTCAATTGGAAAAAGATAAAAAAAACCAGTATAACAAACATTATGATCTTGAAGGTTTATGAGTGCAATAAAACTTGGACCTTCTGAAATATAAATATTGTTTCATACGCTGCTGCTGCTGCGTTGGATTTAGGTAAATTTGCAAGAAGAGGAAACTTAATATTGGCCGCCTCGGAGCATCTAAACTGGAATATGAAAGAGGAGGGGTATAATAACTTGATACCCGGCGGCATATACCCTTTCCCATAGGTCCTGTAAATCCAATTGATTTTCATAATTCAAACACGAGATAAGGAAAATAATAAGAATCGACTGAAGTTTTTTTTTCTCGACTTGACAAATCACATCAATTCAATTTGTAATGAATGATGATACATCAAAAGCATCCCTTGTCGTTGTTTCCTCATGATTAAACCCACTCGTTTCATCTACTTTTTCTATCTCTTCTTTGATTCTCGTAATCCGAATGATGGAATCCGTCATTCCCTCGCTCAATCAATAAATATTTCACATCCGAATGAACAAAATTCTATTCAAATAACGACCTTCGACCTTAATTTTCTCTCGATTCCATCGCCGTTGGGTTTAATAATTATTTTCAAATATAACGGATGAACGGTATATACGTGAACACTCTTGACATGTGAATCGATAAATTTTTAATGCAAAAACTTTTGTTTTCAATTCAAAAGACTTTTTCGAGCGAAATATTCTATGTTTGACATATACATCAAATCGGAGATGAGTTTTCTCTATTTGAACAGTGGGTTCGCTTTTGAGCGACAGTGTAATTTCACTATGTTTGTCAATAATGATCCTACTCAAAGTTTTTACATGCGATATATTGATGTATGATATTTGAGTAATCTCGGTTCACAATCAACAGAATATGTGCTATTTTTATTTCTCTTTGAACTTGCATTTCAGACAAAATTATTGGTAGCCCGTTTTTGCTATGATTTTGAATCTTCGCATTAAATTAGTAGAGTATTTTTTTGGTTCTCAATTGATCATATCATTGGTTGGCACATCACTGTTGTATATCACATTGTATTAGGTAGAGATAGAGAATATTGAAAATGTTCAGCTTGAAGATGATATTATACCGACATGGGTGGAGAGTGTGCAGAACACTCACCGCTGAAGACCATAGTCGTTGACCCTCCGTGTATGTATGTATGTATGTATGTATGTATGTATGTATGTATGTATGTATGTATGTATGTATGTATGTATGTATGTATGTATGTATGTATGTATGTACGCATGTATGTTAGTACCACGTATTCTGTAGAGGATTGGTATGAGAGAGAAACGTAGAGATTGTTTTGGTTGACGAAGAAAGGAAGGAATTACTCTCAGCATACAATGTCGAGGGACTAATTTGTGAGGGTGTCGTCTTATCAACCACAGAGATGCGTCGTGGGAGCGGAATGTTGAGAGAAAAGAAAGAATATATAAGGACGAGGGTGTCACTATATCGACTAACTGACGAAGCCATTAGCATTAATGGAGGATATTCAACCATTCAACCAATGCCCTTTCCTTCCCAAGCCTGCTGCTTCTCACCTTACAACCACCGAGAGCTTTGAGAAATCGTAAACCAGTTGCTACACAGAAATGGATACCACCATTATCGACATCAAATCTGTCATCCATGCTGTCATCTTAGTCCGTCATTTATTTACATTCCATCTTATTTATCGTCAATACAGACGTTGAATATATATATCTCATTTTATTTAGAATAAATTATGGTTCAAACTTGTCATGATTTAGTTGAAAGATGGATGATCATTGAGGTGGAGTGAGAAAAGAGAAGTCTCTGAATTGAATCGTAATAGCGCGGAAAAGTGGCTACTCGTCAAGACAAACTCAGGGCAACGTACGCTTCGCATCGAAGATATTATGCGATTTTAAAAATTGTTTTTTTCCTGAGTTTGTCTTGACGAGTAGCAACTTTTCCGCGCTATGACAATTCAATTCACAGACTTTTTTGTTTTCCCCTCCACCCTAATGATTATGTCCGGAGACTAACCAGGTAGAACATTTTTTTGTAGAGTTAGATTTGATTCATCAACATGATCATCTTCTGTAGCGATACAATCATTTTAACGTTTGTCTACACTGTCACCTCAGTCTTGGAACTGAATCTCTTTCCCTGGAGCATCCTTTTGAAATTCACGAACAGGTACAAGTCAGGTGGGACCATATAGATCTACCCCAGTGGAAATGATTGTCTAGCACCTTTGAAGGCGCTAGCAGTGAAGCTAGCCACTAGGAAGTGCCTTGGGATTAACTATGAGGTGGCTAGAGTCATTTCCGCTAGGGTAGTTCACAGAGAAAAAAGCATTCGCTGTAAGAGCGAAATTTGATTTTGCTGGAGTAACAAATTTTTTGCTGTGACAGCAATTTTTTTAGTTATGAGAGAGGCTTTTCAGCTGTTGCAGCGAAGAATATTGACTCCTCCAGCAAAAATTTTTTGCTATCTTGTGTATTATACTGGAAATTTTGCTAGTACAATAAAAAATTCATCATTTTGGTTAATCATGTAGCTCTCTCAGCAATGTAGTTGACTGTGGCAGCGAATTTTTAGCAAGGTGAGCAAATAGATGAGCTATCTCATATACAATACCTCGATTTGCTGCATCAACGAAGTTTTTCCGCCGTGTGAATATGGGAGGCGTGGAATCGTAAATCGTTAAATTCCACCATGATTTTCATCGACTTGTGGATCAAACCAACCATATGAGGCTTTTTTTGCTCGATTGCATCCTCCAATCGATCTAATACATTGTAAAAAGTTCCTATAGGAAACTTTACATGAATGTTCGGAAGTGATTACACATACATGCGTTAGGAACTTTCCGTATTTTACCGGAAATTTACTGGAAAATGATAATAAAAATCTCATAAAGTTTAGAATTTTCAGTTGAATTTATGGGAGATTTCATATACTACATATATAGTACATGTACCGAAAATTGATCTCCTATCCCATGATCGGAATTTTCCGGTTGCAACGTATACAAAAATTCAGATTATTTTTCACAATGTAATGCAATGAGATGGTCACTGTTGATCGTCTGGCCCGTCGAAGGAGACTCGATGAATAGAGTTTCGTGCGTGTCCCAAAATACAAAAGCCATAGCCTTGCCTGCTGACACTCAGCTGAAGCTCTTTCTGACTCCGGCGTATGGTGAAGAATCCGTGTCTTTTCCATTGTCAGAGAAAAAGGTCTGGAAATGGGCGATCACTTTGATTCCATCTCCTACTGGCCAATCTACACGCAAAAAATCCAAATAAAAAAACCTAAAACTATTACCACCCACGTGAAAATTTCTTGCTTGCGCCAATACTGACGATGCAGAATAGATAAGTGCAATGCTGACATTAAAAGTTTCATAAACAAGACGCCATGCGAGTTTGACGTGCATTTGCTGCTCCGATAATTTTCTCATCCGTTGCTTTTAATAGTGTCTATTTAACTGCTATTCAGTTCGCTCGGTATAGTGTTTTTTACTGTGCATCTCGTGTAGTATTTCACTTTCCGGTTTGTGCCTTATCTACCACGTTTTTACTGATTTGTAATCATCATTTGTCGAAAAGTTTCGTCTCACGGATACAGTAGCCTAACATACATACTGTCACTTACATTGCCGCTTCGTTGTGTGATACGAAAACAGTAAACAGACCATTACTCGTGTGTGTGTGTTGTGTGTTACTAGTACCAGTGATTATCATCTGCTCTACGTTTTGATCTTTTCATATATTTAAAATGTCACAACATGATAAGAAAATCTGTAAAGGTTGTACTAAGCCTGTCTCTCATCCTGTGAGCTGTCATACGTGTAATATTCATTCGCATCCAGGATGTGTGCACAGATGTAATCATCCGTGGAGTGTGAACAAACTCATCGATTGTTCAGATGCTTCTTCACATCAAATTGATTCATCTTTGCCAGAAGACTTGTCTCTACTGGTAAATATAAAGGAGCTCATCCATGAAGAATTCTCGAAATTTCGTGATGAAATGGCTCGGGTTTACGAGGACAAAATAGTTTCTCTTAGTCAAACTATTCTTTCCCTCACTGCGAGATTGACTGAAGTTGAGATCAAACTCGACGTTTCAAAACAAGACCATGATTCTCGTGATCTTGAAACGATTATTCATGAAGTCAACGAGCGACAGAAGCGATCTCGCAATATTATTATTGTTGGTATTGATGAGACGCCGGACAATCAACAACAAAATGATGCAGCGAAGGTGAAAACACTACTCCGAAATATTAATCCTTCCGTTCATGATGATATTAGATTGCATAGAATCGGTAAAAAGGTTGCGAACAAACACAGACCTATTTGTGTTTCTTTTCCATCGTCTCAGGATGTTATCAATATCTTGAAACGTAAATCTAATCACAATGGACCGTTTAAAATTTATCAAGATCGAACTGTTCAAGAGAGAAATTATTTAACCACGTTACGTGCGGAATTGAAGAACCTAATCGATGGTGGTGATACCAACAAAACAATCAAGTATATAAATGGATTGCCAACGATTGTTGACACGCGTACTGTGCCCCAGAAAAAAAACCTATAACTCACCCTTTGATATACTATCAGAATGTTCGTGGTCTTCGTACTAAACTTCAAGATTTGCAAATTTCACTTTCATCTCTTACTTCTACGTATGATGTCATTATCTTCTCTGAAACCTGGTTAACGGATAACATATCTGATGAAGAATTGTCCTTTAATGATTATGTCTTGTATCGGTTGGACAGGAGCAGGCGCACCAGTGTTTTTTCTCGAGGAGGTGGTGTGCTGATTGCGGTCAAAAAGTATTTGAATAGTGCATTGGTTGATTTGCCGCCTACTTGCGTGGAACATATTCTTGTCAAGTTGCAGTTTAATTCGAAGTCTGTTTTTATTGGAGCAAGTTACTTCCCCCCTGCCTCATCATCATCTCTTTACCTTGAACATTGTGTTTCTCTGGCCGAGGTACTGTGTCAGGATTATGATTCTTCAATTTTCCTCTTCGGTGACTACAATCTTCCGCATGTGGTTTGGCGCAATGACGACTTTTCTCTAACAGCATCGTTTCGTCCCGGTGTGACACTGAATGAAAGGGCTGCGGTGGAGATTTTGACTCAATATTTCAACTATTTTGGTTTATATCAAAAAAACAATATTTACAATGATTTCAATGGTATGCTGGACTTGATTTTTACCACCGATGAGTATGTTGAAACTATTACTCCGGTTGATTACCTCCTACATTGTGATGCTTATCATCCCCCTATCGAAATTAGATTGTATTCTCTTTCATTGAGATCTTTGTCTTGTACCGACACTTACCGGTACAATTATAAATTGGCTGATTTTTTTTCTATTCGGCAGCATTTGAATCAAATTGATTGGGATTTGGAGTTAAAATGCATGGATGTAAATACTGCTATTAGTTTTTTGTATGATCAACTTTCTGTGGCTATTGAGTTGTACGTTCCGAAAACATTGATCAAAAGATCTATTTATCCTCTTTGGTTTACTCCTGAGCTCAAAAAATTAATTAGAAGAAAGAAAGTTGCCCATATGATTTACAAATCGTCTTATAGTCGCGGCGATTATTTAGCGTTCTCTTTTTTGCGTGCTCAATGTAAATCACGAGCTCGGGCTTGTTATTCGAATTACATTCGCCAAGTTGAGACTAATATTCAAAAGGATGTTAAATCTTTTTGGAATTTTGTTAACAGTAAGCGTTCATTTAATGACTTACCTAATACTATCATGTTAAATAATGTAGTTGCTGACTCTGCAGCTGGAATGGCTTACCTTTTGCTGATCACTTTTCATCGGTTTTTGCTTCACATAACTCGGTTAATGTTAACCATTCTAAACATGATATGTCATTCAACATGCTTTCTGATTTGGATATTACCATAGGAGAGATCTACTCTGTTCTTGATTCGTTAGATACGAGCAAGGGCCCAGGATTTGATGGCCTTCCGCCGTTGCTGTTCAAGTCTTGCAAATTTATTCTTTCTCGACCGCTTTGGCTTATCTTTAATAAATCTCTTTCTTCCGGATGTTTCCCTGCTGAATTGAAAACGAGCCTGATCTCTCCTATTTTCAAGCATGGTAATAAACTGGATGCTAAGAATTATAGACCTATAAGTATTTTAAATGTTATGTCTAAGATTTTTGAGCGCGTGGTTGTTGACAAGATTACTCCTTTGTTGTCTCCTCTTATCATCCCGGAACAACATGGTTTCATGTCAATGAGGTCTACTACTACGAATTTGGCTGCTTTCTGTAATCACACCGCCATTGCGCTGGAGAATAACTCACAAGTTGATGTTATTTATACTGATTTCAGTAAAGCGTTTGATACTGTATCTCACAGCGTTCTTCTATCTAAGTTGAGTAGCTTTGGAATATCTGGTAATCTGAAACTTTGGTTCCAGAGTTACTTAACTGATCGGGTGCAGATGGTAAAAGTTCGGAACTGTTTTTCTGAACCGATTATACCTTCTTCAGGAGTGCCCCAGGATCCCACCTTGGTCCACTTTTATTTTTGCTATTCATAAATGACATTGGGCAGGTTCTCAATGATTGTGATTTCCTGTTATTTGCTGATGATCTAAAAATCTTCAAGAACATAAAATGTCTTGCGGATGTTCATCACTTACAGTCAGTATTATCGGGATTAGATTCTTGGTGCACCCGTAATTCTCTGCATCTGAACTTAGAAAAATGCTGTGTAATGAGAATCTCGCGGTCAAGGAATCCTCTCATATTCTCCTACAAGATTGCGAATATTACATTGAATACTGTTAAATCTTATGTTGATCTTGGTGTAACTATAAATGATGAATTGGATTTTTCTGAGCATTCTGTGAAAGCTTGTGGTACTGCGATGAGAAATCTCGGCTTCGTCAAAAGATTTTCCAGTGATTTCAAAGATGTTAGGTCATTAAAAGTACTATATTCCTCTTTAATTAGACCCCATCTTGAATATGCGTCCCCTATCTGGTCTCCGTACTTGAAGAAGGATATTAGAATGATTGAGAGTGTGCAACACAAGTTTTTACGCTTTGCTGCTTTTAGAATAGGCTGCCCTATGAGATATTCTGACCATGATTACTCCAGAATTCTTGACAGAATGAATTTAACTACCCTCGAAGAGCGGAGACAAATGAATGATCTCCTATTTCTTTTTAAATTGATTAATGGTTTTCTTGATTGCGAGTCATTGCTGAGTAAAGTTAATTTTAACATCCCCGGTAGACCAGTTAGGAAAGCGCTTTTATTCAGACCTGTACAATTTAAATCAAGATTTGGAAATTATGATCCGATTTCTCGCATTTGTGAATTAGCAAATAATTTCGATCGGTCGATGGAATTGTTTGGTGTTTCCTTGAAGCGGTTTAAACTGTCGGTTAATGCATGACTATATTGTAATTGTATTTTATGCGTCTGTGGACGCTGTCTTGTATTGACTCTGTATTTACTTTTTATATCAAAGGGTGCTAACCCGTGTATTGCAATAAAAAAAAAAAAAAAAAAAAAAAAAAAAAAAAGGCTTGGAAATCTATATCGAGCCAACGTTGATTAACCTCGAACACAGTTGAACGAATTCGTAGTATAAATTCTCATTTCCGTTCGTCAGCGTCTTGATGGCATTCTTTTCCAGATAAAAATAAGCGAAACTGAACTCATAAACAAGTTAAAAGTTTTCAAGGATGAATTTTTGAAAGACTTCAGAATCGAAAGGTATTGCCATGAGAATTGTTCAACGTCTTCAGCTTACGAACAAAAATAGTAGTTTATACTATGAAATCTATACAATACATTTTCAATTCATCAATGCATACCTAAATATCCTTTGACCTGTAAGGTGGGGTCTTTGGAGTCCGGACGAAAATCGTTTTCTTTCGAAACTTGGTAAGAAGATGTGACAAGATGCAATCCATATTATAGGGGTCAGTTTCTCACCAAAGAGTTAGTTCTAGAAGAAAACGATCAGTTCTGAAAAGTAAAAACGTTTATTTCTTGAAAAGTTACCAAATTTTTGAAGAAATGTTTTCCTCTTTCTTTTTTTAAATTGAGTATCCAATATTGCCCTGGTACTGAATGAGCCTTCCGCCTCATATCCAGGGGTATATTGAGTTCAGTAGTGATATTCATTCTGAAAAAATAAGACTTTATGCCATAAGTAAAATTAAGGAAGTATCAAATAATTCAAGAAATACTTGTTACACAAATGTTTTTTGTTCTTTTTAGAAATCGAGGGTCCATCGTTTCGGTTAGTTCTTAAATTCCCTTCGAATTTGCTCTGGAAAGACGTAGCTCCCAACATGTACAAAGAATAAAAAAAGAAAGTAAGAAAAATTGAATGAATGAAAAAACCCAGGACTCTGAAGATCCCCCCGCAAAGTTTACGGGTACCGAAGAACACCTTACAGGATAAGAGATATGATGATAGTTTCTGGGAATTTCTTATACTGAAGAATTGTTGAATCTCCGGGAAAATTTTCATCAGACACGTTTGTGGAATTGTGTTTTGAGTGAGGCTCAGCATAACCCTTTAAGACCCAATGTGACTTTGAAATCACATCACATTTTTACAATTATTTCATTTGAATGAAAGATTTTGTGAACATATAACTTTTTGAAATCATTAGGTACGTGCATCTACTTATATCAATAGCAGCCTTATACGAGTTTTCCGTGCACTGTAAACAAATACATTCTTAGTTCAAGAGGCATGACTTTTTATTTCACCAAGAAACGTTATATTCAATACACACGCGATCACAATAGTAAGTTTTTTTCAAACTTCAAGAGATGAGGAATTAAATTCCTTTTCTCTCTTTCCTTATCGTTTCAATCGATATCGCGGAGAACATTGTGCGAGAGCTGTTGAAGATAATTATTTCATCGGGCGCCAGGCTTGGTAATGGCCACCGATCCATTGTACAACGTAGCGAGACGTGTCGTATTTCTGATTGATTCCGGAAGAAAATTCACGTGTTATGGTATTCTTTCCGTAGGAGAGAGAAGCACGAGTTCCTATTACGTGACTAGTCATGACAAAAGAGCCATCGAAGCTAGTCTTCGCTCTAGCAAACGTACAATCTTTTCTCTTCACGATTGCTTTTTCGTTGAAATAGATATCACGTTTTAGGATATATGTGACCCATATAAATGAAGAAAAAATTTCGTTCCTTTCATACAGAATTTTTCAAGATTTGTTTTCATATAATCGCGAAGAATGAAATTCTCTGGAGCCAGTATTACAATTGAATTTATTGTTTCTCGCTCAGTAGTTCACACATGTCCAAGTTACAAATTCTTGCAATATGGAATATTCGAGTTGAGAAGTTTTGTAATCATAATGTCGTCACAAACTCATGATTACTTTTTATGAAAAAGTAGGGTAATCAATATAGTGATCTCGATCAAAGTCATTCCCATCGTGTTGTACTGCATGTTGACAAAACCATCATACGACACCGTAGAGAATAAGAAAAGTAAAGCTTGGCCCAAAAGAGCCGCCGCGTTGGAGGAGGTTTATTCCCACGGGGAAGAGAGAGAAAAAGCCGCTTTTTCTCTGTTTTGATGTTGAACACATTTTCCGCATTAGCTGTCGCAGCCCTCTTTACGCGATACTACGAGAACATTTTTCTCGCTGCGATTTTGACAGGCAAAAACATCAACAAAAACTACTTCTCTCAACTTTTTCATCACACGGGCATTAACTAAGCCGGAAATTCTTCGATATGTTTATATCCACTCCCAAACTCTGTTTCTACATTTCCATCTGATTCATAACAAATGTTTCAAGTTTGAAAATCTTCAAATTTCATGAAATTGCGTTTTAAATATTCCGCTGATATTATCGTGGCACGTTGCTAATTTGAATACTTCAAACTATTCATCAGCTTGTGTACAGTTAACGATTCGTATCCCAAGATTAATCACCTCACTCAGCGGTTCCAATAAATTTTTTTCATATAATCGAAGGTTCTTCAACTACCCGCGATAACGAATAGTATTCGAAATGCTACGAACACAGCGATCCTTGAAATATAACAAACTCGTACCAGATTCTTCGCATTCGATGTAGAAAGTTTGAACTCCGAGCAGCAACATCATCGTATAACATCAAAATATATAGCTCAGTGTGAAGGAGATGAGAAAAGGAAAAACGTAGGGTGGTATACGGAGAACATAAATTATTAACGAGCCACGAGTTGCCGGAAAGTCAGTCGGTCGTGGTCCAGTAGAAAATCTAAAGCCAAGGCGCTCTTCTGTGTACTTACGTTACACAATATTATACACGTCAAACGTGTTACAAGGCAAGTGAAATTGAAGTGGGCGCGACACGCTGATGTGTGTACGAGTCACTTGCTGCTAGAGGAATGAGTTTTAGTTCGTTTGACGGTTCAGGGCTTCCCGGACGGTGGTTTCTTTTCTATCGTAAATTGGCTATCTTCGTTCAATCCCATTCGACATGCCACGGAAAAAGACACTCGACTTTAAATCACCAACTTACGATATATTGTTCAAAACGACAGAAAAAGAATCATTTTTCTGTTCTTTTTCGTTGCAGCTTTTTTATTTTCAAAATTCACTCATTCCTCTATTCGAGCACCACGATAATTCACGAGAATCTTCAAATTTAATTCGATTTGGAAGTAACGAAATCTTTGAGAAATAAAAATTTACTTTCAAAATAAGTTGCATATTTCTTCAACGATTATTCGAAGATTCTATTCCGGATCATTGATCTTCTTGAATTTTGTATTTGGAATCGTGATACATTTCGTATCTTCTCACTGTCTTCGTATTTGTTTCGGGAGATTAACCTTCGAATTTGGAAATATTTGAATTGTCATGTCGGTTGGGAGTTCGAATCTGTACCGATTCCTGTATACGATTATAGTGGTTTGTCTGCTCCAGTTGCTTTGAAAACCACGAAATGTTTCACGTGAGAAATTCCAATTGGATGGTTAAGTTATTTTCAACATTCTGATTGAATTGATCGTTTCACCTCATCCCGAGGGATGTATGTGTGTGTATATATATATATATATATATGTATATATTGAGTAGATGGAATTAGAATTCCCTCCTTGTGAGATTTTGGAAGGATTGTTTTCATTGGAATAGAAGATATCTGAATCCGTGGAAAGTGGGATAGAGACAAATGAAGTCGATAATTTGTTCGTATACGCTTAACGGCAGTATTTAGTACGAAAGCCTGTGCAATCCTTCCATCTAATTGGAATTAGATCCTGGGATGTCGAATATCCGTGAATACGGAACGGGGCTTGCTCTCGGAATTTTCGCAAGGGTGGAACGCTGTGAATTCAAATTCGATTCGTAGAGGAATCTCTTGTCTTATGAGTATAAGGAGAATAAGTTCATGGAATTGGTATGCCGTGGAAATTTACTTCAGAATGAGGAGATAGAGCGTAATTTATATTGTCATGCATCTACTGTACAATTCGTCCTGGAATTTGCGAAATTATCGAACCGATATTCTGAGATTTCCTGAAATTGATGGATTTAGCGGAGTTTACTGGAAATTTCACAAAAACCACCTTCGTTTGGTTTGTTCGGGGATTACTGAGTATTCAATTTGTACGCTTTTCTGCCATCGTACGTAAAATATCTCCCCCGATTCTATAATTGTTTATTGCAAACAGCGTTTCCTAAATTGATCACATTTCAACAAAAACTTTTGGTTGAAACAACAAAACATTTTTTTTCAGTGTATACAAGCAACATCGATATTTAAAATTTCTGTTTATTTTTTGTTTCAGGTGAGTTATTCATGGCTATTACGTTATTGATTTTCCTGGGAATGATGGTGAGTAGTATTCAGATGGAGTCACGGTTCTTCCTGTAATAATTCAATTATACGAGGTTTATTATGATTCAATTGACTCCAAGGAAACTTGAGTGTGAGAATTAGGTTCCTTGGGGTGTGACGACGAGCTAGTTATAATGATCAGTTGTGTTTTTATTGGCCCAATCATGGATCGAACTCTGGGACAATACCTGCCGAGCAGATTTGGGCCAATAATTTTTTCATCCCGGTAAATGTTTTTTCCCCTCAATATTTCAAACATTCATAATGTTCTCTAAATGCTCACAGAAAGTTCTCCAATGCGTCGTTTTCGGAAATCCTTTTGATGCCTTTCTTATGAGCTCTGGAAGTTATCAAGATGTGATCCAAGTCCATTTCCTGATAACTTGCAGACCTCATAAGAGAGGCATCAAAAAGATTTCCGAAATCGACGCATTAGAGGACTTCCTGTTAGCATTCAAGGAACCCAATGAATATTTGAAATTTTAAGGGGAAAAAAGTTCACTGAGATACCTGGTTCATTCGTGATCAGTAAAGTAATCGCTCAAAATTTTAGTTCATGAGTTTTTCTCTTAAAATAACGTACGAGAATCATGTGAAATGATGTAACAAATGTGCCAAATCTGACGCAAACGTTTGTATCGTCATTGACAAGATCTTTTTCTTAGATATTTTAATCAATTCTGCTGTTCTGCTCACACTAATGGGGTTTCACTGAAGCATCATAACATAAACTTATGATAATCTAATAATTCCTTCCGAAAGAGTCATCTCGAAAACTGATGATCTAACGATGCAACATTACCATTGAGCCAAGTTCCATCCCTATTTAGAGCAATTGTGACATATATATTAATATAATTACTGTGCAGAACTATTGGTGCAAGCTTGAACATGGCTGGAAACAATCGTGGTAACTCTAGGATGGAGTGGGACCAGCCCTGACGCGATGGTTCTGCACAAATTCATAATTCATTCACTGATTATCAACACTCTAATGCCACTCATATGTACAATATTGGCTCAATTGTTCTAAATCACGGCTTGTTTCTGTGCTGGTACTAAGCGGACGGCAAGTATCAATGACTGTTCCTGGAACAATACAAATATACAATTCCTGACTGATCATTTCAAACAACCAGACAATTATGGGAAAATACTGGCCGAATTGTTTTCAGAAAATATTTGTACCTAAAATATATACCAACTCCGGAACACGGTTGAGTATTTTGTCAGTCTTGTTGATAGCTGCATGGGTGGGAGTAGTAGTCTTCTAAATAATTCAGTTTGGCACATTCTTCGGCGCTTTGTTTCTCTCTATTTTTCACTCTAAGTCAGTGATATAAAAATTATATTGTATTATTCGAAAAATGATATTCTTATTCGCATTCTCTCCTCATTCAATATTGAATGAAGATAAGTATATACTTTTGTTCCACATTTTAACTTTCATCCCTCATTCATCTATCTTCATGCATTTTTCTGATATTCCTCTACGAGTCTTGCTCATACATTCTACATTTCACCTCACACTTCGAATTTTTTCCATTCATATTTCAAATGTTCATCGCTGTATGTCCAGGAATTCCATTCCTCTCTTTCAGGATTTAATTTTATCAATCGGATGATTAAACTGAACTTTTAATTCCACAGATTATCACTGCGATTCACGTTCCTTGATTCAAAGCTGATATAAATTGTAAATCGTTGCATTGCAAATGATTGATAGGATAATTGACTGAAATCTTTTATCGAATGAACAATTTCGAGCTAAAATTTCATGAGATAGAATCTATATTATGACGTACACTGTCAGAAATATCTGGAAGTTTTCTTCAATTACGTATTTGAAATCAGGTTCATACACATTCTATATTGAATTTAATGTACAAAAACCATGCAAAGACCATAGATTATGATAAAGTTTCCATTAAATTTAATGTAGAATGTGTATGAAACTGAATTCATGGCGCGGCAAGCAGCCGTCACTTCAAGAATTTCGAATGAGACTGTACCCAAGTAACACAAGAAGTTCTAAGAATGTGCTCGAACAGTCTAAGAAGGTACTGGACCATTCTTGGAATGTTCGAGCACATTTTCAGAACTTCTTGTGTTACTTGGGTACCCTGGTAGAGTTTAAGAACGTGAATCTATCCATTTCGTTCAGTTCTTCACTTTTTTTCTCCAAACTCCAACAGGGTACAGTCTCGTTCAAAAGTATCAAAGCTGGGGGCTGCGAAAGTGGCGGCTGCTTGCCGTCCCATGAAACTGAATTCATGCACGTACTTGAAAAAAACTTCCAGCAAAAACATTAAAATTAATGCAGAAATTGCTAACAGTGTACCCTGGATCAGGGTACATGAGGTCGGATTTTTCAGGATGCATTGATTAGTCAAGGCATGCCCATGTGGAAATTGCAAAGTAGTTCGCTACTGTCGTAGCATTGTTGCTAGAGTAGCCAATACTCATAGTTTGAAAATCCCCTCTTCCTCCTTTGAAAATGAAATTCCTACCAAAGTTAAACAAACATCAACAATTTTGACCAAGTGCTGTGAGTTCATTTATGACGTTTCTTTTGTTCCATAATAATGTTACTTACATCTAATTTGTGAATTAATGAGTTCTCAATAAATGCCTCAGCCTCGTCGGATTCCAAGGTTTTGTAAATCAGGGTGAGAGAACGCGTGTTATAGACTATTGAATCGAGACAAGAAAGAAGTTAAACTTGAATAATCATCTCCAACTATAAATATGGCGGAAGTGATCGAACTAATGCCGGAAAGGTAATTCACACAAAAGAAATCCTTAAAATTATTCACAAGATGAAATCTTTCAAATCAAGTTATTCACAAAAGAGCTCCTTGGATCTAACGGAAAGTATACATTTATTCGTATTTTCTAGAAGAACGCGCATGTACACGTGATTTTACCTGACACTCGTCATTATAGGGATCAAATCTATTGAGATCTAACGGAAATCCGATATTTTCATGGTTCCAAAGGCAAGAAACTTGAGTTTATGAACTTGTCTGGTGAAACGGTAAGAAACGCCCGTGATTCTTCTGGGGAATAAGTAACTTATAATCAATTCAGAAAGAAACCATCAGCAGTCGAAAATAATTCGAAATTTATGGTTACGGCTGTGTGTTTTTAGTAATAGAGGATTCAAACAATCAGAGAGATTGCTGTATTAAAAATTCGGTTTATGCTCGGTTTTGGCTGTGAAAGGTTGACCCTAGCCGAAATAGCCAGAAGAAATTGCCTCTAATTGTAATTTCGGGATAAATGCTTAAACTACCCCCTTTTGACTGGATGCTGCTAGTGTGAGAATTTCTAGGCACGAAGGAGAAGACAGAAACTTCAGTTCATTTAATTTTCACATTCGCAACCTTGCACGTGTAAAGCCAAGTAGCTTCCTGATCAAACAGGATTTGTCCTCATCTTACAATACAGCGTAGCACTGTCCGTTGATTGTTTTGCCCTTCGCAAGGTACCCGATAAAAATTATTCCACAGCTATCATAAAAACGTGTCCATGTGTGCATGAACGTGGGGCCATTATTGATCTGAAATTGACCGACCTGAGCCAAGAATGAACCGAAATTGATCCCACATTCATGCACACATGGGTAAAGAAATTTTCTTTTCTAGAAATCGGACCATCTAAGACCTATCTTGGCTTCAACAATTCTCAGAATGGGCCTGTCATAAACCGTGCATTGAGACGCGTGACTTAATGCTGTCAATAACAGCACCCCTAGGAGAAATATAATCAGTTTTCCCTATTACTGATGAGGTACTGATGAGGAAAAACTCATCACCAATTTATTGGAAACTGATCTCTCTAATATGATTATCAAAATTTATATAAAACTGATCAAATTCTGACAAGTTATTGCCTTCCCACACAGCACTCAATGTCTCATTAATATTTCTAGAATATTACAATGTCTTGCTCAGAACATTCTGTGTGAAATATTTATTCAAGATCTTATACATAGTGCAGATACAATACTTCGTTCTAAATGTTTTGAGAATATTCCAATTGGAACATTGCACATATGATGATCTGTAATGTTCTGGGAAATATGCGATGGGGAATATGCTATATTTGTCGCAAATGAAATATCCTGAGAATATGGAAGTGCGATATTCTATGAAGCAAAATGAATTTTCATACACCTGATCTAAGACATGGTAAAATTTACAATTCAAGATCGAAGAAACGCCTCTCCTACTACCTATTCACTTTCCGTTTCAGAAGATTCTGAATCGATTGGTCTATATCCCACGGCAACAAATTGTCGAAATTTTTCCATCGATCTCACTCAGCACTTTGGACAACTTCAAAACTGAGGTAGAAAAAAACCTCTCTCCAACGACCCACTCATTTTTTGTGTCAGAAGATTCTCCCGATTGGAAATGCAGTCACATCTGATCGGGTTAACCCAGGACCTGGCTGGGTCCTGATCAGGTCTTAATCAAACATCGGGTTAACCCGATTGAATTTCTAGTCGGGCTGAATCGATTGGTCTATATTTCAGAAATTTCAGGAACGAATTCTTTGAACTCCCATCAGAATGATTACAATGAATGGCACTCTGAGAGTGGTGTCGTCATCTCGGAGATTCGCTGATGTGATAAAAGTCTTGACTCTTACTCGTAGAACCTGGGTTCAATCCCCACTGGAGGAATTGTCCAATAATCCACTTCGAAACAGATTTTCTTCCACTCAAAGTGATTCTGGCCAAGCTCATTCAACATTTGTGGAAGTACACGCAGAGAAAAGTTACCTAAAAAGTTATTACACTTTATAGTAAAGTAGGGACAAAATCACATTTTGGGGTTATGTATCATATTTTATCATTAAAATTACTTTAATTTCTAGTTAAGAGTGACAGAATTCTGTTATTTATTGATAGACAGTATAGTAATTTCAATGAAAAAATATAATACACAACCCCAAACTGTGATTTTGTCCCTACTTTGCTGTAAAGTATAGTAATTTTTAAGGTAACTTTTTTCTGACAATATCATTGGGACATCCGGTGCTGTGTGGGTTGATTCAGGAGAAACATTGATAGCGTAAATGTTCATGAGAAATATTCGGCTTGAAGAAGATATTCATCGTTATTGAAGGGATATATTTCAATTGAAAAAGTACAACTATTTTGAATATATGTTTTAACCAAAATTCAAAGTATTTCAAAGAAATTGAATTGAATTGGTTCGAATTATTTTATCCTGGTTTTGCTGTATCAAATGAATGAAACCTAACCTCAATAATTATAAAGAGTATATGCACATAACAGAGCTACCTTGGAAATTATTAGATTTCGTAAAGTTATAGTATGAAAGGAGATGGGGTGTATTATGCATACATAATTGTTTTGTTATTTATTATGAGTAAGTATAGTAGTAACTTGAATATTACCTCATGATATCTCATGATTGAGGTGGAAACACCATACATATGGTTCTATTCTTTGTCCTTGGCAAAAACTCCTAGATTTTATTTAAGAAAAAGTCTAGGAGAATTTTTCCCACGGGTTTTGCTAGAAATTTACTTTTTAATCCTTGGAAACATCTTAAACAAAAACATGAATTATTATTTGCGTGAAAAATCATGAATTTATTATCCTGATTCCACATCTTCATCGACATAACCTGCATTTTTGTGGGTAATAAATGCTTCGTTAGTTACTCACTGATCAACTGATCAACTACTGATCAGTGCCTCATCAGTTACTCGCTTATATCCGCTCAGTTTTTCCAATCAGTTCCTGGTTAGTCAGAGCGTTACAACCCTTGTCGGAAACTTTTGAGTTTGCTGATCAGCCCCTGATCAGTAAAATGGAAAACTGATTAGCGCCTCATCATTTGCTAGAGAAAATTTCTACCGTGAACTTTCTTATCCACTCACCCTTAGCAGAAATGCCACAAGTATTTACGAGTATTATTGTAACACCGCGTTAGAGAAAAACTGGATAATCACACGGGCTTCACCAAACATTTGTTAGGCACTCATTGCAAGACTTCTAGTTTTTCTCTAGCGCAGCGTTACAAAACTCGTAGATGCCTAGAGCTATTCCTATTATACAGTGGAAAATTTTGTGTATTTCTAACACACGTGTACGTCCCAAACGATCCACTCAAAGTTCGCATTGAATATTGACACAAAGAATGTATTAAATCAACACAAAAGTGTCAAATTCGCATAAAAAATCTGTCAATTTGATAATTTTTTGTGTTAATTCTCAACATGAATTTTGAATGGACTGTTCTAACAAAATCTTTCACTGTGTAGAGTAACATTTTCAATGATTCCTCCAACTCCTGCTCCCCACTGACATATCAATAGCTATTACGAGGAATGTGTATTTGGTTGCCAGTGTCTGAATAGTCAGTTTCAATCGTGACACAACGTACTTCTATTTTAGAGATCAATTGACATGCTTTATGACGGAAAAACTGAATCCATCTACAGCCGAAGTTCTTCTGAAGTTTCCGGATTTACTGCTAAAATGATTCATCCTGCGTTCCTAGCTCGCCATAGTGATGTACTTTGACATTCTCTTTGCGTATTTCATTTTACACCTTCACTTCAAGCTTCATATTTTCTCTCCATCCCTTTGTGTCAAATTTCCACTTGAACTTCGACCTCTCGATTTTCTACCAATTAAACACATGCAGTTCGTAACTTTTAATTCACTTCCAGCTCACAGGAGGTTCTCTTTTGTCGAGATTCACATTCACATCATATGTTGTGAAGGTACTCTTCGACCAGTGTCTTTAAGCATCAGTATAGTCGTTGACTTAGATCTTCTCGATGTAAATAAAAAAAAAAAGAATTTCACTTGCAATTAAATTTTTCTCGCAAAGTCCTGAAAAAAAGTGGACTGGAGGGTGTGATAGATCATCATTTTCAATAGTTTTACAGCAAACAACCCCATTTATCAGCAGATCGTGGGAATATGTGTTACTAGCGGTTTACGAAGTGGTCCAAGCTCATGTTGTTTGATAATTCACGAAAGCTATTCAAACTCAAAATTCGAGAAACCAGTCAGCTCGTTATTTTATTGCCGATTTTAAAATCTTGTGGAATTATTTACGTTATATCTTCATCAACTTCATCCTCATTGAATTTATTGCCTTTGGAAAAGTAATTATTGGTATTGAAAAAAATGGCAAAGACAGAACATGGAGGTCAAGAAAGAGGGATTACTTCCGAATGCCATTATTTTATCTTTTGCAGGATTAATGCGATAACTGAAAATGCATTGAGTTTTGATTACAGGCTGACCCTGAAAACTTCGATCGGAATCTGTCGCTCAACTGATGTGATTAGAGGTGGACTCGAGTCTCTTGAGCGAAATTCAAAAATAGTTAATATCATTCAATTTTACGATTTTTGAAGACAAATTTCTACATCGAGTCAAGTGTGGGCATGTAATAGTTGGAAATAGCACGTCTGAGAGGATAAAATTAATCGCATCCAGGACATAAAGCAATTTTTCTCCACTCGAGACCAATACAAGACAAGACCTTTCTCGAGACTGCAACAGTTTTGAATAAACCTGTTCAAAATCGAAAAAATATTTTCAAAAGTTTTCTTCTATTTCATTCTTCAAATAGTTGTACATCGACCCAACGAATCTTCCCTGGCGTGTATGAACTCTGGCTCACTCTGGCCCAGTCTTGGGCCCATATTGGCAGGATGGGGGGACCGGGGCGGGACCCATCGTACATACATGCTAGGGTTGCATTAGAACCGATAAAAGTAAGTTTCGTTGGTTTTACTCAAGTCTCGAGTCTAGCCCTAGTTGTGATTTTTTACTAAATTTTGTTAGAGCTCGTTCGAATATTTCTTTTGTATGGTCCATATAAAAAGTTGCAGCAGTTGACCGATAGATTTCGGCCGATACTTTTAAAGTCATAATTACCGTGGCATATTATAAACAAAATAAAGAATTATTAATGTGATACAGGGTTGGAAAAAAATCATGTTGCTCTTTGGTTTAAACCCATTATTTCTATTCAAAACATCTTTGAAACGCTTTGTTTGAACCAAGGTGTTTTAAATATACTGGCCCTGTACTCAGAACACAATATAAAAGAAGCATTAGAACTTTTTGAATATGGTTTGTGTGTAAAACACTTTGTTTAAAACAGCTCATTTTAAAGATACCAACCCCGATCTGATATTCATCTTATCAATTGTATTCGCTCCCTATTCTTCCTCAAGTTTTCACTTCCCCCAACGAGATATCTAGCGTTGGAATCACCACATCTAGATCTGGTGTAGTCTGGTTTATGATCATGATCCAATGTAAGTAATGATAATGTGATATTTCCAACGTTTCAATATAATTTTTGGACTCCTCAATATTCTATCCATGAAAAATACAGAGAAATTGATGATAAATTGTTGAGAAGTAGATTTTAGTAATAGACTCGGAATACGTCAAACGTTCCCTCGGATTCGTCATGAAACAAAATCCAACAAACACATAGAATTATTTGATTGAATTTACAGAACACTTCTCTTTCATCGTACTGGTTACTCGAATAGAGATTCGTCAGTACCGAAGCTACAGCATGCTTCAGTCTAGGACATAGCCTGTACATAATAATGAAGTTTTCTACTAGCTTAGAGCATCTCTCGTTTCCAGCTCATCAAACGAACGTGGGTATTTAACAGTCAACAGGATAATTCGAGTATATTCGAAACGGTAATCATGTGTGCGGGTGTGTATGTACGCTTGAGACCAGACCAATGTACGGTAGGTAGTTCGAGAACTGAGTTAGGATGATGTGTATTCTACTCATACATATAACCGGCTCGCACAAAATCAATTGTCAACCGCAATCTCCTGTCGACCTGATGCTGGCAGCAACTACGTTAAGGGATTGAGAGAATCGGATACGAGTAGCTCAAGAGCAGGAGAGATATGGGGTTTCTCCGAATCTCTATCGATCCATTCATTCATGGATTGATAGACGAATCAATCGATCGTGATGGATGCTTAATTACTCACACCGATACCTTACCTAAGATGAAAATATGTTTCTAAGTATCATCAATCGAGTGTCACAAAATCGCCATGTCAAACTCTCCGTTGAAATTTCACTTAGAAAAATGAGACCACACGTTCTTCATGTGTGTCTTCATATGGTTCATTAGAATTACTTTGATACTCTTTCCTTGTTTATGCAAACAAGAACAGTGCTTTTAATTGTTGTTTCTTAGAGAGCATTCGATATGTAACTCCCACGAATACCTCCTCTATTCATATCAACTATAAAATTGATAGGTATTTCGCGCCCGTTCCGTGAAGTTCAGAGGATGATTGATTTTCTAATATTCAAGAAACGATGATTGGAATTCAAGGAATGTGAGGGAGTCTCGTTTGGTTTATCTGTTTTAAAAGTGAAGGAAATCGCTGTGAAGTATCGAATTCCGATCATTTTTCTGGACCTGATCCTATCGCAAAAGTCGAATTCTAACGTAGAGTGTTGGGGTATCGCTCGTGTGAGATGTATTTGAGTGTGAACGTAGTTTATCGAACGCTTTCCGAAGTCGGAACATAATCCCAGAGGCCAAAATTGACACAGCTCATGTACTTTATGAAAGATATATATTTGGTGCTTATCCTAGTAAAATCTATACAACTGATTGTTTTTATGTTATTATCATGAGCCATCAGGCAATATCGATTATAGCTTTAACGTAAGTGAATGATCGATCTTCCTACCGAATTATCAATTACCGGTAATAGAGGATAGGACAGATTTGGAATCGTACTATTCTGTTGTTTGGCTTAGTTTTTTTTTTCATTCCCACCGCACCTTGTCAAGTGTATAAATATTGATCTCGTTCGATTCCCCTCAATCATTTCGAAAGTCGATCGACTACGTGACTGCATCATAAATCGTTTTCCAACCTCCCTTGATGTTGGTAGAAACCCTTCATTCCGTGGGATTTCTCTCCTTTCTCGGCACATCGTTACAGGGCAAATGCCTTTCATCTGTCAGACTGCTGTTGCTACTGTTTCTACCAAGACTAGTCACAAAACTTTTGGGTCTACATATCCATATACGTACACATATCCGAGTATCTGTGGTGATACGTAAGTGCATGCCGTAGGAAAAGACTTGACTCAAGATGGATGAGGGAGTTTATCGGACCATCGATAACCCTCTGTTTGCTCAACTTTTCTTTTTTACGGTATAACGAGAAAAGACTTGTTGGAATATAATTTATCAACTAATTAGATCTTTCACCTACGCTTATTACCTCATATTTTTACGCGAGAGATTTGTTTTTTTTTCGCAATTATCATTTATCTGACTCGAGGTGATTTTGTACGCTGAACTTATTACACGAAATCCCAATTTCCCTGAACTCAAATGAGATCGGTTCTTCATTAGGGCTAACGAGAATTTAACGAGATTCGTATCTGTGAACGAAAAGGTTTTTTCGCTCAGAAACGCTGAGTTTGTTTCTTGATTTGATTTATCATGTGATAAAAATATCGCATTAAATTGGGAGAAATTAACGAATGATTGTAAGTATGCATATGTTTCGATTATTGAAAACATAGATGGACGTTTACAAGGCGATGACTTATTCTTATAACGGTCATTTGTTACAAACCCTCTTGGCAAAAACCTTGATTTTGATACACTTGAATCCAATATGAATACCCAAGTGTGTATTAACGGTGGGCCCGACTTACGCCCAAGGTGGGTGCCCATGCTGCTAACGTTGGGCCTCGCTGGGCAGACGAATGGAGCCAACCCTGAGATGATAACATCGTTCCCAGCTTGGCTGTATTGCTCCGCCCGAGCATTGGTAACACCATCGGCCCAGTATGAACCCAGGCTAGGCAATCAATACTGTCCCTTCCTTTTTTTTTCTCCCAGTGGGCACGAATTTCAGCCCCACTTTGGCCCAGTCTTGGGCCTAGTGTTGAGCCCCATTGTGCCTATATGGGCTCAAGACTGGACCAAAGTGGGACCAAAATTCATACACGCTGAGAATTGTACACACATGCTCGGGATATGAATTTACCACAATCTTGGCCTAACGCTGGTCCAAATTGGAGTCACGTTCAGATGTGCCCGCACTAAGATTCGTTATTTTCATTTTTTACCAACCATAATCGTGTGGGAAAGCACACAGGGCCAAGATTGAGCCAACATGGGCCCCATCGTCATTCCCCAATACTGGGTTAAACAGGATGGACCCAGCCTGGGGCCCATTGTCATTATAGGCAATAAACGCTTGGGTATTGTAAAAGAAGTCTAATAAATGTCTTATGCTGCTCTGCACCGTCAGAAATTTCTGTATGTTTTTTTTTCATATGAATTCAGGTTTATACACATTTCATATTACATTTAGTTTCCAAAAACATGGAACTACTATACTGAATGTCATAAAGTACATTAAATTGCACGTATTTAGAAACCATTTTCAACAAAAACACTAACATCAATGCAGAAATTTGTAACAGTGTATTGAAACAACGAAACCACTATAATAGATTTCTGAAGAACAGGAACAAAAGAATCGAACACATTCCATTACCAATTTTTCAGTTCATTCATCGCGAAAAATTGAAAAAAAGAATCGGAATTCAATAACTTTGTCATAGACCACCGAAATCATTGAATCTCGTATACATGAACTTGAAAGATTCAATTTTGCTCTCCATTGAAAAAGAATTTGAACTGCAGTAAAGAATTGATCCACATTATCATTTGAAACTTTTTCTGCATCAGAGAAGCTCTACTTGATTCTAACGTGATGGGAATTCCAAATGGGTCGTTTAGTGAGTGAAGGACTTAGGGAAAAAAAAAATGAAATTAAACGAATTATTCTTTCAAGAGCAGTCGAAATACCGACGGTAGAATGTTTTTTTTGGAACACGATTGAATTTCGAAATAAACATTTGAAAAAATACAATCCTCACCGTTTCAACAGCATCACATTATCCGCGCATTTGTCTCATCTTTTTCTAAATCCGGGCGAAGGATATCATTTAATGGGACTAAATTTGTCATTGTTTTGAAGTAAATTCTTTTACCCGCATTTTGCGGAGACCAACTTTTGTTTACAATGACGGTGATTCAGCCGCAATTGAGCTTCGGTTATACTGCGAAACCAAAGGTTTTGTTTCGAAGCACTTCAAGGGTTAGAATCAAGTACTCACTTTTTAAACGTTCAAAAGTGTGTGATCCGTTTTATTAGAATGGATGAAACGTTCGACATCAAGTGTGAAATCAGTTTTATTGAAGATGAACACTGTTTAAACGAAGGAACTACGTGATAGGTTTTTTCACCGTGTTCGCCACGTATTGAACATATTTTGAAATGTTGAGAGTAATTTTTTGAATTGATCACGCTGTGAACAATTTATGTGGAGGAAAAATCAAAATCCCTGTAGGGAAAAGTCTGAAAGTCTATACATAGAACAGCGAACAAATTCAGTTGGAGAAGTTGACATGGTTCGCTGTGGCCGCTACAAAATCATAAATGTCACAGTTAACAATATTGCTATGATAGTGAATGAATTGCAAAAACTTCACCATTTCAAAAAAAGTTACCTGGCGAAATCGGATTCTGCTGTCATAGGGATTTTTTTTCTTCCATGTACGAATTCTTGCCGTTGCAGCTAATTAATAGCTGGAACTGCAATTATTTGAGTTATGGTAGCAAATAAAGTGGGGTAAAAATTTGAGTGGCTGCCATAGCGGATTCATTTCTTCTTTTGCTTTCGTTACATCACCGTTTATTTTTGGTGCTCATCTTCAATTGAAATTGGACTAATTCCAGCAGGATCTTGAACTGAGCTGATATTCAAGATGAAAACAAGTTTCACTTCTCACTGTGAAGTTTTTAAATATGAGAAAAAAGGTTGATAAAAACGCTGGTTGGAACTGCTGACGTTAGAATCAATGCTTGAGACTTTGAGAGGATATTCTAGAAACGCAGCAGCAAAACGCTTTAAAACAGATTTGAAGTGAAGGGAAACCTACTTTTTTCAAAATAAAAGCCACCGATTGATATACATTTCAAACAGCAAATCTTTCGAATAGCCTTTGGTTCGAAGTAATTCAATTCACTCAAATTCCCCGTGTAGAAATTTCTCCAGGGCTCAGACCTGGGCCAGGTTTATAATCCCTACTTAAAAAGTGGCCCCAACTTGAAATGTCACGCTTTCAAATCTAGGCCCCATAATGGTATCAAATATCTGGGCAAAACAATGGTAGCCCACTCGGAACCTATATGGGCTGTGGGTGGGCCTAACTGGATTGAGAACCTTGTATTGGATGCCTAAGATACACCCTTACGGGGCCAGGGCTTACCTTAGGATGTCCAGGATTGATTTCTACACGGGTCCCTACTTGCAACGAGATTCTTGAACTTTGCATACCGCATAGAAACAAATAGACAGTGCCGTCTTTCATAGTTAAGGAGCCCTAGGCTCAGAATGCTTGGGGGGAATTTTAATCCATCATGAATATATCAATATGTTCGTTTGGCTGTGCAATTTGAATATCCATAGCTCATGTTTTGCTTTTTTTATTATCAAAAATTATTTTCTTGTAGAATTAAAAGAAAATTGTGATTCGAGGAGTCGGGGGGCCCCCATCAGCGTGAGGCCCTAGGCACGAGCCTACAAAGCCTATGCAGAAAGACGGCACTGCAAATAGAAACAGTTAAACTTCACAAATCTGGATCAATATGGACGAGAAAGCTCATTTCATTATAATCTGGCCTATGTTTATCCTACATCCAATTTCAAATACGATCATCCGAAATGTTATCTAAGCTCTCTTTCGAACCATAAAAACAGTCACTTGGTTTGTTCTTCTATTGTGTCGTCTGTCTCCTCAAATCACCTGATACACAGTAGAAAATTTTTCGTCATTATGTGAAGTGTTAAACTTTGTGTGTAGAATATTTAACATCCTAGAGTGTCGATTCAACACAATCGTTGTTAACGCAAACAAAAAAAAACACGATCGGGTTGAATCAACACTCTAGAATGTTGAATATTCTACACACAACTTTTAAAACTTTACACAATGACGAAAAATTTCTTACTGTGTACACATTCAGTAATGGAATCATTCTTGGACCATATGTATCAGAACAACCGGGCCATCAAAAATACCGCAGTTGCGGCAATACAGACTCATGAATATTGCCAGTACCGGCAGTATTGTATCCCCAGTAGTATGTAAAACGTTGTTATCATTTCGACTCTGGGTCAGTACTGTCAAATTAACTGGCTCTAAGGTGGTTGTTTATATTTGCCACTGCTGGTAACTCTGGCAACTGTACTGCGTCAGTATGGGACCAGGTTTCAATTTCCTCATGGGAATATTTCGAAAGAAATTGATGACATCGTCATCATAATTACATTATAAGCAGTAAAACCAATTCCTCATATTATTCTGCCTTTATTATTTTCTTTTCAATAACGTAAAGATCGTGAAATTATGGTGCAAAAACTACTAAATTCATTTGGAAAGCTGCAATGATTCGCTCAGTCACAATTTATCTAGCAGCGGGAAATCGAAGAGGATTATATATTCCATATCAGCTACTGTGTAATGGGTTGATATCGGAACTAGGTCTATATTTCTTCCTAGGATACCTTCATTTCTGACTTGAAAACACTGTCGATGACAGGCTTATCGGCTGGGTCTTTGATCTGTGATGCGTGAAAGACAAACGTATATAAAGCGGTGAAAAACGTGTTACGCTTTTGCAGTAAATTGCAGAGATCTCGTTGTACTTTCTATATTGAATTGTTTGTTCATCAATCCTCTCATTCCTTTTTTCTCTTTTGTATACATATCACATTGAATATCGATCGCTAAATGATAATATAAAATAATTGTCATCATATTTTCATCAATCAGATGACATTCGAATACCATTCACTCATGTATTAATCAACTTTGATAAATTATTTCTAACAAAACCATGAATTTGATTATGAATTTTGAAAGTATTTATGATACTTTCCAATATTATAGGTGCATGGAACGCAAAAGGATTCAACAACATGGGCAAAATATTATCTTATGAATTACGATGTGAGAATCGCAGTAGAGGACTATATCTGCGAAATTAGTCTATTCAAAATGTAACATCGTGAATTGTGCGGTTTTTTGATTGAATCACATCGAATATTACGATGTTAACTCCTACAAAAGAAGGTTATAACAGCAATATCTGTCTCTAACATGTGACAATTCCTGCTTTTTCAAGTGTGGCCCCGTGCTACAATTTTACCATCGTAATTTCAAAGATAATATGTTTTCCGTGAAAAGAGTATTCAAACAATTGTTGTATGATCCGTCCAACCCTGATGATATTTTGATGATATCTCATCGGACACCCATTGAATTTTTCATTTTTTGTGCCAAAGAAACCCTATCAGCTATTCATCCTGAACATTCCTCAAAGTGATACCTTGTTATGTCCATACATGTTACGTTATCAAATTATTACTGTAATACGTACTTTTATCATCCCCCGGTATATTCCTTTTTATACTTGTTTTTAGTACGGCGTAATATGGTTACATGAAAATATTTGCGTACTCATAAAAGAAGGTGATGAGTTTTCAGTGATAAAAAGAAGCAAAACAGGACGATTCTAAGCAATTCTACCTTAGAAAAAACCCGAGTAACATGATATTACGGTTGCTATCACGCGATTGCCATTATGAAACACTATTCCACTTCTGTGCTTTTATGAGCAAATTATACGATGCGTATAAAGGTATCCGAGTTGTATTCTTTCAAATGATTTCCAGTAACTATCTACATATTCTTATGGTAGGGTGATAAATGTTTATGATCAACCGTGACAATAATACCTGATGTAAAATCGAAGAAAGATTGCAGATTCATTATGAATTTACCATTTGGAAGATGCCGATTGTGCAGGAATTTCTTTTACAATGTCGGATGGATTGGCTGGCAGTTCAGTTCATTGCATGGAAGAAAATAAATTGTAGATAATGATTACAATGTTGCGTTCCAAAATTAGGAAGTGTTTTCCTGACGGTAATGGTTGTTCGTACACTGTAGAGTATCATATAGAGTTTTCATTCACTTCAGTGAAATATTCCATTCTGTGATTGTAGGGAAATTATTCCTTCGACACGAATGAGGGATTGTTATCTCACTTTGAGGCACTATTCTGCTCTTTGGGAGTTGAATTGTCAACAATTAAAGGAAAAATCCAACAAATTATAGTGGAAAGTGACTGTTCTACGGTGAAACTGTGCTGTCAACACTTTTCAAGGGAAAATTTCACAATTATTTCCTATAGTTTACTCTCTAAAATGGAAACATTGAAATGCCGCTGTCCCGCAGTAAAAATTCATGGTTAAAAACAGTGGCAGGTACACAGAGAAAAAAAACATTCTTGTATCAAGACAATATTGTTTTCGTTATATATGAAACACAGATTGTCTCAGTTCAATGCAATTTGCTTTGAATCAAACACAGGAAAAAACAAAATTCTTGATTCAAAGCAAATTGCATTGAACTGACACAATCCGTGTTTCATATATAACAAAAACAATATTTTCTTGATACAAGAATGTTTTTTTTTCTGCGTATATCGATTAGAATCCAGCAAATTTTCAATGTTGCAATCACGCGGAGAAAGAGGATCATTGAATGAATACTAGAAATGATGATAAATTGGTGACAACTAAGCAAATGATGGATTCTAGGCGAATGCCCAAGAGCGTACGAAGTTTATTTCAGAAGAACATAAATTATCGAATTAATCAAAGTATTGTCCATCGCTGGCTATCACTTTTTCCCATCTTTCGGGTAATTTTCGAATCCCGTTACGGAAAAACGTCTCGTCTTTCGAGGCGATCCAAGTGAGGAGCCAATTTTCGATTTCTTCGAACGAAGTGAACCGGTGGCTTGCCAAATCGTGCTGCATCTGTCGGAATAATCAGTGATCAGAAGGAGCAATGTCCGGCGAGTACGGTGGGCGCGGTAGAATATCCCACTTCGACGATTTCAGATAATTTCCCATGCAGAAATTCACCATTGGCGCTAGCATGGCGCAATGTAGATAAAGTATGGCCGAGGCTTGGCAACCAAGCATGGCGCAACACTGAAATGATAACATCATTTTATGATTTATCAATGTGTTTTTCCAATGTAGCCCCATCATTGGTGCAGAAGTGGCAATGAAATAGACCATCATTGGCAAACAATAGAAAAATTTGTTTATCAATGTTGCGCCGATGATAAAACTTTAAAAAATAATCAACCCCAAAATATGTAAAAAGTATGCGCATTTCACAATTTCCAATATATGTTATTTGGGATCTTATTATGTTTTCCTTATTTATCTGTAAACAACTCGGTGTTTTCTGTCGTCAAAGTTTGTCATGAGAAGTATACACAGTATGGATCAGCAGTAGGAGCCCTCTGGTGTAACCTGTAACAAAGAACGATTGACTGTTCTTCCAGAGAATTATTTGAGTCTTATATATTCCTCGTACACATCTCTCACTACTCGCGAGAAACACTTGATCAGTAACTTGTAGTTAGCAATTCAGCCATCAAATGTTGAAATTAATGAGCATGCCAATATTGAGCCATGTTATTACCAATGATCGGCGCTACATTGAAAACTCATTTTTACCCAGACTAGATCAATCGTTGTGGCAATATTCGACCACGTTTCAAATGATCCTAATTTTCAATAGAATCTATCGTTCAGTCAATGTTGGGCCAAGGATGAGCCTAGCAAGCGCAAAGCATGGCGGAATTGTGGATCAATGGTAGGCTGACAACCGAAATTCGTTGAACACCGATATCGGTGCAACATTTTATTTGTTGTTAATCAACATTGAATATTCATAGATTGCCAAGCCTCGCCTGTCAACATTGCGCCAAGCTATATTCTATTGTCAGCATTGGTGGAACCTAAAAATTTTTATATGGGTTTGTACTACTTTTGCGACATGAAGCCGAGCGTTATCGTGTAAAAGAATAACTTTGCCATGTCTTTCCTTGTATTCGGGACGTTTTTCTCGTAACGCACGACTCAAACGAATCAATTGTAGCCTATACCGATCACCTGTAATCACCATATAATAGAATCACCAGGTTTTAGCAACTCATAGTATATAACACCCTTTTGGTCCCACCGGATACACAGCATGATCTTTGAACCATGAATATTCCTCTTTGGTGTCGATGTTGAAGTCGATGGCAACGATTGACCGGGCATAGCATAGTATTTTCTTTTCTCGGGGTTATCGTAGAATATCCATTCCCCATCTCCTGTCACAATCCGATGTAAGAACCCCTTTCTTCGTTGTCTTTGAATCAGCTGCTCGCAAGTGAAAAATCGCCGTTCAATGTCTCTAGGCTTCAAGTCATAAGGCACCCAATTGCCTTGCTTTTGAATCTAGCCCATGGATTGTAATCGTACGGAAACTGCTTGTTGCGTAACTCCTAATGATTCCGCAATCTCCTGTTGCGTTCGACTCGGATCTTCGTCGAGTAAAGCCTCCAATTCGTCGTTTTCGAATTTTTGTGGTTGTCCTGAGCGAGGCTTGTCTTCGACACTGAAATCGCCATTCTTGAAACGTCGAAACCATTCCCTGCATGATTTATCAGTTGGAGCATTGTCACCATAAACTTCCACAAGCATTCGATGGGCTTCAGCTGCACTTTTTTTCCAATTAAAACAGAAAACTAGCACCTCCCGCAAATGTTGCTTACTTAAAACGAAATTTGACATACTTCACTGAGTAAAAATCGGGATTCTAGAAGAAACTCGGAGTGATATCAACTGAATATCATTCACAGGTGTCTAACCTCTCTGAAACAATTGAAATCGGTTGTGACTATGAAACATTCATGAGAGCGAGAGTCATCTTTTCAAACCGGACCGAACTAATTTGTACTCCCAATAGATACTATTATTACCTTTTATCTGAATACCGATTCTAACTCTTCATGTTTCTTTTTGTTACAGGTACGTATTGACAAAAACAGAGCAGATTGAAGAATCTTCGTCATCAGTGATGAAATTTTATAAAAAGTACCTAATGATGAATCGTGAGTCTGAATTAGTGAGGTGAAGATGTAAAATACCGTACGCAATTGAAGAAAATTCATACAACAATGATGTAAAGCAATGTTCTTGTTTAGAAACTTTTGTTTTCTCAAAGTATTTAGAATTTATATCTGAACGACTTGATTTGATAACATGCAATAGTTTTCCAGCAACACACATGAACGAATTGGAGATTGAAAAATATATATATAAAATATCGGGTTTAAAAAATCAATAATCTAATCAAAGAATCCACAAAGCCATTGTTCGGTATTTTCTAAACAGATTGATCACTGCTATGTAGTGATTTTTTTATCCTTTCATCATCTCGTGATTGGAATTTTGCAGTGAGTTTTTGAATGACATTCTCCCAATTCACAAGCAAAATCTACCGAAAATTCCCAATAAAGGATTGTGAAAAATTATAAGATTCAATTTCCTCCACTGCGCTCTGAATAACATTTCTAAATACGGAATTCACAATGTTGTATGAACGATAGAACTCTATTGGTTCTCATCGTGTTCTATGCGATTTGATAGAGAGTTTATGGTTTTATCGTGCAATTACTATACAAACAGTACCAGCGATTAGAAAAATTTTCAAAATAACTAGGACTTTTTCTATAAGAATTTTACGATAATACTTCATAAATCCACTCTTAATCCAAGTGTTTTATTTTAATAGGTACACTCAAAATGTTTGAATCGTGTAGTCACTTGTTAAACGTTCAAAAGCGTGTAAATATACTCATAAAACGGACGAAATGGTTTATTATGAAACACTTAATCTGAGTTATTATCATATGTACACACTTTCAATCGTTTAAAGAGTGACTACACGATTTAAGCACTCTAAGCGTATTAAAATAAAATACTTGAATTTAGAGTGTTGTGATGTTACTCTAGCACCATTTGAAGTTATTCTGATACCAAATTTCGGGATATTTGAGGAAATCCGCGTGGTATTAATTTTGACAACGCGTTTTTCACAGGATAGAAAATGTATTTATGATTATTTCCCGTGCAGAAATTGACGATGGATTCAGTATTGAAATAACGTTATTCGCTAATCGATAATTCTTGGCTAATAACGTTGCCATAAGACTGAAATGATAACGCTGATCAACACAGCGTTTTTCAGCAATCAACTGTGGACCGCAAAGAACGTTGAACAAGTACTGAATTAACGTTGGCAAACCAGTATCAACTATGGGCGTTACTACAACATCATACTGGTCGTTGGTTCAGTCTTGCTGCACTGTGAGCAACCAACGTTGGCTATGAGTGTTGTGCCAGTACTGTTTCGATTTTTACGGTTGGTTCAAGTCCGGCATTTTTTGTTTGGGTCCTTGCTTGAAATGCCTATTGAAATCCATTAAAAAATTCCTACCTGATTTCAATCGGTTTTTGCTATGCAAAATCAGGCCGAATTCCGACATTTTTTGTATCTTTATCTAAATAGTTCTAACTGCCCTCTCAGATTCAGTTGGAATCTTTTCCAAACCACAAACATCAAGCGGAATCGATTTTGAAATTGTTGTTAGTTTGTAACAGGACCTTCCAAATTTGAAATACCCAGACAGAAGCAAATGAAAAATCTATCGGGTATAGAAATTTTCCAACAGATTTTCAAAAGCATCCCTGTTCAAAGAATCACATTAAACTGATGAATCCTCATTAATTCTGATGCAGAAAACTGATTCAAACCCATTGGGTATCAATTTTTAATGAGTTTGAATCGGTTTTCTGCATCGGAATCAATGATAATCAATCAAGACAAGAAAAGTGGACAAGAAAAAGTAGATAATGCAACAGAAAATAAATTGCATCTGCTGAATTGGAATTGTTTCTAAGAGATGATTTTTATTCTCCTGGGATCTCATTATTTTTCACGAAGATATCACGGAGATATTGTTAGAACAGTTATAAAGTTTTTTTCATAAACAATTTATTAAACAGAATTCATAACAAAATATTGAATTCAATAATATAATTCTTAATGTTGAAAATTTCCTTCTTGATTTTAATAACGTAGTTGTAAAATTTAATAAATAATCATTACATTTCAGTAAGAAATTGTGAAATTCCATCACCCATATTAAATTCAAAAATCAGTATTGAATTGATTATAAAAATATGATATTTCATAAAGAATTTCGTATTGAATTTAAGAACTTTTCTACCAGCGATATTTAGACAAGATTTTCAATCCGTACTTGAGCTCTTCCTGCTTCGGTTTGAATAATCACAAAGAGTTCGTGGACATTGCTCGTGTGCGCATGACATTTCATGCATAACTGTCAGGATAAAAACATAGGGTATTAAATGAATCATTCAAACTAATTTGTATCAACGAAAGCACTTTGCAAAAGATTTTCACTTTTTCTCTTTCCTTTCCATTGTGTGTATCAAATGGAAACTTCAATAAACCTTGTAAAGACCCTTCGTCCTCAAGGGGTTTCAGCGGTTAGTGTGTCAGAAACCGAACACAGAGATTTTGCGTTCGTCTCTTAGGGACGTGATATCTCCATTGAAAATAAGTTTGTCCGATCGAATGTTTCCCCGTGGAACTACTCCAAATGTGACATGAAAGAATTTTTGAGAACAAAGAGGGACCGGATTTCACTTTTATTGTAAGTAGGATGGAATTTGTATAATAATGCGAAAAAGTATATTAATTTATTGATCAGTTTGAGTGAACATGTTGGATTCCATTTATTTATTCAACTACAGAACTTACCATTCTAACTTGAGGAACCAACTGAATCTTGTCGTATGAAGTGTTCTATATCAACACTCCACATAACAATCCATCTCTTGTGAAAATTGAGATCTCAAGAAGCGAGTATTTTCCAATTCCCTCCTAAATTGCGCTCAGATGCCTCTTTGCTTACACTTCCAGACCGATCTGTACGCTTCATCTTCTCCAGGGATGTTTTGTCATGTCTTTTGCTGTACAAGATGCCTCAGGAATATATCAGGAATGGACGGGGAATATCTCAACATAAGCTTATGAGGATGTGAGCGCAGAGGTGATTCCATCTAATAGCATTTTCTTCATACAAAAATATCTAGACAAATAAATCAGACAGATTAAAAAATTCTACCAGATGGAATTACCCCAAGTAGCAACAGAATATACTGTTAACGTGCTTCGAATATTCGAAATATGTTATATGCATATTCCGATGAGACCGTTTCATAGGTGCTATGCATATTCGTCGAACATATTTAATCGAATATACGACAGTACGTCAATTCAAAGTCGATTGAATTCACTGTAAAAAATGATTATGGAATTTCCCCTTAGGAAATGGTGGCAAAAAAGTTTCTCCACTGATGGGGACTTTTTCACCATAATTTGGTGGACTTTCCCTACTTTGTGAAGGATTCAACATCTAAGAAAACAAAATAATTGCTCAAAGAGATTTGAAAATATTTTTCACAGTGATATTTCTAAAAACAATACCCAAAAATTACTCCTCAGACACCCAAAAGACATTCCGAACTTTTCTTGAGATATGTTCACTTTCATATCAAAGAGCAATCTTTTGATTCAGACTTCATTGGATTTCTTTCCAAAGAAATGCCTTATTTTTAGAATGGAAGAGATGTTTTTTGACTTATTATTCTGATTCAATTGAAATCAGGTCTTACGGTCAACTAGAAAAAGAGAACACTCGACTGCTTGTACTCGATGAGCATGAATTCTTCGTGAAAATTTAGAAATGAGTTTAATCCTGAGACTCGGTGCACCTAATGAAATCAAGGCATGTAATGAAACTGCTAGCAGATTCATCTGGGATGGTTGCAACGTATAACAAAAGAGGAAATGCCTTCTTCCGTGAAAATGAGAAAGATAAGAAGAAGGAAAACAACACGTCGACTCATTTGTTTAAGAAAATGTGATTTAGAAAATTACTTCCTTCTTTTTAAATTGCAAACAATTTATTCTGATTGAATGATATCACTGTATATATTGACCATAAACTGACCGTAAATATATTGACCATAATGATGCAACTATTTCGATGCATCGAAGAAAATAAGCGGTGTAAAATGGAGTCCAAGTCAAATGGTGTCGGATTCAACACCGAATTGTGTGGATTAGATTTCACAGGGAGTTATTTCAACACCACAATCCGAATTTGACTTTTTGGGAAGATTTCAGGTTTCGTTTCTACCCCGTATTTTTTCACAGTGGGCTCGTAGTAAGTGCATTTGCAGCTGACAAGAAACGTAAAATGTTCCAATCTTCGATTGCTGGAGCGTATAATACTTGCTTACTGTGAAATACTATACACTAAGAATCCAATTTCTTACTCAGATTGCACATAAGTTCTAAAAGAGCTCATCATGAATGCAATGGATTAATAAAGAACTCTTTTGAAATTCTTGTGCTATTTGGGTAAACTGAAAGAAAATTTCTTTGCTCTCGTTCTGATAAATCTTGTTTCCAATGGAAAAAATAATTCATTTCAATGGGAAAATTTTTCATTGAAATGAAATTACATTCTTCAAATTCGAAGAGGAATATATTTCTGCAATTCCAATTTGAAGATTCTTTGTGTCAACGTGATGAAAACTTTTTCCATTGAACTCAATTTTTGTCCATATAGGAAAGGAGATTTATCAGAATGAGGACACAGAAACACGTTCTCCGTGTAACCAAGAACGTTCTCTGAGCCTTCAAAAGACCTCCCAGAGGTGCTGGATGGGTGAAAACCAAAATCTGTGGGACTATTGACACGATTTTGAAACGTTTTGGGAACTTTCGGTACTGTTTGGGCTATTTTACTTATCTTGCTATTTTAGTACGAAATCTAGTGATGTTGGAACATTATTTTTCTCCTTGTATTCTTGGAGGGTTACTAGCGGTTACCATCCGAGTACATTAGTTAGAAAAAGATACGCCTATGTGATAGAAAGAGAGATCCGATACCGTCACTATACTCAGAGAAAAATCTGGTTCTCGTAACCAGGCGACGTAGTTGATTTTGGCTTCAACTGTTTCATCTGGTTGCCACAACCAAATTCACATGGCTTTGTTCCGTTTTCCTGGCTATCATAATCAGATTTTAAGTCACTGCAACAATAAGTCCTTAACCACGCAAGGTTATTGACCATGTCGCTTTTTCCTCAGTGTAGCATCCCCTTAAACAAGAATCTTATGCTGATTTTTAAAGTGTTCTCTTAAAGCTTTTTTAAGATTTCTGAATAACCTCTGTAAGAATATTTTAGAAACTCTGTTAGTATTTTGGAATGAGTTCTTGAAGAATCCTTGGAAAACTCCCATAACATTCCCAAAGAATCCTCCATGAATTGTTTCAGATTAAAAAAAGGTTCTTCTACACGGAGAAAAATGCAGCTCGAAAGGATAGTCATCTTTAATAGAAAATTGGAGAATATTTCTTCAAATCTGAGAATATTTCTTAAAATCTGAGAATATTTCTTAAAATCTAAGAATTTTTCTTAAGTTCGTAATGAACATAAAACGGTTCAGATTTCTCTTGAATATTGCTCGAAAAACAATGAAAAATTATCAATACTTAACAAATCATAAAAACAAATATGAAGTTTCCAAAAGTCGCGCATGAAATTTTACAAAGTAAATAACAAAATTTTGGAATCTTATTTTCAAATTACAGAATTTTGTTATTCACTTTGTGAAATTTCATTCGCGATTTTTGGAAACTTCATATTTGTTTTTATGATTTGTTAAGTATTGATAATTTTTCATTGTTTTTCGAGCAATATTCAAGAGAAATCTGAACCGTTTTATGTTTATTACGAACTTGAGGAAAATTCTTAGATGTTAAGAAATATTTTCAGATTTTAAGAGATATTCTCCAATTTTCTATTAAAGATTACTGTTCTTTCGAGCTGCATTTTTCTCCGTGTAGCGATTCATCATGAATTGACATAACGAACCTCCCCAAGTAACACAAGAACTTCTCAAATATTCTATGATGATACACTGAATGTGAAAAGAATGTGCAAATGAGACTATTTTAGATGAATTCGTTAAGATATTCTATGGAGGTGCATAGCACATAATTATTCGAATCAGACTCATTTGGAAGTTCTAAGCGTGTTCTTATAGGATTTTCCAAACATTTTTTTAGCATTTTTAACCTCCTGTGTTGCTTGGCCCTGCCCAAGTAGCACAAGAACATTTCAAATATTCTGCGTTCATTCCGTGATCATGCATAGAATATGCAGATGGGACTGTTTTGGATGAATTCGAAAAATATGTTCTGAGAACATGCACAGAATATACTTATCCAAAACAGTCTCATTCGAAGATTCTGAGAATGTTCATAAAACATGCTCAAAACTTCCAAGAACCTTCTTAGCATTTCTAACCTGTTGTGCTACTTGGGTGGTGAAAATGAAGCGTATATGGTACACAAAGCGCGGAGGAAGCGTATACGAAGCGAAAAATGTTTCAACATCTTAAAGATGTCTTTTAGAAATGTCTTGAAGATACATGAATTCAGGACTCTTTTAGACGTCTTGAAGAACTGCTTGCTGTGTGGGACGCTTCCCTTCCACCAGGGAAAGTGAACAAAATTTAACAAAATTTTTCCACCAGGGAAGAACTCATTCTAAATTTTCATTCAAGCACTTTTGAAGAATTCATGAAGAATTCTTTATGACTACATTGGGACCAGCTCGCTGTGTTGGCATACTGATTTTCTTCACATAAATTCCACAACATAAAATTACGATAACTTTTGGAAAAATGAGAATTCGATTCATGTCCTAAAAACAAAATACACTTCATTTCGATCGAAAAACAATCACGTTTTCTCCGAAACAAGGAAAAACTTGTGATGAAAATTTATTCCAAGTTCGATGAATCAAAAATTTCAAATCTACATCACAGAAATTATTTTTTAATCATTTATACATCATTATTGAAACAATTTTGTATACTTTTTCCCGTAGAAAAACAATTTTCAAAAAATAAGTGTTTTCATACACTAAAAAAAACTTTGGGAAAATTCCATTAACGTACTGGAAGCAATTAACCTGTACATTTGTACTGAAAAATTACATTTAAATCATGAAAATTCCAGTACACGTATCAGAAAAATTCTTGTATTTATACTGGAAAATTGAAGTAAAAAACATGAATTTTCATGTAAAATACGGAAAAGTTCCGGTACAACAGGAGCTTTCTTATACGCAAGCTGAAAAATTCGTCATAAACAGAAATTTTCCAGTTCCTGGGTACCGGAAAATTCTAGTTTTTTTTTTCAACAGTGTAGGAGATCAGCGAATATTTATGTACGGCACTGTTCAAGAGACCGTCGAAACGCGACGAAAGACGACGCCAGCCGAGAACGCCATTACCCGTTCGGTATCATTCGGCATTTGTTAATAGAAGCTCTATCCTATTTCGTAGAAGCGTTCAATGCACATAAACGTAATCATCGATTCAGTTGTCATTTAATTTCCATAGATCTAAAAATCTTTCATAATAGGTTTGTTGTACATCTGTTGCATCATTATTTGCATAGAAATAATGAAGCTTTTTTGTCATTGATTTTGTTCAGTTGGTTCAAAGCGATCGAAGTATGAGAAGAATCCTAACCTTCCCAGAGAATTCATCATTTTCGGAACGATTGAATTACGATGAAACAAATGAAATTCATAATTGAAAACGTTCACGCCAATGCATTCGTGAGAATGAATTATCCAATTTGGATATGCTTTCACTCGAAATTCAAGAAAATAACTGATGGTGTTGGTTGAACGAAGTATCATCACGGTTTCCATTCAAGGTAAGTGCAACAATTTTCGTTTTATTTGAGATCTTCAAATTTACATTGTAGCTTTGCAATTTTATCGGTTCTCTCAAATATTGAATTTTCAATTGAGAAATTTCATCAATTGAAACAGGTGCCACTAATGATCAACTATCGAGTATTTACATTCAAATGAAACGATGAAAGTGTGGGGTTTTCAAATAAATACTTGGTCTTGTGTGTACAATTAACATTTGATGATAAAAGCTTGGATTTATAATCCTTGTTACCTATGAATTTTGATTTCTACTGATTACACAATATGCAAAGTATAAGAAAGTGTATGGAGTATCGTACGTATTGAATTTATGAATTTTTTCATTGAATTTTGATATGTATTTTGGTTCTATTGAAGTACGTTCCAAACATTGGGAATATATTATTGTATTTGTATATTATTTTGGCATTGAGTACAAGTTATCGTTCAAAATTTGACTTTCTTCAAGCGATACAATGTTGAACAGAATTGAAACGACAATTTTATACTTTGCAATATTTTGATTTAATTGAGGCATTTGCCCGTAGCTTGTTATAAACGATTTGGCTGCTGCCACGCCGCTAGTATCCCCTCAAAGAAATTCAATTGTGTATGAACGATCAATCTTCTCTAGATATGATACATGTCCAATAATATCAATTTTTTCACTTTTTGTTAGGGATTCGATAGAGATTCCAGTGATCATGTACTAGAATTCAATTTTAATGACATAGTTTTAATATTTCATTGCTCAAAATCAAAATTGTTTCAAAAAGCTGCAATATATTTCTAGTTGGACCTTAACTTGAGAATTCACTGCACCTGATCTATATATTATTTAAGAAAACATGAATTGTGTATACATTTTGTTGAGCGTAAATTACAAAACAAGCAGAACTCTGGAGTACGTAATGTATTATGCATCGAATATGAAATTTTAACTATGAAAATTTCAACCTAATTTCATTATATTACAATTTTGCAATGAGTTTTCTTAAAATGCTGATTTTATGACACATGAAATTGAAATAATATTGCTTCGAATATCATTTATTATCGTATAAAGGAAGTACATAGACCATATTCACATATTTGTCTTGAATTCAGAATAGTTAGGGATTGTATTTGCAAGTTATTTACTATGAGTCATGTTCCCTCTGTTTTAGGAATGAATATATATCAGTTAATGAAATTTTATAATAAATCAATATGCATATATTCAGTACAATTGAGTTTTTATTCGTATCATATTTTATCTTCAATTTTGGGATAGAATGAACAATGCATACAGATATAATATTTTATACTTTATCTCAAAATCGATAACAGATATGTAATCATTTTGAACACACGCTGTGAGTCTCTGTAAAACATACTGAAGATTATTCAGTGGGGATTTGATAGAGGATTTTATGATGATTTTCAAATAATTCTGAAACCGACCAAATTCTATCAAATGCAGCATTTGTTTTTTAAATTTCTAAAATCGATTGAACACTTCTCAAGTATTTGTTTCTACCACTTTAACCTTCGATAGATTTCATATTCCTAAATGAATGTCAGTGATACATTAACTATTTTCTAAATTTTCAACAGTGATTTATTTATTATGATTATTCGTATTGCAGAAACTGTTGATGTTTGAGTACGGTATGACTTTTAAATTGAAAATATAAGTAAATATTGATCGATGAGTTGATAATTTGAGGCAACTTGAAATTTGTGAGAATGTTGATTCGATAATTTTGTTGTCTTGTTTATTGATATATGATTCCTATATATCGATTCCGGTTACAAAACTGCATATTTTTTGAATGTTTTGAAACTTTCTTTTGTTTCATCCGAAACTAAAACCCAGTGGTCCTAATTTTTTATTAGATTTTGAATACTTCTCACATCAGAAATTAGTTGATTAGTATTCAACGAATGATTTTCATATTTGACGAATTAAATACATTGAAACAAAGAAACATTGCTATGTAGCATCCAGACAGCGATGATTCATGTTCCAAAGAAATTTCAAATTAGCCATCGCTACACTATGAAAAATCGAAAACGAGATTTCCCGTTCCTAATTCTAAATCTAATTTGAAGAAATTTGTAATATCAGCATTCCGAATGTAAGCAAAATACAAAGTCGAAGTTGGATTTTCACAAAAATTTTGTGAAGACATTAATCTGAAAATGAAATCGGTAAAAACTTCAATTAGAGTAGGTGATAATTGTCCTACATTGAAAGTGATATATTTACAGACGGTTGTAAAATTACAGATGTTTGATAAAATCGCCACACCGAAGGAGAGCATCTAGCGATGGCTAATTTGAAATTTTGTTCTGGATATGAACCATTGCTGTCTAGACGCTGCACAGGAATGCTTCTTTTTTTCAGTGTAGGTTTACAAAAAATCAAGACATGATTGTTGTTGAGCAGCTGGGGGTTATTTTTGAAGTAATTCGCTGTATACAATCCGAATCACCTCAGGATTTTCAGATATTTTAGGTTTTTGACTACTTTCAAAGTTATGTAAAAGGCATAAAAAAAAAATTTCTTCTGCAAATTGCATTATTTAATACTACTCTTACCTTCATTTAAAATTACGATCATTTTAAGTTATGAAATGTATTCTAATGACATCATCAGCATGCATTTACATTATTAACCCTTTGAGGGATGAATTTTTCTACTGGCTGGATTCTGTTGAATATGTGTAGTAGAGGTTTTTACGGTCGTCGAGCACGAATATGAAATCAGAAATTAAGATTTTCATTCCCACGATGGCAGATCTGAAGTGATCCCTCAAAATGTATACAAAATTATATTGATATCTAACAAAACGCAACTGAGAGTTTTCAGAATCGCTGATTGTAAATATGTTAGGAAATGAAAATTTTCATTTACCATAATTCTTGGCGACGCCCTCAGGAGACCCTGGAGATAAATTTCATGATTTAGAATGCCATAATTTTTCAAGGAAATGAATGTAAATCCTTGAATAACCAGTGAATCAGGAGTCATCCATAAATTATGTAAGATGTCTAGGTGGAGGAAGGGTTCATGAAATGAAACCGCAAAAGTAGCTACGAAACCCATTATCTGGATACGTAACCCCCAGTTGCCCAACAACAGAGTCTTGTAAATCTGTGTTATTATTCCAAAAACAATTATTCACTCAACATTGTCTCAATTGATGTCATGTTCAGTTTTATTGCGATGCCATACATTCTCATGTACATTGCATATCATACGAGTATCATGTATCCGATACATTGATGGATACAATGGATTATTAGAAGTACTAATCATTGAATGTTACCATTTATTTCTAGAATACGTTGATTAATTCAACCGCCATGGCAAAACTCGTACACCTGAAGATCCATTGAAAAAGAAAATTGGACGTTCGAGCTTTATACGGAAACATGCAAAATGTGTTGCCGCAGAGGTTGGCGATAGACAAATTTCAAAGTAAGGCTATGTAACATGAAAATTACATGGTTTATTATTCCAAACGAATAATTCATATAAATTTCCTGTACTTCGGATTTTGTAAAATTGGATCATAATACGGAAAAGCAGATCAACTTGAAGAATACCATGATCTCACGTTCTGTTTATTAAATACAAATCAAAATTCAAATATATTATATTTATCTTGACAATACCGGAATAAAAGTACTCGAATATCGAATTTGAACTGGAGTAGGGGAATTCACTGTGATTATTTCTCATCGGTAGTGGCATAAATCATGTACAAAATATCGAGTATTGATGATTCACGTTGACGAAAAAATGTCTGGATAAGTACAGCAATTTTTCCTTGATTTTCTGTTGAGATGTTTTTGTGGCAGTAATTCTAAGATTCAGTAGGGCACATCGTACAGTTCATCGTACCTCGAATAATGGTTCAAATTTCAAATTTCAAAAAGTTTACATGTATGGATTTAATTGTAATGAATCAATTGGAATGATTACGGGTATATTTTTTGAAATTGTCACCGTTGTTTGGCGTACGATGAACTGTATAAATGTACTCAGTGTAAGAAACTTACACGTCTCTTTGTTGAATATCAGTCTAGTTTCATTAGCAATCGGTACTAAGAGATACCAGCGTATCATGACCGCGAAGATATTCGTTGGAATCAATTGGCAAACTGCTGGTTACCAACCTTTTATTAATTGCTTCAGCGGTAGTTCGCTGAATGTTCTTCCGCCAATTTCAAGAAGATACTCATTTTGAGCTTCCGGAATGGAGCTGGCTTCCGTGTCTCGTATAGGTTCGTTACTAATGTTTTGCCATCGTTGCAGCTGATTTCAGGAACAAACTGCACTGAGAAGCCAGTTGTAATGATGACAAAACGTCAGCAACGGACTTATACAAAACGTGGCTCCACTCCGAAAGCTCGAAATCTGGTGTAGCCTTTAATTAAGAGATGAAGCTAAAACTAGCAGCTGCAGAACTAGCAACCAGTTCTTGAAACTTTTGATTAAACGTTGTTGAAGCTCTTTTCATTCTAGAACTCGATCGAGTAACATGCCATTGAACGTTTCAGATCTTTGAATCTTCAAGAAACTTTTAATGTAAAAAATTATGACAATCGGCTGCTAGCTTTACGGCTGCCAATTTCAGTTCCATGATTCAGAGTCGTTCGAGTACTTTTCGTTACAGAAATTCCAACTGTTCATTTGACTTGCCTCAATTTTTTCATCAACGCTTCCTACAAACTGTTGAATTAATTAACCGGTAGATTTCAGCTGATGAATCATGATGAATCATGATCATCAGCGTAGCGACTGAGTAAACATTTTTCCGGCAAGAATTCTCTGAACTAAATTTATGAGGTCTGAAATTTTAAAGAAATAATCTTTGGCACTTCGTTCACCGCGGTACAGAGCCTGAATTTGGAATTTTAAGGGGACTAGAGCACAAGGAAGTGGAGGGAAGGGAGAAGTCTTGAAAGGTACGTAATTAATACAAATTTGTTGACATTCAGAGATGACAATTTTATATTTCGTCTTCAGAAATTATTGGGAAATTCAGAGTGCGTGGCATTGCGCAATCTCGAGTACGTAATTCATTATTATCCACTTTTAATCTGTATTAATTACGTACCTTTTGAGAAAAGTTCGCGCAAAGTTTGACTTTTCGAAACATGAGTTTTGTACTACGATAGATGAAGTACTAAAAATAATTTCCTAAAAACTTCCAATCTTCGGATGAATTCGAATCAGTTCGAAGAATTCTTACTCTCTGGAATTTTTAGAGTGAGATTCCACTCTTTAGCCAATCAGAAGTGAGCTTGTCGAAATTTCGAGGGGAATTTCTGCTCTTTCATAGTGATAGTTCAAGGTTTGAGATCAGAAACTCACAGTCACTTCAATTCCAGATTGAATTTTTAACTCTAAAAGAGTGAGAATTTTTCACAGACGTAGATTAAATCTCTGAGAATTTCAGATTTTTTTATGAATTCAGTTCCGAGTATTTTGGTGCAGGAAGAAGCGCTCGGAGTAACTTACGTATCCTTTTGAGATGATACCAGCTTACCATGCGAGTAAATATTTTAAATATTTTGTCAGCAAGATTTCTCCGAACTGGATTTATGAAACAGTCTGAAATCTTCACAGAATAATTTTTGATACTTCCATCAATTGCTACACAGAGCCCAATTTTCAAATTTCGGATAGCAATTCTCTTTCACCGACCGAGGAAAACTTTTTTCGAAATTTCAAATTCATGCTCTGTATCGCAATTGATAAAATATCAAAGATTATTCCGTAAAGATTTCAGACTCACAAATTCAGTTCTGAAAAATTTTCTGGACAAAATTTTCACTCTGATGGTGATGGTCACTCTGGTATCCTCTTAAGAGGATACCAGCGTACCGACCGAGCACGGTTTTCTTCTACTCAATTACTCGAAACTGAATTGATAAAAACATGTGACATTTTCGGGGATGATTCTTTAAGACTTTAGCGACATAGATAAAGTCACGAAGAATCATCCCTGAAAATTTCAGATTTTCTGATGAATTCAGTTTCAAGTAATTTGGTGGAAAAAAACGTGTTCGCATGATAACCAATGGTATCCTCTTAAGGTGATACCAGCGATCCCCGCAATTGCAGCCCGTCATAGAAACGTACCGACTAGGTGAATATTTTCTCGGTAAGAATACCATGAATTGAATTCATGAAGGAATATGAAATTTTCAGGAATTAGTCTTCAATGGTTTATATATTTGATTTCGAAAGAAAGTTTGTGTTACCGACTGAGAAAAAAATGTTTCTTCGAAATTCCAAATTCGGGCGATATACCGGGATAGATACAGGATTGGAGATTGATTCCTGAAAATTTCATACTTCTTCGTGAATTCAGTTCAGAGTATTCTTGCCGAGAAAATGTTGAGTCAGTCGGTATGCTTGTATGGTGGGTCGCGTTTGCGGGGATCGTTGGTATTTCCTTAACGGGACACAAGCGTCGGTAACTCACGTCATTGGTTAGAAAGGGACAGAATCATATGATAGAAAGAGAGGTCCGTTACCGAGGCTACACTGTACAAAATATACTTCCTAAACTGCCAAAGAAGTTTGGCAGTTTTTTACACAAACTGTTTTTGTAAATTACCAAACAAAAGTTTGTAAACATTCAAAAAATTTTGTGATTTCACGAAGATTTTTGAGAATTCACAAACTTTTGTTCGGCAATTTACAAAAAAGGTTCGGAAATTATTTTTCCAGACCAAGTTTGTAACTTTCCAAGCATTTTTGTTTGGAATTCAACAAATTTTTTTTACAGGGTAGTATCCCGTTAATGGATCTTTTAGAAGCTGTATCTGTCGGTGATGGAAGTAACATTCTGTCTCTTTTCAACGAAAGAGATTGAGAAAACATAGAACTCTATACTTTTTATTTTTTACCAACAGGCAGTTCTTTACAAGATGTGCTTGGGACTGTAGTTGATATTTTGAACGATGAAATCTATTCTTTACCAATCCAACGTTGATAGAAAATATCAGAAGATCGGAGAAGACTGGTATTTATGCTTTCCACACATTTAATTTAACGTGAACTTGAGATGTAAGGAGATGTCATATTATTGGTAGACCGTTCTTCTCCCAAAGCACTATACGTTGATGATCCATTCATCATATTATCTTCACAGGAAAAGTCTCGCTTCGCTTTCTGCTTGCCATACTGATTTATTTCTCTCCCATACTGTATTCTCCATTCTCTATGCCTTTATTCCCTGGATTTCACAACTAGTACTTTCATAAATTGGATATTCGATGAACATTTGGAATGAATAATGAAGAAGCATCTCTAGAATCGCACTCCTGAGTATGAATTTGGAGTTTTCTGATGCTTTTTGAATATTGCGAATCAAATTCACTGAAAACTTCTGTCATCCAGAGGTTATGATCATGAAGGATATATGAAACATTCAAATTCAAATACAATTGCAGTTATATGTCCTCTTTTCATCACCGTTTTCACAGTTTATAAAAGTATTTGTCTCCCAGTTGCATATGCTTTCGCTCGGAAATTCCAACGCTTCCCAATTCTTAACCCAGACAGCACAAGAGAGTGTCAAATGAATTCTGGAAAAAGGAATCTTGTAGAACACAAAGTGTTCCAAGAGAATTTCAAAAGAATTCGATTCTTCAGACATTTGTGAGTTCCGTCAAAATTCTATAAGATTCCTTTGAGGATTTTTCGGGAACTCGCAAATGTCCGACGAATCGAAGTCTTTTCAAACTTTTTGAGAACACTTTGTACCCTGGAAGAGTTCTTTTTTCAGAATTCATTTAGGATTCTTGTGTGCTTTCTGGGAATGATATTTACACTTGCTTCAATTTCCTGAATTTGTCATACTTTTTCATGCTATCATTTTGTAGGCAGAAAGAAAAAGAAGATTTTATGACTACAAAAATCTTATTCATGTGTACAATTTTAGATCATGTTCTTTTCATAAGAAGCTTTTTCTCTCATTCAAAAATTCACAACGAAAGCTTTACTATTTCAAATTATTCATTTGTATTTCTATTCTTTATCTACCACAAATTTCCCATCAATTTTTTCCTCCAACGTCGTTCGGAGTTTTTATTATTTTTACACGTAAGATAAGGAAAAGCAGACACAATCATGATCTTCATCCAACAATTTTCCTGCACATCTTGGTAGAACTGAATCTCTTAAACCATTGAACGTTTGTCTGTAAGCACATGGGAGAACGTTTATCGACTATTCTCGAGAGAAATGTTTGATGTGGTTAGAATGTCTTACTCGCACTTGAAGAGAATATAGAAAAAATCATGTCCGTAGGATCTAAGGTTATAAACTGTATTTGTACGCAACATCTGAAATCAGAGTAAATAGAAGTATTGCGACGAATATATTTAGAATACACAGTAGACGATTTTATGCCAATTGACATATTGATGACAATTTGGGGAAAAGATTTGGGATCTAGTAACTTTGCTCAAATGGTGGCGAATGTTCTCAAGCGCATTCTCCATAGACTAAAGACTTGCTAGGTTTCTCTCCCTGAATAACACTAAAGTAGCTTGAGGAAATCAAAAACAATGTTTAGAAATTCATTTTGTACAGATTTATACACATAGGAAAATGCAGATCGAAAATTGTATGAATCTTCAATAAAAAATTGGAGAATATTTCTTGAAATTTGAGAATATTCGCTGGATTCGTAATAAAGATAAGATGTTCCACATTTCTATTGAATTTCAAACCCATCCTCCCCCCATGGAGCTCTACCGTGGCTTTTCTCTGAACACTTCTACCCCCTCCCACGTGGGAACGTGATTTTTTGTTTTTACACTAAATTAATTCCAAAAAAAGGAATTTTCATACTACCGTGGGCAAAAATAGTAAGATTTTGTTCATAATTTAAAAATTCTCAATTTATTCTTTGAAATCTATTTCGTTCCCCTCGAAGTAATCCCCCTTGGCCCCAATACACTTGTGCCAACGTTTTTTCCAATCCTCGAAACAGTTTCCGGAATAGCCTTCAATGCGCGTAGCGATTCACGTTCAATGTCTTCAATTGACTCAAAACGGTTTCCCCGGAGCGGTCGTTTGAGTTTGCTGAATAGCCAGAAGTCACACGGAGCTAAATCAGGCGAATACGGTGGTTGATGCAGCATATTGGTTGAAAATTTGGCGAAAAACTTGCGAAGGATCAATGCAGTATGCGAAGGTGCATTATCGTGGTGCAAAAACCAAGAGTTGTCGGCCCATAATTCCGGCCTCTTTTCACGAATAGCTTCGCGCAAACGACGCATAACACTCAAATAGTATTCCTTGTTGACAGTTTGGCCGGTCGGAAGGAATTGGGAGCGCATCACACCTCGATAATCGAAGAAAACTGTCAACATAACCTTGATTTTTGATCTGCTTTGACGTGGTTTTTTCGGCTTGTGCTCACCTTTCGCACGGTATTTGGCCGATTGATCGTCTGTTTCCGGGTCGTAAGCATAGATCCAAGACTCATCGCCAGTAATAATACGTTTCATGACATCCTGGTAGTCGGAAAGCATTGTTTTACAGACGTCAACGCGACGCTGTTTCTCGAAAAAATTGAGTGATTTTGGAACCAATCGTGCTTTCAATTTTCTTAGGCTCAAATGATCTTTTAAAATGGTTTTCACTGATCCTTCCGATATTCCAACGATGCCAGTAAGGTCTCTGACGTTGATTCTCAAGCACCAATTCCTTGATTTTATTGACGCGTTGATCATCAGTTGATGTTGATGGCCGTCCCACATAGGTTGATTTGACAAATTTAGGCGGTCAGAGTTGTTACGTCTAGGAAATCATGGTTCGAGATGTATCGAAACAAAACCTTCTTTCGGCAACTATAAGGAAGAAAGGTGGGTAACCTTCCTTGCTATTCAGAATTCTCTACTTTGATGTCTAGTGACAAGGACAGGGAGGAACGAAATATGAGCAAAGGAAATTCGAGTGAATACACAGAATTAATTTTGACTCTAATTCACTTAAAAAATTTAGTCACCAAATAACAATATTCATAAGATGATAAAAAAAAATATATAGAATGTCTCTATCTAATGTAAATTTTCATTCATATCTCCAGGCATCCCAAGCACCGGCATACGATACACGATAGGAGCAGATTTCTTGTAGCTCCTCCTGTGAGAAGGAGACTTTATTTAAGTCTTCATACGTGAGCGAGCTATATTCTTTAACTAAAACTCCACACCTCGCACACCTATGAAATTCCTCCTGGTTATCCACACAGGACCGGCAACTGGGTGAAAGCTTGAGTTTTTCCTTAGGTTCAGTTGGAGCAGCCTGATCGTCTAAGGATCGTTTTTGAAGGGGTGGGTTTTCATTTATCCGAGTTGGAGACACTCGAGGAAAGAGTTTTATCTTTTCGTTTTTTCACGATCTTTATTCTCTCCCCGGGTATCTCCTTAATTGATGAAACGATTCTCTCCTTTAATTCACTCAAAACCTTCAGATTTTTGGATAGGTTTTTACGAAATTTCCAGTATCCTCTGAAGGACAGGAGCCTGAGAGTTTGATTCAGTTTCCCTCCTCGAAAAATAACCCTCCTCTCAATAGATTTAATTTCTCTGAGAGAGAGGATATTTCATTAACCACTAAAAAAGTGATAATAATAATTTAAAAAAAAATTGCAGGCGTCTTATCAGGGAGTAGGGTGAAAGAAACAAATTATCAATGATAGAAAATTATATATAGGGCAAATTAAAATTGGATGAGAACATAAAAAAAGAAAAATAGTTGAAAGGAGAGAATACGAAAATATAAAGTGAGAAAATTTAGTAATTAATTTCTAAGGAAAATCGAGAACTGACAAGTCTGAATCACGCGATCAGATGCAATTTGTCCAGACTTATACAAGGAGAACGATTTCAATATTCAATTCACATTCACTACCAATAGCTCTGTGTGAATTGTATAATTGAAATTTAGAATGGAAAATCAATAGAATAGGATAGAATGTTCGGAATTGAATTGACAAGTCTGAATCATGCGATCGGATGCAATTTATCCAGACGTGTACAATATGAATGATTTCAATTTTCGATTCACATTCACTAATAATAGCTATGTTTGAATCAAATAATTGAATCTCTTGAAATTTAGTATAAAAAAAAAGAAACCAATAGAATAGGAAGAATATTGAAATGTTAGATTTAAATTATTATTTGTTGAGGTTCAACTCACGTGTTGATAACACAGCACAAAATTTTAACCAATTGAACGCCGGATTCAAACTATGACACTGTTTGAAATGGTATATATAATTCGAGTAAGACTGTAGTTGAATTGAAATAAGGGAAACTTGTTTGCAATTTTGGAGAAAATCAAATGCGTCTCCACAGGGTTCGACTCGATCTTTTATATGCTAGATGAGGGGCAATTTGGGCTTTTTAGTGGGGGCCTGGTCCTCTGTGTAAAAAATATACAGTATTTTCTTCTACGGGTTTTCCTGTTCTCCTACCATTACCCCAAACCTCACACACAATACACCATGGTATCGTTCCTAAGAAAATGCCACTTGAGATCGTATGAATATTCGGCGCTTTCGATCGTCGACAATTCTCAAAGGCGTAAGCATTCCTCCTAATGGAATTTACTCATTCTATGAATCAAATCATGCTATGTTTCCTTTGAAAATTCTCGATAGTTGTTCAAATGATGCATTTCTACAATGATAATATAGTAGAATTCACCAGGTCAGTTGGGTGAAAAGTCTGCAAGGTTTCAATAGCAAAAGGTAGCCAATGAAATCTCGTGAACCTGATGAATTCCACCTCTCATATTTTAGAAAAATCATCATACATTTTTGTTCAATCAACTACATCATTTTACGGATCTGAATTTTTGGCAGGAGACAGAGTATTAATTATTGTTCATAATCCTGTTTGAGCCTTAAACTTATAAAGATATGAGTATGAGAATCTTATGGATTCTACTGAAATCAATTTTTCTTATAGAGCTGAAAACGTTTAAAAGTTCGTATCTTCTAATTTTCCAATACAATATCAAATATTCCGGCACTCGACCACGTGATCGGTGCGTGTCAAACATTGAAGAAAGTAACCATTGTCTCATAATCCACGAACAATGAGACCCTTTGTTCAGTCACTTCCCCTTTTCGGGTATGTTTATAAATGCATTTCATAAGCTAACGAAATGGCGTGATCATATAGTTTCAAATATATATAAAAAGAAGAAGAGAAATTGTAGATGAGAAGAAGAAAAGAAAGAGACGAGGATGTCACGAAGTTATTTGATAGCGTATTTTGAATTTAAATCATACATGTCAATGGAAATCATTGCCCTATGTGAAATCAGCATGTATTTCCTGCCAAAAAATGGAAAAAAAGAGGAATAAAAAAACAAATTGAGAAAAAATATTCACAATTTATCTCTAATTACAATTTTTAGAAACAAAAACACATAAGTATTCCACAAGATTTGATTGGGGTACAAATTTGCTTCCGCCGCGTCGCTGTAGATGGTGAATGGAGAAAAAGGTGGAAAGAAAGAACACCTAAAACTTATTCATCGAGTTATAAATCTTGATCCGTGTCTGAAATATCGGATTTGGTATTCGGGTCAGCTAGTAGTAACAATTCGATTGTTCCAGGGCAAAATGATTCTGATTTTCCCATTTTTTTTGTTCGCTTCAGGCTGCTTAGAAGAGGGTCCGAACTCAATAATAGTCTGTTGTATATATCGAGATTTCATCCCTCCCTCAAGAATTTCCTCGGGTATTTTTCGCGGGATGAACGAAAATGCTTATTTCTAGCTTCTGCTGCCTCTTCTGACAACTGTCCTATGGGCAATGAGGCGTTTTTAATTGTAGCCGAACCATGAATTAATATTTTATGCATGGTAGGACTCATTGGATGCCATCCATATGGGTTGACATATAATTTCGCAGTCGCCATGGCATATTCATAGAATTTTTGGACGTCTATTTTATGACCACTTGAGATAGTTTCCAATATAACCTTCAATCTATATATTCATTGAATATCTATTCTTGTCATGTCAGCAGCCAATTGGGGATTCTCAAAGAATCTTCGGTTAGTGTTACCATCATCGGTGTTTCCGAAATTAGCTTTTGGCATGTCGACTAATAATCCAGTTTCTTTTCTGAATCTTCCCTGAATATGCTTTTTTCTAAGCATTCCAACCTCTTCTTCTTCAGGAGTTCTTTTCACTCTGTACTTTTCTACTGGCAATTTATACGCCAGATGCAAAATCCTGTCGTGTAGTACAGATAGTCCAAATTCAATAGCTGTAGAACTTGTATTGAAGTTTTTGGTCAGATTGTTAAAATCTGTAGATGTTTTCCCGCATATATAACATCGACTTGTTGATTTTGTATCGGTTGCAGCGTTACGCACCTCGCCATCGATCATCGTCATTTTGAAGACATGTTGAAACATGAATTCGGTCTCGTGTAAAACTACTTCAGTGGGTTTTAACTTCTTGACAGATTCTTCAACGTAACTGATTTCCTCCTTGGTTACATCAGTAGTTCCTTTGACAAACCTAAATCGTATTGGTCTACAATATCTAGGTGATGACGGTGTTGGGTTTTACCAAATCACTTTCTTATAATCTTCTCCACGAAGTATTCGGAGTGGTACAAAAGAGGTTGGGAATATATGTGCATCTGAGGCAAGATCATCGTCGAATTTTTGTTTATATTCGGCTTGGTGGGATCCGTCACAACCCCATTTACAGATAATTCTCAAAGAAGTTCTTCCATTGTTTTTTAGAGGACAAAGGATTTCTTCTAATGCTATTGATAAGCGCTTCACCGTATCATTCAATAAGCTTTGCAAATTGCTTTCTGCGCAGGTACTTGTGACCTTCATACAATCTTTGGGTGCATACAATTCTTTTTTTTCTTTCAACAATAGTTCATAACACGGATAAGAAGATTTATTGGTATTTCTAATGTCACGTCCAGAGATATTCGAAGAATAACCCTTTCAATGACAATGGCAAAGGAATTAATATAGAGTATTAACAGTTTAATATATAAGTTCCCCTATTTTGTGTCTGGACAAGGATGGAGAGAAACAGAACAGTTGAAAAAGGAAAGTTCAAATAACGACAATGAATTATAATAAAAACAATTTTTATTCAGATAGACATTTGAATAAATCAATATACGATCGTTCGTTTTCTGTCAACTTCAACAAATTCAGGTCAGAGTCTGAGATTTCGGTATATTTTTCTGATAATGGAATACAATTTGTACAATCGAAAAACTCCTTGTTATTTATTCGACAGTTATTGCATTTATTGATACGATTGAATTTCTTGATCAATTTAGCCTGATATCACTCTAATTTCTGTACTTTCTTCAGTATGTATTTTTGGAGTCGATTGGATCGAGAGGTATTTCTTTCTAAAGATTCACGGAGTCGATTCAAAACTTTATTGTTGGATTTATTTTTTTCTATTGATTCGTTGATCAATTTAATCTTCTCATTCATGAAAATGAGTCTCTTGAATATCTCTAGATCCAACATTGAAAACAGAGAAGGAGAGGAAGAATAAAATCAGAACACTTGTTCATTCATATAAATGTGCATCAATTCCTTACGTGTCAAATTCATCTGTTCCAACTCATCACCATGGAATTGAATGTATTTTTTCAATAAGTTTGCGCAACGTTTACACTTGAAAAATTCTATCTTAGTGTGATGTTTTGTTATAACTGAATTGTAAAGAAAAAAAAAGAACGAATTCTTTATATAAACCACAAAGTTGGTTTCATGTGGTTCAGATGACACGAGTCAGGTTCTGACACCAGTTCATTTTATGGTTGAAACGAACAAACCAATCTATACCGATAGATTAATAGTCGAAATTTATGATTTGTAGTTTCGGATTAAAATTTCAAGATGAGGCGAGCATTAGGGACACTCCCCATAGAGGAAGCCAATTTGATTGTGGTTCTCGTTGTATTTTCACTGAAGGTAGAATAGAAAAATCCTCTAACTTACTTTTACTGGATAACCACTCTCTCCTCCCCTTGGATGGAATGATGGGTTTAGGTGATTTATATTTGAACAAACAGCCAAATTTCACTAATTGTCACTTTTATTCATATAACAAACGGTTCTTTGAATCACAAAATGCACTTGATTATTGAGTTTTTAACCGCGGCAAAGTTGCTTACTTGTATGAAGTTTAGACCTAAACGCGCACGGGACTTCGAAAAACCGAGCGTAAACCACGACTTCAATTAGTAATCGAGAGTAAAGTTTTCTTTGTTCCAACTCTTCTCGTCAACTTCGACATCCCTTCTTTCAAGGTGAAGGTGTGTCGAAGATGATGGAGTTCTCTAATGAGCGACCACTTGGTCAGCTCTTTTCGTCCACACTGATGGCCGTCAACTGCATTCCTGCACGTATTGTTATGGGAAAGAAAATGAAATAGGCTATCAGGTACTGATAGCTGGAGATTTGAAACAGTGGTATCATTGAGTCTATATATGCTTTGCATGCTGAAACGATAGATGAAATTCACATTATAACTCTTGGGAACGGAAATATTATATTTCTATCTTATTATTTGAATGTTGAAATTCGATTTATTTGCAGAGTAATTGAATGGATAAAGTTTCAATTGAATATGTTGGATTTCAGAATTTAAATTTGAATACAGGATATTATAATGTGTTAATATCCATCACCTCAGCATTGAAGGTGAAAGAAGGCAGAGGAAACAAGAGAGAATTCTGACCTCGGAAACAATAGGTTGACCCGAAGTGTTTTTATACACTGGTTTCCAAGGTCAGTTGTCTCAACATTGACAGGTTTATGAGGGTGACTCGAAGTAAAAGGAAAAATGCAGGATGACGGTCCATCAATATAAGTATGGCCGCACTTTCACTTCATAATGTGAAAATTCGATTATCCTCAAGACTGCTCTTCGGACATATTTAATTGATCAAAGAAGATGAAATTTCAAATGTTAAGGGAAATTCTCTGAATATATAGCAAAAAAAAAGAAAGAAATGGTACGGGACGTAACATAGTTGACTCACAAATGCGACATCTATTTATTTGTCTTTTTTCTAATTCTTTATAGGATTGTTCGCATGATTCTAACTTCTCCCTTTCCTTCTTTGGACCACACCAGATTTTATAAGACATTTCAGAATCTAAATTGTTTCGTAGCAACTTTGTTTCTCTGACTTCAATGCAATCCTTCAAAAGCTCAATTTCAGCTTTTAATTCATTCATGTTCTATTAGCAAAATGCACACATTGTCTTTGGTTGATATTACTTTAATTGATGTAGTCTCCGAATAACAGTTGCGAGATTCCAGCCAACTGGATCTCCCACAATTGCTAATTTTCGACGTTTAAACACTTACTCGTGTGATTCCAGCCAACTGGATTTCCCACAATTGCTAATTTTCGACGTTTAAACACTTACTCGTGTGATTCCAGCCAAGTGGATTTCCCACGAATAATCATAAGTGAATTTATTCTTGAATTACCAATTAATATGCGAAGTCCCAGCCAACTGGATTTCCTACACAGTCGATCAGTCATAGACTCGATTGACACTTGAGAAATTCTAGCCATCCAGATTCTTCCAAGTAGTCAATTTTCGTCACTATGAAATTGAATTCAAAAGACAATGTATTTGAATACGAAATGAAACAATGTTGCTCCCCACACAAATTGAAATATAATTATTACAATTTCTTCACTCGATCAAATTCTCACTTACAAAAAAAAATCCAAAATATAGCACAATAATCCTTGGAATGTACTTTGAGAACGAAACAAATTCAAACACTCGATGAATGAGATTAACACTTGGAATATGTTGAACACCTTGAAAAACAAAAGAACACTTGAAATAGATTCAACGCTTTGGAATTGTAGTAAAAACTTGGAAAAACGTTGAGCAACAAGGTAAAAACTGGAGCAGAGACTACTGATCTTTGGGCCCAATGCATGGGTTTTTATACGGTCGATTTCGACCATGGAGAGACTTGTTTTAGTCACCTAGAAAAATGCACTTTGCTCTATAGATAAGGAGTTCATGCACTGCCTTTATGACGCATCACAAGTACATGCTGTTCACGCCACGATGTCTTATCCATCACGTGAAGTTCAGTTGAAAGTTGGAACTATGACTCAAAATTATCAAAGGAAAGTTTCTATAAGAAAGATATTGATTGAATGTTCTTCAAGTTTTCTTAATATTGAATGATGCGAAAAAGGTTTTGAATTCAATTTACGAGAATGGTAATTGAATCATATTCAATTATTAGAAGAGTGTTCAATCAATAATTGAGTAATTAAAATTATACAATTTATGTATTAAAACACAAAAATACATGTATGGAATGAGACGATTCCGTCACACTAATAATTTCATATTGTCGCTCAGTTAAATCGGCTTCCACGAACATTGCTAGGGCTTGCAACGGAGTACGAAAAGTAATTTCTTCTTGGGGAGATTTTCTGGATGCTTCCTGTATTTCCCTGCAAGATTTGGAGAGTTTGTAATTTCTTTGAATATTCTTGAAGCATCCCTTTTCCCTCGAGCATGTAGTGTTGTTTGAGCTGCATGCATAATCACTTCATCATCGAGCAAAGAACGAATTTCTTCTGTTTTTCTCCTTTTAGTCCTCTCACTGGAATCTTCAAATGATTTAGAAGGCCGACCCGGTCGGTTTTGTTGAGTTAGTGAAAGTTCAAATGTTCCTTCTAACCAAGGTTCATTAATTTTGAGAAACAGTGCTTCTTTTCTTTGGGCTTTAGACCATTTTCCTTTCATAGACGATTTGAAGTACGCAAATTTTTGTTTCAATCTCCTTAAATTATCTGGCGTATCACCATAAGAGGACAACAAGTGATTTTCCAGATATTCAAGTTTTTCGTGAAAATTAGGCAAATCTTGCTTTCGCATTTGCTCATAAAGATATTTACGGGTCACTACTTTTACATCCGAGGTACCAGGTGCATCTGCAACGAATGAATCACACTTTATTATGTTTGAAATAAAAGTTGATTATTTTTTTTTGTCACCTCATCCACAAAAAACCCTGTAACTTTGTCATCTGCAGCTATCCGCACCTGAATTTCACGTCATTATTCAGCCTAATATATGAAGTATATGATACAATAAAGAACATTACGCGAGGGGAGGCGATAATATAACAAAATGTCTTATGAATATGAAAACAAAATAAAATTTCATAACGAAACGGCCTATTGTTGAAGTCCACGAATGATATAAAAAAAAAACATTGAACATCATTCAAACATATCAAGAAACATTGATTCTTACCTGAATTATTCGAATCCATCACAGTCACTTGAAAAGATTAGGTGGATAACTCAAAATTTCATGCCGTTTGAATGTTTAGGTTAAAAACGTTGCAAACAAGACATGCACGTTGTGAGACAATCAAGTTTAAACTTACGGTGCACGCGCATGTTGATGAATTCGGGGGTATGAATGGTGCGTAATTGTTACTGGTATTGTTCTTTAGCTCTGCGGATTTTTGTATTCCCGTACCGACACTTTCGAAATTTGACTTTTGACCGGCTAATTATTACCAATCGACCTATGTGCGTCCTGGACGTGGTTCGTCGTCAACGCGTTCTCGACCCTCTGTGAATAATTTGTATCAATCAAAAACACTTGCTCGCGACAAACAATTATCACCGAAGGCCTTTTGCAACATTCTGAACGTTTCGGCACCAGAAATTTGATTCCGCACACAAAATTTCATGGAACTTCTTTGTTGAATAATTTCACTCATCGTAAAAATCGCCGAATGCACTTTTTCTACTTCAGAAAAACGAGCGTATACTAATCACTGATGATTATTTTGATGTGACATTTGGCACAGATGTCACTGACAGTCATAACAACCTAGAAAAAGAATATTTCGACGAATTAGTTTTCGCGCGAAATTTAAATCAAAAAGTCTTAATATATTTTGCTCACAGTAGTACAAATATGACCCTAATAAAATTTCAATCAACCAAAGTAGAAAATTTATTCCACTGGAATGAAATTCCTCTCATTCCAAATGAAATTCACTTAAATGAAGTGAAATCTTATTTGATCCAATCGAATATCTACTATTCTACGGTTTTTATTCAAATTGATCATTTTCTTGGATGTCGCTTGAAACCAAATCCTTTATTGATTACGAATTTGAGATATATTCTCAGATTTTGAGGAATATTCTTCAATTTTTATTAAAGATTACTATATTTTCGATCTGCATTTTCCTCCGTGTATAGCAACTTCCAAATAAACTGACTAATGCGAACAAACTATGTGAAGTCCTAATCAGATCTCAGCTTTTGGTTGTTATTTAAGTCATAGGGTGATACATATTCGTATAACTATTGCTTCTGAATGCATGAATGTATCTAAAATACGTAAAATTATATTGCCGATTCAAATACTCTGATTCGGAATATTTCTTAGAAGATTTTATATCATAATTGCCATTTGTTTCCATTTCTTCTTATTTTTGTTTTTTTAGAACATTGAAAGAGAGCATTGATGTGTTAATTGATTAATGATTCTGGTATAAAATCGGTAAATCTATAAATCAACGAAACAAGCTCTTTCGGTCGGTAGTTTCTCATCGTATAATGAAGAATAAAAACGGAAAAACTTGAAGAGACAGAAAAGAAGAAATGGAAATCAAGTGAAAACCCTGAGAGATGAGAAAGAACGAAGGAGGGTGGAAAAGAAAAGCAAAGAATGAAGGAAGGTCGACAGATTTGATCGGTCGGAATGGACCATTACTTTGCTCTCTTTCTTTTCTTTGATGGTTTGACAAGAAGATACGTCTCCTCGAAATCTAAGAACCTTGCCTATCGATCCTTTTTACTCGCAAAACTCTCATTCCCCTTCCGTGCTTTTACTTCTTTTCCCCTTTTTGTTCTCTTCCTCCATACCAAGGACATCGTTTTTCTGCCTTTCTCATATTATCTGCCTTTTTTGGTTGTCCTTTTATCTCTCCTTTGGCATAATTGTGAACGAATGAACATACCGTTGGTTCAACCGCTCGAATGATTTCACCCCTCGCCGGTAGTTTGTCCGTAGAAATTTCGGTGACAATTTACATTTTACATCATCGTCCTCGTTTTCGGCATCTTGGAAAATGAAGAACAACCGCTGCTAACTGTGAACTCTACATGCAACAGTCTGAGCTCTACTTCTCGTTCCGTTAATATTTCACCATCCGTTGAGTTTATTCTCTCAATTAACGTCATCATAAAATCAACTACTTCGATGTTATAAATAATCACATTCAAAATCACAATTGCAAAATCCCTCTGCAATCACAAACTAATAATTTCGCTTCCAACATTTATTTCTATTTGAATCACTTTTCATATTAGTTAGTAATTTTTTTATTGTTATACTTATTGTTCGAAACGAAGTATAAAAGATAGTCGTTTTAAGAAACGTTGTACGAATATCAATCGATCTCATCAATCTTGAGGAAAATCTTCTCACGATTCGATGGCTTCGCGTTCTCTTTTCTTTCCTCCTTTTTTGCCATTCAGAATCACAGGAGCTGAATGTTACGACGTGCAAAATAGCTGAATTTTCAACTCAACGGTGTCGTTTAAATCGTTGAACGATATCATTGTGCGGTTGTGATGATATATCGAACGTTACGCGGTCAGAGTCATTTTTCGAATATTATTCATATGATGATTGTATATCAACAATGGCGTTGAATTTTCACAGGGGTGAATTTCAAATTATATTCCAAATGGTGTAAAATGCACGCCGAAAGGATCTTGTGTTAACAATTGCTATGCGTAAAACTGAGAATGAACATTAATATGATTGTCAAATACCATGATCACTCTCTTCAATTCTGAGATTGATATTCGTTTCAAAACGTTTCGTCGTGAAGTAAACAAAGCTCATACGATTCCACTTCATGCACTAATCTTCTCTCTCTCTCATCGCTATCTTTTCTCAGTAATTTTAAATATAACATTCTCTCCGTGTGTTATCTCATGCTCATTATTCTGGGATTATTCATTTATTTTCATGTCTTCATAAATTGAATATGAAATTATTTTCATACTTTGCAACTGTCTGTAGAGTATAATACATGTCAGATGCATATTTAATGTTTTCTATATAAAATTCTGGAAATGAAATCAGTGGAAAGCTACGTGTTTCAAAGAGATACCATTAATAAACTTAATTTCAGAATGGAAATGTAGGAATGGATAAAATTCATCTTCATTTTCATCATTCGAATAAGGGTGGATGAGAATGTTTTCTCTAATTCTCAAATTTTGTTTGCTATACTTTGCATTCGATTTTCTTGAACAGACATTCTAGTTAGAAGATATTTTCCGGCGTAGGGAGAGTGGCGCGCCCATCGCCCAAGGAATGTCTTTGACCTCTGGAGGATCGACGTGAATCGGCAGACATGTAGAGTTACTACTCACGCAAAGACACGATGGAGTTAGTGAGAAAAACTAACAGACAGGAAATTCTCTATTTTCCACAGGTTTCATAGAAGACTGAAATCGATAAAATGTCTGCACATCTGTTCCCGATTCATCAAAAAGATGCAGGAACAGTGATGTTCGAGGAAAAGGAAAGAATAAAAGACCATTTAGTAACTCGTGTTTTTGAAGTAGATGTTCTTGAGAGTATTTTCAAGTCCCCAATTTTTTAAACATTTGCCTCGGGAATAATTGGATGAATTGAAAAAAAATCGAGGCAAGAAGTCTGATCTTGTATTGAAGGAATTTTGGGAACTGGAGAATATTCTTGAAACTGTAAAAGGAATCACATTAGTCCTCTGAAAGTCAAAGACAAACCTTGCAATAGCCAACCCAAGCTAAAGTGTCAAGATACCGTGCTGAGGGCTGGATGGCACCGGGGATACAGGTGTCTTAAACGGTTCTTCTGGGATACCAGGCTGCCTTCCAGAATATTCAAAGCCTTACTCCTGCAAAGGGGGCTCTGCAGGGGCGGACTTCTATTCCTCCGTACTCGTGGGAATAAGATGGAGATTGAAAATAACAAACAAAATGAAAATGTAGAGAGTGAGGAGCCCTCGATAGAGGGGAATTTATTAGAAGGGGAGGAAAATTATTCAATGGAAAATTCACAAATGATAGTACTGGATGAGGTAGGCGAAACATTCACGCATTCTGATGGGCAAAATACGGAAGATCCATCTGGCATAATGGAACAATCGGCTGGCGAAGAAGTGGAGGACTTCATGGGAGAATCCGAAGAAGGAGGTTTCGGTGCTTTAGAGCATCATTCCACAGTGGAGAATTGGAGTACAAACGAAGGACAGGATAACGAGACTTTGAAGCAATCAGGAATCGAAAGTGAACACAATCCTGATATCAACGATGATACAGAAACTACAACGCGTGTTTCAACACAGATAGTAGACGAAGATCAAAACTTAGGAGCAGAAGATAATCAAGAGAACAACAATCGAGCGCAAGAGTGTTTGAACGAATTCACGGAAGAAAGTAATCAAAACAATGATTCACTCACAGGGGGAACTGGGGAGAAGAACGGAACATCAAATTGTATAGAAATAATCGAAATCAACGATAACGATTCCGTAACTGTCACGCAAAATCCGGAAACTGATCGACATGTACAAACGAAAGAAGACGTTGCTGCAAATAAAACAACAGACAAATCCACAAGTAATGAAACTGTAAAATCTTCATCTAGAGAGAAAAGTCCAACTGGAAATACAACAAAAACATCAGCAACAGCAACGAAAACGACACCACAATCTTCCGCGAAAAAGACTCCTAACACTCGTGCGCAAAAGTTGAGAAGAAATAGATTATCGGCTGCTCAAAGAAGAAGAATTAAAATCCTAGAGGCTCGTAAAGAACAAAGGAAGAGGATGAAGAATAATAAACAAAAGGACAGACGAGGAAATGTTTGGGATGAGAAAAGATCAGCAGCAAAATCTGATCAAGTCGACGTCCCATTCTGGAGTGATTCTTGGCCGTTGTTGGAAATTTCCACGCTACAACGGTGCTTGGAACCTGACACGATATCTTACCCGTTGCATTATTATCAAAACTTACCGAAACCTCCACGGTCTCCGAACCCTCCAAGGCTTCGTGAAACATGTATACCTTCAAGTCAGACACAAAGTTCGATGAGATCACTGTTCCCGGGAAATACTTCTAGGGATAGAACGAATCGAAATCGTAGTCAAAGTCGTGAAGTCGAGAGACTTCATAGACCTGGAGATTCCAATCCTTCGGGTTCAAGGTATTCAGATTCAAATTATCCGAATAAAAGACCGCGTAGGAATTCACAATCCGATCCAAAGACCTCACCCCCTCAAAAGCGACCCAGGCCTGATCTAAGGTCTAGAGTTTCATCTAGACCGGATGAAAAATATCGTAATGATTCACGAAGTGCGGCGAAAGGATCAGGGACAAGAGGAGGGCGAGGTTCCAGTTCGAATCAAAGAAGTACAATCCCTCCAAATAACAGGGAACGCGATAGGTCTAATTCTAATAGAAGTCAAAAACCGGTTGAACCATCGAGAGTGTCTGCCGCTGTAGTTCAAGGTAGTGTTTCTCAAACCGCCCTGACCGATTCTCACTTGGCGCTACTAAAATCTAGCATCATCGAAGCGATAATGACGCTTCCCAGAGGGACATTTATACCTCGATTCCTCAATTCATATTTGAAATTGGGCGCGATAATCATCGTTTGCGCCGAAAAAGAGTCGAGGGAATGGTTGAAATCCATCATCACCAAGATACAACCGTGGAGCGAAGGTCCCCCGTTGAGAATAGTGGATCCAGGTACGCTCGGTAAAGTTTATAAAATGGAATTGCGTATTCCTGGAGATCCTATGGAACCGAACGAAGTACTTAGATTAATCGCTTGTCAGAATCAAGGTCTAAGATCAGAGTTGTGGACCGTCTGCGGACGAAGTCATAAAAATCACAACGGATTTACTCTAGTGGTAGAAGTCGATCATAACTCGTACAGTGCTCTGAAGACTTTGGATTGGCAACCTTATGTTGGTTTGGGTAGAGCCTCTATGGGATTATTGAGATGAAATTTCCATAAACACTTCGATTTCGAGATTTTGAACAAAACCGTGAAGTCACGGGTTGATGTTATGTTCCTTAGTTTTCGTTTATTATTATAATTTTCCAATGGAATTTTTCCTCCTCTTATTTATAGTTTAATACCATATAGTTTTTAATTTTAATTTGAGAATCAACGGTTTTCATCGAGGTTACAATGATCGCGTTAAGAACCTGTTTTGCAATACTGTACGTACATTGAATAAAAGAATAGTTTATTGTATTGAAGATTGCCAATCGCTAACGCTTGTCGAATTTCGAAACAGCCTTTAAACAGAGTTTTTGAATATGAAAAAGTGAAGATGGATTTTTTAATGATCGGTGAATACGTGTTCATTTCAAGTTTAATTTGCAGAAACGATACATATATTGATTCATGTAATTGTGCTTTGCCTTTGAATTATTATTTGCATTAATTCGTTATTCCGTCTCATCACATCAACAGGAACAATTGATTGAAACATTCCAAATGAATCACAATGAAACATGTTATTTTTCTGTTGCTTTTGTCATCTCACGTCTAATGATGTAATAAAATTACTTTAGCTAAAGGGATTATCGAATCTTGATGAAAGTTTTTTCATGCTCACCCCCGCTCGGAGAAAAAAAAGGGGAAAAAATTCACCCGCTCGTTTATCAAACGGGGAAAGCGATAAAATACGTTTTATCCGGGATCGGTGCCTTTCCCTTTGTATCATTGGTTCACGTTCGAATTCCCATCATCAGTCCGTAATGAATCCTGAAGTTCGTCATACATTCAAAACAAAAAGGACGGAAGATGGGAAAATTTAGAAGAACAGAACACGCGAACATGAGAATGATTAAAAGGGTAAGTTCAACCAAGAGGGTAACAATTCTCTTTTGTATATTCCACGCATCATTATTAGATATATGTAATGTAGAATCCTTTTGTCTTAAGTGTAATTTGAGATCAACAGCTGCGAGTACGGATGATGAAAAAAAGGAATTGATGATTTCTGTCAACTAAAATGAAGTTGAAAATTCAAACGCTTTTTTAATTCGCTACCACTTCTGTTGGAGAAAATGGAAAACTTTCAGGAATGTAATTTGTAATTTGTAGAATAATCTTTTATGTGGAAAATTATTTTGAACTTGTGTGGCACTGATCGAATGGCGATGATGAAAAAAAATGGAACGAATTTCAATTGATTTAAAGAATTTTATTTCATTTATTCCTTCTTTCTCTTCTATTCAGAAAAAAATGTATTGGAAAATTTATAAAACAATTTTAATACGAAATTCAAGTAAACCAAGTGCAAATACAAATGAGATGGAGAAATATTATATTATTCACAAGTTCATATTAATTCAAATTGTATCGTATAAGATGATGTGTAGAAAATAATTGTTCACCACTAACATTTATTTGAACGTAAATTTTGAAAAATTGAATACGTGTGTTTCTGAGATTCGTGATGTTCAATCGTTAGGGTCATGATTCATGGTTAATAATCCATCAATGTAACTCATTTCTCTTCAAATCTGAATAAATAAAATAAAACTGCACACTGACTTCAGATATTCTTATTTCACCTCGAATCCTGAATACAATTTTCCATTTATTTGAAATTTTACATATTTTGAACCCTTTAGGATAGGAGATACGTAATGTATGTAAAAATTCTTCATGATTTTGTTAGTGTATTAATTGTTGTAAAATATGTTTCAATACAAATACTATGAACACAAAAGATGCTTTGTGCTATAGTTTGATGTACATTATTACCTTATATCAATAAATACCTGGACTGAGTTCAATTTTAGCAATGTGCTTCATCATGGCAGGTAAAAAAGGGAATTTCTTAAATAAAAGAGGAAAAGTAACTTGCTAAGTTGCGCCCGTTTTCCTCCAGAAAATGTTTCAGAAATGCGTCTCTTATGTCACAACCTCTCACTGCAACGGTTACGTTTTCAAAACATTCTCAAAACATGTTGACGGTTCATGCAGATTTTTCATTTTGTTGCTGACCTACAAATCATTTATGTTCAAAATTTAATTATGAATAATCCATAAATCAATAGTAGAAGCACATTGTTTACCACATTATCAAATAATTCTCACTAGAAAAAATAAAAAACTTTTGAAAATACGCAAATTACACTGAGAGAAATGTACCAAGCTGCAGCGATTGAAATTTAGTCATCCTAGTAAAATTTTACTTGGAGTAAATTGAAGTGTACTTGTTTCAGAGATGAATGGAACAATTTATTCAAGGGAAATGGAAAATTTAGCTGTGACGAATGAATCATTTTTCTCAGTGTGTAAAAAATAACGCGAAGATATTAAAATACGCTCTAGAGTACAACTTTATACACACTGAGAGAAGAGTTTGCTTGTGACAAACGAGGCTTATTAATTATGAACGAACCATCTTTGGGTCAAATGAGATCTGTTGATAGTCAACGAATTTTATTCGATTGAAATAAATTCTTCATACTTTTTTCTCAGCGCATGTAATTTATTACACATTATCAAGGTGGTTATTTCTGCACGGAAAGACCCTGGCGCTATGGATAGTGTTGCCAGATAAGACCTGGAAAAATTTGATGATTGGATAATTCTCATCTATTCATTCAGATTCCAGTTTCCAAAATAAACAACCAATTGCCGAATTTTCCCAATTTTTATCCCACAAGCTTAGCTATGAATACCTGGAGGAAGCCTACACTGAAAATGAAATTCTGTAACGGATAACGTTTGGACACCAACAGCTGATGTACGTGAGAACATGAAATTGGGGTTAATAAGTGTTCATGTGCGATTCATTAACCAGTGATGTACCAGCCAGAAATAGCAAATTTTGAAATTTTATTTTCCACAAACGTCAGCTATTGATGTCAAAGCATCAGCTATTCCAGAATTTTGGTGTAGTGAGAATCCGCTCTTTTCCAACTCGAAAAATTATTTTGAATTCCAAGTCCTGAATCGCAAGGTCTCCGAAATATTTGGATTTGTGGGAAATTTTGGAATAATTGAATATCTTAAAAACTAAGCCTCTAATAAAATTTTGCCAAATAGAAAAGTGTATGTGCAAAATAGCATCTACTAATTCTAAAACACTCTGTTTATCGTATTCTCCTTTGACTGTACACTGTAAAAAGTATGGCTTAAATTGGCTGAGTCTTAATGTGAAAATCGACTGAAATTCAGCCTCTTCCATTGTATCGGCGATTGTTTTTTGTGCTCACTTGACACTCAAAATAGGCTACGTCTTTTGGCTGCGTCTTGAAGTTCACAGTAAAAAGTGAAACTTGAAATGATCCCGAATATCAGCTTAAAAATGCAGCCAAAAGTAGCGCCTATTCCAACTGAAATTCAGTCTTTTTCATTGCTCACTTTCAGTTGGAATAGGCGCTACTTTTGGCTGCATTTTTAAGCTGATATTCGCGGGATCACTTGAAGTTTCACTTTTCACTGTGTTGTCGCGAACTTTTTTAGCCCTTTGCTGTCTGGGATATGAGACATAAATGGGTATGGAATCAAGACAAATTTTTTCTCTTTGCACTTTCTCTCAGGTAAATAACACTCCAAATTCTTGAAGAAATAAGCATCATTGGGGTACATTCAACCACAATCAATTTACTACGAACTTATTGTAGGAAATATCCGGTAATTATTTTCCGTGTAAATTCAATCATTTTTTTGCTAACATTACAAAGATTGGAGCAATTTTAAATATTATATTCAAATGTGATCTGCAAAATTCCAAATTTGAGCTAGGTTTTATGTGATATTTAGTATAAAATTATATCAAACTTCATTTTCTATTGGAAAAGCATCAAGTCGAATATTCTGACTTACACTGATAGAACCTCAAGAATACGTTGATTCAATTTGAGCAACGAATACCGGATCGCGAGGAATCTAACCATGGAAGGTAAGTGGAATATATAAGCGTTTATTTTATTAATATTACGGGATATCACTGTGGAATTCCTGTTGGAAGGATGTGCGCTTTTTCTTGTTTGAAAGGAATTCAAATACATTCAACTCAAGAATATTCTGAATACTCTGCAGATATTTATAAAATATTTTACGCACGTTGTTCTGATGCTGGAAAGGAAATTGAACTGAAAAATTGGCGATAACAGGAGCAGCATCAAGGGCCATGGAGCATTGAAAAACGGACAAAATTTTGCTACGTAATAAACGTATAAATTTCAAATATATATAGCAATAAAGTGCACTTAAAACAGTCTCATTTGAATATTCTATGATCGTTCATTATATTATATATTCGTATCTCATCCGTGCATTCTACGAACGTTCCTATTCCGTGTACAATGAGAGCCCAATTTCTTAGATTCAAAGGAAGTTTCTTTGCCCTCATTCTGATAAATCTTATTTCCAATTGAAAAAATAATTCATTGTCATGGAAATATTTTTCATTGAATGGGAATCATGTTCTTCGAATTTAGGAAAGAAAATATTCTTGTTTCAACTCGAAAATTCTTTGTTGCAGTTTGATAAACCCTTTTTCCATTGAACTGAATTTTCGTCCATTGAGAAGAAAATTTATTAGAATAAGGGCAAAGAAAACTTTCTCTTAGTTTAAGAAATCGGGTTCCCAGTATATACTTTAAACTTCTGTTGCTGCTTGGGTTGTTACCGAAAACCTCCTCCGCATTGTATTAGAATTTTTCCAGAATGTTCACAAAAACGTTCAGATATTCCATGTGTTGTAACACAATCCAGATCTGATAACTTGGGAATGAATTCAACACAGTGTATATATATATGCATATATAATCCCCTTTATATCCACCTTCAGAGTGGATTGTAAGTAATTGAAGATGTTGTATGATCTTTTTTGCTTTTTATATTTCATGATTTCATATTTTCAATGTGCAAAGTTATTTCAAATTGTGTAATCTCGATCTCAATTAAAAAAGATGAATAGACGATGTCACAAACTGTTATATGTAACTGCACCACTTGCGTTGAAGTTATTGTATATCCGTTGCCAATATCGCAATTACCCAGGTAGGAATTAACAAATGACCCAAGCTCGGCCCGATCTTGGCCCAATTATGACTTATATTGGGTCAGAATCCATGAGAAAAAATGACCCAAGCTTGGTGAAAGCTTGGGATGATAACCTCGTGCCAGGCTTGGTACTCAATATTGGGCCAGAATGAAATGCCAAGCATGGACCAATGTCTCATGATATATGTATTATGAGCATTTTGGAGCTTGGTTCATACGATTAAACCGGACCTGGCCCAAGTTGTGTAAATTATACAACTTTTGCCATGCTTCAACCTGATTCTTCAAACATACTTCTTAGAGAAAAATATGACGTCATTTTTCATGCCATCCCTGCTGAAAATTGCCCATAGAAAACGATAAGATTGTGAGCAGGGATATCGGTACAACTCTGTAAAAATCACAAACATGGAGATGTGGCATAGGTTCTCAAATAAACATTGGTTGTACATTGGCCCAATATTGGTTCACCATGCTCAACAGTTTAATGTTTTGCCAATCTTGAACCACTTGTTGTATAGGCATCCCTTATGAAACATGGTGTGGATTCTCAAATAACAAACGGTTTTATATTGGGTTGATATTGGTTCGCCATGTTTGGCAGCCCAATATTTTGCCAAGCTTGCTCCAGTTGTCATATTGACATTTCCTATTGAGCCCGGTATGGTTTCTAGAATGAACAACGGTTGTATATTGAACCAATATTGATTCGCGATGCTTGGCAGCCCAGTATTTTGCCAAGCATGGGCCACTTGTCAATATTGGCATTTCCTACTTGGGTAAAATCCACAGATGAAAAAGGACAAAAAATCATATTTATCAACGTATTTGAACTGGAATCAACTACCTCTTGATATCGTTATCCTTTTTTATCAGCCGTTCTTGTTGTTTTTCAGTTCTCGAGATCTGATATATAAATAACGGAAAAGAGATGAGTGGAACGTGCATTTAATGAAACAATTTTCCCCTCTTTTCAACTTTTCCAATTTGAAATTTCGTTTTTTTGTTTTTCATTATTGTTCTCAATTTATAAATGAATCATGACGATGAACGCATTAATTTTCATTCGCGATTCTTTTGTTTGGGTCGTATAAATCATCTCTGAATACTTTCGCGGAAATCCAGTCATATACAAAGTGTTCCATGATCGTTTTTACGGGTAAAACCCCACCTACATTTGGAGAGGATATCAATGCCGGGACTCTATAAGTTAATTATCAGCCATTACGTTCGATACGTTCAGCGTTCAAATGTTGTTTACACAGTATGCAGGGTCTTCCGGAATTAAGCCTTCATGATTTGTAAATAAACTGGGCAATATGAAAAGATTTGGAATGTCTCGGCGCTACCCTGGTGAAAATGGAGCGTTCTGCGAAGAGTTACAAAGACGTTATTAGAGAGTCCTATAAGAGTAATCGAAGGGTCAATTCAAAATATCAGAAGCGTTTCGGAGGAGTCATTTGGCGGATGTAAAGCGTGCATGAAAGTGAGCCCAAAAAAAGTAAAAAAAAAGAATTTGCAAAGGGGAATCGAACTAAGAACTTCTGAATTCGGGAGAAAGTCCTTTACCGCTAGGCTAACATCGGTGATTGAAAAATTGGAACTTTATTTCCCTGATGAACTGTGTCATGTGCTTTAAATTCAATCTTTCTCATTGAATGAAAATGATTTTTCATCCTGAAAGTTTACAAATCAATTTCAATATCCCATGTGTAATCATTAAATGTGCAAAAGAATTTAATTAACTTGCACATATCAAACATCATCTAATTACAGTTCGATAATTCGAAACAATTGTTGTTTAGTAATTATATTGGTAAATGTATCTTGAATACGAATAAAATTTTTTAGCTTAACGACTGGTATAAAAGATAAAGAATACCCTCTGAACATTCTAACCTCAAAATCATATAATTCTCAATCAATCAAAACATATACACAAGGGAAGTCCTATAAGCGTGTTGAAAACCTTCACTACCGAAACATCGTAAACATCAGGAAAGAGTTATTGAAGAGTTGGAGAAGAGTGTTCAGTGAGAAGGGTGCGTTGGACGTTCAATGAAATGTGATAGCACGCTCAACCAAATTTGCCTTAGAGTCATTTGGCGGTCGAAACTTTTCACAAACGCTTCTGTCACTTTATTGCACGCTTTGACGGTGTTTCAAGCACGTTCGATTTTTACCAGGGTACCCTGGTAAGAAAACCTGATGAGAATTTGGAACAAATCTATATATGGAGCCCACAAATTTTCATCCGGGTGCGAACATGAATTTATTTGCAGTCATTCTTTATCCGGTTTCATCCGGATTTGAATACTGGGTATTTTTCGGAATCCCGCATGGAATTCGAATAGAACTCAGTCGGTTTCTTGTTTGAGTTTCACTGAGGATTCCATACAATATGCAGTCCCAAAAATCGGATAGGAACCGGATAAAGAATCACCGCTAAACTCGTATTCGCGTACTCGGATGAAACTTTCCGGGCCTTCATCCGCGTTTTACAAAAAGAACAGCTTGCAAAATGACATCAAATTGACATGAAAATGATGTCGTTCTGACGTGATTTTGACTAAAAAACGCTCCTTCTCCTTCATAACACGTTCGGATGGTGTTTCAAGCACATTCAATTTTCACCACGACTTTCAAGGAGGTGAGGGTATTTCGCCAATCGAAGTATCGCACGTTTTGAGCACATACGCGGCAATGAGATTCAAAATCTTAAAGCTGATCTGGATCACATCAAATGTCATTACCCACGTAGAAATTGACGGATGGTCCAGTACCGGCTCGATACAGGCAGCCGGTGTCGGTCGGACTACGGAATGATAACGCCAAATAACTCTGATCCGGTACCGGTTACCAACATCAATTCTGATATCATACCAATTGGAAAAAAATCAAGATCACAGATTGATTCCACGGATTTGTATTGTGTTTCAAAGAAGTAATGTTTTGTAAATTTCGTACTGTTCACATGAGATTTCAGTTGGGTGACCCAAAAAATCCCTCTTCACCAAGTTTTATGAAAATTAACAGAAATTTTATGATTTTGAGCGCGATATTGCGCGATCAGCCATTTTGAAATATGTACTTTTTTATCAATTCCGAATTCAGCACCGTCAAAAATCCCTATGTACCAAGTTTGAAACAAACGGCATGACATCTTATATTTTGACTAGCTTTTGAGGTCAAATACTCCACTGTGCACAACAGAATCAAATAAATGTGTAATATTGGAAAATTGGGTTGAAAAAGTGGAATTTGTCGTTCTTCCCCGTTCACAATAATTCATCGCAGAGATGTGTACGACAAGAACACAAATTTACATACCGATAAGTCGAAAAATACATCGCAACCTCGTTTCAATCAATTTATCATGAATTAATCATTTTCCTTCCCAGCAATTGTTTCGATTTGTATTGTTTCATCGAGAAGGAAAACGTCATTACACAAATATACGAACGAATAATCCATACAAATGGAAAATATATTTCCATGCAAAATTGTTCGAATTCAACCGATATAATTCCTTGTAGTGACGAAAACAAATGTACAAACACATCAAAATGGATTTCTTCGGTCGAAGCAAATCGGCGAAGTGAAATCATGTGGAAGAATTTTCTCACAAAGTGAATATTTCTGATCGGAATTTATGGAGCATTGCACCGTTCTTCCCTTTCCTTCCCTCTCTCTCTCTCTCTTTTTCTCCTTCTCGTCGTGCGCTCTCATCTACACGCATATACACAAATAAATGTATTCTCCGTTATTCACCATTCATTCCGTTGATATGAAAATATTTCTTGAACAAATGGATTGCGTGGAGTATCCACTATAGTGGATATCTGGTATATATACCAGATTCAAGATTTATACTTTCGTCTATAAATCCGATCGTTGAGAGAAAAGCCCTGTATACGGAACAATAGCCCTGCGTCCAGGTTGCGATCGTTGTATCTGAGAAATATTGATGGAAGTACAAACGGGGCTGCTGTCGTCATCACTTGAGATTTCAATCCGATGTAGGGTGTGCGTACAATTTCGTGTTCTATGAATATTGGTGTGTGATCGATAACTCGTATCTAGTTGACACAATTTTGTCGAGAATGGATTGAGATTTTTCATTTCCCAGACAGAACAAACAGTTCTTAGAGAATACCATTTGAATGCCACGCTTTTTGAGGGAATTCTTGAAGAATACGCACAATCATTCATTTGAATCCAAAAATAATTCCAAAAGTATGTCCATTATGTCAGTAGAAATGAAAACATATAGGAGTTCCGAAAGAACACGTAATCTACCCAAAAGAATTCATAATGCATTTACATCTGAATTCATTGAGTATAAATAAATCATACTACAAAACAGGCATCCTGAACTTTCTCATAATTCAATAAACCTTTGTAATTAAATATAAAGTCTTTTACAAATTTTCTATAGAAAAAGATAGAGATCACAGAATTTTTTCCATCGTTTTCTATAAGGGATTTTCCACACTCGATACAATCGATTAGTTCTTCCACACATGAAAGATCGTTTGTATGAATGCATTTTTACAGTCAATATTCACATATTTTGAGTTGATGAATATTTTATTTCATTATCCACGAATAATTCATGAATTTTCGCACACTTCTCTTCTTTAGAGTTACATCACTTTGTTGTATACAAAACTTTGACCTTAAAATCATATGATATGTCATTTATTCTCATATATTATATGTTTCTTGCACCGAAATGAATTACTAACTGATTATTACATTGCATAATTCACTTCACTCCATTAAGGGGATTCATTACTCCCTGCAAAAGTTACTGGATTCCAAATTTCTCCCCCCAGTTTTCTCAGAAACGAACACATAAAATGAAAAATAATGAGTAGCTGCATTTTTTTCAATAGCCTAAGAAGATGCACCTGCTCATCAAAATTGATTCTATCCATTGATTACTGAGAAAACTGGGGGGAGAGATCTAGTAACTTGGCTTGTGGTGAATCGCCTTAAGCACTCTCAAAATCTCGTACACGCACCAATTCAATTAATATATAAGAGACTACTAATTGTATCTTGGACATTACTTCTATTCAAAGACTTTTACAAATCCAGAAAGACTGATTGAATTCTTGTTGATCGAAGTTAATGGTATTCGTTATAAATTCTTTTGGGCAGAACAGGACTACATTTTGAACTTCCATAAAGATTCATATTCACTGTCATAACGGGTAGTCTTTACGAATACCTCATGCATTTTTTATGTATATTTCGAGAACTCCCACATGTATTCATCAAGAACTCTTCAATAATTCTTTTGATACTTTATGTATTCATTTAGGATACTCTATGAATTCTCTGCGAACTCAGAAGGAACTTGTGTGCTGTCTGGGGTTGGTTGGTGTGTTCTTTACGAAAACTGATCAGCGGCGTTTCGTGCATGATCGTTACAAAAATAATGGCAGCAAAGTTCTTTTATGTATAGACAGCTTTTTACTATGATTTGACGGACTTTCCTCTCATTTTGTGGAGAATTCAATACCCCAAAGGTACACGAAGAAAATATTGTGTTACAAACTGCTATGAAAAAATTGTAACCAAAGACCATACCGCATAAAGATGAAAAGGAACGTAAAATTAGCTATAAAATACCGTGATCATGTTCGTTAGTGCTAAGATTGATGCTTGTTTCGAAATTTTTCAGATTAAATTATTAAACTAAAATAGTACGATTTCTTCTTACGTGGTTAGTCTAGTCCCTCGCTCGTATGTTTTTATGGTAATTTTGAATATAATATTTTCTCCTTGTAGAACGATTCCTGGAAATGGGGTGATATTTTCCTATTTTTTATGAGAAATTATTATCTCCCGATCGGGGAACGAAATTCAGCATTGAAGTAAGGAGAAACGATTTCTATCTAGAGCATCGATAAATTTTACTGAAATTTTTCACTCATCCTGTATTTTACTAATATCCTTGGGAAATTCTACTTGCTGGGGAAATAATGATGGAATTTTGCTTAAAAGCATGGTGGCAAACAAGTTCCCCCATGTAAGCACGAATATTGGTTCCACTTTAACCCGAACTTGAAAAATTGGGCTGGAATCGAACAGAAATTGGTCCTAGGTGCGAACTCATACAGTCCAGTGTTGTGAATCTATTACGTTTTTCCGATGGATCAACCTATGGCAAATGATATTTGATCAGAAACGCCAATAGGACCTTCCAAAAACGTAATAGATTAACAACTATGATATAGGTTCTCACACAGAACTTTGGACTATGATTCAGGGGAGCCCTCCCTCACTATGTGCAAAATGCAGCGATTCTAAAGTCAAAATAATTCCCAGGATCAAGGGAAAATCACTTCTCTACGATCGAAAAATACGATCAACCTCTGAAACGAGGCACTCTCCATGATTTTCATAATAATACCCAAAACTTTTCCTTATGGAAGTATTCTTCAATCAATATAAATATAATTTTCCACGTGGAATGTAGTTAAAATAATTCAGCTCTTGACTTGATAAACGAAATAAACTAAGAGAAAAGCACAGTTGTTGAATCGTTGGATTGATCAAATACATTGATATTATAGTAATTCTTCTCATTAATAAAGTTGATAGCTCAACAGTAATTACAAGTTCAGTTTTCCAACATCTCAATTAACAAGATGGAATTCATTTTGTTGAAACCTTGTATCACTTAAAGTTCTTTAATCAATGAATTTCGTAATACAAATTTGAGTACAATAAATCTACGCCATCAAATTCTTTCACAAAACAATGTAAACATTATCGACGCTTATTTCCCCAATGAGATCTCGAAACGAGCGACAAAGTGTCCTTTTTATCTCTCCACGATTTTCTCCTTCCTTTTTTCCTTCCATTCGGAATAGCCATCATTTGAATTTATGAGAGTGATTCGATTTGTTCACCATCTCAGGAACGATTGACTTTTTTTCACGTCTCAAACGTTGAGGGCCCCTCATTTGAAAAAGAGGCAGTTCCATTGAGTGGTTTCCGAAACGATGCATCAGACTGAAAGGACGAGAGAAAGGTATGTTACGAATCTTTGTATCGAATAACGCGAAGTGATTATTCAAAAAGTTTCATAGAACTCACCAAATGTACCTAATGAAAATCGAGTTGGATTGAAGTGTTGTTCATTCATAACTTAATTGCAAATCGAAAGAGGTCTTTACGTTAGAGAGTGAAGACATTTTAACGTTACTTTTGCTTGGAACTTTCTCCAAACAAGATTTTTTGTGTATATTAGAAGTTTACGTGCGACGTGATTTGATGTTCTTCAATTGAAAAAGGAAAAAATTTGGTAGATTCATCGATTATTTTTTGCCTAACCTTGCTCACTGTATTAGAAAATACTGTTTCGGATTAATAAGGCTTGATTAGCTTTCCAAGAAGGGAGGAAGTTGATGAAAAAGTGTTTGTTCAAAATTTTCATACTTGAATAGACATACAAGACATAATAGTGGTATAATTTGAAGAAAACAACAAATGATTCTTGTTTAGAAGGTTATACGAAAGCTTCTCTAAATACACGCAGGAAACAGATGTGTTGAAAAGTGCCATAATTTATTGAGGATCAGTGCCAGTTTCGACTTGAATTTGCTTTTAAAAACTCCCATAATTAGATGTATTCCTACAAGAAATTATGGTACTTTTGAAGCTATATTCAGGTAAATAATTTCATTCATCACAGATTAGCGCTGATCCTCAATAAATTATGGGACTTTTGAAAATATATCTTTCTGCGTGTAGTCTTAGAGTTTTCACTGTAAATACTTTCTTTACTCTTTCGAAAGATAATCTTGTGGATTTCAGTATCAAAGTTCCGAACTTTCTCTGACATTTAATATGCTGTATACAGGGTATTTCATAATTCACTGAAAATACTTCAGAGGCGTCATTCTGCAGCCAAAATGCAATAACTTCCCGTTTGGAAGAAATTTTATGGAGGCTTAGTTTTTGAGCTATGAGCATTTTTAGATTTTTCTTCAAATGCAAATAACTCGGCAGCATTATGTTCTAAATTCTTGAGCTCAACACCATTCTCTAAGTTGAAAAACGCCGGAGCTCTGGAAAAAAAATCAACTATCTTATCATCCTTCGTTTCGGAGCTATAGTAATTCAAAGTTACTGAATTCCAATTGGTTAGAAGCCAGAAAATTTCAAATCGCTGTAGCTCTGAAACAAAGAATGATAGGATAGTTGAATTTTTTCCCAAAGAACTGGCGTTCTTCAACTCAGAGAATGGCGTTGAGCTCAAGAATGTGGAATGTAATGCTTTTGAGTTATTTGAATTTGAAAAAAAGTTTAAAAATGCTCATAGCTCAAAAACTAAGCCTCTAATAAATTTTTTCCAAACGGGAAACTTTTGCATTTTGGATGCAGAATAACACCTCTGGAATGTTTTCAGCGAATTATGAAACACCCGGTATATCATTAATCGAATTCATACGACTCTTCAGCCTTCTGTATATATGAGCTCTTCATTTCATTCTCATATGTTTGTCAGATTTGAATTTCTCTATTTGATAATTTGATATGCAAATTATGGGATTTTTTATTCTTGTTGATGAATAATCTGGTAGTTGGATGTGAAGTATATCAAACTTATTCAAATTTTCATCCCAACGGAGAATGAATAGAAGTTAACATATTTCAACATGTAAATTCATGATTTATTTACCAACACATCACAACTGATAATAAGAGATCAACAAAATATTCTCTTGACACTGTAGATTTCGAAAATATATCTCACACACTTTCTAAACCTGGAACAGTGGAAAATCAATATTTTCATCCCATTTAGTCTCAGAAATGAGCTTCTCGGATTCCAATGGCATTCCCTCTCGTTTCCATTGGAATTTCACTCTATTAATGTGGAAAATCCATGTGGAAATTATAGCGATCGTGGTCGCAGTATATTCCAATCAGCATTCCAAATACCTTTTCAACTCATTGGGAATATAATTCGAGAGCGTTAACTCATTCGTTCACTCTACACTGAGGAAAAAAATTTGGTTGATCCATGCCCAGCCGAAGATTTTTGTTGACGCAACTAAAAATTTAGTGACTCCGACCAAAATTTGTTTAGGCCAACCGAAGAGATTGTACGAAGGCACTTTCGGTTTGGAGAACCAAACTTCATTTAGTAAAACCATCTATTTTGCGCAGCCAAATTTTTGATGAAACAAAATGTTTTAGTCATCATAACAAAGCAGTTTTCTCAGTGTGAAGATGCATTCAATGAATTTCTAAACGTTCTTGATCATTCATGGAGTATCTAAACACTGAGTTTGTACATCAAAAAACCCATACAGGGTTCATCAATTGGCCCAATAATGGCACATTACTGAACCACAAACGGCGTTCTTCGCCCGTTAATGGTGCCCATCAATGGGTCATCAATGAATAATTGCTGGATGATAACGTGGGTCCAGTAATGGCAATAAATAATGGGCCATGTATAAAATTATTGATTGGCCCAGTAATGGGGCTGAAGGATACTGTTTTATGGCCAGAAATTTCGGAATAATGTTCGAATGTCAGCCATCAATGGCAGATTACTGGGGCATAATAATGATGATATCCAATGGTGATATGACTGCGTTCCAGAATAATCGCTTCAGTATTAGTTCAAATGAGTGGTTGAGTGCGCCCCAAAATACGTTTTTGTTTTTGTTTTAGGGAAATTTGTCATTCCAGTTTTCACAAGACCAGAAATGAATGTTCTTTTTTCTAAATAGATTTGCATGCCCGATATTTCCACCATCTCAAATGTAAAATTATACGAGTCAAAAGCACTCTCGATAAATCAGTTGAATTTAGTTGCTTATTCCTTCACATTTGTTGTTATTTACATGAGAAAGTAATTGATTATCTATATAAATTAGAATTCATTTGAATCATGTAAAACGTATTTGAAAGATGTGAATTATTTATTCAGCGTAATAGAAATGAGGCAAAAACAAACTTTTTTCACGGATGATTACGAATACAATACATTCAACTTTGAAATCCATTTCACTTAGGATTAGACCATATTTCAGCCAGTAACGGGGGATCAATTGTTGGCCATGTAATGGTAGCCATACATGGGCCGATTCTTGGCTGTGTTTACATTATCGGGGTTCCCTGTATGAGACCTGGATATGATAGCGAAATCTAGTAATACTGCGAGACGAGGCGAGAAAAGGCTATTTCATCTCGTCTCACCTTGACATACCGAAATGTTTCTTATTCCACTTTGAACTGAATGTTTGTTTCTCGTCAAATTACTAGCAAAATCTGATGTACCAGGTGTGGAAGTATAAAACCGGAATTTTTGTAAAAATCGTTTGTTGTTTGAAAATGATAAAAAATATTTTATTCGAAATAACTTCTATTGCTGTTTATAGATTTTTCCCACCTTCCCGGCAGTTTATGAATGTCACGCCAAAAAAACAGTTCCTCTTTTGAAGCGAACCAGTTATCGAGCCATTCTTCTACATTTTCATACGAATTGAAGCGTTGTTCAGCAAGAGCGTGTCCCATTGACGCGAATAGATGATAATTGGATGCAGCCTGGTCTGGAGAATAAGCCGCATGCGGTAGCATCTCCCAACTGAATGTCTCGATCGTTTCCCTGACCCGTTTTGCGGTGTGAGATGATGCATTATCGTGGAGCAAGATGACTTTGTGTTGCCTCCTTCTATATTCCGGTCGTTTTTCACGCAATGCGCGATTCAAGTCGATCATTTGCTGTTGGACATAAACATGATTTCTCAATTTTAAGAATATATATTATTTTCAATAAAGAATTTCTCAACTCTCAGGGCCATTTGAAGACTCCCTAAGGCCCTCGACACATTTTCTACCTGAGGCCCCCAGGATTACAAAAATTTTCAAATTACCATAACATACCATTCATATATAATTTAATATAGTTTATTTGTGAGTCATATATAATTTTGAGCATTCGTTTTCATTCTCACTGTAGAGGAATCACGCATTATCCATTCGAATACAGTGAACTCTCTAATGGATTTGACACCACAGACGATTCAGTTGCAGTCCAATTGCTTTCCACTATAACTTCATTTCCAACTTTGTATTTGATTTAGATTCCTCTTCAATGGATTAGGATACTGTTCCCCAGAGAAAATAGATTGTTAGACTTCATAAATCAATTTTTATACATATATCACCAAAATTGATTGACTTTGAGAATATGAAAAAAATCTTCGAAGAACCTCGAGAGTTGCATCATTTGGCCTTCCTTGATGAAGCATGGCGTTCCTTTTCAACGATGTACCACTGAGAAGATGAAAGATGAAACACCGAAGTGCCCTTGAAAAACGCAACTCAACATAGAGAAGAAGCAAAGAGAACTTGGAAATGGGAGAAAAATGCAAGAAAAGTGTATAAATGGAATATAATGAAATCTGTCTCGGATAGTTGGTTAAGACACGATTAAGAAATGATGTTGTCAATTAGATATGCTAACTTTCACTGTGAGAAAAAAACCTCAATTTCAGCTGACTGAATTTAAGACGCAATGAAAATTAGGCGGCATCATTCTGAAGCACTCATTTTATGATAATTAAAATATATTTTGGTTTAATCACCGAATCTCAGCAGCAAAATCAGTCCTTCCACGTTTGATACGGATTGTTTTGGTTATTTCTTCATTTTCTGGGTTCAAAAATTCAATATTCTCCTTCCACGACAACCAGTTGTTTCACCGCTCGAGCAGTTATAAATTCTATGCTGAAGAATAATTATCGTTCTAATGACGATACTGGTATCATATTTGCAAAAATGGACGATCAGGTTGCTGTGGCAACGACTGTATAGTTTATGGTCGTTTATATTCATATGGTCAAGAAATTAGTATGGTTGTAGACCGGATATCAGATCGTTCTCTTTGCTTAAAAGATCCGATTCAAACCTATTAACTGATCAATCGATATGAACCAGATTTTTGTCTACGAATTCTCTTATTTGATCTTATTCAAATCTAATCAGTCTGAAAAGGAAATTTTTATTCAATGATTAAAAATGTATATGAATCCGAATTTCCTGATTATATCCCTAAAAGCACAATGTGTCTCTGGGACGTTTTCTGAACGTTCAGAAAACCTCTCCTACGTTATATAAACTTTCCATAAACGTTTCAGTGGCACGTTGTGCTGTCTGGGTCCCATTGAGTAGAAATGTCCTATTCAAACCGATTATATTTGAATGAGATCAAATAAGACAATTCCCGGACAAAAATCTGATTGAAACTGATTGACGAGTTAATGAGTTTAAATCGGATTTGTGGAGCAGAGCTACCAACCATGCTAACGTTGTCACAATGTTGCGTTCATTCTCTCTTTCGAATAGTTGTCTCAAGCATACCGCATCTTCATGACCACTAGACGTATTTTTCAATGTAATTATTTGTGTTGCCACGCACTGTCTTTTCTTCATTCTTCCAATACAATAATTCTCAAGAAGATACCAAGAAGAGACTCGTCCCATCCACGAGTCCATGGCGATTCGTGGCGATTCCCTACTCTTATCAGAATCTGACGAAACCTGACTGGATCCTGACCTAGAGAATACCATGAATTATTTCTACGTACGAATAGTCAGCAACGGGACTCATCCGGAAGTCAATTATTCATGAAATCCAGATTTACTTTCCCCTGTGTTGAGTTGATAAAAAAACTTGACTTCTGCTTGAACAGTAAAACTGAACAAAATAATCCGCATTCATTCAAAAAGTATCTTCAACATGTTTCACGTCTCAAACTCGTTTTCAAGACATTTTTGAGGAAGTAGACCTTTTCAAGATACCTTTTATGAGTGTCAGACAAGAAATGGTTCGAGAAAGAGAAATCAATCAAAAAGATATTTCAAAACAAAATGTTTATTGGAAGATTTATTAAATTCTCGTTTATACCAAATTGGAAACATTTTTGTCTCTTTTATTTCATAAATTAATGATGATTGTGAATTTTTCTGAATTCCTCATCATAATATGTTTTTCTCTTCCTCAAAGTGCGTTCAACATTTTGCAAATTCAGTTCAACACTCAAAGAAATCTCGCATTTTCCAACTAAAATCCTCTTCCTAATAATCAATTATACGAATTCCACTTGAGAATCCTCATAAAACAAGATTTCATCATTTCAAGTAAGTTGGAATACAACTGTACATACCATATCTCTTTGAAACCATCTCGTACACGATATATCCCTGTTTAATTTTTTTGCTTGGTCGTAGAAAGAACTGACGGATCACCACGGTAGAGCGAGATCAAAATTCATTTCTACGCGTTGTTCGTCTCCCCTCGAACCCTTCACCAACACACAATACGTTGTAGCAGAACATTATAATCTTGTGTATTTGCTGAATACCCAAAGTGTTCGCTTCAAATGCACTTCAAAGGATTGTTCTCGTGCATTACACCGCGTGCGTGTGGGTGCGTGCCTGCCTTCTACACAGCAGTGGTTAACACTTCTGTCGAGGAGCCTTGTTTGAACCTGAAAAAGGAAAAAAAAGATGGATGAAACAAAAAATGCAGACGGAAAGTCATTGTTTCGTGACCTCATTTTGCGTTACGGGAAAATTTCTACCCACTCGGGGTAAAATTGCACGTTCAAGTATTTAATTTATAACGCGTTCTCTTGCACGTGGTTGAGTGAAGAATTTTTTGCAACAGGCTTCGCTGCGTCATCCGGTTGGCTGACTTCACAGTTAGAACAGAGTAACAGAAATTCCTGACGTTCGTTGTGGCTCTTAATGAATTTCGAATGCATTTCGAATATCGATTTCTTGTGATTCTCAAGGTGAATAGTTCTTCGAATGTCATGAAGATAAATATTCAAATCTTCTTCGCGCGGTTTCCGTTTATCACTTTCCTCCCCCTCCTAAACCATAGTGAAGAGTAACTTGAACGAAAACCAAGCATTCAATAATTTCTCAGCGAAGGTTCGACTCGTTCAAAATAAAAAGGGAAGCGAAGAGAAATTGTGAAGGGAGTGGGACTGAACGGTAAATGGAGTTTCATAACAATGCTGTCCAGAAAAAGATCATTATACCAAAGTTCAACTCGACATAAGATTTTTGTCAAGGTTCTTCTTGTGTAATCGTGTACGTACAAGCAGTTTCCTATTTTCTCTGAAGGAATTGGAGCTTTCAAATCCACTTTCTTGAAATTTTATTTGAAACGAATTTCACTCTTAAAGGATGAAAAGTTTATCCCCATTCAGCGAATTTTCGCTCTTTGGAATTAGAAAATATTTGGTGTTTTTTTTTCTTCTAGATTGAGTTCTTCATTTCAGAAACTAGAGCGATTATTCATTCCCGTAGAGTGGAATTTCATTCTTGGAAAGTTTGAAGAACGAGAGAAGAGTACACCGAGGGAAGAGGTCACAGTAGGAATGGTAATTTTGATTATGAAGGACTCGTCTAGGAAATTCATTCTCATTGCAATGATTCCGTTTTCTCATGAAGTATGGTTGTTGAATTCTTTCAAGGCTCAAATACCTTGTGATCATTTATCTTTGCGTTACACCTTTTTTCATGACAAAATAACCTAGTTCCTGGGAGTTCTCAAATGAATTCCGTGATTCTACGAAGAAGTTCGCAAAGTAAGGTATATCCATAAGGGAATAACGCCAAGGTGATGTTGTTGGTAGAATTTTTTTATTCGAGATTAGGCTCTGATGTATGCAAAATGGTGGTGCGCAGCGACATTTTTATTATGAGTAATTTTACATCAAAAATTCATCCAACTTCACATTACCGGTGTCTATTTGAAACTTCATCTGAGAACTAAAATATTCTGGAGAGGGCCTTGAACTTAGGCATGCGTATAACTGTATTACGTTTGTTCAATAAATTCCAGTAGAAAATGTGCTCACAAAACCATGTTATTCCTACTTTCTCAATTGAGAAATGACTGACTATTGGGGTATCTATTCCCTCAAGATATGAGAGGGAAGAAGTAGTTGAAGAGAAATAAATTAAGACCCCATGTAGAAATTTACCATTGGCGCTAGCATGGCGCAATGTAGATAAAGTATGGCCGAGGCTTGGCAATCAAGCATGACTCAGCACTGAGATGATAACATCATTTCATGATTTATCGATGTGTGTTTCCAATGAAATAGACCATCATTGGCACACAATAAGAAAATTTCTTTATCAATGTTGCGCCAATCATAAAACTGTAAAAAATAATTAACCCGAATATATATGAAAATTATGCGCATTTCACAATTTCCAATATATGTCATTTGGGACAGTATTGTGTTTTCCTCATTTATCTGTAAACAAATCGGTGTTTCTTGTCGCTGAAGTTTGCCATGAGAAGTATATACAATATGAATCAGCGCGGTAGGAGCCCTCTGGTGTAACCTGTAACAGAGAACGATTGATTGTTCTTCCAGAGAATTATTTGAATCTCATATATTCCTTGTATACATCTCTCCCTACTCGCGACAAACACTCGATCGGTAACTTAGCTAGCAATTTAGCCATCAAAAGTTAAACCTAAGGAACATCCCAATATTGAGCCACGCTATTACCAATGTTCGGCGCTACATTGAAAACTAATTTTTATCCAGACTGGACCAAAGTTTGTGGCAATATTCAACCAAGTTTCAAATGATCCTCACTTTCGATAAAATTTATCGTGCCGTCAATGTTGGATCAAGAATGAGCCTGACGAGCGCCAAGCTTGGCGGAATTGTCAATCAATGGTAGGCTGACAACCTGAATTCGTTGAGCACCGATATCGGTGCAATATTATAATTGTTGTTAATCAACATTGAATATTTATAGATTCCGTAGCCTTGGCTGTCAACATTCCGCCAAGCTATATTCTATTATCAGCATTGGCGGAACCTAAAAATTTTCCGAAGATTCCAAAATTTATTTTTCATGACTTTCAATTTTATTCAAGTCGATATGAAATTCGGTTTGGTGGGATGAACATTAATTTTACATCTTTTGCACTTTTATTTTAGATGTTTCTCAAAATCTCTCATAAAAACACAACAATGTATTCAAATTCAAATAAAACTCACTAAGTTCTAATGCATACCTGGCATGCTTCTGTAGCGCATCAAACTTCTTTTTAACGGAGTCGGTTACTTAGAATTGCATACATTTTGCTTCCAGCGCTCTTTTACACATTCTTCCTTTGAACATAGAGTAGAGTTGCCCGTAACTTTGTGTCATTCCATTCATTGTGGTCACGAAAATAATGGATGTATACATTTTATATAGGACGTTCAAAAAGACTCCAGTATGCTAAGTATTTCAGATTTTCACATTCATTTCCTGTGATCTATCATAAAATCATGAGATTCCATTTATTTGATCCCAATAGATAGGATTTTTTGAATAAAACTGTCTGGAAATCGATCACTTTATAAGAAAATATTAGAATTTTTCTCATCTACGATTTTGATAACATTCTCAAAAGTGCCAGTCTTCCGAATGAGAAAAAAAAACTACTTTCCATAAATGCATAGGAAATTTTTTGGAAAATTTTTTTTGTATCGTGTTTGTATTGTAGGGGAGATTTGATTGAATTTTAGAGGAAGAGAGGAGAAAGAAGAAGTTTATTCTTTTCACAACCAACGGCGATATTTTTTGATCGTGAGTTCTTTCAAGGTATTTTCTGTGCGAGCATATATAGGGTTCTTCTAACGTGCGTTATGTCACATCCCGTGTGAAGGACAGTAAAAGCTGTTGGGTTCACGCTTCAGTCAAGAAGTTCTGGAGTAAAGCGGAAGGGAAAAAGAAGGAGTTCGAAGTGAGATGCATGAAGATAGGAAACAAGGGGGAGGAAATAAAAAATTGAAAAAAAACCTTTGTCGTTTCGCGACCTCGTTTTTCGTCAACGTTGAAGGTCCATTCTCCTGCACACTTTTCTTTTTGTTCTTCATTCTTTCCATAAAGTTACGTGCTCCGAATAACGTGAACACGTGACGACATTTACTACCATCGCTGATATCCGTTACCTCCCAATATGTTGACGTCTTTTAATAATTTCAAAGTATCGATGTTTATCGATCAATGAATATTTTATGATCACTGCGTGTCGAAAGAAATTTTCGATTCTCTGGATTCAATAAACAATTGTGTACCGAGAGGATTTATGTATGAAATTTGATGTAGATAGCATATGCCGACAGTATTGTAAACCGGGAAGGAGACCATAATTTTCCGAAAACTTTTGGCGAACTGAATCTAAATTTCACGCCAAAATTCTTCTATCACGGCAGGTTTGTGAGTTGCTCTTATCTGAATATGTCAATTCCAGTTGCGTCATGGAGTAACTGATCTTCACAAAGTGATCATTCGAATATCTTCTTTTCTGTCCAATTTTTGCAAAGAAAATACTATGTGTTTCAGAGATTATTTATGATTCTGCAGAAATGCTTCAGCGAAATATTTTCGTAAGGGAACTGTTTCGAAGATCTAGAAGATATCTTTTGATTTCTCATAAGACATTGGGAATTCATCTTGAGATATCTTCAAGACATGAATTGGTATGTGAATGGTTCTTTAGGTTTTTGGAATTCTTGACCACGAATTTGAAGTCAGAATTACCGAATTCAAAATGACGAGTACAACATAGTGAATGAAATGTGGGAATATTTGCATTGAAAAATGGAATAAATTTCGTCAAATGCAACATAAAATTCCTAGAAAAATGAATGAAATTTCTGTTTTTGAATCTCAGAATCAATTGTTCTGCAAAACTGGAGAGTAACTAAATTTTTTTTCTCAGTGCGGGACTACTACAGTCCTACGGTGCGTCCGGGTGGATAGAAAAGGACTATAATGTAGCATAGTGTAGTTACTTATTACAACCCCAGGAGAACCAAGATCTCCGAACGTTTGTGGAACGTTCACGTACATTCGTTGAATGTTTATTGAACGTTTGGCGGCCATCTTATCATCTTGGGAAATGGAGTCGATCTGTTCTTATATGGACACAGAGTTGGACTGGAGTAGTCTTTACACTGAGGGAAGTGGAATGTAATGATTACCATGTACAAATAGTAATTGGGGGACAACTTCGCGAATTTGGTTTCGGATACTGTAGAGAATCGTAGCAATGTTCATGCACATGGGAATGGTTACCATTTACATGAAGATGGATACCAAATAACTTGATTCTATCATTCAACTACTATTCTCGCATGGTAATGGTTACAGTTCACTTTTCTCAGTGTAGAGGCTTTAGAGTCTTTAGAGGTGAAGGCCGCATTATGGGGTCACTGTGACCATACATTATGTAAATCTAAGAAAAATCACACACAAAATACAAATTTTATTGCTTGATATTGTCTTATTACTTATGTGTATTTTGATACATTAAAGACTTTCAAATTAAATATTCTTTCTAACAATACACGAAGAGACAGAGGTTATTGATATTTAGAACAACAATGCCTGACAATTCACAGAGGAAGAGTACCACTAAAGAATATTCGTATTGAATTCACCAAAAGTTGATAGTTCCACGATGGAACATAACAGTGAAACGATCAACATTTGGTATTTTCGCTACGAATTTTTCGTAAACTCAATACAAACATTCTCCAGCGATATTTTTTTACCCAGGATTGACAATCATTTTTCTAAATGTTATTCAATGTTTTTTAAGTATCGATCATTTTTCTCTTCCTGTGAATTTTGCCAAAAACAGGACTCAGTCATGATTTTAATTTGAATTTCTCTTCAATCATTTTTATTTCTTGGTGGAGCAATTCAGACTGAAATTTGGAAAAAGTTCTGTTTTTGTCCGGAATATTTATAAATCAGGACAGAATCGGTCTAAAAATCAAATATGGGGACAAAACCCGTCCGAATTTTGAGACCTGGAAATTCAAGTGTTTGTAATTTTATTGATCTCCGTTTTCCGTACCGGAAATTCACTGGAAAATGATATTGGAAATTCCATGAAGTTGAAAATTTTCAATTAAATTTACGGGAAATTTCATATACAATGTACCAGAAATTAATTTCCTCTCTCATGATCGGGATTTCCCGGTTGCTGCGTATAGGAAAATTTCGTTTATTTTTTACGATGTAGATAAGTTTCAAGGTGGAATAAAAACTCAGTTTATGCTTGTGAAATTACACGGAGAACAATAATACAATAAAAGTTACAACATTTTCTAGTGAATTAATACTATTAGGTCTCATCTCTTGACAAGTAGGGTAAAGTGGGGTGAGACGGCGCACTTTCTCGGTCACCTACAGCATAAATTAATCCATCAAACCTCGTTCACTGAAGCACGGAAAAAAATAATCTGCCCATTCAACCACAATAGTAATTATTTTTACCACAAATTGGACTAAAATTTGGGACAGGTACAAAGCTTAGTAACGTATAATACAAGCTTCACATATAATATAAAGCAAAACGATATATTTGTAACCAGATCACCAGTAACACTTGAAACATATTGTGGTAAAGTATACCACAAAAATTGAGTTGAACGTATCCAGATATTGTCACAGTGTTTAGTACACATTTGGAGTAGAAATTACCACAAATTTTTGATGAGCATGAAAAAAATGTTTTCCTAATTTCTTACCGTACTCACTATCGGTAAGTATTTAGGATAACATAGGTTAGGATTTAGGATGTCATGCTTTTCTCTATTCGAGAAATTGTCATTCCTTGGAGAGATTCGAAACCAGCCTACCTAACCAAATCACCTACCTAAAGAACCGATCCTAACAGTTTGAGCTAACACGCGACACGATTATATAGTAGATAACTGTCACTTATGGTCATAATGTTACAACGTCTGATATATTATAAAAACATTTAATGTATTATAACTGAGGATGGTACATGTATCAACGTTTTCAGCATATATCAATTCGTTTTATTGATCGATGTGAGCATTTTTCAGGAGTTCATTGTTCACTCGAGCGAAATTATTAATATATTTATAAATGTTTTCTTTTTATCATATAACTTTATACAAGCTGATTTATAATTTATTTCATGGACTGAAATTGAATGAAATCAAATAAATTTCTTAGTTGATAAATGTCTATTAGTTTCGATATCAAATACAATATTTATTTCCATAAATTGAGGAATGTTTTAAAACATCTCACATTATTACTTCGCGTTACTGAACTCATTTCACTGCACGAATTTACTTCACTCACTTCATTTCACTTCAACTCACTTAATTCGATGTTTCTTCTTCGCATTCAATTTGTATATTAATTGAAAGCACTGCAATTACTTCGATACGAGGAATCGTTGTATACAGACCCATCTGTAACCTAACCTCTCACAAGACTGTCAGCGGAAGACATTTCAACTCAAATTTTGTGGTAAAAACAACAGCAGTCAATAGTGGGGTTAATGAAATGATGGGATACCTATAACTATCTTTTGGGTAGTGATTGCAACTTTTCAATTGAATAGCATTTAATACTGAAAATGTAACATTTATTGGAAGTGTATTACTGCAATATATAGAAAGCACTTCTCTTCTTCCGGGTAAATAATACTCCAAATCCATGTAGAAATAAGGATTATTGGAATACATTCAACCATAATCAATTCACCACAAACTTATTGTCACAGAAATTTGGCAATTTTTTTCCGTGAGAGAAATATGGAGATTCAATTACAATCTTTAGATCTTCCTTGAGTAAATGAGGTTTTATATATATCATTTTATGCTGTAGGGGAGTGGGAAAGTGCGTCATCTTATCCCAATTCACTCTACTCCTCAAACCTGGAATAGAGGATTACAACTGCAATAATTTTTACCGCGGTTTTAATTCGGTAAGAAACCCTCTGAGACCGTCAGGCAATTGTGACGATATTCGAAACAATAATACTATTTTACTACATAATTCTTCTCTGTGTATTCAATGTTCTATTAAAAACTTGTAAATAGTATATTTCTATTTCTTTGAAATGAATTCTCATCTGACTCAACCGGCATGACAAGAATAACCATATTTGCCTACATATATTCGCACCGGAAACACAATTAAATTGTAATTATCTGTGGCACGTTTCATTATCGGCTATTTTATAGAATTCACTTCATAATGGAGTATGAATGGAATGAAGTACAGCGTAGAGAAATGATTGGACCAATATTTTCATCCTGTGGAAATCATACCAGTCGGAGAAGCAGGACTCACATCCTAAACCAAAATTCAAGCGATGCACGTTCGTGGAAATAACTTCAATTAAGTGCATGAAATTGACTGTAGAAATTCTCAACAGTATATGAATTGCTTCCAATTTTCCAAAAGTTTCATTTTTTTGCATGGAGAAAAATAAGAATTCACAATGGCAGCAATTTGTCAGATATTGCAACAAAAAATGTCAACTTGTCCAGCTAAATTTGTTGATTATTCTGTATATAATGCTGACAATGAGCTGACCTAAAAAATTATTCCCCATTCTAGCGAGATGTGATTCCGCTATCCCAAGAAATTTCTTTCCTCCGTGTGTAAAGAACTTTCAGTACATGAATATTCTTCCCTCGTTGCGAAGAGATAAATTTATGAGATTTGTTATCAACGAACAGTTGAAACTCCCACAAGATCTGGGCTGAAATTTTGATTTCCATTCGGCAAGTAGACGTGATGCGGATACGATGCAGATGCAATGCGGATCCTTTTAGTCTGAGTGCATAAACATTATTCACGTTCCTACAACTACTCCGCGTACACGAAGTGGAAGCTGTCGGCCGTTACTATAGCAACCGATTGTTCTAACTTTTGATTAAACGTTGCTCAAGTTGGGTTGACACTAGGAATCGATTGAGCAGCGTTGCTCTCAACGTTTCAGATGTTCAAATCCGTGATGAAAGTTTTCTGTAAGAAGTTATGATCATTGGCTGATTGCTCTACGGAGCTACATTTCGCGTACTTAGAGATCACGTGAAACACTCCCTAGTAAAAATGCTCTAGTGATTGACAAGTATTGTAACGCTTAACTAGCCAAAAACTAGACGCTTGCAAGTGTCTCGTAGGGTTCTGGTGAGGTACTTGCCAGTGTCTAGTATCTGGCTAGTTAAGCGTTACAAAACTCGTCAATAACTAGAGCCTTTCTGCTTGGGCTTTTCTTGGAATCCTTTTGATCATTCAAATTTCAACAGACAGTGAATGATATATAAATACAGAACAATGGGTTGATAAACTGTCTCAAGATTCACTGACCTTTAAATCTCTGCATTCCCCAGTTGTCTCATGATGCTCATGATACACGCGCATATGCTATACACATGGGCCTGATGTATATTTCAATTGAATACAGTAGAATGTAAAATTCCATCGGCATTGGACGTCGTAGTCGTCGTCCCGACCGTTACCGATAACCACGACCTCAATTTCCGTAAAACTTCTCAACTCCATCCTCGTATAAAAGATTGGATTCTCATCTCCGCTACACTTTTCTACGTTTGAAGCGTTCTTAAGCTCTCGAATTTACTGGATTGTCTTCAACAGAAGTACTTCCTTGAATATCCCATTCGTACGCTAGTCCGTAGAAATCAAGTTAAATGTGAAATACGTACAACTGGCGGAAGAATTAATCACTTAAATTGCATTTATCTCGACGAAAAAAAAAAGTCTATGAATTTTCGTAATCCCTTTTGCGTGAAATTATGTAATTTCATTGAAGGTGTTATGCATTCGATGAATCTTAATTCGTTCGGAAAGCGAAAGGTATTTCGCAGCGTGACGTTGAGAGACGAGGAATTCAAACAGATCCTCGTATTGTACGCGTGGAGCTGTGCACCATTATCTGAATTATTTCTTTGAAAATTCCTGTGGGAAGGTCTTGTTGTGGTATTTTTTTTGCTGATGAGGAATATTAGAGTGCAGCGTTAATTTTTCACAAAATTAAATTTTGAAATACAAATTGTAAGTATTTTATATGTACCATATTGAGCGAATTTTGCTTTTTCAAAATTACCGTGGATTTCCAATAACGAGGAACACGTTTTTGGTATTTCAATTCAAGAATCTGGTGGAGATTTTTCGAAGAATTACTGTGCAGCAAGTGAGAATGAGTAAATATGTTGTGAAACCTTGAGGGGATGTGCAGTAGTCTCTTTTTTAATTCCCACTTATCTCTCGATTACTGGAGTTCCTAGATGAATTTCGAGTAAAATTCTTTCGGTGCGAAAACTTGTTATAGGAACTTGTGTCTTCGTTGCAGACGCATTAGAATTTGAAGAAAATATACGGAATTATTCGTACATATCGAGAGAGAAGCAATTTGAATTTAATATTTACGTTAAGATTTCAACTCTTATGCTTATGAGGTTCCAATTCTAACTACACGTATGATATTTTCTTCAAGATTCTCAAAGTACTTTCATTTTAAATAGGACTCTTCCTGGAATTTTTCGACTTATTATTCATGCTTCACTCATTTCATGTCTGAAATTTTTTCTATACAAAACCTCTTCTCAAACTAACCGTGCTTGAGTTTATTTTTTCTCTATCTGTGCTCTTTTTTTCTTAGAAATTTGAAAAATGTGCAGGTTGGTTGGAACATATATTTGATCCATGCACTTGAGAGCATTCATTAAAATTTTAGGGAACCCTAGCGGAAAGCATTCCAGACGTTCCTTCAGTCACGGAATTGGCTTGTAAATTGCCTAGAAGATCTCACTAGTTTATTTCTGGTGTCGAAACAGGGATGAGACTTATTTTAATCCACCTGCAGTACAGTTGAATCGATAGTTTGAGTTATTAATTTCATTCCGCTCAGTTGATTACAGTACATGATTGATATTTGGATATTTTCAATAGTCATCTCATCTTTCAGTTCTATCTCAAGTTTATGAAGAATTGAAAGAATCAATCAATTGTTATCATTTCATGTTTTTTACTGTCTTCGAAAAAGTCGAGAATTGAGTTGTGGACTCTCTCTCTCTCTTTAAATTTAAAACAGTAAAAAGTCTATGGCTTCACTTTCCAGTTCGAGTGGCATTTCATTAAGAAATTAGAGTAGTTATGAAATTCTAACCGCAAACCTTATGGAGCAAGAGCTCGTGGCTGCCAGACCTCCCTTATTTTAAAAAAGCTGAAAGTTTCTCAGTGTATGCTTCCAACATAGATAGAAACGTTGGGCTACTATGAAGTTTGGAACATCATGGCTTTGGCAGATCACAGGTATAAAAGTGTATAAAACAGTAATTTGAATTCGTCCAAGTATAAAGCGTAATTTTCTTATATTTGAGTCCGAATAATATTAGAAATTAGATTATTCATTCCTAGACACTTAGTATAGTGGCAACCCCTTGTACGAAACCCTTGAATTCCAATAAATTGTAACTGTGTAATATTCAATGCCTGGCAATGGACGATATGATTTTTATTATTATTCGAAAACACATACAAGAAAATTAAGCTTTATATAATACTTTGACAAATTCAAGTTGCTATTTTAAACACCTTTTTCACCTGCCATCTGCCAAAGCCACGATGATCGAATCTTGATAGCTCGTAGGTTCATCGTTTAGACAATTAGATCCTCACTTTGGAACAGTTAAAATTTCACTCGAACAGTTGACAAAGTCCCACTTCTGACTGGTAAAAGAATAAAATCTTACTCTAATAATTTTAGGGAACAATATTTTCAATCGTAGAACTCGTTCGACTGTTACGTGAGGACAAACACCAAGGAGAATGTATGATTCGATTCAAGTTGAATAGAGCATAGAAACATTTGTTTACTCATTTTCTCTGATCTTATTCTATATGAAATGAATAGAACAGAGATAGATATAATAATTTAAATCGATTGTAAATTCGCTGGTATCAGCGTTGCAGCGATTTTGCATACAGTCTCAATCATGACTGTTAGATAAATGGCATTACGTTTCTCTGATTGACTTATTCCAATCAGCAGAATCATATAGTTGGTAAACTTCAAGAAATCGATGCTTATCTTGCAGTTTTGATTCAAATACTGGGATTGTCCTGTACTATCAGTGAAAGGATTAATATGTTACTGAAATGAAACGATTTCTATCCAGTGATTTCGATTGCTCCTCTCATTCTTCCTTATGCAATCGTTAATGTTGTGAATCTCAGATTCACAAAAGCGTGAATCAATGTCGAAACAAACATCACTTACATGCATGGATCAACTATGCCCCGAGTAACTTTTGCAAATAGTCATTAACTAGTGACGAACCAGCTTTTCTATTTGACTAGCTAGTCCCTGTCTTGCAAACTAGGTAGTCACTGGCCAAAATGTAACGCTTGGTTAGCTTGTTTCCGGCTAGATTTGAATGACTAGGTACTGGCTAGAATTAAATAATCCCCTAGCTTGGAATCGGCTAGGAACTCGGTAGTACTCAATGAAGAACTGGTAAGCAGTGATATCAGAAAACTAGCGATACACCGGAATTACTACCTCCATGAACTCATCGCATACAAGCACACTGTAGCATGTACATACATAGTTATAGCATGCGTGTGTTATGCGAAGGATTCATACACCCTAACAGCCCAAATTTCTTAAACGTTTTTAAAGCGTCCTGAAAATGCTTCAAACACCTTAGGACGATCTTAAACGTTTTAAAAACCTCCGAGTGCTGTTAGGACAGGGAGTAATTCCGGTTTATTGCTAGTTTTCTGGCATCACTGCTGTTAAGAAGCCAAATGGTGTGATACGATACACGTAATATTTGAATTAATTGAAGATATGAACATTTTTAAGTTGATTAAATCGAACAAACATTTACACGATGTAATTGAAAATAGTCGATTTATACTAGTGGTAATTTGAGCTTGGATTTCTCTATGTTTTCAATGATTCCAAATATTTTCGTGTATTTGACAACTTTTATGAAATTGATTAGATCAAATAAATAATAACATATTCATGATTTGCAATAACTTTACTTGCATGGTCATTCCAGTGGGTTTTTATTCATCTTCTCCGTTTTTTTCATGATGATTTTCTTTATTTGCGTTTTTTTTGGATCGATGCCCATCCCAATCCTTCACATTTGGTAAAATATTTCCAAGCGCCTTTTCATAATCCGCGTTAGTTAACACCGGTTTTTCGTCTTTCACCGTTTTTTCTGATAGAAATCCTGAAAATCACAATAAATATACACATTTAAATTACAATATTGTTTTCTGATTGACTTGAATGATTGTTTTACCCATATTTTTTTGTTATCAGCAATTATATCATGTTTCTGAACAGATTTAGGTAAATAAATACTCGCTCGATATTATCACTACATCAGTATCAAATGATTCTCAATAGACATAATAAATGATGGCCTCTGATATGACAGATTACGCCTTTGGAATATCCAAAAGAAAAATCTAAGGGGTTTCATACAAATCACACGAATGACGAGAAATATCAAAACTACTTAAAATTCACTGATCTTTTGTAACCTTATATACAATTATATATTTGTCGGAACAAGCATTCAGTATCAACTTATTTGTTTATGAATAAGCAGATGTGTTATAATTTAACGGTGAACAAAACATAACCTCAAAAGTGGAGTTATAGATTCCAACTGTGAAGCACATTATAGGTACTTGTTAGAAAAATCCAACCTTGTCCCAAGAGTTACATGAAAATAACATTCTATTATATTTTGATAATCGACTATCCATTATCCTTCTAGTTTGAACATATTTTTGGCTCACTCTTGTTTGCTGCTTAGAAACTCATCAGTAGCTAGATAGAATATCCAAACTAGATGTATCGAATCTCAGCCTGTCTAGGGCCTAGAATGCGCTAGAGAACGCCTAGAGTGAAAGCTGCTCGGGATGCCTTTATTTTATTCCCATTTGATTTATTCGGTCCATTCGAAACGATAATCTCATGTTCTCATTATTAAGAAGAATTCAACAGTAATGGGACATTAATTAAACGTATTGTTTGAATTCCAAACAGCACAGAAAGTACAAGATAGGTAGGAAATTTCGATTAAAGAATGACGAATGTCGCGATCTCGTCGGATTACTTTGAAATATTCTTTATTCGAAACCATGATCCACGATCTCTACTTTTCTCCATCGAGAACGAATGCGTTGTCATTGGAGCTGAAACAAAATTTATCGTTCAGCTGTACCGTAGGTAAATCACCCGGTATAATTCTTCGATTTACGATGCACAAGGTATGAAGATGACGAGTTCTGTCATAGTTTCGATAAAATAGCTGCTGTTTAAATTCATGGATCCTCATGTTCGCCGTATATGTCATGGCATCAGTAAAAACCTACAGAAGTAACTTTTATACTTAACGCAGATATCGGTTGAATACCGCTTTTATATACACAACTATGGGGTCACATTTATCCAAGGAATATCATAAAATACCAATGATCATAAAAAATTTTATTCGATCCACTCGCGATACGTTGTACAAAAACAATTCCATGAATTTGAAATTCAAGATAGAGCCAACACTTTATGAGGGAAAATATTCAAAAAGAGTTTCAGAGCTACAATAAAATCAAGTTCATGTATAGTACATTTTAGAAACCTTCTCCTGGTTCATGCTTTTTGAATATTTAAAAACGAATTTTACGATTCTTTGAATCGAATTGGAATTCGGTTCGTCCTTGTACTATTAGTATTAGAAATCCATAAAATGATTATGGTTTCAAGGGAGTGAAATAATGATGCATATTTTCAACAATTCAACAATTTTATTGCTACAAGTTTCGGTGACATGATGATTGATGTGATGCAGGTCTTGGAAAAATAATCGAACTATTGCCAAACTTCCAAGAGGTTTGAGAATTCATCGGAAGCTCAGAAATCACTGGAGATAACTCGTTTTCGTGGTGTAAAGGTCATGTATTTTGCATAGAAACCGCATTCGAAATTCAATAGTATATACTCTTTGGATATAATATGCATAACTACCGACATTCTGAACGAAAGGATGTTGTGTGTGAAATATTCGATGAATTCACACACGTTGATATTCATCTTCGAGAATTGAAATTGCAGACAAAGTTCTTCCGTGATCGTATATGAAGAAAAACTGCTGTATCCACTGACAAGTTGAGATACACTCGTACAGTGAGATTATTCAATCACGTACTATGCTAGTGAACTCTGTTGATAAACTTTTTAATCGAACGATACTATTCTTCCGTCTTGTGAAATCTTATATATGTAATGATTTCAAAAAAATTTTTGTTTTCAGATTGATTCCATAAAATTGATTTCCATACGCTTCTTCTCTCTCACAAACCTTTAGGGCTATCAATCGATACTGCAGTGTACATATAACGATTGTACTAAGTGAATTAGTGAAACGATTGAATCTGGAATTGGTTGAACCAATTAAAACCGGTTTACCTGGTTGATAAGTTCAACCGGGCGCCGGTTGTTGAATCGTTTGAAATCGGATAACGGTTGACCAGCTATTTTGTAATTCTACAACCGGGTATTCGGTTTTAAAATCGCATAGTTACACCGCCCAAGCCTAACCTGCTCCAGATCAGAAGGGGATGAAAATAGCATCAAAAGCCCGAATAGAGGAGGTAAAAGAAATAGGAATACCCTGCACCACAATCCTAGGATTCCTAGATAGAGTAGCTGCATCGATGGAATCAAAGCGACATACATTGCGTTTTAGAAGGGTTGATCTTAAGCCGATTCCGGCGACATCGGTTGACCAGACGGTTGATATTAGAGTTTATGTTAGAAATACAGTAGTCCAAAAAATTCTGTTGTAAAAATTACCGTGAAATTTCAGTAATTGAAGGAGGAGTGGAAATTCTTCAAGAATTACTGTGCAACTCGTAAAAATGAGTGGATTTCTGAACAGTTGAAAGTGATATTTTCTATAAGTTTTACAGAATGCACAGTAATATTTTGAAAAATTTCTACTTGTCCCTCGATCACTGGAATTTCACGGTAATTTTTCAAATAAAATTCTTTCAGTGTGGAGAAAAAAGTTTCCGAATAAGCATATCACAACCTGCCCCGTAAACATGTCACTTCTGCCCCGATATGAAACTTGAGATTAAAAAATGCGGTGCAAAATATAATGCAATACTCAGCTCAAAAATCATATGATGACTTGAATATAAGTTCTGAATCTACATATATCACTTGAATTCATTATTATAAAACCAATATATCTGATATAAGACCAAAATTGTCAGAAAGATTGAAAGTTACATACCTGTTGTTTTCAACTATTACTTGTAAATATATCTATTCCGATAGGGCAGGCGCGATTTACATGGATAGCGCAGTTGCAATACTTCTCGTGATCACTTAGTTTCCCTAAAATGTTTTTACGGCGCTTACATCGTTCGTATTTATAGCTGTCAAAACTCACCCCTGTCACAACCAGCCCCGGTCTCCCCTACTCTAAATCAAAGGACTACACGGAAAAAAAGTATGGCTATTATAACGATATGACTGACCTGAAGGTTAAGAAGAGATAGCTGTAGTGACAATACTGTATCGCTATGGTGACGATACAGATGGCTATGCTGGCGATCTAGATCGTTCCTCGGATGATTTGTATGATCATAGCAACGATACTGATACCACTAAACTTTGCATAGTCATAACAACTATCCAGTATCGTTATGACAGCGATATTTTTCTCTCCGTGTACATTGTAAGAAATATGGGGAGTTTTCCTTCACACTGTTGGTGAATTTCGTCCCCTCATCGCGGGGGAATTGTTTTCCCATAAAAAATGAGGGATTTTTCAACCACTTTGTGGAGTTATTTTGTTTTTTGGGTGTTGAATTTTCCACAAATGGAGGAAAAGTCCACATAATTATGGTGAAAAATTCCCCATCTGTGGAGGAACTTTCTCAACGACATTAAGATAGAAACTCGGATGATATGCACTGTTAGGAATATCTGGAAGTTTTTTTCAATCACGTACATGAATTCAGGTTAATACACATTTTACATTAAATTTAATGTACAAAAACATGAAAAAACTATAGATTATGCTATAGTTTACATCAAATTTCATGTAAAATGCGTATGAAACGCAATTCATGCACGTATTTGGAAAAAAATGTCCAGCAAATGCATTAAAATCAATACAGAAATTCCATGAAATTAGCATCGGCCACGCCAAGTATTCCACATCAACGTGGATTTCAAGAAATATCTGAACCGATCAACAAGTTTGGTTTGAAATAACTCAGAGTTCTATTGTATAAAATGGATCAACCTTATTTCTGTTCCGTTTTCTTTCATACATGTTTCCAAGATGAGGATGTTTTTTTAGAGATCACAAACTACTATGAATGCATTTTTGACAAATTAAGTTGAAATATCCCAAAAATTGTACACATCCCATTCGGATCGCCAAATGTACTTGGTAACTGTTATTGATTTCACATTTTTTTATAAATAGTATATCTGCCACTTCAAGCAGAATTCTGGACAGAGTGAAGTTTTTGTTTCAAGAATTTTTTGTCAATTGTTATTGTGGAAGATTTACAGTTTTTCATGGACTTGACATTATTTTTTTACTTTTTTGGAGTTGTTCCCTTGAGATGATACCAGTGGCCCCTGAAGATGCAACCAGACCCATTGGTGAGAAAAGGACACAACCAAAATCATTCTGACAAATTACTCGAAAACAAGAGAATAAAATCAAAATACCGCTCTGTACAGACCTTCTTCAATCAATTAAGGTGGTCTGTACATAGCGGTATTTCCCTTTCACTGCTTTATTTTCAAATCATTTTTCAGAAAAGATTTGGCTTGGGTTGCATAGTCAGGGGCCGCTGTTATCCCCTTAAATGGATAATCCTTTACAGCGTTAGCAAAAGTTCCAGGACCGAAATCCGGATCACTAAGATGCGAATTCAAAGTTATACGAGATTCAGTTGAAAATTCATTCGATTCTTCTGAGTTACAAGCCTCTTGCATTCTCGAATCTTTTTTGGACCGCCGACGAGTATAAGCTGTTTCATTGTTGACATTTCCAATGCTTCCATGTGATCTTGTGGACTTTCGGGAAACCAAAAAGAACTTCTCACTTTTCTCAGAAAATTCACCATTTTTTGGGGGAACATTCCACAATTATTTTTCACAGCGTAGACTCTAGTGGACCCTGGTGAGCCATCGACATTGAATATAACCATTCGAGACTTCCATCCCGCCTGATTCAACATTCCTCAAATCAGAAATAAATTTCTTACAATCAAGAAACTTGAATTTGAGATAGAAAATTTACAGTTTCACACTTTAATCCAATAATTTTATTTCAACGGATTTCATTCTGAAGAGAAACAATCTCAAAATTCAAGTTCTCAACTGAAATCAAGACTATACTCTGGTTTTTCTCATGAATTCATCAGATTCGATCAAAATCTCAATTGTTTCCAAATTTCAAATCTCCAAGGCAAAACGTAATAAGATTTCGACATGAATATTGATTCAGAATCCAAATTTTCAGTATTTTTCGTGGATAACCCGCGACCTCTAGAATTTTCAATAAACATATGCATATGAATTGAAATAATACACATGTTATACTAAAATGAATTCAAATTTTAATACAAGCAATTCACGTGAGCCTGAGTGATATTCTTCCTTTCCCAAATTTCCTTTAGTTACTATTAGAAATTGAATGATTACCCATCCAATTCTCAAACATAATTTCTAAAATGGATTCTCGAAAATTATTGAATGAAATCGAAAAAATCTAGCGTTCGCTTTTTTTCAGGATCACGATCTACTGGTTATTTTTTCATTTTTCCTCCCTGAAATCCTTGTCAGATCTTCATGAAGTATCGAATTAACCTAACAATAATTTTCTGTCTGGAAGGAGCACCTGATGTATAGGTACTTGCGGTTTAAGTAGTCGCTTGAAAATCAAAGCGTTCCAAATTGAGTTCCATAGCCATACTTGACAATAGTGTAGAATTCGATTCAAGGACGTTTCCAAACCCTACTCCCCTCTTCAAATCACAGTGATGATGATGTTTCGATTTAATGGCAAAAAAAGTAGAAGGTACTGGAAATAGGTCAAGTTTAATGTTCTTCACAGCTCGAATGGATACATTTCAGATTGCAGGGTATGAAAACGGTTTGTGAATTTCGTTAGCCTCGTTCGTTAGCTTCAAAGGAATTTGAGGTTCAGTTAACTGAATGGAACCTTTATTCTTCCACTTGAACTTATCCCAAATATGAACATTCCATCGAGTGTGAAGTATAACTAAATTTGAATATGCCGATGACGAATGACTCTTTCAAATGGAAAATTTCGGTCAATTTTTTATAAACACAAATAAAACTATAATTTGAAAATTATAGCAGTTCACTCTATCATCCTTGGTTTGCACGTGAATCTGTTTTCATATACTTTTCGGTATGCTATCCAAAGATGATTCCAAAGGAATTCCCTAGCTCTTTTCAGGGCCTGACGAAACCTAAGGAAGCCTCCCCTATTAGAACCTAACATACCAATGATATAACAAGGGCATCCAAATGTTCGCTTCAAACATGTACCAGTTAGATCATATAGCTTCATACATAATTTCTATATCACAGGTATATCAAAAGTCATGTGATGCTCCCTGTTTGAAGCGGACATTTGGATGCCCTTGTTATATAATTGGTATGTAACTGACCTACTAGTATGTTCTAACATGTTAGAACATACTAGTAGGTCAGTTACATGATTTCTAGCCGGGATGCATTCAAGTATTCGTTTGATTGTCACACGGAGAGAAATGTATTATACAAATCGTATTATAGAAACGTGGATACTAACTGTTAATATCTGTATGCTCAGAGGTATTAACTATTTCTTTAGTCCTAAAATACAAGATTCTCACGGTCAAAATATGTTTATTATAAAAGTAATATACTTACCGTTGAAATCTGTATTTTAATCGTAAGAATCTCTGTTATTCACAGTAATGAAATGCAGATTTTAAAAATAGTATTATATTGACCATCAAAATATATAGTTATCATTAGAATCCATATTTTATCCATAAGAATCTCGGTTACTTGCAGTGATCAAATGGATATTTCATCAATAGTATCATAAGGACCAACAAAATATATAGTTACGATGAACAACCATCTTTCATTAATCATTATAATCTCCCTTTGCAACGAAAATCAAGTGCGAACCATAAGTTTCTTGAAATTTACATCGTTTGAAGATCTGATTTACTTGAAGTACAGCTACAATTCTTAAGTACTCAAGCGAGCGTTGGTAACTGAGCGGTCAAGGTGACCGACTGTAACGGTATGAGCCCGAGTTCACATCCGGCGAAATAATTTTTTTTTTTTTTTTCATAATATTGTTTCCTTACTGTAAGCATCCGGAGATAGTAGTTGTGAGAATCCTATATTATAATAGGAACTAACCTTTTTTCTTGCCTTCAATGAAATAGTATATTACTGGGTAAAAAATACATTTACTACCTCGGAGTAAACATCTTTATAATAAATGTATACTTGTGGTTAGAATCTAGATCCTTGTCCTCATGCTTAGTATAAAATATTCTTGTCTTTATAAGGCTGAAACACAAGGTGCCACCCTAACTCTTCAAACGAATATAAAAAAAAAAGTCATCAAATTGGGCGAGTGACATCCCAAGTAGACAATTTCTCAAAATTACATATAATTTATATATGATTCAATATGAGTTATATATAAATTGAAGATAATTGTATTTAAATGATATATTGAGTACGGGAATAAGTTTCCGCCCTTCTTCAAACAAAGTTGAGTCTTTTTCAAACAATGGATTATTACATAACGTTATTCAAAGTATGCACCATTGGAAGCGACCACTTTTGCCCATTTTTCGGGCAGCATACGGATTCCTCGGAGGAAAAAAGCAGGTTCTTTTGACTCGATCCATTCATTGAGCCATTTTTCAACACTTTCGTAAGAAGTACACCGCTCTCCAGTAAGGGCTGATTGCATAGATCGAAATAGATGATAATCCGAAGGCGCAATGTCTGGGGAATACGGCGGGTGGGGCAAAATTTCCCAATTCACTCCTTCCAAATATTTTTTAACAGGTTGAGCAACATGTGGCCTAGCATTATCATGCAGCAAGATAAGTTTATCATGTCTACCGTCCCATTCCGGTCGTTTTTCTTTTAGAGCTCGAATCAAACGTATTAACTGTAGTCTGTAACGATCGCCAGTGATTGTTTCTGACGGTTTGAGAAGTTCATAATAAATGACACCTTTCTAATCCCACCAGATGCACAACATAATCTTTGAAGCGTGGATATTTGTTTTCGGTGTCGATGGACCTGGTACACCTGGCAGCCCCCAACTTTTTCGACGCTTAGGATTATCGTAATAGATCCATTTTTCATCGCCAGTGACAATACGATGCAGAAAACTCTTTCTTTTCTGCCGTTCAAGAAGCATCTCGCACATTACCCAACGTCTCTCGATATCTCTCTCCTTTAGTCGATGCGGCACCCAATTACCTGCTTTTTGGACCATTCCCATCTTGTGCAAGCGTTTACCGACGGTCGACCTGTCAACATCCAACTCTTCAGACAACTCATCTAGGGTCCGACATGCATCTTCATTCAATAATTCTTCCAGTTCTACATCTTCGAATTTTTTCGTCGCCCTTCCGCGTTCTTTATCACTCACGTGAAAATCGTCACTTTGGAATCGTCGAAGCCGCTCTTCACAAGTTGTATTAGACGGAGCGTGATCACCGTAAATATTGCACAGTACACGATACGTTTCAGCGGCACTTTTCTTCGGAATAAAATAATGAAGCATAACTTCCCGCAAATGCTGTTTTGTCGGGACAAACGTTGTCATTTGTGACACCAGATAAAAAATGATGTTTACGCTTGTAACAAATGTCAACTATCGCAATCGACACCTTACATATACACTTCCAAATCACAAGTATAGCACTTGAGTGAACTCAAAAATAGTATTCGCAACAACACTTCTTCCAAGAGGGCGGAAACTTATTCCCATACCCAATATAATTTGAAAATTGCATGACACCTGTGTGCCGTCCCCTCAAAACATGCCGCCTCAGGCTCCAGCCTCGGCGTGAATATGGCCCTACTTATAGTGCATCGAATTCATTCTTTAACGAATAACCACATTTGATACTCTTTGTATAATTGAAGAGATACTCAGCCTCTGACCAGCGCAAAATTCTCAAATCTTTTCGTTCAATCTTGCCCCGTTTCATCCTCCATACTTTACATGTGATTTCTCAAAGCTACATCCAGTAAGTATTGCATCGTAAACATCTTACACCATACAAGATGCCTGCAACGATCCAGCAGAGGTTGAAATTGGAAACTATTTTAATTGCAGCGTATATATCATCTCCTGACACGAATTTTAAAAGAATTAAAATAATAGTTCTTCCGATCGATGTGATTCCATTATTCTCATTCGCCAACACCGGGGACGAGCAACATCGACTCCACAATAATTTCATTCCTATGCAACAAACGTTCATCAAATCCGATGGGTTTCATTAAAATTCAATGAACTACGTGGATAAGAAAAAAGTAGGTGTATGCATTCCCAGCTCGTCTCTCGAGAATTCTTTTTCACGATGCTGGGAGCGTGTATCGACGGGCGCTCGCATTTCTCGTAACTGTCGAAACATCTTGACTCGAAAGGAAAATACGAAGAACGAAGACGAGCTTTTACCGCATGAAAATTGCTTTTGTATATATTTGTCGTATTGGCACGGCGGTTACGTGTACACACATGTACATTCGCGCAGGGAAAATACATTGACGTTTCGAGTAGAGGCATGACTGGGGGAGGTTGAGCGTTTGTCGAACGCAGTGGAAGACGAATTACTCGCGAAAGCTCGTTTCATATCGGCGGCTTGGTTAACTTATTTCCTCTCTGTTCGTAATAGAGTTCTCTTCGTATTCTTTCATTCACTTTGGTTTCCTATTCTTTTTCTTTTCGTTCTTCGCCTCACGCGAACAATACGTGAGCGCTAGTCGGAATTAAAAACCACCCCTCGGCTCTGAATCGTTTTAAAAATAAACCGCGTCCGAGGTTTTACGTGATCATTTGAAATTCCGAACAGTTCCAATCGAGGTAGGAGGTTTTTTTTCTTCGCCGTATAGAAAGCAAGTGTTATTTTGTCGCGTCTGTACACGCGGTTTGATCTTCTGCAAATCGAAAGAGATTATCATCATCATTGTAATACGAGGTGAAACTTTTATCGAACGCAAAGAGCTTTACTCGGGGCTTTACGGAGTACATTAATCCTTCCATCATCTGGGAAACAGATATGCGCTCACGTGCACACTCCGCATAAATCTCCGAGCGTGCGCGTTTCTAAGGCGTCTCAATGCGATGTATAACCTTATACCCTGCTAATGCGAGGGAATTCACCTTGTGCGCATCTCTTGGTGCGTTCATACGTATGCTGTATCCATGTGTCTCCCTATTCATATTTACATGTGCATGTGCTCATTCGTCTTGCGTGATAAACGTGTTACTGCGTGATAAGCTACGGGCTGAAGCTCGACAGAGTATCCTTGTCGGACTGTACATATGACAGATACAACTGTTCTGAATTGCTCACTCATGTTAGTCCTTAATGTTTGTAAACAACAATGTCTTTGATGGAATGGAAGAGGAGGGTTGTGTGCCCTTTCGCTCCTTTGACGCGATAGGGGAATGTTTGTGTGAGCAAGAGATAATTTCGATGCAAATCCTATGATTTTAAATGAGAATTGATAAGCCAAGATTGTGAGAATTGTGAGAAAATGTGCTCAGCATTGTTTGGTAGAAGAAAACGGTGAAAGAGTTGGAAAAAATCGGAGTGTATTCGCTGTAGATGTTATTCACATTCGTTTTCCCATCGACCACCTGCTCATCATGAGTATTTTCCCAGCAAACACGACTGCAGGCGTTTCAAAGGGCCAGCAAAGGTTCCTTACTGGCATTGCAGGACCATCAGCGACTCATTGAATTGCCAGTAATCATTGTTTGCAGGATTAATACAGTTTAAAGAAATACATTGGCTAAAAGAAGTACAAACAATTCCATCAAACCATTTGTCAATTTTCTTGATTTATTGCATAGATTTTATAGAAGTGTATCCCAAAATTCGGTGTAAACCTTTTCTTACACCGCCAAGTTTCTCATTTTAGGTGCAAAAGTTTGAATTTCCAACATTCCAGTCATCATTGGGCTGACATTGAAAACCATTCAAAGTGTATACGGAACCGATTGGGAAAGTTAATATCTTCTCTTCGGGGATGACGATCCATCACTTGAACCATCTTCCAAGAGAAGAGAATTAAATAAAAGGTGAGATGATTTTTCGTGAGAGTTTCATCCGTTCAGAAACGCAGGATCCAAAGCATCGATTGGCGGATATACTAATACGATTACGAGTAATCTACTTTGATCGGGAGATCGATCTACTCCCTGGTTCAGTTAATTAATTTTTCACTTTTCTTCCCTTTCCCACGTTTTTCCTCTTCCTGTACGTTATAAAGTCAGTTGAAAGTTGGCAAAATTTGTTTAGTCAATCGTGATACGTCGACAGGAATGTTGGATTGTCCTAATTAACTGGAAATCGACTTAGGGAGAATCTTGCAGCGGCAATAACAAGAGCTGCATCGTAACTTTCAGTTTACCTTTGTACCTAACAACTCGAAGCTTTCAAGAAACTATAGGATAAGAATTATAAAGATCGATGAGAAACTCTTCGGCGGTACGCGTACCCTCCGATTCGTAGGAAAGTACTTTTCTTTTGGAATTTTCCCCAGCTCTCGGGAGGAGTTTCATTGATTGGAAGATTCAACTGAATCCTCGGAGAAGTATGTAATGTGTTATTATTGTTATATCTTCCCAATATAATTCGAGTAATAAAATTCGAAAAGAATACAGTTCCACGTCCGATTTATAAAATAGTGAAGGTTTGAATTGAGATAATTAGAAAGAGTTTATCTTTACACTGAAAAGTTAGCATCGCTCTGAAAATCTGCGATTTTCATAACAATTTGAATGCAAGGTTTTATTACGTGATTTTCCTTTGTATGATTTTACTCCTCCAACGCATTGACGGTGTATCAGATGGAAATAATTATTCCGATTCGAATATATGCGAAAGAGTACGATCGTTGAGATGAATGTCATTTTGAATTCGTTCCAATTAAAATATTCCAGCGATTTATAAATATTTCAAAACGTGAATCATGAAAGTAATTAACACAAGTTGTACGTACGTATAAGGATCACAATGCACAATACTGTTTTAGTCTTCCGTTTACGTTCATCATCGGATTAATAAAGCAGTCATAAATTCTTTTGATACAATAACATATAACCTACATAAGATTGGATTCATTATTTTTATTGAAGCAGCATGTTGATGTTAATCAAATGTATGTTTTATATGCAGAAGAAAATAACAAATTATCCGCGTTTGAAGCATGTTTGCGCTTTGTAGAATAATAATGCTATAGTAATAATGCGAACTGATACACTTTTGATGTTGCTGCGACACAAAGCATTTTACAACAAAGGTGACACAGGTAATTCTAACATTTTTTTCATTTACAAACGAATATCACGTTCCACAGAGTACTTTCATAATCAGAACGAACAATGTAATTTCCCTGCAAAACTAAGCTGTCATGGTATAGAAGTTCTAAATAGAAACAAAACGAATGAATTTCAATGTACTCAAATTCTTCTATCCATGCATTGTTATTGAGAAAAGATCAATTTCCTGTTGTCTGTAATAGCGTGATTTTGACTTCTTCACCATCTGTAGGGAGTTCTCTAATCTGACCGTATGTTAATTCCTTCTGGACTGAATCCCAATTGCCGACTGATTTATCTTTCCACACAGGTCATGGTGTCAATCGATATCATCAATGGCATTCACTGTAGCGAATCTAATATGTTTTGTAAATATTTTCACAGTGAATGATGAAAAGAGAGTAGATTTCCCTTGTGCACTCGCAGAATATCACAATCTCATTGATGGTGCGAGGCAGGTAAATCAATAGTGTACTAGTTTATCTTCGTTTGTTCGTGTTGGATCGTGGGTTTCACTGTAATTTTTTCACAATTTCATTTACAGAATGATTGTTCTCATAAAATTGGAAAAAAAAGAATTGAGGATTGAAATGAGAGTAATATTCATAAAATGAAAAGTTTTTAATTCAGTCATTTTTCTATTTGACTTTCTTTTTTTATTGAGGTTCTTTCATGTGGATTCTTCACGTTCTTCAATGCTGAACAGTTCTTTCGGAGTCTCAATATCAAGAATTTTCTGTGATTGAATTCATTAAAAGTTGTAGGGGAGAGTGGTCTAACTCGGACCGTGTTCTAAGTCGGACCCCAATGTGTTTTTGGAAGACTTCCACCTCAATCAGCATACCCGATGTATCCATAGATACATCATTTGGCGCTGATCATTTGTCATTAAGTTGACGAATATTAATCTGTAGTGAATTCTGTTACAGACAACAATGTGTTCCCAGCATTGCTGCGAAAAATTTTGTATGTTCAAGGAAACCCGTTAAAACTGTGTTCTTTATTATCCATTCGGATATTTTGAATATTTTTAGATCAGTGTTCACCACTCTGTCTGAGGATATATCCATTTTACGGATCGAATTCTGTAAGTTTTGAGATGTTCGATTGAAAACTCAAAGAGATGCTGTGTTCGAACTCGGGCCACCAGTAGTGGTTCCAACTTGGACCTCCAGTTTGTCATATTTGTGATAATGTCAAAATGCAAATTGATATCATCAATTCACGAACATTGATATTCCCTTTGAACAAAAACTTGAATCGATTCAAGCATTCTTTTAAACTCCACCATGTACAATCGCCACTTGACAAGGCCAGAATTCCATGCTGACTGATGATTATACGATGTGTGAGATAGCAATGGAATCCAAAAAAAAGCAGCATGCGAAACTTCCGAAAAATTTAGAAAGGGACATGCAGCGGGAAGACGAAAATGTGCAGCTTCCGGAAATTGACCAAGGACAAGCACAGGAGGACGATCGGCTCGTACCAGTGTTCCTGTTTCATATCATGAATCATCGGGCTCAGAATGATTTTTCTCACCATTTATTTCCTTTTGAATGACAGTTTTCTCACTATTCTAAAAATGACTTATATTATTTGTTGTACTATGAGAAATGTAATCAAAATGTGCGATAGAATTTGATTTTTTTTCATCATAAATTGCTTATTTTAGGGATTTTGGAAAACGAAACATACCCACATACTATCGAAAGTTCGGAATTTGCAATGCGAAGTCAAAAAAATGGGCAGTCTGATTTGGATCAGAGGGTGGTCCGAGTTGGAACCAATGTTTCCATTCACACTGTTCGATTTTCAGCTCTAACTCAGGACTAATGAGAATATTTCGAAAGTTTTTCAGGGAAACTTCAGGAATTTGAAGAGTTTGATGCAATGAAAAGAAAAGGTGGTCCGACTTAGGCCATTCTCCCCTATCTCTTAGTGATCTTACGTACTCCGTTCATGTGGAGATGGAAATATTGGCCAATACTGGCTCAATAATGTTGCTAAAGTTGTCAGCACAGGCAGATCTACAGCTGCTATTGAGAACTTTTGCTGTATTATGTTGATGTCCATTAAATTTTACTGATTGATCATAAGTAGTTATGCCAAAACAGAAAAACAAAATGATGTTGAATAAAGTATAAACTATGAAACTAACCAACTCTCATCGATGCTGTGGAAGTAGCTGAGGAATTATCGTGAAAAATAATGAATTTTCTAGAAATATGGTGTATTCTGTTGAAAAACCTTGAAATTTATGGAATGAGAAATATCTTCGTTCAATTTAAATGAACTTTTTAAACTTTTTTCAACAATATTTCAACGAATTTCCAAAAAATTTCGCCACTAAGAAACCCAGAGAAAGAAAAGTCAACCCATTCAACGACTTGCCAGTTTGGTCTTATAATTTTATTCCTGGTTAGGTATCATTGGAATTTCGTCAAAAAAAATCTTAACTGAATCAGAACAGAGTGAGGAATTCCTTACTAAGAATGCTCGTGAACAAATTACTGTATTTTTAGAAAAATCTTGCTCGAAAATGAATAAAAAATCGAAAAGTGGAAAATGAATTGATAGAATAAAAATCGGTATGAAGAATTATCCAGTACTTCCATGTTTCTCATATTCTCTCATCGAACAAAAACCCATCGGGAATAATATTTTCATTCGAAATTTGAAAAAATTCATTTTTCTATCTATCTGTGTATCTACAAATATTCAATTCCGCATCGTTATTTTCATCTTCGATTCATGCAACGAGTAGTGGATTTAAAATTTCCAATAACCCCCGTTACTTGCGCTAACAATCACATAGAACACATGAAAACCCCACTCTCTCCCCGAAATTGAAAAACAAACTTTTTCTTACCATATATTTCTCTACCAATCGGAATCAAACTCGCGTATAGAACTACTGGGGGATCATTACTGAAACGTAATGAACACTGTTAGAAATTCCTGCATCAATTTTAATGTTTTCGCTGGAAGTTTTTTTCAAGTACGTGCATGAATTCCGTTTCATACTTATTTTACATTAAATTTCAAGTAAACTATAGCATAACCTATAGTTTTTTCATGTTTTCGTACATTAGATGTAATGTAAAATGTGTATAAAGCTGAATCCATGTACGTGATTGAGAAAAACTTCCAGATATTTCTGACAGAAATATCAGCGGTCGTATAATCACAATTTTTGATATTTTCCTTCTTCCCCCCCTGTTTTCTCTATAAGGATCAGGTTAAAACTTGTATAGGATACTACAAATGGGATAGAAATATCATTTCCCAGTGAATTGCAACGCACCGAATAGTCGCAAAAGTCTTACGTCTTTTCTCATATTTCACCACAACCGCTCTCGTGCTTCGGCCTTTACTATTCTTCATGGTAATCGTTACCGTACAGTTTCCTCCCTGTATAGCCATCTATCAATGGATCAAAAAGATCAATTTCCCAGAAGGTGACAGGCGAATTCGTAAATTGCCGCTAATACGGTTTATTTCTAGACACATTTGGAGAGAGAATACGATAAATCGGTAGTGCACTGAGAAAAATAAAGAAATACATCTCACTCCATACAATCAATCGAAACTTTTCAGCAGCTCCTGCAAAGTTCTCCAGTGTTATAACTTCTACCACACAAAATATTTGTTCGGCGTTATGAAGTAAGAGCTGCCACTCCTACAGGTTCAATAGCGATTGCTCTGAATTTTTCTCTATGTCCATATGGAACTGCCTTGTACAGTAATTGACGATTAGCGCTAGCATGGCGCAACGTAGATAAAGTATGGCCAGGGCTTGGCAACCAAGCATGGCGCAACACTGAAATGATAACATCATTATATGATTTATCAATGTGTTTTCCCAATAGAGCCTTATCATTGGTGCAAAAATGGTAATGAAATAGACCATCATTGGCAAACAATAGAAAAATCCTTTTGCCAATGTTGCACTAATGATAAAACTGGAAAAAATCATTAACCTGAAAATATATAAAAAGTATGCGGCACTTCACAATTTTCAATATATGTTATTTGGAATCTTGTAGTGCTTTCTTCATTTATCTGTAAACAACTCGGTGTTTTTTGTCGTTCAAGTTTGCCATGAGAAGTGTACAATCTATCGTTCGGTCAATGTTGGACCAAGGATGAGTCTAGCGAGCGACAAGCCTGGCGGAATTGTGAATCAATGGTAGGCTGACAACCGAAAGCCGTTCAACACCCATATCGGCGCAACATTATATTTGTTGTTAATCAACATTGAATATTTATAGATTGCCAAGCCTTGCCTGTCAACATTGCGCCAAGCTATATTCTATTGTTATCATTGGCGGAACCTAAACATTTTCATATGGGTGATGGGGAATACTTGAAATGTGATAAATGTGCCTATACTTTATTCATTTTGAAGAATTCATCCAAACAGTCCATTTCGCAGGATTTAGAAATTAAGTGAGTGCATATTGAACTCGAGAAGACAAATGGGAATTTACGTGACAAAGTTCTCAACAACAACACTTCAGACACCTGAGTGATTCAATCAAGTTCGAAAATCTAGATCTCTCATTCACGTCTCGTTCCCCCCACATATAACATTTGTGCTTCAAGTCCATGGGGTCCGAGTTTTTACACTGAAAAATTTCTGAAAATTCCTTCAAATGACGAACAGGGGTGTTGATTCTGTTGGATGGCAGAGAATAAGGTTTTGACATTATTTTCTTGTGCGCTCTCGTTTCATCGTAGTACCCGCAATTGCCCTGAAAACAAAGTTGAAAATAAAAAACAATTCACTCCAAACAAAATATGTGGCGAACGCCCTTACCGCTCCCCACGCTATTAAGAACATCTGATTTTGAGAAAAGTTTCCCCATCCAGTTAATGATGAAGATTGTTGATTTTCAAGCGACATGTAAGTTTCATACGCTATCCTTAAACCATTTATATCCGCAGTGTCTTGCCTTGACGTGTATTCCGATTGCTGAAAAGGTTCCATCGAATTATCAAATTTTTCTTCGTATGTCCTCTTGAATCATAATAGGATTCGATACTCAACTTCCAACCCTAGTAATGGCGAAAAGATCTGCCATACGTCACGACTGTAAAACTGCACACAGAGTAACCGCATGGGAAAGAACTGTATATTCGATGACAATCGATTCAGCATGGTTCTTTCCGAAAGAGGCCTATCGTGCGGATCTAAGTAATCGGCCATTGTTAAAGGCCTCCCATTCTCATCCAAAATGTCACCTAAATTCATAGATAAAGATTTTTGTATGTCTTGAGTAATTTGGTAAGGTGTTGTTACTCACCCCATTCATCAAACATTCGGCTCATTTCACGCCCGATATGATACCCTAAACGAGCATAGTTCAGTAATCTGAAAATCCAAAAGTGGTTGAAGAAAGTCTTTCTCTGAATTGATATACGTGTTTTATTATCCTTGATTACTGAATTTTCAGTAAAAACCTGATTGAAAAATTATGTGGAAAGCCTAGGACAGGTTTAATCAATAGTGTGAAACCATTCCCTGGTACAGATCACTCCAGTTATTCTCCAGGCCATTGTCAGACCTTTCAAGTCCCTCGCGAGTGCCTCGTGAGGCCTTGCAATGGCCTGGAGACTGACTAAAGTGATTTATTCCAAGATTGTGGGAAAATTCCCTTGCAAGTTACTTCAGTTGGAGAGAAGTATTAGACCACATTCTTCCCATCAACGTCGCTGTGAATTTCTCGCATTAACCACAGGGGACTAAGTATTCCTCAGAAACCCCCAAGGATCCCAGTGGAAATAATTTTAATATCTTCTAAACTCTTTTACAATTCACGGAATCCCTTGAATCATCCCATTCCGTAACTCCTATTCCTACATTACGCATCAAAATCATCACTCACTTTGGGAATGAATTATGGTATAGAGGTGATTGTACAGCTCCAGTTGGTATCACTGAAAGAAACAATGGATGTTCGTAGAAATGATACCACAACGTAATAACGAATTGACTCAACTCACACAAAGTATTCGTATGGTACTCATAACGTGGATAAAATGATGTGGAATACAATGGTTTCTCACTGAAAAGAAAATTTACAACATTCTCTAGATATTCGAATCAATCTCGCTATAGTTTGATTGTGATGTGGAAACAGCGTCAAGTTTGAAGCAGGATAAAAGACAAATATTGTGTATACCGTGGCGGATTATATCTTATTTCGAACTCAAATTACTCACTTGGTGTACGTGAAGCCGAATTGCCACGAAAATCTTCTTTGATGCCTTTTTTGATTATCGATAATTTTATGCTCGAGAACGTTATTGAGATGGAAGTCGGTTACTTGAAACTGAAATAGCACGTCATTAGGACTTATTTTGACTTCAGGGCGTCTTGATGGCTTCCGCGATAAAGAAGAAGAATAAGCTCACAAACATATGCTGATATATTTGAGCCAGATTTTAAATAGTGTTTTGACGACGAGTCAGGGAACGCGATGAAAAGTACCTTCGGAACTTCTAGAATGTCTAATCTCAAGTTTCTATCGCATTTCAACCACAAAAATAGCTGCATGCCATGAAATTCCATGAAGTAATTGACTTGATTATTTTATGAGTCCTGTGCGGCCTTTCGAAGCCTCGTAAAAGCCTCATTACATCATATATATATATATATACATCCCCAAGAGAACACAAACCTCTTGGGTGAAACTCAGGTTCTATGTACGTACATTCATGTTCGTGGAACGTTCAGTAGATCATAAAGTGTCCTGACGTTCAATGAACGTTCCCTGAAGCTTTGTGCTCTCTTAGAGTACCTAGCTCAAGTTGATCCAGTGTTTATAGACACATAAGCACTGCTATATGTCTGATGAATTACGATTTCAAGTAAACATTGAACAAATGTTCTCAGAGTTCTAGCTGTGAAAATTGTTCATGCGTAAACGAACCTCTTGATAATATTTGTCAAGGCCATATTCGTTGTCATACCAATCTGGATAACCAAACTTCACTCGCATTTCATGTATTTTTTTTATCTTCTCATATTTTTTGTGAATTTTTGACATCATTACTTGATTGCTCATCGTTTCCTTCATTTGATCGATCATTTCCGTTATCTGCAAGCACAATAAACGTGAATCCATAGAAACGAGTGCTGCTGAACCCGCCTGTACTCTCAAGCTTTACGACCTTAACACGAGAGCAGGCACGCCTCGACACTCGTGCCCGCTGCACCGTTAAACTCAAGCGGAATATAACAGAAGATGCTACGGCGTACCAAAGCATTGTTTTTCCGTGGTTATCTCTCGGTCAAGTGAGGGGCAGTGATGCCAGGAAAAATGGTGCGGACCGAAAAATCAGCCCCTCCATTGTTCACACAATGACACGTGCGTATACGTGTGACTCACATGTATACGGAAGTTTCATCGTGTGCACGGTAGAGGGGCTAATTTTTCGGTCCACACCGTCTTTCCGAGCATCACTGGTGAGGGGATCATTCCACTTACACGCTTTCATTCGATACTCTGGGTTAACGATTATTTTTGAAAAATCAGGGGCTATTTCTATCTATTGGTATCGATTAGGGTTGGTTAGTTTTCTTTTGTTGAATTTTATCGAACCTTATTTTGTTGTATAATGTATTTTGTTCTATTTTGGCACAACTATATAGTTATGATGGATCGACGAAATACAATGAATATCAGTATGATTCTTCAGAAGCAGGCAATGAATCATTTCGAATTTTATTGATATTTACTGACGGTTTCAAAGATTTCATGCACAATTTCATTGAATATCGTTATTGTTGAATGGACTTTGGTTGACAAAAATATTGAATTTTGATGAATTTTGTTCAGTTTCGTTATTACTTTACATAAAAAATCAACGTAACTCAATGAATGTCGACTCAAATTTTCAATAAATATCAACATATCGATTCGGAAGATTATAATGAATTATATTGACATTTATTGAATATTTTTGTGGAATTTCGTTGATCTTTCTTGAAAAGCTGTGTTAAAACTGAACGAAATCAACATCACCTTTATCTTATTATTTAACATCAAAGTATTTTTGCATTAAAAATCTGTTGATTTGATCATTTTTTGTGTTGATTTTAAACACGAATCCTGAGTGGGCCATTTTGAACACAATTCTTCTAATTGCATATTCTTATATCATATCACAAAAAATCGAACGTCATGAGAAAATATTTTTCATTTCCATCATTACATCACGCTTTTTCTCTTCAATGGGCTCTGACTTGGCGTACATCATAGAAAGGACGTGTTTCATAGTGTGTTCTTCGATGCAAGTTTTCCATCTGTGAAGAAGGGATAATAGCTTTGTTTGAATACTTCTCATAATAATAAAGTTCTGAGGTGCAACGAATGATGATTGACAATCCAACATCAGCAAACGCTATTTCCCAATGCAAAAGCTTGGAAGCATTGTTATGCACATTATGAATTTTCAATTCCCATTCCATTTGTGTCAATAAATTGAAATTTCGATTGCGAAAGCAATGAAGTCGATGACACGAACCTGGTATGTTTTTCCCACTGCACGGAAGTATATAATATTCTAGACCTTGTCCCTAGATCCACGTGTATCAAATTTCTTTCCAAAAAATCCAGTTGGATATGATTTACTGTGGAACATATACATTACGTATATTTTCTTCGACCCGAACAGTACTTCTGTGTCCAAAAAGTAAGGTGACATTTGAATTCAGCTCTGTACGCAAATGCATTTGGGGAAGTGCTGTTATGTTTAGGTTAGTAAGACTGTCTTTGATATCCGTGCCAAGGATCACATCGAAATATTCATTAGTGTTTGAGATACGCTTCGTTTTGTAAGCTGCTGAAAGTGGATTTTTCGATTTTTATAATGTCCGCATTTGTTGAGCAGAGGATTTGTATTGAATTTTGTTTGCGGAATGAATTTTCTGCTACTGATTCGTTGAGGATAGTGTAGAAAGCCTTTGGTGATGAAGCTATGTCGAAGAAAAATGTTCACAAGTGGTATAAAAAGTTCCAAGAAGGTCGAAAACGTGTCGAAGACGAAAAGCGTCCCGGTCGACCATCAACTTCAACTGACGAAGTTCACGTCCAAAAAATCAAAGATTCCGTGGTTGTAAATCGTCGATTAACAATTAGAGATCTTGCTGATTTCAAAAGGATCAGTCCATATCATTCTGAAGGATGTTTTGGGCCTCAAACGCGTCAAATCTTGATTGATATCGAAAACACTGAATTTCTTGGAAAAACATCGTCGCGTTGAAGTGTGTAAAACAATACTTTCTGACTATCAGGATAAGATGGAGCGCATTATTACGGAAGATGGGATATGGATTCTAGCTTACCACCCGGAAATAACCGATCAATCAAGTTAATATCGCGCTAAAGGTGAGGCAAAACAAAAAAAACCGCGCCAAAGCTGCTAAAAAATCAAGGTTATGTTGATTGTTCTCTTCGATTATTGTGGTGTGGTGCATTTTGAGTTCCTTCCGCTGGGTCAAACTGTCAACGAAGAATATTATTTGAGTGTTATGTGTCGTTTACGTGAAGCTATTCACCTAAAGAGAACGAAATTGTGGCGAGACATCTCTTGGTTTTTGCAACACGATAATGCACCGGCACATACTGCATTGATTCTTCGTTAATATTCCGCAAAAAAACTCGACCCATATCGTTCCACAACCACCGTGTCTACCTGATTTGGCACTGTGCGACTTCTGGCTATTCAATAAACTGAAAAGACCTCTCCGGGGACACCGTTTTGAGTCGATAGAGGAGATCCCAGCCGAATCGCAGAGAGTGCTGAAGGCCATCCCGGAAACCGACTTTAACAACTGTTTCGAAAATTGGAAAATGCGTTGGCATAAGTGCATTGTATCCGGCGGGGATTACTTTGAAGGTGATGAACTTGATTTGGGAGGATGAATAAAGATTTTTCTCAATAAATGCTATCCCACCTTATTTTTCGAACACAGTAGTATTATTCGTGAATACCTATCGTAAGGAGAAGAGTGCTCCGAATCAAAAGATTAAGTTCAAGCAAATAAAAATCCGGCACCAAAACAAGGCGTCTTTTTGTGGTCACTGGATTGTGGTGAACGTTTTGTACGAATGGTTGTTCCATTGCCAAGAATGGTTCAATTCTGGTGATAAAATCCACCCATTCCTTAATCTGTTGTATATAACTATTATTTAGATATGAATTTTCTCAAAATTGAATCATTGGAAAGAATCGTTACCTCCGGGAACCACCAGAAAATATCTATACCTGGATTGTTTAAAGGTCTTATCTGGCTTCTGTGATGGATGAAAATCTGCTTTACAAAAAATCGTTATGATGAATATCAAGGTTCGATTTTGAATAAACTCTAATTGGTTTCACCTCAGACAATTGAACACGAAAATCGTACACCGCAGATATTCTTTCTTTTATTTCTGCTTCCATATAATTATCATTGGGTTTATCATTGGCGGACATCAAGTCTCGAATCATCTCCATTCGTGATGTTACAAATTTGCCTTTATCAGATACTTTTAATACGTCGTCACCGAAAGTTTCGTGTGCACTGCGTATCTAAAGAGAACGAAAATGGAAAAACAAAGAAAGAACAACTTCTATCATCGAATATGAAGGATCTCGACACTGAGAACTCAATAGATTATGAAGAAAGTTTAGTCACATCGCAAAATCTTGATTTGAAATCAACATAAACCGCCGACTGGAAGGCGATAATATCATACTACACGTAGAAAAGTATATGGGACTGATCACCATTCGCCTCTCATGGTTTACTGATCATTACCATGTTAACTCGTCATTTCCATGATAACGTAAACAGTTTATCGTACTCAATCCGATTTCGATTGACACTTATTACTATTTTGAAATATCTATTACCAAATTATTATTTTTTATAGTAACCGGTACCCTATACTTTTCTCCGTGTGGAAAAGGCACTAGAATGCAGTGTGCCAAAGTTGTACGAGAGCTTCGTGACAGTTTAAAACTAATCCAGACGATTCATATGAATCTTCAGAATCGTAAAATCCCACTGAATTGAAAACTTTTGAAGATACCGCTCAAGTGACTCTCACTCACCCTTGGCAAAGGACGCCAATTTGCTCCTACGTCTACGCCAAAAAGCGTGGATTCTCCGAATTTTTTACCGAAGTGGCTAACTAATCGCAATATCGCTTTACGATCATTCAATTCCATTTGCACACCGATTCCTTCGTACGCAGATTGATTCAGCAGCAGAGGCATTCCGATATTCGAGGCATTCGATACCTCTAAGAATAATCTCCGCAGATCGCCATTCCGAGTAGGATTGATTTCTGTTGAAAAGTATGGAAATTCTCCTATATTTGAGCTATATGAAGGAGTCAAGTCACTCACCTTCAACGCTCATACAAACGTCATATTGACGTCTAGCCTTTTTCACCAAATTTGTGTATGATTCGAAATTGATTTTTCGATAAGAGGGTAGGCCTACTCATATAAAATAACCAAAAAAATTTTGATATTCTCACAAAATGCCGGGATTCAAATGTAGCTCGGAAAGATTTTACAAAAAAATTGTGTGGAGGACTTTTCCTTGATTGCTACACGGAGAAAAATTTAGTTCAAAAATATAGGATTCTTCAATAGAAAATCGGAAAATATTTCTCACATTTCTAATAAAAATAAAACGGGTCACATTCCTGTTGAATTTTACTTGATAAGGAATGGAAAGAAGTACGAACTTTCCGAAAGTCGCCGATGAAATTTCACGAAGTGAATAACAAAATTTCTGGATTTTATTATTTACTTTGTAAAATTTTATGCTGATATTTTTTTTCTATCATTTGTTGAATATCGATAATTTTTCGTTCTTCCCCAAATGAAATTCGAGGAAACTGTGAACCGTTCCATCTTCATCACAAGCTCAAGAAATATTCTCAAAATTCCAGAAATATTCTCCGATTTTCTATTAAAAATGACTATATTGCCGAACCGCATTTTTCTCCGTGTAATACACCAGAAGCGGTGAGGTTTGGAACATTCGTGTTTCTATGAAAATACAGGAGATTATGAATACTGTACTAAACAATATTACTTGTGCAATTCGAAACTATGAACTTTGAATTCCATGAAGCGATATTCTTTATCTTTATTCTGTTTTATTTCGTGTGATTTTATTTCTTTTTTTCGTCACGCTCGTTACTTTTTATAGATTCACTGAAAAATACCAAGAAGTTGCAGAATTTCAAACACTGAACGGTAACTTTTAAAAAACAAATCTTTTATTTTATTTTTTCAATTTTTGAAAATATTTTTAAAATTCAAGTGATCGTTACTTTTCACTTCGTATTCAGGACCTTCCATATTCTGAAATAGAAATGTATTCTGCAAACCTACCGTTTCTGGTTCATGAAAAAACTAACGGAATGGTCTTGGATATTTATAAACATCATTAAATTTTTGAGCTATGTTTTTCTGCAATTCCATGTTTTTACCCCTTTTCGTCCAATGCTCGTTGTACACTTTGCTGCTCTCTTGTGGTTGCAATAATGCTATTCGAAAACGACATGATAACAATAAAATATGCATTATAAATTAATAACAAAGTGAGAGAAAGAATTTTACCTAATAATTTATGAGTCGTGATATCGCTAAGTTCGGCTTCTCCAAAGTATTCAACATCTTTAGGTGATGAAGGATCGTTGAATTCTGGTTTGGGAAGATAATTGTCCAAACCATTCCCACACGTAAATTTGTAGAAATTATCGCAAGGTTTGTTTGTTAAATTCACGCTATTTCGCAGTTCATTCACTATCGAGTATACACAAGGAATAGAGAGATATTTTGAAAATTTCAATCGTAAAAAAATAGTTCACCTGTTTTATCCATTTCACTTGAATTTATATCATCGATGCATCTTATCAATCCGGTGAATAAAAACGATATTATAATGAATTCGCTTTGAATTCTCCGAAACCACATGTTCTCTTAGTTGTATTCAAAGTGTAGACGTTTTTCCGAAAGAATAATATTCATGTTTCATTGCGAAATATATAGAATTATGGAATATAAATCGTTTTCCAGTTGTGTTATCATGTACGATACGTGTCAGGAACGGAGTGTACTGCAATATTATCTGTTAGAAAATTCAATAATATATGATGAAACTCTGAACATGACCACATCATATTTCTTAAATTCTAGGAATCTTTATTATTTGCAATTGAGAATTTTTGTATTCCAATGATGAATTTCCAATTGATCGACCAGATATGGAATTTCATATACTACTGAAGCGAACATTGCTTACGATTTCAATAGAAATAAGCGTGGTTGAATTATGAGAGAGATCCGACTTTTAGACACTCTAATGAAAATGATTATCGTGGTCGTCTAGCACTTTTCAAGACGCTTGCAGTAAAGCCAGTCCCTAGGAAGGACCTTGACATTAACTATGAGATGATTAGAATCATTTTTGCTAGGGCAATTTGAAGAGTTTTAAACCGTTCTCACTTTCAACGATATCTCCAAAAACATTTTTAAAAATTTCATGTTCTAGAAATTGTTATGAGATATTTGAATCAGTTCTGTAAGTTTTTAAAAAATATTCTTACAGATATCTCTTAGGAGTAACAACAGTTGAATACTTCTCGAAAGCATTCTCTATGTCTGACAATGTCTATGATTTCTCAAAATACCTCGAAGGCCAAATGCGCTGTATAAACACAGCTTGAAGTTTTTAAATTCGAGCTCCTCCAACTTGATTTCTCATTTCATTTTATGAGGAGGGATGGTCTTGCTGTATTAATTCATTCCGTTTTCGTTTTTACTGATCAGTATGTCTTTCTATCTTCGTCATTTGATTGGCATATTTATGTTATTCATATTACGATTAATGAACAATTTTATTCGTGCTGTAATTGGTGATTCGTTTGAACGGCTAACTTCACGCATTTGTTTGTATATTTTGAGTTTTTAATTTCAGGGAGGCATTTTTAGCCATTCGCCACAAATCATTCCTATCCGAGTGCAACCAACTTTAGAATTACAGGAGTTTTCCCGAGCAATTGATTGAACCAAACAAAACGAGGAATGGTGGAACTAACATATTTTTATATGACAATCGGGAAAAAACAGTCGATTTTTTTGCCACCCTGGTATACACGTTGGACGATACAGCTCGAGAATATTTGAAAAAAATTATAAAAAGGTCTGAGATTTCTCCTGAGTTTTTTAGTAAACCGGACATAAGAAATTTTTTGAAAAGAGTTTCCATGAAAATACGGAAGGTTGTGAAGACTGTACAGAAAGTAACAGGTGCGATTTAAATTTAAAATGCAGGACGCTGCATTGTATAAAGGTAATCATTTTATTTTCGTTCTTCTACTCTCATATATATTTTTTTTCAAACGCAACCGTTACTTCTCGGACGGGTACAAAACAATACAGTTTGTACAATTTAAAACCATGAACAATGAATTTTATAAAGCGATTTCCCCCTAGTTTTTTGTATCTTTGTTCTTCTATTCATTTCTTTTTTTTCATCGAATCCGTTACATTATATATATGTAAAGGAACAATAGAACTCAGCAGTTTGAATGGTGCATTTCATGCAGTGATTTTTTGACTTTCTCATTTTCTTCTTAGTTTTATTTTATTCTTCCATTTTTTAACTTCAAGCAAAATTCGGTTGTTCAGCGTTCTTAATTTTAACCGTGACCGTCACCGTTCATTTCGTTCTCCTGAACTTTCATATTGTGGAGTGCAAAAGCAGTTTCCGAACCCTTTAACGTTCCTGGTTCATTAAAAGGAACTGAGAAAAAGTATCAGATTTTTATAAAAATCATGATATTTGCGAGCCGCATTTTTTTTAGTGTAAAAAACCTTTTTTCAGCCAGTGCTCGTTGTACACTTTGCTCCTTTCCTGTGGTTGCAATAATGCTATTCGACAGCGACATAACAACAACACAACATACATCATCAATCAAAAACAGAGGAGGAGGAAGAGAAAGAGAAAGATTTTCACCTAATAATTTATAATTGATGGTATCGCGAAGTTCATTTTCTCCAACGTATTCAACATCTTTAGGTGATGAACGATCGGTGGTGTTTGGGTTGAGAATATTCTTTTTCAAACTACCCTCACACGTGAATTCGTAGAAATTATCGCAAGGTTTGATTGTGAAATTCACACCTTCTTGCATTTTATCCACTATTGAACATACACAATTAATAGATAGATATTTTGAAAACTTTACTCTCAGAGTAAATTTTCAATTTTCTCTGAAATCTTCAATTTTCTATTGAATTTGAGAATTTTTATAGGAGTCCTGTTGCGAAAGATCCAACTGAATGTATTTTCTTCATGTCTACAAGGTGTGAAAAGAATGTTAGACAGATTTCAACTTTTTCCGATACTTAGTCCATACATGGGACGATGTTTTTTATGCGTTTGTAACTGTAGAATATGAATTAATCATTTACAGTAGCTCCACCTCTGAGGAGGTTCTGTTAAATACATTAGCAAATGGGGAAAAATGGTGCCAATTGATTTGATTCGCCTCTGAAGTACCGTAAAAGGTCTTAGAACACATCACCACAAATATAGGTTTGTGTCGGACAGGATTAACGAACACTGTAAAACGAATGCCAATGAAATTACCGAATTGTTCCAATCCCAGTGGATAAAAGCCCCCGAATATATTTGGTAAAATTACCAAAAGATGCGTATATTTATCATAGAGTACCTCGGATCCTACAGAGACCGATCCTACGGAATGAGAATTATGTCGAGCAGTTCGATCCTACAGAATGACAATTACTCGTACGTATGCCTTGGTGCGGCTTGTCCACCAAATCTGATGCAGAAGTTGCCCGCAAGTACGTACAACTTCAATTACGTTCCAAACCTGAGTCAGTTTTGGCGTAGAAGCCGCACCAAATCGTAGGTACGTACAAATGCTGCACTCCACTGACAGACTGAGCATCAAACTTTTTTCAGTGATATATATGAAGATTCCAGTTGAATCCGCAATTTTCAACTGGAAGTGCCCAAACAGCGAAAAATATTTGATACATTTATAAAATATGCATACTATATTATTAACGTGCATATTTTATGTATAAAATATTTGAACACAAAAATATATAACATTGATATGCATTTTGGTTGGGCATATAATAACAAAATGTTTTTGTTGGTACAACAGAACAGGTTCCTGAGTGTGTGGTGCCGAATAGGTGGAACCTTACATCATCTAGCCTCTTATTAAAGAGTCAGGTTCTAGTTAAACCAAATGCCCATTGTATCGGAGATCCGTATTCCGAACACTTATCAACTGAAAGTTTATTAGGTGAAAAGCCATCAGATTCGTGAGTTTTGTGGAATTCATAAGGAATGACAATTCCTTTCTAATCGAACACATTAGGTATACACTGAAAAAAATAATTAGAAATGCAGCTGTCGCAGCGAAAATTTAACAGCTAAATTATTTGGCTGTCCAAATATCAACCACGAAACCTGTGCAGTTACAGCCACAATTTCCTACTGCTGTAGCTAAAAAATAGCCACAGCTGTAATTCTTTCAGCTACATTGTTGAAAAAAGGGTGCTAAAAGAGTGAGTAGTTGTCACAGCTATTTCATTTTTACAATCGTAGCATAGGACCATACTTGAAAAAAGCAGGAATTGTTAGATGTTAGAGGCAGATATTGCTATTCTAATCTTGTTTCATAAGAGTGAACATCGTGATATTGGATAGTGATGCTAAATCCTTTGTCGTTGAATCGATACTTTTCTTGTCAGAATCGAATTCCTATCAATTTTTCTCTTCAATTGGGAGAGAAACGATAAAGGTTCACCAAACAATTATTTTGATAAGGGTATCCTCCCATGGATTGGAATTCCTAGGGGATTTTTGGAGTATCTTAGCAGATAGATTGCGAGAAAATGCATGAACAATATTTCATCAACTACCTTGGGTTCAAAGAATGAATATTTCTATAGATATCTCTGATAGACAACAGAATGTTGATTAATTAAAAATTCTTTCGTAAAAAAAAAGAAGAGATTAGATAAGCCCTCTATCAGACCATTTTTAACTGGATTTTGTGAGATTTTATCTGAACAATCATATAGTTATATTTTCAGATCGTGAACATTTTTCTTCATTCTTATCATCCTGGAAAATGAATGACGTAGAAATCAGGGAAGAAAGATCTTGAAGAGCAAGTTCAACCGACAATGTGAGAAGCACAGGGAAGATAGAAAAAGCCTGTGTGATTTGTAACTTCTTATCAAACTGTTGAAGTTGGTCTCGAAACTCCTTTGTAAGAGCTGAATTTTATCGAGATAAAATGAAAATTCTTCCTTCTTTTTCCGATGCAGAACTCTATATGGCTACTCGAAGAAAATCATCCTGAAAATTATCCATCGTCATTCAATTGCTCGATCTTTCGGGATATCAGTTGATATATTTGCCTCGGTGGTTCGGTGGAACTGAAATTTCAGAGCATCAAATCGTGATTCTCATAGAATTTATTTTATGCTGATTTCAGGAGCAGAATAATTTCATACTCACCATAGGAGCGTGATATATTCGTATCTTCATCATCTCACGACGAAAAATATCCTGAATCGTTCTTATCAGTCAGTTTATTGGCTTTTATTGTCAGCGACACGTTCATTTAAATAATCCGAATGATGAATGAATTATTGTATCAATGTAAACTTGTATCATATTCATACTCATGCATTAAATATTTGTTTGTTTCAGGTGAGTCACTTGTATATTCGAAATTCGTATCCCACGCGGTTGGTGAGTTTTGTTCACATAAATTCTTTTTGTTTTTTTTCAATCGCTGGTATAAGTGGATGAATCATATTTCTGTTCTCCGTTCTATTAATTTACAAACTATGTTTCCTTTTAACGAATGAATCCACGACGCATGAAATCTCTATAAAGATTTATGGTTAGAAAGTCGCCAAGTCTGAACAGATTTCTCCTTATTCTCGCTCTCGCCAACGTATAATTAAATCCTTGCATTACATATACTGGAACGAAACTTAAGGGATGAATGTGGATTCTCAGAGAAGTTGGAGAATGAATAAGGAAAAAGATATATGGCAAGTCTCAGTCTGGAGAAGTGAAAATAAGCGGATAATGGTAATAGTTCCTTCGTATAGCTTATCTTGTATAGGTTATATTTGCGCCAAGGACTAAGGGAACTCGACTCAACCAGCAACTTTTTGCTTGAGCATCAACACCTCGATTCCGACTTCTTCATTGACTTTTTCAAACTTTCCGATCCAATCCGACGTTGTAATCATAATACGAAGAATAACACAGATTTGGAACAATAAACGGAACATTTTTTCTCTAAAAAAAAATCGATTTGTCAAAGATATTTCGAATTTATTGTTTTGAATTCAAAAATTTGAGTTTTCATTCTATCCATTATATCAAAAAAGGATACATAAAATATGTGTGTTAAGGTTTGTCTTGTTAAAATAGTTTGAAAAATACAACGTGCATATTTTTTCATCATCATTAATCTTTGCGTAGACTCATGTATTATGCAGTTTTACTCTGAAATAATGCTCCTTCAAATACGGTGTAATTTGGACTATATAAACCATGTTGCCAAAAGGGAGGTGCATTTACATAAGTGAATATGAATTTATAATCTCATTACGGAGGAGGTTAACAGTTTAGTTCGTTTGCTCTTCATAATATGTTTGGAACGGATGTTTTTTAATCTCATGTCCTGCATCCTACACGGTATAAGCAGGAATTTTAAAATGACACACTTTTTGATAGTACACTAATCTTTACGTAATCTCCACTATTTCGAAAGTGAGCATTCCACCAACAATATGTTCTTCATTTATTAATCGATTCAGTTGCTCATCATGCAATCGATTTGATGAATCAAAGAAACTTGTGTGATTTTTCTTGGAGACTCCAGAAAAAGTCTGATCGATTCGTTTCTTGCCACCTGTCCGCTTGGCACAACTTGCATGGCAAAAAGATGATCAATTACAGAGATCTGAACTTTCACGTCTATCAAGGTTTTATGTTTGAGAATTAGTACGTCTATTATCCAGTATCAATTTGTGACTAACATTTGTTAATTATTAGGCCATAATCGGTACAATATTCTAGAATTTCGATCAATTCTTGGTGTGATGTGGCATTTCTTTCGGGTATTGAAGATTTTCTTTGGATTTGCACTCCAAATACGTGATATTTCGTTGGAACAGATGTAGCATAATTTCTAAAACATAAGCTCGTTCATTCAAGTGTATACTTTGATACTAGTCGCGTTGCGTGCATCTGTTTATACACATTTGGCTCGAGTAACTGCGTTATTTGATATATTGCTTCCTGCTCATTCGCGTGGAAAATTCAATCGAATGTCACTTGAAACTCCATTGAGATAAATAGGATCTATTTAGGATTAAATAGAGCATATGATGCATTCGTAACTATAACTCTCCTTCTCCTTCGTCGACAGAATTGTGAATGGAATTTCATTATCGTCACTCTAAATTCGAGTGTTTTATTTTGATTCACTTAAAGTGCGAGCTCAAATCGTGTAGTCATTTCGTAAACGCTTGAAAGCGTGTAAAGATATCCATTGGACGGATAAAATGTTTCATTATAAAATACTTAATCTCAGTTATTGGCATATTTACACAGTTTTAAGTGTTTTAAAAGTGTCTACAGGATTGAAACATTCTGAGTTTATTGAAATAAAATACTTGAATTTGCAGTGATGTGCGTTTGGTATAATCCTTGTATAATAAAATCTCCTAAAATGATTTCAAAGTGCATTAAACGTTTCACAGCTTCATGGTTTCATGTTAGGAGAAATCAGCTTAATATTTTATAGGGAAGAGTTACTTCAAAAATGAGAATCGAATGTTAACTCTTTGAGAATCGAGTGTGCATTTTCTTATTATTACATTTTAAACATAAATATCACACTGAAAACAAATGTAGTGGAGCCAACTTCGCGGTGAGTTTAAATACGACGAATTTCGCCGAGGAGTTGAGGCAACTGAATATCGATTGAAGTAATTGCTTATTCGGCCCATTCAATCGATATTGAGTTGACTCAACTTTGTGGTGAGATTCGCCGTATTTAAACTCGCCGCGAGGTTGGTTCCACTACATTTTTTTTCAGTGCATTCTATTTCAATACCATAAATTCCCATTGCATTTGAAAACTCGCTTTCTACGACTATGAATGCATATTTTCTTCAGAGAATTCAAGGGAAGGAGAATGTGGAAAGTCCTCTAAGGAAGAAAAAGATGGTCAAATTTAGAAAAATTTGGGAAATGCACCGTTCATCTTCCAAATACCAGAAAGATGTCGGATTTGTGATACAATAATGAATATCCTTTTAGAGATATTCATTCCCTCAATACCAAAAAGAATTTTTCAAATGTTCGTCATGGTAGATCGTATCCCAAAAATAGAGGAAATCCAGCGACGAATTGAACACTACGGTCAAAATTTGAGGGATGTTTCGGTTTCCGTTAAAATCAGTCTGCATGGAATTTTTGTATCGCTGATGATGAATGTAGAATCAAATTCGTGATAGTATAGTGAGTGCTATTAGTTAAGCGCCGAAAAAAACAACAGAGTTTCAAGTGACACGCTCGTGGACCTAAAGGAATGTGTCTGACCTAAACCTTTAGTTTCCACTCACAACGCGAGGAGCGTATAGTCGTTGCCACGTACCTCACTGTGAGGAAACATACTTTTCAGAGTATATCTAGAAGTGCATCAACATCAGTGAAATCTGAAGCATATTCAAATGCGCGATTTCTAAATTCTCTACATTGTAGACTGGGCGGAGGGGAAAATTACATAGTTGAGGCTAGATATATATTTTGCAGAGAGAAAAAAGGAAAATCAGTTATGCTGTTTTTCTCTTATTCAAAAATTTCGAACAGTTTTTGTTCTCAAATTTGAGTTTAAAACTGGTTTTTTTCTAATTATTGAACACCACAGACAAAATAAGACTCAACTGAAATGTACTCCTGAATTTATCCTCCAACAAACATGTCATTCAAGTCTCATTTTGACCGTGGTATTCAACAATCAGAACAAAACCCGTCCAAATTTCAAATAGGAGGCAAAAAGCCGTCCAAATGTTTGCAACTGGACTATCACAATCGAGTGAGCCGACCAATCCACAATAAAGGCCAACCTTCTGTTGGGCCTAGGCCCAGATTGAAGGAGGGGGGCCTATAGTTTCAGACCTCGCTTACCATGGGCTTCCTTTGAGGAAGCTATATTGATGCAATAAGCTTGGAAAGACATTCTCCCGCTTTTTACCTCGAGGTAGCCTCAAAAGTGGTATAGCACCGAGTTTCAACAGTCCTTAATAGTGTTGCCGCGATCCAAAACACAAGTTGTTACGATCTTTAAATTCCAATGTTGCTCAATTTGACCTATGGGGAACGAACAATGGTTTAAACTTAGATGAGAACTGGGGCTGGATTACGAGTGGGTTCATATCAAGCTGCAATCTCGTCGATCTTAACCGATTTACACCACAATCGTTTCGATCCAGATCGAAATTTGGATCGTGTTAAGATTGAATACAGATTATTATTTCAACCTTTGGTTTGTACTCATATTTCAATTTAGAATCCTAAAACAAGTTGAATGTCCTCAAGATCTTATTTTCATCCAATTGTTGTTACTACGGAAGAATTGATTCTCAATTGAACGAGCTTGGAATGTAAAGATCGTGACAGCTCGTTTTGTGGATCGCGACAACACTAGTCCTTATTCCGAGTCTAGTTGGGCCCCAAAGGTTCATAAGGCATTGATCAAAACTGATGAGTTCTTAGTTAGATTCTATCGCATTATTACGATTCCGATCAATCCAAGCATCTTTACTACAGATAGGTTATTATTTTAGTGGATTTTAGAGTTAGATGGATGAGAATTCGAATGGATCCACATTCGGTTAGTCTCATCCAACGATTTGACTTCTGTACTTTTAAGCCATGTTCTTGAAACAAGTTGATTTCAATGATCCAGAATACAATTTTCTTGTTTATAATGGAATATAGATTGCCTTAGCATAATTCAAGCTGATGAACAACGGAGAGCTGCTATTCTCTCTTCAGGTTATTCCAATTGATTTTACTTTCCGTTGGATCAAGGATCGCGATAGAATTTAAAACATTATTGTACTACGAAGATTTTGCTTCAATGGAATTCGTTTCGTTTGAAAAATTATAATTTCAATCGATTGATTAGGAGTAATTAATAATTTGTGACCCGCGTTCTCCTTTCTGTTAAAGAATCCTAGCGATCCAACGAGTTGAGGACATATACGGGAAGTATCTCTTATTGCCATCATAGAATACCACGTATTGATAGATTACGAAACGTCGCACGGTTCAATATGATGAACCAAAATTTTACAAATCTTCCGATTTCTAAGACAAGTAGTAACAGGAGTTCTTTTGAATTACTGTCCATCGTGTACCAAGCTTAGCACAAGACCTGCCGAGATTCGGCATGAACAATTTAACTAAGTTTAGCTGAGGGCTGAGTATGATAAGGTCAGGCTGTGTTCGGGCCGATGGTTTCGCCACACTTGGTCAAATTGATTCACCAAGCATCAAACAATGCTACTCAAAACCACAGGGATTGCGTAGCCATTTTGAATATCCACATTCTAACTCCAAATTCTTCATCGTCAACCTGAAAACCTTCAGAATATAGAATTTCATCCGGACATCCAAGGACTTATGGAACTTCTTGTTAACCAATTGAATTTGCTATTTCAAATTTTCAAAGACTACATAATTGGCATTGGTTATTCAAAAACTACACTCATATTGATTCACACGGAAATCGGAACACGTCTCGAATTCTCATTGACAATTCCAGAAAATTTTACTTTGGTTTAACAGGATCAAATATTTATTGGCACGATATTGATCATTATATTCCAAATGAGATTTGGAATCAGTTTTTCTCTCGAAAACTTCTCCATATTTTCCTCTCCTTGAGTTCTAGATACAAAAAAGCCTTATGCGTCGAATGTAATGATAGAGAAATGAAAGAAGTCAAATGTATACTTTTGTATGTTTTTTTATATAAAAAAATAGTGAATTACATTTGAGCATGATTTTATTGCCGCGAAAATCTGTTTTTTGATAAGATAAAATCGATTCATCTTGCAGATAATCTCCTCTCATTCTATTACCTATCACGATAATCAAAGTTGTTTGCTATGCGGGTACTTGAGTGTATGCAACTCAACGTTTCCACATAGGAATTCAAAATTGTGATCCCATGGGGAAGTTTCTCACGGTTATTTGTCTTCTGAGGGTAGGGAGAATCATTGAGGGAGGTTTGGAAGGTAATATTTATAAAATTCAAATTCTCACGACGGCGCAATTGTTCAAATCTGGCTGAAAGAATCACAGTAGTTGATTGTTGAGAATAAAGTTCTAATTGTTGCATCATTCTTTATGAATCGAAGAATAGTGAAGTTACATCAAGATATTTGAATTATGTTTCCCTCTTATCGCAAAATTTCACAGTGAAAATCAGTTCATTATACGGCGCTTACTTGAATGCACAAGGGATATTAATCTCATATAAAATGTATGCACAATATGATCGTATATTATCATAACGCATTTTATGGGATCCATTGTTCTGATGGAGGACGGGAGTGTTATTATTAACTATCATGCTAGTTGTTAGTTATTTATACAACCTTTTCAGGTAGCTTGATTATCGGGAACACGGAGAGAATTAAATAGTAATGATTCCGATGTGAAATTTTCAAAGGAGAGTACATCGTAACGATTACGATGTTTCGTAGGGCTGACTACTTCGAAAACAAGTGATGTCTACCTTTTATGCGATTTTTCGTGATAGCAACTCAAGTTCATTATCAAATTCTCCCCGTGAATACCAACTTATCCACTGAATTTACAAAACGGTTCGAAGAAGTGTTTTTCGATTATGTTTTCTTCATAAAGAAATTTAGCAAGGTTTCAAGAGAACTGCTACTATTAATCACATGGAAATTCTTGAATTTGTTGAGAACTAATTAATAATACACCAATATAATTGCCCAAGCGATACTGAATATCATAAAACCTTTGAATACCGTGAAATGCATCTCATAGGATATTTCTTTTCTCTTTTGTCTACGTGTATCGTTGACTTGTACTACTTCTTCTCTTCATTGAAATGATTCATCCATTCGATCGTCGATTCTCTAAATACGAAAATAAGTAAAACTTCATTATATTCCCTGGTAGAAATTTGTCTGGACGTCCCATTCACCATCCACTTACTAGATGGGACCCACGTGAGGGCAACTGGATAACACATTCCAGCCAATTTGACTTCAGTGCCCAAATATTTAGTTGGTTTATGTAGATTTTTTCATGCGCCAACTGATCGTACAGTAACATTGATAGTCCATCAACACGGTCAGAGGAATAAAAGGAAGCCCCAACGCTTCAATTTGTCACTCGGAATTATTTTATGGAAATAAATTCAAAAGCAACGTCCTTGACTAGAGATTACATGTCAAAATACATTGTTACCTCATTTCATTAGAGTGTGATTTTACATCTCTAATTATCAATTTGAACAACATTCTAGCAATTCCCTGGGACATCTGGATGGGTACAGGCTCTAAAGTGCGTTACAAAACTAGCTAGAAACTAACCCAACATCTGGGAGAACTAGCTGGGGCTCATCTGACTCCCAATCATAATTTCCACGAGGGTTGCGTTTGCGATAATCATTCAGCCTCCGATAGAATTTTTCATAGATCTTTGATAGAAATGAATGAGTAAATAACTGGATCAATGATCGATAAACCATGATCAACCGTTATTACTGCACTGTTGAAAACTTCCTTCTGACAATATATAAAATGTGACTGCAATTTTTTACAGCCACTTTCTTCCGAATTTTCTGATCAATTTTACTGAATTTCGGAGTGTATTCTAAAAATTCAGTTATGTTCCTTAAAATTCAACAAAACAAATCCAAAAATTCAGAAAAAAGTGGCTATAAAAAAGTAGTCATATTTTCTGAATCTTCAGCAGGAAATTTTTTCAGTGCACGTTGCTATCGATTAGAAGAACACTTGCATTCAAATTCATGTGAGCAATTTGATGAGAAAGTTGGATGTTCGAATCGAGATGACATTCTAGGGAGGGAGAAAGAGAGAAAGAGAGCGAGGAAACTTGAAGGACAAAAAAGAACCGTACTTACGAGATGAGTACTAAAATGAAGCATTTCACTTGCTGAAATTGATATGGAAGAAAATTCATTCTTTGTCATAATATAATAAAATGAAATCCTAGCACCATTTGGAATTGAATGAAAATATTCGTAATGCAATTTAAAAAAATAAAATCTCCAAAAACAATAAAAGACTTGATTGATTTGAATCAACTGAATTTTTCAAATCAACTATTCATTTTATTTTCTTTTCCTTCCAGTGTATTCTCGAATCATACATAGAAAAAACTATCATTCGATAGAAACAATCCTTTTTTCTATGTATACATTCACAACCTTCATTCATATTTGGTTATTCTCTTTTTCGTGGATGCATTTGCATTAATCAAACATTGAACTCGACATCGTAATTCGTTACGTATATTAAATAAATTAGGTTACTTCAGTAAATAACTGAGCATAAATAGTCTTCGAATTCAATTACATATTCCGCTTACACGAATAAATATCCTACGGTTGGAGGGAAAAAAACGAACTGTTTTCAATGTAGTGGAATTTCAAATGAATTTTATTAGGACGAACGTTTACGTGTTCGGAAACATTTTACGATGATAGAGAAAGGAAATATTTTTACACAATTTAATTCCAATTGTCTGCGGAAAAATTAATTACATGAAACTAGATTGAAAAGAAGAGAAATCCCATTCACGAATGTTATTGTGATTATTCCAAGTTTCATCAATGATTCAGTGGAATCGAAATGAAATATTAGAATCAAAATATAATTTTTCTGTATCAAGGTGTTTTACAATTTTGTATTTTAACGCTATACTAAATCAGTCATGTCATTTTCATAATATGTTATATGATATTACATTGAATCATATTCGAAATATGTTTCAAATGAATAAAAGCCTCTGAAATCGGATTTAATAATAATGAATTATTCTTTCCGCATGTCACCCAAACTCTTCTAACTCTTTGACTACAGAGGACGTGTTATACGGAAAACATGAGTTGATATTTATATCACATCCAGTGGAATGCAAATGAATTTTGAAACATCATACAATTCAAATTGAAATTAAAATGATATTTATGTATGTTGTTTGCCAGATTTGAATGAATGCATATTTATACCTTCAACGGAATGATAAACTAAACTGAAGTGTAAATTTTCTTGGAGTTTTTTTTTTTTAATATCTCTTGGGTTATGAAAATGAGCAGATTTCAACTAGTCTGGAGAGAATAGACTGCAGGAGACCATCAGTTATGAACATAAACTCAATTTCGTTTCGCTCCAGGAGTGATCAATGAGATGAATCACTCTGAAGACATCGGGTATCGAAAATTTTCTGGCCAACACTGTGTCAGGGACCATCCATGATTTACGGGAAACAACTTTAAGCATCCGTTGTCTCCCTTCTCCTTGTAACACATCGTAAGATTCCAAAGAGCTTCCCTTTCCTAAACCCCAGTGAATAATGTAATATAAGTCTATAGATGATTTGAGTGAATGTTAATTTATCCAATCTGACTAAAGTCTCCGAATGGTGTCTTCCTCCCTCTATCAAGGGTAGGGATCTGAGCAAGAAAGAGATACGCGGCATTATTGAGAGCGCATTGTGTCAGTACTTTCCATCTTGCATCTGATTTTGGTAGGGGAGACTGGGTACGGTTGAAACAAAAGGGAGAATCGGTTGAAACATCGCGAATAACTAACGATTAGTTTGCAAAAGTTCAGGTCGTTTAAAGGGCGCGGAGAGAGATCCTCGTATGTAGGAACTTGATCGCCAATTATTCATGCCATATTATTCACCGATCGTCAATTATTCCCTGTATCGAAATATTTGGACGGTTTTTAGCTTCATATTTCGTTTCCAGATGAATTTTGTTCCGGATGTGGAATAATGCAGACAAAACAGTACTTTTTCATGATTTCAGTTTGAATTTCTTCTCAATCTTTTATTCGTTGGAGGAGAAATTCTAACTAGAATCATGTGAAAGTACTGTTCTCATCCGCATTATCCAACAATCAGGACAAAATTAGTCTAAAAACGAAATATGAGGACAAGAACTGTTGAAATTTTTCGACTCGGGTGGTGATGTGTCAACCGGCTCCCTTGTTCCAACCGTGAGATTTGGTGAAAATTTCCTGAACATGTTCTTTTTTCAAACGTTTCACGTCATTTATCGATGGCACCCAACTCCTCTTAAGAGTTTTTGAAACAGATTTATACGGGAGTAAAGAATTTGCTGATGCAGCATTCCTGAGAGAGCAAAATAATTAACTAAAGCAGCAAATCTTCCGCTGGACTAGCAAAATCTTTAGTATATTATATACAGAATAGCGAACGATTTTCGCTGGAGGAGCAAACGTTCTTCGCTGTCACAGCTAACACATCGCTGTCGTAGCTAACAAGATTGCTGTGTTAGCAAACAGTCTGCTGTTATTGCGAAAAATTTGCTGCTACCCAACAAAATCAGGTTTCGTTGTCATAGCGAATGTTTTTCCCGTGTAGGTGAATAAAGTCAACAGTTGAAAGCTACTCAATCAATTTCTGCAATGGAAAATACCCCGATGGAATTGGATGGAAAGTGATAGCAGTTAGTCGATAGATCTCAGCCGGTGTCTTCAGGGTCATTGAAATAAGGTAGATTTTCCAGGAACATGAATCTTCTTCTCCGGCATTCATGCACGATGAGCTCCAATTACGCCCATTTCAGCCTCAGACTGGGTCGAAGTAGGGCCCATCCTCATACTTGCTAAGGTTTCGATGTAATTGGTAGCTAATTCACATAACATATTCCTGTCGATCAAATTATCATGAAACGATCATCGTGAAAGAATACTTAATTGTACGACAATGAATGTACAGTAAAAATTTTTGTTGAGAAACGATCCACTCAAAATTCGTGGTGAAAATTAACACAGATGAGTGTCAAATCTACAGATTTCCAATGTAAACTTGATACTTTCGTGTTAATTTCTCACATCCTTTGTATCAACACTTGACACAAATTTTGGGTGGATAGTTTGGGACTTGCTCGTGTGTTAAGAATACACAAAATGTTCTATTGTGTATGAAATTGAATATGTCTATGGCTGAATGATTAACCACATTAATTTCTAGGAACGTATGCCCGATAGGCTTGGGGATTCGAATCCTTGACTCATCAATTTGTATTCCTCTCTAGCGGTATTGTCATGGAACAGAAAATAATGGTTGATCCTCCAATCAAAGTATTCCTAGAAGCGAATACCATGCCGCCAAGAAAAGTACTGGTTGTTGAGATAGGGAATTTTTTGAGGTATTAACAAAATCTCAGGCCCTGTCTTGGGCCGAGTTAGAGCCTTTGATAGCCCCGTTGGGAGAGAGAGAGCAATTTCTAGGTCCCAACCCCATCCCAAAGTCCAACTGAACTTCGGTTGATTACTATAAACATGACAGGTGCTCATCGATTCAAACATGATTCAGTCATTCAACATTTGAATAAATTATTCATAAAAGTTTTCAAATTCCATTTATTTGAGGCAAGAAATGATGATAGAATCTGGAAAAATCTTTTTTGATGTATTTTAACGAGACCACACTATTGGAGACTACGATTATATCGCATGTACTCTCGGAAGTACCTGAGAATGATATCGAGGTATAGTTATTCGAAGCCGAGATATGTTATGACAAAGATTCTTTTCACATTACGGAGTATGTATCACGAAGACATGAGATTCAAGCCATGTACGGAAGCCTTAAAAGAGCTGCGGGAAGAATAGCTCAAGGTAGAATGGTAGACACTGGGTGAAGTTGGAAAGGATGTGACCTCAGAGTGCATTCATGTCACGCATCGCCTGACTCTTGTTGCTTTTACTGCTGCATGTATACATCTACGAACGATACGGAACACTCATAGTTTTGTAATCCACGTGAAGAACAATGATAATCCATCCAAAAAATAACGTGCAACTTTGTTCCTCATCATTTTTGTATAAAATGAAATGAATAACTTGCGTATCCTAAAAAGGTTCACCGTTATTTCAATTTATGTTTTATTATAAAATATTTATATTAATTTTTGGTAAGTTCTTTCGATACGTCGTATAACTGATATCATTTGTGAGACTAAGATAAATTGTTTGATACCTTTCTGTGCATAAAAATCGATCAAATCTGTAGGGTGTACACAACCTACAACTTACACGTATACATTGCCTGCTAAATACAATACCCTTCTTGACGCGGCGTAGCCAAGTAAAAAGATAAATCACACCTTCAGAGAGTTTTTTGGGCATGAAAGGTGACATGAAAAGATAAAAAAAACGGTCACTTCATGCTTTTTCCATCATCGGTACCAGTACGGTTTTTCGCATGATCACGATGTAGGAAAATCTTTTGGACTCGACTTGGTTCGATTAATCACTTCAAAAGTAGGTGATTAAACACTGACAGAAAAACGACCTTGTTGAAGCATTCGTGGTCGCAAGAACTTGAAATCTGGTTAGATCCACTAGGAAATGTGATTGTGATGTCCAGAAAAAATGGTTGAAGCAAAAATTACCTACATTTTTCAGGTTAGAAAAACCAGATTCTTTTTTTGGTGTGACAACATGAAAAATATAGTGAATTTTGGCTTCAACCACTCTTTCTGGATATCACGATCACATATTCCTGGGGAATCGAACCAGATTTCAACTTATTCCGACTATGAATGTTTCAACCAGGTCGTTTATCTGTCAGTGAAGGAATTTAACAAAAATTTGGAGTTTTAGAGTTCATCTTACCGTAATGATTCTAAATTTTTATGGATTTGAAATTTCACAATTCAGCATTCCGTTCAAGATACTCCATCAATACCGTGCTACAAAGGGTTGATCTATAATTAATCAATATTATTCTCTTCCATGGAAAAAAAATTCGAGAAAATTACCTTATTTTGGGGTCACTTGATGAGAACCTCCCTTGGAACGTCAGAATTGAGACTTGCTGATATTCAGAACAATGTCATTATTCCAGACCCTAGTCACACTGCTTTCCAAGGTTCTACTATCTTTCACCAAGACCGAGCCAGCCTCACGCCAATGTTGAATTTTTATAAGCACACAGTATAAGAAACAAGAAGGAATCAAAACAAATCAATTCTGATCACCAGTATCCAATTCGTCACGTGTTCTCTAACAATATGTTGTAATATCACATGCTTAGTGGGTAGAGAATCCCTGAAGTAATTTCCGTTAGGATTTTGACATGAATTTCAACCAGGATAAGAAAATGTAATTATTCTTCGTCGTAGCTCTCTCTCTCTCTCTCTTCAATATGTTTTGGAGAGCTGATTCTAAGTTTCCAGAATTCCTCCTTCGTCGTTATGTTGCTGACGTTTCACAAACATTGTGGTTTGCTTGTTTAGGAGAGAACGTGCGAGGCAGATCAGGTGAAACGAATTCCAAGTTGCAACTTCTGCCATATCACGTTTTGAATATCTCGGTCATGTTATCCCAGGCCTGTCAAATGATCTCTGATCATTTCCAACGTCGAATGGTCCCTCTTCTTGATGAGAACGCAGAGCGACTTTTCATGACCGAATGATCTCAATGTAAAATGCCCGATGGAAAATTGGTTCCGCGTTGAATGAATTCACAACTTGAACTTTTCATTCTCAAATGTTCATCCATGACCACAGTCGATCTCTGATCTTGACGCATATAGCTTGATGAAAAACAAATCGTTTGATTGAAGTGGCAAACAGATTATAGAAAGAGACTGAAGAGCCAGTTTTGACCCATTCTTGGCCCAGACCAGTCAATCTCGGACTAAGAATGACCTAATTTGAGCAATGTTGAATGGAAAAACAGTTACGTGAATAAGTGATGGAAGAGAGTAAGTTTGAGAGGAAAAAAGAAACACACACATTGAAACGAGCGTCAGGAAACTTTTCAGTTGGTATTCAGATATAGTATGAATAACATTCACTGAATATATGTACGATGATTAGCAATAATCAGTTAATTTTATAGACAGAGTAAGAAGAAATTCGCTGTGACGGCGAAATCTAATTTCTGAGGGTCCCTTTTGCTGGAGCCGCGAATGTTTTGCAATGACAGCAAACTATTTGTTATCACAGCAATCTTGTTACCTACGACAGTGATTTTTCAGCTGCGGAAACAAACAATGTGCCCTCCTTCAGCAAAGTCTGTTTGCTATTCTGTATATTATACGGAAAATTTCGCTTGTCCAATGAAAAATTTGCTACTTTAGTTGAACATTTTGCTTTCTCAGCGATCCATTCAGTTATGACAACGAAGTTTTAGCTGAGTAGGCAAAAACATTTGCCATTTTGTATATTCGAATTCAGTCACTTTCCAACTTTTGATGGTCAGTTTCAACTTCGTTGAAACACTGATTAGAAATTCAGGCAAATGTGAGCAAAAACTCTTATTCGAGATGTCTTTCAATCATTCATATTATGTCATTCAACCAACTGGTTTTCAATAACCTAAAAGTCGTGAGTATAATAAGGTACACGGAGAAAAAGGTATATTGAAAAATACCATAATTTATGGATTTTCGGCGTTGGTCTAACCCGAGTCAAAATATTTACGTGAAGATACCTCTAAAAGTACCATAATGGCTGGGACTTTTATGAGGAAGGTCCCATACTCCTTTATAAAAGTCCAAGAAATTATGGCACATTCGGAGGTTCGTTCACGTAAATATTTTGACTCGGGTCAGACCAACTCCAAAAATCCATAAATTATGGTATTTTTCAAGATATCTGTTTTCTCAGTGTATTGATTTTCATTAATCACATTCCATCTTTGTTGCATTTTTGAGAAAAAAGAATGAAATGAAATATGAATAATTTTCTTGAAATTTCAATTTCAATAATCAATAATGAAAATTTGATTTCATGTTTCTGTTGTGTCTGGAAACGTTATGGATATATGTACATTATAAACGCGGTATTCCAATATAATACATAATTCCATGAAAAATGAGAATAATTTGAAGACCGAAACGAACGGAACGTGAAATTTGTGTTCCGTTTCGGTGGCCTATGAACGTGATGTGTGATACATATATGCCAGCGTTGAGTTTTTTCCCGTGAATGAAAAATACGTTGTATGAATATGAAATTGAAAATCTCGCCTCTCATTTTATCTTTATAACCGCATCGGTACGTGCGCGAATTATAAATTCTCCATTCGCGTTCAGTGGCTTTTATTTAACAGTGTCTTACAAGAAAACCATAAAAAATTCCTACCTCTGCTGGTTTTGAAACTCGGCAGACGTATGAAGACCTGACAGATTAAAGGATGGGCATATACCTCTTCTCTCATCCTAAAAAATTCTGGAGGAAATGGACGAGGACTGAATTTTCCTCAATTCAAACGCGTGATAAACGTTTCCTCTGCTTCAATAAAAAGCGTTTCGCAAAAAGATTACTATATATAAAATAGGTATACAATAGAATTTTTTTGAATCATATTAAAATTTCCGTTCTATTATTAGTTGTTTGAGACAATCATTTCGAATGAAAATTCTTCACTAGCTTGGAACAAGACTGATTGCCAAGTCCTGAGAATTTATGTACAGTGAATGATTAGGCTTCTGCAATTTACCATTAACTAAGAATTCGTTCAAGTGTGGAACCAATCAATCCTTGGTCCAATATGGATTGAATAAATCACATGATTCTTGCATCAAACATTGGCGATAGACTCTTGATAAGTCTCGACTTTTGCGTGGTCCATTTTAAAGCCATGTTGGTTCTGTGTTGAAAGAAAGGATTGGCATTATCTCAATACGCAAAATCGACCAATCTTGGGCTGTGAAAATTGAGGACATTTTTCCCTCATCTCACTGATAGATTCCGTTTTCCGATCGCGGGACAATTTTTCATTAAAAATACACGTGAGAAATGAAATAGCTGTGGCAGCTACTCACTTTTAAAATTTTTTTATTCACTGCTGTAGCTAAAATAATTGCAGCTGTAGCTATGCGTTTACTACTACAGCAATTACTTGATGCACATATCAACAACCTGTACAGTCACAGCCACAAGGAAAAGTATATGGTAACCATTTCTAGGGAGAATAGGAATTAGGTGACAGATATTTCAAAATTGTAGTAAGTACCATTCAGAAACGAAGTGAGTGCGATAAACTGTTTATGTTACCATGGGAACCATAGGTTAACATCGGAGAACTTTGCTGTTACCATTTTCTGAGGCAGAATTCTACAATTAGTTTTTCAGAATGTACATGACATCATAGGACCAATGATGAATTTTTGTTTGAATGATGAAGCTTTCTTGAATTATTCCGGAACTGACGTATGTTCACGACGAATAATATGCATCGAATAAACTGTGAACGTTTTGAAAAGACAAGAAATATTTCGATTTATCTATTGCCAAGAATCAAATTTTTGTGTACCGTAAATCCTTCATTCTCTGCAATGAGAAAAACGAATTGTCAGCTCAAGAAAGTTCTAGATATCTCTGGTATGTCAATATATACACGATCTTAGTACGAGCATTGTATCACTACGGTTAGTTGCATCGAATTTCGTGCAGCTGATAAAACAAGGGTGATTGTCTCTGAAGAATATCATCGATCTGTCATCCAGATGATAAAACATTCAATAAAATGACGTTCTAATTTTTGTTTAAAATTTATCTGAATCAATGAAAATCATAAAGTATAAGGGTGAGTCTAATTCGAAAAAGAAACTATCCGTCTCATCTTCACCTTTCCACGATGGTCAAGAGAATCATGAGAAACTGAATCCAGAACGAAGGAATGGGAATTTTCGTTTTTCACGTTGTACTAAATCCTCCAAGGATTTGGATCGAATACGTTTGGAAAAAACCTGCTTTAATTTCGAGTAGAATGTATCCATGATCCAGCCAACTGGTATCTATATAGATTCAAAATATATTCTACTTTTCCAAGAAGGGAGGGTCAAATTTATTCATAGATTGTGATAGAAATTTGTATAGAAATCGTGGCCCATCTTTTTATGTCAATTCACCGCGACCCAGTTACGTTTCCATTACGTGCGACAAAAGGAAAAGGAGGGAGGAAAGAACGTATACCCTCCAAAGAGGACAAAGGAAGGAAGGAAAAGCAAATGAACAACATGCATTTGTACATCGGTGTTGGATGATGGAGAGGAGAGACTCAAAAGAGATAGAAAAAGGGAAGAAGGTTGCATGAAATTGACCGCGCATTTACATTCCCCTGGATTCTCTCTGGTTTCTTTGGCCGGCGTTGTTGGTGCACGAGATTCTTCTTCTCTCTCTCTCTCTCTCTCTCGAGGATTATGGCCACCGAATCCGGAAGAACTTTTTATTGGAACCAGAGAAACTTTCGGAGGTCCTGTGGGAGAAAAGCCTTTTCCATTTCTTCTGCCTCAACATCACTCGTACATTTCGTTCTCGCAATCTTTCTTTTTTCCCTCTTCTAGCTTCGTTTTCATTTTTTTCTTGCGAGTGTTGCACCAAACGATAATCTCGCATATGGTTTTCTCCCTCAAACCGTTCACGGTGAAAAAAGTTCGCTTCAAGTTCAGGATATAATCTTTCGACGAACCCGCGGTTTTCCTTGTAACGATCGTATAATGATGGTTGGGAATGATCCTGAGCTCTTAAACGTTTCTCGTTTTGGAAGAACTTTGTCAAGCGCGTACACTCAATTATGGAGAGAATCTTGTTCGGTAACTCAATTATTGAGAAATATTTTTGCCGATAAAAGTGGATCGAAAATTCGGTACGAGCTATGGAGTGTAAAATAAAGGAAGGCGGATGTTATGGTTTGTACGAAATGGAGTTTTGAAAGAGATTTTTAGGTAGAAAGAGGGAACGTAGAATTTTCAATCGAGGATGAATGAATTTGGATTTTTATTTTTTCTTATACGTTCTTTTGTTAGGTTGGAAGAGTTATTGAATGAAATTTGAGGGGGTGGACAAGAGTTGGTCTATCTTCTCGATTTAACGAGGGAAGCACAAAAGCCTATAAAAAGTGTGGGACACTGGTCACACGCCCCGTATTCCCGCTAGGGTCATCTTTCACTTGGTTAGAAAATACAACTGTTCTTGCACTGAAAAAGAAATTTCTTCCAACCAAATGAATAGATAATTTGTCCTCTCTCCATAAAATATTTCTCAGGATTAATGAAATATTGAATCGAATCGAATAATGCAATGCTGGCCCTAAATGCATTGGTCTTCTAAATAAATAATTTATTCGCCACAAGTAGTCAGTTTCTGCATCTAATTGAATATTTAATTTCTACGAATAAATATTTTATGGAGAGGGGACAAATAAATGTTTTTGCCAGTGTGTGAATTTCGCTACACTGTTAAAAATTTCTGCATTAATTTCAATGTTTTTACTGGAAGTTTTTTTCAAGTACGTACATGAATTCAGTTTCATGCACATTTTACTTTTACATTTCAGTCTTTTCATGTTTTTGTACATTAAATTTAATGTAGAATGTATATGAACCTGATTTCATGTACGTAATTGAAAAAAACTTCCAGATATTTCTTGCAGTGTAGAATTCAGAATTATACGAGTGCATTGTATCTGGACTCATCATCAGTACCCAGAATACAAATCTTCATTCGTCCTGAAGAATCCCTGTGGGATCATAAAGCTTTTTCGTGCCTGAATAACACTCCTGCGATTATGAACTTTTGATTGTAAATTATACATCGGATTAGCTCTATTCTTTAGAACTGCTGAGCATCAGATTTCTTTCGTAAAGTATGTATCCAATTGATTCTTTTCGTTAGAACCCTGAGTTACATTGTAAAGTCGCTTGAATTCCAAGCATCATTTATCTTTCTTTCATATCATCTACAGTTGTGAAGTTCATTCTGTAGTAGACATATTCTTTCGATCGGTTATTTATTTCATTTGAATAAAGTAATACCTATTAATCCACTCAACTTTTGATTTATTAGTCTGTGGCTCGCCTTTCTCTACTCAGAAATCCTGAGCTCCGTGAACTAGAGATATTTCGGGGACTAGTTTATCAATGATGATTAAAGTTATCAAACGACGATTGTAATGAACTCCCGGGAAAAAAAATTCCATATATGGACCCATATATGGATTCATATATGAAAGTGGGGAATCTATCAGCATTGATCTCACTTCTCTCTCCTTTGGTTTTTTATCACGTTCCATAAAATATGGTGACATTTTTTTGTCCATATATGGATGTATATGATAATGTATGATTGAAGATGATCACATATGGCAATGTACAGTCTCATTCATACATGATCATATATGGCCAAAATCCATATATGCTCATATATGATCTCATATATGTTTATATATGTTCATATGTATTTCATATATGATTCATATACCATATATGAATTATTTTTTCCCGGGATGGTCCAAATTTTATGAGGATTGTCAGAATATAAGCAAAACGAGCGCGTTATAAGTCATGAAGCTGAAACTAGTAGCAGTGAAGCTGACAGTCAATTGTTGTAACTTTGGATCAAACCTAATTTGAGCTTTTTTCCATATCAGACATCGATCGAGCAGTATTCTGCTGAATATTTCGGTACCAATTTCAGCTTCACGGGAAAAAATAATCCACTATAGTAGCTAAGAATTAGCTGTGGTAGTTATTTCGTGTATGTGATATTTGGATAGCGAAAAAAATTGCTGCATAAACCAGATTTCAGCCCCTATAGCAATAACTTTTGTTTTTTCACAGTTAAAAAATAGCTGCCACAGCTGATTCTTAGCTATCCAAATATCAACCACATCATTTTTTCCCGTGTTCAATTATAAACCATGAAGATTATAAAAATGACTAGATGTTGAACATGTAAACGTAGTGAATCTCATTTATTTCAGGAGGATGGAGAGTCCTTCAGTTCTCAGTCTTTTCACATGACATGATTTCCATTGTATGATAATCCAATCCATCAGCAGAGGAAAGCTGGTACAACATTTTCAAAAGTTTCGTAAAGAAGATACTGAAACTCGTTAAAATGATACACGAAAATCCTGATGGAGATCCAATAAAACTTCTCTCATCGAGGGCATTCAGATCTGATCCTTTTCAGGCACTTGAGAGCTACGTTTGCTTTTGAATACCCTCATCAGGTTCTTATGAAGTACTAGGTTCACCTGATCATCATTTCTAGTTGAGAGAAACTATGCTTCGTCGAATTTTCCTTCTGAACACGATTTCCTGAAAACATTTTCCTTCGAACAGTTTTTTATAGACACATGGAGAAAAGGTTCAATCAGAGAAAAAACAGCAGATAATCAAATACAAACAGTTCCATCTTGTCAACGATTAATCCACAAGTTTGCTCTCGGAATATAAATTCAGATATTACAAAATCAGAAATTGTGTTATTGCATTGATAAAAAAAAAACTTATAAACTCGTTTTGTTAATACTTCATGTTTGAAACTCCACAGAAATCTGTTGGAATAACGATTTCCCAATAGTTCTCACCGCCTCCTGGCGGCTCACGTATATTCCTGAGTAGAGCACGAGTTTAACATAGCTACACCCACTACTTTCCCTACCGCTATTCCTATGACACCGAGACGAGAATGATCTACTACTTGGTTCAACGCTCCTCCAGCACGACTATACCAAACCAACGCTTTCCGTTCTCAAGCACCTACGTACAAACTCGGTATTTCTTTCATCATTTCTGCTCGACGTTGGTTTGTATACCCACCAAGTACGTGTACCAGTAATTATTACTTGTCTCGTAGGATTTTATCTTTCATCTTCAAAGCAAAGAAGGTTCATGAAAATTCACCAAGCCTTCCGTAGATCAAAAATTCAATCTATCGTGTTCCGATGGGAGAAGTGAGATTCGAATAGAATATTTTCTAATTTCAGTACGGGAGAGAATGAATAATTATGACTGCTGCTCAAATTATGCGGAAAATTCAAAATGTAGCGGAAAACTGTAATTAGTTCAATCATTCACAAAGGTGCCCTAGTAGGAATCACTGTAATGATTCTCCGCGCTATTACAAGGCTTTACAAAGCTTTGTTGGTCCCTTACATGAAAAATAGAGGGAAGGAGTACGATCACAATACTTTTGAAGTGTCCTCGCAAACGTAACCTAGATTGGTCTCAAAATTACTACTGGTAACCATGGAAACCAGGTGTGTAACCAATGAGACTCCGGTTTTTACCGTCGCAAGCGCTATCAGTGGTAAAATTATGAACTATTTGGATCATAATTTCACGGACACTTTCCGTTGGAGAAACCAGGCTCTGATCGTACACTTTTTCTCTATTTTCCATGGTCCCTTACGAGGGCATGGCAAGGCCTTGTAATGTCTAGGAAATGGCTAGGGTTATTTCTCCTGGAGGAGCTGCTCCAGCTATAGAAACCAGGGGTGAGAATGAACCCCGCCTAAGTATAAATGATTCATGACATTCTGTGCATCTCATTAGGGTTTTGGGACTTGATGAGACTCCTTCATGTGTCGTTAAGTCCTGGCTAGACTCTGAAAAGCGACTCCACCCCGAGGAATCGAGAGATGATAAAACTATTTCAATGTGCTTAGTAGGACATTCTATCCAACCAAATGTTTCTATTTAAGAACTCTAGAAAAAAAGTTTGCTACACTAAGCAAATGATCTTACTCAAACATTGAAAGTGACTTTGTAGGATCTTTTTGTTAGGCATAACCAAATTTTGATTAAAGTCATTCAACTCTCAGTAGAGCCAACAAAAACATGTAGCTGAGTATATACCCTTCTAATAATTTACAAGGCTTGTGAAGCTAGAAAAACAATTCACATAAAACAGATTGAACCGATTTAAAGCTGATTTTATCTCAAGTTTTTCTTCAGCAAAGCGTTACAAGCCCCATGAATGACTAGAAGGCTGTTTTTACTGGTGCATGAAAATTTTTCTTTCTCAATGTAGGACCTACAACCGTTACCATTGTTGAAAGATAAAGAAAAAGACTTATCGAAATCTGTATTGCAACTATCTCACTGCAAAAATTCAGCTGTATCAAGTGTTTAAAAATGAAATTATGAAACATCAATGACTCATTCCAACACAATCAGTGATTTTCTGAACACTCGTTACAGATTAGTTTTTACATACAATATAGAAGTCATACGCACGTGCAAGATGCACAGTGGTTTAGGAAGAACGTACAAACTCGTTTCTCGAATCAGCGACGAAAACGACAAATGTGGCGCCCGAGTAGGGAAGCGATGTGTTTTTCGCCCAGCGTGTATAAACCAACTAGCAAAAATTCCCAGGGCTTTCGACGCGCAATTCTTCTTCTCTCCCCTCCTTCTTCGAACGAAACAAACTCTGCTGGGTACTGTTACCGAACATAGGTATATATGGAGAGTCGGGTTATACCAAAGCGGCGGTACTACCAACACCCCTACCACCAGCCGAGCCATGAGTGAAATATATCGAACATCGGCGAGCGGTCCGTTAGGAATTTATTTGCCTTTTATTGGCAGTGTAAAATAAATGAGACCGCTTTTGCTCGCTCATATTCTCTCTGCTTTTCCTGTTGTCGCAGTTGGTCCACTGTTTATATATGGGCGTACATGTGAGAACGAATGAATGAATACGTGTGTTACGCGAGGCTTTACTGGACTTACCGCCATATGTATTTGACCTGTTTCCAACGAAATCTGTACCGCCCAGGCCAAACAACACAACCGAATCACCTACCCAAAGTTCATACCAAAAGCAATTGGAAAACATTGTGCGAGCGTTTGATTATAGTCTCACGCTCAAGTGGTATCCATTCGCTGCGAAGGACTATCATTTATCAGACTGCAATAAACTCTTATTATGTTCCTCATTGCCATTCTCGTTCGAAACACTGAGTCCTTTCGTTTCTCTGCAATTATATTAGGGAACAATTTTTCTTCCTTCTTTCCTTCCTTCCTATCTTTCTCTTATATAGATTTCAGATACGTGATTAAAAATTGGTTCTTGATTGGATTCCAATACTGTTGTCGTCGTTAACGACAATCTTCAAAAAGTCTCGGCAATTGCAATGTGTTTTCGATTTTTCATTATTTCTCATCAACTCGGTTTTAGTACCGTACCGTGCGATGCTTGTAAAGATCGAGACGATATTTTTCTCTTTTTTCGAAGCTTCGTTTACCATTGGCGTTTACGATTGAAGGTTTTGTATCTGATCAATATTCCTTTTGGAGGACCGGAGAGATGCGAAAAATACACAAAGTTCACTATAAACAATCGTAAGTGAATATATTCTGAAGTTAAGTTGGGTAGTAACATCTTGGTGTATATTTTATGGATGTACCGCTGAGATGTTTTCCAACATCCGAATGCTGTTTCAACATTCACAGAGTATCTACAAGATGTTTTAAAATTCACGTACCGGTATAAAATGTAAAAATCCTGATTAAAAAATCAACAACATTTTCTTCTTGCATTTCGTGGAAAGATAAATATTTTATTAGTCGTAAAACGAAATTCTTTCCCTGTCTTTTATAGTTCATGATGTATTCATTCTTCCTCAAGACGTTAAAGGCAAATGCTATTTATTTTACCATCACGTGTAACGTTGCTTTGTGATCATAATCGCGTGTGCTTTTATGAAAATTATTCTAGAACCGGTGGATGAGAAGAATGTATCCTACGGGACTTCTCATTACATTCATCGAAAGAGAGAAACATTTATCTTCCATGAGCGCAAGAGATTTGAATTTTTGATTTGTTTCGAACGATTCATGAATAACATGTGAAAACTATTTCAATGTCCACCATTTTTATCAGAATCGGTAATACTATCATTTAACTGTCAATGAGTTATTCGATATCGCTCTTACCAGGATAACAATCAAATCTTGCTGCAGGGTTGAACAAGATGGATGAAAAGGCTCACAACGAGGACATACCTAGCTGAAAACTCCCTCGGGTGTAGAGTTGATAGGATGGGTTTGAGTCTGACCCAAGTTGGGCTTGATTGTTGTGTCAAGGAGTTGGATTGCTCTCCGGTGTGTGGGACTCCTGCAGCTGGCAATTTGTGGTTGCCTGCCGCAGTTTACTCATTAAAACCCACTCTCTATACCTCAGACCCAGCCTGGAACTTTTTACCATGTCACTTCACTGAAAAAAATACTCCGGTTAATATATGGACAGCAAGAGTTACTGCTATTTTAACCGGAATTCCAGTTGAATGAATCAAGTCCCCGGCAAATTCAACAAGGGCTCCGGTAAATTTAACAAGAATTCCAGTAAAAGTCACAGATATTCCTTGCTGTCCATATAGTAACCGGGATTCTGGTGAAATTAACAGTTCATTCTTTTCCGTGTTAAGGCTTGGTCCTGTTCATTCGACCGGAAGGTCACCGCCCAAATGTGCATGGAGCAAGTATTCAATTGAATATCTTTCCCATGTGAGGGGTCCGATTCATTGACCGCTCTTCTATCCAAGTTTGACTTGTTCTGGTGGAGTGTGCTCTGGACGAAGGTGTCCACCGTTGACGTAATCTGGGAGCTTCAGTGCCACGATGTATGGAGACTGATGTCTCCGAGTTTCATCCACAGTGCCACCCGATGTGTCGCCCATCGAGCACACTCGAAGGTGTGTGCTTGGATTCATCCTCAACACCAGGGCAACAAAGCATCCGGACGATGCTGCCTTTCCCATTTGATGAAGGTATTTTCGGAGGTATTCTTGAGGTCAGGAAGTACCTCATCCTTCCATGCCCGCGCTCTGTTCACGATCTGACCAGAGGGATAGGCCACACAGTGTGTTGTCTTCTGGTTCTTTCTCCACAGGAGGCCTTCCACTACGTCTCCAGCAGATATTTTGGCGTTTCCTAAGGAGAATCGCGACAGAAACAACACTGGCTACTACCAGTGATGAGTTGGAGAGATTGCTAACGATCCATGAGAACTATGGTTCAGTTTCTGATTGGTAATATCTTGTTTTTTGTCTATCCTTCCATGCTGATTGGTTCAGCACAAAAATTCAGCCGATCACATGATTTTCTTCAAAAAAGAAAAAGGAACGTGATACGGACCATGATTTTAACATTGCGTTAGCAATCTCTCCAATTCATATCTGCCACTACAAACACCCCGGGGCTGCTCAAGACTTTGCGGTAAGTGAAAGCGACTAGTAAGGCACCGAATTGTTGGGCTCGCTTGAGTTGCGCTTTGCAATCCTCCTTCATGGCATGCTCCAAAATTTCAGCTCCGGTAAGAAGACTGGGTTGATCGTAGACATCAACAACCTACGTTTAGGTTGTCCTAAGGCTGCCGAAATCCGCCATGACGTTGATGGAAATGGTCACGTTCTCGTATGGAAATCAGCCCTGGGCATCATAAAGTATGTCCTGGCCCCGTAGGGGTATAACTCAAGCATCCAATACAAGAATTGCCTACCCACGGCCTATGTAAGCTTCACTTGAGGTTATCGGTATACGCCTTAGATATTTCGATTCCGCTATGCCCACCCACAGCCAGTTTAGGCCCTGAGTTAGGTATTATTGTTTTACCTAGATATTTTGATTCAGGTGAGAACCATTATGAGACCTAGATTGGAAAGCGTAAAATTCAAAGTCAGGGCCACTTCTCAAGTACGGTTCATAAACTTGAGAGTGCGAACCAGGGACAATTTTCAGCGGCTTTGTCGGCTGTCCCTGATAGTTATACACACTATGACTGTTCTGGGAAGTGTAGCAACCTCACGCTGATAGATTGTTATTCACAAGCCAAAAACGTTTGGAATGATAAGCCTCATAAGCTCATTACAAGCTTATATGCTTGAAGCATATGCTACATCATTTCTAACTGAATTCATACAGTTCGTGAACTATTTGATTATATTTCTTACGTACGTAGAACTTGCACACTACAAACCACAAGAACTGTATGCTCTATTTCCGTGAAGAAACGGAACATTAAAATCTACTGTTCTTTTTGAATTTCTTCAAAATACATTCATATAAATGTACAAATTCATTGAAATCGAATAGGAGCTGTATCAAGTAGGATTGTGTTTCTAGCAATTGATTTCCAACGTAGCTACGTCGTACAGTTAATCATAGCTTATCGCATTCTGCATTTACATACTTCGACAATGAATAATGAAATCCTGAGAAACTTCCATCAACTTTTATGCAAAGTCAAATATTAGAGAAATATCAACAACGAAGTAATCAAGAATGGAAGGAAACTTCATTTGCTTCTCATAATTTCTTGGTGTCGTTGCGTATTCACGTTGAAAACTTTGCGTCTGTGGTGTTCTGTAATAATGTGAACATCCTTTTCATAATTAGTGTCAGCTTTGTCATGGTATCATGCGAAGGCATTCCTTTATTACCCGCAGTTTCACGTATATATGTCACGATGTTCATAGAATATTCATAATCCGTGTTACGAAACCAAGTGATTCAGCGTCAATAGAATTCCACGATGTCTGCACAGAACATGGTGGATTCGGGAAAGAAAGGGAGTAGAAGATAGTTGTATGCGTCGAGTATGGTGCACCAGAATCTCGCCGTTCGACGACGTCGCTCATATTGCGTCATCGTGACGGGAAGGAGAATATATGATTAATGTATGGGATGTAGGAACTTTGTGTCTACTTGTGAGTGATTGGGGTTGATCATATTAATATGCTTTAACCTATCTTGTATTACATCACGATTCCAATTATCATCTGTATTAGAAGTCGCATGAAATTCAGGTAACTTTGAAAATCAAATACCAAAATACTGTGTGGCAAGTTTATTTGTTAACACTCCATTAGACATTCTGACTCTTCAATTATACTGAGATGAACACACAACTATCGAAATAGATCTGTAATTGAGAATTCTCCGTAAATATAAGGTTCCAACTGAATCGCAATGTTTCATCTAGTAATCTTCAGAATCGTGTATCCTTTTTTTCCAAAATAATTGCATGATTTCGGTCAGAATTTCTCATCTCTGAAACTTCTCAAGCAAGTTTCATCACGAATCACATTGTCGATATTTTTTTCGCGACACAATAGAATCTTGCGAACATTCGAATAGGTAATAGATGAAGTAGTTATAAATTTGGTCCCCAAAGACGAACTGAAATTGTTGACGATGTCTCTTACATCATACAATATGAAACGATGAGAGAATTCAACTAGCTTGCTCAACTCGGAAAGTTTGTTAACGTCGCAACGTGATGCTTTAACCAACTTGATATCTTTTCTATGTAATTTAAATGTGAGGTAAATCAAATGTAGAATTTATGGGTTGATTCGTAATTTGAACTCGATCAATGCGTAGGTTCAAATATCTTGCATTTTTCATGTTATTTGGACATCGAAGGTTCACATTACCGTTGTTACTATGCGATCCGAAGAGGACTACAAAATTTTTGTTTTTCCCTTCTGTGCTTTTATTCCCGTTCCACGTTCTTTATTCGAAAATCAGTGCAACGAATTCAAATGAATTTCAAATTGGATGGAAGAACGGTTGGAATGTTGTGTAAAATTAAGATTAGAGCTCGAGAAAGTTTTCGGATATGGTGTATTAAGCCCTGGAGTATTTCTAACGTTAGAGAATTGTGCCAGTTCGGATTCTTATCCGGGATATGTGTATGTATGTATACGCGAATGTACACACAGGAAGATATCTAAGTATTCGTAGATAAGGTAAGAAGCTGAAATCAGGAGCAACGATCTGGAAAATTTCTCGGTACATTTCGAAGTGGGGTCGTAGACGAGCACGACGACGAAGAGGTAAAGCGGTAATTTCCTTACGACGAAGACGATATCGTTGCGAGAGAAGGTGGCCGGATATCTCAACAGTCGTAGAACCGGAAGTCTCCTGTCATCGAAACGAATTCATCGTTTTGGCAAACATATGAGACGGAAATGAATCGTCGTAAAAATTGTTTTCTTCTTTTCCTTTCCGTGCTGATGCGAAAGGAAATAGAGGTTTCGCTTTTTGCATTCTGCATGAAGATAAAAGCACTATCATAAAAGAGTAAAGATGAACATCTGGATAAAAGCTATTCAATAATATGGGAACATATATTGTGTATTGAATAGAATATATACCTGGTTATCCTGAAAGATCCATAAATTTTCTCGAAATGTTGTGTTTTCATTGTCCAACGGATTGTCGAATCAATACAGGATATTTCATGCTTTGTTTTGTTCTATTCTTGTTTTATCTTGTTCAGTCTCTTTCATGTATGATATAGAGGAGATAAAGGATCATTGTAATAACAATGAATCTTTCATTATCCCGGTTGATTATTTGCTAGTCTTCATTAATTACTTTGTTTTTGTTTGAATGAAAGGAGGTTGGTTGATTGTGGTGTTCATATGTTTACAATGATTGTATCGCAAATGTTTTGTGAATTGCGTTGAAAATGTCATTTAGTCAATGAATTTTCTACAAAATATAATCAATAGTGATAATCCTTATTATTGTTTTCATTATTTCTCTCCATAACCAAAAATCCATTCTTCAATACCATTCGAACGCTTATTGGTTTCTTTCGTATTAACCAAAAGTTCCATCGATGTGCAAACTTAGCGATCCCATTAATCTTGACACTGGATAATAACTCGAACCAAATATGGCGGGAAATCGTGGGGTAACTTATATTGAGCCATAGCTCAACGTTGCAACGTTGACTAACAACAGAGGTATGATCGTGTCTGGGTCAGAACAGCAGTGATGTAAGTTTGTGCCCGGATGCATACAAGCGTGGACCAGCATTGATTTCACAATAAAATTTGTTCATCGAGCCAACGTTGCAAAAGTATTGAATCAAGATGTTTCTGAAGTTTGAATCGTTTATTGGAACGAATTAGTAATCGAATCACAAAATACTGAGTCATTAAAGATGTAAAACCTTGCAATATATCCTTTGAACGGAGTTTCCACTCCCCAGGAGTTAATTCGAGGAGTTAAACATTGATAATTCATCAGAGTTTCTGAGTTTGAATTTCCGTTTTGTTTCACTTCAAGAACATGAATCAAGCGTGTTCTAACATGGCGTTGGAGATTTTTCACTACTACACGGTTGAAAATTTTGTGCACATGTGTTAAAAAATCCGTGTGTCATGAATTTCCTTTTAAATATTCAACTCGACCACGTGTAACTTCTACAGACAGTCCTTGTGTAATCAGGTCTCAATTGATTTACAATGTGGAACCATTCAAACAAGTGAAAAGAAGTGTCAAAATGACACAAATCTTATTCAACTCAAGATTGAACATAAAAATTGTGTTATTCTCAACTACCAAGGGGAGATCACCAGTGGTGGGAGCTATTTTTTTCATAGGAGTACACGTACTTCTATATACGTGTAACTTCAGTAGTCGTCGGAAGAACTATTCATTCATTTTGGTTTCAGCTTTCATTCTAATGGGAATTCGTTTTCTAGGTGTGTAAATTTGAAGGTAGAGGGCGAGTTGATATACACAAAGAAAGTACTCTCAACCAAAGGACCGGCAGTGGCTTGAGTGATACAGCTTTAACATTCGGTCCCGACGATCCATGTTCAATGCTCATTGAAGTATTGTTTTTTTCAATTTATTCTCATGCATTGTTTCAACACGAGAAGAGTGTGATTTTCTCATTTTATTGATGTAAAAAAATCCATAAATTACACTTGTGAACTGTTGATTCACTACTCATTTTGGATTTCATTTGACATTTCTACGTTACCTCCACGTGGAATCTTCGTTCATCCACGTTCTATCCACGTCCACCATTTATCCACGTGGAGTCCACGGAGATGCGACGTGAAAATTGGTGAATGTGCTGTCAGGGATGTTACTTTGGATTCTTGGGAGACTGGTGTTTTGAAATAATCCAGCCGTCATGTCGTTTATTATTTTGTATTCAATTAGTGCTTCGTTGTTTCACGATAGTGAAAGCAGGAATTACAATACAATTTCAATCAAAAAAGAGGAAATAAAAGACGCCTACAGAAGAGAAATGTGATAACTCAATCTGCGTTCGCCACATTTTGGCAAGTGAGGTTATACATTATTTTTACATACAATATAATACGAAATAATACAAGGTTGTGTTTTCTATATAAAATAGTTGATTGCACATATTTATCGTATTGACTCGTATATTAATAGATAATGGCTGACTGGCGTCTTTCGAGCCAGACTAGACTTGCTTGCTCGAAAGGTGAACGTAGAAGGAGGTATGATCTCAGTTATCGAAAATACAATTGAACATGATCATTGATCTCGATGCAAGTGTGAAGGTAGGTTACAAAGGTTGGGTTAAAAAGCGCGCCAAATTCAAACTGTGAAATAAGCCATCTCAACAGTCAAACTGAAAGTTGGCAGAAAATTTGCCAGAGCCACTGTTAGACCTCCAAATGATGAACACAATAAAAAAATATATCACTTTCTGCAGAACAATGCATCGAAATTCTGATCCTCATTTTTAGGCAGATTTTAGAATTGAGGCGGTAGCTATAATAAGGGCACATACCGCTATGTGCCCTTTTTGCAGAGAACGTTGAAAATCAACCACTATTCCTTTCTGAACATACCCTGAAAATTTGGTTTCGATATCTTGTGTCTTGGGGTTGGTATACCTGTTTTTGTTTCGATAAGTCTGTTTGATTTCTGTGTTGCGCTCGTCTAGCTGCCTCACTTGACAATTTCAGTTTGTTCACTGATGGTCGGTCAACAAGTTCATAGATGAAGAGAGCGTAGCTTGGATAGACATGCTTTTTGAAGAAATGGCTGCGGAAGAAACACCTTGTGAAACCGTGGAAGAGATTAGTGATGAAGAGTCTGACGACGAATGACTGACGACATCTACAAGGCTAAAAGCTTCAATGAATATAAATACTTTTTCTTCTCGAGTTATATCAAATATGTGCAATTTTTCGATACTAATTCATCAATGTTAATTAAAATATCTTTTTTTAGTGTAATAATGAGTTTTTACTTTAATAATTTCACGCTTACCCTAATAAAATTATCGTTAGCTGTAAGAAGGGCACATAACGTATTCTCAAAAAGTTGTATTATTCAACCTTCAATGACACTTTTCACGTCATTTCACGGTAAAATCTTTAACAAAAAGGATGAATCTGGTTGGTTTGTACATTTCAGAATCTTGAAACAATGCTTAACACGTTTTAATTATATTCTAAAACTTCAACTGCTGTTTCTGAAATTTGAATTTTTAGCTATGTGCCCTTCTTATAGCTACCGCCTCAATTTCATGCCTGGTATCGGACGATTTTATTATTTCTCTATGTAACATCAAATTAGTTAATTCCTAGCTAGCTAATCAAAAGATCGTACTCTAGAGTATCAAATTCATTGATGTTTCAGTACCTGAACAAAGTTTTCATAACAAAATCTTCCGACCCGGTGGAGAAGAAATTAGACTAAACTTCAAGAATCACACTCTCTCGACTCACAGCAGAATGTATAACCTGCGTTATTCAATTTGATCTGCCGAATTTCACTTAACTTCCTCTTTAATCACAAATACCATCAAACATGAATACAATTTCAATCCAACCGCCTTGAACTTACCATGGAATACGGAACTGGAACGAACAGCGATGAATATTAATAAAGTTGCATGTGTAAAAATTGAATGTTCCTGTTGTCTGAAATCGATAATCGATTCGAATATTCATAAGGATGTTTATTGAACTCGAATACAGGCGAGTATATCGTCAAATGATTTTTCTTCCCAGTTTTTTTTTTCATAGTGGGGAAATAAACTCTGTGTACAACATAGATGCGCTACAAAGATTCAACGAAATGAAAAGAAAACGCGGACCGCATGAAGCTTCATTTGAAAAAATCCTGCATTACTCCCAACAGAATTACGCTGGGCGGATTAAGATTTTTCTCCTTTTAACAGTACACACGAAGAGACACGACATAACTAACAATCCAAAAAGGGAGAAGATGGAGAGAGAGAGAGAGAGAGAGAGAGAGAGGGAGAGAGAGCGAGACAAAGAAAAGAAATAGGGGATTTGAGAAAGTAAAAAAACGTTAAGCCAGTGAATAAAAGACAGACAAAGAAAGAGAGTTGAACAATTCGAGAGAATGTTGAAAGGATAAAAAGAAAAGGAAATGAAAGGAAAAAGAGGGAAATGCATTGGAAATGGAACAGAATTTAATTGCAGATCTCTCAGTGTCTTCTGTTCGTCTTTTGTTTTTTTCTTGTTTCCCCGAATGTCCTCTTTTTATTCTCATCATTTGGCCCACTTATTTTCAGGTTTTCCTAAAGTTCGACTCAGATGTTTGTCTTGTTAGACAGGAGAATCCCGAATCACCAACTATCTTATTAATATACTTCGAGGGAATCGGAAATGCTCTTTTCTATGCTGGGGTGGGTTTAGGAATCGTGATTTCCGTTGGATTTATTCGATAACATCCTCAATGTATATCTAATTTGACGCTGTGCATTCCTTCGAGAAGTATTCGGCTCGTTTTGCAACTATCACGTGCAGCTCCAGCGAATGAACACTCGATTTCATATCATTTATATACAATTACGATTGGATGATTGAAATTCTTTTTCAGGTTTTCTCGATTGATAAGATCATCAATCTGTTATCCAAAAATAATACTGGTATATTTTTTTCATTTTCAAGTTCGATCAAAGGTAAATATTTATTTGAAACAATTGTATGATCCCATCTCTCTTCCCCCGAATGTCATACTTTGAAAATTGATACTCGAGATTGCCTAGAGGCGAAAAACGATCTTCTCTCTACGCGCCTCCGAAAACAAAACTTTGACTGGATAAGCAATTGAATATCAGTATACTCGCTTCTCCCTCAAATCGTTACAATTTTCTATAAATGCAGTCCACGTTATTTATCGTTATCCCATTACATCCACAGAATTATACATTTCTTGAATATTCAATCAACGATAGTGAGCACGATCACAATTTTATAATCCATTTCAAAAGCAAATGCTCTTCATACCAGTTGATAACATCCTTTAAACGGTGACGTAGAATTTCGTTTGTCTATGCTTTTTTCTTCTTTTCTCTGCGAATAAATGTATTTTCGGAATAATGCGCGCAGACCGCGCGATATCGCTATAAGAATGGAATTAAAATAGAGAAAATAATGGGAGAGAAGGAAAACAGATGAGAGACGAGGAAGGCAAAAATACCATCAGACGGATAACGGATAACGGACACGATGGATGGATGAAAATGTAAATGAGAAATATCACGGCAGCTTCCAGAAGGAAAAGAATTTAAATATGATTAATCGATGTTATATAGCGAGAGAAACGAAATAGAAGATTGTAACAAATGACACGTTACTGAATTTTGAACGTCGTTTGCTATATTACAGTTACATTCGTCTTGAACAGTCGAATGATGTGATTATAGTTACTCAGTCGATGCGCTGATTGCAAAGATTAATCGATTTGGTTGTGGTGTGTGGGATGTCTCATTTGTGAGATTTGATGAATCATTACTGAGAGATACGTGTTCAATTTTGATTTGGAATGAATTGATTCTTACACGGAGAGAAATTTGTAGTTAAATTTACTATGTTATTATTGTTCCCGAGGAACAGACTGAATTCTGTCGGATTTTACTATGAAGGGCATATTTTTACTATGGTATACCAATAGAATGCTGATCATATTTACTATGTTTTATAGGGGAACCCGTCATAGTTCAGTCTGTTCCTCGGGAACAATAATAACATAGTAAATTTAACTACAAATTTCTCTCCGTGTACGATTTACTATCATGATTGACTTTCAATATACTTTTCATGGAGGAAATTTCCATAAAGACCACTGAAGATGAAACCTTCACTTTGATTCTCAGATTCAGAGCTGCTGAAAACAATTCACGAACCTTGAAAATGTTCTCTCTTTAAAATTGTTGAATTCCGAACATGAAGCTTGGGAATTTACAACCTTGTTTTGGAAAAATAATTTTCAAACCTTCTTTGTTGCAAACTTCTTTACGATAATTCCCAAAGAACTGCAAAAATTTCTTCGGCAGTTTTGGAGGTATTTTTTTACAGTGGAAAATGACCAATTCAATGCTTTGATTAGTGCACGCTTAAACTGGAAAAGTCCATAAATTCCTAACGAGTGCCACGAGAAAGGAAGTCTACTGAAAATATTTGATTCCTCGTAGAAGAAAAAACTTCAGATCACAAGTGAAATTATAATTGCTGAAGTTAGAATCGTTTATGGAATTGAATCACTTATCCAATAATATCATGTTCTGCTGTTAAAAACCAAGAATCTTGCAATAGATTCTTTGAATGATGTTGTCAGTTCCAAGGAGCTGATACGAGAAGACAAATCACAATGAATGATCAAATTTCATCAGTTTCGTTTCCACAAACGATTCAAACTTCAAGAACATTGAAATTACCCCCATCGAAAATTTTGCTGAATTTTCAATCGTTCATAGAAACGAAACGAAAATTCAAACCCAAAAAGTCTGATGAATGATCGTTATTCAACTTTTTAAATCAACTCTGGGTATTGAAAACATCGTTTAAAAAAAGTACTGCAAAATTTAGGGTCTGTACTAATCCGTTCCAATAAACGATTCAAACTTCAGCAACATCATTGAAAACACATCTGACAAGCATCATGACTTATCGATGTTCCCCACAATTCCACTCGAGAGTTAGGAAAATAAAGGAAACTCGGAGAAAAAACCTTCGATACCCGAGCAAATTCAGTGTCAAAAATCCGAAAATGTTCATATTCGTGCAATAACCGGGGTTTTCTACGTTTGAATTTGAGTGCTCCAAACTCTCATATTCATTATACTCGCAATTTTTGAATTTTTTCAGTTTCTGATTATTTCTAACATTCGGTTTGCTGGCATTTTGTGATGAATCGCTGATCGTTTTGATGGCAGTTACCAAAAAGATTGAATACTATTTTGTTGTGTATACAAAATTTCCAGCTGCTCAATGCAGGTAGAACAAGTTTCTGATATTTGCCTAGCGTTCCACTCCTCTACAGAACTCGAGCAGCATCGAGGTCAACCTGCCAAAGCTATGGGGATGAAGTTTCAGATTCAAATATAGTAGCTGTTATTCTCACAATAATGTACCATTTATAATTCAATAATCGAATCTACAGAAATTTATATTTCCAAATACCTTTGAATGAGTCCTGCAGAATCACATGCAGATAAATGAAAAAAAAGAGCAAACAGATAATGGAGGACGAAAGGCAATGGCCTGTGGAAGAAGGAAAAAAATTCACTTGTGCCTTGATGCAAGAATTTTTTTTCCGTCGGAGGTAATGGTCTGCGTCGCGTCTGCACGTTAACATACATCATTAACTCGACATATCGTCATAGTGTGTGTGTGTGGGTGTGTGTTTCATTTATGAAGCCAGCGTGGAAGCGACTCTGCGGATCCTAACAGAATCGCTATCTCCGCTCTTGAAAACCCCAGGAAGTATTATTTTTCGAATCAGAAAGGAGCAAAATTGCTTTATGAGTGTGTCAATCGATGGGATAGTCTACAATAAATAAAGCCAGCGGCATTTTCTGTTGAATGAATTCTTCCGTTATCACAGAAAGTTACAGAATTCATTCCAGACTTTTCTCTAACATGTGGAAGAAAAAATGGGTATGCACGGGTTAATGATTGTAGTACGACTCACTAATTAACGGAATTGTGCTGTTGAAAGTGTATGGGTAAGCCAAGACCTGTCCGCTTTCATTACTTTCGTAAAAGCTTCATCATTTAGTGGACCGTCATGGAGTATCCTATCCACTCTGTTTAATCAGTCTCATCAACCTCTTCGAATGAAGGAACAGGGGAGGAGTGTTCGTTTCTGAAAGACACGTGAATGAGACGAGAGATCGATGAGGAAGAATTTCATTACTTATGAAATGTCTTTTGTTCTTTTCGATATCGTGTATTAGGTGCACCCAAAAAATCATATTCTGAAAATTAGAATATATTCTATAATATGAGCCTAGTACATCTTCCTCTTAATGTTAGTGGTAATTCTTCTAACGTTCAGAGAAACTCCCACATCAATCCCCTGAAATTCAGAGGAATATGTACATGGAAAAAAGCAAACAGCAATGGTTACTGTGAATCACAAAAATACATTGAAACTCAAATTCATTCCATGCAGTACTGCGTTTCCCAGTCCTCATTACTGTTCAATCAGCATTGACGAATTTCATGACAATGTCCATCACTGTGACCGCGATAATCCTCATTATCCAGGCGTGTTTTCATTTGTTTTTCAACCGTTTGTTATCATTCACAGTAACCAGTAGTGTTTTCTTTTGTCCGTGTACCAGCCTCATATTTTAAAGGAATATTCTTAATTCTAGTATACGATTTTTCCAGGGTGGACATAAAGCTACTTTCAACAGTATAAGTTAGTCACTCAATCAGTTCTTGACTTCGGTTTTCTCCTAATTTAGCTATTTACATGATAATACTGTACAAATTGTATTCATACTTTTTTTTTCTTTGAGAATTCATTTGAGATCTTTCAAATTCAAGTATGAAATCATAGTGAGAAGGTGGAGGTATTGTATTTTAAGTACAATAATAATTATTCCCCATGTTTCGTTTTCCATCAGGGAATTTTCCCTTCTTTTTTCTCTCCATAAGATAACTCTGTACACCGTGGCATGCACGTCGTTTTTCTTCTCTCGGTTTATTGAGCTGATCGATGATGATCGTGCGTTCTCGTCGTGGATGTCATGAAACAAACGTTTCCCCTTGGCTATTTGTGAGTCAAGACTACTTTTACTGAAGGGTTTTTCCCGTTTCCACCCTCCTGTCCTTTACGATCCAGAATCATATACTGTGTAGTGTAATTTAACAATATTTACACAAGGTCGTATAATTTTTATACCTAGTAACGCAAATTTAGCAACCCAACTATCCGACCGCCTGATACTATTTCGAATAATTATTTGAATACTTATGTAAACGAATGAAATTTACTTGCAATGTACAGATTAAATGTTCATCCACTCACCTTTGCTTTGTTCATTGAATGCAAACGGGGGCGATCAATTTTTTTTCTTCAAATTTAAAATGGACGGATTTAAGAGAGTGGTCGAAAACCGGTGCTGTTGCGTCAAATGATTGCAGATGTTTACAGCATTTCAATTATACCAGGTTATTCAATATGTCTGTAGGATAAGTGAGGAAAAAACAAAATTTTGACAAAACTCGATTTTATTATTCAACATAGTTGCCTCCGAGGGCGATACAACGAGTATAGCGATTTTCCAACTTTTCGATACCACTTTTATAGTACGGTTTCTCTTCCTTTTCAAAATAGGCCTCAGTTTTAGCGATTACTTCATCATTGGACTTGAATTCCTTTCCAGCAAGCATTCTCTTGAGATCTGGAAACAGAAAAAAGTCGCTGGGGGCTGAATCTGGAGAATACGGTGGGTGGGTAAGCAAATGTGGCCGTTTCTTTGTGATTTCAGCCTTCAATCGATCCAAAAGTGCATGGTAATGGTCGCTGTTGATGGTGGTTCCCTTTTGGAGATAGTCGATGAATATTATTTCCTTCGCAACCCAAAATACAGACGCCATCACCTTACCAGCCGACTGTTGCGTCTTTGCTCGCTTTGGGTTCGATTCGTCGACTGCTGTCCACTCAGCTGACTGTCTTTTAAATTTTGGCGTGTCATAGTGAAGCCATGTTTCATCCATTGTCACATATCGACGATAGAATTTGATTTTATTGCGGTTTAACAGCGCCAAACACTCCTCTGAAGCATCAATCCGTTGTTGGTTTTGGTCGACTGTGAGCTTTCGCGGCACCCACTTTGCACGGAGCTTTCGCATACCCAAATGTTTGTGTAAAATGGTAAAAACCCTACCATTTGATATCTTTGCAATGTTGGCTAGCTCGTGCACCTTCAATTCGCGATCGTTTATGACCAATTTGTGGATTTTTTGAATGTTTTCTGGAATAACAGCCTCATTTGGGCGTCCACTGCGCTCTGCATCTTCGTGCTGGTACGACCACTTCTCTACGATTTGTCTCGATAGAGCAGAGTCCGGATAATGTTTATCAAGCCATTGTTTGATTTCCACTGTATTTTTTTCATCAAGAAGCAATGCTTTATCAAAACTCGAAATTCATTTTTTTTCCATTTTTTTTTTTTCAATAACAAAAGTTGCTTCTCACAAAATGCTATAACTTACGAATCAATAGTCAGATTGCTATCAAAATTACACACGTATCGTTTGAAGGTTAGTACTAAATGAAAATCATATGGAAAAATTCTAGTAACACCATCTATGTGTCATCCTACCCACTTTTTGAATGTACTGTTACCTTTGTTCATTAAATACAAACGCGGGCGATCAATTTTTCTTCTCAAAATCTGAAATGGACGGATTTGAGAGAGTGGTCGGAAATCGTTGCTGTTGCGTTAAATGATTGCAGATGTTTACAGAATTGCAATTATATACTCGAAGGATTGCAGTTATTTGATCCCATATAAAATTTCATATCACTTGAATCGTCGAGACGTTGAAAAATTGTTGTATTGGATGATGAATAATCTTGAAGGAAGGCTGCAAACGTACTAAGCCTCTTAGGGAATATATAAATTATTATTATTGTGTATCATTGTATGTGAGATGTATAGGTCATAAAACTGAAGCGGATGGAATTTTCTCCCTCTTTCTTATCCCACTGCAGATGAAATATCCTTGTGACTTTATGCGGATTGTAAAACATCACAGGATTATTTTCTCAATCCGCTTTTTATACAAGAAGTCTTCAGATTGTTACGAAACTTCGTTGGAACTCATAAAAGATAAGCAGGACTTTAAAGGACCTAAAATCTGTTTCAAAAGAAGCCTATTTAGATTGTGGCAGTACATGACGCATTCAACAGTGGAATCTCAAGCCAGTTGATCGTTCAAATAAATGAAATAACTCGGAAACGTATTTTGTATAATAAACCTTTGAACGAATAAATATGTCCTTTGTATCATCAAAAGACGTATTTTTCCACTTCAGAGGAAATTCTTTTTTTCAATTTCGAGCTGTGATAATATTGATTTTCAAAATAAAAGAGTCTCTTGAAGATGTATGATATAGCACAACATGATATGAGCTCTGGATAAAATAAGAGATAGTTCAGGCATCCGATATTCAGCGTCAAAGAATAATGCTGGAGAAGAAAGGAAATTGTGAGGTACCGGGTGAACGAGTTCTCAATGTAGAATTTTGAAGTGTTCGTTGTCGAAGAAGTTTATTCTCATGTTCTTGAAAGAGTTTCATGTTTTGTTGTTACGGATGATTTTAGAAAGAAAAATTACTTCTCCCTAATTATTCGCACTGTTAGGAGGTAATTATGAATCGGGCCAATAATTATAGTACATCATCAGGCCATATACTTCAACAACCGCAGGGGAATGTTACCCATTAATGGCTCTTCAAAGGTTGACTTGGACTACTGAATGATGAAATGCACGGAAAGACCGGATCTATTGATATTTAGAAAGAATTTATCAACGTTTGGAAAAATGACTGTGAATTTAGGGGAAAAGAGGATCGCTGAAAAATATTCGCAGTGAGTCTACCAAAAATTCGTAGTCAAAATATTAACAGTCGATTAGGTTCATTGGTATTTTTCACAGTGAAACTATCAATTGTTAATAAATCGACTACGAATTTTTAGTAGACTCACTACGAATGTTCTTCAGCAATCCTCGTTTTCCCTAAATTGACAGTCATTTTTCTCAATATTATTAGGTGTACAAATAAGTTTCCGCGGTTTTTTATAAAAAATTAGGAATTTATTTTAAAGGAAAAGTACATTACGTTTTATTCAAAGTATTTTCCATCATTTGCCACTACTTTTCCCCATCTTTCTGGCAACATTCGGATACCCCGTCGAAAAAACTCTTCATCTTTTGACGCTATCCACAAATCTACCCAATTTTTGGTGTCTTCATATGATGTGAAGCGCTGCTCAGACAGACCATGTGCCATCGACCGGAACAGGTGATAATCAGAAGGGGCTAAGTCTGGTGAATACGGCGGGTGGGGTAAAACTTCCCAGTTGAGTGTTTCCAAGTATGTTTTTACCGGCGCCGCAACATGTGGACGAGCATTATCGTGTAAAAGAATAATTTTGTCGTGTCTGGAGTAGTAATGGGCGCGTTTTTCCTTAAGTGCCCGACTCAATCTCATCAATTGTGTTCGGTAGAGAGCTCCAGTAATGGTTTCGCTTGGTTTCAGCAATTCATACTACACGACGCCAAGCTGATCCCACCAAATACACAGCATGAGTTTTTTTCCATGAATATTCGGCTTAGCTGTCGATGTTGATGGTTCGCCGGGCTTAACCCATGACTTTCTCTTCTTTGGATTATCGTAGTGAATCCATTTTTCGTCACCAGTGACTATACGATGCAAAAAACTCTTTTTTTTTTTTCCTGGCAAGCAGCATTTCACTCATGCATAATCGGCGTTCAACGTCTCTCGGCTTTAGTTCATATGGAACCCAATTTCCTTGTTTTTGAATCATTCCTAACGATTTTAAACGATGTGAAATTGCTTGTTGAGTCACTTGTAGAGTAAGTGCAAGTTCTTTTTGCGTTTGGGACGAATCTTCCTCCAATAGTACTTCTAATTCCATGTCTTCGTACACTTTCGGCCTTCCACTGCGTTCTTTGTCTTTAACGTCAAACTCACCGTTCTTAAACTTTTGAAACCATTCCTGACAACTTCTCTCACTTAAAGCAGCTTCACCATATGCTTCTAGAAGCAATCGATGCGCCTCAGCTGCAGATTTTTTCACATTAAAGAAGTAAATCAAAAGTTCCCGCAAATGATGCTTATTCGGAATAAAACTTGACATTTTTGCACGAAAAAAATTACGTGATGCTGATACGGAATCACTAGTACTTTAAGGTTATGGTGTTGCCAGATGACTAAACTTGGGATATTACGTTTTACATCTGACAATTTCTCCATAACCTTCTGGTGGGGCCATCTTTTGACAAACCGCGGAAACTTATTTGTACACCTAATAATAGACCCGGTCTTTCCTGTGGATTCAGTAACTTGAGATTCAGTAGGAAGTATACACGGAAAGAAATTTACTTGGAAAAATCACCATTTTATTCGTTAACTAGAATTATTCGGAAAAATGAGACAATCACCCATAATATAACTCCTAATCATTGCTAGCTGTGATAGGAAAAATGAGACAATAACCCATAATATAACTCCCAATCATTGCTAGCTGTGATAGGAAAAATCGACATCAATTTGGATTTTTACCTCCATAACTGGCAATGATTAGAAGTTATGTTATAAGTTATTGTCTGATTTTTCCGCTTAGTTCTAGTTTACGAATAAAATGGTAATTTTTCCAAATACATTCCTCTCCGTGTACCCATCCAACATGCCGACGAAAGTTCCAAGTGTTGGAAAAAAACAATTGCATGATTGAGTCAATCAAACAGTCATTGACAGAAATTCAATTAATTTGATTCAAGAGAGACTTTATGTAACGTGGAAGAACCTTTAATTAACTTCATGTACACTGTCACTTCCAACGAGAAGGACTATGCGCATGAGTAGGTCAAGTACATGGCACGAGTTGATGGAATTTAGTTGAATTTTTTGAACGAAATAACAATTACATGCAATGACAGCTCTTCCCCATTACGTAATTGGAAACATGATGGAAATTTCACTCACTTTAATTACAACATATAATATACTTACAAACAGTATATGATGAAATTACTAGTACCTTGAAAAATGGGAGATAATTTTAGTTCATCAAGGATCTTGAACAATTTTAATTAAAAAATTATTCGAGAAGCTTCTAATGATTCCCTGGGGATAGGAAAATTATGTTAAAATCGATGCTCTTGTTCGAAATTGCGCATCAGTCTATTTGATAATAAATGAGACAACAACAGTTTGAATTTCGTCAAGTTGGAGGATAATCTGCGCAAAACCACACAAATTGTGTTCATTGACATTTATTCTTATTCGTCACGGGTTGAGCTTTGAGGTGAATCGAAATCAATAGTTTTAAATGAATGAATAAATAAATTCGTTCCCTATATGACTTTGATTCGTTTATTTCGAGGAATGGATTCTTTTCTCTGAATAATTGCTGTACATGTACTCATTCTCTCTTTGTTCGTGGAACCTATTGATGACACAAACTGTTGTGCTATCAATAAAGCTTAGGTCTGTATCATTATACGAAACATGATTGAAACCGATCTTTCTTGACAGCATTGTGTCTTTCAGGATCCTCTATTCATCATGTCGATCGTGTTGGTGTGATATCGTATATACATGGATATATGCTTTACATACGTGAGTGATAGTTTTCTTCGCCTGGATGGTAATACATTTACCTTCAAGGGGAATGTCTCTTTCAATTAACTCCACAGCACCTGCATTATAGCATGTGTGTCAAATTTTCAACGAACACTCCATCATCGGTCTTGTTTACAAGTCGTCAACGTCTACGATCAATAATGACCTCAAGCTTGATGAGATGTTATCTAATATCGTAATGTGGTGAACGCATTAAACTAGAGGCCATGATAGATAGTTTCCAATCGTTTCACAGGAAATCGTAGAAACATTTACCAATTTTTGTTCTGTAGAGGGTGGGAGTGCTTTATGCAGCGTCAAGAAATTACCTACTAAAACCCTCTCTTTGTCAAGCATGACTCCCCCCCCCCTTCGAGGGGTGAGGTGAAGTTCTGGCTTTTGGGCTTTTCCAGCTCCTGTGTAGGTTCTCGCATCGCGGATCAATTCTGCGAAGCGAGCGACAACCGTCTATGTGTCTTGGCTTCTAAGTCAGCTATAGCGACATGATTCCAAAGACGTTCTCTGCATATCTCTTCGAGAACTTTCTACCTTCCACTCTTCGGAATATTGACGAACGTGTGCAGGGCGTTGTCTCGATGCAAGGAGACAGGACCTGTTTCAGGACAAAATCTGAAACCGGACGTACCTCGCCAACATTTGGTTGAAGGAGTAGTGAGACAGTCAACCTGGCCCACGGTTCCTCTTCCATCATTTTTGCCAAGCACGTCTGTTCTTCTCGCGATGGAAGCAAGACCCTGGTGAATGGACTTCCTCTCCTGAGCTAGAAGGTCAATCGGTACGATTCCCGCGACAACCAACCTGGAAATATGTATAATTAGAGTGCACAATGTTGTTGTCGACGGTTTTTCAAAATTCATGCTGTTGAATTCATTTATCAAAACTATTTCGACTCAAAATTCGAGAAACTCCCCTTCCCTAACATACTGGTTCTAAAGTGATCCCATCGAATCGGCAATTTGATACAACTCGATCGAGTTTATTTTCATGTGAAATTGATGGGTTGTTGTTTATCAACTTCACCCCCATTGAATTGATTTCCTTTAGAGGAGTGATTATTAATATTTCAATTTTTAACATCGGTATAAAACGAATGAACTGGAAACTGTCGGCTGTGACCATAGCAACCGATGGTTCTAACTTTTGATTCAACGTTGCTTGAGCTTATTTGACACTAGGAATCTATTGAGCAGCGTTGCTCCAAACGTTTCAGATGCTCAAATCCGTGAGGAAGGTTTTCTGTAAGGAAACTTTGCGACTCCATATAAAACGAAGACGAGGTGAGACCGGCTAGTCCAGGGTATATTCTAAGAAAATTTATGAACTAACCAAAACGCTGGACACTCGATTCCTAAAAAAAAAGGAAAACATTTGTGTGACGAGTACTTCCTTAATTTTCCTTTTGGCATGAAGTCTCATTTTTTTAGAATTGATATCGCTCCTGAACTCACTGTGAGGCAAAAGGCTCATTCTGTAACAGCCCTGGTTGAAAAAATCCATAGAATCTGACGAAATTGAAATTAATGAAAAAATACACTAACCTGATTGAATGTCATTGAAAATGGTTGAATAGGATTTGGTCGGAACATTGTGCAAGATTCAATCAGATTTGGCGAGAATCAATCGGTTCGTTCGACCAGGAAGCGCAATATTGGATACTCGATTAAAAAAATGAAAAAGAAAGAGGACAAAATTTAACTAAAACTTAGGTAATCTTTTAACAACCAACCGTTTTTGCGTTTTAGAACTGACCGTTTTCTTTCAGAACTAACCTTTTGGTAAGAACTGACCCTTATAATATGCCCTGGGCTAGTCATGAAAACCTTTGCTTATGCATGAGAAAGACTTCGTCTAAATTAGTGATTAGTATAAGATATCCATCATATGTGCGTAACAAAAACGATCTTTTGTTCAGCTTTGAAATACATGTCCACGTAAATCATTTCTCTCGTCTCAAGCATCAATTTCTGGTACAGTTAATCCAGTATTGATTTTTGAGTGCGACTCTCTCAACATTCTCCATGATTTCGAATCTATCGTTACTGAAAAACATCATTATTTCCCGGAATACTTTTCAACATCGTTCTTTAAGATTTTCAGCTGCATCGCTGAGGGATCAATAATTCAATATTGGAAAAACAAAAAGAATTACAAACTAACAAGAAATACTGACCAAATGAAGAATTTTTCTCCACGCGAGATAATCATAAAAAAACTCAAGTATCAGAGTTTTTCTCGTTATTTCAACTAATGATGTGTTTCATTGATTTTACGAACAGTGAAAAATAGATGTTCAGTCCTCGAAATCGTTATTCGTTCATTCTCACTTCATCCGTTACCTAATGTGGATGTGGAAAGATCTGCGATCGTAATAACATTCTGAATATATCTTCAATACCACGTGAAAAACAATGGAAGGTCATCAAATGAAATGGTCACGATAATAAATACGAACCTTGAAATACCGGGGAGATATCTCTTTCGAGTTAGTTGTTTCACGTTTATATAGATGCAACGTTCAGAGACCTAATAAAACCGTACGTTGCCCTCTACAGCTCCCATTGGAACACGATGTTTTTATACCATCGTTTTTTTGTTTTTCATGTTTCCTATCGACAAGTCGATTTCAAATCATCCGCACACGAGGTTTTTAGCTAGAACCAATCGAGGTTATCAAGTTTAACCACCGTTTCCTCCCCAGAGCTCTCTGGAGCTGGAGGCTGTGTTTTTTTTTATTTTCTATTTTCTTACCGGAAGATATTCTATGAAAGTTATCGAACTCATTCATGGGCTCATCGAAATAAAAACAACGATCGAATAAACGAGCATGCAGGAGCCTTCTTTTTTCTTGTTTCAATAAAACGCAGAAAATGTTTGTTCTTGGAGAATAAATAATCAGTGTACAACGGGGAGGAGGATTACTTCTGGTAATGGCTCTACTTTCATTGTAAGAAAATTGCAAACGATGAAAAAGTTTCTCGGAATAAATGAATTTATGTGCCGCTTCGAAGAATTCATTTCTTGATGACACATTAATTACAATGTGCAAGGAAATCAATTTGGAATTGCATTATTATTTAAATGACTTGTACTTGAAGGTATGCGAGAGTTCCAAGAACGTTCATTCTTTGACGAATCGCATTTGAATGGTTTCGGTATTTCTTTGGAATTCAATTTCTTTTTGTATATTATAATAACGATAAATGATAACGTCAACATTTTCTTCACCAACCAAATAATACAATATATATATATCACAGGTATAATGCATATTTATTCTATACAGAGTATCCCAGAACCAGAAATGAGCGAAGTGGTTTCGTACTTCTGAAGTATTTTCAGTGGGAAGTAGTTTTTATCTCCTATAAGTAAATCTCCACGTGGAGCTGACAAAAAGTACACCTTCTTGAAAATCTTCCGAGAGTACCAAAGTATTCCCGGGTTGTCCATCCCCGCTCAGAATGGATTCTTCGCTTTTAACTAAAATGTTTTCGAAGGAAAATTGAGGAACTTCTTTCTTTACCACTTTCTGATTTGAAGCTTTGTATTCGAGTTATAAATCAAATGAGAGGACCGTTCGGGTGGCAAGTACATCGGCTGTTGCAATGATCGATGAGTACACACCGATCATGGAGGTCCATTTGATTGGGTGGCTTCAGCTCTGAAACTGAGCTTGGAATCGGGAAAAAGTAGAAGGTAAAGGAAAGAGTTCCCTGCATTATATAAAAACTGGACACTCGCGCCTCATAAATATTTGGTGAAGCGCTTGCGTGCACTGAGAGAAATAATTGTTATCGCCAACAATATATTTTCATGTTCGGAAAAATCCATTCATCAAAAAATATGGATCCTTGATTCAAAGAAATTTCTCTTGGGCCTAAAACATATTAGCTGTTCGTCAAGAATATGTATTCTTAAAAATATTCAAGAATACATTTTCTTGGTAATAGTAATTATTTCTTCCAGTGTGGGTCTAGTTTTTTTCTAAAGCAGCAGCGTTATGAAAGTAGTGCATACCTAAAATCATTTCTGCTGGAGAACTGAAAACGTTAATCCTGCTTTTGATGATTCTACTACATTTGGTTCACAATCGGAAATCAGGAGGCTTGGTTCCATCGTTTCATCAAGCTTCCAACCAGTTTCTCTGTGACTAGTCGCAATAAATAGTACCTGTAGCGACATACAGGGTGCCCCATAGGATTGTCTGAGAAGTAATGAATTGGAATTTGGCAGTAAATGCAGGAATTGAGCCAATGAAGTTGGTGTTGATTAGGAGAGATTTGTAATTTTTATTCTATGCCTATTAATTACAAAAAAAAACAACTTAGTTCACATAGAATAAATTCTATATAAAAAAAAATACGCAAAAAGTCATTTTCAATGCTGTATATTTCCAAAACGTGGACGACTGAATTACCAAGAAACTCTAATTACTTTATAAAACTATCAAAACCGTGTTTTAATAGTGTCATTGGAAATACTACAGCAGTCTTTGTTATTTTTTTATCCAAATTATCTACCCCAGCAAACACGACTGCTGGCGTTTCAAAGGGCCAGTGACGGCTCTTCAACGGCAGTGCCGGACCATCAGCGGCCCATTGAAACGCCAGTAATCATTATTTGTAGGGACAGTTTCTCGGATTGTTTGAATCCCTGATCAAAGATTGATTCTCATTGATTCCGATGCAGGAATCCAATTCAAACCCATTAAAAATCGATTCTCAATCGGTTTGAGTCAGTTTTCTGCATCGGAATCAATAAGGATTAATCGATTCAATCAGATTTCTTTAAGCAGGGATAAGAATGATCTTTCATATAATCACAAGGAATGAGATCAGGTGATTAGGGAGGAGATTCTACCGTTGTTTTTGTAATAAGCCGAGGATATCCTAGACGGATAACTCGATCAGCATGAACTTTATTGATGGCTTTGAATACTTCTTGTGGTCTTTTTTATACGGTCATATTGAGGACCATTTTTGTGTAGACAGACCAAAAACTGTACATAATTTGATTGGAGAAATAACAAAGACTTTTTTGAGATTCTTATAAAGTGATTAAAGTTCCGTGGTAATTCAAATAGTCCACATTTTGGGAATTTACACCACTGCTGACGAGATTTTTTACATTTATTCTGATATAGAATACGTTCTATGTAAACATAGTTTTCTTTTGTAATCAATAAACATGAAATCAAAATTACAAATGTCTCTTCTAATCAACAGAAACTTCCTTGATCCAATTCCTGCACTTACTGTGAAATTTCAATTCATTAGTTTTCACACAATCCGATAAGATACCCTGTACATGCGACATGACAAAAAACATAGCATAAGACATATATGTGGCAAGCGCTATTGGCTGCTTCAGTGGAACGGGACAAAACGAGCTCGAGTGATGCGCGACACAACACAGTGAAGGTGTGTTTGCCCTGAGCGAGGGTTCCTACTTTCACCCGCTAGGCGCTTCACGTCGTTATCGAGTGCACGGAAATTAGGAATAAATCCATACGGGTATAAGGAGAGGTGCCGCTTTACTATGATCATTAGTTTATGTATCCAAAATGAATTTTCGAATAATATTCTGAAAACAAGAATGAACAAGTATTTGAAATGTGTTTCCAATATTTCAGCCGATTCATTTGAAATGATAGTTTTAAAGTGGAACAAGACATTTCAAATCTTGTTGAATGTTCTTGAAAATCAGTTAATCTCTATGTTTTATCACATTAAACAATACAACATTATAATCATGACAAACCAGATCCCTGTTTGAGCTCACTTTGGTATATGATCCTCAGCCATCACAAATTCGAAATCCAGCCACTAATTTTTGATAACGATTAGTTTGATTCTGACACGATTGACTCCTAAATACGTGCGTGATTCCTGAAAGATTGACAAATACGCGATAATCGATTGCTCATTGATAACGCAGCGGAAGAGTTGTAAGGCGATACAGGTTCAAACGTTCTCAATTAAGATGTCTATCTGACACACGTGCCAGTTCTGACACAAGATTGAATTTTCTTCAGTTACGATAACTAGAAAAATGATTGCACTTGCTTAAAAAGAAATGGTTAGAACCTTTTATACTTCCCCTCAGTGCACGTAAATAATGAAGGATAAGTATTTTATATATTTTGTACCATGCGAACAACTACACGAATCCAGTCCAGTTCTTCGTTGTTTCTGATCATTTTTCCCATTCGCATTCAATGTATTTTCATAATATTTTCAATTTATTTAAAGCTGTCACGCATAACATATGTGAGCTATTTTATTTGCGGAATGAAACAAACAGAATTGTATTCATATAAAGCTATACTTGTTACCTCGGGTCAAATCATAATGGAAATATCATGTGAATACTGCGCCAGAAAGGCATCAAAGCAAATTGGATAAAACAGAACGAGAAACAACCGTTCCTATCTGATATAACGGAAGTATGCGATATTTTTGTTGTCTCGGATTTATAGACCTCTGTTGATTATATCAACTCTCGAATCAAAGGAATCACTTATTACCATTGTACCATTCAATATCCACGTTTCAAATCACATGAAGAAAACTATCATTGGGTTGGAAGTGAGTATTCATTTATATTGTTTCGCTTCTCATCCTTCACAAAGAATTATCATACCTCCAATAATTCGATTATTCTTTTCTGGAGTCATACCCCACAAACATTTTTAGATTACTCCAAAAGATATCTATTTACAAGACACAGTGTAATGTTCTTTAAAATATCTCTTGAACATTTTCGGAAATATCTTTTAGCGTTCTAGACTAATTTCTCGGAATAAAATATCAGGGTTTTATGTTTTCTTCATGATTCTTCGTTTTATAAAATTGCTGTGCCAATTATATTCTTCGGGGATTTGAAAATTGAATGAATAAAGACTTTGAGACGGTGAATGATAATTCAAACGGTCTGGTTTCATCATTTTCGGGATCTTCTACGAATTTTTGTGAGAATATTCTCTGAATTGAATATGTTATTAAGGGTTTGAATGTGGAAATTATATAATTCGAAGAACATTACCCTAGTGGAAATCATTTCAAGTGTTTCTTAGGAATGAGAGTAGATTTCGGTCCTCTACTAAGTGACTACTAGAATGTTTCACTTGTTCCTCTTTTGCACCATCGCAAAACCTAAAGTGGTTTCCTTCTGTATCCAATAGACACAAATCTCATGTTCCAATTATTTTGTGTTTCAGGTACGTATTCCAATATTGATCCTCCTTTATTACGCGGAATGACTGTAAGTATAAATCTGCAAATATATATTTTCTCCAAGATTTCCCAAAAAAACTTGGTGAATAATTTTTAAATATTTGAAAAACCGGACTTTCAGTCTCTTCGCCCAAGTGTGTATCAACGGCAGGCCCAATCTAAGCTCAGGGTGGGTGCCCATGCTGCCCAACGTGGGGCCAAGCTGGGCAGACAAATGGGATCAACCCTGAGATGATAACATCGTTCCCAGCTTGGCTGTATTGCTTTACCCGAAGACTGGTAACACCATGCGCCAAGCATGAACCCAGACTGGGCAATCAATACCGCCTTTTTCTTTTTTTTTGAATTTGGAAAATTGCTTTGAATTCCACCCCAGCGGGCATGAATTTCAGCCCCACTTTGGCCCAGTCTTGGGCCTAGTGTTGAGCCCCATCGTGCCTATATGGGCCCAAGACTGGACCAAGGTGGAACCAAAATTCATACACACATGCTCGGCATATAAATTCACCCCAATCTTGGCCTAACGCTGATCCAAATTTGGGCCAAGTTTAAATGTGCCCGCACTAAGATTCATTACTTCCATTTTCTACCAACGATAATTGTATGGGAAAGCACAACAGGGCCAAGATTGAGCCAACATGGGCCCCATCGTCATTCCCCAATACTGGGTTGAAGAGGATGAACCCAGCCTGGGGCCCATTGTCATTATAGGCAATATACGCTTGGGCGTACTCAAATTGTGCGGTTATTTTCAAATCAAGGATATTCAATCGTTTTATTCTGGAAAGTAGTTCTCAAATTCGCTTGATGTCCAGTACACGGGGGTTCTGGGGTCGTTGATTACGAATCCGTTATAAACATCTCAAAATACCGAATAACGGATCCAATATGGTGGACGAAGTGTCGAAAATTCAGCAGATTTCCTTCAAATTTCATCCCCAGGGAAAGAACTTATTTAAATTACTCCGGATCAATATTTATCCAATACAAACAATATAATATTTATTTCAAAGAAAAATAACGCAATTCCCTTACAATTCCAAACTTATATTATTCTCCTAAATAGTTCAGAAACTCATTGAAGATTCATATTTCATTAGTAAATTCCCATAGAAGCGTGAGATTCAATGTCCGGTTTTGCTAGTAAATTCCAACATAAAATAAAATTTACGCAAGGCACGTTAAATGACATATCCCCAAAGTTCAACGAATATTTCGATAATCTCGATGATTAATGCGGAAAATATAAATGTACGCGACAAAGTATTTTTCAAAGGAAAAACGACGTGTACACGAATTGACGATACATTTAGATTTATTGAAAATTCGAATCATCTTTCTTGTCGTCGTTCCTCTACATAAACTTCGAATGTAGGTTATCCAGATCTATGGCCTCCGGTAAGAATGAATTGTAACCGGTTTCGTGAATGTCGTCATATTCGTATTTGATATGATTTTAATACCACTCTGAAATGAGGGAATATTGATTCCCATATATTATAATGGAATACGTATTTCATAGAATTTATTCTCAATTTTATTTCCATCGAATTTGTCGTTTGACACTGTATTTTCATCGACGAAGAGCAGATGTATTATGATTCTCTGAATGTACAAGCGTCTTGAATTCTGAAATTATTATGTATTGTTCAACATGAGTTTTGATTTTCATCAGTTCCATTTGTGTGTCAAATATACAAAATGTCACTCTCCAAACTCTCTGAATGTGTTTTCCGAGCACTGATATCGAACTGTCAGTTTTTGAACAAAGAACGCTTGGGTATTCAAGTAGATGTGGTATATGTTCAAAGGGATTGTGTTTTGAAATTTATTTGAGATAAATGAATTTCAATGAGAATGTACAAGCGTATCGTATTGGGAATTCTACGTTTGCGTTCACAAGGATAATGAATGTCTTCAGTCTTTATCGCATCTATATTCAATTCACTAATGGAAGAACTCTACTTGCAACTCTGACTTTTCTAATTAAGTTTGATAGAGAAACTTGAGGAGAGGATTCTCAGTTAAAATCGGTCAAATTATTAGTCAGTAGGTGTGTGCGAGTACTCGAAATTTTCGAGTGTTCTCCAATCGAGTATTTTGTACTACTCGAAATTTTCGAGCTATTCGATATTCTTCGAGTAATTTGTCGATTTTCTTAGAATTATCATGAATCATCATTTGTGAACAGTAGAATATTTTTCGAGAACATAAGGGATCGTTATCCAATATCACATATAGATTATATTCATATTCATATATATTAAATACTTTTCGAGTACTCGACTCGAAAAAATCACTACTCGCACACCCCTAGTAGTCGTTATCATTAGAAAATGAAATTCTATAATTAAACCTGGTTAATTAAAAACCAGTATGAAATGAGATAGGGAAGAACACTCATCTACCATCAAGTGTATATTGTCATTTCATCTCGTATCATATACTCAACAATAGACATCATGCGTATTCTTCTTTGTGAATTACGATGCGGAAAAAATGGAGAAACAGTGAAAATAGGTAATATCGTATGAAAACGCTAACTTACAACCCTATTCTATGTTTCCACGACCTCGTTCCATTGCACGTATAACTTGTTTTCCTTTCTTTATATCCCATTTTCATCGATCTACTACCATTCCCGTGCTTTTGTTTTCCAACATGGTCACCATTGTTCCTAGTTGTAGAAGCATGACGTGGGTCAACTCGGCGTATGATGTGCGCGTGGTTGAAACAAAAGATTTAGAGAGAATGAAAAACGGTAGGAGAATCCACGGGAGAGTGAAAGTGACGTGAGATGTACATTCCTTTGAGTACGCGGACATGCGAACCTATTCCCAGGATATGTTTCTGTTGAAGGTTTTTCTGATTTTATGAACAGAGCGTAAGATGGAAGAAAGAATATTTTTGTACCAGAATATTGAAATCTTTTGACTCACAGGGCTCTGTGGTCATGTATTTAAATTCGGACCGTTGAATATCCTGATTTGTGCAAAAAAAAGTAAATTAGACATAAAAATACGCATCGTAGTTTTGTATCTTTGTTGCGTCCTTCGCCTATCTCGACATTAATATTTGAATGCAATCTAAATTTTTCTTTACTTTCTTAACCCTAAAACGGGTACGTGAAAAACACAGGAAATTTCAAATGGCTGTAACTCGTTTGAAACTAAACGGATTTCAACTCACTATGGGCGGTTTTTGTTCGTCAGGATGTATACTTTGAAAATACTCGTATTTGGGTGACAAACTACAGAGATGAAGAGAGGCTCAGATGCTGGGGTAGAAAAAAATGTCCTGCATGGAGAAAAAAGTATGGCTATTGCAACGATCTAAAGTATGGTTAAGAAGAGATAGCTGTAGTGACAATACTGTATCGCTATGGTGACGATACAGATGGCTATGCTGGCGATGTAATCGTTCCTCGGATGATTTGTATGATCATAGCAACGATACTGATACCGCTAAACTTTGGATAGTCATCACAACTATCCAGTATCGTTATGACAGCGATATTTTTTTCTCCGTGTGGGGTCCCCACATGCCCGTTCTAGGGTTAATTATTGTCCGTTGGAGGTTGATTTCAGGTGTTTGATTTTATGTCTAATTTATGAAATTCGTCAAAATTTATACTAATCTAACCACTAAATTAATTAATCTAAGCAAATATCGAATTGAAGAATATCTCAATAGAAATCGTGATGTATCTTGATAGAAGATGAATAGCGCATTGCTGTGATTTGATTTCAATAACTAATGAAAGGAAAGTGAGTATAGAACATCAATAAATATGATTAGTTATGATAAACACAAAGTTCGTGGTTAGCTAATCAAAATATCAATCAAGAATTCAATCTCTTGAGGATGAATTGGAGGGTGCTTTGAAAGTCCCAATTTTCTAACAGCAATTTTCACACAACACTCGTTGTCTAAAAGATATCTTCAGAAGTAATTAAAAACAATGCAAGAAGTCTTATGCAACATGAATAGACATCTTTCAGAAGTCTCAAACTGTTCTCAGCCAGAAGTTTCTGGCAGATGTCTTTGAAAACATCCGAAGAGGTTTCTGAAAACGTTCTTGAAGATATCTTTTAGAAGTAAGAACAGTTCAAAACTTCTAAAAGATATCTATATTCATGTTGCATAAGACTTCTTGCATTGTTCCTAATTGTTTCTGAAGATATCTTTTAGATAACGGGTGCTGTGTGGGGTGTTGGTTGAAGAGTAATGGAATAATTCAAAGTCAGAGAAGGATCAGACAGAAGAAAGTGACGTAATTGCCAACACCTGAAAAGAATCGCACAAGAACAAAAACATCACTCTAATGTGATATATGTATATCTTTGCATTGTAGTTTGAAACTTGATTCATTATTTCTAGGATCAATTGAAATTCTTGAAGAAAATCTTCATATTGAAATTGTAAACATTGGTATCAAAACACAACAAATTCTCACACGAATTCAGACCTTATTTGATCACAAAATGAACGCCTAATAACCCAATTGTTATGAGATCTTTCATTATAATTCATGATTAATTTTCAGAGGATCAGTTGATTCAAAATATGAGACATCATTGTAAGGTAATTATGAGGCAAAAATATTTGCTTTTTTGAAACCGTTCGTGATCACTCTATACCATCGATCGCAATGAAAAGTAACATTATAAAATTATTCACGATCGGTGCATTGAAACCAATTTATTCTCATTTAACTACCTGGTATATGAATTGACATAGGTCTTTAAGGAATAATCACTAAACTTTATTGTGCTATTTTCAAATGGTTTGGAAAAAATAATTCGACTTGAGTCATACTTATTAGGTAATCCTGTAAAGTTGATCCAATGTTCATGATCTCATAAAAAATATTATTCTTGTCATAAATTAGTGTTGGTCAGTTTTGAAGGTACATGTATCCTTGGTTGATGCAATCGGAGGATCTCGCACTTAACAAACCAAAGTCACATCAAATGAATCGAAATATTCTATCGGTTTTTAATTTAAAGAGTACAGTCGTTTTATTACGAACTCTTCCGATTCCGTTATTTCCAATATTAGGGACTTTTGAACGTACGTTGAAGTTGAACCAAAATAAAGAAAGGAATATTTGATTTCCGAAAAACTCAGCAACTATCGAATCTCTACCAAAATGTAAGAAGAAAGAATTTCACGTCTTTCAATGAAAAATATGATATATATAATTCTCCTTTCGATGCTCGACTGACTCAAGAAAATCTCAACCGCAACCGTATTAAAGACGAATTGAACTTGAACACATTCAAGAACTCATGTTCCCACTCGTTATCCTTAGTACATGAGATTCAACCAAAGTTCCTTCAATTTATCTTCATGCATTGTTCTACCCGAGATCGGCAGACGGTTTATTCATGGAAGCTAGAAGTTATAAAATTGTTGTTGAGTCGTTTCAAAGAGTGGTGGTGGTGAGAAAAATAAAAGAAAGTTGAAAAAGAGGTCGTTATAATGTTATCACAAACATGGAAAATGAGGATGAAGGAGAGAGAGTTCGCCAACTGTATAGGTTGTAAAAAAACGTCTTCCTCTTTTCTTCCTTAATAGGTATTCATTAGTCTCATGTGACGGGTCACACACGAAAGAGAAATTCGTAGCGGTGACCCAACGTTGCTATTCACAGACACGCAGTCAAAGTTGATACATGAACACGCTCCTAGTGGAATCTGCTTTAAGGCGTAATTTCCACATCTAACCGCTAGGCGGGACCAGTATTCTTGGAGTAAGAATAAACATGGCAGAGTACAATAGCAGTCTCCCCGGCAGGGTTCATTACTTTGTATTCTGAACTCAACCATCTTGAGTGAGTGAAATGAATCTCCACTTGTGATACCAACACAAGATTGGTCTAATTTTTCGATTAGAGGGTCTGATTAGCCACAATGCAAGATAGAATGATTCTATTAGATCTCAAAATTTTCTGGTAACACAGACGTACACTGAGACCTTACACGTTTCCATCACTTCTAGTTCAAAATGTGGACTAATCAATCGAGGGTTTGTGGCTGTATCCCTCCATACCGGAAAAAATAATTCATTTGACCGAATGAACTGAAGTTAGTTATGAAAATCAATTCCGAGTAATAAAAGAATAGAAACCGGTGATAAAAGCTGTAGTAAAGGCAACTGAAGTCGAAGGAATCGAACTTGAATTTAGTTGAGCTAACGCCCATTTTAGTTATCCAAATATCAAAAACTGTATCTACTTACTGGAACTAATTTGCAGTAAGGGGAACTAATTATTTTTTCGGTGCATATACCTTCCAATTGCCGATAGCATTTAGTCCCCATTAGCGATTTCTGTGACATCCAGTAAAGGTTGCCCAGGGGAAGAAAAAATAGTGCTTGTATCCTTGCCTATTACTGTGCGTTCAAGGGTATTGGTACAATATTGCTCCTCCTTTTTTTGTTATACGGGGCGGTATCTAGAACCCGAAGGGGAATCCGTCCCAGCTCCCATGAGCGGGGAATCGAAATACACTCGACTAACGTGAGCACTCGAAAAAAAATTCAAAATGTAAAATTGTTTTATCCACAGGATTGTCCTGAGTATGGTTTGTTGTGAAAAGATGCGAATCAAATGTCAAAAAAAATTCCTTCGATAATTGCCATTCAGTTTACATTGAAGGGAATTGCAGATGGATTAACGTTGAATCGAACTACATCGTGAAGCAACCTCAAGTCACTCTTGCTGGTCAGTATGAAATGATAAGTGCTCTTTCGCTTCAAAAGAGTGACAATGCTCTCCTCCGGAAAGAAGTGGCTGGAATCACAGAATCGATGAGAATTTTTTGGACGTCATTCCATCAAATTATAACCCGCTATCTTGAAACTTCATGATGTTGAAGGAAACTTGAACTGTCACTGGACAGGGTGGATTGACCCAGGTTCATTTATTATTGTTCTCACTGGAGAATGGAAAACTTGCTCTCCGATTAGGCTTCTGGCAGAAATAGAGGATGACTTGGCAAATTCTATGTTATTGTAAAACTCTGTGCAGTAATCTCAAGATATCAAAATTCTAACCTAATAAAAAATGAACCTACATCGATTGAGAAACTAGTAGAATAAGATAAATCTAATACGACATATATATTCAAATTAATCAGAGTCTAAGATGAGAGATTCGTTATTTATAATATTTGAAACGTATGTACTGTGATCAGCATTGTAATATAACAATGAACTGTTTTTATTGAGGGAATTACACGTCAAAATAACCCTCGATTCCAATTCAAAATTTCGCGATGTCATGAAGCGAATCGCTGCTGAGTTACAACAACATTATTCGAATATCGTAGATTCAACAATTCCAACCACAGATGTTGCTGTAGACTATCTCAAGGAGTCGATAAGAACTCAAGTAGCTTTCCCGTTTCACGTATACGGTACTGATATAGAAAATTCACGCATAACTGTAGACAATGTAACGCTCTGACGATACACAAAATAAGCATGGAAACTGATAATGAGGTGATAACTCAACATTATTGGAGTTCAACAAAGCACCTATATGCTGCACATTGAAACTATCTTGAACGAAATATATAAAATTCAACTTGCATGTTTCGTGAAATTCTAAGTTTAATCGTATATCAAAATACACAAAAGAATCTTGAAATTTTCATCAGTAATTCGCTGAGCTATAAGATGAATTGTTCATCGAGAGAATAGAGAACTCAACTCGTTGAACTTAGGAAACGAGGAAAAATATATATGGAACTTCGATGTCGATTATTTCTTTGAGCTGGAACTTCGGCGAGAGCTAGATTGTTCGTTATTCCTCCCTTTGTACTCTGAAATCCAATTTCGCGGATTGCTTTCTGGACGTTGGAATTAAAGAATAACACTTAATCGGTTTTAAATTCAGAATGTACCACTGCGGTAATTGTCTCAATATACTGTGGGATTGGTCTAGAATAAACGATGAAATTTCTTGTGGTGAAGTTATAAACGGATTCGGAAGAGAGTCACGATATTTTGACGATACGTGTATGTTGAATATTGTTGCTATACTATCTTCATTTTATGACCAAAATAATAATGTTGAAATTTGTATTAACATCGAATAAATGTCAACTCCACTAGTGATTCAAATTATGCAAATGACAATTGAGAACATGTTTCTCGAGTGAACACATAGATTCTTTTGATTTCATGAATGGTGACTGGAGATTCTTTCCGAGAGAATCAGGCCAAGTTTTGAAAGGATTTATGGTTTTTAGGTGATAAATCTCATGATTACGTTGAATGGCGTGGAATTTGAAATTTCTAAGGGATTTTATGAAATTAGTGGCAGTTTTTCCCCTCATTTCAACCATTCCCTCCTAGTCCAGGAAATCCAGAGATTCTGCGAACGTGACTCCGACAGTTATCATTATCTTCTCTTCATGCAATTCGAAGAAGTGTTTGAGTCGTTTATGTCAAGGTCTGCCCAACGGATGAAACCCTCCTATTTTCAAGAATTTATTTTTCATTGAATATCGCAGTGGGATCAAGAAACTCTTGGTTTGATGCACAAAAGAAGCACGGTACAAACGCAAACGATTCTCTCCATTTTCATCCCACTCACAGAGAAACAAATTATTGAGTTTCTTTATTCCCGCAATTCGAGAAGAACGGAGAAACCTTTAATTGTTCAACTTTGAGGAGCTGTTTGATTCACTTGTTATTTATAATTTAAATTGCCTTCCTTCCAAGAATGGAAAGTCATTGGAATTATTACGAAGATTTATTTGCAGTAGTTTAAATCAATCATCAAGCTTTGGATAACCAGGTTAAGAAAATTTCATCACAAATTTGTACAACAATTATTCATACAACATGGTTTCGGAGTTTGTAGCATTGCGTAGAATGTTCATCAATCAGTACAATAATCACGCATAATTGGATAATTGCAGGTTAATAGTGTTTGTTAATAGCTCATTAAGGGTTGATTATTGTATCATAACGTGGGTCTGGTAATGCAAGTGTGAACTTGGCGTAACACATGTTAGCATTCCACAAAAAATCACTAACTCCGATTGCATTTACCATAGTGCTATGATTTTTGATGATTTATAGCATTACTTTCGATGATATTACTCGAAGAATTGAATTCAGAAAATGGATAGTGGCGGATTTATAATGATGATAGGTTGAGATATTTTGCCGTCTCCTTTTACAAGGAATGATGTTCAAAATTTTGTTATATTTGATCGGTTCATCCCACGTTTCTAAAATTGTTCCGATCAGGACTTTATTCAAAATGCCGGGAATGTCTGGAAAGAAACTGAGACAAAACCTTTTCATTTCGTAGCGGTTTTTGTCGCACTTTCTTCCTGATCCATTCAAAATTTTTGGCAGGATACCAAACCAATTAATCTGTTACATAATAGAAGACAGCAGACTCAAAATACTTGGAACAAATTGAGATAATTTGAATTAAATGCTCAGATTGTGTAACATGGATCCGAGTTCCGTTCCGCTCAATTTTTCTTCTGTGGCTCTCCATTGGGTCGTCATTTGCTTTAGGTGCTTACTTTCAGTTGAAACTGGGCTAGTTCTGGCTGCATCCTAATATCAGCTGATATTCATGATGGAAGTAAGTTTTACATTTTACAGTTGTCTCGAATCCATCTCTGATGTTTATTCGTCTTGAACACAAATTCAGAACATGAACCCTCAAAATGGATTGAATTTCCAATTAATGTTTGAATATTGAATTATCCAGGTGAAAATTGACCATGGGCGTTAGGCTGCTGCAAGGCTCACCAAGATGAGCCAAGTCTAGGCTACCAGACATCGTGCAACTCTGAAATGAGGACATCATTTAAGTCTCTACAATCAAGGCCCAACATTGGGGACCGGCTTGTAATGGTATATGCCACCAATGGCAAACCATCAGAAAATTCGTTCGCCAAGGATCAGTCAACGCTGTTGCAATCCTGCGCCAATGTTGCGCCCATCCAATGACAATGGTCATTTTCATGTTTCATTGTAGTTAGAAATGAAATAAAATGAAACACCCATTATTTAATTTTGAAATGAAACACATGTCGGGGAATTTCGAGAAGTTTGACACAGAATTTTTCTGATCAGTTTGAAATGATGAAATTCGATGATCTTGGTGTTGAAGTAGGCGCGCCTGGAAACAGATGAAGAATCCTTTATATCATGGAATCTTCAGAAGGGACTTATATATTCATTGAATGCTTTGTTCGCCACTCGCAAGAAACAAGCAAAACCCTGGTGAGAGTTATTGCAATTTGCCACTTGAAAAGGGAGCTCCATTCTGTGCCAAGCTATCACTTGAGTTGAGTCGATCTCCCGTCCAAGTTGGGCAACACCATTGCCCATGCTGAGCCAAGCTACACGGAGAGAAATTCAGAGTTCACTTTGCTATGGTACTTTGTAAGCCTGATCAAATTCATAATGTTTCATAGTAAATTCTATTAGAAATTCAATACGTTCATCGGCCGCAATAATCTCATAGTAAATTGAACGACAATAATTCAGGCGTGGCGCAGCCTATAATCAATGATGGATCAACGGAATTGATTTAAACACCGCCCTTATTGATACAATATTTGGCCCGTTGTCAGTCACACTTCCCTCCACATGGATTGCTCAGGCTTGGCTGCTAGCTTTGCGCCATGAAACTGGAACTGGCAGCCGTAAAGCTAGCAGTCGATCGTCATAATTTCTTACATTAATTCTTTACTTGATCGATTTCTGGTATGAAAAGAGCTTCAACAACGTTTAATCAAAAGTTATAAGAACTGGCTGCTAGTTTCAGCTTCATCTTCCCGCCCAGCTATATTTTATCGTCAGTATTGGCAAAGCTTGAGAATTTTCATATGGGTATCGAACTATCATCTCAAAAATTTCGTTTTTCATTCCTTTCTGGGTTTTTCGCCTAGTTGTACTTGATTGATCGATCGCTACTTCCCATTCTTTGTATCGTTCATAGCATCCACTGAGAACTTTCAATCGATTCGCAGTTGCATATATCGAAGAACACAACTCTGGATTGCACATCCTCGATTCGTCAAGGACCGTTATCAACCCGAAATATTCGATTTTCGAATCAATTCCAGCCAGGGATCAATCGTACTTCAGTCAATGACAGAGAATATCAATCGTTCGTCATCTAGCACAGGCATATAAGGGTTGATTATCAGGTGTCTCCGCTGCTGGGCTACTTTATCAGCCAGTGATGAACCATCCTTATCCCAATAACAGGGAACCCACCGTTGTTAATTGAACAGGACTCAGCCAAAACATTATTGACTGTGTTCATAGTATTTCTGTTTGAATACAGGATATTTCGAATTTTCAAAACCCTCTTCCAAGTTCTAATCAATTCATAGATTTCATTCAATTGTTCTTGAACCTATTAATATCTATGATAATATCAAAATATCTTGTTCTTCTTCAAAGAAGAATGGAAAATCATTTGATGAAATTTCTCACGAATTTTTCATGGAGTGATTATCAGAAATAAGTTATGTACTTTGCATTGGAAGGAATAAAATCAATTTTATCTGTGGCACACATATGTATGTGAAAAACGTGGACGTATAGGTACGTAGATTCATATGTATGTACCTGCATACACAGGTTTTCGGTACGAATAGTGAGCTACAAATTGATTGGGAAACATCTCACTCCGATTGTCACCGATGGTCTATCACATTGAACATTCTATTCACGCGTATTCACGTATTTATTTGAATCGGCCTCGTGCAGTTTTCATCATTCCTTTCTCTCTATCATTGATCACTTCGAATAGCCTTCTCGCCGTTCATTCGTTCAATTATTTAATCCTACGGGTGTTGATGCGAGGAGTTCCATTTAAGGTCTTGATAAATATACATCTTCATCAATTCTCATCTGCACTGTAAGAAGTTAAACTTACTTGCATTCTGAATATTAGCTCATTTTAAGACGCAGATAAAACTACACTGAAAAAAATGTGTGGTTATGGTAACGATCTGAAGTATGGTTATGACATATAGCTGTGGTACTGATACGTAGATCGTTCTGGTAACGATCCATTTACGTTGTGGTAGCAATACCGATATCCCTATACTTCAGATAGCTGTAACAGCTCAATAGTATTGTTATAAAAGCAATACTTTTTCTTCAGTGTACCTCTGTTCCAACTGAAATTAAACACCGGAAACAAATGCCGACACAATGGAGAAGACTGAATTCCAGTTGAGTTCACTGCAAACTGAAGTGTTTTCAAGTAAGATGCGGCCACATTCAGCCCGACTTTTTACTGTGTGTTTTTTCATTCGTTATCTCGATGCCAGTACCGGAAAAATTTTATCCTTCAGCACAATCAGTAAAATTTCACAAATTCTATGCTGCAAAATTCTAGTATATGTGCTGACATTCTGATTTCGCGTGTTTCATTTTATTACGCTCAGAATATTTAGATCGTGTTCGGAGCGTGTAAATATATCCTCTTCAACTGGACGAAATGTTTCATTCTGAAACGCTTAATCTGCACGGAGAAAAATGTATGGTTGCAATCACCAATTCGTTGGTTAAATAAGGTCCAATCAATTGATTGGTTATCATGACGAATTATGTAGATGTAACAACCAATTTCGTTGGTTGCTCCAACTGCATTTTTTGACGTGGTCATCAAAACCAACAGAATTGATTATGACACTCACATAATTGGTTGTGACGACCAATTAATTGGCTAGACCATATTTAAACAACGAATTGCTTACTGCAACCATCCATTCTTCTCAGTGTGAGTGATCAACAATATATTCACACATTTTTAAGCGTTTGAAAAGTGACTACACGATTTAAACACTCTGAGTGAAAATGTGTGCTAGTTAATCACTTCCAGTAACATACTGAAATTTTCCGGTATGTATTATTCGCATTCGAAGAGAGAAATATTTCCGAATGATTCTTGGAGTAGAAGGATACACTGAGAAAAATCTGCATTGTAGAAATCATGTTTCAATATAGTAATGTATTTGACAGTGAAAAATACATTATTTTGGTTATTATTACCATGAGTTAGGTGATAATACCATCTTTTTGGTGAATCAAACCGAATGTACGGTGAAATTCAACAATGAATAGGTACTTTTCACTTTTGAAAGGCTGGCTTCAGTTTTCATTATTTGACGGGTGAAAAATATACGAAATAGAGGTTATTTTCACATTTCATTTTTCTCAGTGTATGATATAACGTTACACCGTCAATTAATCATCTTGTTTCATTAATCTGTTGGACGTTGTTTTTGTCAAGTTTTCATATAACAATATAAAGTCTATTCATCATGTGGAGAGTACAATTCGCAGTTTATTATATTTCTTCCTTTTACTTCTGTACGCGCATATACATAAAAGTAGCGCGAAATAGAGAAGAGAATAATAAAGACTCGGTGAATGAAAGGGGAAAAAAAAGATGGAGAAAAAAAGAGAAAAATTGTTGGCGCGGTAAAAAGAGTGCAAGAGGAAAAGGAAGTGTCTGGAATAGTGGTCGAAGGAAGGAAATGAAGAGCTTTAGGATGGTACGGAGGCCAAACTCGCTCTTCGTTTGATCCTATCCTCTTCTCTCGTTCCCTTTGAACCAAACCTTCGTCTTCCGATTCCACCATATTCCATTCTCCAGTACCTCTGCCATATTTCAGTGTATCTACTTTCTATTTTCTATTACTTTATTTCCTCCTTTTGCTCCACAGCTGCATATCTTTTCCGTTTTTTCTCCCTTGTATTATTGTCGATATATTTTCTTCGCTCCTCCTTGAATTTCTTATCGACAATATTTATAAGGGTCATAAAATTATGTAGAACGATTTTGTGAAAATATACATATTCATATGTTGAACTTTGTTCTCGTGGTTATTTTGAGAGTTTTAACGTTGATCTGTCTCCAATATTTCATGCGAAAATGTGATTTTACAAAAATATTGGAGATAAATGATGAAGGAGATCGATTAAATTCACATTCTGACAACACGATGATAATTATTCTCAGAGAAAACAGATTGGATCAAATTTCAAGCGTTAAGTGGGCGTGAGTTGGTTTTTCTCTTCGAATTATTTGCACTCATACAAACGTATTCACGTACACAAAGTCGACGCTGGACAGCTCGACGAGCAAGTAATTCTCTGAAGTTTCAAATGCCTCTGGGGCGAAGCGACCGAATGAATCTGCACGTATATACACGTTAATTATTTGAATTATCGCAATTTCTAACACTAGAAACTCTGTGAAATACTACATCGTATAACTGTGGGTAGAATTCTCATTGTTTGTGTTCCCAGAGATATAATGAAAATTTGGACAGAGGCGATATGGAGAAAGAGAGGAAAGAGGGAGAGAAGGACGAAAAAATGCAAAGAGGATTTGCAGTTGAAAAGAGTATTGATCTGCTTATATTTCATGACGTACATCATGAAATCAAATTATTATAATTCATCAATGATGCTCTCTGATGGATAAATTACTTCATAACACACAATTTTTCCATAATTTTATATTCATTGATTGCTCATATTATTCCTTTGTTTGTGCATCAGCGGTCAATATTTTCATCGTTACGATTCAGAATTAAAATAAAAACAGATCACAGTCCACATGAAAAGGAATTCGTTTATAATTTATGAACTGTATGTCGTATGTAATGATTTTTCATTGAAGCCTCTGAGCGAATTTGTCCATCAATTTTAAATTGGGTTCAAAGTTCACAAATATTTTCAAAAAGTTTAGAGTGACATTCAAATCGAATGGGGAATGAAATCGATTTAAAGGAAAACAGTATTCGTGCGTAATCGTCGTGGCTAGATACTAGAACTGAACTAATATGTTTGATGGAATATTTTTGTGAAATAAACATTTGCAAAACTCTGTTTCATGATAAAAACTTCGAGGTCTGTGAATATTTGATTCCTTCGCAAGATGAAATTTTATTGAATTTAATTTAAATATCACTGAGGTATTGCGACGAAATTTTTCAAACGCACATCTCCTATGGAGTACTCTCATGAAATTTCATTCAACCGAATACATCGAGTTTCGTGAGTTCATTCAATTCTGTAACTTTTCAGGAACATCGGTTGACTTCAGAATGTATGTAGTTATAATATCGGTAGTGAGTTGTATATAGAAATCAAATAACTTGAAGTATCTCGACACTCACGGCCGCCTGAATGAATCTTCAATCATGTTTATGAAATGGAAGTTCCATCGATTCTATCATCTTTTTTCGCAGTGCGTCAATCAGTTGATTATAGATTCAAGATTATGCACATATTCAGGTTTATTTTTGTGGCAGACGTTTTTTGAAACTTGTCTGAGTTATAAAATTGAATGATCAAAAAAATCCTCTGTGGGCGTCCTTTGTTTAGTACTTTTTAAAAATATTCTCTCATGGGTTCCAGGGTTAGAATTTTGTTGTTAAGAGGGAAGAAGTTGGAGAGTGGATGGGGAAGGCGCTGTATGTCCCGACTGTGCATGTAATGGTAGCTCAATTCCTCGTGAAAAAAACTATTCATAGATTCTAGGTGCAAAGACGCATGGTTGGAAGTTGCTGAAGAATGGGAACGGGAATCAGGAGTATAGATCAATGTGCAAGAGGACGGAATACGATTGACCATGCGGTGCACGATCAAAGTTGGGTCTCAGCACGTAAAAGAAAAATCGCCAATTTTTTTACACGGGGAAAACAGATCGCTGGAGTGACAAAAATTTTTCTGTCCCAACAAAATTTGCTCTTTATTATAGCAATATTCGCTAAAATGAACGGGAATTCATTCCTTAGAGAGTCAAACTCCACGAGACCAGCGAAGGATTGATAATTAAAATGAATTCCCACGTGGAAATGGAAACACAGACCAATACTGGCTGATGACTGTTGCCAGAGTTGCCAGTGCTGGGGGATGCACTCTCACCATTACAGAGCCAGTTGAATTGACGATACTGACACGGAGTCAAAATGATAACATCGTTGAACTTAAGGGCCAGAATAACATTTACCACTGTGTCAGTACTGATTTCTTATGAGGGCCTGTTATGGGGATCTCTGGCGCTCCAAAATAACCACTTGTTATACCAGAGCTAATCAGGAGATGGGAAGGAGTCGAAATGATAACATCCGTGCGTGCAAATTCAAATCCGACCCAATACTGGCACAGTACCGGTGACCAAAGTTATCCGTGTGATCATATTTCAAATAATAAGGGAAATATGTCGAATTCAAGATTTAGGATTCTTCCAAATACATTTTCCTCATTATCGTTATCGAAGAAAGGCGTTTGGAAAGTGATTTCTTGAAAGTTCACCTAATGAGGATTGAATCCGGGCCCTGCGAGTGAGAAACCGAGTCCCTATCACCATTTTTCATTTATTGTAATAATTCCGTTGGAGTCTGACGATTCATTATAGATGCCGTAGTGAAACAAAGTTCCATTAATACTGGCGCAGTGTCGGTTCTTTACGGTATTCTACGTTGTTATGGGGTCTGGCTTAGTACTGGCGCATCTCTGTCTCCCTAAAACAGCCGTATTTCTACACTGTGAGAAATAATCGGTATTTTCCTATACACAGACATCGGGAAATTCCAATCATGCGATGAAGATTGAGTATTGGCGCAGAACTGTCTGTGAAAAATCCGTCCAACGATTGGTGCCAGTTGAGAAACAGCGATGACCCTCAATAGAAATCGTTGTTTCTGCCGGACTCCGGCAAATACAACTCCGCTGGTACTGCATCTCTTGACAACTCTGGCAATTTCCACATACGACAGTTCAAAAATCGCTGTCATGACCAACAAGATCGCTGTAATGGCTAATTAACAGCTGACATAGCAGAAGAAGGTACCCAGTGAAATCGAATTTCGCTGTCACAGTGAATTCTTTTTTCTTCATGTACAAACTTATGAATTACTACCAAGTGCTTGTGCTTGTACTATATAAAAAAACAGAGTTACTGCTGCCTCGTTAGAGGGAAGCTTTGTGATCGTTTTCGGGGACTACAAATTTTTTGGTCTCTAAACTCAAAATCTCTCAGGCCAAAATGTTCCTCCCATTCCTATTATTCGATTGTCTTGAAATTTGAAACATGTTGTATCGATAAGGGTTTCGTATGAGTTGTCATCTGATTGTTACAGAAGAATCAGAAGGGTGAGGAAAAATGTAAAAAAATGGGGATTTGACGAACGCCCATATCACCGTTTCCCATTATCCAATTGTGATGAGACTTATACCACGTTCTGAGTATGATCCACTCGTGGTCCCATATGATTTTCATACCAATTAGTTGGAAACTGTGGAAAATTTTCCTCGCGACCAGCGTTTTTAGGCCATATTTTGGAAGCATGCCTTCTCTATATTCCTATCATCCGAATGCCATGGAACCTTGTGCACATTCAATTCGCGAGGTGTTAACTGTATGATATAAATTCCAAGCAAATTGGAAGCGAGGGAAGAAGATGGTAAGCACTAAGCTTCAACACAAAATTTGAAAATCTCGCTATCATCCGATGCTTATGAAATTTTTACCACAATTTTAAGCAGTGCCGATGGTTGTCCCATATAAGTTCCCATCTGATATTTACAAGAAAGTGGGAGACAGAAAGGAAACGTGTTATCGAAGGTTGTGATTTTGGGACAAGGGCATGTCTCCGCTTCTTGCTATCCAATTGCAATTAAATTTATGCCATGTTCTAGTCATTATCCGACAGTGTTCCACATGAGTTTCATGCCAATCGGTTGAAAACTGTGGAAAACATTTTCTTGTGACCTGCATCATTTGATACAAACGAGGAAGCCGTATGCCAATTGGCAGAGTTCTTTTATATGTCAAGCAACATTTCACTGTTTCAAAAAATCCCTACGAATTCGCTCATTCTTCAGAATGATACTAGCGTAGGTAACTCGCATTACCGCACTGTGACAAATTTTTCAGGAAATTTCCCTTACTGTTATGTGAAGTGATTAATGCACACGCTTGTACGACACATTCCCCATGAACTCGAAGAAAACGGTGGCAACGGTGCTCTCCAAATACACGGGAAGACTGGGTCTATTAATATTTAGGGAGAATTTGTCAACGTTTGGAAAAATGACTGTCAAGTTAGGGAAAAAGAGGATCGCTGAACAATATTCGTAGTCAGTCTACCAAAAATTCGTAGTCAAAATATCAACAGTTGATAGTTTCATTGGTATTTTTCGCAGTGAAACTATCAATTGTTAATAAATCGACTACGAATTTTTAGTCGACTCACTACGAATATTCTTCAGCGATCCTCGTTTTCCCTAAATTGACAATCATTTTTCTGAATAATAATAGACCCGGTCTTTCCGTGTATTCATGAAGAAATTCATACAACCTGAGAGAATTTTGTTCCAACAATTACAGTAAAATTTCAGTAACCGTGGGACAAGTGAAAATTTTTCAAAAAAGTACTGTCCGTTCCGTAAAATTTGTGGGAAATATTCCTCAACACTACAGGTAAATTCATTCATAATAATTTTTGGAAGAATTCTCACTTGTTCTTCTATTACTGGAATGCTTCGGTAATTTTCAAAAAGATTTTGTGTTCTCTCTTATAAGAGTTGTAAATTTTCCTTTACTCGAGAATGGGAACAATTCAAATATTCTTTCACAGTGTAGTTAGAAACGAACATAACCGTAATACAAAAGAGAGGGCATACATGAATGCTATTCTTTCAGAATGAAGAAATATTCAACCCATCAATTATAATACAAAAGCCAATAAAACGAACGAATACGACTGCAAATAATTTCATGTGGTCGATATCGAATTCGGAATTGTTTTCTCCTCACAAAATACGTATCCATGAAATATGAGAATTTGAATTTGTCCTATAAAATATAAATCCATCTCGCTCCACGATTATACTACGAATACCCTTTTTTTCTTCAAAAGTATATTTGCACGCATATACATTTGATATTCATAGCACGATCCCAAGTTTATTTTTTCTTCCTTCCAGGCTGTAAGGTGTTTCATTTTCGCATTTATTCTCAGTCCTTTCAAAAATACAGGAAAGCACGATGATGATCTTTTCAAGCCGTCGTGATCTTTTCCCTGTCCTTTTTCGTTTCTTTTCCGTTCTCTTCCGAATATGTGTGTTTTTTTTGTTTTATTATAATTTTTCTCCTTTCTTTTTTCGAAAGCATCTTTTTCACTCCATTCCAAATCTCACTTGAAATTGAAAACATTCGTGGATCTCCACACTTCTCGACATCTTCCCACGCCATTCTCCACTCTAGAAAAGATTTGTGGAGGGACTTGGTACCCGCTGAGAACGTTATTATATCTCGCCGTTGAATTTTCTTCTCGGTGCGATCAGGCTTATCTGATATCGTGGTTATATATCACAGTAAGTCTGCATGTCAAGCGTATCGATCCGATTGAAATCCCCTTCTCTTCTTTTTTTTTTTTTCATTCTCCATACCCTACGTCTCTTCTTGTCTGCCTGTGTCTCCGCGTTCGCCTTCCCCTTTTGTAGTTTCATTGAATGCTCTAGTAAATACAACGTCGTTCCTGCGTCCTAAATCTGAAAGCAAACTGTCGATACCAAAGAGGAATCAACTTGGTACCTAAGTCATGTAGAATCATTTCATCGAATGAAATTCACTTAGGTTGATGTCAAAGGATGCAAATATTATCTTTTTCGATGTTAGTTGGTGATGTGAAAATATGGTGGCGTGTTGGTACGAGAATATGCTGTAAGAATAGGTGGATGAATCCTTCTTTTGGATAATTCCTTGGTTCAGCAATAAAAACATCTGGTAGCACAACTATTCATACCTATGCTAGATGACGGATGATTGATTCCTTGTCATGAACCGAAGAATGGTCCACTACTGTCTGAAATTTATAAAAAAAACACACACACACACACAAAGCAATGGATAAAAGCAAAACTTTTGAGTTGCTACTTCGACGATTCAATACATGAACATGAATTCCAAATTGGATTCATATTGGAATTGAACTTTTCAACTGATATTTCGAAACGAAAAATCATTCATGCCGAATATTCAAACGAAAACCCAAGTGCGTATCATCAATATAATAAATACATAAATCCCCATGAATCCTGGTCATAAATTGAAATTATTCTTCCTGATTGAAAATTAATAGTTTCATATGTGATCGATAATACTCACCGCCAGTGCTGGAACTCCAATTTCTTTAAAAAGGTTTCACGCTCGAATGTTTTATACCATCCATGTTTTCTAAATCATCAAAATCTCTTGCTACGTATATTATAATTCACGGAATTATCCCCAACATTATTATTCGTGGATTATTTTTATCGTACGGAGAAGATTTTGTGCATCAGAAGTGAATAATGCATGAGAGGGTTATAGTGAAATATGCGTTTTGAATTCAGGTGGTTGGAGGATGAGCGCCTTCAATGTTCAGTGAAGAGGAACTAATCGTGAAGAGGTTTATAAAACGTTGGCTTGTAATCAGATTTGACTGTAGTTCCAGAATCAGAAACAGCCAGTAAGATAGAATGAAATAAGATGTATTACAAGAGACAATGTGAACAAAGATTCGCAAAAACAGCACCATCATAAAAATATATCCCTATTCTCTTGCGCGCGATTGAATCTCATACACTGAGAAAAATTGTCTCGTATAATTTCCCATCATTGCTCTTAAATTTAGGATATAACCTAAAAACCACAAAATGTACTGTCAAACACGGTCAATTGAACTGTTATTCTATTAACATCCACGACAGTGTTTCCACATGATCCCTCTTTCTAAGAGAATTGACCAATCACGACCTTGAATTAACTAGAAGATAGCCCAATCAAATGAAGAGAGAAATCCCTTTGTGGAAACACTGATCTACGACCAAAGCGAGTGAAGATAGCTAGAATGATTACAAAGTTCACACATAATCGACAGCGTGTTTCGTCATTCTCAGAGTATATCCCAAATATACCAGGAATGATGGAAAATTGTACAAGGACATTTTTCTCAGTGTAGCAGAAATTTATAAAATCACGATTTAAATTTCTCGTTCCCGCGAAGGAAAGGGAGATAAGAAAATGACGAATAAAAAAATCACCTGTTTCTTGTCACCTCTCATTTTCGCCAAGAATATGGTCACTCGAATGGAAACGTTATTGATGATTGGGAAAAACTATGGAAAATATATAGGTAAGAATAGAAAAGAAGTAACAGAAGAGATATTGAAATCGAGGGATCGGATCGTATCAGCGGAAGAGAAACGAGTAAGTTGGAGGATGGTAGTGGTCGTGAACGAAAAGAAAACAAGAAAAATGTTATCGAAACGTGGACAGATAGTGGGAAAGGAGAATTCTTTGCAGGAATATTAGAAAAAGGATGAGGAATTATGAATGAGATGGAGGAGAGAAGAGAAATCGAAGAATTTACATGTGCGGTGGAGGTGAGAGAGACGGTTATCGATTACATGATGGAAAATTCACAAGCGTGGGATGAGGTGAAAAACGTGATAGTAGTTGGGAGAATGGAATTACACGATCGCCTAGTGATTGCATGGTTCTAGGAAATAAATAAAGGAGAGATAGAGGGGGAGAGAGCACAAGAGCGATTATAGACTGGTAAAAAAATGAATCAAGAAATTCAAATTAGGATTCAAATACGGTAACACGAACGCAATGCATATTTCGATGAATAATACGAGTCAATATAATTCGTTTGAACAGAGAAATATTGTAGTGACGTGTTACAATATTCGCAAGTAATTAACACATACATTTTTCCAGATTCCACCGTAAGTTTACTGGAAAATGATGAGTACAAATTCCATAAAGTTGGGAATTTTCAGTTAAATTTATGGGAAATTTTATATACGTTCATCGGAAATTGGTTTTTTTATTGCATGATCGGAATTTTCCGGTTGCTGCGTATAGGAGTATTCCGATTATTTTTCACAGTGTAAGCAGCGTCTCCCTATTCATTTCAATCGCATATTCCTAATGATATAAAATTCCAATTTTAATGTGGAACATAGGAATCCATGGACATCGATAGACTCGGATGGGGAATTAAAGTACTTCCATCGCGTTTGTGGCAAATGCCCCACTAACGCGTGACGAGTGGGTTGAATAGGCGCGCGATACAAACAGGATGTGGTATTCTCTAAATTTTTTTGAGTGGAAAATTCAGTCTTCGAAAAAAACACTGCAAGTCCAATGAGACTGAGATTCCACTGCGAAAGGATAAAATTTTCAGTCGCTACGTAGAATGAAATCCCATTCTCTTATGAGAATGGAATACTCACTCCAAGAAATTTATAGATTAGCATGTTCGCAAAGTGGATACGCCACAGAGCCGAACGAACTCCCTGATGCGTCCGCCCTAAGGCGGCAGCTACCACTGCAAACCACCAGGCATCGCGCGTCGTTACCACACGCACAGTAGAAAAAAAAATATAAAAGCTCGGCTATATCAGAGGTCCTTTAGTGCCTGCTTCAGCGGTTTCTAGTCGGTGAGTGAAAGTATTACCCCACTATAGATGTAATCATAGTTAGCGGCGTTCCCTAACCGCAATTTGAAGCATCGGATCGGGTTGTTTAGAAATGGAAGGGAAGAGTTGGCGGTTTTCTGTCTCAAAGCGTAGTCGGATGGAAAGAAGGGGACGCGAATTCGAGAACAACGTGTCTTTCTTGAATCGAATAGAAACATGGGGGAACTTAGAAAAACACAGGTAACTCATTGTACACCAAGTAACAACTAGAGATTCGTTGGTTCGGAATCTATCGCTCAAAGCATATATTTTTAGCGGCAATTACACCTTTCCTTCATATTTCGTATAAATGAGAAATATTCACCTTCATGCATTCAACCCTTTCAGTTTCGATCTTCAGCAACACTCTGTGACTCGCATTCTTCGAATTCTGAATCCTAAACCGGCGAGCGGGGGGGGGGGGCGTTGAAGGGGCTATGAAGGGGCTATGAATTGGAAACGAATTCGTTTTTTACGAATAAATTCCATTCCAAGGTGCATCTTATAATACACAGGATATATGCATATCGATGAGTGTGTTGAATTTTGAACACAAGTAAGGTGTGTGTGTGTGTGTGTGTGTGTGTACGTTACGTTCAAATCTATGTAATCAAATGAGTATCAAAATAGACAGGTCGTTGGATTTCGCACATGTCCCTCTTCCTTACACTCTCTTCACTTGATTCAAGTCCCCATGTCACTGCCGTTTTCTCTGATCAACTGTGAATAGGGCCAACGAGGAGGCACAAGGATCATTCATTCCAAAATGATGTCCACGCAGTAAACGGAATGCTTACCAACCAAATGAATGGATGCACACGCATACACGCAAGAGCACACACAGATGTGTTTCGTTATCACCATCCTAGTTCACCTGCCCGTCCACTCATGACGTAAATGATCTACCACCAGCATTCCAATTATCCAACAAGATATACATCCTCTCTTGGATTTCTATGGTTTTATTCAACTTGTTGATACGATTCCGTTTTTCTCTTCAATCTATTCAGATTAACGTGAAATCTTCATATATAATCGATTTTAACATAGATGCTTTTCGACCATGATTTCTCGAAATGATTCTACTTCCCAGATTGTACTCAATGAATGGGCCAAGCTTGCCCCAAATTTGGTCCACACTGTGAAAAATAATGGGAATCTTCCTATACACGAAGAAAAAGGAATTCGCTGTGGCAGCGAAATCTACTTTTGCCGGGTTCCTTTTGCCAGAGCAGCAAATTTTTCGCTGTGACAGCAAACTATTTGCTGTTCCAGCAATCTTGTTAGCTGCGACAGCGATTTTTTAGCTGTGGCAGCAAAAAATGTTTGCTATCCCAGCAAAATTTGTTTGCTATTCTGTATATAATACTGAAAATTTGCTGGCGGAGCAAACATTTTTTGCTGCCACAGCTAAAAAATTGCTGTCGTAGCTAACACGATTGCTGTTATAGCAAATTTTCAGCTAGGTCAGCAAAAAATTTTGCTATTCTATATATAATACCTCGATTTGCTGCGTCAGCAAATTTTTTCTCTCCGTGTACGCAGCAATTGGACAATTTCAATCATGCGATATAAAATCAATGTCTGATAAATGTATATCAAATTTCCCATAAATTCAACTTAAAATTCCCGACTCCATGAGACTTTTACTGTGGCCCGTGTGGAAATCAATCCTGGGCATCCTTAATCAGACCCTGGGCCCGTAGGGATATATCTTAGGCATCCAATACAAGGTTGCCTACCCACAGTTCATGTGGGCCCCAATTGGGGTTACCAGTATATTCCTGGAATATTTCAATCCAAGTATGCCCACCTACAGCCCATATAGGCCCCGAGTTGGCTACCATTGTTTTGCCTGGATATTTGATACCCTACCGGGGCCTAGATTGAGAAGCGTAACATTTCAAGTTGGAACCACTTTTCAAGTAGGGATTATAACCCTGACCCAGGTCTGAGCCCGAGAGGAATTTCCATACGGGGATTTTGCAGTAAATTTCTGGTGAAATACGAAAAATTCCTAACGCATGTACGTGTTAATTACTTGCGAACATTCATGTGTAGTTTCCCGTAGAAATTTTTTATAGTGCAACTGTGATTTGAATTGACATAGAGTCCTTCTCCCAGCCTTGATTCCCAATATTGGGCCAAAGTACAAAACTGAATTTGGTCCAATGATGGAATATATATTTCGATTGGCAGATGGATCCGTTCTTCCTTTTACAATCTGCGATCTTTTACTCAGAAGTGTTCGATTCCAATGCATTCATGTTGCTGAAATCGTGTGTAGTCACTTTCAAAACGCTGAAAAGTGTGTAAATTGAGTTTTTTATAGTACAACATTGATTTATAGGCACATGAAATTCGAATTCAGGGATGGAAATTACAGAAATTGCTAATCCTGATAGTGATTCACAAAGATGCTACGTGACATCGCACTTTGTAATACTTCACATCACATGAATCAGTAAATTACGTAGCTCATTCTATTAAAAACATATTAGAAACATGTGTTGCTATATTAAATAGTGAACTCTGCTATTTTCCAAGAAGGCACTTTTCTGCGTATTTACACGGTTTCAAGCGTTGAAAAAGTCACTACACGATTTAAACACTTGACTTGTTCAAATGAAACACTTCACGGAAAAAATCAGTAGTCCAAATTTTCGTTGACTGGTATACCAATTTTGGACGAAGCACAAGTTTGAAAAGAATTCGTATACTGAATTTTAATGATTCGTTGACTGTGTTCACTATTCGAACAATGGAATCAACTTTCTATTTTCATCATCGAAATAATGGAAAGAGTCAACGAATTATTGAAATCCAGTGTACGAATCTTCTCCAAATTGTGCTCCGTCCAACAGTGACATACTAGTCAACGAAAATTTGGATCACTGATTCTTTCCGTGTTGAGTTTAGAATGCTCTGCTTGAAATATCAGCATTATGAAAACAATATTTTCAAAACTGCCGAAGAAAGTTTGGCAGTTTTTCACTCAAACTCTCTTTAGAAATTATGGTAAAAAAGTTTGTAAATATCCAAAAAGGTTTATGATTTTACAGAGATTTTCGAAACTTCCCAAACTTTAGTTTGTCAATCCATAAAGAAAGTTCGAAAATTATTTTTTGAAAACAAGGTTGTAAATTCCCAAGCATTTTTGTTTGAGCATTCTTTTGTTACGAATCAATGTTGGATGCGATCAAGAACAGATGGACGGATAGATACTTGGAAACCCCTGTTAGGAACTGACAGAGATTGCATCACTAATTCTTGACAATTCGATTAAATACTGGCAGAAGAAAGGATAATTAGAACCCCTAAGATATAGCTAGAAGATCTGTCAATTCATCGTATTTCCCATAACGAAGACCGGTCAGAATCGGGCAAGGTCTTCCTAACCATGAAGTTCTAGGAACAGTGGAACATTGAAACCCTTGTCAAAATCTGAGCAGGATCGAAGTGAACCCAATCAGGTGCAGGGGATGAATTCTTAGTCGAGATGTGGAGAAAACATAGACAAATTGAAACCAGTGCATTCTCATCGGCATATAAAGTCAATGTTAATTGAGGTCAGTAAAAATCAGATTATGAAGGTATCGTGTGTTCGTTAATACTCATTTGAAATATTGGCTGCGATTTTTGAATAATTTTGCGAACGTGACGACTCAATAAACATAAATGCACGCGGAAACTCATTTACCTCGTCACACAGCTGCTGATGATATTCTGGGAAAATCGATGGAAGTTACTTCAGCTGGTTTGTGTTTCAATTTATTCATCCAATAATTTTTAACAGGTTATTCTTCTTCATGCTCCCGAATTTTTTTAGATGATGAAACAATAATCTATATCCCACTTGCTGATATATAACAAATTATTCATAGAAAGTTTCATCGGACAGGGAGAAGGATATCCAGGAAAGATACTGGAAATATTTTATATAACACTTCAACATGCATTTCAAAATCCTCTGCAGAGAAATAACGCATTGCATAGAATCCTTTCAGTCGTCACGTATGAGATTGATTAAAAAAATTCAATCCCTTTACACGCTCGTTCCTTTGAAAGAAATATAAAGCATTGAATTGTTTTGAACATAATACATATCATCATCGCTATAACTCACGTTCATGAATGGAATTTTCCATTTCTTCGGAAATATTAGGTATTTCATGAAATAATATTCTTGTATCAAGTGGTATCGAAAATTCAATTCAGTTCCTTTGATTAATGGACTTTCCTCGTACGTCCCGACTATATACCCTAGTATCATTTCCTTAATACACTATTTCCCAAGTGGGATCTCTTCGCTTGTCATCTCAATACCGTACTGTTATTTTGATACGCTCGGGTTTCCCATTCTCCGCCAGCAAATGAGTTGGCGATTACGTGATTGTAATAACGCACAAATACTACTCGAATAGGTCAATTCTTTTCTCTTCTCTTCTTTCTCCTTCTCTCTTCTTTTCTTCCTCGATTAGAGTTTTTGAAAAAAAACCTTGTCCTCAATTTTTTTCCTGCAACTACACCGCTGGCGGTCGCTGTGATTATATATCAGAAAATTCGATGAAAAGATTTTCAAAGAGTGAAGAGCAGTGATATCAGGTGAACGTGAAAATACGTGAAAAACATAGAGAAAAAAGATCGAAGGGTGAATAAACTGGGAAAACCGGAGATATGACGAATAGCAGGAAGTTGACGTCACCAGAGGACATCTGCAATGCTTTTCTGAAAACCGATGTGAATATAGGAAGCTACGTCGAGAGAGAAAGAGAGAAAGAAGGAGGGAGAGGAATTGCGAGTGGGGTGACTTAATTGGAGGGTAGATCGTAATTTTACGTCACGACGAGAAACAGGGGTGAGCACCGGCACTCAGGCGCCAGTGATTTGTAACAAGCGTGTCCAGAGATCCGACCTTGAGCTCACCACTAACCGAGAAAATTCAAAGATCTCGAATTTCATTGGTTCGGTGATAAACTACATCGCGATACATTTACATCGTTTGCGAAATCATTTAGATTGTGATGTGAAATTATTCTGCTTTCCTCTCTGTTTTCTGATTTCTATTTTCAATGCTTGTTTTTGCTCAATTTCGCAAAATAATGAAATATGATATGATGAGGGATAATGATGTAAATTACCTGTACTTTATGTTGTTTCTGCAATTTTAGTAGTTATTGTGTATTTATATGATTTTCTGGGAAATTATATACGTTTATCGCTTTCGAATAATTCACGTGGAAAAAATTTAACGGAGAGTAAGGTGTATGGAATATTAACCCTCAAATGGGAACCATGGGTCATTCGTATGGATTGCTTGATTCCAAGGTTCAAAGTTCACAATTTTGCATTCTAATGTAATAATCATGTAGAAGCGTCTATCGCGTCATTTTATGGTTGTCTCTCCCCGAGGGGCCTTTCACTCTGGAATCGATTCCATATTAAATAACTTATCCGGTGATTCTGATTCAAACGATGATTCCACGCAATGAAGTACACGGAGAAAAAAGATCATGGAATGATCGCCAGGAAAGATAGTCAACTGGTGACAACTACGAATTTCTGTGCACAGTCGCTAACAGAGACGAGTAATGATTCCTATTTTGGTATACTATATTGTATTCTAATATACCAAAATAGGAACCATTACTCGTCTCTGTTAGCGACTGTGCACAGAAATTCGTAGTTGTCACCAGTTTACTATCTTTCCTAGCGATCATTCCATGATCTTTTTTCTCCGTGTAGACAAAAATCAAGCTGCGAATCCAAAGCATCGATGAAAGTGATTCCATCGATCTTGAGCTAAAGTTGACGCGAATGCGGGAAAACGGTCTGATTCTCCCTGAGCCCGCGCTGATTCCGTAATAATTTCACTGACTCACTTTGTTATTCCATTTGTATCTTTGACTAGCTGTTCGAGTACAGTGATTTTTGTTATTGATTTTTCTTCCGTTTACTCAGTTCCGTGCTTGAATTAATCAAATTAACAAATGGCAAAATTGCAGAATTGTATTACTCAATAATGAAATTTTCAGCTGCAAATTTTTGTCTCTTTTCTTCAACTTTCAAGTACTATCTCATATCAATTTTTTTCTCGGAATCAAGATCCAAGACAAGAGTTTCTAATTTAATAGAGGCATTTTCGAATGCAATTATAATATCAATGGGAACCTAGAACATGAGAACATTATGATCTCATTAATGGTTAAGACAATATTACTTGATTACTATTCTGAAAAAAAGAAAAGGTTTTGAGTAAAATATTTGAAGAAAAAAAACATGATGCTCGTGGACAAATTTGAAAAAAAAAAGATGATATATTTTTAGAAGAATAGTTTTAGATAAAATATGAAACAATCTTCATTTGGATTGGAAAACATGCATAGATGTGGCGACTAGGCATTAGAAACACGCTAGACTGTTCTATCCCTGATGAAAATATAATGTACATTCATGCAAAGAAGTGTGACTTCCAAGTTGGATTCAATTTCTGCAACATTTCGAGAACTTACGGTGCTATATGGTTTGTTTATGCCACTGATTTCGAATGTATTCATCAATTATTCATTCGATCAGAGCACGTGCACTGATATGTCAAAAGCCACGTTTATTCAAATCACTACCATCGCTACGAAATGCTATGTTGTATTGTGCACACACTCACATAATTTGTTGAGTACGTACCGATTTGCCTCGACTCGCTCTGACTCGTATAAAAATCCCTTGATCTGGAACTGATGCGAGTGATTGTCGGTGAGTTCGCACCGAAAAAACGAATTTATTTGACCGAATGAACTGAAGTTAGTTGTGAAAATTAGTTCCGAGTAATAGAAGAATAGAAGCCGGTAATAAAAGCTGTAGTAAAGAAAACTTCAAATTAGTAACAGCGAATAAAGTCAGAGAAATTAAATTTGAATTTAGTTGAGCCAACGCCCGTTTTAGTTATCCAAATATCAACAACTATATCTAGTTGCAGGAACTGATTTGGAGTAAGGGTAACTAATTATTTTTTTTGGTGCGTTGATCCCAACTGATTCCGTACTGTTTCAACTTATTGTCTAGATTCTGTACACTGGGAAAAATATTTATTTGTCCTCTCTCCATGAAATATTTACTTGTAGAAATTAAATGTTCAATTAGATGCAAAAGCTGATTACTTGTGACTGTTAAATTATTTGTTCAGAAGACCAATTTATTCATAAGGCAAGCATTCCCCCATTTGATTCGATTAAATATTTCATTAATCCTAAGAAATACACCGAGAAAACGTTTGTTTCGGTGAAATAAAATTTTGGTTGAAATGAACGCAAAGAAACTTTTTGGTTGGCTGAAATAAAATTTATTCAGGATAAACAAAATTTATTTGTCTGTATGAAAGCCTTGATTATTCTGAACCAAATTTCGTTCACCCCAAATAAATTTTATTTCAGCCAACCAAGAAGTTTCTTTTCGTTCATTTCAACCAAAATTTTGTTTGGCTGGAACAAACTGTGTTTTCAATGTATTTTATGGAGAGAAGACAAATAAACTATTCATTTGGTTGGAAAAAATTTTCAGTGTATGAGTCGAATTTGTGTTTTTGATTCCACTAAACTAAGAATTACGTCGTTGAGTTCCATAACTAGAGTTCGATTCGGAATCGATTCTGAATCGACGAAACTCAGTGATTCCAGGGTGAAAGACCCCTCGAATTCATCACAGTGGATCCAGAATGGCGACATTCATATGCGATCTCAATGTTTTTCCTTATAAAACCTTTTGAAAACTCTTGAATGAAGCTTCTGAGCTCATTACTGAGCTTATAAAGAAAACCGAAGTTATTATGTTGCTTTTTTCCAACGAATCGAAGTTCAGTTTGTTTGAATATCACGGGAAAAAGTATACTCGATTCCCGGAAGGCACCAGACACGCTTCTCATTGTTGAATTCCAACGGTAGAACATAAGGGTGAATCTTCCATGGTTTGGGGAGCAATGCCTTTGCCAGAAGCAAGTACATTGCACAAGATTAACGACATCACCCTTTCTTCATCCAAGCATTCCGAAGATCAACTAATCACGCTGACCTCGTAATTTATAATGAATCCTCATCCTGTTGAACCCAAGGATTTGATTTTCAGAGAAAAATTTTGCAATTATCATAATTTTGTTGAAGAAAATTTTGAGGTGATATAAAAACAATGAGCTCACAGTCGGAAGGTACACTTCAAAATCTTGATAACCACGTTGTGGAATGTTTTCGTATGTTATGTGTGAAAATTTCACTCTGAAAAGAAGGTTCTGCAATCACAGTTTCTCAAGCAGAAACGAATTAAAACGGTGTCAGCAGTCTTCTGAGAACTGGTACAACCCTTTCAGAATACACACTCGCAAACAGATTTAGAAAAAATCGACAGGAAGTTTGAAAACCAAATTCGAATAACGAGTTCCAGTGGATTCACAACAGTTCAGAGAGCGTCCAAGAGATTTGCCGTGATTCCATAAATATTTTATGAACATTAATTCAACCTGATTTTGTAATGTCTCATTCAATATTAGATAAATTCTGTCTTCCGTATGAATTTTACAGGTACGGATGGTAGGATATGAAATTAATTTTCAGTCATATCCCATGCGAGTTTTGCAATTTCATTCTCATTCACGTGTACAGACAGTTCAACAATGATCGAATAGCATGTTTTATACAATCCCGTATATGCTAAACCAGACCTGAATTCCTGTAACATTTTGATGCGTCATCAATTATTCGTATTTCTGTTGGTGAATTCCCTTGTCTACCTCGCGCAGTTTTATATATCTGCTAGATATTTTGAAAGCAATAATCATCCTATTCATACCTCGTAAGAAAGAGATTTTTTTTCAAATTAATTAGAACATTGTGAGCGTAAGTGGTTTCATAAAGGAATACCTCGTTTCCTCCATTCACGCTCCAATTATTTGTTCGCTTTGGAGGTCAAAGGGAATTCTCGAGTTTTCGCTTTCATTAACGAAGCTCCACTTTAATTACGTCCTAAAGTATTTGACGAATGATTGGATATCGCATACGTCAGAACAACGGTTACTTTGAATTATAACGACAAGTATTGATCGTCGACGGAATATCGACGGAACTTTCAGTTTTATTTCACAGGTCCAGTGATTGTGGAGTTGGTATATCAAATCAACATTTCTTACGTCAGTTTTTTCATTTTTAAGACGACACAACTAGATTCCAATGGAATCAAATGTCGATTTCTTTTTAGTGAAATCGTAATTATAGTTGCTTTTATGGAAACATTCCAATCTCAATAATTTCACAGAAGGAATTGGTATCCAATATTTTTGAAACAAAGATTTCTCGTCAATCTATATCGAACTGTTGTTGGTTGGAACTATTCAGAGCTGCTATACTACAATGACTTGTGTCAAATCTGTCATATTTATGTGAAATGCTGAGATTCGATGTACAACTTCGTAGTCACACCAATCCAGTTGAGTTGAGAATTATTATACCCGACATATTTGTCGAGTCAGAATATTTATGAACAGGAAGATCGATAGATAGGTTTCAGTTGAGTTTTTAATATTCATAATAGGAGAAAGACTTAATCGATCGATCGTTCGGGGTGATTCGAATACAAATATCCAATACTCTTTAATAATAGAATTCAAACTTGGCAATGGCTCGATCGTTGGGACCCCAATCACACCTGTTTTATTATTGAAACGTTGTTTGGGTCAAATACAAAGAGAGAATGTTATGAATAATAGAAAACCACAAACTTCTCTTGTAGGCAATAATTTACTCAAGAGAATTATGATTCATTTGAACTATAATAGCCAATCATTCAGTCACTTATATCCGAATGAAATTAATTAATCCTTCAGTTACGCCATGTGAAGTCGATTTTCTCCTCGCCTGATATTTTATTCTGCGGAAATCATATGGAATGATTACATTCCTTTCTATAAACCTGGGAAGGAAATATGGTTATATTATATACATAAAACCATATAGTAACTTTGCTCCTATACACGGAGAGAAATTTGTAGTTAAATTTACTATGTTATTATTGTTCCCGAGGAACAGACTGAACTATGACGGGTTCCCCCATGAAACATAGTAAATATGATCAGCATTCTATTGTTGTACCATAGTAAAAATATGCCCTTCATAGTAAAATCCGACAGAATTCAGTCTGTTCCTCGGGAACAATAATAACATAGTAAATTTAACTACAAATTTCTCTCCGTGTACATGATTTAATACGATGTATAGCCTCGATCAATCAATTCTTTCAAATTCTTCAAACCAAAGGAATCACTTGGAAAGTAAGAATAAAATGTGAAAATTCTGTGGAACTTTTCTTTTTATTAAATTTCATGAGCATGGTTGGCTACTGGGAACGATCGAAATCAATGTTCCCATCCGTAAGAATTGAATGGCACAGAACTTCAAAGTTTTCTCATCTGCGATGTTGCAAGTCGAGTATTCGGAATTCAGTTGTTCTTTAGTAGTGAACTTATGGATCATTTCGAGCGTCAAGCAACTATAAGAGTCAATCGTTGAAAGGAAAGATAGTCCTGGTGAAAAAAAAGTGCAATTAAATTAAGAGTGCAAAGGAAGCGATGAAAAGTGAATAGAGGGTGCAAGAAAAGTCGGAGAAGCGCAAATCGACGCTCTTAAGCGTGCATTGAGCGTGTATTTAGAAGATGGACTTGTGACCATATTAGGAATGGTCTAATCATTAACGAGTTTGTAATGCCGAGACTAACGAAAAACTGGAGAGACTAGGGAGTGCTTCGTGAGTATTTAGCGAGTTGGCTAGTTTTTCGCTGATGCAAGCGTTACAAACGTGTGAATGATTTGACTATTCTACTACGGTGAGGTATAGGAAGCCCGTTGGAAACGTTTCCGTGCATTACTCTTGAAAAACGTCGGAGAAGCGGGCAGACCAAATTTTCAATTTTATTCATTCCCATGTGGAAATGGAAACACGGGCCAACACTGGCTGAGTACTGTTGCCAGTTCTGGAAGATGCACTCTCACCATTACAGAGCCAGTTGAATTGACGATACTGACCCGGAACGTAAGGACCAGAACAACATTTACCACTGTGTCAGTACTGATTTTCTATGAGGGCCTGTTATGGGGGACCAGTTGTTATGCCAGACCTAATTGAGGGATGGGAAGGAGTCGAAATGATAACATTCGTTTGTGCAAATTCAAACCCGACCCAATACTGGCACAGTACCGGTAACCAAAGTTATCCGTGTTATCATATTTCAAATAATAAAAGAAATACGTCAAATTTGAAATTCAAGATCCTTCCAAATACACTTTCTTCATTATCGTTATCGGAGAAAGGCATTGTGAAAGTGATTTCTTGAAAGTTCACTTGATGAGGATTAAACCCGGGTGCTGCCAGTGAGAAACCGAGTCTCTACCACATCAGCCAATCTCGGTGTTGACGATGGATCACTCAAATTGCCATTTATTGTGATAATTCCGTTGTAATCCGCTGATTCATCGTAGATGCCGTAGTGGAACAAAGTTCTATCAATACTGGCACATTGTTGGTTCTCTACGGTATTCTTCGTTTTTATGGAGTCTGGCGCCAGTACAAGCGCATCTCTGTCTCCCTAAAGCAGCCGTATTTCCACACTGTGAGAAATAATCGGAATTTCCCTATACGCAGGAATCGGAAAATTGCAATGCTGAGAAAAAAAATAGTAGAGCCAACCGCATATGAGTTTGGATACGGCGAATCTCGCCGCGCCGTTGACTCAACTGGACATCGATTGAAGTAAAAGCTCATTCGATCATTCCAATCAATATTCAATTGAGTCAACCGTGCGGCGAGATTCGCCGTGTCCAAACTCATATGCGGTTGGCTCCACTATATTTTTTCTCAGTGTGCGATAGGAAATCAATTTCTGATAAATGTATATGAAATTTCCCATAAATTTGACTAAAAATTCCAAACTTTATGGAATTTTCACTATCATCTTCCGGTAAATTTTCAGTAGGATACGGAAAATTCCTAACGCATGTATATGTTGATTACCTCTGAATATGCATGCAAAGTTCCCCATATAAATTCTTCACAGTTCGGACCGTTGATTGGAACTTCACTTCCCTATCGATTCCGTAGCAAGACAGAGTTGTACCAATACCAGTACAGTCTCATATCTTCCCAGTGGTGTACACTGTTATCTTTGGTTTGGTACTGGCACTGTGTTGTTTCACAAAAAGAAATGTGTCGTTACACACTTTATTTCAACTCAAATTCACCACTGATTCCGTGATAATACAACGTTGCACCGGTACTGGTAGTATGTTGTCTTTTCGTGTATTCGGCAGCGTTATCAATTCTGGTTCACTGGCCCAGTCTCGTTTTACGAAAGCAGCTATACTACTACAGAATGAATTTGGTTTCCGATCCCCTACCAACTCAGTATTAGGACGACGTCACAGCAATATTGTTAGAGTATCGTGTTCTGATGTATTTTACAATGTAATTAGCGCTGGTTCAGTACTGGCATAGCCTGGTTCTATTGAAATAAAGTTGATTTGGATTCTGATTCACGGCCGAGTTTGTAGGGAGACAATGTTGTATGAATACCAGCTCGTACAATGTTGCCAACTCTGGTTCGATACTGGGACAGTTTCGTTTTCCTAAAACTTGGGTCTTCGCTCAGCGGTGGAGATTGAGGACACGGAGAAAAAATGGTTTGCTACTATAGCGCCTACAAAGAAATTTGTTGTCCTTGCAAAAATATTTACTCCTGCAGCTAACAAGTTGGTTCTGTTAACAAATTCGTTTATGTCAACCAAAAAATCTAGTTGTGTCAATCGTTTTTCTTGCTCTTTCAGCTAATTTTTCTTGTAGGCGCTATAGTAAGAGACCTGCTTGTTATGCCAGCAACACTTTTTTTTCCGTGCACTATAGCGCAGAACTGTCTGTCTACGGGAACCACTACTCCTTGAAATACGTCCAACGATTGGTGCAAGTTGAGAAACAGTAATGACCCTGAATAGGAATCGATGGTTCCTGCCGGACTCCGGCAAACACAATCTCGCCATTACTGCGCTTCTTGACAACTCTGGCAATTTGCTCATGGGTAGTTGTGTCAATTCATTTTTTTATGCGATGAGAATAAAAAATTACATCAAAATTATTTATTCTGATTGGTTTAGTTGGTGAATTTGTGACTCTTCTCGTTACAATAGAATTTATTCTGAACGCACAAATAATAGACGCATATGTACATCAAAGAGTTGAGGATATTCATTGCCAAATGAAAACTTCTTAGTCCAACAGTTGATGTAAAATCCCTAGAAATCTTCACGCTTCTTGATAGACATGTGTTATCTGATTACAAATACATGCTGGTCCTTTGAATCCAAATATTCCATCATAGCTCAAAGAATATTAATTTCCTTTGTTCGATCCGTATAATCAATGGTAATAGAATACTATACATCAAACTATCGCTCACTGTATCGAAGGCTTGATGGTACATCAAAGTGAGCTAAACATTGAGATGTAATTATCATGGATTAATTATTTAAGCGTTCAACTAATGATTCATCGCTGATGTACTTGAAACTCCGTATTGAATCATGTATAAATAGGAGTCTGATACGTGAGTAGTAAGTATATATCGTGAAACATATTATTGAATAATTCAATACTTCGAATGTTGTTTTCATATTGCTCGGTCTTCATTTTCAGCGTATGATTCAATTGTAACTGATTCTAAACTTTTTGAGCTTTAAATGTTCAAGTATTTAAACCACCTAATTCGTACAAAAATTCTCATGATGGTAAAAATGGTATGCTGGAGAATCGAATGTCGTATGAATTCGTTTGTAATATATTGGTTTCGTGAACGTATGTCGATTGTAGTCGATGCACATGCAGTAATTCCTCGTGAATTCTAAAAGGAATGAAATTCCTCGAATATTCCGATCCTACAGAGAGGGACAAAATATTATATCCCGTATGCATGGAGAAAAATGAAATATTCTTGAAAAATGTCTTCGAAAAATTCTCGAAAAATCACCAGAACTCAATAATGGAATATCACTCGGTTTTATTTTGGTATCAATAAGGAGATTCAATATTTCATTCTACTTTCATACTCTCATTTTTCTTATTCTATCGTATACTATCTGTTTTTCTTCGTACACTTTTAGTTCGTCGAATTAACCCCGGAACTAAAGCGAAACGGTACTTGAGATGATGTCTTGTGTACCAAATTGTGAACTGTTTTGTCCATGAAACTCCAGGCAATAACACCTCTTGTTATCTGACAAAAATGTCCGACCAATGGTACAGCTGTGCTGGGACGGTCCTTTGTACAAGTACTGCTACTCAGCTATGAACTTGATGTACCGAAAGATAGAAGAGGAAATAAGAATGGTTGGAATCGTTGTGGGCTGTTCTTTCATCGTTTACTCGTTGGAATTCTTCAGGGATATCAAATATTTAATTGCAACAGATTGATTCTCAATGGAATATCAAACATAATCAGTATTTCAACTCCACAAAAAATATCTTGATTTATCTTTCCAGCTCTCTTCCGTATGAAAAAAATGTTGTATTCTCCATTGTAAATTTTCCAACCCAGTATAGAATTGAGGTCATGTATTCTACTCCCTTTTCAGAAGTACTATACTCTCTCTCTCTCTCTTGTAATTCAAACAATTTTATTATTAAATAATGGCGAGTCTAGCACTGTTTAGTGGAATTTAAAGTATGTAACCTCAAAGCTCGAGTATAAACTCGATTTTTCAGCTGCGCTAGGAATTGTTTATAATAAAAATTATCTCTCCGTGTAAAAGTGGATTTGATACCAGAACTGTTCGATAATTGAAATGAATATTCAAGAGATTCGTGCTCATTATAACTGGCCAAAAATTTTCTCAGTTCAAACCTCAAATTTGAAGATATCCGAACGAAAAACATGAGCCCATGTTCTGGTCGAAGTTTGGTAAATACGATCTTGCCAATACTAAACCATTTATCAACTCTGTTAATTATATTTGAATAGTATTTCACATGTAGACGCATGTATTATTGAAAATTAATGTTCCAAATTCTTCATATTATGAAACTCTCAGTAATCTTTTTCCATTTGTTTTTTTAATCAGTAATATAAGTAGTAGTAATCACACCACAGTGTATCGTACGAATTTCATTAATTAAATCAAGGACTCCGCACCGTTTGATGTATGTTTGCATTTTGCGAAAGTACAGTTGACTGCACAGTTGATGATGGTACGTGCACGAGAGCAAAAAGGGGGAAATATTACGAGCACGTCATACAAAGCACTTGTTATTACACAGTACGCACTTACGAGTGTTACCAATCTTTTTTCACTTGATTCAAGTGTCTGTTTCTTTAGGGTGATACAAACGAATCTTCCCCGTTTCTAATAATTTTGAAAGTCAAACGGAATATTCATGTACAGTTTGGAATATTCTTATCTACCCACCGCATGAACATGCTCAGTAAACTAGTTCTTATCTGATCGATTTTAGAATTTTTTCAACAATTAGTCTCAAAAAGGTTATAAGCCGTAAAAGAAATGAAATCTAGGGACGCAGGGAGCCAATTGTTTGCTAGTTCAGTGAATAATTCAGCTGTTTGAACTATGATAAAGCTGAAACTATCGACAGCGAGCTCGCCGCGGATTTATAAAGTTAAGAAGAACAATTTTGGAATTTTATTATTTACTTTGTAGAATTTCGTGCGCGACTTTTGAAAAGTTCATATGTTTTTCTATTGGTTATTAAGTATTGAAAATTCTTCTTAAAAAATAAGTAAAATAAAATTCAACAAAAATGCTAATCGTTTTATCTCCATTACAAATTTGAGAAATATTCTTCAATTTTATGAAATATTGTCAATTTTTATCGAAGATTACTATATTCTCGATCTGCATTTCTCTTTGTGTAAAAATGAGCAGGGAAGGAAATCAGGAAGAACATATCAACATCAGATCAACAGAGAAAATATTTCCTATCAATGAACGTAAACTTGATCATTATTGTCTGTCTCAGCAAAACCACAAGATTCCACTCATATCTTCAGATTTCCTACTTTCACAGGACAAAAATCTGAAATCAAGATCTTCTAAAACCTTTTTCTTCCGAAAGCCAAATGTTATTCCAGATGTATGACTTGTTTCAAACTTTCTAGGGAAGTCAGATTTCAATATCGCGTATTTCTATTCTCTTCTGCAATGCCTCCATCCGAAGTTGGAACCGACCGTTGCAATTTTGTATTTCGTGAATCGATTCTCATCGTATATTCATATCAAGAGGATTCTTCTTCAGTTTTCGTTATCAAATACTGAAAAATGAAACCAGTAGTTTCAAGAAAAAAGGGACCTTCGAGATGAGCGAAGCGTTTTAATCGATACATAAAACAATTGTTCGTCGGGTCACCTAGAACCGTCGGATGGCTGTGTATGCGGTGGTTCAAGTACAAATTGTTTGCATATCCAATATTCGAGGATAGTCCTATGAAGGAACTTTGCGCGGAATTCTAAGACTATACTGATTGCTTTAGTCAGCTTTCCTCTATTGGGAATTCTCAAGTTTTCCCCGGTTAAATTTCAAAGCAATCTCACTTGGCCTTACATTGATGCCATGAGATCGATTTTCATTTATTTCAGTTGTACTCCTGGAAAATTATGTACGTTGATAATTCACGGTGTGAGATAACACCAACACTTCATCCTAATACATACATAACTTTGAGAAGTTTGAGTTCAGTCCGCTGGATGATGCTGGATCGATAGACACGAAGATTACTCTTTATTATTCATTCGTTCATCCATGTAAGATAAACCAGTTGTTCTTCGTGTGTACAAACAATTTAATATCTCATCTGAGTACTCGAAATGAGATCCCTGACACATTTTTTCGCAACCAGAAGCAACGTTGACACGTTGAAAATTTGAATTTAAACACAACTTCTCGTTGGAAGATCCAAGAGATTTCTATGTTTCGAATTATACAAACTTGCTTTATTAATTTGTTCAGTACCTACAGTATCTTCTGTATCATGCTACAATATTATTACAGAGCTGAACATTTCCACTTTGAATGAGTGTTGAGTTGAATATCTCAAGATTTGCTTATCCAGAGAGAATTTTAGAATCAGGTGACATTGAACATACTGAATTACTTCCGCAAAAGTGATGGTTACTTAATTAAGCGTGTGAATTACTGATTTTTTTTCTGGGTTCTTGTGGAAATCGTTCCAATCTCGCGATGAAACTGCATGAATATACAGTTTTTCGATTCCCGAAAATTGTTGTTATCATCGACATGAAAGTGGAAGACAAAAAAAAAGAGACTATAAAGTTTTACATTCAGTTTATCAACATCGTTGTCGTCGGCCAATTGTGCACGACAGACATAACTCTGATTCCAGCTCTGGAACAATGCTTTTGTGAATTTAAAGCCTTACTAGAGATGACTGCGCCTAATTAGGAGCAGAGGCTTAAATATGAATGTCGAGTAAAAAAGAAGAGGTCTGCGCAAATATAAAAAGTTGGAAGAAGAGACAAAAGCTTGCACGAGTTTCTGGTCGTATCATCTTTCATTCTCATCCTTTGCTCTTTTTTCTCTTTTTCCTAATTTCTGAATGTTAAGCGCAATTTTATCTGGTACGCATACGTTGCGAGTTACAGTCCCTCTTTCTCTCTTTTAATACCTTGAATTTGCTGTTCATTGCCATCAACGGAGCTCCTTCCTTTCATTTCGAAGTTCAATGTGATTCTCGGTTTCCAAGAATTCATGGGAAATAAAATGAGGGGATGCGGCAAAAGCGATGATAACGTATCGTCGCGCGAACGATTTACGAGCGGAGAGTTATCTCTCGATCCTGTATGAAGTGAAAAATTTTTTGACTTTATACTTGAATCTCAAGTTGTGCTTGTTGGGAATTGTACTTTAGGGTGTATATTAAACTTCGATCAATGTCAAACTTCATTCGCTTGAATAATAGATCTTTTAATCTGTCCACGTGAATAATGTGAGCGTATAAAATCATCACGATGAAGATATTAATTGTGTCTGTAGTTGGGTCGTAAAGATTCACCCCAGAGTTGATTAGGGTCTGGCATATCATTCACTTTGTCAGATTGTTCCTCCTATGTAAAATACATCTAATCTATGGGCTGTCTTCAATCTAAGCTCAACATTGGTGAATAAAGGTATAACCTCTGTGGAACTTGTAGGTGGATTAATTGATTCAAGATGACAGAACTGCTGTTATACGATATTCTAAGTGGAAAAGTTAAAAAGCAATATCGGGAGGACTTTATCTCAATCATTTGGATTATTAAATACATGTTTTCGTATCTTGAAACGAATAAAAACAGTTAATTCGCTTTTGTTTTGTTCATTATATCTATTCAGTTATTGCATAAAGTTTTACTCCCAGCATTGCTGGTTTCAATTTCCTTTGTTTTGCGTGGGGTATACGATTCCATTCTATATTAAATCGTAAGTTTTATGTTTTACAAAGTTCAGTTGCGGAGTTTAATCTTTGTGAGAATTCATTTTACATGATCAAGAGATGAATTGGATAGAATCGGTACGTTCTGAAGAAAAGAATACTTTAAACTGTAATTCATGTCGATGATAAAAGTTCCTTGATAGTTCATTTAGCACTGTTAGTTTATGGTGCATTTGATTTTATTGATTGAATCGGTAAACTACGTTAGTCAAATGTGAATTTAGGTGGCTACGAATAACTAAGTACTGATTCAATCTATACTTCAGGCACGTCTCGTGTGTGGGATTTGGCCTGAGCTTCACTGTCATGCTTTGATTAGTGCTTGATCTCATCATCATCTTCCTGTGAAGAGGATGCAATGTACTATGCTACATGAAATATTCATCAAATGACACAATCTCCAATATTGCTCCTTTGATTCGGAATCTGAAAAATATACCCGGCGAGAAATTATTATCAGGTTGACCCGATGTTTCATAAGAACTTGACAAGGTTGGAGAACTCGACTAAGATCGAATGTGAATGACCTCGATGAGAATAAACTTATTCGAATCACGATTTTCACGCACGCCCGTGGAAAAATCGTTCAAGTCTGATTGGGCGTATTCAGGCTTGATCAGAGACGTTTTTAAGCAAAATTATTCGGGTTCGATACTAACTGCACCTGATTGAGCCTGACTACGCCTGGTGGTTCATTTTACATCTTTGTCAATGCAGTATAATCAAGCATGATTGGGCGTGATTGAGGATGATTAGTCCTCATCATGTGGGTCCAAAATTGAGGCCTGATCACTCCCGATGAATAAAGCCTGTTCAGACGGGAGCAGCCGTGGATAATTTTTGCACACACGGAAAGAAGAAAACACTACTGGTTACTGAGAATGAGGACTGGGAAACGCAGTACTGCATGGAATGAATTTGAGTTTCAATGTATTCTTGTGATTCACAGTAAACATTGCTGTTTTTTCTTTTTTTCCGTGCGGGACTATTCCAGTGAATGCTCATCTTTTACATCTGAATCAAGTCAAGTTCAATTATGTTTAGCTTCTTACAAGACCAGCGAGCAGCGGATGTACGTCATTAGGACCTCGTGCACGGAAAAAATAATTTAGCTACAGCAGCTAAGTAGCTAGCACGGACACGGAAAGCCATTAAATTGGCTCCTGCAGCTAAATTTTAGCTGTTAGAGTAAAAAAATTTGCATTTCTGGTCTATTTATTTGCGGTAACAGCTAACATTAAGCTGCAGGAGCTAATTTAATGGCTATCCGTGTCCGTGCTAGCTACTTAGCTGCTACAGCTAAATTATTTTTTCCGTGTGTAGAAAGTCACATATGCTACTATCAACAATATCATCAGGTTGGAAGATAACAATTCATACCATTTCGATTGACGCTAGGGGATATGCTATATGCACAAGAAAAAATTCAATTTTTCAACTCCCTCTGCGAACAAAGCGTTTATTTCTAAAGCTCAGAGGAAAATGTTCATCTGTAACTGCCATTCTCTTATACTTCGCTTTTCTTCTGGCATATGAAAAATGTACCTCGCTCTCTGCATGGAGAACATTTCTCTCTCCTAACCCAGAAAGGATATTCTTCAAATGTGATAGGGTGTTAAAGAAACGCTCCTTCTCCTCTTCGTAGGAAAATACATCTATGAAGTTCAACATTGTAAACGCAAACAATCTACGACGGACTTATAGAATGGACTGGAAAAGAAACGAATACATCTCGCAATACACGAACAGGTTTTATCTGAATCATCATATCTCATCACAACGCGCTCGATATCACACAATCTACATTCATTCATTCATTTGATATTTGTGTTGAAATTCCTGACCTACGAAGAAACTGCTTTGGAATGTTTCTCGTACTGCATCTTGTCTTCCTTTCAGCCATTCGAACATTCCAAGTGCTTTTATGTGTCCTTGATAACATGATATTTGACGTCTTGGAAATTTCATTGTGAAGAAAAATGGCATACGCTTATGTACACAAGATGTCCAAGAATGCATATTTGTATTCTAATGTGACATTCGTCATGCGGAACATCTTCCTACGTGGAATTTCATTACGAATACTTCTACTCTTACGATCATACATGAGAATAGTTGTTGATCACAATTCAGTTGATTTATATATACGTATATATGCATTTCTTCCATTCTAAGAGAAAGCACGTGCTTGGATCTCTATGGAGTATAATAAAACGTTCAAGTAAATAGACTGAAAATTCCTAATACCGTTTTTACACAACTTTTTTTCTAGGTATAACCCTTCGGTTCCAATCCACTGTACATATATATATATATATATATATATATGTATACATATAACTATGTATAAGAGTGTATGTATAGAAGTCTGAAGTACATTGGTCCAAAGAGATTCACTTGCTCGATCTGAACGAGCGTTAAAATCCAAGGAACGTTGGCATTCCAGATCCTCTGCGATTTGAACGCGCTGAGTACCGATTTGCGTCAACGCATTCTCCATTCCGATTTCCACTTTTCAATTTCCATATCCCTCTCTACCTGACTTTTATCAAATCATTCCCAAGGTTGGGGAGTTTCAAGACTATTACGAGATAAATGAGATAAAGTCGAATTCACTTTGGATGTGAATGAAGTAATTCGTCAGTTATAGGAGTGCTATCGTGAGTCATCGTCGTCATGAAAGAAAGATAGATAGATATTTCATTTTATAATCAACAGCAGTATTCCGTGTTGTGAAAGAACTATTCACATTTTGAAGGGATGAATAATACAAATAAATTCAGATGTTGGTTAATTGCGATGAAATCCAACAATAATTACAGCCCAATGTAAATCAGATCAGTATATGGGATGAAAAACTGGGTGAATGGGTGAATCGAAAATCAAAAAGTGCATCAGAATAACGGTGTGGGGGTATCACTATAAAAAATAATCGGAATTTTCTTGCACGTGAGGATGTGAATATTCCAGCCACGTATAAGAAATATATATTCCATTACCTGTATATGAATTTTCCTTATACTGTTATTAGAAATCCGACGTGCATCGGAATTTTCCGAGGAAGAGATGGGGAAGAGAAATTAATCGCGTATAACATGTACTTGAAAGTTCTCACCGAAAGCCAGCGAGACTCCGCAGCTGAAGTCGTAGCCTGCTCGCTTTCGACCCGAACGACCTGGGTTCGATCCTGAGTGCGGGTGTTGTGCAGTGACATATTTTTTGCCATGAATCTATAGGAAAATTATGAACCAATGATAGTATTTTCACTTTCGCGACGCATGGAAATTTTTCGATACAATGTATATGTTAATTACTCAACACACATGCATAGGGAATTTCCGATGGAAATTTCTTACAGTGTGGAAGTCAAGTCACCTCGCGTTGTTCGACAATATACAGTATTTCATCTGTGATATTAATAAATGAGGTTCGAGCGGAATTGTTCTTGATGAAACCACGCTGAAAAGGATCAGAAGGATCATGAACCACTTCCATCAATATTTGAGTACACTCGTTGGGTGCAGAAATTGAATGGAATTCATTAAAATTTTCTAAAGCCTCAACTTCAGGAATAAGTAAGATATGAGAAAATTTCCAAGCTCTCGTAAACGTTAAGGTGGGGAAAAATCTGTTGAAAACTTCAAAAAGATAAGGAGCAATATCAAGATAGCAAATCGAAACGAATTTACTAACTAAACCTTGAAGTTCGGCGCACAATAGATTGCGTGAATCGATTAAGAGGTTACGACTCTGGAACAGTTGGATAGGGGAAAGGAAATAGACAGTCGTCAAAGGATCCTGTTGCATATGCAGCGAATGAGATTGATTAGCTCGAGGAAAAATAATTTGGATCCAATGATTTTAATTTTGATGAGTTAAATCTGCTCCTCCCAAAAATTCTTGACGCTTAGAATTTATCTGAAAATGAGGAAAACGGAAATCCGATGCATATAAATTCAGATTCAGTTACGTGAAATTTCTTCTCATGAATCTACTTAGATTTGAATAGATCTGCATTTTCCATTTTTTATATCTAAGCGATCTAATTAGATCTAGGGAAATCTGAATTATTTCTCCTGGAGAGGTGGATCGCCTCTACAAACTACACTGCGAGAAGAATCAGCTTATTCCTAAGAACTTATTTTTTCTCTCAGTGTAATGTGAGATAACATATTGAATCTTAATCTTAGGTAACGTTCTGCCCATATAGTCTATATATATAACTAAGTCTTGGTGTAATATTCAATCTTGTGGAGGTAAATTGTCAGTAGCATATATGGATACACTTCATTGAATTGTCAGTAATAAGAAGAAAACATGATGGAGCCAGAGAATACATTCTCTCCTAAGCTTCTGATATTACCTCCAGCACATGTGCTTCCAAACGTCGAGTCAGGATTGCGCTGAAGTTATCAACAAGTGTATGCAAATCATTGAAAGCGAAGTGATTACGGAAAGATAGTTCAAGCTGCGATGGTAATAGTTGTTAAACTAATCTGATGTAGCATTTGCACATAGAAAATATAGCAATAACATGTAGAACAGGGGGAAAAAATTGGATGGAAATGAAGTCATGATTCGAGGAGAATGGAATCTTAAAGAGAAAGCAATAAAAGTACACGAATTTCGAGGATTTTTTTTTCTCCATTTCAAATAAATATTTCTGAGAATGGCCTGAACGTATTTTATTCTTCCATTCTTGTATCAATAGAGGATGAATTCGAATCCACAGCCTTGCCAGTTCATCTGAAACAGAAACAAGCTGTAAATAATCTCAATCATTGAATTCGAGGCGTTTTGTTGATTTTCGTTTCCCAGAAAAACAACCATCGATAACAAAATAGCAACCGCTTGAAAAAATGATTGAACGCGTCTGCTCTTGGTTCTCCGCTTCAATGGGAGAACAAAATATTTATAAATCAATTTTCCACCTAAATTGCTTCCTCTTGGCCCCACATATTAAATTTCCTCAGAATCTCACAGAAATTCATGGGAATTGGTTCACCCGATGAAGCTGTTAAAGCACTAGAAAAACACATTCCAAGTTCGATCTTGAAGAAAATCATTCTATCGATATTTGTTTTTGACAACTCGAAGATCTTATTCACTAAGTCTGAAGGTATTTCAGGTAATGAGAAAAGATCCAAGCGCTTCAGTTAACTGTTTTCTAGCCGGCGGACGGCTTCACTCAACAGATTGTAAAATCCTACCTAGACTACTTTGGATATGGAAACACGGATGCCAGTTCCTGCTTTTTTCTACTTCCGTCATTGGCCGTTCCATTCAACAGCTGTACGTGATACGCTGATCCATCGGAAAAAAGCAGAAGGCTGGCAACGCTGTATGGAAACATGATTTCACCCCCGTGTTCTCAACACTTCAAGAACACAAATTATATGGAAGAAAAATTTACTCCTTCGTTGTCATGCACGATAACCTTCCTCCCAATCAATTACGTTGACACATCCTCTAAGTATCTCAAAATAGACGAGGATCCAACCAATCGGAGATCTCGTAGTACAATGAGATGGGTTAATCAAAATAGGATTAATAATGAATTCAAACTGGAATAGAAGATGACATAAATGGCCAGCATTAATAAAGTCGGAATCTAGATCAATGTTCCGATCATTCAATATCAGACTAACTGAATGAACTATCATCATGATCAGACATATAGCAAAAGCGAAGAAAATTTAAAGCTCATCCAGCGCCTCGAAATCTTGGCTTCGGTGTTGGACTCGACATTAATGCACTCGCGTAATTGAACTAACATCAATGCTCATATATTAACACACGCGCGCATTCCCGAGTAGAAATTCAAATTGGATGTTCGATCAAGACCAGATCTGGAAAGCCTTATCTCAAATCAGGCCCTGATATGGAATATAACGCACCGGTGTATCAGAGCCCGATGTAATGAACTTATGATAGGGCATGCCAAATTACAAACCTAGCAGGGCCAGATCTGGTGAACCCTATTCAGGCGTATCACATCATGGCCTTACCAGGACCAGATCAGGTGTGCCAAAATAAGGTGAGCCCTAACACTGCCCGATCGGACCCATAGTGAACATAAGGCTGTCCATACAATGTTTCTGCTTGGGTTGACGTTGCATTTAGTACCAAAGTAAAAGTTTCGAGACGCAGGGTGAGCCTTCAATTTTCTTCCAATATGGTGTCGGTATGGTCTATCCAGTTAGTGTAGAGATCAGTGGATTCAGCGATCTGACCAGTGCTGCCAGATTCGAGGCATATACCGTTTTTGCCCGTTTTGAACCCTCGCTCAATTGTTGCTTGATACAATCGAAAGGAAGATGCAACCATATTTTGTAATTCAATATTCAATCATCATTTGTCCAATGAACAAGGTCTTAGGATATCGAAATTTCAATGTTTGATGTTGCAAAATGTAACGAGAGTGCCCCTTTTTCCTCGGCGCTCCCTTCTTAGATTCGGCTCTGGATGGCGGACACGCGAGGAAGTTGAGAGTGGCAAGTGGAGTATTTCATATGCCAACTTCACATTCACGTTGTAATCGGCCGTTTTTCATGTAAATTCGCTCGCTAGCGATCATTATTCTTAAAAGCAAAATGTGTCTCTGGGACGTTTTATCAACCTCCCATAAACGTTCCAGTAGTACGTTTTGCTATCCGGGATAATACTTTTTGATTATATCCTATTTAGTTTTCAAGATTTTATTGTATCAAGCAAACTCTTTTACTCATTCAGTTTTCCTATTTCCGTTATATGTATGTTACAAGATCACTTTATTCAAACCGTTTTGTTTCACTCTGATTTGATGATCTGTGACGAGGATATCCCACTCCTGATAACGAACCTTGGAATTCCGAGGAGCCAGAGCCATTTCTGGGGATCAATTATTTTATTAATACTGATCAATATTATCAACGCACTAATTGACAAAACGTAACGTCGCATTAATCACATGTAAATCCACTTTCCATATCGATGGACCAAATTTTTGGTGGACATATGAAGAAATCCGTTGTGACAGCTCATTACTTTTTTACTTCACTTCTTCCGCTGTTATGGGTGAAATAATCACAGCTACAGCTATTCATTAGCTGTCTAAGTTAGAGTTCGTAGTTGTCAAGGTACATTATGGTGAGATATTTTTACTACGGGAGCTATACTGTGAAAAAATTTTGGTAAATTCAACGGAATTTTTCGGGAAATAATTATATCGATCCCCTAGTAGAAATTTGATCAGGCATTCCCTATTTTTGATGAGGTCTTGATCAGGTTAAAATCCGGAAACCGTGAGTAAGGAAAATCTGATGAGGCCCTCACAAGGAACTTATCTCATTACCTTGATAGGATTTAGATAGGGTTGTAACTCAGGGGTACAATAGGGTTCGGATGAGATTTCCATGAAATCGAGCGAAATAGGGAAAACCGTAACGAAACCTGGTGTGGACCTGAAAGGAAATCAGGCATACCTCATCAGCCCCTGGGATTTTCCAATCCAAAATTTCTACTACCCGAGCAAGCGTTATATCAGCACTCGCTAGGCCCTTACAAGTCCCCCGCTAGCCACTAGACTCCTACCCTAGTAGAAATTTGACAGGGAATTCTCTATTAGAAGCATGGCCTTCGTAAGGCTGCAATAGGGAACCCCTAATCAAGAGAAACTTTTAATTACCTTATCAGGTCCTGACATGGCATCCTGTTTAGGACCTTACAACAATGTAACGCAATTGATTGCGTTGTTGATAAGTCCCAGTCAGATTTTCCTCTTCAGTAACTCAGACATGGTATTCCTATCAGAACCTGATCAGGATTGCCTTGACTCAACCGTATTTGAATTGTGAGGTAACTGTCAAGATATCTTGATCAAGACCTGATCAGGATTGCCTTGGCTCATCCGTATTTCAATCATGTGATAACCGACAAGACAGCCGAATCAGGACCTGATCAATTCAGAACGATGAATGTATCAAACTATTCAGAATTTTTACAGGACTCATGAGAAATTTACCTGTCTTTTTCAAATGTTCAACTGAGGTCTATTTGGATCATCAGTAGAATTTCTTCTGTTAGGGGAGTTTCAAAAAATTTTATGAAAAGTGAATTCCATGGAAATTAAATTGGATGTTATAATATAGCTTAGATAGGGTCGTGATTGGGAATTCCGCTACCACCCGGATCAGGTCCTGATTGGGAATTTAATTCCTACCTTGATCAGATCCTGATTGGGAAACGTTTGGTTTTCTTGATCAGGACCTTGTCTTTTCCCTGCGTTATATTTTTGTCAGGGCCTTATCGGATACTCAAGTCAGGCCCTGAACAGAAATCAGGCATGCCTGATCTGGACTTGATGTTTTCCATATCAAAATTTCTACTAGCGTAGCCCTTGGCTAGATTTTTGCAAGGCCCTAGACAGTTCCATGGATGACGTTGCTGGGATAGGCTCACAATGGGTGAAAATTCCTAAAGAATCAGTCAGTTCGTCGTGTTTTTCGGTACACTTACTGAAAAATCGGTATATTTACCATATTTTTTTTGCCATAACCACCAAACTTTCTGTAATTTTCTTGAGTTTTCCTTCGGGTCAATTGCTGCCCGAATTATCGAGCGTTTCCTCAGTCACTTCACTGATTGTTTCTAGTGTATATTCCTTACTGTTACAGCCAAAAGAATGGTTGTGATATCTGGAAAATAACTCGTCCAACCAACTTTCAGCTATCCAAACATCAGTCAAATATTTTTTTGGAAAGATTCGGAAATATCTTGTTAACAATGAAAATAAAATACTGTACAAACGACGTTTCATATTCAACTGATGATACAACAAAAAAAACAACAATCATTCTAATAATTTTTCATTCATGGGAAGAATATATACATGAAATTTAGATCGCCATTGGACTTCTAACTCCAATGGGAAAATGAAACCTGGTTCTATTCCTTCTGTCTTGAATTCATGGGAAATCGCTTTATGCCGACTGCATTCATTACCCTCTTGTGTACTCTCGCAGCCTAAATGCCGACCGTTAACGTGGTGAGAAGATTCAACTCAATTCACTTGTTAGACGCAGATTCGAATGGAAGAGATGAATGAATTTGTAGTTGGTTTTTTATTTTATTCACAGCTGGAGAGGAATATTTTACATCTCAAAATGTTCGATGGGGACGTTATCAATGAAATTAGTTCAACGTTTTCTATCACAATTCACAAATTACACTGAGAGAAATTCATAGTTCAATTTACTATGGAATGAAAGGAATGAGGGAGCGTACTGACTTCCAATGAAATTCACTATAATATAATGAAATTTACTATGGCGTAACAATAGAAACCTGATCAAGTTAACAATGTTTTACATTAAATTTCATCAGCAGTCGGGATGTTCCCCATCCTTATATTCCATATTCAATTCACCAATACATTCATCTCAGTGTATTTTTATTCTTGATTGGAATTTTTATGTATCAAATTGTTGAGAACAATCATCATCATCGAAAAATCTGATTATCCCGCTGATTGAACTTCTAATTTGACCCCGTATGAATGGTACAAATAAATATTTATTTGTCCTGTACCAAAGGAATATTTTGTCAATTCTGATAAAAAATATTTATTTCTTGTTCAATTTAACAGTTTGACCACACTTGCATCGGTACACTGAGAGAAATTATTTCGCTGAAAAGTGATCAACAAAAGTATTTTGATATTCCACCAGAATTTTTGTTGTGTCAACAAAATTTCTTCGTTGGAATGATGAAAATTTTTGTTATTATAACAAAGAGTTGTTACTATTCTGATCAAAGAATTTCCTTCACACAACAAAAATCTTGTTTAAGCAAAATTCTGTCTTTCATTGATCGCATTTCAACAGAATAATTTTTTCCAGTATACCAAGCTCATTTTTCCTTCCTCCGTAGAAACTTTTGAATTATAAAGCGAAATCTACTAATTTCATTGTTCCAAATCGTGTATTCGTCGAACATCCAGCACTTGAAAGTATCATTCCTACTGATGAGTTTGAAAGTAATATAATTGAATGTAATTTAACATGCACTTACGTTACTCCGAATCCACTAAACTCCGTTCCTCTTATGGAATTAAACGTAGTTTGAATTTCATATGCTTGGACATTAAAATTGATGTCTCAATGTTCCATAGAAGTCGAATGAAAATTGACAGTAATGCCTCTTCAATTTGAATGTAGAATATGAATAACTACATTTCAATTGTCAAAACTATTGGGCCGAGACCTCAAATAATGTTTCATATACTTGGGTCGCTATCGGAATGTGAATATAAATTAACGAATAAATGTTGAAACAATTTCACTTGCTTGGGTCATTTGGGATCTTTATTCAACCCATTATAATTGAGTTCCTGTACCAAGCACATTCCCAGCCAAGAATAAACGTTAAAACGGTTATGGGATGTTTATAAAGCGTGGGGAAGATTTTCTAAACATTGAAATAACATGTGTCTAATTATTGGATCCAGTCATCGATTTTCAACAATGAATCAGGCATAAGAGCACACGGAAAGACCGGGTCTGTTAATATTTAGAAAGAATTTATAAACGTTTAGAAAAATGACTGTCAATTTAGGGAAAAAGAGGATCGCTGGAAAACATTCGTAGTGAGTCTACCGAAAATTCGTAGTCAAAATATTAACAGTTGATAGTTTCATTGGTATTTTTCACAGTGAAACTATCAATTGTTAATACATTGACTACGAATTTTTAGTAGACTCACTACGAATATTTTTCAGCGATCCTCGTTTTCCCTAAATTGACAGTCAGTTTTCTAAATATTAATAGACCCGGTCTTTCCGTGCGATAGTACAATGGTTGTTTTGATCCTCGTACCGAGCCTGGGCGATGTGCAGGGGCTATTCTTCGAAGATTGAGAGTGTATGTATGATTACCGATTGTTTATCGAAAACAACACCATAATGTCAGAACACCTTTATCCGAAATGTTTATTCTTGGCAAAGTTGGAATTTTTTCGATCACGTCAGTACACGCAAGGGTAAATGTTCTATTAATTATGTTGTTCATCCATCTATTCACTTATAATTTCACATAAAAAGTGTTAATGCAGGCATTGTAAAGAATGTATGTCCATACACACGCAAAGCTAGTGGCGAGCATTTGATTAACTACTCATTGTAATATCCTTTCTCCTTCTCTCTCGTAAGCTCATATATATAACGATTCATGCAGAATTAATACGAAACGATAATTATGGTTTCATGGATAGAGTATTCTGAACGCTGAGCGAACAGTTTTGTTAACCGCATTGAATCTGAAGGTTCAAATTATAGCTTGATGTTTGATTTTTCATCTGATTTATGTCATTAATGAAATACACTGGATATGAACGATAATAAACTATGAATACCATTATCGAGATATTGAAGTTTCATGACGTTATTTATTGTATACAGTTCTTAGAATTCACGAAACAGCGTTTTTCGATTCCATTGTATATTCAAACACATTTTCCTGACACATTTTGTATGCATACGCATGTGGACAGAGAGAGCGAGAGAGAGAGAGAGAGAGAGAGAGAGAGAGAGAGAGAGAGAGAGAGAGAAAGAGAGAGTAAACCAAGTTTATTGAAGGAAAGGCAATTTCACCTCCTAACCGTATGGAGTCTATTTCGCTGGGTGGAAATAAGTGATGTTAAGTGTGCGAAAGTATCAAAGGTATTACGTAGTTAAGGGAATGGCAACTTTGGGACTCGAGCCAATTTTTTTTCTTGCGCTTTATTTGCCTCATGCGGATAATCAAATTTTTATCAAACCATTCACGAGTTGAATGTGAAGAAGAGTTTGGCCGAAATCCCGGTATCGGTGTATTCTTTTAACCGTGAATTTCAATCAACTTCTATCGTTTTCAGCTCACCAAAGTTCCGGTGGATTGATGAATTATTGGAAAATTTTGTTATCAACATTCTATTCAAGTTTCGTATTTGGATCTATGCATGAATGGTGTGATCATCATAATCCTGGGTTCATGAAAATACATGTTATGTATTGGGAACGGGAATCGTGAACAGATCAAAGGTACTAGGTTCTAATGAATCTCATTGAATCGAGACATGAATTACGTTCGATACGTGAATTAATTCCCTCGGTATTGTCTTATGACGAGTTCTGGAGTTAATTTACTGTATTACGAAAACCAATCTTCTCGCTTGAAAAATAATTATTCAGTAATTGAATTCAATGCTCAAAACGAAGAGCAATTGACTCACTGGTGAATCCAGTTGTTAGCCAAATGTAGTAAAATTAGATCAATTCCCACTAGAATACTTGTACTCGTAAATTTCGTTCAAGTATAATAAAATTCAAATAAGAGTTGGATATTTTCTCACAATCCGCAAATCGAATTCATAAAAATCCTTCTTCGCAAAGTGAGATGAATTGTCACGTATATGTACAGTCGGATGAAAGATATTTCGTCAGAAAATAATGGAAAAGATGACGTGTATGTATCTTTTTTTTCGGATGAAAGAAAAAAATATCAAGAGACCGAAGCAGTTCGCTTGTTATTGCCGAAGAGTTTTAAGTGTGAGTTATTCCTGAGATAAGATAACGTTGAGAGCATCTTCAACGACGTATGTGTGTCCAAAAACGTTCGAAGAATAGGATACGATGATGATCCATATCCCTGCAAAGAATCTCAGTATGAAAGAGGGCCCTCATACAAGTATACGTTCAAATAGAAGAAAAAGAGGAAAGAGTCGGTACAACAAAAAAATGGGGCAACTAGGGTGATGGAGGAGCGAAAAAATTGCTGGTCACGACAGAACGATCGATCCTGAAGGAGAAAAAAGAAGTCAGTCCAATATTTTTCGAGAAACTCCCTTTCAAACACCGTTGGAACGGCGTACTTATTCTGATTTTTACCCACGCATGAATGTAAAATGAATCCGGTTTTGACATTTCGTTCCTCGCCTTCCTATGTGTTATTGAGATGAGGAAAAAAAGAGGAAGCTATTTTTCAATCCCTCCGAATCATTCTCGGTATTCCCGCGATCTGTTTTGTGATTGAAAGAAACGCAGGAGTGAAACGATGATGCTGAGTGTCGGTTAGCGATGAGGAAGATTTATCGTATTGGAGAATAGTTTGCAATAAAATAGGTGAATTGACTGTTCAGTTGGATCCTTGTTTCAGTTTCAGGAAAATAACAGGGATTTTTCGAAACCGATTTTCATAGATTTGACTACTTTTATCGCTATTTAAAAAAATAAATGAGACAAATTTTCGTGGAAAGATCGAACTCGAAGGCATGATAGATCATCTCAATGGCGAGAATAAATTTCAAACTGTTTCAGCTGTCCAGAAGTATGAAACTGAAGGATTCTAATAATCAGTTTCCATATCACTACTTTTCCTCAAGTGACCGATCTTGTTCCGTTCTCTCCTATCATAGCTCTCAAAGTTTTAAGATAGAAAATATCTACTATCCATATTGTATGTTATAAGAAAAGAGACGAAGTTCTTGAAGACATCCGATGGGTCGATGTGTAGACTCTTGAAGATACGCTATTTCGTAACGAGATACCTTGAAGAGTTCTTGACAAGCTCTTTCCTGTACTGCATTAACCGGATAGTTGACCTCCTGTAAAGAAATACGATATAAAGATTATGTGTATGATATATTCATACCTTCTCAAACATTCGTAAACTTCGCTATTTGGATTTTTGAAAATGAATACGAGAATTCAAAAACACACTTGTTATTCAACGGTACCATGCATTTGGATGTTTGATATATTTAGCGTTAACGTGGATAGATAAAGAAACGAAACATCATCGGATGGGGAATGAGCGAGTTATAGCGATGATACGGAATAGGCTGGTAGAGCGAACGCTAATTGGACACCACTTGCTTTCACACCTTCTCTATTCTCAGCGGTCGAAAACAAGGGATAGCAACAACGAGCCTGTTGTATCCAAAGTCCGGAGTTCATACCTCGGTTAAACTCGCCAGGACTAGTGCTGTCTGGTACATGGTAGCCAATAAACTTGCTCACTCAGCATTGCAAATAGCAGAGACAAGCCCGTGAAACCACGGTTATCGTTTCACGTTAATTCTAGTACGATTATTTTAACGGTAAAAAGAAGAGCATGCAAATACCAAGCAAGCGTTATAATTGGTACCGAATTAACCGTAATACTAAATTTGTAGATACGTTTGTAATGCTTGAGATTATCTGTTGAGATTGTATCGCTCTTTGTTGACTCTTTATTCACGTTATTAGGAGATGAAAGGAATCTCAAAGATTATTCAGTTATTCGTTTGTTGTTGTTAATCGATCTGTTCTCGATCAGAGAATCCCCGTAAATGCAACTAGAACAATAATAACTGATTGTTGAATTCATAAACTTTATTTGTTCTCACTTGAAACCTTCATCAGTTTCAGATCATTTTTTTTCTCGATGGAAGATAATGCACATAGTTTATCAAGAGCTCTTTGTCTTGGCAAGCTCAGCGTATCAATGCTCTAACTGAGATACTCACGATAGGACTCGTGCATTCGTCTTTTTAATCTGAACAGGAGAACAATGCCTTTGCATGGAATCTCGATCACCCTTGGTGAACGCAAAGCTGTCTGTCCAGCTCGTGTTATCGTGCTATCTAACTGTTCTATAACCTTTCCTCCTCGGTAAATACTGAAACTACGCTACGTCGCTTGGGAAAGTAACATGAATCGAATGAACTACATTCTGCGACTACGAAAACCAAAGTTTTTCGCCAGAGCAAAGCTTAGTTGCCTAGCATTAGGCGTGAATACCTGAATGGTGAGGAGAAAGTCATTCGATGTAAATTAGGATTTCAAGTTTAATGCTGATAGACAAAGTTACGGAATGAAAATATCGCTTCCCATATAAAAATCTTCAGGCTCCGTCAATGCTGACGACGGAATATAGCTAGACGCAAGGCTGCCAGCCAAAGCTAGGCAATCTATGTAGGGACAAGGATGGTTGACAATTGTATTAACTGAACATTGTACCAATATGGTAAGTCATAAATCGACTTCATTGATCCATCATTGATCATTGGCTGTGCCACGCTTGGCCCACCCTTCAACCAATATTGCTTGAAGGAAAAAGCATGCTTTCAACAGAGGCTCTCTAGGGCTTGGCGGGACACTGCTCCGAGCATTAGGCAACTCTGAATGACAATGGATTCTCATGTTGCACCAAGCATGGGTCGTAGCTTGGTCCAGCTTGGGCAATAGTTTGGCTCAGCTTGGGCGATGGCCTCGCTCAGTTTAGACGTTAGCTTGACTCGACTTGAGTAATAGCTTGGCTAAGAGTGAAACTTCCTTCTCAAACAGCAAATTACAATAACTCTCACCAGAGTAATGCTTGTTTCCTGCGAGTGGCGAACCAAGCATTCAATCAATATATAAGTCTCCTTTGAAGATTCCATGACAGAAATAATTCTTCATCTGTTTCCAGACCCGCCTACTTCTACGCCAGGACCACCGGATTTACGTCATTCATCAGTTTAAACTAATCAGAAAAATTACATGTTGAAATTCTCCGACATTCATTTCGTTCAATCGAAATGATAGAATGGATTTTTTATTTTATTTTCAATTACAATAAAAAATAAAAGTGACCATTGGCATGAGATGGGCGCAACCCTGCCGCAAGATTGCTACAGCGTTGGCTCATCCTTGGCGAACAAATTTTTGTATGGTCTGCCATTGACGGCATATGCTATCACAACCCTGTTTCCAGTGTTGGGTCTTGATTGTGGAAACAAATGGGCTGAGGCTGAAATGATGTTATCATTTCAGAGTTGCGCCATGCCTGGTGGCCTAGGCTCGGCCCATCTTGGTGAGCCTTGCGGCAACCTAGCGCCCATGGTCAATTTTTACCTGGGTTCCGGTATAACAATGATTTGTGGTGATCCTTAGCTCTTTCCTAGGTCTGAATAGATCTGGAAAATCTCACAAACCATTTCTATCCGTTATGTTAAATGGGATATTGCTAGAGAATTCATCATGAGCTTGCTCCGTTAGCGTTCCTGCTCCAGTGTGCATCAACATTGAGCTAATTCCAGCCCATTCTTGGCAAATGCTGACCAATTTCGCGCTAGGAAAGGGCTGAAGTTGACTCAATGTTTGTGCACACATGGGTACATTTGGATATGGATTCAGAGTTCTGCTTGAAACCACTTGAATTTCCACTGGGGACCCATGCTACCCTTCATGCTGCCACCCGAGACCCCTCAGGTTCCTGTTCGGGACCGCTCAAATTTTTGCCAGACGGAAACCCGAGTCCACATGTGAAGTTAGGAATTCCGTCGATCCGGGAACTTTTAGCTGGGTCGCTGCGTTTGTATCTTAGAAATCTGAATGAAGCTCGCTATTAGATAATAGGAAATGATAGAAGAATCCTTTGCTAAACTAACAAAAAATTCGCTGTTTGAGCAAAAGGTACATGATGAAACGACATTTCGCTGTCGCAGCCAGTGGTTTTCCTTACATGAAATAGCTTATACTCAATTTTCATATTCATCCCACCATCCTCTTCCAAAACAAACTGATATCTAGCAACGCGATGTCCTTCTGTCTCTCGGGTTTATTTGTATATAACCGTCTCGAAGTCGATTGTTGGATTCCTTTGTTCTGCTTCCAGCTATCCATTTGTTGAAAGAATTATCTTACGTTCCGTGCATTAAGTTTCATGGTATCATCCCTTTGAACGAGTGAAAACTGAAGTACCCACAACTCAGTGATGTCTGGTCGAGGTTAAGATTTAATTAAGATTGAAATAATTGCGGTATGTCATGAGATTATTTCGTCTCTCGTCTTTGTTGTAGAATTTATTTTCAACACTTCTCGTAAAATGTTTGCATAAACAACATGTAACAGGAAAAAAATACATCAGATTTCTCTCAATTGGTGGAACACCACAAAGTTTTTGAATTACACGAGCAGGGTTTGAAAAAACCCGACCCAGGCCGGTTTTTTCGGGTTTTTTTTTTACAATCAAGTGGATTTTCGAGACCTTTTTGGGGTTTTTGGGTTTATGTGTGTATTGTAATTTGGCATTTTGGTTATTATTATCGGATTTATGTTTTCAATAGTTTTGAATAATTTATAACTTTGTTGATTTGAAATCCGAATTGATCGTTCGTTCATATCACGGTCTCACATCCCATATAACACACGAAGAATTCTTTCTCAAGAATATGAATAGAATTCTTGTGGTACTTTTTTCGAAGTTAAGTATTCATGAAGAATTCTGAAAATGTTCTATTCCACTAATATCAACGAGTTCTTCTGAATTGCTTTTCAGATCGTTTTATTACTCTCCAAGAACTCGTTAATGTAAGTAAAATAGGGTTCGCACTTTCAGAGTTCTTGATGAATTCATCAGTTTGGAAAGAGTTCAACAAGAATTTTATTCAAGTTCTGGAAAAAGAATTTTTTGTGTGTCATATGGGATACATTGCGGTTCATGTCACGTAAATTTGATATGACAAGTGAAATACGTAATTGAAATTCTACAATTATACTTCACATTTCAATTTAAGATTGTTCTTTAAATGATCTCGAAATATTTTGATATTAAACACTAATTATAGTTAGAGAGCTGGTGGGAATTTAGGTATGTTATCTGCTCATCGCTGCCGATCACACAGAATGAAGTTTACGTATGTACGATACTAGTAAACTGCTTCATAAACCTAGATAGCGCTGCGTTTGTGAAAAATACAATTTCGAAATTACAAAAAAAATAGCTTTTATAGATCATGTGCTCATGTCTGCAAATTGTAACGCGTCAACTTCTGATGAATTTGAGGTCACTAATACAAGTTGCAGACATTAAAACATTTGTTTTCTTATTTTTAGAATTTCTCAATCGCAAAAAAAAGTGGTGTATTAAATGATGTGTTCATTCATATATTTTTCTTTAATCTTTTTGTTATGATTTTTACTGAATATAAACGAACTCTGCAGAGAATTTTGATGCTCAGTCTTTTATGAATATATAAAATAATATAAATTGCATTTCAAAGCTGATCAAATATAATAATTCAACGGATATTGGTAACCAAATTAAATAATCAACAGCTGAGTTTGCACGTGTAGACTTATAGTACTATACTAGACCATCCAGAGCGATCCAGTAAGGGATATTTATCAATCAAAAATGTCTGCAAAGGTCGAATACACACTGAAAACTTCTGGCTTATATATTTTCATGTTTTTTAGGCATAAATCAGTCAATCAGCCAAGTTGCAGACATGAACAAATGATTTAATTTGATATTTTTCTTCTCGTCTTGAAAAATGAATAACTTTTAGTTTCAGAAACATTAAGGCTGCAGAAATTCATATTTGAGATTTTAATAATCAGAAGTAAATTATTATCAAAGTCTGCAAAATGAGCACTTCATTTGTTCAAATTTAAATAATAAATTAAAGAAAAAACATTCATTACTCATTAGATCATAAATGAACATGTCTGGGACTAGTATATTCCTACTATAACTAGCCGACTGTACGTTCTGTATAAAATGCAGACATAAACAAATCATTTAAAACAGGCCTGTTTTTTTGGTCATTTCATATTGGTATCAATTGAAACTGCAGAAATGGATTCTTTAGTTTGACTTGATGAAAAGTAATTGACGTATCATATCTGCACGATGAGCAGATCATTGAAAGAAAAATCCCACCAGCTTTCTAACTATTATATCCTATTTATGTACTATAAGATTGATTGGAAATGCATTTTATTCCACTATGATTCAATATTTATACTTAGTTATCCTTTGGATTTCACTTCACTCGCACTTCTTTCAGAAGTAATTTCTTATGTGCATAATCATAGAGGTAATTTTGGAATAATTCATTGTAATTAAAAAGAAACAGCTTCTCCGATACCTTTTTCCCTGTTTTCAGGGTATTTTGGAGTTATTCCTAGACGGCTTTTTCCAAACAAAACCCGGTGGTTGAAACTGGGCTGGGTTATTTTGTTCAAACCCTGTATACGAGTCACCATATATCTGAAAACGAACCGGAGAGTTCAGGTTTCTGATCGGATGAATTGATTCTTGTCTTGATATTATAATACAAAAAGTACGTCGTCCCAATCAGAAAAAACCGAAGTATGCCAATGTTGACAACAGGCGGAGTAAAGTGCCAGTATTGGGCCCCCAAGAGTCGGCTAGCACGTACCCAGTATGTAAAAGCGTTATCATTTCGGACAAATGCCAGTACTGCTGTAGTACAGACCACCAGTCCCCCGCCAGTCTTGGCCGGTACTGGCGCAGTACAGCGCTAGTTGTGAAATTGTGATTGGGCGTATTGCGCCGGTACTGAAGACCATTACCGATTACCAGTACTGTGCCAGTACCAAGTACCCAGTACGGAAAAGCGTTATCATTTCGGACAAATGCCAGTACTGATGCAGTACAGACCGTCAGTTCCCCGCCAGTCTTAGCCGGTACTGGCGCAGTACTGCACCAGTTGTTAAATTCTGATTGGGGTCAGTTGTTTGGAATCTTTGTTAATGAACAACGAACAAACTTCTGCACACGTTTCCCTCGTATTCAAATTTCCCTCTCCGTCTCACACGAATTTCATGTAACCAATTCTTACTTTTATGAGTAATCAAATAAAATTCTTCTTGCCCGTACTTTAACCACGAGCGGTTATTTCGATTTCATCTCAACGCTCTCGATAAAACTAATCAAATTGGATCACATTGAATGGAATACCTATCATCGTAGATTCGAGTTTTATTGACCGTTCAAAGAAAAGAGAAACCTCATAAATATATTTAAATATGTATTGAATGGAATACAGGAAAACGTAACAAGATGCATCGATTTGTATGAAAAATTGTGTACATGTACTGAATATAAAACTTGAATACCGTTTGTATCGACCCACTTTCAAAGGTATGAAGAGAGATCTGTCTGATTGTTTCTGATTAGACATAGTTTGTAGGAGAGAACGGGACATGGTAGGGTATCTTCGATACCCTTACAACCCTCAGGAAACAACTCCTTTTATCAGCGAATCGTGAAAATTTGTACCACTGTGGTGTATGATGTTTCCGTAATAGATTTTCCACTGTTCATTAATTATGAATCAAAGTTACATAAACGCAAAATTCGAAAAATTGACTAACCTCTTCACTAGTGGTTGGCGAAACTCATTCTTCTCTTTTGGCATCCATTTGAACATACGCGTGAACAGACTCTTCACCTTGATTTGATGAATTTTCTTTCAATTCTTTGAAGAATTTAACACTTGAAAAGCGGAATAATCTCTCGAAACGACAGAAAAGTTCCCTGTTAACGATGAAAGAATCAACCAAAATGGGGGAAAACTTTCCAAAATTTTCACAACGTATTGCTAAATCGGTACCCATTAACCCATTCGAAACAAACATCGATATCAAGAACATAGTCTCAAGAAGAAAATTGTTATATTCAATGAATGATTCTTATATTCACTTTGAATCCATGCTCAGAATTCTAATTCCATCGATCAATGACGTCAATCGTTTTGTTTTCAGCTCGTGGGTGGTGAATTCGACATGGAGTTAAACTTCGTGATCCAGGACGCTCAGAACATCAGACACATGTTGGAGCTTCTCGATCATTGCCCGCCAAATCTTCAGGTAAGTGATGCACGTAACTTGTAATCGGTCGATTACGTTAATTGAGCGCATAAAGTGCTCATCGTTCACTACATACGATGTGTATCATCAATTCCATTATCTCAATAATTCCCTCTTGGGTCAGCCGTAACAGTAACGAGGATAGAATGGATTTTCCATTCCATCCATTTTACGCTCGAATTCACACGAGAATTAAAGAAGTTGAAATTAAACGTTCGGTACCCGCCGACAATTTATAAAGTATTTATAAAACGTCGTTACGATTACCCGCAAATCACCGCCTTCCCCGCGAATCGTCAATTGATCGCTCGTCCGGGTACCGTTCAAATTCATTCCCCAATTCCCTTCGTTTTATCGCATTTCTTCTCTACGTCGCAACCTAATGTGACTCAATTAGAATGATTTTCTCGTGTGAATACCTTTAGAATGATTCGCAGGATGTTCTCGGGGGAACACTTTGGTTTCCTATAAATTACAAAATACGCTAGAAGTGAAAAAGGAAACTCCGTTCCGTACGCAATGGCCGTTACGAGCGGCGGCATAAAGTAAGCTCAATTTATGACCTCTGCTCTGTGTGTTCTCCCTAATGCAGTTTTATAGTTTCACGTATCTAACCTGTGTTTTCCTCCCTTTGCATTTTTTCTTTTTCTCTTAAAGGCCCGTCATGTACTAAAGTGAGCAATTTTCATTTCGTTTACCTGAGTTTAAGAGTTATTTACCGAGAGAACAATTCTTTTGGAAGACAAGTGAATCATTTTGTTCGGACGAATGATTGATATAGCCTCAAAAAGAAACTACATCGAAACTCAGTATTCTCCTTGTGAATAATTTTATATACATACATAGTTGTAGAATATACGTTGAATTCTAGTTCTCATCTACAAATGGATGGTCTTCCTTTCATGCCTTTGCATCGAATGAACGATGCGAGAAAATAAACACCAGCGGCAAAAACTTTGGTAAATAATGTGCATCGTTCAGGCACCGTGTTTCGGGATAAAAGAAGAAAAAAAATAGAGAAAACATCTTCAGTTTTCATTCATTTTTATTTTTCTCCCTTGTACTTGACAACGTTGTTGCTTCCTAAGAAACTTCCGTCTTTAAAGTAAAGATAAACTCAAGACTGAACGAACAAAATCAAATAGACAAGTTGCGAACATCTTTTTCATTTCTTTCGATTCTCCTCCATTAAGTTTGTTAGTCTCGGCTCAAGTAGGAATTTAGTGGAAGCGGAATATCGGTGGGCGAGTTAGCGTACGATTATATAATTGGCTAATATCTTTTCTGTTTGTATCTCCTGGAATCCTATGTAATCTCGATAATCACGTTGGATTTATCCAACGCTGTACCAACGGAAATTCACACGGAAAACCACGCTCCGACTGAGATAGAAATAGAAAATGAATGCCGAGAATGAATATCGTATTGGAAATTTCGATTCACTCCACACAGTGTCTTTGCGAACTTTTAGAGAGAGGTGTTGGTTACAGGAAATGGAGTTTGATGTTTATGCTTTCCTCCTTAATTAGAATTATCCAAGTTCTCGATGTCTCTCATCGAATCAGGTCATGATCGGATGAATATTTTGAGAAGAAAATAAAGAGATAATTGTACCACTGTGTCCAAAAAATAAGGTAACATAGCATTTATTTTCAAGAATCTTCATTTATTCTCCCAGACCAAGTTCATCGCCTTCAAAGTAACCCCCTGCCCCGGATACAATGCACTCATGCCAACGCATTTTTCAATCTTAGAGACAGTTCTTGAAGTCGGTTTCCGGGATGACGTTCACCTCTCTTTTCGATTCGGCTTGGATCTCCTCTATTGACTCAAAACGATGTTCCTGGAGCGATCTTTTGAGTTTTTTGAATAGCCAGAAGTCGCAGGTGAATAAGGTGGTTGTGGAACGATATGGTTCGAGTTATTCGCGGAATAGTCACGAAGAATCAATGCAGTGTGAGCCGATGCATTGTCGTGGTGCAAAAACCAAGAGTTGTCTCGCCACAATTCCGTTCTCTTTGGGCGAATAGCTTCACGTAAACGGAGCATAACGCTCAAATAATATCCTTTGTTGACGATTTGACCCGGTGGGAGGAACTCAAAATGCACAACACCACGAAAATCGAAGAAAACAGTCAACATAACCTTGATTTTTTAGCGACTTTGGCGCAGTTTTTTTGCTTTTGCCTCACCCTTAGCACGATATTCACTTGATTGATCGATTGTTTCCAGGTCGTAAGCATAAATTCACGTCCCATCTCCCGTAATAATGTCTCTCATCTTGTCCTGATAGTCAGAAAGCATTGTTTTACACACTTCAACGCGACAATGTTTTTCCAGGAAATTCAGTGTCTCTCCGGTACCAATCGAGATTTGACGCATCTGAGGCCCAAAACATCCTCCAAGATGGTATTGACTGATCATTTTGAAATGCTAACATCATCAGCAAGATCTCTAATTGTTAATCGACGATTTACAAGCACCAAATTTTTGATTTTTTGGACGTGAACTTCGTCAGTTGGAGTTGATAGTCGACCGGGACGCTTTTCGTCTTCGACACGTTCTCGACCTTCTTGGAACTCTTTATATCACTTGTAAAGATCTCTCTCCGACACAGTCTCATCACCAAAGGCTTTCTGCGCCATTCTCAACGAATCAGCAGCAGAAAATTCATCCCGCAAACATAACCATTGCTCAACAAATGCAGACATTATAAAAATCGAACACTAATAAATATTTCGATGTGACCCTTTGGCACGGATATCAAAGACAGTCTCACTAACTCAAAAATAGGAGCACTCCCCCAAATACATGTGCGCACAGAGTTGAAATTCAAATGTCACCTTACTTTTCGCACACAGTGGTATGAATGTGAGTAGTAATAGCTTATCATGAGTCAGACATGTTTGTTTTCATAAACCTATCCGTTTCTATTCGAGTTTTTCAACTTTTTTTATTAACATCTTGCTTTCGATTTCACTAACGAAGAGTAACACATGTCTCAGGATGTGAGGAAGACTTAACTCAGCTCATTTAAACATTTTGAGTTCATCCGACATGGGTATTATCAGAACCCAGTCAGCAAAATCCACCCAGTACTAGTATCCGATACAAGATTTCGTATTAGAATATTGGGAAATGAAATGAAATACATGAGGTGGTGTGAAATTTGCATAAATGTATCAGCTAGAGCATGGACGAATTGATGCCACATAGATAGGATGCACAATGAACTGCATTTGCCTGAAAAAAATTTGATAAGAGGTGTTACAGAAATTGTTGTCAGTCAACAAGTGTCACATTTTCATACATCCATTGGCGACTATGATATTTAAATTCCACTCTCGCGTTTTTGTCGTTTCAGCAAGGCACACTCTGCTTGCATTTTGATGATCTGAATGATGCTTGCTTCGTACACATATGCTGATATGTAACTTGATAATTTCATAGAATTTACAGAACAGATCAAACATTTGATCGTTTGTATAACAACTTCTACCTAACCGATAAGTATTGATCTTCATAAACGTTGTTTATCCAAAACAAGAGGACAGTCAACATTTCCTTCATATTTGCGTGAATTTTGAAGAATTTCTCTCGCACGAGATTGGAATATTCACATTTTGGATCTTCATAAGGTAAATAACGTGGACACATGAACATTAATACGCATCAGCTAACTAAAATTTTTCCATCCTCAATGAAATAGTTAATTCTTTCAATGACTCTTTGTGAGTCAAAGTACAATTTATCACAAAATTCCAGCGAACTGACCTTCAACAGCCAACGAAAATTGTAAAAATACGAGTAGAACGATAGTAGTTTGGATTAAACACATGTGAGCGAAAGGTGCCTCACTTGATATACAAGAAGAATGCCAACTGTTTTGGACATTACTCCTCCTTCTAGCTTGTGATACTGATGAATTTTATGGCAATGTTCAATCGAGTATGCATCATCCTCGTCGTGGAATTCTTTTCATCAGCACGGAAATTGGTATGATATCTTTAGCGTTCTCTGTGAAGACTTGATAAGAAAAATTCAATTCAAAAATGCTCACTCTGTGATAATCGGCCCAGTGCTGACTCGAGTCTATTCTAGCATCAGTAGACTTATGCAAGTATACAACTTTCACGACTAGGTCGGTGTTGCTGATCCATGTACGCCGAGCTATGGTAGGGCTTTCGCACTCTAACCTTGACCAAACGGTACTGATTCGATGCTGAACCAAGACTATCTCTCCTTGCAAAGCAATATAATTTGAAATCCGTCTAACAGTTGTGCCAATTGAAAACAATAATGACCCTGAATAGAAACAATTGTTTCCACCAAAAGTTGGCAGATGCGATTTTGCTAACACCAGGCCATTTGTCAACTCCGGCAATTTCCATATGGGGTTTGAAATGAACTTCTGAATTAATCTTGAACTTTGCCATCACGTTGCCGTGAATGTAAATATCGATCATCGATAAATCAAGAGTATTCAATCGTATAAATGTATTCAGTCCAAATTTTCTTGTCGTTGTTTGGTTTATAGACTCATATACTTTGATTTCAAGGAGGGAAAAACATGACATAGAAAAATGCATTTAGAAAGATCCCCAAACACACCCTATCATCAATTCTAACATCAAATGATTGTGATTTATTTTTTTTTGTCATACTTACCAATGTGTCGACTGTACGGTACGGTGAGTTTATAAATCACAAAGTTTCCCTCGTATCAAATTCACCGCGGTAAACGACAAATATCTGTGGTATCAAAAACTAAATGATGAATGCTGAAACTTGACATCCAATAAGATTCATATGGGATAATATTTGTCATTACGAGTTCGTTTATTGATTTATAGACTTCCATTCATTACGAAACAGGAATTTAAAAATCCTCGTGTCGTATATTCCATCATTTTAACGATCTTTTCAATCGGTCAGATACGGGAAAATAAATTTCAAAGATGTGACTTCAATTTGAATACCAATGAATCACGTCATGGTCAAGCTTACGCGAATAACGAATAAAATTCATTCGGAGAACGATATGAATGGACTGTATCGTATTGTGTATCAGTTATTAAAGTTTTCAGATACAAACTCGATATCGATGATTAATACGTATCCATCACATCCATTTCAATCAACTATAACATCGCACTAGCAATTACAAAACCGACAATTCGATTTAGACCCAATTTTCTCCTGTTTATTCCCCGATTAGACACAAAAATGTTCACATGAATTCTGATGTGGATATATGGGTAATTCTTCGAAGAAGGTACAATTTGGATATCGGAATTCCTCAAACTTCTTTTGTGTATTATAAGGAGAAATTTGATATCCATAACGGGCCGGATAAAATTTTAACATTCTTTGCGTTTTTTAAACAACTTTTGGTCCGCCATATCGGACCCACCATTTTCAATTTTTCATTTGCAATTCCGGATTCGTCATGAGCGGCTCCAAAAACCCCTCAGAGGTGAGTTTCAAGCGAGTCTACCACATGCATCACAATCAAGAGCGATGAAACGTGCCACACTGAGAAAAAGGTTTATTTCTAGTTCACAAACTTATATTTGCTTATGGAGAAATAAATATTCATTCCATACAAATCTATTATGGGTCTGTCAAAGATGATTTATTAACTATGAAGAAGCGGTTATTCTTACACTGAAAGGATTTTGTTGTAAAAATTACCGTGAAATTCCAGTAATCGAAGGACAAGTAAATATTTTTCAAGAAATTACTGTGCAGCCTGTAAAAATGAGTGAGTTCTTGAACAGTTGGGAGTGATATTTTCTATCAGTTTCACGAAAAGCACAGTGATATTTCTAAAAATTCTCACTTATCCTTCGATCACTGAAGTTTCACGGTGATTTTTTAAATAAAATTCTCTCAGCTTATTGAATATTGCTTGTTTATTATCAACAGAAGGAATATTTATTTCCTCATAAGCGAATATACGTTTGTTAATCATGAATAAACCTTTTCCTCACTGTAGTCGATGACGTTTTGCCAGTTGATGACGCAGAAATAATATCAATTCTATAGGAAAAGGGAAAGTGTTTCCTTCCATCATTAAATTTTTCTACATTGATGTCCACTACATGAACACAATCACACAAGATTCAATATTTCAAGTTCAGCTATCCATGGATTGAATCTAAATATTACCTGCCAGTCGATGACGATTATTCGATACCCTTGTGAAATTCACAATTTTACATGCGTAATCAACGCGAAGTGAAAAGTTGAGATCAATTGTGTTGAATGTGCGGTACCTCTCAAATTTCGAATTATCGAATCCTGTTGTGTGACCAACTTCGAACCATTAAATTTAGAAAATAACCACTGTTTATAAATATGGCAGTCGATGATACAAAGTTTTGCACGGAGAAAAATTTGTAGTTAAATTTACTATGGGACTTTGTAAGCGAGGAACAGACTGAACTCACGATGAAATCTACTATGACGAGACAATAGAAACATGATAAAATCCACTATGTTTTACAGTAAATGCCATTGGAAAGTCAGTCTGTTCCTCGGGCACAATAATGGCATAGTAAATTTAACTACAAATTTCTCTCCGTGTGGGGACAACATTTAAGAAAAATAAAAAAATTCTTCAAATATTTTTTTCACGATTGAACTTTAGATTTTCTTGAAGATCACCAATTATACAATGATAATATACAGAGACTGATGATATTATCTATTTTATTTTGCAAGAAAAAAACATCCTTTTGCTTAATGAGCTGTACTGGTACATACCATTCGATGACGATTTGTCTGTTCGAACCAATTTGAAAAAATATACCCAATATTGAGACTGATGGCAAGAAGTAGTGGCAGCTTTTTGTAGGCATAAGAATTACTCTTTTGGATGGAATTCATATCCAGACGTGGGACCTCTTCTGTGGGAAACGTCAGGGACATTCAATTGTACATTTTGCGGAGAATCGCCCATATAAAAAATCGGTCTTTTGAAAATGATATCGTTTGTCTGCACGGAGAAAGGAGAATGGAGAAATCTACTGTGTAGGATAACAACGCGTCGCTTCGAGTCATTAAACGGAAATTTTCACAAAATATATTGTCGTATGTATATAGGTACGTTGATATCTGATATATATCTTTATTCGTTTATCTTGGAGTCAGAGAAAAATCTGGTTCTCATATCTAGGCAAAATATTTAGTCAATTTTAGCTTCAACCATATCATCTAGTTGTCCCAACCAAGTTCACATGATTTTTCTGTCTCTTCCTAGTTATTATACCCAGATTTTAGGTCACTGACACAACCACAAATCATCAATCATGCAAGGATTCTTTCTATAACAATATCGCTTTTCCTCAGTGTACATTGATCACGGTGAAAAGTAAAACTTACTTTCATCTTGAGTATAAGCTCATTTTGAGATGCAGTGAAAGGGAGCCCTGTTTCTTCTAATAGTGAGTACCGAAAACAAATCCCAACACAATGGAAAAGACTGAATTTCAGTCAATTTTTCGAATAAGATGCAGCCACATTCAGTCGGACTTCTTACAGCGATGATGTACTGGGAATGTACCTTGACTTTTGAATTGTTTTGCCGATTTACTTTCTGGTCGACAGGCATCTATCTTACTAAATTTGGTTCCAGAGGTGGATTTGGTCCTTTATTCAACTGCCATCCCTGAGATTCACGCTGTCACCGTACAATTGAGAGAGAAATTTATTGACCCCTCTTCTTGAGGGGGGAGCCTCATGTAAACTGAAATTTTTTGCATTCTTCTTTTATTGATTTGAGAATTCATTTACTATCTAGGCAATATATTCCTACAGTCTTGAGCCCGAACGAGAGTTCTAAATGTTTTCCGGAAGTCTCCAAAAAGGTTGCTTGACTCAATGAAATATCGGATTGAACTTGGTCAATCCAATATTTTGTTGGTTCAAGATTTTTTTCTCTCAGTGTACTGGTAATTGTGGGAGCAGCGCTAGGTCGAAATCAGCCATAACTACCCCAAAACGTAGCCCAAATAGAGCCAAGATCCTATTAATCCTCATCTATTTTATTCATTCTGTGTTGAGCCAAGGATCGGCAGTTGCTGGCTCTGGGCTTAAACCAATGCTGAGCTAATTGGCGATGTACAACCCTCATCCATTAATTACCAATATTGATACAGGATTTCCTCATTTGTCGATTAACATTGGTTTTACATAGATTGCCCAACCTTGGTAAACAGCCTTGGATCGAGTTGAATCCACCTCTCAACGTTGACGGAAGCACAAGATTTTCATGTGCGAGGTATTCTATATCGAACTGGGTTTATTCAGCACAAATCTGCGAATTGAAGGATATTTCTCTTAACTGGATTTTCCTTGTTGATAGCATTAGATTGGTCTTGAACCGGTGGATAATTTTCATCTAACATCGGTAGAATGATGGAGACAATTCGATAAGAGAGAGGGAGTACCCATTTGCAACCCAAACAATCGAATGGGACAATGACGTCCACAGCTATAACTCCACGCCCATATACGCGTGTTTAAATGTGTGTATAGTATGCATCAATGCTCGTTACGAAATTCAACGTCAGCGAGTTGTGTACAAACCACGAGATCGTTTGGTTTGCCAGGGGGTTTGATATAACCTGTCGTTGAGAGATCGGTTTCTATATCCTCTCGGTCTGACCTCTCGCATCTCCTTTTCCTACGGTATTATACGCTCTCTCCAAGACATTGCTCGTAATGTTGATGTATTAAACGAGTTTTCTCCTTGACATTTCACTGCCATGTGTATTTATGTGGGAATTAATTCCATCCAGCTATATCCGTTCACTTGCAGGACATAGTTCTGAGGAAAAAGCTGATCAGTTGATCAGTTCACAGAAGGATTCAAATTTCCAGTACGATAATTTTATGTCTGATCATTTTGATGATTCTCCACTTATCGTATGTTGTATTACATCGATATCTTCCGATACCCTTATTCTTTCCACTCAATTCATGCTTGATATTGCATTCACTCTTCACAGTATCGCATAAGGTTTCGAATCAATCCAAGCTGCTTCAAAGCTGTGTCAAAAACATTATCTCACAAGTGCACATTCATTAATCTTCCAGGGATGGCAATTACACGTGGCCCAAGCGCAGACACAATCATGCATATGCCTGGCCCATGGTCAAAAATCAGGGATTGAATTCCGAATGTAGCTTGGCTCAACGGTGATATTGCCCTGTCAATGTGTTCCAAATAATTTGATTGAGATCTCAAAGATACACTGTAAGAAATGATCGGAATTTTCCATTACGCCTCAACCGGAAAATTCCGATTATGGGATAGAAAATCAATTTCCGGTATATTTATATGAGAATTCCAAACTTTATGGGATTTCACTATCATTTTTCAGTGAACTTCCGGTAAGATGAGGAAAATTCCTAACGCATGTATGTGCTGATTACTTCCGAACATTTATGTGAAGTTTCCCATAGAAATCTTTTACAGTTGATATTTTCAGTATTTGGACACAGTCGCACATCAGTTTTGTACAAAAATTATTGATTTCCATTCGAAATTCATCAATTTCGTCACATAATTTCTCTTTCTACAATATAGAAACGATGTGAGAATTATTCCCCTCTTCTAATTCTGAGAGAAGATAATGGGCTTCAGAATATCTCAACGAATAGAGATAAGAGGATTGAGCGATGCTTTTCATCTTAACAGACCATAGAATAATCGTAAAAAATTCCATTGTGATTCTCGTGGGGAGGAGGATTATCCATTCAAATGATCAAGATTATATAGGAATTGTAATAATAATAATCATAAAGGATTGAGAGAAATTCATTCTCCCCTAAGAAAATAATCAAAGAACTCTTTAGTTCGAATGATTTTTCAAAGAATATCAGCTGATTCTAATCGCTCTTAACGGTCGAGATCGAGAATTCGATCAGTGAATACAAGAGAGAACATTTGAGAATATGCTCAAGAATATTATTCCACATTCTTGTAAACCAACACGTTGGTTGCTCAATTTCAGAGAATCGATTTGAATCAAAAGTGTTATGTATAATGCGGATCAGAAACAAATGTTATGATTGTATTTGGTTGCACAGGTAGCAACACATGGGTGATGGTATTTAGATACGATGTGATATTTCATCATGTTTCTCTCGTGTAACAACGTTTCTCATTAAAATCAACTCGAGCGTGTTCTGTTGATTGTTAATACGATACGTTTGATGTATGCTCGTTTATTTATTCCAATACCAAGCTCGTTCATCCCGATCATGAAGAACCAAAAACGTCAGCATTATTCACCGAAAGGAATTCGTTCGCATTTTATACGCTATAGTATGTGACCCAGAATTCAGGTATACAACATTAGAACAAGATTCTGAAATCATTTTATATCTGTTGGTTCTGAATTCACACGAATTAGAAGTTCTTGATTGGTGAACTACTAAATACACATTCTCTCGTGCTGGTTAACTCAAAAACGGATGGACAAAATCGATTGGATTCAACTGCTCCGTCATTTCTACATGACTCCGTTCTGTAATTCCTAAGAAAATCAAGAGGAGCAGATTTAGAAGGATTTATCGAATAACAGTGATTCACTAACCTAATCCTCGCATTATTGTTTGTTCAAGTTCACGAATAATAGGATTAATACATGGATTTCGATCCAGTAACAATATCGATGCGGATAACTAACTGATATTAGAACAATAGATACCGGATTACCATTAGAACGTTCAATCCTTTTGAATCTCCTACACTCTGTTCAAAGCGCCAGATCCACAAAGCTTCACAAAGGATTATTTATAAAGTTGAATATTTCTTCTCTCTGTTCCTTACTTCTCTCTTCCTGTTTTTTTTTCGTTTTATTCTATTCGTTTGGATGTGGAAGATTGAAAATTATTGGAATTCTATTAGCGTTTAACGATAGAAATTAGAGATTCTTATTATTATTTGGTCGTAATTGTTTGGTTGAAGTTTCTTCCCTCCATCAGGTAGGTTCATTTTGATTCAAGTGTTTCTAGGGACTCAAGACAAGGCTTTGAAATCCTCTCAACTTCCAGCCGTATCGAGATGAATCTCTTATTCATTTGAATTCTTCTCGCCACTTTGTTTTAGCAAGCTTTCATACTTGGTGAACTCGTAGTTCGTCAACCACGTGAAGCATTAAGAATGTTTGAGAAAATCGATCCAGTTTTATCTACAAATATAAAATATACCACGATACACGAAATATATTTCGCTCGCTGGACTGGTTCAAGAACATTTCGACAGATCCTTGAACGCTTTCATTTGTCTTGTATTATCTTTTCATCATCGCAGTCACTGTAGAATTTCTATCGTGCACTTAGGACGAGGAAAATAGAGTTGAGTGAAAACTTTAAAAAAGATGTATCGAATAATGATCTCGAGGATACAATGGACTGGAATTGACCAAGCAGTGATAATTGATAGCAGTATTGTTTATTTTGCGCATTGATTGTCAATTGTTTGAGATGAAAGGATACGATTTTATTGGGAGATGTTGTCTCGTACAGATACAATCACTTGCGTTTCATGCTTCACGGTGCGTGGAAGGCTTCTGTTCATATCATTTTCGAGCACGATCAGCGTTGGCTCAATAATGAAGCGTTGGTCTTGAATTGTTAACCTTCCCATGTGGAAATAGACCCTAGTTGAAATTATGATTGGGGATGAGATGGACCCCAGCTAGTTTCCCCAAATGTGAAGTTGGTTTCTAGCTAATTTTGTAACGCACTTTCTAGTTTGTTCCCATCCAGGTGTCCCCGGGGATTGCTAGAATGTAGTTCAAATTGTTGATTAGAAATGTGAAATCATGTTTCTTCAGTGAAATCACACATATGAATAACGTGAAAATGTATTTTGAAATGTAATATCTAGTCAAGAACGTTACCCTGGTAAAAATTCCTCTAATAATTCGCTAGTTGTAACACTTGCCCTCATGAAAAACTAGAGTTCCAATTCAGTAACTTTTCAGTTCAATCACCAACTTATAAGTGTTTTTATATATATAATGTATATAAATATCACATTATACATTATATGATAAATATACATATGAGGTCTCTAGTTTTTCACGAGGGGAAGTGTTACAACTCGTGAATGACTAGACAAATTTCTACCAGGGTACTTTTGAATTTATCTCAATAAAATAATCACGAGTGACAAATTCAACCCTTAACGGGAACATCTGACCCAGGCCACATAATGGCCACATGGGGTAACTCATTACCCCACGCTGAAAAAACCTTCCGGACAAGATGTTGCCAACTCTGATTCGATGCTGGGTCAGTTCCATTTTCCTAAAACTTGTGTCTTTGCTCAGCGGTGAAGATTGAGTATTGGCGCAGAACTGTCCGTCCACGGGAACCAATACTTCTTGAAATCCGTCTGATTGGTGCCAGTTGAGAAACATTAATGACCCTGAATAGAAATCGTTGTTCCTACCGGACTCACGGAAAAAAGAAAACAGCAATGGTTACTGTGAATCACAAAAATACATTGAAACTCAAATTCATTCCATGCAGTACTGCGTTTCTCAGTTCTCATTGCTGTCCAGTCAGCACTGGCGAATTTCATACAACCTTGCCAGTACTGCGCCTCTTGTCAACTCTGGCAATTTACACATGGATGGTAATGGCTGGTCCTAAAACAACCCACCTAGTGAAAGACCACATGTAAGTGTTACATCACACATGAATCACAAACTTATGTACCAGTTTGACACACATATGATGGATTATTGACATAAAATCTTACGTAATAGTTTGTTGTTTGTATTTTACATGATGGTCACATATGAAATCGATTGCCAGTATTACGCAATGTGTACAGCTCTAGCAATTTGATTTGAAAATTCTTCGTATTCATACAGGATTTATAGTTCTCGAATTTCTTTTTTTCTCCTCATTGGTTATCCTATTCGACAGGAATGTGTGATTGGTCAAGTTTGTTGGGATTCAAGGACCACTATCAACCCTGTTATATCAACGTTTACAACCCTGCGTGTACAATCGATAACGTAACTCTCTTTTTTTGAAATTTCCATTGAGAATTTGAAAGTTCAATTGACACTTATTTTTCAAAACTCTCATAGAATCAACCTTTCGATTCCAGATATTGAGATCTATCGGAAATGATATTACTTCTATCGATGAAACAAGATCAGAAGCTTCCAACCTATTCAGTGTTTATTGAAGGAAAAGAGAAAAATCTAATTACCCGATATAAAAAATCTTCTTTCTTCCTTTCTCTCTTTCTCTCTCGCCCGATAAAAAGTTCAAAAAGAGTTTCAGTTCAATTTATATTCCACAAGAGAATATGAGAAGCACTCCTTTTCCTTTACACTCAATTATCGGTCAACGAATTTGAGAGATTCCATTGATTTTCCACAACTTTTGCGTATCCCTCAACTTCTGGTCACCAAAGCGTTCTCGATCTCTCATTTGAATGACTAATAATCCCTTTGGAATGTTTCAAAGAATATAGAAGTGAAGGTACAGGATTGAATATTGAATTTTCCATAGATATTTGAATTGGAGGACCGCGTTCTGGTGTGTAATGCAATTAAAAATACAGCAAAAACTCGTAGCAGCCCTTATATACGTACTTCCTTCTTCTCTCGGCAATAAATTAATTCCACACGGCCGGTAAATTACGCTTCGTCGAGTACATAATGCGCATTTCATTCGCTCTACACCCTTCATGACAAATTGAAAGAAGGGAAGGGGACAGAAGAAGGAGAAGAAGAAGAAGGAGAACCCAAAACTAGATGCGACTATCTCAATTACTGGAACGTAACAAATTAATGATATCGAACTAAAGCGATCAATGAGCCAAATTCATCGAACATTTCCAGGAAATGTCCATATTATCATTACAACGAGTATTTAATTATTATATTCCAATGTTCGCTCTACAAATGTTCTGTGACTCGTCATAAGAATGCTAAAAATTGCAATCTTTTGTTCTGTTTTGTTTATACGCAAATAATGCAATCGATTAGTATGAATGAATAATCAAAGCCATTGAACCGAATTTTATAATTTCAATTTTCGGGCAATGATACACAAGGAAATTGATCGGAGGAAAAACTTTATTCGAATCACATACTTCTATTTAGATAACCTTAAAAATACCGGGTTCATCTTCATACGTCTTCTTCACTGAGAGAAAGTATTAGTTGCCATTATCCGAAAAAATTAGTAAAATAACGTCTCAACTATTTTTTTCAGTATCACTTACTAATTTTTATGGTACGATGTAACCGAAGGTTGGGATCGAAATTACTTGATTTTTAGTAAACACGACTATTTTTCACAACTACTTTTTAATAGTAAGCTACATTATAATAGGATAATTTATAAATTCTGGTTAATATGACTTGTAAATGTGTACAAAATAATAACCTAGATAACACTCTACGAAAATCATATGACAAAGGTTAAAAAAATGACACTAGGGTTCATTTTCGTCTTGTTCTTGAACATTTTATCCACTTTTATCGCAATGTCGACCAGGGAAACTATATCGTTTGATTCCAATTTATAACCTATATAAATACTTGTTACTGCGTTTTTACATATAAGAGTGAATGCCTTGTGAAGATACCACTCCCATTGTAGAGAAAAATACGCATTCAAAATCAATTCAGCCTTTAGACCCCCGACAATCTAAATTGCACAATTTGAAGTAGCAATTTTGACAACTTTGACTCACGCGTCCCATACGTTTGAAGGGAAGGAAAGTGTCCAAAGACAATTGAATACGAAAACAAGCTTGATTATATTGACTATAATTTCTTAGTTGAATTATTCAAATTTTTACACGGAGAAAAAGGAATTCGCTGTGGCAGCGAAATCTACTTTTGCTGGGTTCCTTTTGCCAGAGCAGCAAAATTTTGCTGTGACAGCAAACTATTTGCTGTTCCAGCAATCTTGTTAGCTGCGACAGCGAATTTTTAGCTGTGGCAGCAAAAAATGTTTGCTATCCCAGCAAAATTTGTTTGCTATTCTGTATATAATGCTGAAAATTTGCTGACGGAGCAAACATTTTTCGCCGCCACAGCTAAAAAATTGCTGTCGTAGCTAACACGATTGCTGTTATAGCAAATTTTTAGCTAGATCAACAAAAACTTCTGCTATTCTATATATAATACCTCGATTTGCTGCGTCAGCAAATTTTTTCTCTCCGTGTAGTAGCTGTCATTGAAAATATTTAGTTAGGACGTTGTAGTTACAGTCACTAACAGAATCTCTCTCAGTGTTTCAGTTCCGTTGTAAGTCTGTCTAGCTGATGATATGGAAGGAGCATTATAGCGACAATGCATCAAAATAATAGAGTAATACCGCGAATCTCAACTTACAAACATACTCCCTGCTATATATTCGAACAAAGAATGCTGAAATCTTAATGATATATCTCCAATTCAGAGCACATTGGATGCGAAACATCAAAAGCGACTAGGCGGATGCCCTAGTAGTCGTTCTCATCACAGGTGTTGATTTATACAACTGCAGCCAGGAATAACGTGTTACAGGTGTCAAGTGATACGAGTCGTAGTTTACTTCCATGAATTGCGTGATTGTATTCATGTAGTTTCGCATTACGTGTTGCGACATTATCAAAGGGAGGTGGATGTTTCGGTGACGGCTCACAATTTCACTCTTCTCTTTCCGTAGTACATACGCGATGCAGGTATACATGATAATGCACGTACATTAAGACAGAGTATAAAACTGTAGAGTACCATCGTTCTACGGATTCTGCGAGAGATCATGTTACGTACTTTGATGTTTGTTTATGACACATGAAATTTTTCTGGTAAATATATCTCACGTGATAAAAAGAAGAAACAGAAAATATTAAAATTTCCATGACGACGGTGACATGAAAAAGAGAGAATGTCTTTTTTCATGTAATTGAAATTCCTTATCCTTATTGTCGTCTCAGTCGATGGATCATTATTATGAAAATTAAAGCAACAAAATATTTTTGTAATTGAATTTTGTAATTGACTCATGAGATCGTGTTAACGTCATTCCATGGCAATTAGAATAATGTCGTATAACAATGGAAATATAGCAACGTTGTTTGCATGCTTTGAATACGAATCACTTCTGGACTGATACCAGCTCATTTTTCAGTCACACATTCCCTTACCATTACAAATTTTGCCGTCTGTATATTATTAATTTCAGTTAACAGTAAGTGGTCTGCGATAATGGTGACAACGGCGCCGCTCAGTTCGCAATGAATATACGTCAGCGAACCTTGTGATGTATATCATTACGACACATTTCCCTCAGAGGATCGTATTTCACAAAGGTATACGATGAACGTTGAGCAGATTATAGGATAATATTTTTTCACCCTTCCTCGAGGACACGTATGGGAAGATAATTGAAATGTGAGAGAAATTTGAAGGAGAAGAAAGAGGAGGAAAAGCAGCAGGAGATGGGATGTATTTTTATATTTTAAATTTAAAGAACAAGATCCAACGTTTCGTTCTACGTCACATTATCACGAGCATTTCTCGTTACACGGAAGGCCAGGGAAAACTGGAAAAATAAATTACAGACTATAGGTGTTGTTTTTCATCGTAATAATTGTTACATAGCTTCAACGTCTGCAATTACGTTGCGCATAATTATTCTCAAGATAATTACCATTGTTTCGTAGAATATCAATTTTCATGTGTTTCTGTGCGTCAAAGCTCGTAAAACTCGTTTTCCTCTGCGAATAAATTCATTGAAGGGAAGATAAGGATTTCTAATTCGTTGGATCATTCTTTTGTCAATTCATACCAATTATCCGATTCACAAACCACCTTGTTTTTGTACTCTGATTTGAAAAGCTCAATCTTCGAATTCATTTCAATGACGAGATTCTTCTATTGAGAGAATATTACATCGAAGATGATAAGGATATTACTTCGAAATAAACATCTTGGAAAAGCTGATTCGTCCTCTCCAGTTTGAAAACCTCCTTCTCTAAGGAGTTCAATCATTATTGTTGGATTTTATTCCCTTCCACTCATATCGCTATCACTTTTCTTTCAAATACCATCAATAGGCGAAAGAAGTTTCACTGAAAATTATCTCATTATATTCTGAGCTACTTACATAAAAGTCTTTGACGGTGTCTTGAGACAGCATTCACGGTGATTCAGACTTGAAATGGAATACAAGAAGCAAATCTTTGGAAATTATTTCGTCCTTGAAACGTTCTATTCACGTAAAAGACAGGCTTTTGAATACGGTCTTTTGTATAATATGCATGGAGAATTCTTTCAAATGTTGTTACTGTCCACGATCGTTTTGCGTTCAGTATTTTTCAGTGCATAATTTTACAAGTTGATGCGATTTATAAAAGTTTTTGAGACGAGGAAACAATTGCCTGCAGAATTGAGTTATTCAAATTGTCGCACAGTCGTGAGAAACCAATTGGAGTATCCGAATGAAAAAATAAGAATAGCGAGCACATTTATGCAGTCATTATATGATCATCAGCCATGAGGAAATTACGAATTGACGCAGTATCGTTGCCAGAGTTACTGATACAAGAAATCTATCATTTTCCTTTATGCTAGATAATTACTGGAAAATTTCCCTTACTTCGGCGGACAAAGTGAAAATTATATTCCGCTTGAAATCTCACTCTTCACCGATGAGAAGGGAAGAAATGATGGAAAATCAAATTGCAAAAACATGTACACTGAGAAAAATTATCTATTATAAATTACTAGACTCGCTAGTATATTGAGAATATACTTACATTATATATACCAAACATTCTCATCGAAAGCATCAGACTTTCTATTGTAAAATGTCATTATCCTACCATTAACTCCCAGAAAGTCTGGTACTTTTGAAGAGAATGTTTGGTATATAACTTCAAAATGCGAGTATATCCGCAATATACTAGCGAGTCTAGTAATTTATAATGGACAATTGTTCTCCGTGTAAGTATAGGGGAAGTTTCATGCCAAATTTACCTATCGAATGAATGATCTTTTCGATCATTTTCAAATTTTTATGTGGTATATCATCCACACAAAGGAATCTTGTGGTGAATTTTTAGACCCTGATCTCTAACCATTCAGGAGATGTGATGAGCTTTCCATAAAAGTGGAAATTTTTTTTCAAATGCTCATAACTTCGCGAAAAATTGTTCTTTTCTGATGATTTGTTTTTTTAAATTTCCATTTTTTAATGCAGTTTACCATAAAAAATTGGAAAATCATACCATGAGCGTTATTGACAGGCGTTTCCATTTTTTCAAGTTCTTGCACATTTTTTTGGTAAAAACTATCATTAATTCTACGAATTTTGATTCCTATCTGGTGATGGGCGAATAATTTGGTGTATGTTAATTGAATTAACTGTACGACATAAAAATTTAAAAAAGATCAAAGAGATCAACTCATTCGATAGGTGAATTTAGCATAGAATTCCCTATATGCTTGTTGATCCGTCAATCTGAGAAATCAGGTAGGAATTCAAGTGGAGAACTTCCCGACTAGAAATTTGCCCGATCGGTCATAAGGTATACCTTATTGAGGCATACCTGATCATGACCGTGTCAGGCTCGGATGAGGTTGCCTTTCATGCTGTGCTAATTAGAGTCCCATCAAGTCATAATATCAGTTTTTCACCAAGCCCTCATGTATGTGCCTTGATTAGACGTGGTTTCACATAAACATATCTGTGACCAGGTGAGAAGATCCGCGCCTCACCGGGATCTGATATGTCATCCTAACATGGAATATTGATTTTCCGACGCAGACCGTGACAAGGATATTGAACCGGGACCTTATCGGGGCCTAATAGATTTACCTTGGGTATAGATTTCTCTACATATAATCAAGTGACACCAGGTAATATAAACAGGGCCACGTCGGGCCCTCCCTATGTCCCTGTCGTGAAATACTCATTTCACAATGGATTTATGTAGTGTTAGAGAATCCAATCCTCATCAGGCCCCTATATAGTTGAGTTATGAAAATCGATGCCTTATCTTCCTCATTTCTGAGAGAAATCTGAGGAATTCAAAAGATATCTTAGGATATAAAATAAGATTTTTTTCGTATATGGTAAACTAACATCAGGTAATATGACCAGGATCATGTTGTGCCCTTTCATGTATGCCTGATCTGAAACACCTGTTTTGCCACGGAATGTAACTAATCTGTATATTCCAATGAAATGTACATTTTGATAAATTTTCATTAGTGCACTCAGTGGTGTCAACATCCACTCAGAGAATCATAACCGGTTTACATCTTCATCTGACGGGAGATTGGTTGAACTAAATCTAAACTGGGAGGGAAATACTTACTGACACACCCCTAATGTACAGGTATCACCACGCATAAATCAGTATTGTATCCACATGGTCATAAATCATGAAATTCAAAATTTCCACAGTTATTGTCATGTGTAAATTGAATGACAAAAATACTCACTAGCATGAAAATTTATAATTCTCAGTCTTAATACAGAATCGGAATCATGATTTGTACAAGACATACGCCGCATTTCACACTCTATCGATGCAAGTCTCTCGCTAGATGGTGCTAAAAATCAATTTCATACATGTTGATTTGAGATTAATTTATTTCTTTTCTATCGGTTTATCACGAGACCACTTTATTACATGTATGATCAGGTCCCGATCTGATAGTAGAATCTAGCTGATATGATCTGAACATGATAATGGCCCTAGCACTTCTTCTGGTTTATTGGTCCCTTTTCTAATCAGGTTAACTCACGAGGTCCTGATCATTCTTACCTGATCGTTTCCTCATCACGCCTTTGCGTTACATGTATGATCGGGTCCCGATCGGGCTACATTATCAGGGCCTGACTACTACATCGGGCTGTCATGATCCGATCATGATAATGGCCCCTGTATTTTTCCCAGTCGGGTTTGGAATTCAAATAGATTTGTAGGAAACTGTCCAAATTTTCTAAAGAAAAACATGAGAATTTTTTTTTTCAATAGGGTATCTGACTTATTTAACGATATCTGCAAATGTTTTTCAGTACGGACACAGATCTGTCTTCCTATGTGATATTTCGTTTGATTGCCGCATTCGTAATAGTAATCACCTCTACTCATTAGCCCCCAAGACGCCTCTCACTTGCTGGTTAGTTCTGGGACGTTCTGTGAGCCTTTAGAAAACCTCCGTCACGTTCTACCAACCTCTCATAAATGTTCGAGTGGCACGAGTTGTGATTGCTACTTGGAGGACATAATCGCTACTCTTATTTCTAGCTTTGGAATCTAATGTAACCTACAAGACAGAAGTTTTCTTCGACAAAATGGGTTGATTCTAACAGAATTGCTCAGGGTACGTGTGATGAGTGTTTTACTCTTTGATTTGTTCGACTTTTGCCTCCTTCACTGAGAGAAGGAAATGTGCTTTGCTGATATGACAAATTCTTTCGCTGAATTAGCGAAAATCTTGCTCTTCTAGCAAGCGCTTACTGATCCAGCTTCCTCGTCTGTGTTGGAAAAAAACTCAAGAAGAATCATTTCTCATTCCGAGGAAGAGATTTTATCTTCCCCCTTGATTGATTCAATTGGAAACCTATTAAAAATTTCATGAGAATCAGAACAGCAGGAGATGAAATACGCGCGTTCGTAAAAATCGCAATTTTTCACCGCATTTGTCCTTCCTTACCCAAACGATCTGGATCAATTGGGCTGAAACTTTTATGTTGACACTATCGCCTCACTCTACGATTCTGGTCTAAATTTCATCGGATAAGCGAAACGAAAGGTATGCGCATTCGTAGTTTGTTGAGAGATAGCACTCCTATACGACAGACAGACAGACACGGATCCAGAAATTTCCCTCCGAATTTAGAGAAATATTCTTGAGTAAGAAATTTCCATTCTGGCGACCATGAAATTTGAGGCCCTTCGGAACGATCAGAAAACCTCCCTCAAAAGAGGCGAGGAAACATTTCGGTACGAAAAATTCGGTGACAAAAAGATTGTCGGTCTCTAAAAACAATCACAAATTTTCCCTCTAACAAAGGAGCAGATATCGCTATTTCAGCGAGAATTTTCCTCTGCGTGTAGTAGGACTGATGGAGTAGTAGAAACATTCTCGTCCACTCCCTTCTCTAATCAGTTCCACTCTAACTGGAGGAAAGTAGGAAAAGGCGGTGAAACCAGCCTTCACAACAGCTAGACTTGGAGTACACACAAGACTCGTGTCAATAAGTTGAAGAAAACCCTCGATTGGTTGGATTGAATTAAAGCTTAGCATCCAACGAAATAACCTGGTCGCAAACTTTGACCTTGCACATGAAATTAATCAAGATATGTATTGAAGTATGTATTGAACATTGTACCAAGACGAAACCGAGACTGACAAACGAGATGGAGCAGAAATTAGTAGCGACGAGCTAGCGACGGATTCATCTAACTTCCAATAAAATTGTTCCTCAAAATATTTATTAGCTGAATTGCATATTAAGCAATCCAATCAATTTTTAGTATTAAAAATATTCGAATCAAGTCCAATCAGAAATCTCCGCTGCCGCCAACTTCGGCTTCATCAAACGAAACCGAAAACACATCTTGGTTTATTTTATCCAAAAGACGAGGATGATTCATTAGTCTGTTTTATTACCTGTAGAAAGTAAAACTTAGTCTCAACCTGAATATCCGCGCATTTGGAGATGCAGCTATTTCAGCTGAAATTAAGCGTCCAAAACAAATGCCAACACAATGGAAAAGACTGAATTTCATTCAAGTTTTCAAGTAAGATGCAGCCACTTTCTGTCAGACTTTTTACAGTGTATTCACGGAATCAGGAATCTCTGCGGCGAATATTCAATTAGAATATGTGAGAATTCAGATAAACGATTATTTTTCAGCCTCGACGAGAATCTAGTATTCATCCCTCAGCTAGACTTCGATCTCGCGTTGGAGATACTCTCCCACCTTCTACAGTGGTATGCAACTCTATAGCATGACCTCAAACGGTATTTCGATCACGGTCATATTTATTCATATGGTGGGATGTCGATCAGGGGCTAAAACAGCAATGGCGGTCTGGTATAGTGACATAACCTCATCAGTTTGGAATTGAAAAATCAACAGTATTTCAACAATAAAGCATCAGAAACAACTTCAAAACTGAATTATCCCAACTGATAATTCGGTTTTAGGATTGTTCAATGCTTCATTGTTAAAATATTGTTGGTATTCCAAAATTCAAACTAACTAGAATAATTTTGAGATTATCCCGGTTTACCAAACCGCCATAAGAGATGGCGCGTGAATGAGGTTTGGTTATACTCATTGGAATTGCATCCTTCTGATCTTCTAGGTCCCAAGCGGATAGAATCGTATTTAAGATATAGCGAGATATCGGAGTGTGAATTCATCTGCTTGTGCTCCCTGTTATTTCCTACGATGTATATTCCTATCTCAGAGCACCCGGCAGCGACACGCTGTGCCTAGCGTCGTTTAGTAAAACCAGTGGATGAGAGTGGACATGCTTGGAAACGTAGTGTACCATCTAACATTAATGCGTTGTGCATTGCATTCACGCGCTGTCTTTTCCTGTGAGAAGAGACTATTGAAATTCATTACGCGACTGAACTTTCCATGTACTTTCGAATTATGTAATATTTCAACAAGTTCATGAAAAAAAACCTCCAAAGTCTACCAGAAGTCTCTAATGTTCCAAAAATCTCAGACAATCCCAGAAATTTTCAGTTTATTGGAATATTTCACGTATTTTATAGTTACGGAATAATTTGAGAAGTACATCGGAAATCCATCGGAAACTCCTCATTCTTCACCTCACTACAAATTTTCCCGATCACTTATCAGCAAATGATCAAGTAACTCTGGAGTATGCCTTACTGAGGCATGGACAAGTCAGGATGGAATAACATGAGGTTGATTGTCAAGCTGATTCAATTTTGGTCAGGCCCTCATCTATTCGCTCTAAATAGGTATGGTATCTCCTGATGACATGTGCAACTGGACGAGAATGACATAAAATGTATAGAGTTCTTGGCGGAGACGGCAACATGGACGTTGGAGCAGATCCATATCAGGGCCTGACAGGTTTGCCTCAGATATAGACTTCACTGTTAGAAAAATCTGTCTTAAACTTAACAATACTATGATGAAGTTTTTTACATAAACATGTTATTGAATTTCATACGAAATTTTGTATGAAATTTCATATTTCCATATTAAATTTGAGAACGATTATTAAATTTAATATAAAAACATAATATGGAAATATGAAATTTCATAAAAAATTTCGTATGAAATTTAATAAAATGTTCATGTAAAGAACTTCATAATATTATTGTTAAGTTGAAGACAGATTTTTCTAACAGTGCAAGGGTATACACTCACAGAAAGGGTTTCTTGAAATGAGAAAATTTTTCTTGTCCCTGGGACAAAACTCATTTTTCTCTTGAACCTAGAAAATTTTACTTCAATCAAGAAAATTCCTTTTGAAATCAAAACGATCATTTCTTGATTCAAGTAAAATTTTCTAGGCTCAAGAAAAAAATGAGTTTTATCCCAGGGGGGAAGAAAAATCTTCTCATTTCAAGAAATCCTATCTGTGAGTGTACTTTCTTTGCGTATATCAACTTGCACTCGATCTTCAATTTTACATATCTAGAAAACTAAGTCCCATTAGAATGAAACCCAAAACCAAAATGAATGAAAATGAATGAATAGTTCTCCCGACGACTACCAAAGTTACACGTACATGGAACTTTCATAAAAAAAATAGCTCCCAACACAGGCGATTTCCCCTTGGTAGTTGAGAATAACACACTTTTTATGTTCAATCTTGAGTTGAATAAAATTTGTGGCATTTTGACACTTCTTTCCGCTTGTTTGAATGATTTCACATTTTAAATCAGTTGAGACCTGATTACACAAGGACTGTCTGTAGAACTTACACGTGTTTGTGTTGAATATTTAACAGAAAATTCATGGTACACGGATTTTTTAACACATTTACACAAAATTTTCAACTGTGCAGGTGTTATAATCAGAACCATATCAAGCTTCTATTGATTTACAACAGACTCAACTTCGTACCTTTTCTAATTCTTGAGTATGTACTTTCCCTAACCAGATTACATCATTTCCATCTCATCAGTTTCCTAATGGATTGCAATATGAGGGATTGACTATCAAATCAGGCTGACATCATAATCACCCTAACACTTTTCTTGATCGGGTAATTGTCTTGCTGATAATTTTCAGGTGCTTCCGCGTCCAGTGATACTTCCAGGCAAGCCTGTTGAAAGTTCATTTCAAACCCTTGAAAAATCCAACAGAAATCCCTTTGTTCAACTTTCAACGGCCTCAGCATATACTTTTTTTCAATTCTTAAAATTCCCATTAGTTCGAGAGAAAATCTAACTCTCTCACTAGCCAAACTTTCAATTAGACCAAACATGGATCAGAATACATTCACAGCAACATTCACACCGGACTCATATGGTTTACTTGCATATTCACTATGACCGCAGGAAAATATAGAAAAGATAAATCCGACATCCTCAAAGATGACGCTCCTAACCAATTAAAAATTTACATAGCCCCAACCACTATGCACACCCCACAAAGTATCCACTTTAATCTTCCATAGTTGAAACTCAATCAAATTCTGTTACCATTCACCTAAAGCATTGAGAATCTTAAAATTCACCCCATTATAAACACTCGGAAACTTAATATGAAAACTTTGAAAGCAATTAACATACATTTACGTATCAAATTTTCAAGATTTTCATTTAAAATTCGCGCAGAACTTGAAGATGAAGTAATTTCAAGATGAATTTGTACTCGAATTCTATTCAAAATGAGTTGATACGGATATTACGTGAAGAATATAAATTCTATTTTCCTCTTTGATTTGATGCAATAATAATTTACACCGGAGTGTGTTAATTTACGTGCATCTTGACCTGAAATTCAATTCATTATTAAGACCCGACTGAGAGCGAGTACATTGAGTTCACCGTGGAAAAACTTTTCATACAATTTCAGAGAAGTTACTGACTTTTCGCATTTACCGATCCACACCGACCAACGTTATTCCATGAAACTTTCATTGAGAATTTCTTTGTGAATCACGCGCGCGCTCTTAGACTACTCATTCAATGATTCCTCGAAAGATTTTCCTAGTTTTTCACTTTCCAGTTTCTTGGATATCGCGCTCTTTACATGAATAAATGAGTCCGCAGTTTGAAGTATTGAAAGTCGGAGGTAGAATATATATCGTGCTCGTATTTTTCAAACATTGTGTCTTTCAATCCCGAAACTTTTGTGATTCAATGAGAAATATGATTTTTCGGATGTATTCAGTTTCACGAGAGTATGGTAGAGTTTATTTTGTTGGGAGCATTCAATGCGGATATGTGTGCGATATACATCCATTGAATCTGATTTTTGATTCATTACTTCGTGTACTTCGTTAGTAATATCGATATATACTCTGAATATAATAATTTATGATGCGTTTTCATGCTAGAACTATTCAACTCTCGTTCTCATTACGTGGTATAAATGGAGAATAGTTGGGTATTGACAATTGTGGTATCGTTGAATTACATTCATGGTAATCAAACTGACGAACGAAAAATGATTATTTATAACTTTTAATTAACTCGGACGGGAATTGCATTCATTGAATTATCACGGTAATTGAACTTCGTGATATGGAAGATATGGCAACTATTGAACTATAATAACTAATTGGATGATTGCCACATCAATCGTCAGTTACTGAATCCACTTTACGATCATTAAGACATTTTTTCTCCTCGATTAAATATTGCTGTCCACACTTATATCATGCATCCTCATTTTCGCTTTGATATTTGAATCAAGTTGACAATGTAACACTTCCACTTTATGCTTCACGTTTCGCTTCCTTTATATCACACTTCTATTTTCCGTACTTCCTCTTCGGGCTTCACATTCTGAATTAATCTTGTCTCAAAGCAGAATTTCTCCTCGAATCTGCTCAATTTATCTCTCTTTGATAAGTAACCCGCTCACTTGAGTTTTTTCAACTCTGACATCCAAGGAAGAATCCCTTTTACATCATCAGTTCGATGAATACCCAAAGGATAATACATAAATCATTGATTAATATCGTCAGTAATATAAGAATAAATAAAGGAAATCGAAGTCATATGCATCATTGATAATATAGAGTAGTCATTCGAGAAGCTCGGTGTTTGTTCGTCAGGATCGTTATGCCCCTGCGTGAGCAGAATATATTGATTTATCTGAGTCCGTTCCCGAGTTCTCCTGTGCCTCCATCTTCTTGTTACCGTTAAGGACTATCCCAGGATTTCATTTTGTCATTTCCTCCTCCTCTTCCTTCTATCTCGCCCCTTGTTCTTCGTCGTCTCAGTCGTATATAGTTCAACCGCATCATTCTCTTCTGCTGTTTGAAAACCACATCTGTTCCTCCGAGTACAGATTCAATTACTGTCAACACTGCATCAATGATCTCCAATGATTCGTTTTTGATATCAACTTACATCTCGCCAAATCGAGCGATCTTCTTGCGTATTTTCAATAATTTCATTCGTCACGAAAAATGCAAACAAATAAAAACAAATCGATGGTAATGGTTCGGGGAAGAGAAAGAAAATTAACTTTTCAAGATGTCAACGCGTAAAGAACTTTCCCTCTGACTTTTCTTCCTCTTCGCTTGATCATTCTCCAAGCTCATTTGAATATCCAAGTGAGGGAAAAAACAAGGAATTCGCATTAAGGTGTGGCACGTTAAATTTAATTTCAGAAAATTTATTTGATTGATAGTCGAGTCTCAGCTCGGTTACAAAACGATTTGTAGTTTTTCTGTATCAGGAACAATTTTCAGAGAAGAGTAATTTCAAAGAAAATACTCCCACATTCGCTTCTATTCTAGTCTTTGACGTTGCTAAGGAATCCGAAACGTAAGACCAAAGATGGTATGAGCAACCCAGCGAATGCGTACATTGAATTGAAAGTGAGAGCAGCGTAGTCGCAGTTCGTTGAATAGTGAATTATCATAGTTTTAGGAGTACATTTAGAAGATTGTTGAAGATAGCTTTTGCGAGCTAGTTGAGAAACAATGAAGACATATAAATCCCTAAACTCGATATACAACGATAATTCAGCTTCTGAGAATTCGGCTAATCATCCTCTTCCTCGTTGTAAGTTGACAATTTGGAGGTTGCGTTATTCGATAATGGAAAGTATCGTATAATTGTTTTCTTCAAATTTATAAGCTCTGTATATCAGGAATAAAATCTTTCGATGAGAAATTCTGCTTGTTATTTCTCATTCCTCTCGTTTTACGTTATTTTCTATTTTACTTGTACATAACTCAACCACACCTCTCTCTTGTGTCATTTGAAAACCGCAGAAACTCCCGGGTCTTGCTGCATTTTCAACTAACGCCAAGAGTGTTTCAGTGATATGCACACGTTTGGAGTTGAATTACCTCCGGGTAAACCGGGTTAGAGATGTTATGATACCACGCGGAACAAAGGAAATAAAATTACTTGTTACGAATAATTACGCGTTTCATTGTAGCAAATTTACGTATTAATATCGCTGCGTGAAAATTATTTCAACATCAAACGAAAACAGATTCCAAATTTATCAGATAAATTTATAAGTAATCTCATTGAAAGCACCTAGAAGACTTAAGTTGATTAAAGTAATGTGATGTTCCATAATGCACAAATTTTGTTAGACATGGCCATCTCCTGTACTACACGATACGGTAAGAATTTAATATGATGGTTGAGAAAGGATCTCGAGTGACACGGGTTTCTTTCAGCACGGTTTTGTTCAACCTTTCGACGTTCGCTTGTAAGTTACACCCCACGATATTTTGGCTGTCAGTACTGATCACATGATATTTATTTCCACTAGTTTGAAGTATCATACATGACCCTGATCAGCATTCTATGATAGGCGCAGTTCTGTATCGAAACTTGACGAAATTCAATATAACAAATTCGATAAATTTTCTATGAAAAACTATTGATAGTATCTACTATCAACGCTTATCATTGCATTTCACAGCATTTCATCAGAGAGAAAAGTTTCTCGGTTTTGCGTCAAGAATCCATTCATCGAAAAGTCGGGGATATTCTCTGGCAGTGGTGAGAATAAAAGTCTTGTTACGTTTCGTTCCGTTGTCATGTCAATATCAAAACTTATAATTCCATTCTGTTTCCTGTCTTAAGAACTGAAACTGGATTTGTTACATGTTTCCGTTTCTGTTGTTATGCAGCATTGAGTTGTTAAATACAATTTTAGTACTATTAAGAACGTGGTGAACTAATCAGATCATTCAAAAAACATAGATAACACTACCAGCAACATAGCGTTTGCCACGAATTTATTGTACTTTTTCACGATTAAAAGTATCGTAATTATGTAAACTGTGATAGTATGTCAGGTTGACAGAAAGAAAGAAAAAAAAGAAGGGGATGGGGGGCACCAACCAACGCCCCCTCCAGTGGGTCGCTACCCACAATAATCATTGCTGCACCAGTGAAGGGGCACGAGTACCTCAGCTCTGCTGTAGCCCTGACCTTGAGTCAACCCTCCTCAACAGAAGAGAGATAGCGAGTGATAAGAAATGGTTGTGTAAAGAAATTACCTGTCATCATTTTATCTCAATCAAAATGGGATATTAAATAAGGAAGTTACTTTTCTGAGATGGATGACAGAAGGGTGGTGAAAAACCCATAGTGATTTAGTTACTATGGTAAAAAACCACAAGTCAAAATGTAGTTTGACAGATGTGGTGATATTTTCCAGGGTGTCTAGCAGTCGGGAATTCCAGGAAAGTCAGGAATTAGTCAGGAATTGTACTTCCGTCGGGAAAAGTCGGGAAAACGTCAGGAAATGAAAAAAAAATCCGGGAAATTTTCAATCATATTTTTTTTTGTGTGCAGAATTTTTAAACTTAGAAAGGTTTTCCCCATCGACGAATAATTGATTATATTAAATATTGATATCTTTTGTTATAATTCCTCAGATATTTTCAGAATAATTTCTCCAGCCAGGTCTAGACAGCAATGAATGATTCACTAAAGAATTCTCAAAAAAAACTTCTTTTTGAATTCTTATAGAATTCCAGAAACCTTACACAACTCAAAAAGTCCTATTTCACGGCCCTGTTACAAATAATCTATAAAATCTCATTGACGAATGGGAAAATGAATAGGTTTCAATGGAATTCAATGATATTTGATCAGAAATTTCACCATTTGTAATAGGATTTAATAGAATATTTCTACCTGGGGCAGATTTGAGAGTTGTTTCAAATATTCTCTCAGAGGTCTTGCGACTGTTTCAAGAATTTCCGAAAGAATTCCCAAATGTTCGTGAAATGGTCTGTTTCTGACTTCTTTGAGATATACTTTATATACTTGATTTTATTTTAAAAACGCATCATAATTAAATGGAGCCGAGTTGGATATGAATGATTTGGATTATTGATTGAAAACATGTCCATTTAGAATAATCAATATTTGAATATTCAACTTCGAATTCATTTTTCTTATTAGATTGTATTATGCCATCGAAAATGTTGATTGAAATTGATGTGTGTGCACTTTATTTCCGATTCGGGAATTTCCCAAAAAATCCTGGAAAGAGTCGGGAATTGGTCGGGAATTCCAAAATCATATTTTGCTAGACACCCTGTTTTCCCATATACCCTGACACGTTTATTCCTAGCAACGAGACAACGGTAGCGTTTAGCGAATAGAAGTAGAAGCTAACGCTTACGGGTGGACTCGTCTACGGATGAATTTGCTTAGCCACTTGAGGAACCTCACTTTATCCTTAGTAGATACAATTAGTCGGATCAAACAGACCCGTTTAAAAACTCTTTTTTTCATCAAGGAATTTTCATTCGATTAGAATGCCACTTTGTAGATTTTTCAACCCAGTATTGAAGTACATAAATACATTTTTTTGGTCATTTTTCATCGCAAAATGGTGGCTGCAGGATGATTTAAAGGTCGCCCATAAAACAAATCGGCGAGCACTTTGGAGATCTGGAGATCGGAATTTTTGTCTGAAACATTCCACTAATGACAAGCTTTTTTGAAAAATGATTATAATCCGTCGATGAACCTAAAAAAATACAACATGAACGAAAAGCGGCAAAAATTTTTTGATTTCGCCGAAAAACCTTTCGTCGAATTCTATGAAATATTTCGAGATAATTTTTTTTCCGTTGAGGAAACTCGAGCATGAGGGAAAAGCTGTGTGAGTTGAAGAGAAAAAAATTCATTTATGTGAGGATAGATTTTATTTCCACTTGAAAACACCTTTCTCCATTCAATTTGAAATAGCAGGTTTCAGTGCGGCAATCAAACAACGTAGAACGTATAAGTAAATACGAGGTCTCAGTTCAAGCTGTCAGCTGCCCTTTGGATTATACGAGACAGTACCATTCTTAAGTCTGCGATTTCGTGTTATAGGAGAGTCTTAAGCCATCCTGTATTTTACAAACTGTTCCCGTGAGTCTCATATCGAGAGGGTCAGCTTGTATTTCTGGCAACAAACAACAGGAAAGAGGTCATCGTTTTTGCATCATTCCTGTCCATCCGCTATCCGATTATACTTTGAAGTGTGTTCTTCACAAAAAGTACCAGTTCGTGCAGCTTGAAAACTCTCATAACATTCTCAACTTCGTTATGAACACAGAAAGAAGTTAATAAAATTTATATAAAACCGATTTTTGCAATTCTTGAGATCATTATATTCATTAATGTTTATTATATAATAATATGTGCATGATCAACTGAACGAATCATCGACTAATATATACATTTCAATGTTGGTCGAAGCAGAATGTAATGAATGTTTTATCCTAATCAATGTGTGATATGAATCAATTGTATAGGGGATAGATCCGTATTGTCATCTTGCAAACTTCCCAATCCGAACTAACATACATGACCACACATCTAAATTTCCAATCATAAGCAAATCGATGACAACGCAAACAGTTTATAGTCGTGAATATTGAGAAGGCTATCATATTCAACCATCTTGTTTTGAATATCAATTAAGCTCAACGATTACCTCCATTGTCTCAAATCCGAACGATCGCATCTCGAACAACCATTATCTTAATCTGTGTAAAATATGTATTGAATGATAATGAATTTTGAGAATTTTGATAGAGAATCTCTTCATATTCTTCTTTTTTCCTCTAATATACTTATATCTCAACGCTCATCAAGATACAACGCTTTTTTTTTCTCACATAACGAGAATACATCCACCGTATCAAATGGTTTACACACCAAGATTTTATTATCAAATTTGTTCGACATTTATTACACTTTTCAGTAAAGAAGATATACAAGAAAACAATCGTGTCCTACGATTTCCTCGCGAATATGAAGCGACGTGGAAATGTTGAGAATTTTCTTTGATCCTCCGCATCAATTCTTCATCCGAAAGATGAGTCTTCACATTCTTCGACTTTACACAGGTCTCTGATTGAGACGGACTTCATCTTTCCGGTACGCTTGTTTACTTGTAAAGTATACAACGTCGTAGAAACGGAAAAGTACAGGATTTTTCCTTATTCAAGTTTTTCAATACATTAAAAACATTCTCCACGGAATCTGGGAGGAGACTGTCTCTGCTGGCTACGCTTCGTGTCTTGAATCAACCATACTGGAAACGGATATTCTTATTGTAGATTCGTATTTGTGTGTGAATATATGTACATACTGTTTACAAAAAGAATTCGTATTTATATACGGAGCGTATCTTTGCTGCTCCTGAGGAAAGTAATTAAGGTCGTTCCGCAACATGCATTAACGAATTTTTACTCTACCGTCATTAAGGATACATTTTAATTTCTTCCTTCAGAAGTGTGCGGATGTATTTATATGTATAGTGAAAGAACTATCAGAATACTTTACTAATGATGGGAAAAATAAATGAAGTTGAGTGTATAGGGATTTCTAGAACTTATGTATTAATTTATAGTACATCTAGAGGCGAGCTCAAGATTCACAAATGGAAACAAAAGAAATTATTTTCACCTTCTAGAATCAAAAATCAACTAGATCGATGAACGACTCCTTTATGGATGGGATGGAGGAAGGAATTGAAGAAAGTAGTTTTTTTTTCTATTTCAAACTATCGGATTTATCCAAAACCGATGCAGTCTGGAAATAAGTCTCCTCTCGCTTTTTCTCAATCTCAAATTCAAATATGGGATTTCAACTTTTTCTATGTCCAGCTGTGACTTGATGTAAAGACTCTCCTGCAAAGATCATAAAAATAAATACATGTGGCAAAATAATTGTCAAATTTCTCCCCCAAAGAATGGTGGCAAAATCTTCATAATTTGGTAGTTTTCCCCAACTTCTTGGAGAACTAATTGAACACTCAAAAAGCAAATGATTTCTTCAAAATCAAGAAGAAATGCTATATTTGTGATGAAAATACAACTTCCTAATCATCAGCGGATAGAATCCACCACTGAAATGAAGAAAAACTCCCCATATATTTTACAATCTAATACTCAAGTCATTTCGATGATGATTATCTGAATTAAACCCGCACTGTAAAAAATATTCGCGAATTCCCAAGCAGAAAAGTATGGTGAAAAACTTACAGATTGGTAAATTTCCAAACAATTTTTGTGATTTCCCAGAAAATATTTGTCAATTGACAAAAATTGTTTGTGATTTCACCCACTATGTTTGTAAACTCACCAAAAGATGTTTGGTAAAAAACTTCCAAACCTATTTTTGGAGGTTTTGTACAGCGTGAATCACATTGATTATCGCTTATCTAATTGAAATTATGTATCTGACCTGAAGTCTGTGCACGCACAGAGACCCAATGAAGAAAGCGATCTCCTACCATTCCAAGCCATTCTCGATGAATTGATAGAATTGTTCATTCCATTGTATCCTCTCTTTGAGAACTTGACAGAGTTTGACTCAAAATGAGCCTGTATTGACTTCTGATTTCAAACCACATTCTATGTCGTTACATCATCAACGTTTGGGAAACATTGAAGTTGAGAATTCAATATGTAACAGTTACTGAATCAACTGTCAACTGAATTGAACCTATGAAGCATGTAGTTATCGAATCCTGCAAAAGTTCTACTTCAATGATATTCTGACGAGTTATTCGATGATATATTGATCATTTGAATCGCATTCCGAAATCGTAATTTTCGTCATCCATGAACACCTCCATTATTATTTTTCCACATCACGCATCTCTTCCACGAAGCATCGTTAGAGACTCAAATATCCCCACAAATCGTGTAGTAGAAGGATGAATAATGACATCAGGTATTTCCTGGAATCCCAAAAAGAGGTAGACTCATCCGTTTTAATTATGATGCATTTGATCACCTGATTCATTCTCATGGCAACGTGAACTCAATTGGTATTAATGAGGCACACAGTCTGTCTTTACTTGAGGATCGGTGAAACGGGAAACATAAAATGGTCATGATGAATCTAATGTCCTTCGAAGTGAGAAACGAGATATCGTTGCAGTAAATCAATCTTCAGGGGATTATAGTTGCATACGGACAATCAATATCATTCGAATCGCAAGTATACTGTTGAATCAACCAGAGATACTATATCAATGAGAGAGTGTTGTTCGTTACTAATTACGAGTACATGGATTTCGTTTGATATGTTACACTGAAAGAATTACCTTGTAAAAATCACCGTGAAATTCCAGAACTCGGAGAACAAATAAAAATTCTTCAAAAAATTACTATGCAGCCTGTGAAAATGAGTGAGATTTTAAACAGTTGAAAAGGATATTTTCGATAAGTTTTACAAATTGCACAGTGATATTTTCAAAGATTCCTACTCATTCCTCGACCACTGGAATTTCACGGTAATTTTTCAAATAAAATTCTCTCAGTGTAGAGTGAAAGAATGAAGTTCGGGTCAGATTCCATCTAAAATTCAAGTCCAACTCAGCGAAAACTTTGTTTCAGTGCATGAAACAAAAAACGCAGAATACAAATTTCTTGTTGGACCAAAATTCCCCTCATCATCTGTGCAGTGACTAGTTTTTGTTCATTTCACTGTGATATTTTGTAATCTGAAAACAAACCGATAATATGATATACACAGTAAAAAGTAAAACTTACTTTCAACCTTGATATCGGCTTATTTCAAGATGCAGCCAAAACTAGCCCTAGTTCAGCTGGAAGTAAGCATCCAAAACAAATGCCGACACAATGGAAAAGACTAAATTTCAGTCAAGTTTTCAAGTAAGATGCAGCCACTTTCAGTCAGACTTTTTACAGTGTATAGGTAACTCACTTGCAAATGACACTCTGTGAATCTGAATCAGGGGAATCTTCCAGATTTCGCAGTTATAAGTGAACCACTAATTCCAATCACTTGCATCCCATTGCATAATCAGTGAATAGCCACTGATTCGCAGTGTATATGCACTGGTTCGCAGTGGTATACTTATCACTACAATTCAGTGGGATTCCACTGATTCGGATTTGGGGAGCAATACGTGAACGATACTCTTTGAATTGAAAACAGTGAAATCTCACTGATTGCAGTGAAGCATCGACCACTGCGAATTAGGGAATACGCAGTGAACAATCAATTAATATTAACCCTAGTAGAAATTCGATCTGGCATTCCCTATTTTCAGTACGGTCCTGATCAGGTAAGAATCCAGAAAACGAAAATAAGGGAAATCTTGTGGGGTCCTTACAAGGGCCTTACCTGATTTCCCTAATAGGATTTAAATAGGGTTGTAACGGAAGGGTAAAATAGGGTTTGGATAAGATTCCCATAAAATAGAGCAAGAAAAGGGCAAAGCTCAACGAAACCTGATGAGGACCTGATAGGAAATCAGGCCCTCGTATCTTCCCGTCCTAAATTTCTACTAGGAATCTGATCTATGCGGTGAAATGTCACTGATTCAATCAGTAAGGAGGACTTCCGACTGCATAACTCATGACTATTCACTGATTCCATTTCAACTATCAAATGCAGAAATAGTGAGATCTCACTGATTCAAATTTGGAGAGTTTATTTTGTCGTTTGGAAGCGTTGGATGCAACCAGTAAGACTGCACTACATTTCAAAATCTCCATCAAATTACCATCTAAAACTCTCTACCTATATCTCTTCTTTCTTCCGATTTTTCTTCAAGTATTGAACAATCAGACAATGACCTATGAGAATTTCTTGATACATCACATGTAAAATATCCTTCTTCGATAACGTGATACTTTCCGAATTCTCGAGTGCACTTCTCACAAAGGCTACCATAAATTTGACTCTTCATCGTATATATTTTATGATCCCCCATTTCTACTAGATCATCCTTCTCAAAAATGCAATAATGAATATTAATATTTCATTCCTTTGGCATATTCCCCACTTTGTGCCAATTTTTCATTCTCAATTTTACTTTTTTCGTTACATATTTCTTTCCTTTCATTTCTTCTCTTCTAATTGTTCCATACATCTTCTCTTTTCCAACTTTCGTGCGTCTCTTGTAACCTGCCGCTACATATTTTTTCAACATGTGTTTCCAACTTTCTTTCTATGAATTTTGCATTTAATTTTTTCTTTTTTTCACTTGTCGTTGTATAACATTCTCCTACGTTGAATAATCAGCATGGTACGTAGAATGATATATGAAATCCATGTTTATGTCCATTTTTATAATATCTCATCTCACTATTCCGTAATTATTCTCCTTCATTTACGGTGATGTATACATTGATTCGAATTCGAGAATTCCTAAACATGTGATTGAAAATGCACTTGAATCGCAGAAAAACGTTCACGTTGCTACAGAATTCTACGAAGAATAATTATGGTATTTCTATATGGAATTTCATGTGAGAAATGAAGTATGCGATACATATGTTGATTTCTTGTGATTTATATGAAAATTTGACAGAATTTTTCTTCAACATGTACCGTCTATTATACTCATCTTGCTTTTTTTATTACTATTTTCTTACGTATGTACGGTTTAGCAAGCAGTTAATGGCACATCAATGGATCATAGACCACGTTAATTGCACGTTGATGGCATCCATTGATAGCCCGTCAAGAATTGATTACCAAATGATTACATGGGTTCAATTAATGGCGATGAATAAACAATTACGTATGAAATTATTCACTGTTCCTGTAATGAGGTAAAATAATTTTGATTTCTTGTCAGAATTCGTGTTGTAACAATGTGGCCCATTAGTGGCGACCCGTGCGGAAATTCAGTATCTCGCACACGATCTCGTATAGTCCCGCGAACAGTCGAATAGTCTCGCAGAGAATCTCGGATAGTCTTGGAAATGATCTTGCAAATAGTCTCGGTTGTAAAACAATCCGAGATATGAATGAGATCTCGCCAATATATAGTCTCGCCGGAAGTCTCGCTGATCATCTCGCAGAATTAATATATATATTTTATTCGGAATCGAACTTAGATCTTCATAATTAATCTAAGATCCCTTGTCGCTCACCTATGATACTGTATGAATATAGCAGACCTTCGAAATTTATGTGAACTTCACATGATTAAAAATGATTTATAGATAAAATAATTATCCTAAAATGATGATCTATACGATGCAAAAAATGTTGTTACTGGAATTCTGTTGACAGTACATATTAAATCTTTATTATACATCTGAAATGTGAAATGTTCAACTGATGGATTCAACCATAGAAATTTTCATATATCTTTGAATAATTAAGGCTCATGCACAGTGAGAAAAAGGATTAGTGGGCTGAACGAAAACGTAGTTGATTCAACTACGCCAGGAGATTGAATACGTTCAGCCAACCCTGGAGGTTGCATTGAATCATTCCCCAGGTTGGCCGACTCTGTTGAGTCAACTACGTGAATGATTGGAACAATGAAAAATAGTTTCCGTGCAGTATCCATATACAATTGACACAAAATAACGAAGCATTGATTGCCTGCAAGGTTGACTCAACTACGTGAGATTTGGATGAAACTTCTTCTGTGATTTGTTGACGTTGCGACACATTGGTTCATAAATTCAAGTGATATGTTTGAGACAATGAAAGGTGGCGTAGTTGAGTCTACAATTCCCAAGTCATTTCAACTAAAGATTCGTTGATTCATTCATAAATTCTTCAACCACGCGTGGTGGTTATAATGGCACTTTTATTTTTCTCTCAGTGCACTATCAAATGAGAAAACAGAATAATAAGAAAAAATCATTTCATGAATCAACTAGAATACAATGAGATACGGATAGGCTATGATCGTCGGTGAAAAAATATCATTTAATCTCTTCTTATTGATTTATCACGGAATAGGTCGAGTCATTTCTAAAACATATCTGAAATGATTATTTTCAGAAAAACTTGAAGAATTCATGGAGAATGAGATTGTTCTGAATAATTGCTCATAACTATCAGGTTATAACTTTACAACTTGACTATAGCTCCCGTTAACAACGTTGTCGCTAAAAACAATCCAGTCTCTTCCAAACCAATCATACGAATCACCGATATCAGGTAATGGTTGTAATTCTAAATCCTCAATAAATTATTGAATTACCTTCCTATCCTATTACCTTCTCAAGAAATTATCTCAATATTTAAAAATGAACATGCATTTTGAAGGAAATGTCTTCTCTGTAGTGGAAAGCCCTGCAGGGGCTGACGAGACCCGACCAGGCTCTGAACTGAACTAGGGAATGCCGCGAATCGCTTCTACTCAAGATATCGTCGATCATCGGTTGATTATTGATTGCATTCACATCGTTGAATTTTTTGTGAAAGTTATAAAAATCAATTTCTTACGTTTAGCTTCGAATCTGAAAACTCACAATAAACACGTAGTCCATGTGAAAATTGCCGAGTAGCCCGAGCCTACCCTAGTAAAAATGCTCTAGCGATTCATTGATTTTATGACACCTGTCCCACGGAACGACAAGACGTTTGCTAGTAAATTGCAAGTTACTGGCGAGTTCTCTATTTATTCGTTGGGACAAGTATCACACAGAACCAATGAATCGCTAGAGGATTTCTACTGGGGTATACTGACACAGTACAGTTTTTGCATTTCCTAGTGTCAGCAAATTCAAAAAACCATCAAAAGATCGGTGAATTTGATAGGCCTGACCCAGAGCCAGGATGATCACAAACTTCACATAAGGAGTAGTTCTGGAATTAAAGTACTGCAGGGACAATTTTGATTGCATGCGAATGAAGTTCTGATGGTAATTTAAAATTTATCAAAAGTTTAGTTCTAATACTTCATCTTTGTACCATAAAACATCAACACATTTCCTACACAACGTGCTACTGAGACGTTGATGCAATGTTTGAAAAACATATAGAAGGTTTTCCAAACGTTTTGAGAATCTCAGTTCTTATGATGGCACGGATTTGATTGAATATTGGCAAGAATCTACACACATAAAAAAAACGCAGTGACCTTAACTACGCACGACAGTTGGATACCTTGGAAATGCAATATTTAATCCACTCAACTAGATTTGTAGTTGACTTAACTACGCGTACTTGAATGAAGCTTGTATTCAAATTGAGTTCACGAAGGATTGTATTTGAAGGTATCCAACTGTGGTCCACTATCTTTTGTCTCATTGTACACTGTAAAAAATATTTATTCGTCCTCTCTCCATAAAATATTTATTTGTAGAAATTAAATATTCAATTAGATGCAAAAACTGATTACTTGTGGCGAATAAATTGTTTATTTAGAAGACCAATTTATTTAAGGCGAGCATTCCATTATTTGATTCGATTAAATATTCTATTATTCCTAAGAAATATTTTATGGAGAGAGAACAAACAAACTATTCATTTGTTTGAGAGAAATTTTTTTTCTCAGTGTTACAATTCTCAAGACCCAGTTTTGTTTAATATTTGTCAAACAAATCGCATCATACTGTTTTGCCTGAAGCTCGCAAATGAATCCCCGCCTGTAACGGGCCGTTTGTTCGTTCTCAGCAAGTTCCACATGGAAACGCATCAATTCTTTAATGAAAAAGTGGTTTTGAATTTTTTTTATCACATTCCAGTCCTTTTTCCTGCAGTGGGAACAAAATGTTACCGAATCTCGTGAATAATTCGAATGAATGACTATTCTATTCTGATTTCTATCAACATAAAATGTGTTCCAGTAAACTACAGTTTCTAGATATTCACATCTATGGTCTCTGTATCATAAGCATTCTACGTACCTTCCTCGGGTTCTCACCATCTGCTCACACTCCTGTTTTACTTCCGTATCTCAGCTCCATACTTTTTCCTTTCATCCAATGAGACGTCGAACTATATTCTCTTGCCCTCTAAAATCCTTCCATTCCTCCTGCAATTTCTTTGTCATTCTTCTTCTCCTTGCTAGTTTCGTAACTACAGTTGTTCTTTTAATCCCATTCTTTATAAAGAAGTTTTGATCTCAATTTACTTTTTACCACGTAACATGGACATTTGCATGCCTCACTCATTTCAAACCTTTTATTTTATTCTCTGGTTTCTTCTTTCACGACCATTTTATCTTTCTTTCTCCTTGTTTCAATCTGTACCTCTTCCTCGTCATCTCATTTAGAAATTTTCATCAGTTTAACCCGGTAGTTCACAAAGACCTGACCAGGTTATCTAAAATCAAAATTATCCATATCAAGATGTCTTGCTTCTGCCAATAAAATATAGCTTGGCGCAAGGCTGATTGTCAAGTTTTGGCAATTTAAATACTGATAAGTAATATCCCACGTTCTACCATTGGAATTATTTGATTCACGGTGACGAATGATTCAAAGTGGATGCTCAACGTAGACTATTCACCATTCAGATGCGTTTCTGCAAGAGGATTAAATAGTATTACAAGATTTCATGCTTCTCTTATAAGGCACTTACATGAGACTCGAAGAGAATATTACTCCAAGCAGTTTGATTATAAATCATACGTGTGTTGAATGCAAAATCTGATAGTCGCGTAGAATTAGTTTATGACTTGGGTAATTTGGCTCGGATTCATTACCCGTAGCTTTGCTTTGGTTTCATCTTTTAATGGAACTTCAACATTCATCTGTAAAAATATTTATATTTCCAATCGATCGGTGTAACGGAAATTCAAAAGCTCTTCGCGATTCAAAGAAATCGAAACAATTTATTTTATCTTGATGAAAATATCGAAGCCGAATGATATTAAATGCTTTCACAGAAGAATGAATAATTTAAAATCATACCTCGATATGCGGAAGTGAAAATCATTTGAAGTCTCAAAGATGCTGCATTAAAAAAGCATTCAAAGATAGTTTCCATGGAATTCATCTTGAGGAATATATATATATATATATAAGTATACATTCTAACGATTCTCTCATAATTTCAACGTTCCTCTATAATATTTCTCAATGGAAATCGATACATCTCATTTTCCAATTCACATTTATCTTTCATGGTTTTTTCCTTCGTACCTTCTGTCACGACTTTTGAAAGATCAAAAACAAATTTTATTACCGTATCATTTCTTTCTTCCTCTTCGAATGAAGGAATATTGAAGAAGATTTCAAATTCCACTTTCATGTGAATATGAATACAGTTTCGTTTTTCATCTGGCGAGAATGAAATTCTCATCGTCGTTATGAAATTTTTTTAAGTATCGACTGAAAAGCTACTAAGAGACTAAATTTCATTCAAAAAGCGCTTCTTTGACATCAAAGTTTGACTATAAATTTAAAGGAATATGAAATTCCATATTTTATACAGAATCGTGCTATTCTCCTTTACACGTTGGGAAAGTGAACAGGAAGATTCAATTTTATTTGAAATTTCAAAATTACTTCAAAATGTGATCAGAAGTAACTTTATTTGGATTTCTTCGAATCATTTACGCTTCATTTGATTTCCTCCCATGATTGATTTCCGTCTGCAGTAGATAAAGCTGATAATTTCATCTGAAAATTTCATTGGAAATGCAAATACGTTGTGAGTTGATTGGATCCTAATCAGATGTTATAATATCTCAATCAATTTCAAAAATGCCAATCTATAAATATCGAGCGAATGGAAATGATTTGTATAACGTGGGAACACGATATTGGTCTATGTTATTACAGTCAATATTGAATCCTCGACATGCTTCATATTTGTATCGATGAATCAATAGCGGCTGAACATACATCCAACGAAATGATTTCTTTGATCTCTAATAACAAACACATTTGGTTCGACTTGATTAGGATGAAATTCATTTCGGTTGTATTCTATTTATGATGTAGTCTCAATCTCAGAGTGAAAGGCAGATTCAATGGATATGAATGAAATTTGAATATAATTTGCTTGCGGAAGGAAATAAAATTGGCAACAGAAGTGAAAAGTATTAGCTACTCAACGATACGTTTGGATCTTCATGAAATTTTGACTTTTATCGAAATTACAACACATCAATTTTTATGAGTGGATTTTCACTTCAAGAAATTTGGAGAGCAGGGAAGAGTTAAGAAATGACCTAAGCGTTGTTCAATTTGCGCCTAATTAAGTATTTAATTGGGCCAGAATTGAGGAGCGTGTTTGTTCGCCAAGCATGGCCTTGTTTCTTCAAATATGTTTGAACCAACATGAATACGTGAATGGTCTCAACTCAATATAATCTATCACTATTTGTGCTAACCTCCTCTCACGTGAGCAGAAATTTCAATAGTTCCCACAGGTCAAAAACAACCTCCTCAAAATTGTGTATAGCAAACAGTATAGAGAATTCTATTCCCACGCTGTAAGTTCGGAAAAAGACAAAATAAAACTCTCCACTTCACGATAAGGATACGAAAATATTCTAGGTTGGTAATTCTCGAACAGAAGATGCATTGATTGCATCAAGCACTGAGCAGATAATCTAATAATCCTGAAATGAGTTGAACATGCAACAATGTGAGAAAACACGTCCCAAAAGTGCCTTTCCCTATTCAGTAGAGCTTCAGCTGAACCTTTCTGTTCTGACGAGGTAGCACGTGAAGCATACGTGACTTTCCTCTCTCATACATTTAAAGAATCGACAGCGTCGAATATGTCGATGATCATTTAGTTCCATGTCACGCGATCCACGTGACACCTTCGCTCTTTCAGAAACTGTACATACACGTCTCTTCCGGAAAAAGCTCTTATCCTGAGAACGTTGCTGCTTCTCTCCTGCTGAGCGTCAATTTTTCATACCATTCGTCATTTTCTTCCTTGTTACTGATCTTTTATTCTGCGATCGAAATCTCTCACATTTAGATGTGGTTGCCTGGAATAAAAAAACAGCGCACAACATTGCAAATAGAATAAAAAGTTGTCATTCCTCATTCTAGTGATCCGTTTGATGCTGAGGTTTTCTCTCTTCAATTCACTTTCAACTTGTAATCAGAATTTTCATTTCTCATTCGCGCGAGTTTCAGTGAATTAAACAAAAGTATTGTTGTGAAAAATAATAAGTACACAGTATTCAACCTGAAGAGTTGAACAAAGCGGTATCAATTGATGAACCACAGTCTGAAGAATCAACTACTCGATTGGAATTTTATGAACTCGAACGACAAGTAACAAACATTCCATGCTATGCCAATTCTGCGATCTTTTGTTGTAATTGTGCTTTCGTGTTAGTAGTTAGGAAACGAACATTGTATCTCTCTGATTTAGTTCAAAAGATAAAGGAAGATGAGCGTGAAATATATTGAAGCTGAAAGCTGCTTCTTCAGGTGTGAAGAATCGTGGAAGCGAAAAAAACTGAGGAAAAGAGATGAAAGTAACGTCTCAGATTATCCAAAAACTTTTCAACTTCATCGTTTACATGGGTGTATAGTTTCATCACCAGGAAATTCTGATGTCATTCAATTCAAGTGCGTTGGTTACTAAATATGGAATGAAGCGTTTGCTTCACAAGGAATTTTGAAAAAATTTGTGAGATCATGAAAAGGTTTTGAACATTCAGAGAAATGATAATCCGTTTGATCAGATTCATAGAAGGTTTTTTCTTCACAGATAGGAATCAGTAGATCGATTTGCGAAGCAATTCTTCCAAATATAGTATAGAACAAGCGTGTGTGGAAAATACGTCACTTGAGATTGAAATTCTAATTTCTCTCCTCTGTTGAAGATTTGTAAGTATACAACGTTTGGATCAGGCGTAGGGGAAAAGTGTCCAAAATGATCCCCTTAATGCATACTTGAATTTTATGTACCAAGAAAAGTGTTTTTGGATCAACTTGCAATGGTATTGCTTAGTCCGATCTTTCAACTATACATTCCATTCATAAAAAAATAAAAAATACATCAATGCTCTGTTCCATGACAAGATTTCCAAAAGTTTCATAAAGGATTATTTTGGATATACAGGAGAGTAAAATGATCCCCTTGGGATCCCCTCAATGATCCCCTCAATGCATGCACAATGGATTATTAGATACAGGTCAAAGTATAGTTGAATGATGTCTGAACCCATACATAAAACAGACTGTACTGTGGGGTATTCTGGAAAATAGTGAATAACAGTCAAATTTGATCTTACCTTACATCAAAAGTCGTAATTTTGTATTATATTTCCTAGAATAATACCACGTTGACTTATGATCGCAGAGGTTACAAAATCAGCTATAGGACATCATGAAGAACAAGTTTGTGAAAAATTTGGATAGATAGCGTTAGTAGGATCGTCAGAATAACGAGGGATCATTTTGGACACTTTTCCCCTATATCTGCGCGATGTAGCGTAGATGAAAATGAACTGATCTGATCTGAGCTGATCTGATGTCAAATCCTAGTTAAGAATTCTGAGTGGAAGTTTTCCAGTCTTAGAGGAAGGCTTGAAATGAAACCATTCTCAATCGATTTATCAGGTCTCATCTTGTGACGAGACTCGGCAAAAACTGTGAACGAAAGTGTTATTAGCGACATCACATGGTTCACGACGCGAACCCGATAGTCGAGCATAGCATGTGTTCCCTCTGTAGGGTGGACCCAACATAACCACCGATCTCTATAATTCTTGTGACGAATTGAACGTGATAGAAGACTCTGAGCAGCCATTTGTACTTCGGGCTAAATGTTCATTTTGTGCGGCAAATTACAATGTTATCGATATGTTTTGTGAAATATATTAGTATCCAACCAATATTAATGAATTATTGATCATTATTGTTCTTCGATATGATGAAAAATTCTGTGAGAGAATAGTTGATTACAGTTTGAATCATTCAAAACTTTTTGAAATATTTCTTCCCTCTTTCAAACTAGAAAAACTCAATAATAAATAACAGCAGATCATTACGTCTGATCAGGCCCCTCCAACTCGTGCGTTTTCCCCTAGAAATCCGGTTCAAGTAGTGACCAAGAAATCCCCAAGAAATCTAGATGGCGATTTCATCTAGTGGACCGAATCTTAACCTCAAAATATCAACGTTGCGAAGTTTGGTTCCTTGTAGGTCAAAAGTTTATAGATATAATAATATTATCTGTGATCATTGGTCATTTCCTCACTATTCATCTTGAATTTTCGCGATGGATGATTCATTTTATAGAATTGATAGGCCAACTGACAGGCAGAGCCCTCTACAACTTTCTGATCAGTATATGAACAAAAGTTCTAGACAGTCGGAGGGGCCTGCGTCTGATATAAAATGAATTTGAAACGATATCGGCAACAATTGGAAAGAATAAATTAATAATTTGATGATTGTATGAATATACGAAATATATTTCCCTAAAAACATATTTATGAAGTTCCAATTTGCCGCTAAAAATTGAGCATTCCGCCCGGAATGAAAATAGCGCTCACCTCTCTAATTCGGCGCAACGATTTTTACGTATACCCCATCCAGTGTATAGTAGATATCAGTAAACGTGACGCATGAAGGTTGATAGTACATATGACAATGGTACATTTGCGCACGGGTCTGACTTAAATTCGCGAGTACCACTGCAAAACACCAGACGTCGTGTGTCGCTACCTCGAACGCTGCAGTAGAAAATAAACTTCTTGAGATATATCCTTTCGTAGTTCTCGATACGGTTTTACCTGCTGAAAACTCTCAAAGTGAGAGAATACCTCCACACGAAACAATGAGTCCAGCCGCTTATTAGTCGCAGTCATATTTTTGATAAACCAGGATCCAGTGATGCCACACCGTTAAAAATTTCTTGAATTTTCAGTCATTTTTCAAGTACACTTTTAGATTAAATTTTCAATTCTTGGGTGATTGAATGAGGAATCCAATCACATGTTATTGAATTTTCAATTATTGCTATATTATATTACCCATAATAGTACCGTTTATCAACTGAATTCCGATTCAAATGTAATTGTAATTTCAAGAACTTTTTCAATCACGTGAATGAAAATTGCTTCCATCACATATGATTGGAGCTTCATGCGAAAATTTCTAACAGTGCAGAACTCCTAACGTTCCCCCTCTCTATTCAGCTTTTCACCCTCCATACAATCAAATTTTTTTTGTTCGCAAGTTCATTGTGTGTATCTGAAATCAGTGGTCACAGATCCTCCACTCATACAGACACAACGGTACATATATATGAACATGTGATACGTACACATCTTCACATGTATAAACTGTTATGTGCGTGTTAGTAAGGTCGGCGGTTCGGATTTGTGACCAGTGTCTGGAGTTTCTACACAGAAGAGGCTTGATGGAGGGGACAAAATCGGATTGCTGATATCAGAGCCAGAGTGTTCCCTAGCATTCACCGCGACATTCTGGCAAGTTTGAAGGTGAGGAGGAGCAGCATTACTTTTCTCGAAGAGTAAAAGCTGATAAGAAAAAGGGAAGGGGGTAGTCAAAAGTGCTTCTATCTTCCCGCTCCTTCTAGTGGCGCCATCCACCTGAAAGAGGTAGTTTGAGTATACTTGTCCTGAATTACTGTTACAGCCAGTTTCTTATGACTAGTTGAATTGAATATTTTCATTATAGCCAATCTCTCACAGCCAAAAGCAAGTATATTCCAAATTTTCGATAGAGCCTTCTTCTCTAATCGATCAGGAGAATTGGTTTCTGCCAGCCCCAAAGCATACTGACTCAAAAAAAACAGTCGTCTCGTTGATTTCCACTCAAACTGATGGTCACTTTCTGAATTAATCAGAGTACATACCCAATCAGATTTCTACAACAGGCGCAGTACTGTACCAGTACGGGCTAACACTGGCAGAGTACTAACAATCTATACTGAGGCAGTATTGACATTTGTCTGGAATCATAACGCTTTTCTGTACTGGGTATTTGGTACTGGCTCGGTACTAATAATCGGTAACGGCTTTCAGTACAGACTCAGTTCCTTCAATTAATACTGTCATTGATCCTGGTACAGAACCCTTCATTTTGATCTCTGGTGTATATAATCTGTTTAAAGGGCGATACTGGTATACATCTGAAGAGTGTCGTAGAAAACATTTCCAACTCCCCAAAGGCGGATTTTTGAGGCGAAATCTTGAAAATCTTTCCCTGTGATAAGACATCAAGAAATGCTTAGCATTTGAGTTACATAAAAAATAATTTGATGGTTGAGATGAAGAGCACGTCGGTGACTCTCATCATAGATGAGTATAATTGATGGATTGAAGTCAGCTATGAGACTTAGCATTTTACAGCATTTCACCAGAAGGGAAAGTTTCTTGGTTTTGCGTTAAGAACTCATCCTTGAAGGGCCGGCAGTGTTTTCTGGAACACCTTGGATATTCGGTATTCCAATGACCCTCTTTTGCTCTTGAATCTCAAAACTTGGAGTCACTTTGTTGGGTTTTTTTCTGTTATTTGCAATTAGTGCAGTGCTTGTACTAGATCAGTACATGTCCAACATGAAACTCTCAGTACTGGTTCATCAGTACAGACATAGTACCATATTTCTATGTATTCAGTACGAAACCCGTGCATGCTCGTCAACTCCTGGGGACCAATACTGGCACTGTACTCAGCCTGTTGTCAACATTGGCATAATTTGAATTTTTCTGATTGAGATGCGATATTACAATCCAGAATGATTCCTGTACATTCTTATAGATCATGAACGCGTTCTTGAAGTTGAGGCTATCGCCCATAATGAATTTTCATTATTTCTATATATTTATTTACGTATTTCCATTAGATCTTGAGCAATTCATTCGTTTAAACCGATAAAATCATCGGTTAAACTTTGAAATATTCTGTCGTTTTTCAATTCGGATTTATAACTATTAGAAAGAATATGAGAACTTTGAATTAGTATATCTCCTGGATGAAAAATGATAGGATAGTTCAATTTTTTTTCTAGAACCTCGCCGTTTTTCATCCAATTTGGGTCACCCCGTATATGTATCAACGGAATCGTCAATCAACCTTTCCTCAATTCAAACGTTCCCTCCACGCGATGTATGATAAAACTTTATAATCCGTGCATCATTTCTTCTTTCCTTGTTAGAAACGTACAAAACTGCCCCTGTTTCACTAACATTTGATGTGACAGTTTGAGAGATACGCTACGTAGATATACACATCCATATACATATATATGTATATGCATCTTTGTCCCGATTTTGCCTCGGTAACTCGACGTGTTCATCACAGTAAATCTCAAAACTTGCTAGGATTCATCCCTGCGGAAAATTATTCCACAGGGGATTCATACGAGTTTTCCTCAAGACCCTGCAGTCAACCCGATTCGGATATCTGCACGAGATGTGACACGATCTGTGTGATACTGACGTCATTCCCGATGAGTTACAAATTTCTGACAAACCCTGAAGTGGTAAGATGAAAATTGTAAGGAACGTATGGGGGTTGTATGAATGCAATTTCAAGTCAAAGTACTTGTAGGCAACATGAATTTAAATCAGGGAAATGCGGTTGATTTTCGGAGGAAAATTCAAACGATGAGGTTGTAAAATATGTCAACGAGATGTTCAGAGAAGGAGATTTTTTTATGTATTGAAATTTGATATTCGTTTATCAACTTCTTAGCAACTTGAAAGAATTATTGAGGATACCGACCAGATCATTCATGTTCGATCATTGAATAATCGAAGTAGCGGGTCGCAAAGTTTCTTTCCACCAGTTGAATTTGATTTATTGGTTCTTTGAATTATCTGAATTCCCCATAGTACCCCCATTAGCCACCCGGAATACTGAATTTTGGATTAAATCACCGTCCGTGATAACCAGGGTTGGAGAAAATCATGTTTTCTATTGTTTCAAACTATTGTTTTTGTTTGAAACAGGTTGTTTCGAATATACCAACTCTTTAGTCACAGTATGGCACACACTGAGAGAGATTTATAGTTACATTTACTATGGAATTATAGGAATGCGAGAACGTACTGACTTCTGATGAAATTTACTATGGTATAACAATAAAAACCTGATCAAATTGACAATGTTTTACAGTAAATTTCAATGGAGTCAGAATGTTCCCTCCTTCATATAATGCCATAGTGAATTCAACTATAAATTTCTCTCAGTGCAGAGAAAACGTCACACTGTGAAAAATGATTGTAGAATTTCCCCCCAAAAAATGGTGGCAGCAAAGTTCCTCCAAAGATGGCGGATTTTCCACCATAATTTGGTCAAATTTTTCCTCATTTGTAGAGGATCCAACACCCAAAAAATGAAATAATTCCTCAGAGTGGTGAGAAAATCCGTCATTTTTGATGGAGAATCAAATCCCCCACGATAAGGGGACAAAATCCACCAACGGTGTGAAGAGAAACTCCACCCATTCTCCACAGTGTAGTTTGAAACAAACTCATTTTAAAAACAATTCTTGGGTGAAACACTCTATTCAAAACAGTTTAGAAAATATCAGTGAACAGGAAATATTCATTGAACAGCGATTCAAAAATCCTGACGATTTTATATCACTATGAAAAATCAGACTGAATGAGGCTGCATTTCAAAAAATTCCATTGGCGTCTGTTATCGAAGCTCACTTCCAATTAAAACAGAGCTAGTCTTGATTGCTTACCAAAATCATTTAATATTGACGATAAAAGCAAGTTTTGTGTTTGCATTTTATTTACTATAAGAATAATGATAACAATAACAACAAGAACAATGAAAACAATGACAATGACTTGTTACGATACCATTTGCTTCAATCGTCTTCTAAATAATCATATATTCCATCCACATAACCGAATCTTGATTTTCTCAATAGAGGTTTTGTTCCTTTGATAGGATGATACCATGCTTGAAGGAAAATGAAACCACGACATCTGCTCGAAGTGAATTATTCCGCTCAAATCCTTCCATTCAAAGGATTGATTTCTGAAATCCGTTCTCGGACAGCATGCATTGTGCGGGCAGAAGGTATCGGTTGAGAGGGATAAACAAAGCACTGGATACTTGTTGATTCGTGAGAGGGTGACATCGAGTGTCTGAAGACAAGAATGAACGTCGTCGTAAACGACGTTTCAAATGAATGATTAATTGGCTATAGAACCTCGAATATAGGAGACGAACGAGATTTAACTTCTAAGAAGTGTGATTTCAATTGGAAATTTCAAAATCGTCGAACTTCTTCAATTTAAAATTAATTAAAATCTAACTGATTACGGTGCAGACGAGTCGATCATTGAAAATCAACGCATGTCCCCTGCACAATGGGTCAATTTCAACTAATTTTTGTAGTGGAATGTAATTTATTCAATCAGAGAGAAGTTTTTTCAACTGCACACATAATGATTATTCACTAATTGTGCAATGAAGAATTTTTTTCATGCTTCATTTTATTTGTTTCGAAAATCTTCAAGTATGTTGAAGAATCCATAACAACAAGCTCTCGTTGTCCGTTTTGTTGCACGAATGTTGACAAATACATGTTCAAATAATGTCTGTTGGCAATTTAAATTGTAGACACTCAAAATAGGCTGCTTCAGGGGATACCAGTGGCGTGGCAGCAGCCAAATCGTTTATGACAAACTACGGCCAAACGCTTCATTTTAATCAAAACATCGCTCTGTACAGCACTCCTCTGATTCAATTAGAAGTGTTGTACAGAGCGATATTTTAATTAATATGACGTGTTTGCCCGTAGTTTGTTATACATGATTCAGCTGCTACCACGCCGCTAGTATAACCTCAAACTACGCTCATGAATTTTTGTAGATTTTTTTTGAATATATGAAAACAGTTTGAAATACGCAGGACATGAATGACTCAGGGTTACCATTCACAGGTGCTAGAAATGACGTTACCTTTCGAGGGTTGATAATTCCTTGACTTTATCCATTCTTCCAACAATGGAATCCACTTTCCATTTTGATCGTAGAAATAATGAAAAGAGTCAACGAATTATTAAAATCCAGTGTATGAATTCTTCTCGAATTTGTGCTCCTTCCAAAAGTGATAAATCAGTCAACGAAAATTTGGATCACTAATTTTTTCCATGTATTTCGTCATTCGGTTACGAATTCGTTTCAATAAGCGGTTTCAACTTCAGCAACATTTAGATAAACAATTTATCTAATTTCGTAATGAAATATTGAATTCAGTAACATAATTCTTGATGTTAAGAACTTTCTTCTTGATTTTAATATTATATTTTTGAAATTTAACGAATAGTTCTTACATTTCAGAGAGAGTTTATGAAATTTCCTCACTAATATTAAATTCGAGAATAATAATCAATCTAATATGAAAATATGATATTTCATGAAGAAATTCCAACAGTGTGATATCGGTGATATTGGCTTGCTATGAATTCTTTTTATGGAATCTGTTACATCAACGTTACAATGAATGAAATCAATTGAGGTGATGTTTTCTAAGATATAGGCGATGTGTTTTAGAAAGAACAAGAACAAAAGGTCTCACATAAATCTCCAAGCGTGTTGTCAGAATGTCGCCTTTTAAGCGTTGCAAGTGATATAAAACATCCTCCACTTCGTACGCATAGCATCCAATACTTTTTTGAACTACATGATATACTTGATCCATCATTTTCTGATCCCTTGTGTTTTTTTATGTTGCAGGTGAGTGTTACGAATAAATAGTGAGAGCAATTCATCCTTCTCCAGTGAGTATAGAATCATTCCATTTCCTGTGCATCCATAATCCATCATCAATGAGTCAAGGGAAACATCGAAGTTTCTTCATACGTACTTGTCATAGCGTTAACAAGAGTGGAGTAACAGTTTGTAAGTCAAACATCCTCGTTCCTGTAGTTTGAGTTCTCGGAAGATACATTGCAAGAGATAAGGAGCAAAATTCAGAATTGTGATACCGATACGATAAAGACATCGCGATTACCATGACTACAATTGTCAGTTGGAATTGAAATATAGTACACCAAAGTTGCGAGTATGAAAATAGAGATGAAACTGGGAGCCAGAAATTAGCTATCGCCTGCTGAGAATTTTGACTGAACAAGTTTCAAATGTTTTTCATGTCATGAATTGGATCAGCAACTTTTCCTCCCACAAACTATCGACCGATTGTTTCAACTTGTAATTGCAGTCACAACTCCATGTACATATTTCTAATATCAGAACTTGAATCCTTGATACAATAATGCGGTCAACAATTAGTACAGCTTTTGGGCGACAGTTTCAGTTTTATTTTCAAAATATATAAACATATTTGAATCATTCAAATTATTCAATTATTTTCAAGAGAGTAATAAGAGGATGAATAAAAATGTTGTATTATTCGATTTTTCGATATTGCACTCCAAACCTGTCCATTAAATGTTTACAACACAATAAAATTGATCAATTTTATTACATCCATTCTGGAAAATAAAATTGATCCTCATTTTGCCAATCAATTGATTGCTTCGTATCCGCTTGGATGCAATTGGATCTGATCGAATGCAATTGGATTCGAATTACTGGATCACATTCATAATTTCAAAACAATTCTTGTGGAGATATCTCTAAGAACTCTTGTGCTGTGTAGATCTTTGAATGGATCGAAAATTCTGAACTATTCCACATTTTAATATCATATGAGATTTGATCAGATCCAACTCCGGATTTGGTTAGGTCTCACCAAATCTAGTGGGGGGTCTGTTGATACCAAAATTTGTGGAACCAAGTTCATGTTTCTATCAGATTCGCTCAATTCAGATCAGATGAAGTGGTGTGTCTAATTGAATCTGAGCGTATCCAACTAAATCCGATAAAATCCAATCATTTTTTCCTAAGTCAATCTCATTTCTTTGAAGATATCTTGAAGCAAGTGAATTCGCAATTGTTGTGAAACAACACGTTCGAGTCCTCATGAATAGTTATTCATAACGCTTCTATAAAAATATCAATCTGAGCATTCAAAAACTTCCCATACTGACAACCGATCTAAACTTGGCAGAAAAATTGGCTCTTAAATATCTATTCCTTATCTGATAACAAAATATTTCATACTTCGCGATTTTTTCAGGGATGTACAAATAAGAATTCAGGTACTCTTGACACAAAAATTTGATTGATATCTTGAATAAATGCTCACAATTCACATCTGGATAATTATAAATTATCTGTCTCTGGTAATACGTTTAGATCACAGTACACGTTATTTATTGTACCTCAAGAAAGTGATAAATAGTATCACTGGAATATAGCCAAACTTTTTCATTGATTCAAATGGGCGAGAATGACGTGGCACGACAATAAATTGTGGAAAAGATATGGAAATTTCTCAGTCAAGAAATCACGATTCCTTTTAATAAATTTTGAGAAATATGGCAATACATTCAGCCTCGATATTCTGCAGTTCATATTTGAGAAAACGAAATGAAGCTGAAGTAAAAGAATATTGATAACGTTTGAATATTCATTTAACATTCCAACAGGGAATACAAATGTTCAGATTAATTTATTTGACCGAATGAATTCAATTTACGGGCAAGTGAAAATTCATTATAAAGGAAAAAAATGCAACTGAAGAAAATTTGAATTGTTCATCTGGAAGTTTGAAAAGTAGTCGTTATCGCATTGAGTGCGTAACCAGTGACGTTCTTTGCATATTGCGATGATGTAAGTTATTAAAATAGTATAAAACACATAATGGAGTGAAAAGTTGTTTTACACTGAAAGAATTTTGTTGTGAAAATTACCGTGAAATTCCAGTAATCGAAGGACAAGTAGACATTTTTGAACAAATTACTGTGCAGCTTATAAAAATGAGTGAATTTTCAAACACACTGAGAGAAGAGTTCGTTTGTGACAAGGAAGGCTTATTAATCAGAAACAAACCATTACTTGAGTCAAATATTATCTGATAATAGTTAAAAACCCTTATATGATTCGAATGAATCCCCGTGAGAAACTTGTCCACGCTTGCTCACGCCTAATCAGGAGTGATCAGGCTTCAATTTTGTAGTCACGTGATGAGGGCTAATCAAGCCCAATTACGCCCAATCACGCTTGATTATGCTCCATTAAACATGAGAAATTCATGCAAAATCAATAAGTTTTTTGTAAGGAATGAAACTATAATAATGTTATCAAACACTAATTTATTGTTAATTATTTCAACTTATTGTGCTTATGCAGCTTCCATTTTCTAGTTTTCAGTTTTCAGGCATGATCATGCGTGATCAGGCGTACAACGCCTGCGTTTGGGGCCGATTTAGCATGATCAAGCATGTGTGTTTGTGATAGAAAAATCAGCACAGAGTCATTTTGTATGAATATTCCTCACTTGGGGAGATCTTGCATGATCACAAGCGAGAATGGTTTGTCAGGCATGATCGCTGGTGATTGAGCATGATCATGGGTTTGCACGTGGGTACAAAATTGGAGCTTTTGAAGTGATGACAAAGCTCGAGAATGAACGACCAGGTGTAATCAGGCTCACTCACGTGCAATCAGTATTGAACAAGAATAATTTTGCCGAAAAATGTCCATGATTGGGCCTGAACACGCATAATCAGACCTGAACGATTTTTTCACGGGTTTGGAATACTTTCGTCTCAATGCAGTTGAAAGGGATATCTTCTATAAGCTTCAAAAAACGCACACTAATATTTTAAAAAATTGTCCCTCGATCACTGAAATTTCACGGTAATTTTTCAAATAAAATTCTTTCAGTGTATGAATTGAATAAATTCAAATTGATCTAGGAATATAACCATTCTTCTCTCCAGTGATTCCACGTTGAAACATTGTGACATTCTTTCGGTGGATTTTCATATAAAAAACTACGATAATCCGGAGAATGTTCTCACACCCAGCAATTTCATAGATTTAATCGAATAAATGTACTTTTCTACCTAATTCTCTGATATACTATGATCTATGTACGTGCCTACCACATTTTAGCTTATTTGCGTTCAACAACGTGGAAAAAGACTCTACTAAAATTGTGCGTATTGGCTACTCCACTTATCCTGTGGAAATTAATCTCTTTAAAACAAGCTGGTAACTCACCGTTATGAATGATGTATAATCCAATTAGGATTTATAGATGAATGAATTGAAAGGAGAACGTCTATCAAAAGCTCCCAGATAAACGAGGGATTTCGAACAATTTTTCATGCATGAAATGTTGCATCTTTTATGGTTTCCCCTTCTGCGTCATTCCCGTACATTGAACGATAGAAATAGCTGTTGAAAATACGAGCACAATAATAAAAATATCTCATATTGGTCCATAAATCTGGGTTTCATGTGCGCTTTTATACAACCCACCGTATACGCGCGGTCATGAAAATTGTATCGTACGAAAAAAATGGTTGGAGAACTTTGTTTGTTATGCCGAACTGGAGTATTCATTCGTTTTAATATACAATCATCCGCATTGGATTCGATTCGAAATATTCATGAATTTTGATCCATTTCATAAAAAATAACGTTCGTACCGTATTCGATTGCAATCATAGGGGGTGCAATTCATGAGAATTTCCCACGTTCTGCGTATATGATCTTCCAGTGACGAAGGAATCAGTTTTCCACGGATGTTCATTCTACGACGACCAATGCAGGAAGTGTGGCTTAAATTTGCTGCGATTTTCTCTGCGAAAAAATTCCCAATAAAGAACGATACAAAACGATGAATTCTCTCTCCCGTTCTCAATGGGGATTTTCTATACAAAATTAATAATTTTACATCGTTAGAACGATAGAATTCTACCGTTTCTCATCGTATTTCATAAAATTTATTTTGAAATTTATGTGATGTTATTTGTGGATGTCTTATAGGAAAAGCACCAATGATTCTGAAAGATAAGGCTGTTGTTTTGTGTTTCAAATAACTGATACTTTCTCCGTAGAAATTTCACGGTAAAATCACATACGTTCAATTGAATCCTGTAGAATACGATGAGAAACTATAGAATTCCATCGTTTAATTACGATACAACATTGTGAATTCCATATTCAAAAACATTATTGAGAACGATAGAAAAAATTCATTGTTCTTTATTGGAAATATTAAGCAGGGGCAAATCCAATTTTTCTGTTGCACAGTGGAGTCAAATCTGAAAAACAAGTTTGAATTTTGGGACTACCTAAATTTTCCAGTTTTCCAATAATCAACTAAATTCTCTTCCCGAGTTTCGAATGATGGATCATTTTGAATCATTGTGATGTTTCGTTATTGAATCCCTGAACGAACCTTGGAATCCGACGAGCCAGGGGTTTTTGTGGGGGTCATTAGAGGTAACTAGTCCGAACGAAACATCACATAATAGTACAAGAAACGAATTTTAGATCAAGAAGGACGCAATTAGATATCACTGCAGTCATTCTGTTGATCATTTTACAAAACTATTCTAGGCCTCGCACACTGAAAAAAGAACCTAGTTATAGTTACCAAAGTGATTTGGTTGCCTCAAATACATACTTGGTCTATTATTACCAAGATTTGGTAATGATAACTCAAGTTTGGTAACTATAACCAAAGGCCTTAGTTGTGAATCTGTGTGTCGGTAATTATAACCAAATATTTATTTCGCCATATCCAACTATGAGATTTGGTAACTATTACCAAATGCTGGTAACTACCAGGTGTGTAAGTATAAAACCGGAATTTTCGTACAGAAAAAACACGTTTATTGTAATGATATGATACAAAGTAACTTATTCAAAGTATTGTCCGTCGCTATCTACATATTTTTTCCATCTTTCTGGCAATTTGTGGATTCCGCGCAAAAAGAACTGTTGCTCTTTTGAGGCAAACCAGTCATCGAGCCATTTTCGTACATCTTCGTAAGGAGAGAAGCGCTGCTCAGCAAGTGCGTGTCCCATCGATGCAAACGAGTAGTAATCGGATGGGACAAGGTCCGGTGAGTAAGGCGCGTGCTGAAGAATCTCCCAACGGAACGACTCTATCGTTTCATGGACCTGTTTTGCTTTGTGTGCTGGTGCATTGTCATGCAGCAAAATCACCTTGTGTCGTCTTTGTTGGTATTCTGGTCGTTTTTCACGCAAAACTCGATCCAAATCGATCATTTGTTGTCGGTAGCGTTGAGTATTGACAGTTTCCCCAGGTTTCAGCAGCTCGTAGTAGATTACGCCCTTCTGATCCCACCAAACACACAGCATTGTCTTTCGCCCGTAGCGGTTTGGTCTTGCCGTCGATGTTGATGATTCACCCGGAGTAACTCATGACTTTTTGCGCTTAGGATTCTCGAAATATATCCACTTTTCATCGCCAGTCACAATTCGATGGAGAAATGACTTTCTTTGGAACCTGGCGAACAGCATTTCGCATGATGTTTTGCGGTTTTCCTGCTGTCTTTCGTTGAGTTCATGTGGAACCCATTCCCCCACCTTTTGTATCTTTCCCATGGCTTCCAATCGAAGGGAGATGGCTTCTCGGGTCACCTTTGAATGATCCGCCAGTTGTTGTTGTGTTTGAGTTTCGTCTTCGTCCAACAAGGCTTGCAGGTCAGCGTCTTCAAACTTTTTCGGTGGTCTTCCACGTTCTTCGTTCCTGACGTGATAATCGCCACTTTTGAACCGTTTGAACCACTCGAAACACTGTGTTTTACCGGAAGCATGCTCACCAAACGCCTCCACAAGCATTCGATGCGATTCAGCTGCGGTTTTCTTCAGATGAAAACAGAAAAGTACACGGAAAGAAGAAAACAGCACTGTTTACTGTCCATAACAGCAATCACTTGAAAAACAAATGAAAACACGCTTGGATGATAGAGGTTAGCGCGATCACAGTGATGTGTACTGCAGTGAAATTCGTCTATGCTGCTTGGACATTAACGGTTACTGGGAGACGCAGTAATGAACGGCGTGAATTTGATTTTTCATTGTTTTTCAATGAATGACTGCGATTCACAGTAACCATTGCTGTTTTCTTTTTTCCGTGTAGTGCTGTCCGCAAATCGTAATTTGTTGGGACAAAACTCAACATGTTTATCTCTAATAAACTAATGCTACTGAATGAAACTCGTGTTATTGTGAGTTGGAAATCTTTGTCGGATATCGATACAATAACAAGACACCGCTGACATGATGTGTCGGTAACTGCATCGACATCTAGCGCCACCTATGGGCAAATTCCGGTTTCATACTTACACACCTGGTATAACTGAATTCTTTTCTCAGTGCAAATTCTTTTCAAGGGCCTGGTGAGGCTTCACGAGGCCTTGTGAATCACTGGACCCTAATAAAAATGATTATGGTGGTTGTCTAGCACCTTTCAAGGCGCTTGCAATCAAGTTAGTCGCTAGAAAGGGCCTGGAAATCCACTATAAGAAGCTAGAATCATTTTTGCTAAGAGAGTTGTTCTCACCAAGAGATTATATCCTTCACAATTGCCATCATATTCCAAATTGAAAATAATTCACGTTGAAGCAAAACTTGTATTCGAAGGAGAGTAGAGAAGAGCGGAGCCAATTTCCTTATATCCAACTATGAAATATGCTGATCATTATCAAATGCTATTAACTATAACTGAATCGTTTCCTTATTGTGGAAATTGTGCCAGGAATTATTTTATTTGTTCATCGTACACTGAAAATAGGGTATTTCCGACTCCGTCTTAGATCGAGTTGTGAAACGAATATGACTTTAAGACTTCCTTTTCACCGCGATCAATCGATCACCATTTTCATCGTCGTCGTGATCGTCGTCTTAGACACACAAGGTACCTTTCTTCAAGCCATTGTTCTTAAACCATTGTTGTCAGCAATGTTCTCCCGTCGACTCAATGAAGATGAATGGCGTTAAAAGTTATGAATAGCTGCAGCTTAACGACGCTGTATGTATCTCGTTCATCTTCTCGTTCCATACCTCATAAATAAAAACTGTTGTCGAAGTTCTACCTATTTATACTCATACGCGATTTTAAAATCGCGAAAATCGATGAGGGTGGTAAACGACTGCTCTATCTTCCGCGCTTCTCTGACCGGTTACACACGTTGCATGGAAATTTGGAAATCCGGAGGGGTCTTTTTTGTCTTCTCGGCTCTGATCCAGATAGGCGAACAATGACGTTCCACCTTCATTCGAGATTGTTGTCCCGCTCTTTTTCTCCTCCTTTTTTTTCCGCGACTTCCTCTCTTCTTGCTCGACCGTCGATGCCCGTCGTGCTTTATTGCCAATCAGGGACCACAAAGAGAAATGGTTCTCGTAAAATCGCAAACGAAACCAAGTAGAAATTCTATAGAATCGAGTCAATTTCAACTCTCGGACGTTTGGAAGGGGCAATAAAGGAGATAGGAAGAAAGGCAATATAGTGGATATACATTTAAACATCTGAACTGTGTGAGACTTTTTCTCTTGATTAAGAACCGACAGAATAATGCACTTGAAGAGAGTACGATTCTTGAGATATCGACAATTTTTCTCGGGAGAGAAATTCGAGACACCTTGAAACGGGTAGTTGAATTATACGAGTTTTATGGAAACGCTGTATCACTCTCTCTCTCTCTCTCTCTCTCTCTCTCTCTCTCTCTCTCTCTCTCTCTCTCTCACTCCCTTTTTCTCTCGTACAATTGGGAATCCGTTCGAGGGTGAATTGGTAATTTCGATGAGAAATCACTGATGGATGGATGAATGGATGAAAACAGGAAATGGAAAATTCTTCCCTTACATGTTATGGAACTCAAGATACTTGGTTGTTCTGTTGGAATAATGGAAAACTTGTACCTCGCTTTCATGTCTCAATTAATACGGATGTAAACAATTTGATATGGAATTTGCAAGAACCTTCCCGGGTAGAAATGGATCGTGGCATTCCCTAGTTCTATTCAGGCCCTAACCAGGCGCTGAAAATGGCTGGGAAATGTCCAGTTTATGTTGAGAATCACTTAAGTGCACTTTGACGAAAGTTATGGTAAACCGAATCGTCAGTATCGGCGAAATTCTTTTCTCCACCATGTTTTGAAAATACTTCCCGGGTTGAATTAATGTACTGCAAAGAGAATCATTCGAATCGGTGCATCCCGAGAAGAGTTATAGACAACCATAAAACTTCTACAAACGGACAGACCAGACGTATAGAGATTCTATAAAACGATTATTCTCGACATTTCGAAAATATAACTCGATCAAACTAAATCATTCTACCACGTTATTTACTCGAAAGAAAATCGAAACCAAAGTCTTTCCTGCGGATTGCAACAGGGATCCAGTACAATTAGTTGAAAGAATGATTGTATTATCAAGAATGATCTTCATTGATGACTGAAAGAATATCAAAAGAATTCCCATGGAAACAAGTTATTTATCACTAATCATTAATTCTATCATACACGGAGAGAAAAAATTTGCTGACGCAGCAAATCAAGGTATTATATATAGAATAGCAAAATTTTTTTCTGACCCAGCTGAAAATTTGCTATAACAGCAATCGTGTTAGCTACGACAGCAATTTTTTTAGCTGTGGCAGCTAACAAGATTGCTGGAACAGCAAATAGTTTGCTGTCACAGCAAAAAATTTGCTGCTCTGGCAAAAGGAACCCAGCAAAAGTAGATTTCGCTGCCACAACGAATCCCTTTTTCTCCGTGTATAAACCCTCTCTCCACGAAAACCCATCACGGGGTCACACCAAGGAGAGATCGTTGATCGAAATCCTTGTATCTTTATTCTTAGATAACCTATGTCGTCAACGTCGAAAACTTCTCCCATGCTTCTCACTCAGCAAGGAGAAAGAATATAATCCAAGCAATCTATCAGAAATGTAAGCCACCTGGTATCCAACCTGTCAATTCATTCTTAGTATTCCAAGGAACACGAAACCGTCCTCAACGAGATAGGATAACAAATTTTCGAAAGGATAATGATGAAGTATAATTAACATACCATCGTTTTTACCTCGCCATCTCCAGTTTCTATTAACGAGATCAGTTTTAAACTCTCTGTGTCGTGAAACAAGACCTCGAATTCGATCACTTGGTCGTCCAGTTACAGCTTTGCCATCAACTTGTTCTCAACGAGTTCATCCCGAAACGAAATTCTGCAACAAAGTTTTTCACTCTAAACTCATAGATTATGGGTTGATCACGTTCTGTAACAAAGACACTTTTACATGATTTTCTTTTCACTTGAACTATATACATATGTAAACAACGTCCATCAACTTTTGACAATGTTTGACAAAAGTTTGTGTTATCATTTTACCATTCGGATACCGAAAGAGTGCGATGCTCGTTTTCGATATTGGGTATTCGCTCGAAAATAACCTAACCTTCCTCACACCCTCCATTCATAAAGTTTCATTTCAATTCTATACCTACTTGAGAGGGTGGAGCGCGTGGCTTAGTGTCTATTTACGATGCCCGAAGAGAAAGTTGAGGGCTTCGAGGAATCGAAGAAGGTGGGAATAGGTTGTGGAAAACGAAGGGTGGTCCACATCGGCGACGGTATGGAAAGGCGCGATTTCAACCGCCCACTTCTTTTCTCTTCTACCTCCTCTCCTCCGGTTCGTACAGAAATATCCGTCAACGTGCTTTGAATCGAGAACTTGGCTCAATCTTATTTCAGCTTATCTCCATAAATCCCCGTTAAATTTGAACGTGCAAGATTTTGGCACCAACGGGAGAACGTAAGAGGGAGAGATGGAAAAGAAGCGGATCTTGAAAATTTCCCGCGCCCCAAAATTGACTTGGAGGGATGAGAAGAGATCTTGCGTGCGTAGCCAAACGAGAAAGGGAAAAAGTGGAAACTTTTAACCACCGAGAAGAAAAAGATGAAAAAAGTCTTTCGAATAAATTGAGGGTGTAATTTTTACTGACTCTCTTGGAGAAAATCGATAGATCTTTCAATTAAATATAATCAAATGTTAGATTCGTACGTGAAGTGGAAGGGAATTCTGTACCATTGGGAATTTTCGGGTACTGTCTATGAGTTGTGATGATGATTATCTTTTGAAATGTTTTCGAATTTTTCACTCTATCGTATCTGGCTCTCTTATTTTTCGGTAAGCAGAAGAACGGAAGAATTTTCTTCATATGCTTTGAGATGTGATGATATTCGTACTATATTTCCTTCGAAACCCAAAATATTACTGTTTAGATCATGAACTCGGGGGATTGCCAAAGAAATTGGAATTTCTTGACCCACGTCGAAGTAAATTCTCAAGACACTGTCCTTGTGGCTAAGACGACGACCCAAGCTTCTTGTTTATAGTTTGAATACCCATCTTTACGATGCGGAAAATCATACACAACTCACGTGTACATACATATGGAGAGGTGCATCGGAAATATACATGATCCTCCAGAACCGTCCAAGTTATCGTGGTGCTCGGGACAGAAAAATATGCTGGTTTTATATGAATTCGTATCGGAAAAGCATGAAAATCAAAATACTCGATCCGTTTTTATGTTCCTACAGGATTTACACATTCTTCTCACTTCGTAAACGCGAGCACGTTAACGCTCGAAAGAGAAGAATCATGAATGTTTTATGACGGATAATCTGAATGAGTTAACCAGTTGTATGTAAATTGCTGAATAAAATTTCATTGTGAATCATGTAGTTCAAGTTTTGAAGAATCTTGCAGTTCTCGAATTTAACTACATCTGATACCATTGCATCTATGTATGGTGTTCTCTTCAGCGCTTTTATATTAATATATGTTACATTATATTACGTTATCAAGAGGAAACAGCTGTGAACAAGACTGAGGGATGAAATCATTCTAGAATGTTTCAAATAAGCAAATTTTGAGATTTATTTTTTACTGGAATGATGGAGTGTCAAAACAATGAACACTGAAAAGCGTTTTCCAATAGAGGACGCATTATATATTCAACTCCGGTCTCATAGAGAATGAGAGAAAACCAAAATTTCCTAGATTCTGCTTGATACTCCAGGAACGATTCCTTTGAAATGTGAGATACGATCTATGGGAAGCAGGGTGTAGAGGTGACAATTACATGCGAATGGTTGAACGATAACTGTTAATAGACCTCGATTAGTGTAGATATGAATTTGTGGGTTCTGGAACTCAGTGAATGAAGTACGCCAGTAGAAATACTTTAGACATTCCGGACTTAATAACGTTTGCACCAGGTAGAGACCAATTAACTCATCAAATACTTATAAGACACTTGTGAGTTTCTGGTTTTTTGCTAACATCGCCGTCAGAAACTCGTGGATAGCTGGAGCATTTCTACTACACTGGAAAAAAGGTATGGCTCTCACAGCTCTACTATTTATGTGTTCTTGCTGTTAGAAGCACGTAGGTGACACTCGAACTTAGCGGTAGCAAAAATTTGTTCCCTTTGATCGTGGTGGCGCTGGTAGTCGATCCGGTCATTTGAAAGCAGGATTTATAATAAACAAAAATAAGTAAGATTTAAAGTAATGATAAATAAGAGAATTGAAACAGCATCATCAAGAATAATATTCTGATACCTACGATTTTCAGATTTTTTTTGCAACGTGTGAAAAAGAATATTATTTTTCATGAAATATTTTTCACATACGATGTGAGAATCTTTCGAATTACGTCTCAACATTTTTCCCCCTAATAATTTTATGATTCTTGTAAAGAGACACTTTGAACCAGCTTAACTTCGGTTCAGTTTTATCAAAATTGCACAACGATACAATACACCGCTTCTCTGGATTACTGCATTTTAATTGACTTTTCAAATTATTTACCACGTTTGCAACTATATACATGTATCAAAAATCTTCTGCAACACATAAAGTCGTAAGTTTTTCAATTATTATTATCATTTTATCTCATTGTTATTTGAATGCATACCAACATAGATAAAATAATAAGGTTTGGAAATAATTTTTGAGGTTGACCGCGGATGACACTGTTTTTGTTTATGCTTAATTAGTCGACGAGGGGAGTCAGGGGCAAAGAGATTGTACGCCGGGATTCACAGTAACGCCATCTGGTCGGGGAACAAATTTTTGCCACTGAATTGTATAGAAACAGTATAGAGTGTCGTATACATGGTCAGAAGATATGAGGATGCGAGCATAGCTCCCACAGCCGACAGATTGCTATGATAGCGATGCGTTCGGCTGTGGGAGCTATACTGGCATCCTTATACCTCCTGACAGCAAGAACACATAAATAGCAGAGCTGTGAGAGCCATACCTTTGTTTCAGTGTAGAATAGCCAATATTGCTGTGGGATAGAATGACATTGTCGATGAATACGAACAAAATGTAGTTCATATTTTTATTACATGGAGAGAAAAGTATTGCTGGCATAACAAATTGGTCTTTTACTATAGCGCCAGCAGAAAAAACATTGCTGAAGGAGCAAGGAAAATGAGTGACACAACTAAATTTCTTCGCTAACAGAAATAAATTTGTGATCAGAAATATTCTTGCAACGGCAACAGCATCGGTTTTATAGGACGAAATCATCCAACCGTGTTTAGCTGATGCATAGCAATTACGTACTGTGCATTCTTGTTTGTGGTGATATAAATTATTTCGACCAAGATTTTCTCAAAACATGTGAAAATACTGTGACGCATCGTTATGACCGTCAAATGGTGATGGTAATGGTAGTTGATTATCTCTAATTGAGTAGCCTCCAAAATGACTCTCGTTCGCCGGTTCCAAGGTTCAGGAGTTGGGGAACGTGGGTCACAAATTATGAAGTTGGAAATCGATTGAATCAAAGAAATCTGGAATTTCACTCCATTGAATAATAAGCTGATTACCCGGGTGGATATTTTCAATGGTTGTTTTAAAATCCAAATGTGAAGAAAAGTGTACACATAATTGAAGAAAAACAACGGGTATGGATTTAAACAAAACTCAAGAGTTCTTCAATTAGAGGTGAGCGAACTCGCAAAAAGATCGATTTTTCGGAATCGAGTAATTCTCGATTTTGATTTATCGATAAATCGGTGGATGAGATCGATTCTCAGACGAATCGATGCTGTTGTAATTAGATCTTTGCTGTTATAGAAAATATTGAATTCGAAGAACTCTAATCTCTTTTTTAGTGACTTTGTTTAGTCCACCATTAACCCCAACGGTGCTGATTACAGAAATTCTTCATAAGAATTACGGTAAAGTGTCATAAGCTCGAATTTCATAACATCGACAAATTTATCATTGGATAATACTGTTCCAACAATAACAGTGATTGGAGTAAAATTTGTTCGGACTTCTGAAATTCGATCTCATGACACTCTACTAAGAATTACATTGGAAAATCTTATCACAGCTGAGTGACTTATTGTGAATTCACATGGACCCGAAATTCTAGGGGATTTATGGCGAATTTCAGTAATTCACTGGCATACAGCTAATCAAGTGATTGGATTTCGTTCCGTTCCCTAGGAATTCCGGTCCATGTGAATTCAGGCTGACAGGGAAATCTATATAGACATAAGTGGTAGCCTAAACAACAAAAAAGTTCAGAAAGAATTCATAATAACCCAAACAGCACACATTAGTCAAATTGACTTGTGAAGTCAAAATAGAGATAATGTTTGAAGTCAATTAGTATCTCAATTTTGACTTCAGAGGTCAATTTGAAGTCATTTTGACTCATATGTGTTGCTTGGATCATATGGAATATAATTGAATCAGCTCTTTAAATTGATTATGAATTCTGTGAGAGTTTCATGCAATGTGTTTAATATGGGTAGATTTTTATAGAGAATTTATCGAGTTTATATCAAATTTTATAAAGTTTCCATTGAGGTCTTATAAAATTCAACATAAACTCGAAACGTGAACAAAATATTTTATTTTCATCAACTACGTTTTCCGTGGGCCAAGTAGTTTTGCCATGAGCATGAATGGGTTAATCTCCCATGATTCGATTCATTTTCCCTTCGAGTTACGATATAGTTTATGTCTTATTCACATGCGATTATTCCCCCACATTCATTATCAACAATGTGCATGCACATTATACGAATAACTAGAGCCTAAAGAGGCATCTTGGGGTCTTAGAATGGACGATTAGACCCATAAAATGCATCCAGTGTTGTCACTCGGGTGGACACATTCGAATGTGTGGGGATCCCCACAGTTTTGAATCGCACAAATATTATCGGTTGATTTTTCACGTTTAAATCACGCAAAATTTTTCCATAATGACTAGATTTGAAGTTACAATACATGCACATTTCATAGGATGTGTATATGTAGACATACTGCAATTCATGTGAACAATTACGTGAATTGTATAAGGATACTATAAATGAAACTAGATGTAATAGCTAACATCCGGCTGCATAATCGAATGAATGATTTGAATGAGGTATAAGAACTCTTCGAACGAAATATGAACGCAAAAAAACACAATTCAGAATATTTACATGCGGGATTCAAATATTCGTGAAAGACATTCGACTTTTTGAAGAAAAATCAATACTGCGCGAGTGAATATGACACATTGAGTTCGTTGTTTCATTTTGTTCATTTTTCTCCCCGTAGATCTGTAGTCTTCAAGTAGGTTATAAAGGATCAACTTTGGTACCGTAACACACGAACGGTTTGAAAAGTTAGTGAAAGAAGAAAATGGTTACATACGTAAAGAGGAGACGAGTGAGAGGAAATTCAGAGAGTACCAAATGTAGTTTCGTTCATATGAGCACAGGGAATATTTTATGTTATCGGATGTGAGTTTAAAGGAAATACATATATATTTCATATGGTTGACTAGAACTCTTTTGCATCGTTCATTCCTTTGCAGTTTACGTTGACGTTTGGCCTCACCACAAATATTTTGAGATTACAGATACCGAAAATAGCTCCCTCTGAATACCTGTATCGAGTTGTCATACCCCTGATAAACCGGGAGAAATAAATTGAAACCACGATGGATTTCGTGAATATATAAGTCGAATCGAAAGATGTACCTGATGTAATTGATACCAGTTATACACGGAGTTACGTTCAAGAAAGCTATTCCATTTCACCTTCAGGTAATATATTTTGAAATCTCCAAATTTAAAAAGGTAAGCGTCTTCCTTTTTCTCCTCCCTCTCCTTCCTCGCCACTAGACTTGTAACAAATAACCAGGCAGCTTGCTTGGTTAAACGCGTATGTACTACGAAGAGAGAGTACAGTGAATTTAGGCATCGTACATCTTATCTTTCCAAGAAATTCTACAACGTTCTACGTCCCGCGTTATAGGAGAAAAGACGATGTACGATGAAGTTACTGAATAAATCAGGTGTACCAGAGTAGTTTCACGCAAGATAATATAAAGTTTCGTTTCGCTGTATTATACAAAGGAGTATGAAATGATGGATCACAAATGCTCTTTTAATACTTTCTTTGTTGAATTTCTGATACATGAAAGAACATTCCAATCATGAATTCGAGATTCAAACATGCAGAGGATTGTTAACAAGTCATCATCGTCTTGCAATTTCTGCAAGGACAATAAAAATCTTCAAGCGATAATTCAGAATAATGTTCTTTGATTAGAATGTGAAATATTATAAACATGAAGTGTTGTTCACTCCCCAAAGAAAGAATGTAAGATTTTGGTAGGAAACAAAATTGGATACATCGAGACTTGATAAACTAATAGCAAAACAAACCATTCATTTACCCGTCAGAGTTCCAACCGCGGTACACGAGATAATATTTAGTTGGTAAATGGGTCCCTAATTGCAGAACGAATAACGTCAAGATTAGTGGTAATGCATTGGTTTCTCTGTGGCTCGTTGGAATTATGCGATGCATCGGAATTTACCTATAAATTTTGCCCTCTAATTACGGTGAGTGTTTCACCAAAGCCTCATGCAATGAAATCACAGATATTTCATGCAGTCGATGTATTACACGATATCAGCCGTGTTCCGAATCAAAGAGAACGTGTTTGGTTATCAGATAGAAATTTGTTTTCTTTCATGAAAATTCCCTCCATGGAATTTTCCGACAGTAATTGAATGAATCGATGGGATTACATATCAATTACTCTACGAAAATTAATTCCCTCACCACAAAAATAGATTTGTATTCGATTTCATCACAAGCCCGATACACAAAATGCTCTAGATATCGTATTTCCGTCCCGATGAATGAAATTGATAGTCCGTTCGCGAGTATCGATATAACTTATATTACTATATCATACATTTCCTACTCTTCATATATATCTCTCGACATCGTAGGTGATCAGAATATAATTGATTTCGAGTTCGTATATGTCAGCTTTCTTAACTCTCATTCCAATAGAGCAAATACCAAGAGTCAAGAGTCAAATTGCAGGGACGGTGGAAGTTTAGTATCGAAATAACCTTCTCTCCCTAGGTATTAGATTGCCGATGTAAGACTTTGATGAGATGATGAGGTTAGAAGAGACCGACCGGAACTAGCCAGTCCTGCGTGTGATGGCTTTCCGCTCGATTGCATTCTGATCGAGACTGTGGCTCGAACCAATTCCATAGCACACGACACCTTATATTGCTCCACGGCTAGAGGAAAAACTGGTCAGGAGGATATCGAACATGGGGAGGATATAACAAGGATTTAAGTAAGACAGGAGAAAGAAAACCCTTCAGTAGCGGTGAGAATCCAATCGAAATGATGTTGAAGATAATCGGTTGGATTCTGAAATCCCTCGATTGATAAGTCCATCCCCATTCACCTTCACGCACAAAGGAAATTTTGGAACGAAATGAAAGCTTGCACGTATAATTTATCAAATGAATATATATATTCTTGTCGTGATTCCACTTCTCGGAAATGTGTGTACAAATGAAAGCAAACGGTAGAAAACAACTGCGGGTGAAGAGGTTTTGAGTACTCGTTGGACTGATCAATATTTTAGTATCGACATTCGATGAATGAATTGATAACTGATACAGTTGAAGTTTTTCCAACGACCTACGAGTTGAAGAATTTATTTGTTGAAAAATATTTGAGTGCATCGGTTTTCAGTAAACGTATAGATCTTTCGAACTTGATATTTCCCGGAATAATATATATTCATTGTACAAATACGTACATGATATTTCATCAAATACCAACTGTTCTAGTTTTCTTGTTGGAACTAATACAATAGATATATGCCAGCCACGAATTTCATCGACATCACGTACATTTCCTGTAGTTTCGGTTAACTTATGCGAACCTAAGGTGTTACATTGTTATATTCCTCGGACAGCTTGGACAGCAGAATAGAGAGCCGGAGGGTATTCGATATAAGCGTGCGATCGACTGAGAAACCATGGCGATGTAGGTTCGGCTTCCTGACCTTACTCCCAGAACATGACCTCCATTAAACCTAAATGTACCACCTGCAAATATGAGATAGACTATTCGCGTCGTATTAAACGTATGGGAGAACGGGGAAACATTGGTCACTTACGGAATAGTAGAAAGCAAATACAGTCGATGTTATATATGTAATGCAGATGATCTTAAACTCGATTACTACGATCCTTCGGCAGTCAGCTCCTATAGCTCTATTTTTTCAATTGCATGAATTCAAAACGGTATGGAGAGAGGAGAAATCTGTAACATCATCAAATGTGATGTACAGTTTTTTTGCTCTTTTAATATCGATGTGTTAAATAGCAAATTGACTTGACCATGAAGAAGACAGCAGAAAGGTTCAGCCAAACAGCCAGGGAGAGAAGGATAGAGACGGCTTTGGGGTCGTTTCTACAAACACCGATTCTACATTTACCCGTTTTTCTACATAGAATCATTATTGTAAAATGTAAGACAGCCCGATTCTACATCCACCGTTTCTACATGGTGTAGCCCCTCACGAATTTATGCGCCTGACTACACCTGATCGTTCATTTTTTGGCTCAATCATAATTAAAAAGGCTTCAATTTCGTACCCACGTGGAAACCCGTGATCAAGCTGGACCACGTGCGATCAAGCCAGACAAACCATTTTCGCTCTTGATCATGCAAAATCGTACCAAATGAGGGCACTCATACAAAATGACTCTGTGTTGATTTTTTTTATCACACGGAGAAAATATTTCATCAAGTATTACAGCGTACCATCGGATCAGGGCGACATATCGATTTCTCCGTGGAAAATTACTGTGTGATTGTTTAGAATCACGCGCGATCATGCCTAAAAACTGAAAACCAGAAGATGGAAACTGCATAAGCATAATAAGTAGAAATGATAAAAAATACATTAGTCTTCTGTAAAATTAGAGGAAGGATAATAAAAGGAATCCTTCTTTGTGCCAAATTATGACCCTTATTAATTCTGTATGAATTCTTCATGCATAACAGAGCTTAATCAAGTGTGATCAGGCGTAATTTAGCGTGATTAGTTCTAATAACGTGGGTACGAAATTGAGGCCTGATCATGCCTGATCACGCCTGATAAGTAAGGCCTGATCAGACGTGAGCAGGCGTGGATGATTTTTCCAAGGGTTTTTTTGAATAGTGACAGTATTCCGAGTTCACAATGGCCAAAGACTTTTGCATAACCGTGGGGTCAAGACTGGCCAAATCTTCTTCCCGTGATTAGCACCACATCCTAGTTTCATACACTAAGATATATATATATAGTTGATTTAAATAAGAATAAAACTTGACTCAATAGTAACAGGCTACTCTCCAAATTCAAATCAGTGAAATCTCACTATTTCTGCAGTTAAAAGTCGACCACTGAATGGGATCAGTGAAATATCAGTGAATAGTTGCTGGTTATGCAGTTGGGAGTGGTTCTGACTAATTGAATCAGTGAGATTTCACTACAAAGATCAGTGCACTGATTCGCAGTGGTCGAGTTTTCACTGCAATCTGTGGGATTTCACTGTTTCAAATTCAGAGATATGAAAGAACTTTTCACAGGATATCAGGATGTTTTTCCCATGCAGGTATTGGCAAGACTGAAGGAACCTTAGCTGACCTAGTCTTGGCACATTCAATCTATCATTTTAACATAATTGATGTACGGTATTTTGAGGGGGAGAGTCGAACTGAAATATGGATCAAATTACTCTTTTTATCAATATCTGTAATAAAAGAAGCATTGGTTGATGCGTAATAAATCATTTCGATCAGGCTTTAAAAAACCATTGGCTTAAGCTTGTTCTGATCTTATCATTCCTAAGCCTGGGCCAAGTTTGGTAAACTATTTTAGACAAGTCTCGGCAGGTACCAGGCTTGGTTCATGATTGGGTCATTGGTCCATACACACAGAGGCACTTGCTTATCAAGATTAAATGTTATCTTTAATCCAAATCTACTCAGATCTGATAAAATGTAAATGGAGGAGATAATGATGTTTTCCCGAAAAGTCAAATTTTATTGCCAGCATTGGAAACCCAAAAATTTTGTAAACAGATTAATGAATCCATATCTCATTTACCATGAAATCTTCTTTAAAGTGACATTCACGAATTCCCTCATGCCAGTCCGAATGAAAACGCCAAGTTGGATATTTTTCAATCTTTCCCCAACATATATCTCCCTACCAAGAGTCGAAGGACATTCGAACTCGCTCTTAATGATGAAAGGAAAAATTTTTCTGACGTCTTTTCTAAATATCCTGATTTTATAAGAAAAAGTTTGTATGAGTTTCCACGCGAAGGGAACGATAACACAAAAAGGCAATATGCTGACCATCGCATTTTCGTTTTCGTCTCCTGAAAGGAGGATTCGCCCTCGGTCGATTGTTGAATACACACGTACGTAAAGAGCGACGAACTGGTGAATGCCATTTGAGGTTGAAATAGGAGAAAATCAAAGTGGAATAAGAGAAGGAGGAACGGTAGAAGAAGAACAGTTTGTAGATGCAAGTTTGAAGTGTTGAGAGACGAGGGTACCGAGACAACGTACCAAAATCTGTCATTTCATCTTACCTAACACGTTGGACCGTGTAAGCAGTTTGAACGCTATTTCATCAGTTTTTGGAGATATCAAGAAAAGTTTATTCCCTTCAGATTTTGATGTATGTAGTGTTTTCTTGGCTTACTCGAGGTCAGTGCCTCGTGTATGCTGTTGAAGTCGTTAAAAAAGAAACAAGTGATTCTAGTCAATAATTCAGTTGACATAGATAACCAATTTCTCATTTGGGTTATCGATACGTGACATAAATCTTATTTTCAATACAAGGATGTGAAAATTTGAATTTCTATGAATAGCGTGGATATTCATCGTTCAAATACCTGAGATAATTGGAATTCAGTGCGGACGAAAACATTTCCAAATCAATTGTGATTGAGTGTGTTTCCGTATGAATTATTTCAACGGGAATTCAAAATTGTATTTGCTGTATTCGAAACAAATGACACTCGTGAATTATTATTGCTGTATTGATCTTGTACACGCTACATATCCGTGATAATTAAAAGTCGATGGAATTCATATATTCTTGTGAAAATATTGTGTGTAGTCATTATCTCCAGTCGATTCTTGTTATTTCCGTGACAGTATATCCGATGTCAGTTCACAATCGAACTCTAAAATTTTATTTCGAAAATTAATGTAAAATTCCGTTAACGAAGGGGTGAAAATAAATATTTTAAAAATAATTGCCGTGCAGCTTGAGCGATTCAGGTAAACTTTCTTCAGTCCAAGGTATTCCAGCATGAATATTCATCCGAAACAAATCATGATGAAAAGTTCACCATTCATTAAAGAACTTTGCGAACATGCATGCATATTTGAATTCTGTTTTTAAAATCCTGAATCAGTTCATATTCTGTTAGAAACTGATAACAAAAAACGATTATTCCTGACTGGAAGTTATCATAGGGTTAACCTGACATATGGTGAGGACCTAACAAGGTCATCCGAAATACGGTATACCTGCTGAAATCCTAATCAGGATTGGATTTGGATGCCCCACGTAGGGATAAGCCCATTTGATCCTAATTAGGTTTCCCTTAAATTATCCTAGAAGGTTGAAATAGGTTTTCCTCGCTGTAATCTCATCAAGATCTTGTTAGGTTATCCTGAGATTATGAACATATATGTTTATAAACTATAGTTTAATAAAGTGAATGCAAAAATGTCTCAATTATAGATTGTATACTCCTTGGTGAAATAAATCTTCTCCAAATTAGGAAAATATTTCTGAAAAAATGTCGACTGTGCATGTCTTTCAAGTTAGATCTCTCCATGCCGAATACAACATTTTTGGGTTATGAATTTCCTGTTCATATCCTAATTTCAATTTATTCTGGAGGTTTTGGTATGGGATTCCGCATCAAATCCTTATTAATCTTGTCTCATAAGGTCCTCATATTAGTAAAGCGTGACACGACTTGTCAGGTCTTGACGAGGTTGCCTTACCAGGACCTGGGCTGGATCAAAGTTTACCTAATCTGGTCCATGGGGTAGATTTCTAGTCGGGTTCCTCTCTCGATTCATGGAGCCTTCGAGTATCTCAAATTTCAACGAATGTCTAAAGTTGAAAATTCTGTGTTAGAAACGGTTTACCCGAAGTTTTATGTTTAAAGTCGGCACGAGAAATTATTAAATTGACAAATTCTCAATGAGAGCTCGTTAATCTTTTCTTAATTCCACAGATTCTTTATGTCGGTACTCAGCGGAAATACACTAAATTTTCCATTGTGTAAATTTCATGTCAAGGTGAAACATCTTCTATGTCAAAACAGGCATCACAGTAATTTCGATACTTCGATTCCCCGTTCGTCATATTTGGAAATCGGATCTTCCAACGTAATAAATGTACGACATGCGACCCTCTGGCGTAAAAATTTGTCGTATATGATAAAAACACGAACGTATGACAGCGGAAAAAATCTTTACCACGTATTTTTCCCTTTTATACTCATCTGACGGAGCTCTTTCCGTCTCTTTCCTGCACTCCTTCACACTCTTTTTCTCTTGTTAGGTTTATGAATATAGAAGCACAGTTTGTTGCGCGCCACTGCTTGACGCGAGCTTTTTACCGGAGAGTGCATGTATATTTGTGTGCACACTTGTGTGTATGCGCAAGACATTATTTTGTATGCATTTTGCATACGTGTTAAAAATGACGCGAAGAAAAACGGGTCCACGAGCTCCTGGATTAATTTAAAACTAGCTGCAAGTAGAAGTGGCTCAGGTAAGAATGAAACGCAAACGTGATGTTTCTTTTCTCAGCTTCAACCGGTGACAAGATTTTCTTTTTTCCTCGATCCTTTCGACTTCAGTTGTAAAAGGTTGAATATATGTATTTCATGCGCCATATATGACGAGAAGCACCCGTACAATTTTCATGTTCATGCGATTTTTCAATTCTTAAAGGTGTGAAACTTGTGCGTTGAGTTTGAAGAATCCTTTCATCGTCGGTGTGAATGATCACGATTTCGCTCCGCTCGGTCAGTTTTCATCGAGAGTTTTTTTTACAGAAATTACTCGCACACGGTGTGGTGGATATTATAATCAGGATGTGTTGAATGCCATCGTTTTTTTATCAGGCTGTGATTCGATTCAGGGAGATGAATAAACGTATTACCGTGCGTGATAACAAATTTCTGTATAATATTAATATCGAGATTCTCCTCTCTTGGAAACGTTGATAGAAAGATATTTCTCTTTGAAACAGGAATATATGGGTACCCGCTTTTTGCGTTTCATATTGAACGAGTGACAAGAACGCTTTCATCAATCCTGTCAGAGGCTGGAAATGTACGAGATATCTCATTCGGAAGGAATAAATTTTACTTCCACTTGGGAATATGAAAACATTCTGATCATCGCTGATTCGTTGATGTTATTTGAATGTTAGGTCGTGAAGGAATTAGGTGAGAATTGCATTATTATCTGAAATCAATCGATGGACTCAACACATGCTTACGCAGAGTTGATCCGAGAATTGGAGATAGTTTGGCCTAGTTTTGGTTCAGTTTCAACAAACTAATTGATTAAGAATTTGTTCGTGAATATCATTTTTGATATGATTTTTGCACTTGTCTCAAAGAAACACAAAATGTTCATTGGATAGCATGCTGCATACTGATATTGGATTGTGACGTTTTGTTCAGTCCTGCGCGTTGATAATTTTAATTATGCCTGATTAATGAATCAATCAGTCCCCAATGATGCCTCTGGCTCGTCGGATTCCAAGGTTCTCTTTAAGAAAGTAGGGGAACGCGTGTTACAGACTATTGAAATCAAAATCAACTGGTTTGAGAAGAATATAATGAGGATTTATTGAATACAAGATAATAATGTGGAAGGAATGCTCAAGACTAATTGAGAAACAAATAAACGGTAATGTTGCTTTGAATTGAGCAATTGACAAAGAAAATCCCACGATCTAACGGAAAATAACAGTTTAACAAGTTTTATCGCGGTATAAACGGATATAAGTGCGCGAATCTAGCACGGTTCAAGAATGTTTCAGGATTCTTCTGGTTCTACGGTTCATATATTATGGGTAAGCTCTGATTGGTACCGAATGACGCAATCAGCCTATAATATTTTCAACGGGATTTTTAGAACGGTGATACTAGACTTGAAATGGTATTGGCCGGAAACAATTGGCCCTAGCGGTGATCAATGAATGACTGAGCCCTAATAGGTTGTCTCTAATAGAATAAACTATTTACGGGAACGGTACCTATGTACAATGTAGATATTTTCGGTTCACGATTATGTATTGTAATAAGGGACGCTGGCTGTAACGCAAATAAGATATTTCTGGAAGGTTTTTTCCTTGTAGTTGGCGTTCGTGATGCCTCTAGTCGGAGATAGTAAATTCGTACTTTCCTTATTCACTCCTTCCCTAACCAGCCTCTATTCTTGAAGAAAATATAGACTATTCTTCCCACCTCCCCTACTCAATCCATGGAGATGTCCGTAAGGGCGGGCCTTCAATACACCGAATTGTCTTTGCACCGAATGTTCATTATACCGAGAATTCATATTCCGAACCAGGGGGGCCAACATTCGGCTGGCCGACGAGTTTTACCCCCACCATCATGCTCCATACAATCTAATTTCTTTTGTCGGAGGTTTGATTGTGTGTGTGAGTTTTCTATACAGATAGGTGTGATGGAGAGGGTAAATCGAGTCGGTGGACCAAATGCTGGCATCGCTGTTCCGAACGCTGATAGACCGAAAGTTCGTTATGCCGAAAGCAATCAGATTCCTCATTCTTATGAAATCTACAAGAAATTGCAGTTTTCATCCAATCAAATACATTTTGCATAATAATCTTTCGGTCTATCAGCGTTCGGAACATAAATTTTCGGTGTATTGAAGGCCCACCGTCCGTAAGTATAGACTATACACAAACCTGGGCTAGGCATGAATGGTTAAAACACGACCGGGCATTCTCAACTTGGGATAACTACTGATCCGTAGATGAAACTACTCTGATCTGCTTCGGGATGAGAAGTGTTGAACTCCGTGCCCGCACTTCTTCATATATCCCGCCAGGAATAATCTCGCTTGCCGTGCTGACTGCATCGACACGCGGCGCCTGTCTGTCTTTCTCTACTGTGATGATGCGCGCACGATTTTCGTAAGCGCGCTTCACGGGGAGACGCCTATCAGCCGGTCTTGCGTTGCGACCATCAAATATCGCTGCCCACACCTTCATTTGCAATCTGTGAATTTATATTTTTCGACAGTTTACGTCGCAAGCAGCCACACGACGCACGTTGAAAGTTGACGCGTGAACAACCCATCATTGAGTCTGCCTTGAGTCCAGCAGTTTCCATACAGAAAAAATAAAATTCACTGAAACAGAAAAACATAATTTCGTTGCCTCAAATCTTGCTGAAACAGCGAATCTTTCGCTAACGTAGCAAATAATTTTCCAAGTCAGCTAATTATTTGCTGGAACAATATAATTGGATTGTTTTTATGCTGCTGATGGCTCAACGAAGGAGAGAAGCTCCTTGGTATCCTTTCATTCAAAAGTTGGTTGAAGACTATTAGGTCCTACCACCAAAGGATCCGGCTCAGATATTGTTTCCGGGGGGTCAACATTTTTTGCTGTGAAAGCTGAACAATTGCGATCATACCTAAAAAACTTGCTATAACATCAAATAGATTGTTGTAAGAGCAAAAAGGAATTTGCTATACCAGCAAAAGGTACCTAACAAATCCAGATTTTGTTGTCCCAGTGGGTTGTTTTCCCATGTCCTTGCAACCGCTATGCACAATCTTCATCCCTGTAATACACTCTCCTTCTTAATGCTCTATTGAATAGATATCAACTTTCATCATTGTGTATCCATTCATCTGATTTTCGCGTGATAGTCTGTGCACGGAAAAAAATAATTAGCTATTATATGGATAGCTGAAAATTAGTTACGGGAGCTATTTTTCAACTGTCACTTAGCGGTAGTAGCAAGAAATGTAGCTGTCGCAGCGAAAGCTAAGTTATTTGGTTATCCAAATATCAACTACATCTAAACTATCAAAACCTGTGCGGTTACAGCTACGATTGCCTACTGCAGTAGCTAAAAAATAGCTAAAACTGCAATTATTTTAGCTACAGCGGTGAAAAAAGGGTGCTAAAAAAGTTAGTAGCTACCACAGCTATTTCTTTTTGTCCGTATAATTCGCATACGTCTCTTATAAAAACTCGAACCTTGGAATCCGACGAGCCAAAGGTATCATCAAAATCCCTAACATGAATCAGAAATAGGACGTTTTCATCTGACAGATGCAACAATAAACGAAAAAGTTTTGAGAATTTCAATCGATTATTGAGAAACTCCAACAAAAAAAAAATGAACAGCGAAAAGCCAAGTGAACTTTTGATTGGATTTAATAGACTTTCAAAACTATTGCTTGTTCTCTGCGAGTACAGCGACCGAGAATCGGAATTGAATATAATGCAGGATATGCGATGAACATGGTAATATATTCTATCCAAATCACAGAAGTTTTCGACGGGTCATTCAAGTTGTACGCGGTCTAGAGTTATCATAACGAAACACGCCATATCTTCGATTGAGTTTGAGCGATTATTCAGTTCGTTCACAATATACAGTGTTCGCGTAAAGTCCTGCTCGATCCATTTTGATTTCGATCTCTACAAGCATTCTTGAACTCATCAAAGTAAATCGGACAGGACTTTATGCGAGCACTGCACGTCAGAGGAGTTTATAGTTAGATTCTTTAGAAGAAGTATAGAACACACGATTCCTTTGAAATCCCACCACACCGTCAACGTAACTTTCTTCTGATGAATATCTTCTTTCCAAGTCTTTTGAACAGATTCATTCCACCGAGTCCACGATCCTTTTCGTTCGACATCATTGTAAACGACCTATCTTTCATCCGTGGTTATATCAAAAGCTTCAAAAATCGGATCACTTCTCTTCAACTTTGACAAAATCATTGCCAATGTTATTCCGTTCGGCAAGATGAATTTCCAGAAGCAGCCACCAGATTATTATTAATGAATATAGAAATTATTTTATCCGTTTTTTGATTAGAAGTTTTCCTTCTCGCGCGTGTTTTTGCAAATTCATCAGTTATTTGTTCTACGAGAGTGGATGATTGAAATTCATAATATTCATCCCCTCGAATGTGGCGGGTCCGGGACTCGGATCAGTTCTGAATATCTATGAATTGCACAGGGATTGCGTTTTCTTCGTTATACTGTTTTATTGCTCTCCTATCCTGACCCCCACAAGATTGAAGCGTGAAGGCTCATATCCGTCTAGTTGGCAACGTGATGTGTCTGTCACAGGTTGCGCAAGTGGGTTCAAGGAAATTCCGAGTAACGGTTTAGGTACTCGAGGAATGCTGAGACGAGTTACCAACTCCGACACGTCTCGAGGTGAGGTAATTGGAATGTGGCGAGCGAATATAACTCCATTTCCTTACAGTACCGCAGATAGGAAGCTCCGTTGTCGTTGTAGATGTCACTTTACTGGCGAATGAATATGAGACTCATACGAATGTATATGAAAAACAACCGTACCAGATGATTGGCATGCAATTTATTTGCTCGTTGGATGTTTACATAATTCATTGCGTTGATGAAAATTTCTATTACTCGAATAAAAATCAAATAATAGCGTGTGCGATGGATGGATGAGTGACCACTGAAAGTTCTCACAACTTCAAAAACAGGGAAGTATTTGACCATATTTTGATATTTACAATTGGAGTTCTTTTTTTTCTAAATCTCGATATGTATTGCATGAGGGATTAAATTGATCTCCCTCCATCTTTCTATCTTCCTCTTTTGATGTTGATAAACTGAATTAATTAAATCGAATTCCAGTCACATGGATTATTTCAGACCGAACAGCAGTAATTAATCAGAGATAGTCAAAATGGGTACGATTGAATGTAATAAATTAATCGTGAGAAATGAGGGAATAATTTGATTCGTGCGTCACATCAGTGATAAAAATGAATTGGAATAATCCTCAAAGACCACTCGTGGATAAATTATTTCAAATTGAAATTTTCATCGTAGTTTCGGATAAGCGACATCATTTATTCAGTAGGAAAACTGTCACGCTGTCACGCGTGACGGGGAAATTGATGAGAAGAACGATTTTTGTTATTTTCTTCAGCACGTACGAATAATAACCAGTTGCGAGAGAACAATTATGGTCATGTCAAGTGATAACGGAACGACTTTAGAGGGAATTAAAGAATATTTCATCGTCTAGCCATCTCAGTTTCTGTCATTCACAGTGAGCGTTTTCTGGGTTGAGCGGAGAAACTCGAAGAAAGGAAATCGCGAGGAACGGAAGGAAAACGTGCTGTGGATTAATGGCGCCACTTTACTGGCAATTCAAATCTGTCAATCATGGTTATACTGTGGATTCAAAGTGAATCCACACGTGGTTTCAGAGCTGAATTTGCGTAGGGAACGTTCTAGTAACAATTTGAGGTGGATCCAGGGGATCGATATTTTCATCAACTGAGAATATGCGGTATCGAATTTCATCGAAATTTCGGAATAATTGTTTACCTCTTTCGAAATGAGTCGAAAATGTGGTCCAGAAATGAATGCCCTCTCATATTGCTGAGAAGAGGTATGGATTCGTATGCTCGCAGTTTATACTGGTTTTGGATTATTCAAGTAAAGAAAGAGAATACGTGAGAGCGTAGGTCAAATTGAATGAGTTGAGGGTTGAGGAAGGATTGTTAGGTTATATCAATGAGATACAATGACAGAGAATAGAGAGTGAGAAGACAAAGACAGCAAAAGGAAAAGCAAAGCAACTTGTGCGGAAAGCGTAATGTCAATGTTTGCTACCCGAGAAGACCGCAAAGCGCCCTCCAAACAGTTTCAACGCCGAGACGTCATATCATTTCCCTTCTTTCTCCGAGTTTTCATTTGGAATGGTTCTGAATAAATATACAGAATAAATCCGGCAAGCCGGGAATTTTATATTTTCATATGATTCTGTAATGATGCTTGTTGTCAGATCACAAAAAATTTATTCATCGGGTTCTAAGTTCTCCGTTGAAGCTTGATAATTCACCATAATTCAATGATTATCACAGATTTCAATGGAAAATCTTTAACCGAAGTACTCAATTGAATCAAGCCCTAATTTTCTTCTGTCGATCGGAACGATGATTTGTTTTTTAGATTGAGGTACAAAAGTTCCAAAATATTTGATCCAACCCCACAGTTTCAAGGAAAACGTTCCAATGATGTATTTCTATTCTATCTATAATTTTCAAATCAGAAGGTTATATGATGCTTATATATCAACCGCATAGTTCGTTGAGCGCTTGCGAGAAACGAACCGAGCGTTGGAAACAATACCGAAGGGTGGCGCTTTGACATTGGATGCGGGAATTTTTGTATGGAAACGTATAATTGAGGATCGTGGCTAGCCTGAGCCAAGCTTTGACCAGGCTTGGCACTGCAGTGGGTACTCATTTCTTCTAAACGTCTTCAACGTTTGGATTAATATTCAGCCGTGCTATGAAATTGTTCGTATGAAGTTAATTTCTTTTGTCCAAACGATATTGGGACAATGATGAACCATGATTGGCACAATCTTGAGCCAAGGATGGATTGATCATTGGAAATTATGATTCCCAACATTGGTGCAAGATTGTGCCACTTGTCAGTCAACGTTGGCTCGATATAGATTTCCAAGCCTTGGATGTCAGCATTGCACCTATCTATTTTCCATCGTCAGTATTGGCGCAAGCAAGAAATTTTCACGTGGGTAAGAACTATTGGACAAAAAGTCTTGTGGACCAAACAAGTTTTTAGAACTTTTAGAGTGGAACCACAGTTTTGGGACTATTGACTCCCTACCGTGTTTTGAGGGAATTCGAATTTTTAAAACATCTCCTCGGAATGAAAATGAAAATTGAGTTGAATTTTTTGTCCCACTCGTCTCTCACTTCATCACGCTTCTTCAAAGAATTACAGCGATTTGGGATACAGAAAGTTCATCAGAGATCCACAATTCAGATAAAACCAGGAATAGCAGTGTTCACAACGAGATACAGATGCAGATACTTGTTACTTGTTTCGAGTTCTACGTTATCCGTTTTTATCATTTTTCGATATCACGAATATTCGAAATATACACATAGTGGTTCGTGCATCACGCATCGCATATAAATACTTCCCTCCGTGTTTTTGCCGAAAATTTCATTGGGAACATGGTGTGTAGTATTGTATCGGAATTATTCTAAGGTAGAAGGTTTCGTTGTGAGAAGGAAAAATCATAGTTTGCGAATGCAGTGAAATGTATGGAGATTGAAAGGATATGTACAAACATACAAAACACCGATGAAATCGTTCAGCCTTTTCCTGTGGAATTTTTTTTCATATTCCTAAGTACAATTTGGTTAAAGCTTGTTCAGTTTTATGACTTCCCCAACGTACATGTGGATATATGTATCGTTGCTTTTATATTCGAACGTTTCGTTTCATGGTACATTCTTTTTTGTTTCATATTTCAACTACCAACCGAGTGTTTTCTTCACTTTTTTTCCTACGGTAATATTGGTATTGAGGTGTTGATGCGGTATTTCTTTTCTGCTGTAAACAAAATGAAGTGTCTGAAAGTAGATTATCGTTTTATTCAGAACAGAGTGAGGCAAAACTGGATAATCAAGGGTTGCATCAAATTGAATCAATAGTTACAACAGTCAACATTCATGGGAACTTTTCGTAGACTTCTCTGGTGGAAGGAATAATGTTATGAAATTCATTCATCACGAACTAATCATATTCGTAACGAATAAGATTCAATTGTTGATGGTTGAAAAGTCTTCATCGACCCAAACTGTTTTGGGGAACATTTCATTTGGTGTCGAAATATTATACGCAATCCGGAAATGGGAATTTTGGTGAACATGCATGTCTTGAAGCCATCTAAACGATATCTCACCAAAGATATCTTCGAATTACGCCTTGAAAATGGCTTTAAAGAATCTCAAAAATATCACTGCAAAAATTGCCGTCGAAGATATGTCTCAAAACAAGATATGATATGTTTGATAATTCAAATCAAACACTTGACTGTTTTAACTGGAAACATCAATATCTTATTTCGCGACACTGACCTTTATATATGTTTGTTTTTAAAGCAGATCATAGAAGTGTGATTTATGACATTTAACTTGAAAAAATGGATTAAATTGGTGATTTTTCATCATACAGTTGATTAGAATCTCGTTTAGTTTTGTTTCAAAATGGCACAATACACATTTTGTATACATTGTTTCTGTTTTTCACTTTGACGTTGACGTAATAGTAATTCGAGGTTATGTTCCTACATACAGCTTCCAAACATTTTTGTTTGCCAATCAAACACGTCACGTTTTGAATGAAAACGTAGTTTTGTGTGTTGAATATGATTACAGTAACATTTTGAAATGTTTGAAAAGTCACTACAAAAGTATCTTAAAATAAGATATCAGTTTTTGCAGTGATCTTACCGAAGATATCTTGAAGACACTCCTCGAAGGGACTGTAAGGGTAGTTGTAGACACGAAAAAATGTATTGGCGAAAGATTACCCAAAGTTGAGTGAAACGGGAACGTAGTGGCATTTCGGCGAGATGTGGAATCCAATTAACTTTGTTTAACTCAACTACAGATGAAAATTCATTCGAATGTCTCTTTGAAATACTCAACTTGTGAAGATAATAAGAATGTTTGAATGAATTTACGTCTGTATTCGAGTAGAACAAAGTCAAGCGGAATTCAAAACTCGCAAAAATGACACTATATCCCTGATTTATTCAACTTTGAATAATGTTTTGTCAATACATTTCCTCCGTGTAACATATTTTCGAAAAGTTTCTTCTAAAAGATGGTTTTCTATTGGAGATTTTAAGCTATCATGAACTTGATTTGGTTGTGTCGAGATTTTGATAACAGGGATGTCCAGTTGACCGTATGGGAGTTTTCCCATAGAAAATGTTCACAGTTGAATCAGAGCTCGTACTGCGGAAGCTAAAAAACGCCACCACCGTGCTACCACGTGTCCGGGAAAGAAATGACTCAAATGTAGTCCTTCCTTTTCTACGTGAACGCGCAGTGAGACTGGTAGTTTCCAAAGTATGGAATGGTAAGGCTCACCACCCCCGGCGTGATGGGATCACCAGTCTGAATCCAAGCGTGAGGAGGTTCCTGAGGGACTTCCGACAGCGTTTTGTTTGTCACGTAATATCTTGCAAAGACTGTGAGATTTCTGTCATGAGAGTCAATCAAAAATCTCCCGTTTTTTACTTCAGACAAACTTCTAATGTACTTGAAGGATCCATCAAAACTCTCGCGAGGTTTTTCAAAAACATGAAGCTGAAACTAGCAGCCGTAGAGCTAGCAGCCAGTTTTTGTGACTATTAATTAAACGTTATTTAAGCTTTTTTCATACCAGAAATCGATCAAGTGGCATCCCATTGAATGTTTCCGACCCTTAAATCTTCAAAAAACGTTCGATATGGAAAATTATGGAAATCAGCTGCTAGAAAACGGCTGCTAGCCAAGACAAGACGAGAAGGCCATGGCGAGAAACAAAGCGAGATCCTACCCTAGAAATTTACGAGACAAGACGAGAATGATTTCACAAGAAACAAAAATTGAGTTTGAAGGGATGAAAAAGGACATTAAATGATATTGAATGATATTTTGGCAATATCGCGAATCAAAATTTCGAAATGTCAAGCCGAGATGAGACAACGTACTACAAAATCGAGACGAGAAACAGCTTATTCTGGTCTCGTCTCGCGACATCACTACTTTACGGCTGCCAGTTTCAGCTTCATTTCAAAAACCCGCAGGAAGTCATCATATTTGAATTTTAATCGAGATTTTCCATGTACTCTCGTAAAACGTAATATTTAGAAAAATCCATAAAAAAAGTCCCCAAAATGTCCCTTAGAAATTCATCTCCCCTGATCTTTCACAAAATTTTCGTATACTCCACAAGTCACTTGTAATATTTGAAAAAGTGTATTAAAAAATCCTCAAGAACTCTTTTATATCTCGAACTCCCCACAAACTTTCCATAAACTGCCGGATTACGTAATATCTCGAAAAGTCCATGAAAAATTCTTAAAGGTGCAGCACATATATTTGATACTTCACTTTTCACATTTTGAACGTTTGAAGTTTGTTCTGAGGAATTACATTCGTAAGCCCCAAATTGAATTCAACAAGACAATCCAATACTCGTTGCCCGAGTCGAAAAATTTGGACGGTTCTTGTCCTCATATTTCGTTTTTGGACCTATTTTGTCCTGATTGTTGAATAACGCGGATAAAAACAGTACTTTTTCATGATTTAGGTCTGAATTTCTCCTCCAACGAATGAAAGTGATTGAGGAGAAATTCAGATTAAAACCATGAAAAAGTACTGTTTTTATCCGCTTTATTCAACAATCAGGACAAAATCACCCCAAAACAGAATAAGAGGACAAAAACCGTTCAAATTTTTCGACCCGGGTTTCGCGTTGTAACTAGGTTCGTTCGAACTATTTTACAGTTGCATTGAGAAATTCTAGAATTACATGAAAAGAATCAAGGAGGCTCAACGTGGATCCTATGATGCACTTTTGAATTGAAAGTATACACTATAAAAAATATGGGAAGTTCTTATTTTCACCAATGATGGATTTCGTCCCTTGATCGTGGAAAGATAAAGAACAAAGAACTTTTTTCCTTACATTGAAGACCTCTTTTGCTTCTCGGATGTTGAGTCTTCAACAAATGAAGAGAAAGTCCACCAAATCATTACGAAGAATTTTCCATCTATGGAGAAATTTTGCTGCCACCATTTTTTGAAGAAGAGTTCCAGAATCATTCTTTACAGTGATATCCAAGGAATAATATTTCCATGGTAAATTCTTGACAAACACGCAAGTCGACAGTGCAAAAATTATGGGGAGTCCTTCACTTCAATGGTAGATTTCATGTCTCAATGATAGGATGATTGTTCTTTCATCGAACATATACAGAACTTTTTTTGACTTTCATAAATTGTTCTCTCTTTGGGATATCTCGAATTCTACAAAAATTGAGGGAATGGTCTATCAAATTGAGATGGAACGTTTCTTATTATCTTTTTTGATTCCCCTCATTTCTGGTAGAATATTGTACAATTATTTCTCACAGTATAGAACGATCTAAAATGCGACAGTTGTGTCCATGTGAAAATTCATCAATGGCGCAAGGTTGCCCCAACTGATGCCTGGAATAATCACATCGTACCAACAATCAACGAGCGTCAATTCTGATGCCCATTCCGATGGCCAATGCTGGTGCAAGCTTGATTGAATCGTTCCACAACGTTGACCGATAAAAATCTTTTGCTATGAAACGAATTTTGACTAAAGCCTGAATCAATCCTTTCTAAATTCCTTGGAGTGAAAAATTCAATCTCAAAGAGTGAGATTCCACTCCTAAAGAGTGACTTTTCACTCTATAAGAGTAGAGTCTTAACTCGGTTTGAACAGTGAAATTTTACCTTCTTTCAAGAGTGAAATCTTCACTCCAAGACAGTGAAAATTCACTCTTATGGAGTCAAAACTCACTCTTTAGAAATTGAGAAACTACTCTTTGGGAGTAGATTTTCACTCCAAGGAGTTTAGAGTGTGCTAATGCCGTTCCAACGTCATTCATCTTTGTATTACCAACCAACACAGGCACAGGATGATCCGTCGTCAGTCAACATTGGCTCAACGTGAATTCTCTACGCTTGGCTGTCATGCTTGATCATTTCCAGTGAACATTTTTCCCCTCAACATTTCAAACATTCATTATGTTCTTTAAATACTAACAGAATGTTCTCTAATGCGTTGATTTCGTCAATCTTTTGAATACCTTCCTTATGATGTCTCGGAATTATCAGAAAGTTGACTTGGATCACATTCTGATAACTTCCAGACCTCATCAGGAAGTCCTTTTGAAGATTTCCGAAATCGACGCATTTGAGAACTTTCCGTTACCATTTACAGCACATAATGAATGTTTGAAATGTTGGGGGGAAAAATATTTACTAGTTCCAAGTCCTCGATCGTCATTTGCATTATCTACATCTTTAAATTTCCAAATGGGTTTCCACATTTTTACATCACTTTTTCTCGACATTTTCAAAGATTCAGTTACCCAAAGAAATTTCCTTGTGCATTACGTGATGATCGAAACATTTAGTAGTCAATCAAGTACACAAGTTCGTAACCGTCCTATACGCAATAACGTAAGGTTACGTCAGAGTATTCTCGGTATAAATCATTCCACCCCCTCTGGCATTCTACTTTGAATCCGTTCCTCGTTCGATACTGTTCCATTGTCACTGAACAAACATTGCAACTCGCTTCATAACAGTTGAATGAGCCGCAGTCTTAGACACGGTTGTAAATTAACGCGCACAGATTGATTATAGTCCTTACGGTTCCTGTCAAGCACATAACACGTACAAAATGATACCAAATTCGATTAGAATTTTAGAATTTTCTCATTGCGTTATTCTACAGGAAGTTCACACAACACTGGCTTCAGGTGTCTACAACCATAATAAAGAATTATAAATGATACAATCAAAATGTCCAGCTTTCGTCAACGCTGTCAATACAATAGAGCTTGGTGCAAAGTTGATTGCCAAATCTCGTTCGATAAATTACTGTTCTATCGTCAGTCTTTGGCGCAACACAAAACTGGCTGGATAAAGTAGATTAGTGTAGAAGCTTGCGTCAAGTATTGACAACAATTTGGCTCAATTTTGACTCAAACAGTAGTCTCAACCCAAATCTGGTTCTCTCCTTGGATAGAAGAATTGATGAAAACTGAAGTACAGTATCGTCAAAGCACGAATATATGTAATCAGTTTTTACTTGGGTCGTGGTTGGCATTAATTTGTGGTGAGAGTGATTAATTCTTTTCCTCAGTGATTGATAAACTGATAATTGAATGAAAGAATTTACAACAATCAATAGTATATTTTCCATACAAATAATCACGTTTGCGTCAGTTTGAAATGTTGATATTTCCTTTTATGATATACCAAGTCTCACATATGTTTCTAGAGAAAGTTGGTTCAGTTCAATTTCGCACTCCAGTGCTTTTAGTGGATCACCATTGTTGAGAACAATGGCAATGAAAATTAGAACGTGACATTTCTCTGAGATAACAGATTCTCCCAATCTGGCAATATGAGTTACCTTTTGAGGGATTCAAAATGGATTTTTGGAGGTGATATTCGCTATCGACTTGTCTATGAAGTTCTTGCGAGATAAGAGTCCTTGGTTCCAATACTCTCATACACTTGAATGCATTTCGAATAGAACTTTGAAAACATCGGAGTTTCAGATTAGACAATTTTGTCTGAGAAATCATGCACGGAAAGACCGGGTCTATCAATGTTTAGAAAAATGACTGTCAATTTATCGAAAACGAGGACCGCTGAAAAATATTCGTAGTGAGTCTACTAAAAATTCGTAGACGATGTATTCAAAATTGATAGTTTCACTGTGAAAAATACCAATGAACCTATCAACTGTTAATATTTTGACTACGAATTTTTGGTAGACTTACTACGAATATTTTTCAGCGATCCTCTTTTTCCCTAAATTAACAGTTATTTTTCTAAACGTTGATGAATTCTTTCTAAATATTAACAGACCCGGTCTCTCCATGTGCGATAGAGGTCCGCTTTTATACAGATGATGATAACTTCATCATTCAAGGTTATCAAGGAGCATTTCTTTAGACTCGTATGATATGAAAAATGTTCATAACATATTCCTCTCATTTTAAATGGCCGATCACGTTCCACACACTCGAATGAAATATTAGAATATCCCTCAATCTTCCATCGAACTATCCGCCCCGAAACTTTTATCGTGTTCCAAGAAGTGCCTTATTAAACTCCAACTTTGATAAACAAGAAATGAACGCACGGTACGTAAGGAGAATCCTCTACAACAATATCACATTTTATCCTACCTCGAAGAATGCAATATCGACAATATTACGTTGAAAACGTGAAATTCGTGTCACGCGCTGTATTCTCTTCGTGATCTTGTTCTTGTTCTTCTTCTTTCACTTCTTTTACTCTCACACTATGTCCCGCACTCCAAGGATAAGTTGGAGAACATCAAGTTACTGGATAAATTCAACTACCTACACCGGTACTACTACCTCTGTTCCTACTCCCTACCACTATTACCATCCCTTGCCTACAGTTCGGAAGTTCCTCCATTCTTCGGTCGCACAACACGTGGACCAAGTCGGAAGTTGAAACACATAGCGGAATACGAGCTTCGCCCTTGTACCCTGAAATCCAATGATGTACTTCCATCTGCTCCTTTATCAATTTTTTCTTGTTATCTTTTTTCATATCCCTCCCGGGCTTCTTACCATCTCCTTCATGAAACTCCAGAGATTATTCTCAAGATTATATTGGGATAGCTGGGAATTTCGACGATAGAGTCAAAATTGAGTGGAATTCCAAAACTTTCATATTCCCTTATCCCTGCATGCGAGAGGTCTTCGAAGCTCTTCGAGACTTCAAACTATGCGGAATAACGAATTTTTAATTGGAAAGCAACTACAGTTATGATCAAGTTAAATCATTCGCGAACTCATAACTCTCTCTCTCTCTCTCTCTCCCTCTCTCCCTGTGAGAAGTTCGTAATAAGATTTTGATAGATACTTCCGTGGTAATACTCCGAGATCGTATTTCATTAAGTCAGAGATGAAATTTCTTGCGTCAAAATAAATTCATGTTATGGATAATTATGAAGGTATTACGGATATCAGTTGTTTACACAAGGTAAAACGTTGATGTTCCAGAGGAATATTCTTTTATACACCGAAAATATATGAGTTGGTAAATTCGTATTCAGAGTTAGTTTTTAGAAACTATTTTAAACAAGAAGAAAGAACTGATTTAGAAATAAAATTCACATTCCCAGGGAATGTTGATATCCGAAGGATTTTAATTGTTACGATATTTCGCTCCTCCTTCAAATGACGAGGATCTTATAACTGGGATTAGAGCTCTTCTGCACCCAGCTTCGTGTTCCTCTTCCAGTTTAGAAAGTGTTTGGCACATACCGTCCTCAGTATCCCAGAGAAACGCGTTGAAAAGCGAATAACCTGAGTTTGAGAGTACACTCGTAGGATCCGAACCTTCCGAACCTTTTCAAGAGTACTCTCGGAAGATTGGGTGGAAAGCTACGGAGCGCTTTGTAATCCTCTCGTCATCCCATGACCTTTTCTCAATTGAACAAAGAAGGGAGAAACACAGGAAATACCCGCATCTGCTTTACGATACCGTACGTCCAAGCGAGGTTTAGTTATCGCATCTTCATGCAAATCGGTTCTCTTCCGCGCCTTGACATTGTGTAATCTACTTCCCGAATATTCTCTATGAAAAATTGGTTGAAATAATCATGGAACTATTGTGTTGACTTTGATTAACGTCATGCGTTAATGAAAGCAAAATGTCTACCATTTCAAATCACAATTTCAAATTATTTACGTCATACTGTTGGAAAAATTTACTTTGTATATCATTCCGTGTTCATGAATACAAAAAAGAATGATCTTGTGTTGTGAAATTCAATTTGCATTAACAATGCAACGAGGTCAACATCCAGGATGAATGCTACTAGCTTACACATGTAACTAAACAAAAGCTCAAAAATATTCTCATTTCGCGTATGATGTGTGTTCAAAACAGTCTCTATGTTGAGAAATGTTCTTTTGTAATCTCGTAAACTGGCAGGAAATGGAACGAATTTCGTTATTTATTCCCTTGCGTAGGCTGCTATGTGGAAGTTCTTAACAATAACTGCGATTCTCCTGGGATCAGTTATTTTCTTTTTAAAGTTATTTTAACGCGAATAATACGCGGAGAGAGATGCAGGAGAAGTGAAAGAAGAATCTTCAAGGGAACCGTCAGTCATGTTCATATGTTAACTTTACAATGAAAATCAAAACTCTTCCATCCAAACAGCGATTCAGAAACCTATCTTCCGAACTCTTCTTCCAGTAATGGTCTCACTTTTGGTTTATTTGGCTATGAAATGTGGCGTATATAGGGCGAGAATGATTTCGCTTGGAGAACACTCACAAAAAAAAATAGTCTAAATTACTATTGGAATAGTTGAGAAAGGACTCAACTATGACTGAAATGACTATTTCGGTTAGTTACGTTTACAATGGAGTAGTTAGTATAACCCTTAATCAGTTGACTATTCATAGTTGAGTCCTTTCCCAACTATTACAATTGATTTACTACTTTCTTTCTCTCAGTGAAACTTCATAGGTAGGAAAAAGCGGAGCAAGATTGGTTACTTGAGGAAGAGTAATGGATAAATGGAGTGAATGTTAATTCTCGACAGCGAACATGATTTGAGCTCTATTCACCATATGAATGTTGAAGTTTTCTCCCAAGAAATAGTGTCAGCAAAATTCTACCATAGAAGGGGGACTTTTCACTGTAATTTAGTGGACTTTTTCTTCACTCGTGCACCCAGAAATAGAAGTTGCGAAATCTACATTTTTTGAAAAGTCAATACTTTAATGATTTCAAAAAATAGTTCGAGCTACTACAATTTCAGTTGATTTTACAGCTGGGGATGTAAGATTTACATCACCTGTAGTATATCTCACATTCTCTGTTGTAAAATCAACCTATATTGTAGTACTCTGAACTATTTTTGAAATCATTCAAATATTGACTTCGCAAGATGTGAGTTTCACAACTTCTTTATTCTCAGTGTGGGAGATTCAACACCCGACAAGCAGGATAGTCCTTCAAAGCTGGAGGAAAATTCCCTATTTATAATGGAGAAAAAAAGAACAATCCTCCTACGATCAGGGGACGTGATACATCAAATAACTTTTACAGTGCAACAAAGGCCCAAGAAACCAATTATGTTCTTCCTTCTCCTCCTCTTGTTTCTCCAATGGAATCAAAATCCACTCTCATCGAGTGATTATTCATTCTCATGGAGTGGATCCTCACTCTTATCGGACTTGCATTATTTTCACTCTTTGAGAGTGAAGTTTCACTCCACACTGAGAAAAATAAATGTTGTGGGAATCACTTTCTAATATGCACTGTAAAAAATACGATGTCAGCACAGTGTCAGAGTTAACACAGAATCAATACCACACGGATTCTATACATGTCCATCCCGAAATCGGTGTCATAATAACACCAAACGGTGTTAGAAGAACACTTTTTGGTGTGAACTTTTTCTAATACCGCCAATTTTTTACAGTGTAGTGAAGCACTTGACGTTAGAATATACATTATTTCCTTAGTTGCCATGGTAACTAAAGGAATAAATACTAATCGATTGTTCAATGGAACCAAAAGAGAGGTGAAAAATGGGTTAACCATAGGTTAATAGGTTAGTCTTCAACATATGAGAAAGTATTTTTCACCTGTGTAAGGCTAGCTTCATTTGTCATCATTTTAAAATTATGGTGATTTTTCTCAGTGCAAGAAATTTAGAGAGTGGCAAACTCCTTTCCTTCAGGAGCATGCAAAGAGAGAAAGACTTCACTGAATTCGCTACACTGCCAGAAATATCTGGGAGCTTTTTTCAATCACGGACATGAATTCAGGTTCATACACATTCTATATTACACTGTAAAAAATTTGGGGAGTTTTTGTTCACACTGTTGGTGGATTTCGTCCCCTCATCGTGGGAGAATTGTTTTTTCATACAAAATAAGGGATTTTTTCACCACTTTGAGGAATTTTTTTTGGCTGTTGAATCCTTTACAAATGAAGGAAAAATCCACGGAATCATGGTGGAAAATTCCCCATCTATAGAGGAACTTTGCTGCCACCATTTTTTGGGGGAAATTTCTATAATTACTTTTTACAGTGTGCATTTAATGTGCAACATGAAAAAACCACAGATTATGCTATAATTCACATCGAATTTAATGTGAAATGTGTATGGAAGTGAATTCATGCACGTACTTGAGAAAGACATCTAATAACCTTTTGGGTACCTTATGGTTATCACAGCAATCTTGTTAACTATGATAACAATTCTTTTTTAGTTATCACAGCAAACATTTAAACTCCCCCAACTGGATTTATTTACTATTTTATCTACAATACTGAAAATTCAGCTGCCTCAGCCAAAAATTCACTGTCCCAGCAAAAAATGGGACGTCGAAATCACCTTTCCTGTGCCATATGGAATGAAGGGAATGGAGTAATTCATTGTACAGGATGACAACACGTCGCTTCGAGGCTTTGAATGGAAATTTTTGCAAAATATATGGTCAAACAATCCACATCATAACAGAAAAATCTATTTTTGTCATCCAACGTGGTTAATTTCCCCTTTTTTTCTAGGCGTCCTGGCAATTTCACTTATCATTTGGACCAAAGTTCACTCATTACGCGATTGTTCTTGTTTAATGCAAAATCGATCTTCTTCCGCCAACCCTCTACTCAAGTAATTGTTAGTTCTACAAAATTCGTGATCATTCCAACCATAACCATTCCACGATTCAGTTGAATAACAGGGTGATTTATTGCTCCTCTTCCTACAAACAAACATTAAAATTCTCCATCAATATCACGCAAAAAGCAGTATTACAACAAACTGAGTTCGCTTCAACTTTCCTTTCGCTGTTTCCATGCCCTGGAAGTCCTCTTATACCACGTGTTTGTTTCTCGTGTTCCTGTCAGCATACTCGTTTTACGTTGATTTCGTCTGTTGTGAGTCTTATCGTTTTCAGACTATGTGTAAAAATTCTTCCACCTCAACTGAAGAAAAAAAAAGAATTGCATTGAATAGCCTTATTAAAATCAATTATTATATTAGATTCTTGGGTTCGAAGCTCCATTTCAAGTTTTTCAATTCAGTGAACAATTTTTCATAAATACTGTCCCTTTTGCCTACCAATGGAGATGAAATCCACTGATTCCTAATCAACTCGTGAACACAGTAGATCTGCGGAAACAATTTACAAGTGACATCATCGAATGCAACTTTAGCAAACGAATGAAGAAGCGATGTACATCATTTGTTTGATCATCAATCCTTAACCTGTATAGGAATAAACATTAAAAACATGAGTTTAAAAGAAAGAATAAATTATAACATCCAACGAAAAAATAAAACTGAAAAATTAAAAAAAATTGATTGAATAAACATTGAGTGATAAATATAATTACAAGAATTATTGAAAATAATAAATTGAAAAGAGGAAACATAAAATATAACCAAACGAAGAAAATTGAATCGATTGATTTGAATTCCCATTTATTTATCAATTAAATAATTAATCATTACATAATTTTCCATGATTCAAAAATTTGTTTCTTCGAATTATGAAATTTATTATATTTCTTGGAGGTTCACTATTTTAAGACGGGGATGTTTTGCTTTCAAATGCCCGTGACAGATCAATTTTTGCAGTGAGTTGCATAGTAACGTTGCTGGAATGATATTATCTACAAAACATTGTGAATTCGATCAGCATTCTATTGTCACGTCCCGGTAAATTTCACTGTGAAGTCAGTCTGTTCCTCGGCCACAAAATACCATCGTAAATTCAACTTTGAATTCCTCTCATTGTCCAATGTGTGTGTGGGAATTCATATTCAAGATTTGGCATAGCGCATGATTAAAACGAAAAAAGAGAAGATTTTTCTTCCAATAAAATTTTTATTCAGCTTACTCATCATTCAATTAGCAACAGAAAAAATATATTTTGATATTCGAGAGTTATTTATTGGAAAAATTCAATATATTCCAATAAACTGCGGTAGATGCCCTGATAAACGACATCATTTTCCAATACGAGTTTTACCTCTTAGTATTTATGGGATTCCCCTTATTGCGCTTATGCCGTCCACTATAAATCCTACAACCATCGTACCAGAACGGCATGATAAATCGGTAGAAATCACAAATTTCCATTGCATATTTTCATCGATAGCTCGAGTTGAGAATCTCTTTTCCAAGTTGATATTTTTTACACATGAATCGAATCATGCACGGAAAGAGATGCGAGTCGAGAACATCGTAATCGTCGATAGAAAATTTCAGCATATTTCCTAAAATCTGAGAGGTTTTCTTGAATTTGTAATAAAGATAAAATGATTCATAATTTTGTTGACTTTTATTTTAAAAACAATAAAAAATTATCAACTTATTTTATAAAGTTCAAATTTGTTTTCTTTTTTATTTTCACATGTGAAACATTTTATCTCTATTAGAAATTCCTCCGTGTACTCGAAAAAAAACATGAGTACTCATCTGGTATCATTGGATATCATGGATAATTTTTTTTTATTCATTTTTCATTCAATAAACGAAAGTTGATAATGAAAGCTCACCATGGGAACAATGTAATGAACGATCATCGAACCAGATGTGACAACATATGCTGAAACATCCTCGGTATCGTTTCAATTCAGCGAATTGATTTATGTATAAAACAATGTAAAGTCGATCCAGATACATTATTCATCGTTGCAGGTAGGAAAACGGAATGTATCAAATGCGTACGTTATATTGGGTTGGCAACTAAGTAATTGCGGATTTTTGTTAGAAAATCAAAGAGACTTTTTTCATGGAACTAAATAACTTTACTCTGTAATGTATTGCCCATTTTGATCAATGAACTTTCGCCATCTTTCAGGCAGCATCATAATCCCACGTTCATGAAACTTCTGGTTTTTATTAGCAAAAAACTGAATCAGGTACGATTTGACATCATCATCATTACTGAAATTTTTACCATTCAAGGAGTTTTGGAAAGATCGAAACAAAAAGTACTCAGATGGTGCAAGGTCAGGACTATATGGTGGATGTGGCAAAACATCCCAACCAAGCTCCAATAATTTTTGCCGAGTGACCAAAGATGTGTGTGGCCTTGCATTGTCATGATGGAATACAACACCTTTTCGATTTGTTAATTCGGGCCGCTTTTCTTCAACTGCATTGTTTAATTTCGTTAGTTGTTCAATGTAGACATCAGAATTGATCGTTCGGTTGGGTGGTAAGAGTTCAAAGTAGACAATTCCTTTGTAATCCCACCAAACTGATAACAAAACCTTCTTTCGATGAATATCAGCTTTTGCTGTTGTTCGAGTTAGTTCACCTTGCCTGCTCCACGATCTTTTCCGCTTGATATTGTTGTACACAACCCATTTTCCATCGCCAGTTATCAGTCGTTTTAAAAATGGATCATTTTCATTACATTTCTTCAGCAAATCGCAGATGTTAATGCGTTGCGTTAAATGCGTTTCTTTCAGTTCGTGAGGAACCCATGTATCGAGTTTTTGAACATAGCCAAGTTGTTTTAAGTGATTTTCAATGCATGTATGTGATACATGAAGTTTCTCTGCAATCTCACGTGTTGTACTGTGACGATCCGAATCGATTATTGCTTTGATTAGGGCGTCATCAACGTCAACTGGACGACCAGAGCGTTTTTCATCTTTGAGTGAAAAATCATCAGAACGAAATTTGTCAAACCAATTTTGACACTGCCGTTCTTTTAAGGCTTCTTCACCATAAACAGCACATAACTTTTTATGAGCTTGCGATGCGTTTTTCCCTTTGCGGAAATAAAAAAGCAAATGATTGACAGCTGAATTGCCAACTATCAAACAACAAGATATGTTTTACATTTGTACTACGTCTGCAAACCTAAAAATTCAAGTGACACGATCTATGAGTGAAATCCGCAATTATTTAGTTTCCAACCTGATATATCATAAATCTGCAATCGAACAAACCTGAAATTCTCACAAAGTGAGTTTTATTTCTAGGCTACGTAAATCCCAGATCTCTTGAATGTTCACGTTAATTCTCTTAATATAGAGATCGATGCAATGGAGGAAAGAAAAAGATACATATCCACAGTTTCCTTTTATTTCTATATATCTTTATAGGCGATGTTGTATTCGGAAATTAATGAAACTCTTGCGCACACAGGTACGTTGAACTCAATGAATTCACATTGCACTGCAAAGAGATGATATTTAGAGTGGTTTGAGATATGATTTCATATTAGTTTCATTTACCCAAGCAGCCTCGCCATAATCAGAACATTCCAGAATCATATTGACATAGATATCAAGTTGACACACATAATATCTCTTCTCAACACAATATTAATACGAACTCCGTGATGATTTCAATACGAAAAGAAACTTTATTCTATATATAATTGACATTCGGTTGTTCGGCATTGAGAGAAAAAAAGCATGATATATTTGAAACAAAATGTTTTTCTTTCTTATTTCTCCCCTTCTCCATCGAAGTGATTCATATTATCATCGCGCTTGGCTAATGGAAGTCGTTGCTTTCGATGTAGTTCTACCATTTTAATTACCACGAGTGCATCATTAATATAATTACTCCGTTTCCATCCAAACCAAATGATTCTCAACTCACACATCTGCGGAAAGTGAGAAGTTTCGTTAAGTTTTGTGAGTTCACTCGATATTTCCGTTCTCCATTCAAATGGCTAAGAAAAATAAAAGAACGTTGTGAACTTTGAAGGTGAAAACAGACACCCGACTGACATTAATGTTCCGTAGTTTGGGGGTGGATGGTTTCGTACTATAAGGTTTTATGCAGTCGGTTAATTGCTTGGTGCGTTGGTACAAATACCAAGGGGATGAGAAAAGATTGGAAACTTTGAATGGGCAATAAGTTATAATAAACGTTCAACATTTGAAAACGCGATTAAAGAAAATCGAAGGGAAGGAATCGTTGTTTATATACTCGGATTAAATTTCTATGGAAATCAAGGAACTGTATTTGGTATTTTTTACCACGTAGAAACGTTTGAAATTCAGTATGCAAAGCTCTTCGAAGATATTAACTTGACTGGCACATCAGTAAGTAGGGTAATTCTAAATGCTGTGTATAACTAATTCCCTGACAAGCCCCAATACGGTATAGAGAATTTGAATACCTTATTACCAACAGGGTGGAAATTCATGGGAAATCTTTGTATATTGTAATTTGTATATAATGTACCTCGCTGGTGTGTTGAGCGCAAAATCTCCCAAGATAAGCTATTTATATAAATCTAACAATACGAATTTGAGTGTTATGTACAACTCATTAGTATTCGATTCCATTCAAACCAATTGAAATTCAAATCCAACGGTACAATCACCAATGGTGGTGAAGTCGTTTTCAAGTAATTCAAGAGTGATGATAATTGATATTTTGCTTCAATCAACATTGAAATTCCCATAATCATCCTCTCATCAAATTATGAACTTACTCGTTCGTTAAGTATCAATCACTCTCCTTCTCCTCTCCATCGAAGGGTTTTTGAATACTCAAAACGACGCTTGATGATCACAAAAACTTGAAACCGAAGAAATCAATTAAGATGAAGAGTTTTCGTTAAATCTTATGACTCTGGAAAAGTTTCTTCAAAGTTCCTATCTAATGGAAAGGAGCTCTGATAAAAAAAAACACTCTTGATCGATTATAGTGAGAAAGAAAAGTGAGTAACTGACAGTGCAATAAGACTTAATACTTCGCCGTCGCAAAGTTTTTTTTTTTTTTCTTATTGCTTCCATCGCGAGGTTATGTCGGCGTGGAGGAGGAAGAGAAAGAATTCGTTAATCGTAAACGACATTAAGAACCTCCACTTTGAAAACGAAACGTCTCGAAAAGAAAACTGACATAGAGTCAGTTCACTCTCTTTTCGCCAAACCAATTTCCACTCTAAGTGATGGTAAGCTCCCTTAAACCCTCGAACGGGAAAGACTTTAAACCCTGGCTAACTCCACCTGAGAAAGAATTTAATCGAGTTCATATATCCCTCTCTAAGGATATTTTTAGGTTACACTTGGTTTTTTCATAACTTGAAACCTAAGACTTGAACTGCGTAAAGAAGGAATGCAGTTCATTGATTACGTAACTGAAAGAGAATTTTTGCTAACTGGTTTGAAGGAAAAGTGAATACGACTTTTAAACCAGCTTCTTTCCAAAAAATTACATGAGATATGTTTACCATAATTCGTCACAATACGATAAACCAAAACCACTTTCAGATAGAACAATCAGGGAATTTTCTTCTCCGTTTAATAATAATTCTTCATACAAAATCAGCAAATTTCTTTGTCAGCAACGTTCTTTTACTATCAATATTTTCACCTCGTTTGCGATATCGAGGAATATCGATGTGATCCTTTAGCCCATGCAGTACTTGATTTTTTTTCTTACCTTATTTTTCTTCCATTTGAACTTTTCCGTACATCGATGCATGCTTTCAACCGCGTTCTATTGAAAAATCGAATTATTGGCTGATCGTTAAAATCTTGAGAAAGAATGAAACTTCCGAGTAATCAACAAAATTGTTCGAGTTGAAATATATTTCTGAAAAAGAATGTTTACTCGATGCGTGGTTTCGCTCGGGGGACATTTACCAACGATCAGCCTAAGATAATTTATTCATTTTCGATATTTCAAAATTCTTGTTAGGATTTGATTCGAAAACACGTGAAGAAGGATTGATTCAATGACAGAGTGATTTTGAGATTCTGTAAACTCTGTTCTATTCTAGTTTAGATATATTCGACATTCAACTTTGTTCAAACGATTTAGAATCCAGTTGATGGGTTAGAAACGATTTCCCCTTACCGAATGGATGAACACAATTTCTCTAGACTATTCGAACCACGTTGTAATGAAGGGAACAAATGACACCCCAAACTGCGATGTCAGGAGAAGATGTTGAATGTGGGAAAATATCCTTGTTGAGCTGTAATGAGTACTTTCCAGTTCATCGAGGATATTCGAGATCTTTCATCACGATAATTTTGATTCTCTCAGAATGTGCAGATTCTGGATGTTTGAAATCGACTCCTACTCTCAGTTGGTCCAATTTCTGGTGAAGCATATCCAAATGAATAGTAATTGTTTGCTGAAAGCTGACATGTGATCATCTTCAAATATATGTATTCTGCATATCTTCTTTGAATGAGAATTGATCAAAACATAAGATGATCAGATTATTTCAAAAGTAAATGTCTTATCTGGAAGATGAATATATTATGTGAAATTAATTCAACCGAAGTACTACATGTATTTTTCAAGAACACGTTTCATCTCTATACTGTAGCGAACCTTTGACAGGGAAAAGAAGTCCTCTAGATTTCCTCTCTCACTATGCTTCTGCTCCTTTGACAAATCAAAGATCTTCGTTTATACATATACGTACCTATGCGCCTCGTTGAAATCACCATGTTCATTTTAGATTCCAGGAATAAGAGGTTGTAGCAAAGACTTGCAGCACAGTACATTCACGCACAGTTCACAGATCAATGAACTCCATTCTTCAAACGGCTGACGTTGAAATCGTTTATCACCGAATGAGAGGTTCTATTTCATTTCGTTTTATTCACGAGTATTAGATGGAGTCTGTTTCTTCTTGAAGAATACATTTGGTTTTCGTTATCCTGTGATATAATCTCTGGGAGAGACAATTTCTCTAAGAATTTCTAAGAACATCTTTTTCCCCCAGGAATTAGTTTCCATTATCTATTCGATTCCAACCGAATGCGAGATACGGAGCATTCCTCGAAAAATATGAGAGAAAAGAAATTTCTAGCGTAGATTTTCAGTTCAATAACGTCAAATGAATTTTTCCATCAGCATTCATGATTTATTCTTCGTTTTGAATTGAGTGTTATGTAATAGACGTATACTCCACTATTATGACAACTCATTTCCAATGAATTTTCCATTTATTTACTGCTGTGTTCGGGATAAAGGAAATTGACTTACTCAACTTTCGAAGTTGCTTGGATTTTACGCCAAATGAAGTCGTAGATATCCTGTTTTGAGAGGAGAGAAGACGAAGTTCTTGGCACACGAAGTCGAAAACATAAGCACGTACAGCGAAGAGAGAAATATTCACGAGTTGTTTCCGGGAATCGATGGATTTAAGAGCACGATACAACAAGGGTTGCTACAGTGATCTCTGAGGAAAGAATATCCAGTTATAGAATTATAAATCTAGAAATTTTAATTACGATGGAGTGAAATGAACTTTCGAAGAAGTAATCACCCACTCAGTGATCAGAGGATCTCGGTTAAAGATTATTCATGGCATCAGTGTCGGATTTACATATAGGCGGATCCAGCGGATGCCGCACGGAGAAAAGTTTGTAGCAGAGATCCCTATCATTATAGCAGTTTTGGGACACATGGGCATTTATGAACATTTCTCCTTCAATTAGTAGTAATTTTTTTTAAACTCATAATATTGGGTGTGTGAATATGACTCCGCCCTATCCTAACACATGTCGTTGTTAATATTGCTTACGTGTACTAATAGATAGCAACACTTGTATTCGATAGTACTTTTTGTCAGCTGTCAAACGCACTACGCGACATTTGGTTTGGTTCATGCGCAACGAATTTTCACCTCCTTGAACATGTCGGTTTTCGTTCCAAGTAAACATCATTTGCGGGAAGTGTTGTTACACTATTTTATTGCAAAGAAAAGTGCAGCGGAAACGTGTCGTTTGCTTGTGGAGATTTACGGTGAGCATGCTCCATCTAATACAACGTGCAAGGAATGGTTTCGACGATTTCAAAATAATGATTTTGGCACTGAGGACAAAGGATACAGAAAACCACCAAAAAAATTTGAAGATGCTGATTTGGAAGCATTATTGACAGAGGATTCTTGCCAGACTCAAGCAGACCTGCCTGCAGCAATGGGAATAGTTCAAAAACTCAATAACTGGGTCCCACATGAATTGAGAGGAAGACACATGGAACGTCGAAAAACAATTTGTGAAATACTACTTCAAAGACAGCAACGAAAAAGATTTTTGCATCGGATAGTCACTGGAAATAAAAAATGGATATACTATGATAATCTAAAACGCCAAAAATCTTGGGTGAAACCAGGCGAACCGGGCCCATCACAGCCAAAAAGAAATATCCACTGTGCCAAGGTTACGCTCTGCATTTGGTGGGATCAGAGAGGTGTTGGATATTATGAGTTGCTCGAACCCTCTCAAACTATCGATGGAGAACTTTACCGACGACAACAAATGCATTTAAAGCGAGCCATAGAAAAAAAACGTCCAGAATGGATGAATAGGCACAGTCAATTAATTCTGCAACATGACCATGCCAAACCGCACACCGCACAAGTCATGGAAAAATATTCAAATGGACAGAACTGGGGAGTACTTTTCCACCCGCTATATCCGCCAGACATAGCTCCGTCGGATTACCACTTATTTCGGACAATGCATTCAGATCATACAGAAGAACAGTTCGCTAAATACGAAAATATCAAAATTTGGCTGAATAATTGAATCAGCTCAAAAGATCAGGATTTCTTCAGGCAAGTAATACATAAATTACCTGAAAGATGGGCAAAAGTTGTAGCTGCAGAGCTGCAGATGGAGCATACTTTGAATAAACTGTTCTTCAATTTTCTAAACAAGCAAATGTGTTTTATTTCAACAAAAATGATGTGTTGAAATAATATGTGTCAGATGCGAAGTTGTTTCCACCAAACTGAGGTATGAATTACCATAATTAAAGGAGGAATGCACATAAATGCTCATGTATCCCAAAACTGTCATTATTACGGTAAACACTGCTACACACTTCCCATACGTTTTTCTCCGTGCGAGGCCCTCGTCGATCGGGGGGTCTCATCTAACGAAGAATTTTAAATATACTATATTTAATCACTAAAAGGAAACAAATAGAGAGAACCCACGCGGGAATTCAGACTCTCGCAAATAGTCTCGCGTTGTCTTTCAAGTGTCTCGCTTATGAAACAATCCAATACCTTAGCGAGATCTCGCTAATAATCTCGCTCAAAGTCTCGCATGGTATTGCTTTAATTCTTAGAACAAAAATAGTACAAACATAGTTACACCACTTCAAATTTCAACCTATTTTTCTAAACGTATGAAATATTTTATTTTCTCATTGAATGTTATTGATACATGCCTTGATTCTTCATCTTTGACTAATCGATCGTGCGGTTTTCCGCTATAGAAAAGACATTTCCTTCAAAATGCATTTCCATTTTTGAATATTACGAGAGTTTCTTGAGAAGGTAATAGGATAATTATTAGGTAATTCAATAATTTATTGAGGATTTGGATTACAACAATCACCTAAAATCGGTGATCCGTATTATTGGTTAGGAAGAAACTGGGTTGTTTTTGGCGAAAACGTTGTTAACGAAAGCTATAGTTAAGTTGTAAGGTTACAACCTGATAAATTATGAGCAATTATTCAGAAAAATCTCATTCTCCAATAATTCTTCAAGTTCTTCTGAATATAATCATCTCAGATGTGTTTTAAAAATCTCATAATCACTTGAAGTTGACTCGACTTATTCCGTGATAAATTAATGGGAAAATATCAAATGATATTGTTTCACCGACGACCATAGCGTATTCGTATTTCATTGTATTCTAGTTAATTCATGAAATGACTTTTTTTATTATTCTATTTTCTCATTTGATAGAGCAGAACCTGAATTATTCAATTTATATGAAGATTTCTATGGTTGAATCCATCATATGAACATTTCACATTTCAGATATACTCGAAACAAAATAACTGGCCCATTGGTTCAATCGGCAGGTTATTGTCATCCAAATCGCTTACCACTTCACTGAATACTAGAAGAACCGATTCAAAGTCATAATCGGTAACGATATCGCATATTCCCTTCAATTTTGTTATTGCCTGTAGTCTTATATACATGTTATATACCATGCAGTTCAAAAACGAATGTCAACTCGTTCATGCAGGTGATAATCAACTATGGCGTACACGCATTTTGCGAGGTTCCGCATAATTACTATCGCTTGTATAGTTACATTAAATAGACTCATGGATACGGCTTATCATGAGAAGTGGGTGAAAATGATGATATCCATATTCAAGCAAGAATGTACAATGAATCCAATCAACCTTGAGCATCTTGTTTTGAACACGATTTTATAGAATGACGCAAACATACGTACATACAATGATCCATTCATGATTCTTCATGAATGATATTTCTGAATTATCCAAAATGATAAACTCTACTTCTAATTGAATTCCCAACTTATTTATACGATTTCCTTGTACGTATAATAATCCGGATGACAATAGCGAAGGCATATTTATGCGCAACATCAACGTTGCGACAATAACTAACACGTTTTTGTCATTTCACCGCTCATTTAGCGACTTATTGTGTAGCGGCTTGCTGTTCTCACGTACAAGCAATTTCGAAGGATATGCCGCCACTACGCTAAGTACTTGACTATGTAGTTCAAGACTTGCAGTTCGACAATGTCGAAAATTCGCATCGTACTTTGTGAACTATATATCTCTACACGTTCCTTTAATTAAGCAGATACCAACCCCACGATTCAAGCCATTCGTTTTCCATGAGATCATCAAAAAATCTTCCAACAAAAACCTTCTCCCATCCGTTTCCTATAGACACTTCATTCCACTGTTGATTCAATTCCCCTACAGTATAATTGTCAAGAATCATTCTCAATAAGCTCACTCAGGATGATTGAAAGTTATTCATGAGCGAAAAACTTTGAACGTTGTTTTTCATTGAAAGAGAAAGGGGCAAAGATATAAACATAGAGGGTCACTTGGTTCAGCCTTTCAAGGGAAAAGAAAGAACCAAAGAGTAAGAAAACACGTCGAGTACCTAGCTAAATAAAGGGTCGGAAAGAACCAGTTTCTCATTTGGAGGAACAATCCAGTCTCAGCCCCAACTTTTACTGTAAATGGATTTTCAGGAATCCCTTTAATCAACTTTTCAAATTTAATGATTCTTGAGAAATGTTGTTTATTGCTTGTGTTTATTCTTTGAATATTTGAGAGCAATTTCCGAGTGCGGGAGATCTGATATTTCGAAAAGTTTACTCTACTAATTGAAGAGTGTATCATTACCATAATCATGAGATATGAAGTTTATCAAGTATTCTGCAATTGAATTGTACATCCGAAAACAATTCTGTTGGAAAACATCAAATATTTTATAACTCGAACTCTTGCGCTCTAAGACTTCACCACGTAGAAGGAAAAACTGCAGTTGTCATCAAAGTGTGACAGCGATGTCGAGAGAATGCAACTGGAAATCTTATGGCAACCTGGCAAAAATATTGAATGAATTTGAAAGAGACTTGATGAAAATCTTGTCAGTTCTGGCCGTTTTCATATAGATACACATGTTAATTTCGCCACACACAACAATAACAGCATTCCATCGGTCATTTGGTTTTTATTATAAACGTTGGTCTAAAATGCATCTATAAAGCTTCATATCATTCGCAAATTGAATGAATGCTGTTTGAATTCTTTGTCGTTCATCAGAAACGTCCATATACAATATTCATATTTCTTTTTCTAGCATTGAAAAGCACTTCTGAGACACTCCTACGCGGTGACATTCATTTGATAGGGTGCTCTCTCAAACAATTGCTCGACAAAGTTGGTACCGAAGAATATCTCGTAATACTCGCACGTTAAAAGCCTTCAGTACCCAGAAGAAGAAATCAGCCACACTTTGTGAACTGCGCGTTCACATTTGACAACTCCATCCCAAGGTATCCGTGATTATTCTCCCTATCCGAAATTCTCGTTCCAATGCTTCCATTTTTCAAACATGAATTCAGACTGAAGAAAGTGCGTCTTTTCGTTGATTCTCGACGTTTCACGTGGTAGACAAAAATTTGATACTTATCACTCGAATCGTCCACCTTTGGAACAATTTTCCATACCGCTTGAAAGAAAAAACATGTCCTGGCGTACATAACATTTTTAATGTTATATGAAGATATACTTTGTACACGATAAGGATTTATTGATGGTTCTATAGTTTTATAGCGTATTTGCGGAGCAAATCCATCAATCTTTGCAGAATATTATTGTGGATCTTTTTGCGTAGAATTGCATCATGGAAGATTTATTTTTCTGTATTGTATTTTCAAATATATTCATGACAGACTTATATTTCCTCCTATAACACTCCATTGCATATTTTCAACAGTGATTTATTATCCTGGAAAGAACTCTGCTATGGAGTTGTATTGGAGATTGATTGTTCCATTTTTATGCATCGTAGAATGTATAATAACACTTTCATACTGCCAACCTGGGGATGGATTTTATGTATTGAATTGTACCTACACTGTGAGCAGCATAGGAAGTTTTGCTCCTTCAATGATAGATTCTGTACCCTGATTGTGTAGGAATACTTTTTTCATGAAGTTGAACTCAAAAGCCGCGCAATAGGCTTTTGGAAAGGACTGTATGTTATATATACTGTAATGCGTTCGACCGGTAACATGCGAATACTATTGAAATTCCTCTTCTCGTCTATCGACCATCGTTCAATTCATATCGTTATATGTGACCTGGTCTACGAAAAGGGGGCTTAGGTGTAAAAACAAGTTTTCGAGGAAACAGCTGTTGAAGATAAAGAAGTAATTTTATCAGTTTCGCTTTAGTTGTTCGCTCCTCCCTACATCCCACCGCATCTCTCTCTGTTCTAGGACATACAGTGTTGTTTCTGTTTCGAATCATATCGTATTTGATCGCGTAATTTCGTCGTTTTGCTTAGTTTTATAATTTAATCTCCAAATTTTTTGCATTTCCAATCATTTCTGCTCTTCTTTTTGTACATTTTTAGCAAACTTCCCTACCAGTTAGAAACTTCTGGTTTGCGTCATTCGAAAGAGGATATTCTACTCCATCCAAATCGCCAAAAAAGTGGAAAATGATTTTTTCACACCTAAGCCCCCTTTTCGTAAGCCAGGTCACATATATAATTTCAAACGCGTGCTTGTATTGTGAGCTCCAAGTCTATTAAAAACTTATTCTATCTCCGGTGAAAATGATTTATATATGATCCAAATATAAACCATGCCCAATTCATATATGAACTTTGTAAAAATCATACACGGAGAAAAAGGTATCTTAAAAAGTACCATAATTTATGGATTTTTAGCGCTGGTCTGACCCGAGTCTCAATATTTACCTGAACAAACCTCTAAAAGTACCATAATGGCTGGGACTTTTATGAGGAAGGTACCATACTTATTCTGAAAAGTCCAAGAAATTATGGTACTTTTAGATATTCGTGCAAGTAAATATTCCGACTCGGGTCAGACCAGCGGTGAAAATCCATAAATTATGGTAATTTTCAGGATATCTGTTTTCTCAGTGTATATAATTGATATATAATAGGTTGAGGTTTTGCCTGTTTTCATAAATATTTCGAATACATTTATATCTGAATTGTTACAAAAGCGATTTTCGAAACGTTTCGAAATTTTTCGCAAATATTCCACTTTTTGGTACTGAGAAGTTTCTATAGATCTGAATCACGTGACCCTATAGAGAACTGAATAATAATCGTACATACATCGCACAAAATCAACATGAATCTCCATTTCAAGAATTTTCCCTTGAATCGATAAACCTGTTTTCCTCGAATCAACCCCAATCCTATTATCGGATCTGTTTATATATACAGAGAGTGTTGATTGTTTACGATCAAAAACAAATTCGTGAGGAAATACTTGAATCGATCGATCATAAATTAAGGAATGAAAATTACCACCACACGGTATTATAATGAGATTGTATTCGATAGAGAATTCGTGCAAACATAAATGTTGTGCGACGTAACAACGCTGTTGTACCATAAAATATTCCAACGAAGAACAAAGAAAAGAGAGTAAGAGGGAAGAAAGAAGATGAATAGAGGAGGAAAACGATGGTTTTAAATGGTCGATAATCAATGTTCCATTTAAAAAGAGCTTTATTGAATTTTTTCCCATCAATGTAAAAAGAAAAGAAGCGGAATAAAGCTCTCCCGTAAACGCACCTAAATTACTTCGGTCTATCTTTTGTTCACGAAAAAAAATAGCTCTGATGCTTTCTTTTTCTTCTCGAAAAACAACAAAAAAAACGCCCGTGTGTTTACTCGATTATGAAAATGAGGTTATTCCTCTACCGTCTCAGTACATAGAATTTCAACATTATCAACTTATCATCTTGATCGTATACGCGAGGGTATAGTTACGTCATGCAGTTCATTTTATGTCGCTTGGAATAATCGTTTTTCCACTAAAAAGTGCATAATCCTCTTTATGGTGGATGAAGACGTTTATTTCAATTTCCACTCTAATGGTTCACTCGATGGATGATAATGTAAGAAATTATATGAAAGTCTTCAAACAACAAGTTCATTCGTTCGTTAATCATAATAGCATATAAGTAGGTGATCATGGAAGTTACATACTTTCATCATACCTTCGCATTTGTATTAACCAAACAACAACTATGCGAATAATTCATTTGGGTTAACATAAATCTTGATATACGCTTGTAAACCGCGCTGATGAGTGCCGAATCTGTCTCGATTGTAGTACAAATGAGCTCTTTGTCTTTCACCTCTGCGTGCCACGAATAATTCACAACTTTGTACTGCACAGTACACATGTTGGGATTATAAATGCTGTAAGAAGATGTTTTTCACATTATCCAGGATTATGCTTCCTAAGGGTGTATTTTTACTTTTATTCTGAAAACATTATCATGGGAGAACCGTATTTCAAGAAGATTTATCGATAAAAAGAATAATTCTACAGAAAAATTTCAACGATAATTTATCCACGCAGACCTTTGATAATCTTCATATTTTGAGTAGATCGGTACGTGCTTTATGGAATTTTTGCTGGATAGGAAGGGACCGATAGTTCCTACCGGTTTACGAAACTCGTTCAATCGGAAACATTGATAAATGAATTAGAATAATTGTTTACACATATATTTTATGGAAATTTTCTTCAACTTCCATCTCAAACCTACCCATTCAACTGAAATTACAACCGAACGTAGGATGTGATATCCTGGTTATTTTATGAAGTCTCGCACTTATACTAATTGCTTCAATTTAGGTGCATCGTTCGTGGTTACTGTACCACTCGTGGCCATCTGTTGAGATACATTAATATGCATGGTTTTTCTTATTGCCGCTCATGGCGATAATTTGAATTATTTGCGGTTTAGTTGTTTTGATATTCATCATTCCAATTTTCTTGACCATTCCGCTTCTTGCGCGGTTACACATGGTGAGATTGATTATCGTATCAACTTTTCAATGCTCCTGCAGTGTTAATGGTTTCGATGAATTGCAAATCAACGAGGTGATAGCTCCACACAAATTTAGAGTACCATTATATTCTCGAAAGTGAGTTGAGGGGAGGTTCTCATCTAGCAACCCCAAAATAAGGTGATCTTCTGGAATTTTTTTTTCTCGTGGAAGGAAATAAATGAAGAACTTGGGGGTTTTCACACTTGTTAATTGAGTCTTTGAGTACATAAAAACATTTTTCTCCGTAGAAAATAATGCCATGGGAATTGTTGAGGTTGTGCCAATGAAACCAATGAAAAGTTCAAAATTAAAAAACATGATAGACATGCAAACTTTTGGTAGCGTTTTTTCACCTTTTTTTCGTCCTTTAAAGTGCTATAAAGAGAAAAAAAAAGGCAAATGTCATCTTCATTTAGGTTCATCTTCCAATAACTCCAATCAGCTTCAATAGATACGTTCAGTAGTTTCTGAGATATCGTGGGGCTAAACTTGAGAAACATGGTTTCGAGAAATACGCTTTTGAAGTTTCGGGATACGAATCCTTTGACTTGAGAACATTTTTTTCATGTACTTTAAGACCCATTCAATGAGTTCCAAATAACTCGAGTTCTCAATTTACTTCCTTCTTAAGAAAAAAAATTCGACAAAATCACCTCATCTCGGAATTTGCTTGATGAGAACCTCCCCTCAAGAGCAATAGCGCACTTTCTCTGAATCATGAAAAAGATGTATCTCATTGTTCATTTTCAAGACATTGGATGGATTGATTTGTAACAAAATCATTCTCTCTTCGTTCGTTTCTCACGAAAAAATGTAATTTACAAAGTAGAGAATGGATAAGTGAATTTCTATTAATTTCCCACAGTACTTCGTCACGAGTATTCTCATTTTGGACACAAAACAATGTACAAAAAATTGGATCGCATCGAGTGACAAGAATCTCATTTCCGAAGAACACGAGAAACAATTCTCATCTCGTGGAATATCGGAAAGCGAATGAAAGATTTTCACTTTGAACCCTTACAATTTTTTTCTCATCGCGAATGAATATGAAGAGGGGATTTCGTATATGCGTTGGAAGATTTTTTTTTTCGTTTGATGATGAATTCGTTTCAGTTTTTCCCCTCATTTGTTCCGTTACACTTTTGTGTGGAACGCGTATCGATGCTTCCAGGAGACACAAAATTCATTTGAAGTGAGGTAAAGTGAATGGACGATGAGATGTGAAATTGTGGGATAATTAATGGACCGCGTCCATACAGGGATCAAAAAAAGAGAACTTGCAGGCAGCGAATCGTTGATATATCTTTTATCACGCGTTCATGTATGAACGGTAATGATTTCCCCTATGCATGATATATCACCATTTGATTGTCCAATAAACGATTGTCCCGGAGAAACGAAACGAATTATTCGTCGTTATCGTTTCGTCAGGGATGGTTCAGTAGCCAAAACTATTATATTGTGTTACGTCAAAACTTTCCAGTTTTTTTTTATAATAACCGGATAGTCCCACTTCAGCTAGAAAATATCCTAGACAAGGAGTGGGAAGAGGATATCATGAAATGGAATATATTTCAATTCAATGCTGAAATGTATTGAAGTTCATTCTTGATACTAGAGTTGACATGTCTCAAGGGAGTGAGTTTATTTGATGAATTAATTGTTTTTGGAAAATCAAACATTTTTTTTTTTGAATCAGCATGGAAGTAGTTATTTTGCGAATGATTCCTATTTGGAATGTCGGAAAAAGAGAGAGAGACAATTAAAGATGTATACATTTCCCTTCAAATTGTAGGAAATAGATAGAGTTTTTGAGAGAATTCATCTGAAAATTACAAGGCTTGAAAGGAGAAAAGGAAGGAAACGCATGCAAGAATTTCTCTGAGGGTTACTCAGTAGTGAATTTCGTAAAGATTTTTCAAAAAGATGCAGATTTTGAGGACAAAATAACATCGAAATGAATATATAAAAAGAGTCAGGATAGAAGGGTGAAAAGAAAGGTAATAACTGAGGGTATTTTCTAGATGAAAAATGTTCATCTTCAGCTCAATTTCTATTTTCAATTTGTATTTTGAGAAAGATATCAAATCTTTGGGTTGTGTATATATCTTTGAACGTTCAATAATTATGGGTTTTTCAGACAAGCGAATAATTGAAATTTAGAAAGTTTTATTTGTGAAATGTCGTTGCTTCGCCAGGGTTCAATGAAGATTATAGTAACCAACAATGTAGAGTTGCTAGCAAAGTTTTCAAATTGCGATATTGATGTAAATGTAGTGATTTAAAATGACTATTTGAATTGAGATCCAGACCGAGAGTGATTTTGTTCTGAAATGTACTTCAGTCATCTCCTCGGTCTTTGGTGAGAAGAGGGAAATTTTTAAGATGGTGGAAATAAGTTGGATTAGAATTTGCTGTAATACATGCAGGTAGTTTGAGATTGGTGGGAGAAAAACTTGAAGGAAGTTCTATGTTTTACTTCAATGAGGATTCGTTTTTACTTGTTGAACAGAGTTGTACTTGGAGAAAATTCTGCATTTTCTTTTTGTTTAAGCAATGTCTACTTCTCTTCCTACCTACTTAGGTTTTTTTCAACCTGCCTTAATAGAGTCTCTCTCTTTTTCTTGAGTAATTCACATATCTTACTGATATAAATTCTTATATTCTTCAGTTTTACATTAATTTGTTTATAAGAAAAATGATTCAGTGTATATGAGTATTTTATTATTCAAGCATGTAAAAAGTTATGACATTGAGTTTTTTAATCGTCTTTCTACGAGTTATTTCAGAGAAGTTACATCTTCAACGTTACTATATTGCTTCTACAAAAGAGTACAATTCAGAATATTCATTAATTATTGAAATTTATAGTTATGTTTGTGATAAAAGATGTTACAAATAACAAGTAAATTTCATTAATCATCATTTGGTTCGGGCACAAGCTTGACATAGAATGTATTTAGTATTTGTTATGATTTAGAAGTTTACTTTTTATAATTTCACATACTGTATATGAAAATTCAAGTTTGTCTTGTTCGATAAATTCATCTTAGTTTGTGAGAAATTACAATTGTTTGTATTGAATTGTATTTTTGACTCACTTACCTCATTTTATCAAGACGAGCTGTTTCAAAGTTACAAAGTTTGAATAAGGAAGAAAAAGAAAAGGAGAGAATACAGGGAAAAACATAACCTAGCAAATTTTGACCCAAAGCTGAGCCAACCTTTTTCCAACGCGGGCATAATTTATCATAATTATACATATTATAAGCCTCCCACGTGTTACTGTAATCATTACAGGCATAGCGGCTCTTGATATGAGTTTTTGAACAACCAATGGCTGTAGATCAAGTCAGCATTGGCTACCAATGTTTGACAATCCAATATTTGTCAATCTCAACCCACTTGGTTTTGCAATATTTCCCATGAAAGATGCTTCGGATTTTTATATAACATTTGTCCAAGATGGGAGCAAGATTGGTAGGCAATGCTGAGCCAACCATGGGTCAATTGTCATATCGTGATACAGTCAAAGGTTGGGTTCGTTCCAATATTGGCGATGCTTGATAGCGGACGTTCAGCCAACCCTGAACCAGCCTTGGCTTAATGTTCCGTATTGGGGATCTTTTGATTGAAATTAGAATGGGAGGTTTTAAGAAGAAGATAGAGGTTATTGGATGGAATATTAGTAGATAGCTGGGAATTGAAATATTTGAAAGAATTTATATTTGAAAGTCAATCGAAATTTTCAGTGGATTTTCCATAATGTAAGGTTGCTGAAATCATTATTATTGAAATATTCATCAATTTCCGAGTTATCAGTCAAATTATTTAAAAGTTGGATAGTTGAGAGTGTCGTGATATGTGGTTGCAAATTATTTATGACATTATTCAACTTGTTGTTCCTGAGAGAATAATAAGCCTGAATTGAGTATAGGGAAACTTCTTTACCCTATTTCGAACGGAAAAATTACAGTAGAGCGAAGGGCCTTGTTTTAACCTTACATTTTGAGTCTATGAATATTGAATTTCAGTTTTCTTCCGCGTGGGCATTCAAGGGTTAAGCTGAGGATCTCTATTCGCATTCAAACTTGTATTTATAGTTGCGGGGTCTCAGGGGCTAGAGGAAAGGAAAAAAAAGAAAGAGATGAGAGAATTAGGAACATTTACGTTCTCGTTACAATTCTATGAAATTAATGTGTTCATCATCGTGAGAATATGAGCGTTTTCGCGCCGTTCTTTTTCCATCATATAGTATGTGCGTCTTTTTCCAATGAATCAACTCAATTAATCCTTTTAGGTGATTGAGCCACACGCAAACACATTACTTGTCATATCTATCACAACTTGCAATAAAATTTGGGACAGGCACAAGTTCGGAGTGAAATTTACTAGAAATGCTATTGAAAATACTTTCCTAACTCAGAATCAAGAATTTTCCCCGGAAAGAGGATACAAATTCCCCGAAAATTCGAATTTTTTTATGAGTTTAGTTTAGTGAAATCTCGAATAAAAAATTCAACCTGATAGGGACTACTTGTATCGAAAGTACTCCCCCTTCCTCCCACACACACAACACGTGAGTTCAAAGAGAATTCATGAGGATGTTTTTTATCTGATCTCCTGAAACACTATTGATTTGCCTGAATTCAAAAGCAATTCCTCAATATTGGGAACCCTACACTAGAAGAATGACCTTGTCAAAATTACTGTGAAATTCCAGTACTCGAAGGACAAGTACAAATTCTTCAAAAAATTACTGTGCAACCTGTAAAAATGAGTGAGTTTTTAAACAGTTCAAAGTGATAGTTTCGATAAGTTTTACAAAATGCACAGTGATATTCTCAAAAATTCCTACTTATAGCTCGGTCATTGGAATTTCACAGTAATTCTTCGAATGAAATTCTCTCAGTATAAATCGAGTTGATGCTTCATCTTCCACTGATGAAATAGATGCGACAACTGAGTTTGTTATATGATCCGGAATGACGTCAAGCAGTTCCCTGTAGAACGACCGATATAATTCCATCCACGGAATTCCAAGAGCGATAAAGTTGTTCATCATATTCCAAAGTTCGTATGGAGAATGTACAAATTTGAGACATAACTTGATGATCAACGTTAAGCGGAAGAATTGTTTATGGAGTTGACAGATTCGTACGATTATGTCTCCTCTATTACAAAATTCCAAAATATCCATACACAATCTTCAATTATGAATGAAATTGTCGATGAATATTTCGCATATAATCTTTCATTTCCAATTGATTTTGCTAATGAAATGTTCATGTGATAGATTCAACTCGATGAAATAAAAATATGCACCCAAGGGAAGGGCGGGATTGGAAATCTAGACCCAAAGATACAACGCTTCGATCTAAAATGACCTCCCATTCGAATCTTAAGTGGTGTAACCAATCTCAAGATCGGATTCAATCCATCACGATGGATCTAATGAAAGTTTCCCGTGTGAAAAGTACTTGCGATCGTGGTGGTCTCGGCTCTTTAGCCACCATCAATCGACGTGACCATTTTTCTCTTCGCGGTAGCCATTCTTTGAAGAGGGAGATGAGAAAAAAGAGGTGAGTTCTAACATTCGCTTCTATTCATCATTTCGCAGATTTTTCAAGAGCAAAATACTACACTGAGAAAAATGTTACTGGAAAGAGTCCCATCATTGTTGGCAAGTTCAGGATACTCTTGAGATCTAACTGAATGTAGGTTCAATTTTATGAAAGTTTACTGTACATCATTAGTTTATTATAGTACGTTTCCCTGTGAGGGCTTCCTTGTTTTCATGAAATTGAACCTACATTCAGTTAGATTTCAAAAGTATCCTGAACTTGCTGACAATGGTGGGATTTCTAACAGGTCTCGCAGAGAAAAATTACCTAAAAAATTACTACACTTTATAGTAAAGTATACTGTAAAAAAGGTTCACCGGAAAATTCCAGTAAATGTACTGGAAGTTATTAACCTGTGCATGTACCGGAAAATTTTAGCACATTTGTACTGCAAAAATTCAATACAAATGTTATGGAATTTCAGCATCAGAACTGGAAATTTGCTGAGCCTCAGTACTGGAATTTTTCAGTACACGAACTGGACTTTTCCAGGACATGTACTGGAAAATCAATGCTGGAAATATTCATGAAAATTGAAAAAAAAATGCTCACACAAAGTGATTGTGCACGGTCCTTGTGTTTCAAGATGACTGAGAAACTGGATCGTTCATGTGGATGGACAGAAAGTCATGTCTACCTAACGGGATTTGAACCTACATTTTTCTGTCTGCCTACCAACTGAAACCCAAGACCTAACCGACGAGCTATAGCGCGACATGTTGGAAGGCCAGCTTGGGTTACTACATATGCTTCATATCTAGAATACACAAAAAAATAAATCTTCGAAAAACCTCATATATCAATTTTATTTGCTACAATTACAAATATTATTCAAAATCTCGATCAGGAAATTTTTAGTACAATGACTTGAAATTTTTCCTACCAGAAATGACGAAGTCCAACAGAAGTGGAATATTTCATTGCGACAGTGATTAAATCCAGCATAACTGGAAAATTTCGTTGCATAGAAACTGGAAAAGTCCATCGCACAACCCGAACATTGCAGTTCAAAACCTGTAGACTTCCAGTAAACCCACGATTAAGTTTTTTTTCTAAATTCGACATTTTTTACAAGTCCTCATTGAGGGGATACTTTTTTTTGTTGCACAAGAACTGTGAAATTGTAGTACGAGCCAGCAAAATTTTCGCAAAATCATGGCAAAATTTCAGTACACAATACCAAACTTGAAAATTCCAGTACAAGGACTGAATTTCCAGTTATGCTTGGTAAATTTTCAGTAACGTACCAACAAAATATCTGCACATGTACTGGAATATCGATATCCCAGTACTAGCACTGGAAATTTCCAGTCCAGTTGCGCAGTAAATTTCCAGTTTTTTTTTACAGTGTAGGGACAAAATCACATTTTGGGGTTATGAATCATATTTTGTCACCAAAATTACTATACTTTCTAGTGAAGAGTGACAGAATTCTGTTATTCATTGATAGACAGTAGGGGTGTGCGGGTACCCGAGTCATCGGGTTTTTATCGGGTCGGGTCGGGTCGGGTTTTTCAATTACCCGAGTTTTTCGGGTACCCGATTACATTCGGGTAATTCAAATATAGCAAACGTTTTCCTCAGCAGGAAATATTGTGACAGCAACTCGATCAAGATTGCTGACAAAACATGTGGAAGAGTTGTGCTTCCTCCATTCGAATTTGAAAATATGAAAAAAGAATGATATTTATCAGAAGAATATTTATTTTCATTGATGTTCAAGATTCTATATTGTGGTTACTAAATACGAAAATACATAATATATTATTTATGAGATATAAATGTAATTATATTTGTTAATTGAATTGAAAAAAAATATATAAACATTCCATGAAGCAATTTGGAGATTCCTTAATCCGCTGCATAATCAATTACATGGAGTAACAACCCTAATAGACTGGTAGTGAATATGGCATTCTTCATATTAGAATTGAATTCATATGAAATCCCCTTATTCCTACAATCGCTAAAGACAATTTGTCCTTAAAATATCAACGGCAATGGCAACTTCGAATAGAAGTTGAAAATATTAAATTCAAGCGATTTTATTATATTCGGGTACCCGACTTGGAGGACCCGATTCAATCGGGTACCCGACCCGACCCGAAAAGAAATACAAATACCCGAACCCGACCCGATAAAAAGTGCTACCCGCACACCCCTAATAGACAGTATAGTAATTTCAATGACAAAATATAATACACAATCCCAAAATGTAACTTTGTCCCTACTCTACTGTGAAGTATAGTCATTTTTAAGGTAACTCTTTTCTGCGTGTACAATTTTTCCCAGTGAATATTCAACAAACACAATATCGTCTCTCGAGGTATGATATCGAACATGTTTGCATTTTAACTCGTATTTCATGAATATTTCTGAATAAAAAAGTTTGTCAAAAAACATTGAAACGTTGTAATAGTATCGTCCCGAAAATTATTAGTCTCGTACTTAGAGAAGAAAACTTGCTGAAACAGCGAACTGCTGATATGGCAAAACTTGTTGCTGAATTAGCAAATATCTTGCTAAACTAATTTTGCAAAGCAGATTGTTTAAAATCGCTTTTTCAGCAAGAATTTTTCTCTGCGTGTGCAATGAAAAACAGCGAAGAAACTACTCAATATGAGCATTGACGTTCATTTGGTTTGGTGATTATGGGAAAATTTGCCCCAACTGCTAGAAACTAAATAATCTACCACAACGGAATACAACGGAATGATAATATCATTCAGCTCTAGAATTCTACTCTGGGGTGTAGCCCCGAATGGTTTTGATAGTTCAATTAATATGAGTACATATTAGTTATTTGAGAATTTTCACGCATAGTTTCAGGAAAAACAGATGTCCCAACGGTGAAAATTAAGAGAATAACGGTGGTTCGTTTCTATTTCATTTAGTCCCATTCAGTATGGCGTCCTAAGGTTAGTTAATCCCCCACTTGACAATGTCAAGTTTCGCCATGTAGTTCTGGCGGGCTGCATGTGAAGTATGTCCATCACCCAGTCAGTTATTCACATCAAAAGAAATGGCTCACTAAAACATACTGTTACTTCCCAAACAGCATAACAAGCCACTGAGTCGTTGATGAAATGTTTGAAAAAACATAAAGAAGGATTAGAGGGCTTGGTAGGGTTGAGAAAATGAGAAAATATCTACTTCACAACTGAGCAACACATATTCATCGATTTGAAGCCAAATTGACTTACATAGATTCCAAATTAGACATCACTTGAATGGCCTAACCTTAACTTCAATTTGACATTTGCACATAGATGCTTGATTGGATCCACTTGCAATTTATGTTGTTCATATATATCAAATGAACAACATGTTGTTTTTCGCGGATGTGAAATTATCAATAAATACCTTTGTTTGGGTTCTTATACCACGCGTGGAGCGTTCTCTACCTCCCCTCTAACTCGCCCTCGTGCTCGCTTGTTTCACATAGATTCTCTTTATTTCATTATGCTATTAATTCGCGAATACTGAATTATTTGTGTAATCTATTGAGACGAACTGTGAAGTAGAAGTTGAGAAGTTAATTATATTAATTATTAACTCCCAACCAGAAATTAACAATAGGCGCAGGACTGCACTAATACTGGCCAAGACGGGCACGGTACTGGCATTTGTCTGGGATGATAACGCTTTTCTGTACTGCGGATTCACTACTAATACTATTATTCGCAATCAGTGCAGTGCCTATACTGGATCATTACCTGGCCGGTATTAGGCTCTCAGTACTGGTTCATCAGCACAGGCATAGTACTGTATTTCTATGTATCCAGTACTGATCTCGTACATGTTGGCCAAATGTTGAAGACCCAATACTGGCACTGTACCGCACTCGTCATCAACATTGGCATAATTCGGATTCTTCTGATTGGGCTAAACGTGTGTGAATAATTCCTTGTCGGGGCCACTTCTCTTTCGTTTTTTTCCGAACTATTCAAACCATCTCCTAGGATTACAGTATCCTCTTCCCGAATCCTTTCCATATGATTTGAGTCAACATTACTATGAATTCAATCAAGTTTAAACTAAGAGGGGCTCTCTTCTAGCAGAATGCTCTAGGGATTTGCGAGGTTTGTAACGCTCAACTAGCCAAAAACTAGACGCTTGCAACTGCCTCGTAATGAGGATCTGGTAAGTTACTTGCTAGTGTCTAGTTTCTGGCTTTTCAAGCGTTACAAAATTCGTCAGCAGATTTTCATTACCGATCCTTAATCGGTCAACGTCGTTGAAAGTTACTGGACTAGGAATGGATTACCTCAGTTATTCTTCGTACTTGAAGTACTTTTGTTCCCTACGCGTGTTCTAATGCATTTTTCTCAGTGTGCAGTCACCAAACTTGAACTCTAGCTCACTGTAAAATTTTCATAGAGTAATTGCAACTTACATCAATAAAATGTGTGAATCATAATCTCTGATAATACAATGTACTTTAGTAGAATTCGAGAGCACATTATGTCAGTTCAATATCAGTTCTCTGCTAGTTTACACCTGTTAGCTTCAGCTCCACATGTTACGAACTTTTTTCCACTGTATACATAGTTTCTGATACGAAATCTGTATTTAATGAAGACGTGAATTAGCTTCTCTAATCGCGAGTTCGACTCGCGTAAGAGCAAAGTAGTTTAGCACTCCAAGTGAAACATTCATTCCCTCGTTATATAAATCCTCGTAAACTTAAGTCTCATTAGTAATACATTTCCAAGAGAATTTCATGAGGAACTTCTGAAATTCTACTTTATCCTGCTAATTCTCATCATGCTTCTGGCTCATCATTCGATTCTCTTCCTTCCATTATCATCTAAATTTTCCATATTCGTATATTATGTGCATTAGCAATGCATCAGTTTACCGACGGAACAGTACACGTTTATTTGAATTGAGACAATGTACATGAGAATGGACGCATGGAATTTCTATGGAACTCCAACATTCTAAATGAATCCATTGTCTTTGGATCAAATTTGGTTGCACGCAAATAGAACCCCTACATTTCCGTGCATTGTAATATACATATATCAAAACAGGAAATTATTCGTTGAGGTTTTGTGTTGATATTATCCCCCGAGGATATACAATTTGTCAAATTTTGACCATTCGGTTACTAGCATATTTATGAAATTTTATAATTCATATCATATGTTGTATGAGAAAACAAAACCGCAACGTGTATAAAAGAATTATTCGTGTAATTTTCATGGAACATCAGAAAGTAAGAAGAATACGAATTGAAAATTATTAATAATGCATTCCATGTAAACCTTCGATCCATAGTACCAAGGGTAAGTTTATCATTTCAATAAGCCCTTGTTAATCCCATAACAACAAAAAATCCGATTCTAGATTTTTCCCTCGAAACTTTGCTACTTTTTAAAATCAACGTGTACATCTCTGCCCTCTGTATCTCAATCAATCAGTAGATGAGATTTTTTTTACCCGATATTTCAAGAGTTCATCAATCACTGTAAATCGAGTTTTACACGTGTCATTATAATTATAATCCCTCTCGAATTGAAAATCTGAATAATCGTTAGCACAGAATAAATATTCATGTACATTTGCATGGGATTCGATTCGTATCCATTGTTAGCAGGGACTGATTTAATACCTGGCCAGCAATTTCATCTGACAATCATAGAAATATCAAATTAAGGTGGTTGAATATCGACAGAGCGTGGAATAATTATACGTATATCGATCATGGTTCGGGATTAAACAAAAAATAAAACAAGAATTTCGTCAGTTCTATTATTATATCCACACTCGAGGCACGGATTTCATAGCCATGGCAATTATGTGCAGGGACAACTATTGAATTATGATTTTCCCAACTCTTTACATAACTGATGCAACTATATAAATAGTTTTCAATGTTGTGAACAAGTTACCCTCTGGATTTGAATAGTGGTCCCCAAATAGTTGATGTGACTGTGGAGGGGAGGTTCTCATCTAGCGACCCTGAAATAAGGTGATTTCCTCGAATTGTTTTTCATGGAAGGGAGTGAATAAAGAACTTGGGGGTTTTCACACTTGTTAATTGAGTCTTTAGGTACATAAAAAAATTGTCATTCAGTAAAAAATAATGCCATAAGGATTGTGGATACATGTTGAAACATAACCACCTAAAAAAACGGTAATCAATCGGGCATCACTATAGCACTTACAAAGATTATGAAAAATCAAATATCCAAAAATTGTTATGAAATATATTATATGTGTTAGAAGTTGTACCAATGGAACCAATGAAAAGACCAAAATTCAAAAAATGACAGGCATGCAAACTTTTGGTAGCGTTTTTTCACCTGTTTTCGTCCTTTAAAGTGCTATAAAAAGAAGAAAAAAGACATTCAGGTTCATCCTCCAATAAATTCAATCAGCTTCAAATTAAAAAAAAAAAAAGGAGCGATCCATTCAGTAGTTTTTTAAATATAATCACCTCATTTCGGGTTTCGCTTGATGAGAACCTCCCCTTAAATTCCTCTCAATGTAATTATTCTCCTCATTTACCAATACAATTTTCAAAGACAATTCTATTTCTAGTCCGCTTCATCGCTAACAGTCAAGGGAATGTAATTTGTATTCTCAATTCAATGATATTTTCACCTCGATAAAATATATTTCAAACTCCCAATGACAGTGCTGTGAGATCGAGAAAGATATCATCCGAGAGAGATAAAAAAATGAACAGAAGCAAAGTAATTTTTATAAAATTTGTTGGATACATGAATGATTCAACTGTTGGTACAGTTTCAATTCTTCTCCGGATCTCTGAATGAATTGATGAAATAATTTGACAAAAACTCGAGGGAAAGCTACGATATAATCGATAAAATTGTTTGGAAATATTTATAAAAGTGATATGAAAAACTCAATTCTCGATAGCGAAGCTGGTTCGTGGTGTCCTATGAAACCACGGTTAGATATCTTCCTTTTATGTACATCTTGTAGAGTTTCCTTTACAACGTCCAGCAGTAATCCTCTATCATGCTGACATTTCACCTTCCTCAGGATTCTGCCTTCGTTTCACCCCTATCCTGATGAAACTCCCTCTCTCGAGCTTTGCTAATAAATTCGAGACATTTTAGGAAAAATAAACAGAAGAGGTTAAATTGCTCAACGAAGGATTTTAATATGGATCCCCACAAATTTTAAACTGCTGATACGTTATTTAACTTTGTCGTTTGGAAATTCGTGTCACTCATTAATATTTATTCACCTGAAACAAATATTCTGGAAAAAGGGTGCTGATGAAGTTTTGCTGGAAAATCTAAACAAACAAATATTCCAGATTGGAATTGATTTACTTAAAATTATTCAACATTTTCTCGAAGGTAAGGTGTGTTTGATTTGAATATTCACTATTCGCATCGTGAAAAAAAAAGACTTTGCTGCAGTAGGAAGTAATGTGTGGCTGGTTACATATTGCCGATTATAGCTAACATTTGGAACTGTGAAAAAATAAAATTATAATACATTAACCATTCAACTGTTACAAACAATGAATTTAAAAGGCATATTTCTGTGATGTAATTGGAAGATCACTATAAAACTTGTCGTTTCAGCTTCTTGGTAGAAGTAAAGACCCTTCAAGTTAACTTGAATCGAATCATAATATTCCGAATCAAAGTCATCTCCAACCTTTCGCTGAAATTATATGTTCATATTTCAGTCGAAATTCATCACCTACCTCATTAGTGAACTATACAGTACAAAATTTTATCTGGTATAGCTCAAGCAATTAGCGAGACTGTTATTGTAATATCAACAATTTCTCAATACGCGAGTATCAAATAACACACATTCGCGTATAAAATTCTATATAATATGTATAAATAAACATATTTGTTGATGTTTCAGGCCGAGATATGGAGTGTCTTCATCGCTATCTTGAGGAAAAGCGTGCGAAATTTGCAGGCGTGCACCGACGTGAGTTTGATAGAGCATGTGCTGCATCGATTATCTCGTGCGGAAACCGTCGTTGCAGGTAAATAAAATCTTTATTCATCCCTCATATAATATTCAAAGAATCGTTTAATGTTCAAACAAAAACAATAAAAATATTGTCAATGATCGAATAAATTCAAAGAGCTTTGATCGTTGAAATTGAAAACATTTGCCTTATAGTCAAAATTATCTCATCTATTCTTATATATCACCCATATTCAATTCATATATGATCATATACGGAACATACATGGATCACTTATGAATTTTATATGATTATTCGATCCATGTAAGGACCAAACATAACCCATTTATAGATTTTGCTGAAATTTTAATCGTTTATCGAAACGAGTTGGTAATCGAATAGTGTAATAATCATCTGTTGAAGACCTAAATTCTCGCAGTACGCTCTTTAAACAATGTCTTTAGTTGCAAAAAGTTAATTTGAGAAATTGAACATCGATGGCTTATCAAATTTTGTGAGTTTGAATTCTTATTTCGTTTCTATAAACGATATACCATATTTATCAGACATAAAACGCCATAGATGGAACGCGTGTAATCGTGTATGAATTCCATAGAGGCGATAGAGGTTATGTGATTCATTTTTGCTAGGGTGTGGAAATGTGAATTACTTAAAATTATGGGGATTTTTTTCATAGATTGTTTTGAATACAAATTTTATATTTTCAATACCATTTGAACAACTGAAAACCGTCCAACAAAATCCTTCATTCTCTGAACGAGAAATCGATCTCCAGCTGAAGAGTTAGATCACTTCAGAGCGAGATGGAATAGGAAAATTCTTGAAATTTCCTCAACACCAGAATAATAAGAACAATCAAGATTCTGTGAACGAACTGTGATGAATATTCTCTTGTAGTAATCAATCACACAATACCCAGAATATTGATTTCATCGACATATATTTGTCATTTTAAAGAAAAACGGTCAGACCAGCTTTTCCAGTCATTGTTTCCACTTCCCAAATTTCCATCAATTATGAGAACAGCTGGAGGGAGAAGTAGAACCTTGTTGGAATATTGATTCTTGCAAAAATGATGCATTATTGAAGGAAGAACATGTTGAAAATTCATTGAAAAATTGTTCATAACAAAAACAGTTGAATTTTCAAGTCGATTGAAGAACATTATAGCGGAGAAAAGACTGTGTTTGGTTATGCGGCATTTTTTCGACGCCTATAACGAATACTCGTATAACGAAGGTAGATTGGAATGAAAGAGCCCGTGTGGAAATTTTTCCGGGCGTCCTATATTGAATATAGGCCCCGTATGAGCTTATATTGGCTATCCAAACTTAGGATGTCCTAACCTCAGCCACTACGGGGTCTAGTCGGGTTGCTGATATTCAGCCTGATTTCTGTAAGTCAGGGACACCTGTATGCAGCCCATATGGGGCCACGCTGCATTACCAATTTTTTCCACGGTTTTAAAAATCTAGGCACACCAACTAGAGCCCTAATAGGGCCTTGCAAGGCTTCCCGTATTCTCCCGAAGATCTTGATTTGAGCATACCTGTATACAACCCATATAGGGCCAAGCTATATTTCCAACGTTTTCCCCGTTTTGAAAATCTGAATGCACCCAACTACAGCCTGCATAGAGCCTTGCCCTTATATTAATTCCTTTTTTGGATATAAACCTACTTTAAAAAACAAATTCACTGAAATCGTATTGGTAATTTCGACTTGTTGCGGTGTATGCCCCCGAAAAAATATTTCATCCATGATTACTGTGTTCACACTATCGGTCAACAATGTCAAAAAATCGGGAAAAACATCACTGCATGGTCAATTCCAAGACTGAATGAGGCTGTTCTGTTTTTTTATACAGTCCAATAATGTGTGAACAAAGTAATGTTGTGTGGAATACCCGAATGGAAATTGGAGTCGGGTCATTCCAGGCCCTGTCTGGACTCAAGTCGAAGTGGTCTGGGTACAGATAGGGCCTTGGATAGCCCAATTTTCAATCGAGGAAGTTCCTTCCTTGCAATATTCATTCAATTTGATGATATTCGCAACAATTTATTATCCTTTCAAAGGTCCTAGTTTCATCGCCTACATCAGCTTCATCATGTGCGCCCCACATAGGCCCAAGTTGGGAATACTGTACAAGCCCTGAAGATGAGCGCGTGACAATCCTGTCTAGGCCCTATAAGGGTAACCAAAACAGGGCCTGAAATAAAACGAGGACGCTTAGTTTGGCCCAAACTGCCGCCGAGAATTAATTTCCACACGGGAGTATTAGAACAAGTGAAGTCTAAGGGCGGTGTCACACGGGGCTGAATTGAACAGAAAGCGCAACACGGGAGTCATAGTTGAAAATACTGATTAAATGGTGGCTGTTGACCTTTTTTTCAACTCGGAATACGACGATTCGTCTCCTCTCTTTTGCTCAGCTGTATGTGACCCTGGCCTCAAAAAAATGTTTCAACCCGACTGGGAATTCAGTCACATTTGATCGGGTTAACCCGATTGAATATGTAGTCGAGAATTTTCACTTCCCTCGCGCTTGGTTACTGTTCTAGTTACGCTTTCATGTTACTGCATACACCCCATTTCCACTACGATACTTAAATCTTACCAAAGAAATGTTCATTCAGTTGACAAGCTGATATTCTCTGATTATTGGAAGCATCATATTTGTGCGTTGGAGTCTTTTTATTTTTTGAAATGTTCCCCAGGTTTTTTTCTAGCCATCGCAGCTAAATATCTCAGCACCCACAGAACAGTCATTTTCTTAGTATTACCAGCTAAACCTGTGCTAATAAAGGTGAGAATTTTACTGCACACGGAGAGAAAAGAATAGTTATATTCTCAATGTAGCATGGGAATGATTACTATGTTACATGGTGACGAAAATTTTTAGATGGTGCGAGTCACTTGACATAGTGATGCTCCCAATTTTATGTGGTAACATGAGCCCTGTTAACATAGTAATGATTACCATGTTACATTGGAGACAGTACTATGCAACTAAACATGAATCCAATGTTATAAAGTAATATTGACCATGATTTTTTTATCGATTATAACCTAAATTAAACTATTGACATGTATATACACACAAGGCTTCCCAGTGAATGAGGTTATAGATAAATAAATTAGGTTATGAAATGGTTAATAGAAAGAAAAGGGAGCACACAGTCAGAAACAAATTATATCAGTCCTGTAAATAATAACTGTGTTTTTACTTGATTATTGATAGTGGGCTGACTACCGTAATAATACGTATAATATATGTATAATATATGTCTATATACGTCGTGTCGATATTGCCCACAGCGTGCATATTTTCATTAACTGGAATGACAGCTATTGTAACATGGTAATCAGTACCATTTTACATTGCTTTGAGTTCTATTTGTCTGATTTCTATGTAGTATAGTAATCATCACCAGAAAAATGGCGAAGGATTCTATTCTCACATAGTAACATTTACGATTTTCAATCAAATAAGAATGAATACTATGTTAGAATGGTAAATATTACCATACATTTCTCTCCGTGCAGGGACAAATACTTAACTGTAGCAGCTGACAAAATATCTGTCCTCCTCACAGTAAATTCATTCTTTCCATGGGGAATTGACTCCCTAACAGAAATAGTCTGGTCATTCACGAGTTTGTCACGCCTGCACTAACGAAAAACCAGAGATTGGTGAGTACCTAGCGAGTTGGCTAGTTTTTCATTAGCGCGAGCGTTACAAACTCGTGAATGATTAAACTATTCTACTAGGGCTTATAATATACAAATTTCTGATAATATACGAATTTGTTCCAATTGATATAACATTCTTTTCAGATTTGCTCATCGACATGCTTGGCGTTTTGGCAAGTTACAGTATAACAGTAAAGGAATTGAAACTTCTGTTTGGAGCTATGAAGGCAGTGAAAGGAAAGTGGGTAAGTGATAATGGTAGTATTGGTAAATCATTATTCATTCTCATAACGACAATTCTACAGTTCTTGTATTGAGAAGGCAGTACCCTAGTAGGGATCACTCTAATCAGTCTCCAGGCTATTACACGGTCTCAATAGGCACTTGTGAGGGACTTGCAAGGCCTAGTAATGGCCTGGAGAATAACTAGAGTGATTCCAATTAGGGTGTTTCACTGAAGTAATTAAAACTCAGTTGCCCTAGACCCCAGCTCAATTTCAGCTGATTCAAACCAAAGTCTATTAGTCTGGAATATAGGTGGAAAAATTCATTTGATTAGAATAGAACCAGGAGTATGCGAATCTCGAATTTCTCAGGCAAACTGAACTCCAAATATATTCTTTAGTCTAACTGAAGCCAAACCGCACTTCTAACAATCAAACCAAACTCAATCTTTGATGGTTCCGAACTCGAATCGAACCGAACTGTTTTGCTAATCAAGTTCGAAGTTTGAACCCTACCCAACTTACTGTTCGGTTCGAGATTCAAACCGTTTACACACCCCTAAATGAAACACCCTAGTAGAAATTTGTCTGGTGATTCTCCAGTTGTAACACTTATCCAAACGATAAACTAGACACTCTATTAGCTTACTTATGGATTTCTAATGTGACTAGCAACTCGAAATTGACTGACTTGGATTTCCAGTTTTGCGTTGGGGTAAGTGTTACAACTAGAGAGTTACTAGAAGAATTCCTACTGGGACAATAACTCGTGGCAAATGAAGTTTATTTGAGTTGCCTGAATTTTTATCAAGAGGGACTGAATTTCTAGCTGTCTAATATTTAATTAGACTTTGTTTCTTAGTGTACACGAAAAAGAATGACTCAAAGCACACAATCAAATTTTTACAATCACAATCGACATTCCTCAGTATGTACCCAGACAACGCACGGAGTTTTTTTCATTTCATACGTTTGTCCTGGAAAACAATCAAAGCTCCATGCAAATACTGTAATACTGGAATTCCTGAATTCGAATAATATCGGGGACCATCAAATGAAGGTAGAAACGGTGATTCTAAGACCTGCTAAAATCGGAAGGTGCTTTTTTCCAGGAATGACATACAACAAATGTTCCTAAAATGTTTCTTCAAGTCAGATATGAGAGTTTTTAAAACATTTCTCCTTTGAGTCAGCCTTACAGAATTGCAGAGTATGATTTTGGAACGTGTTAAAAAATTCTTGTGTTGTCTGGGTAATCGCACGATAATTCGCTAGTGTCAAAGCGTTACAAGTTTTGATTTCGTTGGCTGAAAAATGTTACGAATAATGATGAGAATAAATTATATATACTGCTTTAGATTTGGTATAATGAATGTGTGTAATTCTTTGCAGCCACGACATTCGGCCAAATTACTGAATGTACTTCGCCAAATGCCACAACGTAACGGGCCTGACGTATTTTTCAGTTTTCCTGGCAGGAAAGGTTCGGTAAGTTGAACTGTCATTTGTCAATACCTATATCTCTGTATTTCTCTCTTGAACTCACGTGAGTGTTACTGCTGTGTACCACTTGGGAAGCACACGTACAAATATATATATATATATAAGTATATATATGACACTTGATACATTCCTTGAAACTGCCCCCTTCCTTTTGTCCAAACGTTATCAAACTTCGAGCAGAAAAATCATTTTATTTCAGAACTTCATACCGATCTCTAATTCTGTACTCTATACAGATATACACTCGGTGATGATTTTGACATTACTCCTTCCGTCTTCGTACATGATATCGCTACGTGTATCGACCGAAATGTTTCGCATCACGTTCAAGAAAATGTGATTCCTTAATGTCGTTCATGTTCGAACTTCGACGTATATTCATCCCTCACTTATCTCAAGGAAGCACGTACAGTGACCTCGATAAATTGTCAGTTTTACTTGAATTGTAAAACAATTCAACAGACACGTCACATTTCAAATTCTCATGTTGAAGAGTTCCGCAAGTTTACCTGATCAAAGAAAGACTGCCCGGGTGCTTAGTTTTTTACATTGTTGGTAAACATTCCTCATTTTGCTCGAAATCCGTTATAGAACTCGATGAATCTCAATTTTCAGAAAAGGAATTATCGTTGAAAAACGGGAGCTAATTATATAACTGAATCATTTTATGAACTTTCAGGCGAGATAGCTGCAATATCAAATTATGATTTTATTACGTATATAAGAGGTTTGAGCTTCCGGAGTAGAGCCACCTGCGATGATGGCGAAACGTCGGCAACCAACCAATCGAAGACGCGGCTCCACTCCGGAAGCTGAAAATTCTTATCTTCTTGGAAGTCTCCAACGCGTCGCAACGGGAACAATAAGTCAAAACCACGTCAAAATTGTTGCCAAAGTGATCATTTTTTTGACAAAATGTTTAGAAACTTTCGAAATAAAAAATGGGCCTGATAAGGCCTGATTCTCGAAGCATCATGAGAAAAGAAGCATCACCTGGCCTTCTGAACATTTTTTCAAGAAAATGATCATTCTAGCAAGAATGTTGACACGATTTTGATTTATTGTTCCGCGATTGGGTCGCAAAAGAACACTCAGTGAACCATCGCTGAAACAAATAATTGATCATGTATAGCTGGAAGGGTTGACATTTTTTGTTGTCACAGCGGACAATTTGCTACCCCAGCAAAATCAGATGTTGCTGTCACAGTAGATTTTTTTCTGTGTAGAAAATTTTGTCTGAAATCCAATCAAAATCAGGCAAACTTTTCCCAACAAATTGTCCACACGTCTATTTTCTAATGAGCATCAAAATTAGCTCAAAATTTCTGTCTGACTTGAAATGATTTTTTCACGGGAAATGCGGTCAGAAACTGGTAGATTTTTCATCCACTCTCATCTCAGGTTAAAAATTTAAAAGATTCCGTTAAAAACTAACAAAACTTTCATACACACGGAGAAAATCCTGTGCTACTGATTATTTTCTCATACATGACACAGGAGTGTTATTTTTCTTTTCTCTCAACCACACGACTGGGTCGCGTATGAAAAAGTAATCAGTAGTGTAGGATTCTCTCCGTGCATTATTCTGCTCACAACACTCTAAATTCAAGTGGTTTACTTTAATACGCTCAGAGTGTTTGAATCGTCCAGTGACTTTTTAAACGCTCAAAAGCGTGTAAATATACTCAAGAAATGTTTTTCTATAAAATACTTGATCAGAGTTATCAACATATTCACACACTTTCGAACGTTTAAAACGTGACTCCGCGATTTAAAGACTTTGAGCAGGAATGCTAGAAATTCCAACTTTCGCCAACTTTTGCTCCTTGCATCAAGACATTCTGTCTTTATACAACACCACATATTTCAGTAATGTCTCAGTTACATTTCAATCTTTTACCTTCATTACATTTCAGTATAATTCCACAGAAATATGTCATTATACAAAACTTTCAATTGAAACGTTACCTATTTGCAATGTCCCAGATATAATACGAGAACAACATTACATATTTCATAAATATTCTTGAAACATTGCAGAAATAATTCGGAAATATTGGATTAAAATGTGAGATTAGCGGACATTGCAATATTCCTGAAGGGACTTTGAAACTTCTGTGTGATATACAGCAATGTCATAGAAATATTCCAATGTTTCAGATGTTAGATTTCTGCAATCTCAATGAAATCTTCGGTGCTGTATGGGACACAATCGAATTTTTTTTTATCAGCGGCTTCATTGTGTGCGTGAAATTTCTATACAGATGGGGCAAAACTTGGTTTCTGGCATCACCAACTCTGAATGCATTGAAATACGATACGTGGATTTGCAGTGAATTTGTAGCTTAGACAATCGAATTGAAAACTGGCAGAAAACATCTTTCAACAGCTTCTAAAGGACACATTCTCAAAAATAACATATTTCCTGCAAGAAGTTCAACTTCTTCGATTCATTATTTTTACACAAAACACAATTCTTCTTGTATCGAGATCACATACTGGGTTCAAGAATACTCAATTTGGACTGAAGAGTATTATTCACTTGACTCAACTCACGATTCTCCCTTCCTAAGTGGATATCAAATTGTGCCTAATTTCTATATTCTGTCAAATTCACGTTATTGTAATTTTAGACATCACGTTTCAAAACCAATAAGTGAGGTTAAATTATCATTGTTGTGTGATTATTACGATATACGGGAACGGCGGGTCGTATGGCCCTTTCAAGGGAAAACTGAGATAAAATCACTCCAGAGTAAAAGAATGTCTCTACGGTGTGGGATACAAGTTTTTGGAGTATTTTTCTCACATATATCCCGAAGAAAAAATTTTCATCAATGAAATAAAAGATCAGAAACAATTTTAGTTTATAGATGAATTTACGAACAATTTTTCGTGTCGGGTGGTACGGCCCATCATCCAAAAACCAGTAAATTAAAACGACAACATATTTTTCAACACAAAATTATTTGTTTTAAACATTGAATATGGTTTTTTCAACTCTTACTTAGACTGTAGACTGGATAATTTACATCTATCGCAATAATAATATAATTTATCCGTAATATCTGCACAAAGTTCATGTTTCCATCCTTCCTTTACAGGTATGGCATTGAATTCAATCTTCCTCGAAACTTGAAATCTTGGTATAGCATCGAGAAGCGAATTCTCATGTGAAACGCATGCATGAAAACATTGTTTATAAATAAATTGTCTGAATAATTGTTCGGTCAAACTGACCCCACCAATCGATTAAAAAAAAAAAATACATAGAAAACATGTACCCTGAATCGACATTGCGATTCTTTGTTATAAAAAACTAAAACACGTATGAGTTTGTTATTTTTTTTTATAATAATGGACGATCGCAAAGTGGATGTGGAAAATTTTTTGACCAATTTATTCATGAACAATTATTTTACACACTTTTCTCACTTCACCTGGCATAGCATGGGTTTGCCAAGATTCCATCGGCGACCGAGACCATATCCCCCATTATTTCAGCATGAGCTCCAATGGATTGATGTGGGTCATACCGCCCGATCAAGATTTTTGACGAAAAAATTAGTTCATAACCAAACAAACAAACATTACCGCTCAAACCTCATAAGACGTGTTCTATGTATAATAGAATATAGAGGTTAATACTAGTATGACACATTATTTTATGATCTGACCTATTCCAGTACAGAACGTCTCAAAGTTTCGCCGATACAGTATACCAAGAACAAGTAAATAGAAAAAGTTAGATTTCTTTTAACACGCTGTATTGACAACAATGAAGTTCCCACACATGATAGACAGAAACAATTTCTCCGTGACCAAAAGTGTGTAGTGCTGCCACCTAGCATCAGATCCTGGAAACACGCGATGGGCCATACCACCCGCCGTTCCCCTAGCAATACATCAAAAAAGTTGCGTCAATAATTTTCCACCTTTGTTTATGAAAATCACAGAATTCCAGTCCACATAACGATGCATCAGTTGTTCCCATTTTATGAAACATATTTTTCAAAGGATTAGACATTACAATATGATTTGAACTTGAAGAAATTGAACATCAAGTGCAACTATAGTATGATTTTTTGATCGTCATAAAACAGATTCCCATACAGCACACTGGATCAAGAGAGATTCATAAAAGATTAAATTGGGGTTGAAATTCATCATGAATCTTTGAGAATTTTCGTGTTGCGTGAGGAGATATAATATTTTTGTGATTGTTGTCTCCCATACGGCATCTTAGCTATCAAATACGTATCAGACACATATCAATATCGCATCCACATTGTGTTTCATTTGAAATATAACGTTTTCAATACGCGAATCTCTCAATGGTTTTAGAAAACATAATTTGAAGGATGTATCTGAGATATGCAGTGTTATATGTCTTTAATTCAACTATCATTCACGTCACAAATACATGTAAAATATCATGTCACTATTCTTACAAATTATAACCTAATTTATCAAATTGTATTTCATGAGTTATGTATTTCACAATCATTGAGCGATCTACGTATTCAATACTTTGCATTTGAAATGGATCCAACACAATGGAAATGTAATGTTGATATATGTCTGATACGTGCTTGATGGGAATTTAATGCTATATGTGGGCACAATTTTATGGCAATCGAATCATGGCAGTCAAAGTTGATTCAGTTATTTGTTGACTGACGCTAAACCGATTTTGTTCCTGAGGGTCCCAGGAATATTTTGGCGACAGAGCAACTTTGAAGATTTTGGAGATCAACAATTCTCATGTTTCCCAAAACCATCACGAAGCTCCCTCTTACGAGCAACAAAACAGTATGTTCCACGTGATGCAACATCTTCTTCCCACAAGCGGATCTGCCAAAATTAGAAATTCTTTTTCAACAAACTCAAAATCCGCTCGGTGGAATAGTACCAGGTGTGTAAGTATGAAACCGGAATTTGCCCATAGGTGGCGCTAGATGTCGATGCAGTTACCGACACATCACGTCAGCGGTGTCTTGTTATTGTATTGATATCCGACGAAGATTTCCAACTCACAATAACACGAGTTTCATTCAGTAGCATTAGTTCATTAGAGATAAACATGTCGAGTTTTGTGCCAACAAATCACGATTTGCGGGCAGCACTACTTTTCTGTTTTCATCTGAAGAAAACCGCAGCTGAATCGCATTCAATGCTTGTGGAGGTGTTTGATGAGCATGCTCTTGGTAAAACACAGTGTTTCGAGTGGTTCAAACGGTTCAAAAGTGGCGATTTTGACGTCAAGAACGAAGAACGTGGAATACCACCGAAAAAGTTTGAAGACGCTGACCTGCAAGCCTTGTTGGACGAAGACGACACTCAAACACAACAACAACTGGCGGATCAGTTAAAGGTGACCCGAGAAGCCATCTCCCCTCGGTTGAAAGCCATGGGAAAGATACAAAAGGTGGGGAAATGGGTTCCACATGAACTCAACGAAAGACAGCAGGAAAACCGCAAAACATCATGCGAAATGCTGCTCGCCAGGTTCCAAAGAAAGTCATTTCGAATTGTGACTGGCGATGAAAAGTGATTACATTTCGAGAATCCTAAGCGCAAAAAGTCATGGGTTACTCTGGGTGAACCATCAACATCGACGGCAAGACCAAACCGCTACGGACGAAAGACAATGCTGTGTGTTTGGTGGGATCAGAAGGGCGTAATCTACTACGAGCTGCTGAAACCTGGGGAAACTGTCAATACTCAACGCTACCGACAACAAATGATCGATTTGGATCGAGTTTTGCGTGAAAAACGACCAGAATACCAACAAAGACGACACAAGGTGATTTTGCTGCATGACAATGCACCAGCACACGAAGCAAAACAGGTCCAGGAAACAATAGAGTCGTTCCGTTGGGAGATCCTTCAACACGCGCCTTACTCACCGGACCTTGCCCCATCCGATTACTACTTGTTTGCATCGATGGGGCACGCACTTGCTGAGCAGCGCTTTACTTCTTACGAAGATGTACGAAAATGGCTCGATGACTGGTTTGCCTCAAAAGAGCAACAGTTCTTTTGGCGCGGCATCCACAAATTGCCAGAAAGATGGAAAAAATGTATAGATAGCGACGGACAATACTTTGAATAAGTTACTTTGTATCATATCATTACAATAAACGTCTTTTTTCTGTACAAAAATTCCGGTTTCATACTTACACACTTGGTAACTGGACATTCTTCCACTTGTGGGAAAAAGGATCCGATTCCCACAAACGGCCTTTCCTTAGAGTGCAGTTAGACCTGCAGTTTTTCAGTGATCAATCTTCCGTCGCTCTCACCTATTGGAGACCTTATTACGATTCACAGCAATGTATAACTATTCAAACTTTGTTGGAAAGGAATAGTCAAATTGTAGTTTTCTTGCTGATATATTCCAAATAAGAGTCGCGTAAGTTTTGCAATCCCAGTCCGTACAACTAAGATGTCGTTTTATGTGTTTGTATACGAAGCCGTTATTGAATTATATACCAACAAAATTAAACTATACCACTCATAATTGGAATCAACTCATCCTTATAGCGTAAAACACTTCACAGGAACTTAATTAATTCATTATGAAATATTAGGACCGGTCATATAATCCCTAGCGATTAAATGTTTTATGAATCAATAATAAACGAGAATAAAATTGAAACCCTCTTCACGTTCGACTGACTGCAAAGTAGATACTTTCCGATCTGGTATTCATGTTTACGATCAATATTTCTCACGAGGACCGAATGACATAAAATAGACGCTCGCCTGAAGATACATGGTAAAGGTTTATCTTACGCGTGATAAATTCGTATAATCTTTTTTCCGTATGATTTGAGAACGATTTTATAAAAGTTTATGAAAAATGTATGATCCCATAGCTCTTTGAATATACAGTAAACGACAAGACTTTGTGTACTCTCGTTCATCATTCATGAAATTTGACAAGAGAGGAGATATCAGTAGGTCTCTAAATTCGTTTCAGTCAAAGTATCGGGTCTCAGTCGATGGATAATGGAGATCGAACTCTCTTGTAAGTTGTACGTGAAGTGAACCTGTACCCTCATATCTTACGAGGAGAGTAATAAACTTATCAAAACTCCCCGAAGTTTCTTGGACGCATGATTTGTCAATTAGCTTCGTATTGTGATGTTTATGGTCTCATCGTCCCTTGGGTTCTCTATATATAACAGATTTAATCTCCAAATGGGAAATCCAACGTCGGTTGACGTTTATTAATTCATCGTTGAGTTTGTGCAACTCATGTTGTAAATCATTGATCGCTCTTCAGAACTTCGGGAAGATTTAATCAAGTACCATTTGTGAAGAATCACGTTCAACCGATCATCGTTTCAACGGATAATGATTCATTCAAATATTCATGAAAGTTTGAAAGATTTCCTTCGAGGCATACGATTTATGGTGTTATTTTGTTCACAGGCGATAGTTTTACCACCGCTGGCGAAATGGCCGCATGAGAATGGGTTCACGTTTACAACGTGGTTTCGTCTGGATCCTATCAACTCTGTTAATATCGAAAGAGAAAAGCCTTACCTCTACTGGTGAGTACTGGTGGACTCTTTTACTCAAGTACATTTACGAGAATGCTCTCTCGAGCTTTGAAGCCGTCGGATGCTGTGATCTTATACTTTCATATATCAAATGAATTCTGTTGCCCCAATCAAGAATTCTTGCGGAAATAGAAGTTTTCTGTGCAATCTTGTGGGGTGAATTCATCGTTCAATTGCACGTGCACGATAGTTGAATCTACCCTTAGTTCAAATAATAGGAAGATACTAATAATACCGATAGTAATAAATAAATAACCTTTTAGGGAATACCCAACAGTCCCTGATCATGCCACTCGAGTCCAATCTTTTCTGACAAATTATTCGAAAATAAAGTAATAAAATCAAAATATCACTCCACACAGACCTTTTTCACTCAATAAATATGGTCTGTATAGAGCGATATTTTGATTGTATTACTTTATTTTCGAACAATTTGTTACAAAAGATTTGGTTGTGTCCTCTTCTACCAATGGTTCTGATTGCATCTTCAGGGGTCGCTGGTATCCCCTTAATAGAAATTAGTAGAGCGATGTTTAAGCTTCAAGTCATAAATTACCTTTGGTGATTTTCAGATAGATTTTTTGACCGAAGGAAATCCTTACAAGACAACCATTGATTTTCCATTATGAGCTTCAGGAGAAGTGGATATGAGGTGGATGAATAAAGACTCGACAGTGATATAACGGCAATATGACGGAAAAATGATCGGGACTTTGAAAACCCACACGGAGAAATTCTAAGACAGGTGGTCAATGTCCGGATATTGATCATCAATGTGCAAGAAAAAAATATATTTCTGACTTTGAATTTCAGTATAAGCGTATCAATCATCCATGTGAATATAACGCTGATCACTATTCGCTCATCAGTTATCGATGTACTAGTTGCCCTTGACATCAAGATTAGGAAATTTATTTTTTATTGCACATCGATGATCAATGTACGGAAATGACCAGTCTGTTTTACAATTTCTTCGTGCACGTGACAAATTTAAAACTGTACTTTTGAGCGACTTTTGAATGAACAGAACTTTTTAATCCATACACATAAATTTCTTAGAGAATGTTGCCTCGGACATTTCTCCGTCACATCTCCGTTGTTTCAACGTCTGATCTCCGTTTATCCATCTGCTTTCCTCCTTAGGATTCACCAAAGTCCAAATTGGGGGACTAATAGTTGTCCTGTACAGGGTCTCTTGAGGATCTAGAAAGTAACTAAGAGAATCCTAGAAAGATTTGATCATACTATTGAACATTTTGAACCTTAGAATAAATATGTCAAACTCTAAACTCGTTCTTCTTTCTTTATCCCCTCAATTAGATTGCAAAATTTGATTCCTTTCTAATAAATTCCTTCTGATTTTTCAGTTTCAAAACCTCCAAAGGAGTAGGATATTCTGCACATTTCGTCGGCAATTGCTTGGTTCTCACCTCGATGAAGGTGAAAGGCAAGGGCTTCCAACATTGTGTCAAATATGAATTTCAACCACGAAAGGTGCATTTCATTCTGCATTATTGTCTTCAACAAGGACTTCTATCGGAGTCGCAATACTAATATTTATATTTCATTTTACAGTGGTACATGATTGCCGTAGTGTATATATATAATAGATGGACTAAGAGTGAAATTAAATGTTTGGTTAATGGTCAATTAGCTTCGAGTACAGAGATGGCATGGTTCGTTTCAACGAATGATGTAAGTATTCAGTTGAATAATAGCTTGAACTTCAAAAATACAACAGGACTTTTTCAAGCTTCTTTCGCAAGAAAAAAATTCGATTGAAGTGATAGCGTATATTGCAAATCTCAATTATTTTATTTCCTCTACGTACTCATAAAATGTACTTCACTCATCGATCCGTACTTACAAATCAATATTTCTGATACAGCCATTCGATAAATGTTACATCGGAGCCACCCCAGAATTGGATGAAGAGAGGGTATTTTGTGGACAAATGAGCGCAATATATCTCTTCAGCGAAGCACTGACGACACATCAGATTTGCGCTATGCACAGATTGGGACCTGGATATAAGGTATTTATTGGAATATTTTCATATCATTAACTTGAACAGTCCTTTTGATTTTCAATATGTTTATGCTCTTATAAATGTTCATTGATATCAAGTAGAAATGGAATAAAAATGACTAACTTTCATGTGCAGAGTCAGTTTCGTTTCGACAACGAGTGTTACCTGAATCTACCCGACAATCACAAAAGGGTGAGTGAAGAGCAGGAGCTCACGAGCATGGTGGACCAAAGTATGCAAACTGTAAGCATTTTTGTTTTCTTTTGTTTTCTCCCTCACCCATTAATATACAATTTGCACAATGTTAATAACACACTCTGTTCCGCATTCGAGTTCATCTGAGGTAACATAATGATTATTAACGGAATAATTTATGATGAAGAGTATAAATATAACACGTGTGTATACTTTCAACACTTGTCCGAATATAACCCAGGCAGCACACAGAGAGGAAAATGAGACTTAACTGCTATTCTAATCGCGGTAGCTCTCACTCTAACACCCAGTCGGTATATGCATGGAAAAAAAAGAAATAGCTGTGATAGCTACACACTTTTTCAACACCCTTTCACCGCTGTAGCTACACTAAACGCAGTTTCAGCTATTTTTTAGCTACCCTAGTAGGAAATAGTAGCTGCAACTGCACAGGTTTTGTGGTTGATATTTGGATAGCCAAATAATTCAGCTGTTGAATTTTTGCTGTGGGAGCTACATTTCTTGCTACTACCGCTAAGTGAGTGGCTGGAGCAGCTAAAAAATAACTCCCGTATCTAATTTTCAGCTATCCAAATCATAGCTAATTATTTTTTTCTGTGTGGATGACTATTTTCGGAATAGAAGTTACTCCATTGGAGTACTTTTTACCAATTTTCAAGAAAGGTTTCCTTTGTAAAGAGTAAGCCATACTGAAAATACCGTAGGAACTACCAAAAAATGTTGAATAATTGTATGGAGTAAAATATACTCCTTTATTTTTCTCCGTGCACCGAGAGATTTTCTGGATGTTTGGCAATCAGGACGTGCAATAAACGTCCCAAAATTGTTCATACATGGAGAGAAAAGGAAGCGTAAAAATTACAATCTTTATTAACAGATCATAGAAGATAATCGCTCAACGTTAGTTCAATAAATTACCATTTCAAGACACAAGATTGTAATTTTAACACTTTTTTTCTCCGTGTGATAAGTTCGAAACACTCACCAAAACGTCCAGGGTTAAACTCGCGAAACCTAAGGTACGCTTCTGCAACATTCCTGAAACTTTCAGTGCTGTCTGGGAAGTATCCCTTGTAAGTGAAGTCATGACATTCTATTCTTTGTAGAATCGAATCCAGTTAGTTTTGCTCGAAATTTGTTTATTATTGAATTTTATTTGCGTATTCTGATTCTTATTATTGTGCAGTATTGAATTATCGTTTCATTATCAAGCATGCGTAGGTAGCATTTTACGTTTGGTTTTGTTATTACTGCTGGTGGATTTTAATCTTGGACTTCCTACTTGTAATTCGATTTCAATTCGCAGAGATGCAATGCAATATACACATATCAAAAGACATTGATTTCATCAGAGTAATCTATGACCATAATCTCCATTCTCTTAAACGTCATTCTGTTTCCTTGCAAAAAGTTATACAAAACATCCCCTGGATTCCTTAAATCAATTCAAAATACGCACATATGTGTAGCGGTGGATTTATTCATGTTACCATGAAACATAACTCGAATAAGAGATAATAACACAGATGAAATATCAATAAATACACTGAACGTTGCAATTAAGGGGGTGCAGTTGGCAAAAATAGAAAAATAATAGCATTATTGTGTATTAAAGATGAAGTGACATAGTAGTCTCGATAGCAATGAGGCACGAACGTATCAAGAGTTTATGTGGAAACAGTTCATTCAATATGCAAGAAATATAGCACAGGATATGATGAGTATGAACCACGCGTTCCCAAGTTTTCCCATATATCTGTTATATAATGTGTGACCAAGAAACTGCTCTGTTTTCAACATTACCCGAAGGAATAGGGGAATAGGATTCAGTTTAGAGCATCATTGATATATATATATAAGGTGATAAATGAACACCACATGATATGTATTTACGACTTGAATCCGAATATTTGTTCTTGAGTTTCAAAAATTAAGTTGGAGATGTATTTCTTCCCCAATGCATAGCTCTGAACGTGTATACACTATATACTCTATGTACTCTATATTGCAACTCCTTGCAAATCGCAATGACAAATTATTTTGATTACTAATCCCTTGTATAATACGGCTCTGGCCTGTTTGTTATTGGAGAAAGTCATTATAAATTGATTGAAGTTTTTAATTGGATTTGGTCAGATTCAATGGGTTGATCTGATATTGCCGAATGTCCTCTAAACCTGAAGAAAAACAGTATTCGAGTACTTCCCTAATAAGAAAATGAAATAATCGTCAGCCAAGAATTGGTCATGTTTATGGGACTTGTCCAGAAATTGGATGATAATTATGGGTGTTTTTGAACGGTGATACACGGAGAAAAGGATATAGGACTGATTACCATTCGCCCTAGTTCTCATCAGTAGCGTATCTAGGGGGTCGCGAATGGGGCCAACGCTCCGGGCGCACAGATAGAGGGGCGCCAGAATAAACAAAAAAAAAATGTTTATCTATTGACTGGAGGTGGGAAGTGCGACCCGAGTAGTAAAATTCTCACAATTATGTATATATAGCATATATAAATTATGCATAAACTGTATTGAATAACATATAAATTATATAATTGTGAAAATCTTTCCTCTGAGGAAACTTTGCCCCGAGCGACAAATCACTCCGCTACGCTACTGGTTCTCATCGCGACTTTAGAATAGGAAGTGAGTGATGAGTCGCAATTTGGTGATCATTGCGATGTCAACCCATCGTTTCCATGATAACGTGAACAGTTTATCGTACTCAATCCGATTTCGAATGGGACTCATTACAATTTTGAAATATCTGTCACAAACCCGTACAGCACGCGGACATTTTCCGTCGCCTCCACGTCGCTTCTCCGTTCTTTCCACCTTGTATCCACGTCTCCCTTTCTGCCACCTTGCCTCCACGGAGATGCGACGTGGACATCGGTGGATGTGCTGTGTGGGAAATTACTATTCTTCATAGTAACCGTCACCGTATACTTTTCTCCGTGTTATAACTTTCACTCAGCCATTTCCTCATGAACTTTTAAAGCAGAAACTGCACCATACTACTATTTAATATATATTAGGCTTCGTTTAGTAATTGCCAGTGCACAGGGGCAGATGATGTTTCGTTTAGTTTCAATAGATTAATTCCACTTGGTAACCAACCAGTTTTTGAATAATTATAATACCCAGGTAGCAATGCGGTGCTTCAAAGCGCTGTGAATGCGTGTTTATCGTACATTGCCATTATGAAAATGTACAATCAACACGCATTCGAAGCGCTCTATTGCTACCTAGGTGGCTACCTTCTATTCAGTTTTAATAGGCAATACTCAGTTCGTTTGAAGTATGCGCATCTTTGACAGGCGAATTAACCTGCAACTGGGTTACACTTATGTTTTTCATAGCCAATTTTTGGGTTATTTCATTGGGCAGAAACTAACTCGTGGCGAGATAAACTTTTCACTCTCTCTACCAGGTTCTTCATCCATTCAATGAGATTTAGTCAGAATCAATCGTGTTTCTTTCAACCAGGGCATCCAACACTTTCTATTTATTTAACAATTGAAATGTTACGAAGAGAATGTTTTTCTTTCCAAGAGAATTTTCCTGTGCGAAGTCCAAGATTATTATAATCAACATTGCGTATCGCTTGGAGAAAAAGCGCTTTGTTATTTTATAGCGCCTACGAAGAAATTTGAGTTGTGTCAACAGACCTGTTTGTTATGCCAGCAATACTTCTTTATATTGAATCTACTAGTAGACAGTATATATGTGACATGTGAACTTTGGGATCTCAAAGTATTGCCAAGAACAAAATCAAACTCGATAGCATGAAGAATTCTAAATTGAACCCTGAACAAGGATCGAAGTTTCAGCAATCAGAATATACCTTGGCGATCAAAACTCCATTCGATGGGTTCGATATAAACATTATGATCAAAAGAATCGTCCCAGATATTGAATCTCAGTTGTAAAGTTACATGAAGAACCATCGTACACACTGATTGCTGAAATTATTCCTCAATCTTTTCTTAATTCGTTTATCTATTATATTTAGGTGCTTTATGATGGAAAGCTGTCCAATGCAATTGTGTTCATGTATAATCCGGTGGCAACAGATTCTCAGTTGTGTCTGCAAAGCGCACCAAAAGGCAATGTCTCCTATTTTGTACATACACCACATGCCCTAATGCTACAGGTATTTATAAAATAATCTACTTCCATTGAATCGAAATAGCGTACTGAAAATCTTGTAAACGCAAACTGTTGATATAATTGCTCACTTGAAAAGGAATAGAATTTCCCCGCAGATCAGTAGTCTTTATCAACAGTCTGCGTAAAGTATTGATAAGTGACGAAAATTTTCATGAACTTATCATCGAGTAGCAGTCTTGTAATATTAATTCTTGTATTCTACTTTCATTTTTAGGATGTCAAGGCTGTTATAACACATTCCATTCATAGCACGTTGAATTCTATTGGTGGAATTCAAGTACTATTTCCTTTATTTTCACAGTTAGATATGCCTTATGATTGTATAGCAACCAACGATATTAAACGTGACCCCACGTTATGGTAAGTTTTGAAAAATAATCTTCAACCCTGGTTAAACACACCTATTGAATCTCAAAAAATTCTATTAGCTGGACAAAGTTGCTATCAATTCCTGTTCAATTTGATTCGATCGGATTCTATGGATTTGCTTAACCAAGGAAATACTTTCATCAATCAAATTCAAAATTCAAAAGCACTATTCACAGTTCTTTTAAATTTGTTCTGGGAAGAATTCAAGTATTCATTCGGAATTATGCTTGAAAACTGTGCTAAATCATTTGCGATAAGAATAATGTATTCTCCTTTAATTTTATTACATATCAATACAATCCCTCGAGAGAAAAAGTCTTGTTATTTTGCTTAGATTATTTCCTTGAATTCTCTTGGATTTGTTAACATGAACTGTGAATAATGTTGATTTTAAATTCCTTCCGTTAATAACCGTAGTAAAATGTGATTGTATTTTGGAAATGAACTGATTGTGACCAATTCTGCTTCGTTCACAAGATATAACTAGATTCTGGTACCGTTTGATAATTTGAAAATTCCACAAATTTGAACAGACTTCGAATTATGTGTCTCTGTTATGAAGAAATATGAAGCGAAGGAATTTAAAAAATCAGTTCTAAGATCATTCGTATTGTATACAGTATCAACTGTATTTGCCCATTACTTTTTCTTAAAATCAGGATAGGAACGCAGGATTCTTGTCTGAAAAAAATGCCACCAGATGAAGACATCTATGCACTTGTATCCGCTCAATACCCAACAAACAGAAATATATCTATCAGTATTTGAAAGATGTCTTGAAATCATAGATGATGTCTTGAGAGACTTTCTTGAGAGAGGTCTTGCATAAGATATCTTTCAGACGCGCTGACAAATATACGTTTCAGATATGTGAAAGACATCCTTTAGTCGGTCCCAAGATATGTTTCTGATTCTTTTGAGATATGTTTTAGATATCTTCAAGATGACTTTTCGAAATCATCAAGACATCCCAGATAGAACAAAAGGATCACTAATGAGTTCTAAAAAAGGAACATGGGGTGACTTTTGCCCTTCTTACTCAGACAATCTTTGAGATGTGAAACATATATCATTCAGAAACTCTTCAGAGAGGTCTTTTAGACTGCGTTGATTCGACGTCTAAAAGATGCCTTCCAGAAATACCTTGAAGACATGTTTCTGACATTTTTAAAAGATGTATAAAAAATATCATTTCGATATATCTTGAAGACATCTCTTTTGTAACGTATTTTAGATATCTAAAAGACATCTCCTCGATGTGTCTGACAGATGTCTTCCTGAAGATATCTTGTAGATGTCTCCAAGACCTTCGGTGTTTGTTGGGAAATTCCTTGATTTATCTCAGTTCAACACAATAACCATGATTTAGAAGTTCATCTCCATCATTTCAATGATTTTACTTTTCAGTTCAAAACTCTTGGGGTTTATTTGCGATTTGGTGGAAAGTTCGCAAACAGTTCAGCAACATATGGTACAAAACAGAGGATTTTTGGTAATTAGTTACATGCTACAAAGAGCGAGTAGAGATCATCTCACCACCGAGGTTTTAGCGTCATTTTTGGAACTTACGAAACATTTGGTGACCTGTTTGAGCGCCAATAGTGATTTGTTATTGAAACAGGTATTTATATATTCAATGATCTGTATAATAATCCGGTCTGTTGGATTTTCATTAGGTATGAATGATTCCAATCATCAAGCGCTCCACTAAATATCAATTTAACTCCATAAAACTCAATTAGTTCCAGAAAATTAATGTGCTGAGAGTGTTCTTGGAAGAATCTACAGAAGAGACTGTTTTCCAAAAGTATTTTGATATCCGCATTCCCAAAATGTTTTTGAAAAATGAATCAAAAGTCCTGTTTAGCACATTCTATGGATTATCATAGAATAATGTTACAAAGCTTGACAAGTCATCGTACTATTTGGAAAGAATCTCCAATTAACGTGAGAGCATGAAACGTTTTGCTCACCGTTCTAATGAAATATTTCCCTGGTGAGAAAATTGGATAGGGAACCGGATGATGATCCGAATCCAAAACGGACCAAACTTTCCGAAGTTTCATCCGGTTGTATTCGAGCCCAGATACAAGTTTTGCGGTAATTTGTAATCCAGATTCTATCCGGGTTGTGGGACTGAATATTGTTTATAATCGTAAATGAAACTCGGAGAAGGAACCGAACAAGTTCTATCCAAATTTCATAAGGGATTCCGAAAAATATCCAGAATCGAAATCCAGATAAGACCTGGATGGAACCAGATAAAGAATTAGCGAAAAACCCGCCTCCACGCCTGAATACACCCGGATGAAACCCTGAAAGGTTTCATCCTGACTTAATTCAAACTCCCTCCGGTTTTTTACTAGGGTTGGCATCTGGGATTATTATAACCAAGGGCGGCATGACTGCTCTGGTGGCCCTGGAGAAACTACACGGAAAAAAATAATTCGCTATGGTAGGTAGTAATCAACCGTGGTAGCTATTTCGTGTATTTGATATTTGGATAGCGAAAAGAAATGCTGCAACAGCTAGATTTCAGCTCCTGTAGTGATAACTTTTGCTGCCACAGCCAAAAAATAGCTACCTCAGCTAATTTGTAGCTATCCAAATATGAACCACGTCATTTTTCTCCGTGCAGGTCTCGCTCCAGGACAGCCATGGAATTCCATGCCTCGAAATCTCCAGATAAAATCTTTTTGCCATGCCGATTGAAGAATAATAATGACCCTGGGCAGAAACAATTGTTCTCATCCAAGTTCGGCAAATATAACCTTGCCAGTACCAGGCCATTTGTCGACTTCGGCAATTTCCACATAGCTTGATCCAAGGAATCATTTCCGAATTCTTCAACACTCAAAATACATACAGCAATTCTGAGAATTCTTGGCCAATTTAACAAAATCAATTGGGAATTGAAAAATGCAGATGAGAGTAGTGTTGTTTTTTATAGTATTCCTTCAATTTTACATCAGATTCACAAAGTACTTTCTCAACGACACAGTAAACTGTAAATTCAATTAGAATGTATATATCCACAATTTGATCTCAATCTTCAAATCCGATTAAAACGGAGATAGTTCTAATAGCATCATTTTGATTGACATAGTAATTCAATAACATATTCTCATTCGAAACAGTTCCGAAATCCAGGTTAACTCTAACTGGATTTAGAACAATTGTTCATTATCATATCAAGTTTCTGAACTTTGAATATTCCAAGAACTTCTCATGTGCTTTGGCGAACTATTTTATGTTTTAAATGTGACTGTTCAATCCATGGAGCGCTTATGATTTATATCAAAAAGTAAGACAGAATATTAACGAACTCGCAATCATCAATTCAGTATATGTAGATTCAATTAGATTTATACGAATTTAGATTAAATTCCCCACGAATATACGATTCCTCAAATCATGTATGGGATTTTATGGTACGGAAGGCAGAATATTTTTTAAATGATTATTTGGTGTGTTCATTTAATCTTTCCAAGTATTCTCAATTTCTTACCTTTGCGAATGGTGAGAATGGAATATAGCTTTTGATGCAAAATTGGTTTCTAGATCTTGACGCTCTATGTAGAGTCAATATTGATCAACAATAGCAAAATATTCTGATAATAAATGACAGTCCTCAATGAAAATGAAGTGCGCAACCAAGAGTGCATAGAAGCGTTGACGAAGGCAAAAAATAAGAGGATATAAAACGTTGAAGAAGCGTAATTTTTGCCCTTCAAAGCGAGCAAAAAACGTGTGATTCTAATTGAGTTTCTGGAACGTTCAAAAGCCTAGGAATTGAAGCGTGCTTGAAAATTCCCTAATGGGAAAATGGCCATACCATGCCCATGAGCTTGGGACATCCAAATTCTATCTAAGAAAAGTCTATCATGTCTCGATTCCACACAAAAATTGACTACCATTGTCAATTGTTCATCCAAAACTCGCTCAAGGGTTTCAGTCTGTGATGTCCATAAACAGTCTCTGTTTTCGTCCAGCGTGTCCTGACCTGTCTGAAATGTATTCAACATTTTGTCACAAAGTCCAATTCATGCTCATCCCTTTTGAATTTCTGACATTTACTCAAAGTCTGTCAATTGTCTGGGTCCGGGACACAGTTCACAATCAAATGTTTTCATCACGGACTATTGAAAACAAACGATAGGCAAGTTATTCTTCAGCCCTCGAGTTGTGGTGAATTTCGTGAAACTTTTGGACATGCCACCTGGACATCTGAGGCTTCTTTTGGATGATTCAAAAACAAATGTATTGGCGTTTGTCCAAAATTTGAAACAAACGAACATTCACAGACATTTGGACTAATTTTGATCAAACTGTGGACCGCTTTTGACATTTTTCACAGAATTAAAAATATCATTTGTTCGATGATTCAAGAGATTGTTTACTTGGAATGCATTCGAGGTTTTCAGTCAGTGACGTCTAAAACTCTATCACAATGTCCGATTGTTGTCCAAACAGTGTCCATCTGTTTCAAATTTCGAACATTTACCTGATGTTCACAAATAATTGTCTCAGTAGCTCGTGAGGGCTAAGAACAAATCGCGGACAAGTTTCCGAGTAAAAATTTTCTTTTCTGGTTCACCAAATGGGACTGGTGCAGGCGTGTTGCATTTTCCAATCATGTCACTTGTCAAACCTCAAGTCAAGGAAAAGTTCATACAACTTTTGTACATATCACCTGGACATCTGAGGACATTAATTGGACATCTAATGGACTTAACTCACATTGGTCCAAAATTTGATGAAAATTATAATCTGCACACATATTTGACCAATTTCGGACCAGGTGTGAACCATTTTGGACAGAATTTGAATGTCAAAACTTTGTCTCATGATACATCAGGGTATCCAATATTCCAAGCAGCAACAGAATTTCAAAGTATGTACGAAATAGAAACGTTCGTAGAATGTACGGATGAGATACGAAGAACATATGATGAAAGTTCATGGAATGTTCGAATGAGACTGTTTCAAATATACTCAGAACGTATAGTACATTCGAAATGTACGATATACATTCAATCGACGTTAAATCAACGTACCGTGGTATATTCGATTACATACGTTCGATGAATATGCATAGCATCTATAAAACGGTCTCATTCGAATGTGCATAGAACATATTTCGAATATTCAAAGAACGTTCATAGTATATTCTGGTGCTACTTGGGATGGCATATGATGAAAAATGATAGAAAGAAACTCAAGGTGAATTCCACATGTGATTCGATATTTTCCCTAAAATTCGTGAAGAAGTATTTAAAACATTCTGCAAGAGCGTTCAAATCAACGTGTACATCAAAGTTTTGTTGTATGCAACGAACCATAAGAGTCTCATACTCGATGACATAGTCACATGAATTTCCTCTCAGAATTGAAACGATGAAGGTAAAAGTGAAAATTTGCATCCAATACTCCAACAATGTGTTCATAATAGCATGTTAATAGAAAACCAATATTCTAAAGTCATTTCAGGTCAAGCGTATGTAATACTTATATGTAAAAGATTTATTTAGAATACCTGATTGCCTCATAGTTTAATATCAATCAGATAATATTACCTATAATACGATGTACAAAAGATAATTGTTTAGATTCAAAAAAAATTCTAAACATTATATGAGTAATTTCATTAATTTCCAGTAATCATTTAATATTCCAACATTGTATTTTTTTTCATCAAAATGCACTACTTATATTTTCCTTTACTAATTTATTCCGTTATTGGAGTCTTCAGTAGCCGATTTGAATTTGAGTCTTGTGATTACTCGATGTTTAGAGTACACGGAAAAGAAAGTATGACTATTATGACGATCTGAAGTATTGTTAAGAAAAGATAGCTGTAGTGACAATACTGTATCGCTATGGTGACGATACAGATGGCTATGCTGACGATCTATATCGTTCCTCGGATGATTTGTATGATCATAGCAACGATACTGATACCACTAAACTTTGGATAGTCATCACAACTATCCAGTATCGTTATGACAGCGATATTTTTTTCTCCGTGTAGTTTTAGCAGCAGTAGCTATTTGAATTGATTGATTCGTTGAATGAATGAGACCGTTGAATATGAATATTTTGTTGATTATCATCCCAGATCACATTTTCTGCGCGCAAAACTCGAGACTAGGTAGCCACAACATCATGCACGCAGTTCTTTTGCGGTGAAATGCAATATCACTCGCTATGAATATACAAATAGCAATTAAGCTCACGCGTTGTCACGTGAATGGCTTTTATTTGCGCGCAAAATGTTATTATAGGGATGAACCCAATGTTTTATTATACAGGAAGCTTTTAGAATTGAATCGATTCCGTTCACAAGATATGAAATAAAACCTTTTCATAAGCAATAGTGAAAATCCACTAATAAAGTACCTTCGAGACCGTAAAACGTTCTTCTGGGGCGTTTACAAAACGTAGAAGCTGTGTTGCCAAAAACACAAGGAAAGGAACAAGAGCCCCAAGACCGGAATTGGAGGTGGATTCGAGACTCTTGAGCAAAATTCAAAAATTGTAAATGTCATTCGATTTTACGATCTTCGAAGACACATTCCTGCATCAAGTCAAGTGTGGGTTTATAATCCCACGTCTGGGAGGCTGATATTGATTGCATCCAGAACATAAAGCAATTTTCCACTCAAGACCGAGACAAGACAACACAAGAACTTTTTCGAGACTGCAACAGTTTTGAATAAACCTTAGTGTTCAAAATTAAAACAAAATTTTCAAAACTCTTCTTCCATTCCATTCTTCAAATATTTATACATTGACCCAACGAATTTTGCATTAGAACTGGTGAAATTGAATTTTGTTGGTTTTAATCGAGAGTCTGAAGTCCAGCCCTAACCGGAATACTTTGGTCATTTCGATCAACAGAAGTATTTTATTGGATGTAGGCCGTTGGATTTCAAAATTTCTGGCATCACTGCGTAGGAGAGCTTTTCTGAACGTTTATAAAATGTCCCAAAGACGCATTTTGCCGTCAGAGTTAGTTGACAATTCCCAGATAGACGGAATGGCAAAATTTGTATGCGGACTCAGATTCCCACCCAGCACCCGTCGTATCTCCACTCAAGACATATGTTATCCTTTGGGATTCTACACGGATCCCAGGTTGACGTGAACCTGAGAGGTTCCGGGTAAAACCCTGAAGAATAATACGGATCTTGGGCGGAAAGCACGATTGGCTCCAGATGAAAATCTGAGTCCTTATGCGAATTTCCGGAAATTTTCAAATGAATAAAGTTTGAAGCTTGTTCTCTGTTCAATGAATTTGTTCGTCTTTACTCGTCAATAGTTGTTAACTATACGAATCAAACATTGGATAGAATATTTCACGCTCATCATATGCATTCAATTACCGAATCAAAATTAGAAATTAGAATTCGTATTTTGAGTCACATATTGCTATCACGTCATGTCTTATTTCATAAATCATATTATTTTCAGTTTATTCGATGCCATTCTCAAATCTAGTTAGTTTATTAATTCATAAAGCATGTTCAATTATTTCTTTTTGATTACATGTGAGAAATAACATGAAATACATCTCTTCACAGTGATTTTTGTGATACAATTGATATTCATATTCCGTACAATCGACAAAAAAATTATGTTGATTTTCCACATAGAGGAGAAGTATCTCACGTATCATTGAGGAATTTGAGTTTGAAATATGATGAAAACATATGATCAATCCTTCTCGAGCATATAATTACGTGAAAGAGTAATAGCACAATGTTCTGGAATGTTTATAAAACGCACGAGAGGTTTTCTGAACGTTCCAAAAACGTAAGATTTCCCCTCTCACTGATGGTTATGCGCTTGCTGGATCATTACCATAAATATTGGCATTTTTCTTCCTATAATAACTTTCGCATCAATTATCAACACTTTGGACCGCATGCGATCTACCGACTTTTAAAGCTTTCTGGCTTTGCAATGCCAAATGCAAAATATGTTTTTTTGTTCCATACTTCATAGCTTTCTTTTATTTGATTCTCTTGTGAGAGGTTTCATTCTCGAATCATTATCAATAATTTCCTTCTTCTTCAATGGTTATAAAATCATGTAACTTACAGAGAACTTTTCTTCAATCTTCATTTTCAAGTCATTATATGAAATAAATTTCGCCATGATTCTATAATTGCATGAATAACAAATTTTTTTCATTGCTACCTCAAGAGAACACAAACCTCCATTGATGTCTCTATTGAACACACATGAACTTTTCAAATTCAAGTACATTCATTCGTTAGATGTTCCTGAAGATTTTGTGTTCTCTTAGAGTAAATTCTTTTGTTTTTTTTCATTTTATTCGAAGTAAGCAGACGCAAAAATGTAAATTTAATGTCAAAATTGTTTCAAAAAATGGATCGTCCATGATGAAATATGCAAAATTACCTATCAGTGTATTTTCAAAATGAGATATCCATTAACAAATGCTAAACGATATATTTCGAAAGTCTCTTGTATTCATATATAACAACGAAACAATAAACGCAAGATATTCTTGATCTCATCCACCCAATTATTATATACTTCATCACTTTGATTGGCTTTGACATGCGTTCTATGTGATATACTTTTTTCAATGTCTCTTCAGTCGTAGATTAATCATTTCTCTGCACAACGTTATTTTTATTTCTCACTTCATCACGAAGTATGTCGATGAAAAAACTTGATATACAGGACGTAATGAAATTTTCAATCAGTATTCATAAATTATACAAGAAGTATGCTGATTAATTTTTGGAAAGGGTAATTGTATTATTCGAAATTATTAAAAAAGTCGGATAGATGGCTGTGTCCGAAGAACAGGCAGATCCATGGTGATGTAGTTGTTTTATTTTTCATTCCTAACATGGCAGCTGCTGGATCATGTACTTTTTAATCCTGCTCTCTGGATATACACCCCGGCGCCAGTCCAAACAAGACTCTATTCGTATTTAGCAACAGAGTTTCTTAGCGACACTCAGATATATTCGAACGTCAGAAGGGTTTCGACGGTATTGCAAACTGTACACACATTGAAATACTACTACTGGGTTGCGAATCCTCGAGCTAAAAGTGGAATAACACCTAAAGGACTTGGTGAGTAAACATTATTCAAGTATAATCAATGTATTTTTCATAATAAATCCTGTGATTACAGATGGGCCACGACCACAACACAAGGACATTTTGAACATACGATCTTATATCTTATTATTTTTGAAACAACTGATTATGATTGGAAATGGAGTGAAAGATGATGAGTTACAAAGTATTCTCAATTACTTGACGACTATGCACGAGGTATGTAGTATACAAAAAGAAATACTCATCTATTCCTCTATTGTTGGAATAATAACGATCGATGATTTTCCAGGATGAAAACTTACACGATGTGTTACAAATGCTAATATCCTTGATGTCTGAACATCCGTCCTCAATGGTACCAGCATTTGATGCAAAACAAGGTGTAAGAACAATTTTCAAACTCCTCGCTGCGGAAAGTCAATTGATTAGGCTTCAAGCTTTGAAATTATTAGGTTTTTTCCTCAGTCGCAGTACACACAAGTGAGTAATTAATCACAGATTATATTGATTCTTCATGATTCGCAATTCATCATAATTATATGAAAATTGTCTTGAACTCGATGAAATTTATTTTCCTGTGCTTCCATTTTTTTCTATTTTCAATGAGGGATAATTTTATTCTTAATCCATAGGAGAAAATACGATGTCATGAGTCCACACAATTTATATACTTTACTAGCCGAAAGATTATTATTGAACGAAGAAACTTTGTCGCTACCAACTTACAATGTTCTATACGAGGTATGTATTGCACATTACTCTCCTTGTTGTCGAAATAATGTTTCCAAGTGTAATCTGATATTTTATTTTTCATCTAAATAATTCTTCCCACGAAATTTCAGATTATGACAGAACACATCAGTCAGCAAGTTTTGTATGCCAGACATCCAGAACCGGAATCTCATTATCGTTTAGAAAATCCAAGTGAGTGAAAATTTCCTCAACGACGATGTTATAATAATTGTTTTCTAATCGAGAGTAGAAGTATTAATAATAATAATTTACAGTGATCTTGAAGGTGGTAGCCACATTGATTCGACAATCGAAACAAACGGAACAACTCCTAGAGGTGAAGAAGTTATTCCTCTCGGATATGACCTTGCTATGCAACAACAATCGAGAAAATCGTCGAACGGTGTTACAAATGTCAGTTTGGCAAGAATGGTTAATAGCTATGGCTTACATTCATCCAAAAAACACGGAAGAACAGAAAATCTCGGATATGGTTTATTCGTTGTTTCGTATGTTGTTACATCATGCGATCAAACACGAATACGGTGGATGGCGTGTGTGGGTGGATACTTTAGCTATTGTTCATTCTAAGGTACGTCGTTGAAGAGCTATTGGAGAGATCACTCTCATCCTATCACACGTTTAATTTGTAAAATATGCAGGTATCGTACGAGGAATTCAAACTCCAATTCGCTCAAATGTATGAACACTACGAACGACAAAGATCGGACAACATAACGGATCCTGAGGTACGACAGCAGAGGCCGATAAGCACTATTTCAGGATGGGATCAACAACATTCGGGTAACAATGGCTTTAGCAGACCTACACCGTGGAATAATCAACAGCATCACGAAATACAACACGCGGAAAGAAATTATAAGGTAACTATCCATAAAGATACGTATGTTTTTTGTTCGTTCAATTATTACATATAATGTTATGATCCTAGGAATTCGACGCATCCGAAGGAAACGACAGATTGGAAGAATCATGCAGCTGTGATTTGAATTCGATAGACAATACAACCGAGAGCGACGGGAGTCCCGCAATTGTGAAGTCGCGAAGTGAAACGTTGGATACCCTACAATCATGCGAAGTAGGTTCTCTAGATTCTAGACTCAGTGATAAACCTGAGACCCCAATAACGGCACGTGAGCTTCAAAGGGAAACCCCAACTATTCTCGAAGAAGCCAACAGCGAAGCCATTTCTATTCCAACTACTCAAGAGACCAGCGAAGTTATATCTATAGAGAGTTCTAGTGATTTCTACAGCGAAGTTCATAAAGTTGAGAGCCCTAGTCCTGATTCGTTGATAACTCGAGAACCTTCCCAAAAAGAAATCGAAGAAGTGGAAGATGAAGAGGGAGGAGAAGAGGAAGAAGAAGAAGGAGCTGACGGAGCGGAAGATGGAGAGAACGAAGAAACAAAAGAAGAAAACATCACTTCGAAACAAGAATCATCGACTACCGCTTTGGAAAGTATAACTGAAAAATCGGAGCCGAAGGATCTTGAATCCCCAAAAGAAACTGACCCTGAAAATGAATCTGAAACATCAAAATCAACTGTCGCTGATGCCACGAAACCGGAAATTGCGGAAGAAAACTCTGAAACCACCGAAACAACTCCCGCGACGACGGATGAGAAAGACGAAGAGAAAACCGATGAAACTACGCCGGTCGTTGAAGAAACAACCAAAGTTGTCGCGGAGGAAACTTCTGTTCAGAGTACAGAGAGTACATCATCCGATGTTGGTCCTGAGACAAAAGGAGATCCAGAAGATGGTTTAGAAAATGAAAAAGATCCCGAGCCTCTCGTTAGTGAAGAAATTCAAAAAGGAGTGGAAGACGTACAAAATGTGGATGTGATCGATCAAAATCGTTCTGATGAACAAATGCCTGGTGAGAGCCAAGAGTGTACGAGTCCAAAGAAATCTACTACTCCTGAGGTGGAAGAAGAAACAGAAAAAGAAGAAGAAAAAGAAAAGAAAGAAGGAAAAGAAGACAAAGGAGAAGAAAAGGAAGAAGAAAAGTCGAAAAAGAACCAGGGATTGGAGGAAAAAGAAACAGAATCGAAAGAAGTAAGTTCAAGATTTTAATACTATAGAATTCGAGTTTTATTTTATAATAGGTTTTTATTTCGAATCATTTTATCGTACAAAGAAGGTCTTCCTCTTTTACGTTACACTTTGAGCTTCATTCAAGCAATCTCGGTATAAGAGAGAAGCAAACTTTTAATCCTGAAAAGTTTTTTCTGTAATACAGTTCTTGTTTCATTAATCTATTCACTCCCGCAAACAAAATTTGAGATGTATGTTGAGCACAAAAAACATGCTACGAACATTTATGAGTTACCCGAGTGGGTTGCTTTTGTTTATCGTTAATCAAACATTCAGTAAGTATATGAGATTCAAGAACTTTCCTCAAGCACAAACCATACAAATTTACATGAGACAACATTTTCAATGAATTCTACAGAATCATTTAAATGAAAGTTTTCAATTCTCCAATAACGTTCTGATTCTTTCTTTCGAATATAAATAACCTTCTTCGAGTTATAACCAATATGTATAATATATTAATAAAATTTCTTTCCGATAACCAAATTAGACTGCAATACAATTGAATAATCATCTCATTTGGAATTATTTAAAGGATAACATCACGAAAGAATTGGAAGTCACTGAGGAAAAAGAGACCGAAAATGAAAGTGATTCGAAAAAGAATACGGAAGATGAATCTAGTGTTCCAGCTTCTCGAATAGAAAGGGAAACAACAGATGGAAAAGAAGCAGATGAAGAAGAGGAGAAAAAAGGAGAGGAAGGAGCGGAAGAAGTGAAGGAGCAATTAACGGACGTCAAACCGACGGATGATAGTGCTTTAGTTGTTCGTGAAGAAGAGAGTGTTGCGGATTCTGATTTGATAAAGGATAAAAGTGCTGTTATTAATGATAAAGAAGAAAAAATTGTCGAGAAACAAGATGAAAAACACTCAACAGAGCCGTCCACTATTTCTACTAGTATAAGTGATAATAAAAAAGACGTGAAAGAAGACGTGGTAGAACTAAAAGATAAGGTTTTATGTAGTAATAGCGATATTCAAAGTTCTGTAGATAATGTGACGCAAGTGCCAAATCCTACACCGCAACAAATCCAAACAATATCTACGGTCTGTGATGCTACTAAAACAAGTTTAACCGACTCGAGTGTGCCTCAAAACGTTAGTTCTAATGTGGTTGCTACGGACAATCCTATACCCAATGATTTGACTCAAGATCATGCTGATGATACTCAACAGCAGCAGCAAGAACACCAAACGACGACTCAACAACGTAGATCCAGTCTACCTAATGTTTCTACGGAAACAGTTACGGAAGGTAATAATAGTGAGGAGACTCCTCTGCCTGTTCCCTTAAGAAAAACTTCGTCACCCCAAAAACGACCAAGGAGTGCCTCAACATCCACGCAAGTGGATCCCAATCATTTTGGTAAGATGATGGGCTTTCAATTCATTTCCTTTGAATTGAGTTGAGTGTATTTCTTCTTTCATTTTTGTCTTATTTTGATGTTATCGTGAATGTTCCTTTATTTGTTTCATGAAAATAAAGTTTTCAAATAGCAAGCAAGCAAATAGATATCATCCATTACATTCAATTGACGATATTTAGAATTTTATGAAACGAAAGATCATTGAAAGCTTATTCTGATCACTTTTTGAATTTATTACAGTATCTGAAATTGAAAATTTCAGATTTAGCATGGAATAGTGTCTTTTAATCCTTTAGGAACAATGAGCGATTGATTTAATTTGTTGGAGAGTTGATGCTTTGCTCTGATCAATTGAATCATAATCCTTCTGTAAATTAATTTTCAATTTATAAATCCATTAGAAGATATGATGAAAATTCTGGACATTTATTTTCAATTCTGTGATTGAGAATTTTCAAAATTCAAATGAGAGCATCTGCTCTTCACGAAGTCATATATCGTTGTGATTTGATTCATTCTTCACATTGATAATATGTGATAGATTCATTATATTAGTACACTTCTTATCAATGGTCGTTGTAGATATTTTCTTCGCCTTTGCATTGAACATCGCTTAGTTTTCCTGTTTTTTACGAAAGGAACCAATTGATGGATGGATAAATTCAAATCCTGTTAAATATAATTCATCCTGGGGGTGACGAAATCTAAGTGATGTTGATCGTATTTTGTCATTTGTCTATAATCATTCGAATTCCACTAATCGGTGCCCAATTTATTCATTTCATATAAATTCCAATCAATTCTGAACAGCTAAACATACCAATCTTGAAAGTATATAGATTTGGAAGAAATATTTCATTCTTAAACTCTTTTTGAAATTATTCTAAATATCGGTAAAAATTTAATAGATTAGGCGCCGATAAATTCAATTACATGATAAATTTTTCCACATTTTCTGCATGAGATTCCATATTCCCATCAATACTCATAGCTTCCGTAAACCATGTTGAGAATTCAAGTTTTTGAGATGAATCTGCATGAGAAGTGATTTCTCTGACAACAATTTCATCCTCATTGATTCTCCATTTTGCTCAAATATTCGACACTTTGATACCTCATCTATCGTACCACAAAAGTGTTGTAATTACCCTCATTGGAACTGTGATGACATTCACATATTTTGAGTGATTCTACAATGAGTGAGTATTTTGAGTGAGTCAATAACATACTAGTAGATTGATGAGACAATATAGTGAATCCAACTTTTCACAATTTATTCACGATTGAATCGTTTGTTCACGTCTGCTTTGATTTAAGTAATCGATTGAATTGGAATGATCATATTTGGCCGAAAAGATCGGGTACAAATATATAGTTTTGGAAGAATAATCCAAAGTTTAAAGTGAGAGTTTGAGAACTATATACTTCATAGAATCATCCCATTTTCTACCCCAAAAAAGGGCATCCACTAGAATTAGCCTTTACATTTCTCACTCTCTGAACGAAAAGACCGAATTATGGAATTTTTTTAGGATTAGGAGAGGACGAATTGGTTTTCCAAGATTTTCTGTTGAATAGGTGTTTTTGTTGCAGAGTCGAAAAAACCAAAACAAGGAAATCCTTCCACGAGGCCAATGTTTAGTCCTGGCCCAACTCGACCACCTTTCAGGATCCCAGAATTCAAATGGTCTTACATACACCAAAGGCTACTCTCGGATGTACTTTTCTCTTTAGAAACAGATATCCAAGTGTGGAGAAGGTACATATGATAGATTATTGAAATATTATCACATGCGTATACTTGAGGATTGGTTACATATGTTGGGTAATGTATGCAGTTCTCTCATTTTATGAAAAATATCATTCAAGTATCCAACGGTGAAGATAGAAACTTAAACCCTGGTTAAAAAATCTTGTGAATTCCGATGATAATATAACGAGTGATCATTGGTTTCAACTGGAGTTCTGCACGTCTAATCGGAAAGAATGAGATTTTTCAATCAGGGAGCTCAATGAAAATGTAACCAACCGTCTTCTAATATATAAATTGTAGTTTCAGTATAAACATTGATGATGTTTTTTTTTCATTGTTTCAGTCATTCAACAAAATCGGTATTGGATTTCGTGAACAGCAGCGAAAATGCCATTTTTGTTGTCAATACAGTCCATTTGATTTCTCAATTGGCGGATAACCTTATAATCGCTTGTGGTGGGCTATTACCACTATTAGCATCGGCTACGTCACCTAATGTAAGTGAACCAGCATATTCTGAGGCGATGTAACGAAAAATCCATGCACAGAGAGAAATAATTACTATCATCAACAATTTATGTTCTTGTTACGAAGAAATTTTTAAAAATCTCCAGAAGTTCTTTCAAACATTTCCTATTTGTGGTTCAGAATACGTGATATTTGACGATTCAGGTCTCAAAGCATTTGAAGTTACAGTTAAAACGTGGTATATATTTTTCCATAACTCCCCAAGCAGCACACGGATGTTTCAGATATGATATGAACATGCTTAGAACCTCCAAATGAGACTGTATTTGATAATCACCTATGCGTGTCCATAGGATGCTGTATGCATCATAATCCCTCCTGGTCCTGCTTGGGTTCAAATATTTGAAACACTTGATGGTGAGATGTTTTAAATTGCAAATTTTTAACTGGAAATACTCGAGGGGATACCAGCGCCGGGACACTGTCCATTTCGTATTGACCAGCTCATTTGAAAATTATTCTATAAATTCGTACAAACAAAGCTAGGGTGAAGTATATTCTTTTGCGAAACAAGCTCCCTTGCCTGAATTCAAAGCAAGGTCAACCCAAATAACATGTAGGCTTGTCATAACCCTGTCACACTTGTCATTCGATTGTTTTTGGCTTGTTATTGACAACCTTGTCAGTGTAAGGTTGCTACAGCCCTGCTGCAAGGGTTTTGTAAGCTTGTACCATTGTCGTGTGTCAACTAGGAGGCTTATATCAACCTTGTCACAAGCTTGCCTGACAACATTGCAGCAAGGTTAAATTGCTATCTGGGAAGTTGCCAGGGCTATTACAAGATTTTCTTAAAGTATAATAAAATTGAGCTCTGGGAAAATGGAGTCGGAAGTTGGCAAACTATGAAAGGGAACTGACTTCCTGATGTATATTCTTATGTATCATAAGAAAATATGAAATTCTCGAGAAATTAGAGTCTTGAATTAGTGATCAATGGGATACAATTCAAAGATTTTTTTTATGTATGAATTTTGACAGCAAGTGGAGGAGATTGTAGAAAAACTCCTGCAGAAAGTATTCTGCCTTGAATGTTTTAGAGTTCTAGAATTCTTGAAGCACTTCAAAAGAATTCAATTTTATGAGCATTCGGACGATTCTATAAGAATTTCATATTACGTTCATATGAAAACTCCCACATGTCCATTATAATGGATTCTTTTGAAGTTCTTTAGGAATCCTATAATTCTAGAAGAGCTCTAAAATAACTCTTTTTGCGGTATTCATTCTTAAATTTTCGGTGGCTATCCGAGTGGGCAATATTTTCTTAAAAGAAACAGTCAAGATCTTTTTCATGACATCACCATATAAAAACCCATAAGACCTTGGATCTTTATTTCAATAATATGTCTATTAAAATTTAACTTCATCGCAACCTTGATTAAAGAATCCAATGTATTTCGGAATTTTTTATGCTTCCATAAGAACGAATTGTACGGCTTCTATGCGGGAAAATTTCTGGGAATAGGTTTCATATCTGGATGTCATCCGGTTCCTTATTTGGGCTCCGTGAGGAATTTCTATCGATACCAAGTTCTAAAACCTAGCTAGAATCCATATCGAATTGGAGAAAAAACAGTGTAAAACTAGCAATCATACCCGAATACTACTGGATACAGTTCCGGGTCTATTCGGATGTTACATTGAGAATCATTTTTCAACTATTCTGCTGTAAAATATTTTCCTCCCAGATTGTCAAGATTGATTTAACTGCAATTCATCAGTCATATTTTGCTTCTCTTTCAAAAAATTGATAAGTTCATGTGCAGCATCATCACTAATTCGTATTCTCTCACCGAAAGCTCTCGCCTTTTGCCCTCCCCAGCACTGGTAGAAATATACGCTCGTAGTAAGCGCGCTCGAAGCTGAGAAGAAATGTGAAAAGGTTCCAATCTTCTCTCGCCGAAGCGTGTAATAATTGCTTGTTGTAGAGTACTGAAATTATACGCTATCAATACGCTTTATAAACGTTCAATGCCGTTTTGGGAAGAGTACTGTCACGTTCCATGGAAGGTAATGCGAATCATTTCATACAGACTTCGAGTATCGGTTTTTAACTGTCAGGAATCACAGCATTCCATGGCTGAATAGGTAAGACGCTGGATTGCAATGATGAAAATCATGGGTTCGAACCTTGCCAAGTGATTCAATAAACGTTCAATATAAAAAATTATTACAATCCGCTGTCAGCTTTCCGGCTGCCAGTTTCAGCTTCATAATTCAACCAACTCTTTTGAGATGCAAAGAATATTGATGTAGACTGTTGAATTTCACAATTGTTAATGTGCTCCTATAAAACCCAGAAATTCTGAAAAACTTTTAGACCTATAAGGAACACTAAATATAGTACGAGGAACATTGAATACCCTGAAACTGTTCTACAAAGTCCTATAAAGACTCATCGACCTCTTAGAAAAAATTTGGTACAATTTATGAAAAGTCCAGGAGACTTACAAGATCTCACTAGCTTCCGCCAGTTCCTCTCAACTTTGGTCATTTACAACACGGTCCTTAATGAGAGGAAATTTTCAAAACCAAGTCATTTCTAGAAGATGTCTTGAAGAAATCTACAAGATATCTTATTGTTCAAGCTTTTGAATAAGTTGTATTTTGAATTCCCTTCCCGAGCAATTACCAGCACCATAACAGAAGTCAAATCGATTTCCGTAGATCCTCCGAATTTGACTCGTAGGGTGCTGGCATCCCACTAAAAAATATTAGACTATCTTGAACTGATCTCTAAACTTGTTGCATAAAACATCTTTCAAACTACGGAAACATATTTTGACAAAATATTCGGAAGATCTTGGAGTTTTGAATATATCACATGTTTTCCCTGTATTTGGTGTAAGAAACTAAGAATGTTAACCCTCAGTTACCCCATGTAATTTTCGCGTGCTTCCGTCAATCTCTCGTTGTTCTTTGCGATCAACTAAACGCAGCTTTTTCCATGATCAAAAATTTACTATGGTTCTTAAACTTGATCCTTATTTTGGTTTCAAATCGTACCTCTTCACCCCTATGGTCAGAAGATCGGTAACTGAGGGTTAAGAAACTCATTTGGAACACAGTAAAGTTGAACAAAACTATACGAAGCAGATACAGCATACCCTATCTAATCTATAATAGAATGCATCTAATCAACCTTTCGTTTTATTTCTGCAGAGTGAACTGGATGTTATCGAGCCTACCCAGGGTATGCCAATCGAGGTTGCAGTTTCCTTCCTACAAAGGCTAGTGAATATGGCTGATGTACTTATTTTTGCCAGTTCGTTGAATTTCGGTGAACTAGAAGCTGAGAAGAATATGTCCAGCGGTGGAATTTTAAGACAATGTTTACGACTGGTTTGTATTACATATACCACTACATAAAATCAAAGTTCAGAAACGAAGATGGTGATTACTGAAATACATTGGTAATTGCATTTGTACGCATAGTTAATCAACATTTCACGTACGCGATTCCCATATTTTTAATGTGTAGTTTGAGTCGTGTGACTAGACCTTCAACTAGCAATCTTTTCAAACCGAAACACGAACACTGTTCTCAAATAGATGTATTTTCAAAATATAAATGAATAATTATAACACGGAGAGTTGAGATGTTCCTCCAAATGTGTGTTCATAAAGGAATACTATTCGTATGAGTGCTTTAGATAATTGAAATTCATCATTAATCGATTACAAACATTAAGGATGAATATAAATGTACACATATGAATCTCTTTAAGCACACTCAACCCAGTTTATATAATTATGTATTGAGAAGTAGTGGAGGATAATCAGTATTGCATTAGAATTAGGTGATGTAGTACGCTTTATACTTGGCGAACACGTATAAAACTTCACGCTTCCAAATGGCACACAAAACTGCCTTTGATCAGCGATGAAGATCATTAACGATAAGACTGACAATAAGAATAATTTAATCAAAATGAAATCACCCATGCTGTACCCCAGTTCAGGGAAAACTCATTGAAGAGTTCAAGTGAGGTTCGAAAAATCCATTATGAATTCTCAAAAAGTTTTTCTGAACTTCTGTGCTGCGTGGGCAATTATATCCTTATAAATACATGTGAAGTAAAAATACCATTAGAATTCGCATTAATATCGGTTCCGAATGGAATTTTTACTAGGGGTATGACATGATTAGAACTTCACAAAACGTACGTGAAATATTCGTAAAATATTCATCATATATTCAGTTATTACACGAAAGAAACATAGTATTCAGATACAATTTATGTATAAACACTTTTATATTTCGCAAAGGTCTTATAGCCAGATTCCAAATAGATGTACATTATCCAACCCCCATAAACACACACACGTTAATTCAACGTTGCAAAAACGTTAGACTGTCAAACGGACGTCAGTCATTGATTTCATAACGTTGATTTTTAGTTGAAATTTTATAGGGAAATAGACGACCAGGAATTACGTTTTGTTGACGTGGAATTTAAACTAATATTCAAAAATAACTATCAAACGACGTCTTCAAAAAACGTGTTTTGAACGGGTTTGAATCACGCGTTTAAAATGTGTTTATAACACCTTGTGTTTGAACTTCAATTGAAGATATTCTGCTGAAAATGTCGAACGAAACCGAACGATGGTTAAAATTCCAACGAAGAGCAAGATAGTAAATAGTGTGGCATACTTTCCAAATTCTGTCATACTCAAGTGTGAAAAGTTTGAAAAATAATTTGTTGGATTCAATTCACGTTTTAGAACCATCATTAGGACACATCAATATTTGACGTCTTTTAAACGATGTTCAAACCGTTGATATGACGTTATTTTATGGTTGAAAAACACGTGATCTGCCGCGACATTTTTACGTTGAAACAACGCAAGAATATCACCAATTCACAACGTGTGGTTATTGACTGTTTTAAAAATTGAAGTTCAAACACACGGTGTTATAAACACATTTTAAACGCGCGATTCAAACCCGTTCAAAACTGCACGTTTTTTGAGGACGTCGTTTGATGGTTATTTTTGAATAATAGTTTAAATTACACGTCATCAAAACGTAATTCCTGATCGTCTATTTCCCTATCAAATTTCAACCGAAAATCAACATTATGAAATCAACGACTGACGTCTGTTTGACAGTCTAACGTTCTTTCGACGTTGAAATAACGTGTATGTGTTTATTGGTATGTACAGCTCGTCAGTAAGCATAGATATTGAGGCATATTATAAAATGTTTGATAAAATTATGAGTATTATTTGTACATAATGCCATATATCAAATCAAACCCTTCCGAACACATTCAGAGTCGGATCTAGAAAATTTGTTAATGGGGGCACAACTCAATCACGGTGATTGCCACTCCCTAAGGTGGAAGAATTCACCAAATTATATATCAAATTATATATAATTCTGAAAATGTTCCCACTCGAGTCCTCTAATCAATTGTCAAATTGACATGGAGGAATACTCGCTGAATGAATTGTTGTTTAATACAATCAGAAGTAAGATGCAACCATATCTTGTGATTGAATATTCAACTATCATCTGTGCAATAGATGAGGTTTTTTAGGATATCGAAATTTGAATGTCTGATTTTGCAGACTGTAACGAGAGCGCCCCTTAGATCCAGCTCTGAACACATTATTTTTCCCATCAAATTAGATTTTTCATCAATACATAAGTGTGATAATTTTCATTTTCGATTTTAATTTTGTTCCTTATTTCCATATTTATATCTATCAACTGCTTCCTTAGGTCTGTACATGTGCCGTTAGAAACTGCTTAGAGTGTAAAGAACGTGGCAGGTCGTACAGCATGTTAGGTCGACAAATCGGCTCTAGTAATAAATCACAACATATTCAATCCCTCATTCGAGGAGCACAAAGTTCACCCAAGGTATGTTTGACTCACATTAATTATAATACTTCAACCTACATATGTGTATTCACTAATATTAGACATATAGCTAGTCAGTACTATGGCCTTTTTTCTGATATCGCTCTGTAAGTTTTATGTTGTTTTAGTCCGTCCTTCTTATACGAAGTACATATAATATAGAATTTATCATTATTACTTGGAGGGTTATGAAAATGAAAAGTTCGAAACAATAATTGATTTAAAAAAATATATATTTATGTCAATGCATCAACGGCGGTTTCTGCTAATTGAGAAAATTCTTGGTCAAGTTTATGCCTGAAGAAAATCGACAGAAAGAAAATTCAATGTAACGCTCCTGAACTATTCTGAAACCACTGTCGTGTGAGAAAATTGACAACGTATGAATCGTGCAGTCCCAGTGAAGAGAGAACATTCTTTATAATACGCATATTGAATGTAACTTAGATGTAACCTGTTACATTAGGAGTGTTACATACAATGTACTTATTACAAAAAATGTACTGTGTTTACTGTGGAATCTTCTGACGCCTGGTGAAATTAATACAGATCCGATGTTTATGACAATTCACCTACTGCTTCATAATCGTGTATGAGGCCGGATTGGGGTTGATAAAATTTGCAAATTTCTATATAATTGACATATAATTCAATACAGTTTATACATGAGTTGTATATAATTTATGTACGAATTCTATATAAGTTTGAAGGTTTTTGCGAACCACTAATTTGGAAATATTCCGTTTCATTTTGCTTGTCCGGTAGCACTTTGTCTATACTTAGGGACCCCACAAAAATATCGGAAATCGGGCCTCGGATGGCCTAAGACTGGCCCTAATAATTGTATATTGATTCATCTTCAATGGATCAATATATTCTCCATAGAGTATTCAAGTAGCATCACTTTTCCCATGGGGAATATACATCTTAATGCATGATCAATTACAGCATCAAATTATTCTTCTCAATTTCATACATCGAGCCAACGATGATATATAACATGCACCTCTGTAATAATATGTATTGTATCTTTCCCACATTGAACCAAGTTCTTTCGATCTTTATAATCTAATGAAACGTCACGATCACGTATTCATGATGTTATTATTTTGATCCTCAGAATATAGTGGACAATCTGGCTCATCAGTTGAGCCCTGTGAAAGATCCTGAGAAACTACTACAAGACATGGATGTTAATCGATTAAGAGCAGTAATATACAGAGATGTTGTAAGTATATAATTTCCATTCAACATAGCCATCAAATGTAATTGACCATTTAACTATTAAAGTATAAAATTCCATGAATATCATTTCGTAAGAGCCATTCAATGAATTCTTAAACGTACAAACTTTGCTACAAAATTCAAGTATATAGCGTATGAAATCTCTCCCACAAAAAAAATCATAAACATAAATATTTTCAGGAAGAAACCAAGCAGGCGCAGTTTCTGTCCCTGGCGATAGTTTACTTCATCTCTGTATTGATGGTTTCGAAATATCGTGATATATTAGAACCACCGGTATCACAACGCCCGCCGAGTCCTGTTCAAACAATTCAAACAAATGGAGCCAACTTAAGGCCAAGCAGTCCCTTGGGTAAGACATTTCATACTCCCAATTATATTTTATTCAGATTATTTTAGGATGTGCAAAAATCTGTAACCATGATGCAAAATATCAAAATGAAGAAGACATTTTTTTACTTTGATCAATCGATTATACATATAGACGCAACATTATTTTTTATTGAGTTGCTTGCATAAAAAGAGAGGATATGATCTGATCTACACGGAGAAAAATGCAGGTAATCTTGAACAGCAATTGGAGAATATTTCTTAAAATCTAAGAGTATTTCTTGAATGCATAATAAAGATAAAACGGTTGACATTTTTGTGGAATTGTATTCGAAGAACAATTAAAAATTATCAATGCTTAATAAAAAATAGAGGCACATATGCAGTTTCCAAAAGTCGCGCGTGAAATTTTACAAAGACAATAACAAAATTTCGATATCCTACTATTCACTATGTGAAATTTAATACGCGATTTTTGGAAAGTTCGTATGTTTCTCTATTTTTTATCAAGTGTTGATAATTTTTCATTGTTTTTCCAATACAATTCCAGAAAAAGGTGGACCGTTTTATTTTTATTATGCATTTAAGAAAAACTCTCAGATTTTAAGGAATATTCTCAAATTTTTATTAAAGATTACTATATTTTCGACTTGCATTTTTCTCCGTGTATCTGATAAAAAGTGTTATTTAGCTGTGGGAAGTACGATGAAGAAGACTTGATACGTCCTCCGGTTTGTCCAAATTCTCAGTGAGAGTTCACCAATTTTTTCATCAGACACACTTTCGTCAAGAAGATGTTTTGACGTAGAGAAAAATTTCTTGCTATCAATTCCTGGAACTTTTGATAAATTGAAAATGTACCTGTCCTAGTAGGAATATTCCATAAAATTCTATTGAAGTATACAAAATCCTGATTAAATATTATTAAATTCTATTCAAAACCGTTCAATTTTGTCAATTCCATTCGTCAGTGAGATTTTGTGGAATATTTTGAACAGGGTGCATTATCAAATTATTCGACTTGGTATGTGTTAAAAATTAATATGTTGTCTATCACGAATTCATAGAATTCATTCATACACTGTTAGAAATGTCTTCAAAGTTAAGAATTTCCATTTCTTGGTGATTTTAATAAGAATTTATCTACACGCAATTTTAAATTTTTGCCATATTATATGATACATTAATATATATTTTCGTAACTGAAATTTCATTCAAATGTAATTGAAATTTAAATAAATTTTTCAGTCACGTAAATAACTTTTCTCCCATTACATGTAATTGGGAATTCAATCAGGAATTTCCAACAGTGTAGGACACTAAAAAGTATAAAGGTTTGTCAAAAAGATATCCATTTATTCGAGTAAAAAAATATGTTTGGTATTGCTGTAGTCTGCAGCTATGGTCATACTATGATCCATGGGCGGTCAAGTGTGGCCAGTGAGACAGCTAAATTCCTTGTCGAAATCGTGGAATTTTTTAAAAAATTAACAAAAGAGATGAGTAATCGATGAAAGACCAGACTTGAAGAATTCAAAGGAAATCTGGCCTTCTACCGATCATCAATCTCTTCAGTTAATTTCTCAAAAAGACTATGATATCGGCAAGGAATGCCGATTGCTGTCTCATTAGCCATACTTCAAATTCGACCTCACGTGGATCAGAGTATCATAGCTGCATTTATACTAGACTCGTCTATTTTACTCAGGTTGGTAATAAGTATAATGATGAGTAATAAGAAATTTTTCTACGTGTAAACAGCAATGTACAATGTTGATATTCAATACATCACTCGCAGGAGATAACCAATGTATTCCTAATTCCTTCAAGAGTTCTTTTGAAATCAATTTATTTCGATTTTTATTTGTAATTCACACAAGCGGATTCAAAATTGCATAAAAAATTGGAGAAGTTTTTATGAGGTATGGAAAGTATTATCATCAATTCATATGAATCTCGTTAGAAGCTCTCGGCGCTATCTACACTTTTTTTCGATGTCTAAATCTTTTGAAAAATATATTTTTGTATAATTTTCTTTGTGAGGAACATATATTCGACACCGTAGAAACCGTTTACTGGAAATTTTTAGTGTTTTCACTGGAAATCATTAACCATTAATCATTAGAATACAAGTTCCAATACATTCGCTGGAATATGCACAAATTGGAATTTGAGTAAATGTACTGGAAAATGAATTCAATAAAATTTTTCAGTACCAAGACGCAGTAAATTCCCAGTTTTTTTGACAGTGAATCTAAGGATGCATCCAAGATCAGCTTAGTTTTTCACATTCCGATCCGCTCGTGTGATTATCATTATTTCGTTGATTTATTTACTCGACATTCGGTTGGATCTACTCAAATATAACACCTGTACATTCCTTCAGGAGGATTATTCCTTGAAAAAGAACACTTTTGCGGCTCTTCGTCGATCGATAAATAATTTTTTGTAATGATTCGACGACAGTTGGAATGTATGCAATAATTCATTACGTTGAATTCATCATGCTTTTTTTGTTTTGGTTAAACAAATTTCATGGAATTGAAAAATCATTTCTTAAATGTGAAAATACATCTGTATTGATTCTACAATTCACTCAAAACTCTTACATGTCAGATATATGTCAATTACTCCATCAATGTTCTCTTTTGGTTTTGATAACAAAGTCGAAACAGCTTTATTGACAATGAAATGGTTGATTTATCATATTATAGCATGATTGCAGGTAGTGTATAAGCATGTTATTTACAGTGTTCATAGTTATAGACATTATCCGATCGTCAATATCGAAATGCTTATACCAAAAATCAAATAAACTTACCTGGACTGCGTTTGACCGTTGGATTGTCAAATAATTTTCATTAATAAAATTCTCTCGATATTTGTCAATAAATACTCATTCATTTTCTTATTTGACTTTTCAATCATTTGAATAATTATTCAGAGCATCAATATAAATAATAGTCACTGATTTGTAATGAAATTTTAAATTTTTATATTCTCTCTTTGTTTCTTGTTGAATTTCAAATAGATTTCCTACCTATTAAATTTTCACCTAATTTTTTAGATTGGAAATTTTCATCATAGATTTCCAGACTTCCTGTAGAGATTTTTGCAATAGAGTTTCCCAGTATTTGTGTAATCAACGAAACACATTGGTTGGAAAATGGAAACATTTCGGCAAAAGATTGAATTCTATAGATGTTGTAAACTGAGAAATGGAATTGAATTAATCTACAGCTGATTGGAATTATTTCATCATAGCGCGATTTCAAATGGAACGATGAGGATATGTGCTCCAGAAGTATTTTCAAATTATTATTATTGTGTCAAAATTATTCAAATCGACTCTAATTGGACTGATGTAATAACAAATCCAACCGAAACTCACTGCTTCTATATATACGAAAGTTCTAATATGAACTTATTGCTCATAAGCGAGACAAATTCAGTGAAAAACCATTGTTTTATCGTCAAAAAAATCCCATACAAACCCATTAATTCAATTTGAAGTTATCCAACACAAGCCTCTCATAAACAAGATGAGTGATTATGGGACTGGAGCGCTACAATTCGTGTTTATTGCTTCATTCCTGTACAATTTGAATGAAAAACAATTCATTTATCATCATTTTTGAATTTATTTTTCGAAGTATGTGCAACAATTCCAATTAATTCCTGAAAGAAATTTTAGTGAAAACTCAACTCATTCGTAATGGGAACTGTCTCATTTCTTTCAATGCGCATGAATGGAAATTTTCAAATATTACAGACAACGAATAAGATTCAATAGTATCCTCTGCGAAAAAGAAGAGCTTTTCTCAATTGGGGGGAGGTTCTCATCTAGCGACCCCAAAATAAGGTAATTTTCTCGAATTTGTTTTTCATAGAAGGAAGTAAATGAAGCACTCGGGGATTTCTACACTTGTTAATTAAGTCTTTGAGTACATGAAAAAATTGTTTTCAGTAAAAAATAATGCCATGGGAATTGTTGATACGCGTTGAAGCATAACCACCTAAAAAAACAGTGATTAATCGGGCGCCACTATAGCACTTAAAAAATCATCAGAAATCAAAAACCCATAAATTCTTATGGAATATATTATATTTGTTGGAGGCTGTACCAATAAAACCAATGAAGAGTACAAAATTCAAAAAATGACAGACATGCAAACTTTTGGTAGCGTTTTTTCACCTTTTTGTCGCTCTTTAAAGTGCTATAAGAAGAAAAAAAAGGCAAATATCCTCTCCATTCAGATTCATCCTCCAATAAGTTCAATCAGCTTCAAAATAAAATTAAGAAAAGAACGATCCGTTCAGTAGTTTTCGAGATATCGTGGAGCTAAACATGAAAAATATGGTTTCAAGAAAAAGACCTTTAAAGTTACGGTATACGAATCCTTTAACTTGAGAAAATTTTTTTCATGTACTTTGAGACCCATTCAATGAGTTTCAAATAACTTGAGTTTTTAATCTACTCCCTTCTTAAGAAATAAAATTGGAGAAAATCACCTTATTTCGGAATTTGCTTGATGAGAACCTCCCCTTAACAGGATAAATGTTTCAATTGAGAAACGAAAATGCACAATTCTCCACAAGTAGTACAATTAATTACTTTCATGCTGAAAGATATCCAAGACGGTTTTGACATGACCCCCATGAAAATATTTAAAAATAAATAATCATGCCAATTAACTGGATTTATCAAAAGCACTCACATACGTTGAATTTCAATCACATCCTTTATTAAATAAAATTCAATGGAAAACAACGGTCATCGACTGCTTTTCAACCGATGTGTTTCTCAAAAATAAATTATTTCATCAGCATAAAAAATCTCTACTACTTATCAGTCTCTTGTACCAAAGTTTATATCCACAAACTCAATATCGCACCAATTGATTGAGTAGATACGATAAAGAAAAACAAACAGCACTCGAAACACTAAATTGAACGCATGTTTAATTGCACTAATGTATACGTTTTGATATTTTATGTATCTGACAGTGAGAGTTTTGATGTTTGTCGAATGTGTTTGCACTTTCTTCCATATTTTAGATATGTTTTTCATGATCACATCAATGTGGTAATATATGATTTGTGAAAACGCAGAAAACACTGATTGGTAGAAATGATCGTACGTTTTTATTTTCATTTTCGTTCGTTTTATTCCTTTCATGCGAAACCATTTTGAAAATTTGATTTTGAAAACTCCTTATTCTTGGTATCCAATAACTTGATAAAATTAATAATTTGGAATCATTTTGATAACATCACCTAATATAATTAGAATACAAATTGTTTTATTCACAAAAATCTCACCGATTGTCGTATTAAAACATTATTATGATTCATAGAGAAATATAAAACGTGTTTCAGAATTCAGTAATGTAATATCCTTAATCATTGACTGGTAATTTTATTTATAAAAAGTCATGAGATACATTTTGATGATTCGTAGTACTCCACTCATTCATTGTGGGTAATATCACTTCATTTAATTTTTCCTAATACATGAGACAGCTGAATTTGCACGATTTCATTATTTATGAAATCGATAGAAAAATTAATCAAAATCTAAGAAATGTTCGCAACTTCTTCATGAAATTTAATATCAATTTCAATACAGCAAATCTTACTTTATAACTTAGATCAATAGATGATACCTCAATGATCATCTCCAACAAAGTTTAAAGTAATAATATTCCAAAGTAATTCCACAAATCCAGTAGAATTGTTCTCATCAACTTTTCAACTTCACACCCGACATTATTATTATTATTATTATTATTATTATTATTATTATTATTATTATTATTATTATTATCATTATCATTATTATTATTATAGAAAAGGGAAGATGAAATGATAAAAAGCTCACCAAAGCTCTTGAGCATGCTGTAAAACCTCTGAGACAAAAAGAATAATGGTTCTTCATTTATAAGAATACTTGAACTTTATACACAATCAAAGATAATGTTTCCTTAAGAATTTTAGTCGCAAAATTTCTAAATGATTGATAAAAAAATGAAAGCAACAACAACAACAACAACAACGACAATAACAACAACAAACGACCGATGTATGGTTCCTCAGCAGATGGGAGTGTTGGTGGAGGAGGGCGGCCTCTGTTTCCACAGTGGTCACACCACGTCTATCCACAGTTCCTTCCAGGATCTCACCCTAACGCCAATGCAAATGTCAATGCCAATGCCAATGCCAATGCCAACAACCACCATATGAGCCAGCACCACCACCAGCACCCGCTACCGACTGCCAGGCACTCTAATAACCGCCAGACCAACCCTTCCAGTTATTATCATCTCCCAAATCATCACAGCAACAACCATTATAACCATCATTCAAATAATCACAATTATCATCGACATCACCATTACCATCATCATAATAACAACAACCATCACCATACGCTTCAGAAGCATATTGATCCGTCCCGAACTGTATGCCATAGAAACTCTGGTGTCGGTCTTCAAGGTAATTCGAGTACCCGTGAATGAGAGACAACTCAAAATAGATAAATTAAGTCAAATAAGAAAGAGAACATATTGACATGTATCATGGCATGCTTAAGAGTTATTGCCTGTTTATTCGTTTTGGCCATATCTTCTGATCGTTTGTTCGTTCGTTCGTTTGTTTGTTTATTTTTTTTAATCGGATCTCACGTTTGAATCATCTACTCTCTGACGTTTCTGAATGTTCTGTATTTCTTGTAAGAACTACGAATGGATCGTCATCAAGATTTGATTCTATACCGTATTTCAAAACAATAGATGTAGTCTTATGAAAAACCTAGAATTTTGTAGTCTATTGTCCTGAAGAATACTATTCAATCTTGTTTAAATATCCATATGCATCTATATTCTCAATATCCTATAAGCAGGGAAAATCGGAGTAAGACTACCCTGCTCAAAGATCCCATTGAACCGATTGATTCTCATGGATTCCGCACGGAAAAAAAATGTTGAGCTATATCAGCTAGATTTTAGCTATCATAGCTAGATATTTCGCTGCAGCAGCTAAACTTCAGCTGTACCAGCTAAACATTTTTTCCCGTGCGATGCAGAAAACCGATTGAGAATCAATTTTTAATGGGGCTGAATGGTTTCTGCATCGGAATCAATGAGAATCATTCGGTTGAATGAGATTCTTAAAGCAAGGTAGTGATTTAAAGAAGAATATAGTAGACAAATACAGTTGACATTGTTCATATACAACCCAAGCGGCACACGCATGTTTCAGATATGATATGAACATGCTTTGAATAGATGCTGATCCATACGATACTGTATGCATCATAATTCCTCCCGGTGCTGCTTGAGAATGCAAATGGTCCGAAGAACTAATTATTGAAACTCTTCATTTTTATACTGTTTTATAGTAAAAATAATTCCGAATATATTCAGTAAGTATGCATAAATTTATTAGATTATTAACACAGGACAAAATAAGAAATTTGTATTCCTAGTGCCCGAAATCTGGGAACTGATTTAGAGTGGTTTTGATATATTTAATGCAAAACCAATGTCAGATCTCTTGAATTAACTCAATTTTTATCATCTGTTATACACAATTTTTGCATGAGAAATTATAAAAATTGAGCTGATCCAGTATATCTGATATTGTTTTCATATTCAGTACTCCAGAATTACTCTGAATCAGTTCTTAAACCTCAGGCACCAGAATGGCTATTGACCAGTGTAATTTACAAGGCAAGATTGATTATATTCTCGAATAAGGTTTCAATTTTTTTTTCTATAAGAATTCCAAATTTACTCGCAAAGTGGTAAGCAACAAAAAAAATGTTGAATCAACATCTTTCATAGTTCATCGTAGATTTATAATAAACCACACAGGACACCTACGTCGCCTCTCCATAGAATTCAGGGAGAAGAAAGAGATCGGTGAATACAGCGTGGTACGACGGAGAGGCAACGGAGAAATGTCCATCCGAAAGAATGGTCCGGACGTTTCTCCGTCGCCTCTCCGCTGCTCCTCCCTTCCTTCTCCCTTAATTCTATGGAGATGCGACGTAATTCACCGGCGATTGTCCTGTATGGGAACTTGCATAAAGAATGAAAGTTGCATGAGTGCCGTCCAAAATTCCCCCAGCTCATACCTCAGATTCTCTAGAAACCTGAGGAACCCTACATGAAAATGAATGGGTACCAATGAGTTCCTGAGGATCCTCGTAGAGGTTCCTATGTAACCCACTGGGACTTCTGTAAGTGAAGAGTCGTAAATTTTCAGAGGATTCCAATCCTCAACAATCGTACTATCTATTAACGAGAGAGATGATGATCCAATCGTGAACCATGCACCATGTTTCACGCGAATTTTATGTGATATCGTTAGAATGAAAACCCCTATCCAATCAAACAACAACTCCTCATATTTATTATAATAATCCCACAATAGTTGCACAGGCGTTTAGATATATATCAATTATTGCTCGAAGTGTTATGTTTCTTGTATCTACTTCGGATATTTGAATGTGATTAAAACGAACTTCATGATAAGGTCATGCTTTGTGTCTATGTTTCCTCACGGCATTTCGAAAACGTCCCGCACGTCCTTTTATCACTTGAATTGATAGACATGAAGAGTATTTAAAGGAGAAATTCATGCGATGGGGCGTATATTTTTCCAAAAAAATGTATAACCCATTCCGCTCAGCAAAGCAAACCAGGTAAAAACTTACCATGGACGTTAGGCTAGCGCAAGGCTCACCAAGATGGACCGAGCCTAGGTTACCAAGCATGATGCAACCCTGAAATGATGACAACATTTCAGCCTCAGCCCAATAGTTCCTACAATCAAGACCCAATATTGTGGAGAGGGCTGCAATAGCATTCGCCATCAATGAAAACTAATAAAAAAATTGTTTCGGCAGGGAAAAGCTGATGCTGTTTCAATATTGCAGCAGTGTTGCGTCTATACCACGCCGACGGTCACTTTTATTATTCATTGTAGTTGAAGATGAAAAAAAAACATCAATTCTATAATCCCGATATGAAAAAAATGAGTGTCGGAGAAATCCCGAGAAATTCTACAAATAACTAATGGATGATGCAAATCCGGTGGTCCTGGTAGCATTGAAATAGATGCATCCTAGAACAGATGAAGAATTCTTCCTGTCATGGAATCTTCAGAGGAGACTGATTTATTCATTGAATGCTTGGTTTGTCACTCGCGAGAAACGAACAACACCCTGGTGAGAGTTATTGCAATTTGCTGCTTCGAAAAGGAGTTTCACCCTGAGCCCAGCTACCGCCCAAGCTACCATCCACTTGTTAGTGCAACATGAAAACCCACTGTCATTCAGGGTTGCCCAATGCTTGGAGCAGGGTCCCGCCATGCGCTAAAGAAGATGTTTGAAATCAATATTGGTACAAATATTGGTACAATATTTATATCATTGTCAATCACTCTTGTCTCAACGTAGATTGCCCAGCATTGGCTGTCAGCCTTGCGCACAGCTATATTGTATTGTCGGTATTGGCGGAGCCTGAAGGTTGTTATACAAGAATATTATAATCCTTACTCGGGGCAAACTTCTATTTCCGATCAAACATGGAAAGTCGAACCCTATTGAAAATTCCAAGCAAATCTGCATGAAAATCTGCAGATCCTGGAGCAAAAACCGGGCAGGAACTTATCCGATCCTACCCGCACTTGGGGAAAAAGGATTCGTTGACTCAAATGAGATTTGTTTACAGTAAATAAATCGTATATTTGGATACGAGCAAAGAAATATTTACTAATATTCATTTTATCACATAGTTGTTGAATACACCACATATTTCTTTGAGTCAACTTCATACCGACTATGATTCGATAGATCTGAATTTGACAAGAGTTCATATTCATTTACATTAACTCCAATCAATTTGAATCAAATGAATGATTCGGTTATAGTTAATAAATATGAATTTCTTGACTCAACACAATGTTTGGTTATGATCAATATGTCTTATTTGTATGAAATGATACTTCTTGAAAATGCTCAACCAAATGCGTTGATTTGTCAGAAGGAAACCTTTTTCTCAGTGCGGTTCCGCTCGGTTTTTGCCCCAAGGTCTGTTAGTTTTCAACAGGGATTAGAAGTAAAAGAGTATAGTATTGATCAAGAACCCGGGAAAAAAAAATTCTAGGTAGGTCTCATCAGATCTAAATTTTGGCGAAAATCTCTACAAATCTGTTCATATCTACTTACATCTAAACATTCCAAATTAGGCAACAATCTTTGGAGTTCTCTGATATCCACTCACTCCCAGAAATTCCAATTCTGCGAGAAATTCAAAAAATATAGGAAAATTCCAAAAGATTTCTGGAGATCTCTGTGAATTTCCGTACATTTTTTTTGCCAAAATTGAAATCTGGAGATATCTACGTATATCTCAAGAGAATTACCTAGATTTCAGTATTCTCGGGAATGGTGTTCTCATAGGTCCATAAATAAATGCAGGAGTCAAGAAACACATTGGAGAAGTCCGGAGAAATATCACTGACAGAATGAACCCAGACTTAGAGGAATACATCGTCAAACAGTTGCTTCGACATTTCTATAATATTCTGAGAACACACTCAAAGAGGAGGAATTTGGAGGTTAAGTACTCTCTAAATTTCTTGGAGAGGAAAATTCACCCTCAAAAAGTGAAAATACTGGGAGTTCAACAAAACTGAGATTCCACTCCGAAAGAGTGAATTTCCACTCCCTAAAAGTGAAAACTCTCGCTCTCAGAGTGAAGTTTTTACTCGTTTTGAGGACTGGAATTCCATTGTTTTATAAGAGAACGGCCAACGACCCCTTGCGGTTGACAGCATAATTCCAACACCAGACGTCAAAAATAAACAATTCAAAAAGATTATTAAATTATAGTAGAATAATGTGGTAGCATTTGAAAATTTTGATCAGAAAACAAATGGCGAGCATCGAAAAAAAATGGAATTTTTTACTAAAATTTTACAGTGGATTGTGAATAAAAAAAAGAGTAATTCAAAAAACACTGCACGATGCCTACGATAGGATGCATTTTTTTCAAGAGAATCCATTTCGAATCAAGCCAATCGGATGAAATTTGATTGAGTTATGCCGTCAACCAGTTCAAAAAACATAATTTTGAGCAAAACACGTCCGAAGTTTGAAAAGTGGAAAATCGAGCGATGCAAGCTAAATATTAATATAAAACATATACACATACACATATAGTATACACATTATATGTATATCTTTTTACAGTCTTATGACCCCTTATTACATATTCGAATAGAAAAATTTGTTTGCAGGTATGCGATTCATCGAATAATCTATTCCCTTTTAACTCTCATAATATCTTTACGAATGATCATTCCAATAATTCGAACAATTTTTCCGATTACAGTTATGAGAGTTTATAATTATTGCTTGTTTATTGCTCACAAAAATTAACATTCCGGCTAGCTTATCCCCGTCCAGTATCTTCGTCTCCGAAGGTTTTGTCAGGCTCGTTGCTTTGGATATGATGAAATTTATTGAATGTATTTATTATTTTTATGCAATATAATGTTTGGAATAATCGGACTGTCAAGATCGATTGTTCTTGCATGTAATTTTTGTTCATATTATATCCAAATGGAATGTTTTCAATTGCATTTCGTTAAACTTTGTGCATATGTATTGAATGGTGAATCTTTACTCGTTATTTGAAATTCAATACACCGAGAGAAATTAATCATTCAAAATTACTGGTTTTTGTCATCAAATGAGGGACATACTTGACATGAGGTTACAAATTAATTAGAAATACCAGTAATTTCACAACGTTGATTTATCGAACATGATTGTGATCACGAGACTGGCTTCTTTTCCTGAAGCCACAGAACATTCTTGAAAATGTTATAGTTTTCAATGGAGAGTTTTTATTTTTCAAATTGTGCCATAAGAAATTACTGTATTTGAACTCGAATTCTCCCTGGTTTCAATTTTCAGACTCCGCAATATGAAAAATTAACGGTTTTTCTCATCAATTTGTGATCTCAAGGCGAGTACATAAAATTGTTATGTCAAGGATATCTCCGGTCTAATGAGAAAACCAGTGATTTTGTTGAATGATTTTCTCTCAGTGTAGTCATGGCTGTTTTTTTTTCATGGCATGACATAGCAAATCATTGAAATTCGTTGGGAGAATTTTCATTCTACGTTTTATACTTTTTTTGAATTCATATATGAACCCAGTAAACATTGGAAATTTTTCAATATCTTTGAAATGATCAGATCTCCCACACAGCAGCACAGTTCCAGAAGAATTCACATAGAATTCTTCAAGAATTCTTCTGAGACTGTTGTGCTGTGAGGGTTTGATGAACAAATTTTTGTACATGTCAAATGCATAACCAAAAGCAATGCGTGAAACAGAAAACTTTCAGTCTTTACTGGAAAAAGTCAAGTGAATTTTGATATCTGAGAATCATAGATTTTTTTATTAAAATACAAAAACTTGACATTCGTTATTGAATCTCCTCCAAGAACGTGCACGTTTTCTCTTGTAAGAGTATTAATAATCTACATAAAAGTATTTCAATATAATATATTATCTTTATCATGTTTTCATTTTTTTGAATGAACCCGTATCAGTATTTATCAAGTTCCTGAAACATCCATTTAAATTTATAGTTTGGAAATACAAAATTTTCGTTGTGGAAATTCTGTTTGTTATCTACTAAAAATACTTGAAATGAGTGATTCCTTATTTCAAACAAATTTGGTTGGTAGCAATCTATGTATTGTACAGACCCAGATAGACAAATATCTCAATAATGCCATCATAATGGTAAGACATACACGTTAAGAAATGTTCGTATCATCTCGCCAAAGTGTTTTCGCATAGAACATTGTTATTCGAGCCAAACCGATGTCAAAACATGATTTTTACATTTTATGCATATGCATCATCTCAAGAGGATCGAAAACCATAATAATATGTTCACGGCACGCAATATTTCAAAATATTCATGTTTTTCTATCTGGGTCTGTTTTCTATAAAGGTACGTAATCATCATTGTTTGCGACTGAATTTTAGTTCAGTGTTATGTAAATATATACTGAATGATTCCAACTCATTAAGAATATGATTCTTTCCTACTTTTCAAGAATCTTTCTTCATTCATGTTCGAATTGTAACATGCTGTGATGGATAATTGAATAAACATAGGGAATAAATTTCAACACATTTCCTGATGGCAGTGCCTACCCTCATTAGAGAGAAAGATTGATTCCAACTAAATCCCGGTGATCAGTGGAAATGGTGGTATTTTATTCAATCGAATGACTAAGATCTGAGACTGCTATTTTTGAATGAACTCCAACGTGTGTTGTAATAACGATGAGTCTCAATGGGGAAGAATCTCAGTGAGAGGAAAATGACGTAATTGGGACATTCGTGGTCCCGATAACTTGAAATCTGGTGCTATCTGGTGTGACGTCCAGAAAAAGTGATTCAAACCGAAACCAACTACATTTTTTAGGTTAGAAAAACCAAAATGTTTTCTTGCTATAAAAACCAGAATATGTTGTTAATTTTGGACGTCAGAATTACATTTCCTGTTATATTTCAACCAGGTCGTTTGGTCTTCCAGTGCAGAAGTCATGAGATGATATGCAGGAGATTAGACAGCATGGACATTTGATTCAATAGGTATTTCCACGATTTGGATGTAATTCTATTGATAAGTTTCTGTGAGCATTTGAATATAATGTGGATGGAATCAAAGGCCTGATTGCTAGTTGATTTGATGGGATTCTATTTGCATTTTGACAATTACATACGATGTATTGAATGGATGGATGTTCGATGAAATTGACACAATCATCTCATGGAATGCGATAACCATTCTCATGATTCGCTCACGAGTTTCCATACATATAAGAAAGATATGTTTCAATGGAATTCGAAAGAAAGAGTCTGAATCCAATTAGTTCTCATAATTCGGATCAACATTGACAACACTGACAGAAAAATGACCTGGTTGAAATATTCGTGGTCGCAATAATTTGAAATCTGGTTCGATTCACCAGGAAATGTGGTTGTAATGTCCAGAAACAGTGGTTGAAGCAAAAATTAAGTGCTTCTTTCAAATTAGGAAAACCAAATTCTTTTCTTGGTGTGATAACCAGAATATGCAGTTAATTTTGGCTTCAACCACTTTTTCTGGACATCACAATCACATTTTCTGGTGAATCGAACCAGATTTCGAGTTATTGCGACCACGAATGTCTCAACCAGGTCGTTTTTCTGTCAGTGTAATAAACTTCTGTGACCGTTTTGAAAGAAACGCCGACAGGAAAACGACCTGGTTGGAACATTCGTGGTCGCAATATGCTTTGACATTCAGGAAGAGTAGTTGGAGCCGAATATGAGCATTTTGCAGGTTAGCAAAACCTAATTTTTTCCTTGGTACAATATCCATTTTGGCCCATTTTGGTTCATTTTGGCTCGAACTATTCTATTCAGTTACGGCAGTTATCTTCACAGTAAAAAGTAAAACTTACTCTCAACCTTGATATCGGCTTATTTCAAGATGCAGCCAAAACTAGCCCTATTTCAGCTGAAAGTGAGCATCCAAAACAGATGCTGACACAATGGAAAAGATTGAATTTCAGTGAAGTTTTCAAGTAAGATCCAGCCACTTTCAGTCAGACTTTTTGCAGTGTTCCTTCCAATCATCCTTACTTCACACGGGAAAAAAATTTAGCTGCAGCTGCCAAGTGGCTAGCGCGGAAACGGGGAGCCATTAAATTAGCTCCTGTAGCTAAATTTTAGTTATGACTGAAAAAATTGCATTTGTAGGTAATTTTTGTTGCTGTAAAAGCTGGAATTTGGCTGTAGGAGCTAATCCAATGGTTGTCCGTGTCCATACTAGCTATTTGGCTGCTGTACACTAAGAAAAAAATTAGCTTAATCATGAGAACATATTTTCTTGTTCCAAGAATGTATATTTTTTCTTATTTCAAGAAAATGTGTGTACTTGGGATGAGCAAATTGTCTCCATATGAAGCTGTATAGATTCAAAGTGAATCAGTAATTTCTCCTTCCAGAGAAAGTTTTATTGAATCAAGAAAATATCGGATTGGACTCGGTCAATCCAATATTTTCTTGCTTTCAGATGTTTTTTTCTCTCAGTGTAGATCAATTATTTTCTGCGTGCATTCTCGTTCCAATGTGATTCCAAAAGAAAGGAGAGGAGAGAGGAAAATAGAGGAGGAGAGTTTCAAAGGGAAGCGTCAAGCATCCTTCGAACATGGTTCAACCCTTCGTAAATACCCTGGGAAGTAAAAACTTATGGCCCAACAATCAGAATATAAATTCTGAATCAATAAAGCTCAAAATCAAGAAGTTAAGATTTTCTTTATAAGGACAAAAAAACTTGAGTTTTCTTTGTAACTTTTCAAAATTCATAAATTTTTCTCAACACCAAATACATGATATTTTTATCTCAAAATTATTCATTTTTCAATTACTGGGCAGTTGATAATTCCCAAAATACAGCTATTTCAAAACTGGGTACCTACGAAGGATGAAAGAATCAAGCTGGTCCGGAAAAACGCATAAAAATATGTTACATACACAACATTCTTGCAGGAGATAATTGTTTTTTCATAAAATGATAGGGCCATCAATCAAAAAATCAGGACTGATTTTATCGTGAGATGAATAACTCCATGACCCAATTTCAATACAACAAATGCAGAAAAAATCACACAGCAATAGAAACTAGTAGAGAGAGTGTAAACTTCGACCCCTGTTCAAAGACAACCAGTTATACAGTACCCATTCCCTTCACAAGGTTGAAACGAGTTCATTAGAACTACAATCTGACGGAGCTGCAAAGAAATCAAAGACAAAAACAGGAAATAAAACGATGATTTGCCAAATTTTACTGTACGTTCGATAAAATTCAACGTTTAGTGTTTAAAAATTCAGTACTACTTATGATTTTCACTACAGTATCCGTAATCTTTCGTATTTTCATGTATGAATCTACATGTTTCATGATTCTTTTACTCAATTTCATTGAAACTCGTTCTCATGAGTTAAAACACTTATGAACGAATCATTGATGTACCTGTTCCGTTCCATTGAGATAATCATGTCGATTTCGTCGAATATCTCGAACATATGTATGAACACATATTTATTCTCATCAAGTTTAATCGTTCTTCTCCGCGTTCAGGACATGGTACGTAATTGCGAGAATTCAGGTGAAATCCCATTAAATTAATTATTAATTGAGTCTATCAGTTCATTCAAGTTATATCCAAATGATCGCTGAAGCTCATCAATCAAGTTTGATTTGAAACCGGAAAGTTTCACACTGAAGCTTTACACTGTAAAAAATGTCTTGTTGAAAATTCCTGGATGGACAGAATGGTGAAATTCGGACTGGTGTGACCTTGAAGCGATCCGCTTCAGACTTCTCAGGCCCTTATCAAGCCAGAATTCGAGTAGTCCAAGATGAGTTTCTGATGGGTAACAAAATCCTGGGTGGGAATCACATGGGGAGTTTACATGGGAATTTCGTCATGAAAAGAGTTACATAGTTACAAGTTAATCAGAAACTCATGGCATTTGGTAGGAAAAGGGTTAAAAAAGCATTGAAGGGAGTAAATAACACAGAAGGTCAAAGAAAAGGGTATGTACCTCATTTTAATCCATTTAAAACACGATACGGAACAAAAATGGCGGGATTGCGCATCTTTGTTCGATGAATCGAACTGATTTTGTGCCAACGCTCATTCCAGTATGTTACAGCGTCCAATGATTATATCCCTGCTTAGATTCTTTCGTTATCATGTTCTCTTGATATTGCATCTTTCAACAATTCTTTGAATGTCATCGAATCAACTTAGTCAGTAATCAATTCCCGCGATAATGTTCCTTGAAACTCACAGCTCGTACTTTTGAGAACCTTATATTTTCAATAATCCTCTGAATCGGTATATTATTGACTGATTCGTTCCAATTCTCATTCATTATTTATTGATTCATTGTACTACTAACTGGAACTGAGTGTAGCGAATCAGGACTGAAATAGTGCACTGCATAATATTCCAAATGAGTTTTATTCAATCTCATTCATTGTCACTTCGTAGTAATAGTAGTCTCATTCATATCGAATCTCATTACCAAGTGGGTTTCATTATTTTAGATCAAATACCAATCCTTCCGTTGATTTCCATATCAATTCTCAGTCACAAACATCCCAAGCGTGTACACATGTTGATCCGATACCGCGTCAATCTCCCGATTACGGCCCGCTATCGGATCGATGTCGGACCAACATTTGATATCTTTAATTGTCTGTATTCCATTCGTCACTTAATCCTGAGCTGATTACGAAAGCAATTATCAAATCCTAAAATTCCGAGTGAAATTCTAAATACTCAAAGCGTGGGTACGTATAAACCCCATTGCATCCAATTGAATTCCTTTTCTCCATTCTCCTATTTCTTGAATGTCACTTATTGTCTCTGGTATTAGGCCAGATTCAACCCGATCGGACCGATTCATATCAATAGGGCTCCGCACTTTACTGACCATTATTTTTTTCATCCCTAACTTGGAAATATTACGTGGTTTTGCTTCCCCGGTGGTACTTTGAGGGCCAGAAAAACACACCAAAAAAATTTCATTGCATAAAGTCCTATTTTTCTCTTCGTAAGCCAGGGACATTGAAAGTTTGCGGCTATAACTGCTCTCGATTCCTGATCATTTTTACCATTAGCGATCATGAAGAAACCACACTCCACTCACTCTTCCTATCGCTGATGGTGAAAATTATCAGGAATCGAGAGCAGTTATAGTCGAAATTTTTGAATGTCCCTGGCTTACGAAGAAAAACAGTACTGTATGCGATGAAGTCTTTCTCAGTGTGTCGGAAATCGGGCATTGCGGGGGCTGAGGCCGGCCCTGTACTAGATCCAATTGGATACGATCGAATCCAATCACTTTTCCTGCGGGTATTACTATTGAATGTGACCACATTCGATTGAAGGTCAATCGAGCTATCAAACTATCTTCAGCTATCGAGACTCTCAAGTACAGTACAATCTCTCAAAAAGGTCGCTCCTCCTCTTCCTTTAACGCAAAATGAAAACCTTTCACAGTGAAAAATAAAACCTGGTTCCATCATTAACTGATTTCAAAATGCGAAAACAAAAGCCGACACTATGGAAAAGACTGAATTTCAGTCAAGTTTTCAAGTAAGATACAGCCACATTCGGTCAGACTTTCTACAGTACACTGTAAACTGAAGTGTGTTCTTGTAATCAATTTTAACACAATTCAGTTTGCAGTGTATTCGAGCCAGGAAGAAGTTGAGCGGATATTCGAGAGATTATGCTGTACTTTCAATTTCATTCAGTGGGATTCAATCAGAATCAATCATTCCCTTTAATCAGCTTGAGAAAAGAATGAAGTGGATTTCCCTTTGAATCTATCAAATCCCATTTAATACACTCTCCAGACCTCTTCCAGCTGAGTGTTTTCTTAGGAAATGAATCCAAACTTCAAAATGTACACACGAAATAATCCACGTCTCTTGAAAATTCCAAGGAATCATATTCTTTATTCTCCGAAGCGTTATCTGCAAAAGCTACTTCACAAGTGTTTCACTCAATTCACTCTCAAACGTTCCTTGAAAACGGACATGGCATGGAAATTTGTATTTTATTCGAACAATGTTGAAGAATGCGTATGATGTACCATGTATAAAATTTCCATCAAACTCTCATCAGACTTTTTCGATCTCGTATATCCGTCTCGATATCTCGATATATCGAGTTCGAATGTTATAATTTGAATAAAATTTGCAAAAGAATGTCTGGACTTCTTTGAGATACGAATACGAAAAAGTCATCGAATCGACAAAGCTCCGAATTGGAAACAAAATTTCCTTCGCAACCTCCTAAGTGAATTTTGTAACCTTTGACAACATGATTTCAGGAAGTGGAGGTATTATGAGCCATCCAGGTTCCCAAGACGATGGAGAATACGAAGTCATAATCGTGGATGAGAATAATTCTTCGATATTAGCCGATCACGATGTTACGTCGTCCGGTCCCCCATCAACGAAGGTAAGTAAACGTATCGTGATCTGTTTTGCGACAACAATACTTCATCGTCGTTCAGGAATCCCCCGAATGAGGAATGGATGTATTTTTGGTATTGAAAAACAATTAAACACCTCTCGATTCAAAAGAAGTGTAAATTGGGATTAAAATAACTCGGTACTCTCAGGTAAAATCTTGTAGCTTTTTCTTTTTCTCGCTAAATATATTGAATCAAAGAGAAAGAGACTATTTCAAATACTCTTCCAAGTTATGACGATTTTATACATGAGATTGCATGTTCCTTTCTTTCCTGGATTTCTAATACATTATTGATGTCTACTACGAATACTTCGGACTTCGGATTGGGCTTGATTATTCTTTCTCTTGAATAATTTTACTCAAAATCACATGAATCTCCATTCTTATATATTTAATAAAAAAAATACGAGAAAAATTCTTCCTTTAATGAATAAACTATAAATCAATATTCTGAACAAAACGAGTAAATGGAAAATCGTAGTAGTAGTGTCGGTAGCAGTAGCATTGTCTTCTTCACAACACTTGTTCAATGTTTCTCTCATTAATTACCTTGAACCTTGCTTGTACGTGATTTTATTCTAATTCCACGTAACCCATAATCTGTGATTGTTTCTCAATCGAATAATATAAAACCGGTTTTGATGGAAAAAGAATTCCTATACCAACCTCGGTGAACAAATTTATCGTAATAAATACCTCATTGTGACCTTTTTCCCTTGGTTCACACGTTTATATTAATAAACTGAGAATGTTCGGATTACTATATTTGAAACCCATTCCTTTCATGGTTGATTTTTATCTATTCTTTCATAAGTTATTAGATAAGCACGTTGCATTCGATGGACATATTGATTTTCTAAGTTCCCTGAATATGAAGAAATATACTCTTCGAAAAACTATGTGATGTGAAAACCATCCGTTGGAAAAAATTCCTTTCGTTTGTGGATTGAATCATCGTTTTCCTTTCTTTTCAATAAGAAAAAAAGAGATTTGAAAAGTTTTTAATATGTTCTCGTCTTTTCAAACTGTTGATACATGGTTTAGCAATTGAGTTTTTATTTTCAATTTCGTTTCGTACTAATCCTTTGATTTGTTGAAGTTATAAATAATCTCACTGTAGTTGAAAGTATTTATGATCTACAGCATGTAATGTTAAATATTACTCTATCGGTGCACCATGCATTCAGTAGTTTCTATCTCTTATCGAGTAAACTGTTTCCTTTAGATCTTAATACTAATTTATTGTGTGCACAAAATCTTCTCTCAAATCTAAAGTTGTCCTGATCTAACGCATATAAAAAATATTATCTTTTATAAAATAATATCTCTTCTTATTTTCTTTTTAAATCGTATAAAGAAGAAATTCTGATGAATCTTTTTGTTGACCCAGTATCAAGTTTCTTTGAATAACCACTACTCTGGTGAACTTTATCCATTGGACAGTAATCACTTCACTCTTGAGCCAAAAAAACATTCAAAATGGTTTTTACCAGCACAGCCTTGATGGGTCATTGAATTAATTTTGAACACCAGAATCTAGTCAAACTGATGTGCAAAATCTCAAAAATTGGTCTAGAACGTCTGTGCATGTCCATTTCTTTCAAAATTTCTTGGTGTCCCTCATTATTTCTCTCAGTGCGAATGAAGTTTATAAAATGTCTATCTGGATCTTATTCGGATTCTATCCGGTTATTTTAAGCAATGATAGAAAGAACGTGGGCGAATTAATTGCTGGAAAGTTCAGGACAAACAAAGGACCTGACAAAAATCAACCTAAACTCAAATTAAGCTGACTAGGAACATTGAGTCCCGTGGATCTCGGGTCAGTTTGATTTTTGGACATCCATCACTGTAAAAAGGAAGTCTTAATCTGTTTGCATCTTAATTTCAGACAATGCTTTTTCCATTGTGTCGGCGATTGTTTTTTCGACTCAATTTGTTTGCATCATAGATTCAGCCATGAAATGAGTTGAATTGAAGACTTTCTTCTTACAGTGATGAGCATGCATGAACACGTTTTGAAAATCATAAATTCTATTCAGAATACAAAGGTAACAAACACTAGTCTTTTTAGGAATCAATTTGGATATCATGAATAGAATCTTTCACAGATTGAGAATTTCTACTGGATACGGACAACCATGCGATTATGAAAGTAACAGAACTGGACAGGACAGCACTCAGAGAAAAAAGTTGCTGAAACAGCAAACATCGGAAATGTCCTTTGCTGATATGACAAAACTTGTTGCTGAATTAGCCAAAAATTTGCTATCACAGAGAAAATCTTGCTCTTTTAACAAGCGCTTGCCATTCAGCAATCCGGAATTTTAGATATACAGAAGGCCAGAAAATTTCGCTGAATTAGCAAATATCTTGCTGAAATAGCAATATTTTTGCTGTAACAGCAAACGTTTTCCTAATTTAGCTAAGCAGATTTTTCGGAATTGCGTTTTCAGCAAAAATTTGTCTCTGCGTGAAGGATTGGACATTGGTTTTCAAGGCACAGAAAGGAGAGAATGGTAAATTTTATTACCATTCTCTTCTTTCCGCGGGGAGGCTCACAATTTGAAACGAATGGACAAACTTTTCCTGTCCCAATCATGCCCTGAACACGTTCCCTCGTACATTTTCTCTCATTCCAGAACTTATCCAATGAACCTGTTGAATAATATTCCAATATTCTCATTTTTTTAAATAAATAAAACAAAACTCAAGCTCATTTGAAAATGTAGCCTACAGACGGAACAGTATATCTCTGATTTTTCTTATTGCTTTGATTAACAAATAACAAATTCATACCGTTTCATTAATTAGCACACAAAAAAAAAGAACAAACCCAAGTAGCAACCAAACGTTGTATATGTACTATGAACGTGCATAGTATATATACAGCATTCTGATGCTACTAGGGAATATATACCGTACACCAGAGTTCTTCTTTATAATATCAGAATCCAAACAGATTACATAAGAATTTCTTCTGTAAATACTTCTCGATACTTCACTTCTTTATTTACTTATAATTTGTTGTGCGCATGCATAATGAGAAGAGAAAAAGAACTACTTCCACTACCGTATTCATTTCATCGTTAACTTCGTCTGCTTGCATTGCTATGCGTACTAACTCTGCTGGTTCTAAAGGGAGGTCATAGTGGTGTACCTCGGTCAAGGACTATTCTCGAGGATTACACCTTGTCAGAATCACGGCTTGGCTCTTCAACAAGGTCCGAATCGCTACCGAGAATTCTTAAGGTAAAAATGATTGAAAAATGAACCGAAACAAAACAATTCGGTCAAAATACAATTGACCAAAGGTGGTATATAATCGAGGGTATGACAGAAATGATTAATAAATTTCTCTATAGATTTCTCGAAACAATTACCATAAAATCAATATATAAAATCGAAACTTGCACACTCTATCGAGAGCAGTTCGTTACAGTTGAAAGATTGAAAAATTAACATTTGGAAAACCAGCACGGTGCACATATTATATAAAGCATCGTACAATCACATGGATAAAAAATCTTTAGCGGCAAAGAAATTTGTCCTGCGATTCGTATAGCGACGAACGAGGTTTCCTGGTCCTCGTGTATAGATATTTTCGTAGAAAGATGAGTTATCTATACATCTCTATTTTAGATTTTGTGCAAGGCTTTCTCTACTTTGTTCTACTCTAACACAATAGATTATTGCATATAATCGACGTATAAGTATGTGCATGTTATAAAGTACGACTATAGTATTATGTGATAGATTATATTTTATGTGTTTTATCAGTGATTGTCTTCAAGATATCTAGTCAATTAATATATACGAGATAAATCATTAGTTTCTGTGACAATTAGTTTGAGATTTTTATGTGAGAGTGTGATTGTGTAATAGACGATCCATTCATTGACGGGAGGTCAAGTCAATACATAAAATAACATAAATGGGAAATTTAAATGGAAAACAAAGGATTGTATTGATCATCTAAAAATGTAAGTTTCTGAAAATTTTATGATATATTTTGAAAACTTTAACAGAGTAATGACTCCAGCGAGGATGCCATACATCGTAGCAATATTACGGCTGATCCGAGTCCATCGGAAATAACAACGGATATCGACAACAAACACAATTCTTCGGAAGAAGCTTGGACTGATGTGAATTTGAACGAAGATGGAGATACTATGCCAGTTACCAATCCCAGAGATGATCCCAGGAATATCCACAACATCGCTCATTCGCGTGGTAAGTTTAATTAATTATTTGTCAACAGATTTACTTTCGTGGAGAGGGGATGAAATGTTGATTAAATAAAATACATCATATTCCACAGGTGAACTGCAGGATAGCGAAGGTAACGTGTTGGAACAGGATATGTTGGGCAATGCCGAGCGTGGAGAAAAACCATCCGCTGAAATATCCGTGGTCCGTGTACCAGACAGGCTTGTGGTGACAGCTGCATCGCCACGACCCGATGATTTACCGATCAAAGGTCTTGTCGATCATTTGCCAGTACCAACGCCTTCGCGCGAGGCGTCGCTCACGCAAAAACTGGAAATGGCACTGGGCTCGGTCTGTCCTCTTCTGCGTGAAATAATGGTTGATTTTGCGCCCTTCCTATCAAAAACCCTCGTTGGTTCGCATGGTCAGGAATTATTAATGGAAGGAAAAGGTACGAGCTGCAAGGGTATGTCGATCGATCGATCATCATCTCGATGTGCGTGTTTGTATTTCAACTCTAAATGAAATCTTCCAACGTGAGGAATTATTATTTTCGTTCTTTTTTCTGTTTTTCCACTTCTTTTCGTTTGAAAAAACAAAAACAAAATAAACTTGTGAGCTGTTCAATACTTTGCCCACTGCATACAAATTATTTTTATTTATACTGAACACAAAGTGTGAGAAGAATCGTTGAATTTATGCAATACCGACACTAATAGGAATTCATCGTGTTCATACATTCATATATTGTTTTTATTGAAATAAATGAAAAACGGGGAAATGAAGATTTGCATCAGAGTGATACGGGCATAAATATATATATATATGTATATATATACACTTCCCGCCTTTCAACAACGTTTAAACCCATTGTATGAACCAAAGTGAAATATTCCGCCAAACTAATCTCATCTTCTTCCAAAATACGTGACTTCATTGCCTATTCCATTAGTTAGACGGCCAAACATTTAATTGTGAAAAGATTTCAAAGAGACATACACGAAATTCTCAATGACTCCATCAACTACCCAATGGCTATCATATATTTCCCCTAATAGCTTGTTTAGTATTCGTCGTACGAAACCCATGGCGCTTCGCAAACATTTGAAATTCATAAAACATCGTGAATGGCGATCGTGCGTAATTTTTAAACACCTTATTTTTATTTTTAAACATCATTCCAGACCGTGGAATGGTGCATATTCATTGGATCATCAGTGATAGTTGATTTTCAAAGAAAAAAATCTGGTTGTGGTGGTTTAAAATTGATTGTTTATTTATTCATATTTATAAGTCAATTGATTATCAGTCTCGCGGATCAAGGCGCGGATGTGAGATGAATTGTGGATTTTTTGAAAAACATACTGATAATGAGGATATTAATTACATTCCCCTGATAATAAAAAATAATTGATTGATTGACTAATCATATTTTCATCTTATACGCGTGGAAAACATTGAACGGTAGTCAACGTAGTATGATTCAGCATCAAGTGCATAGATTATCAAAGATTTTGCATTTAATTGAAAACTTACTCAATGAATACCCCTTGCAACGGAATTCTATCTAAAATTCAAATGTAATCAGTTCTTCTTAACAATGAGATCTGTAATCAAACGAATGAGTAAAACACGAATTATATCAAGTTAAAAAATTCTCGAATGGACGGGATTCTCAAATTCGCATACGGACTCAGATTTCCGCCTGGACCCTCACTGGGCTCATCTCACCCTCCAGACCTTCGCTTGAAATCACTCGGGTTTCTGTTTGAGACTGGAACACGAATCCTGAATGGGAATTCGAGTGGTGCCGCGCGGAAATCTGGATTCGCTTATGAATGTGGAAACCTTGGTTATCTGAAACCTTTCATCTGGGGAATAAAAACAAACCTTGTGTTCGAAAACCAAGGAATATTCTTACATGAACGGTTTTCACGACGAGGTAGAAAGAAATGTAAGAAAGATGGCACAGCAGACAGAGGGTGTCACAAGACAATAAAATAGTTTGAGTATTCAGAGTAATAAATTCTCAACCCTTGAAATGAAATGAACGTTTGCTTTGGATTCCTCTTAAATCACACTTTATTGCACATTCAACACTTGAATGAATATGAAGTTGAGAAAAAAGAACGCGTTATCTTGAATTTAGTGATTTTCGAAGCGGAATGTTTTACTAATCGAGATTAGAAGAATTCTGAATAGCACTGAATGAAACTTGATGATCATCGATTATTTTAGAGATTCTGTATCATACTTGTGTAATTCGGTATTAATTGAAATTTCATTTTCCTACTCTATCCAGTTTGTTTCATTTGAGTTAGATGTTTCATTTTACAGTATAGTCTCGATCATCCAATGTTATGTGAACTTATTTGAAATTTGAGAACAGCAAACCTTCAAATCAAGGAGATTCAAATGATTTGGTCCAGAACCGTTTACCGACTCTTGCTGACTTCAGACTAATAATGATTTATGCTACAGGAGACGTTTGATTTTCAATTGGATGATCGGGACTTCACTCTCTCTCCGCTTATGAATTCACACTGTCTTCCAGTGGGAATGAAGCATATATAAAACGCACACAGCACCGTAAATGACTTGCATAAAGTATTCAAAATTTGCTTCTAAGAATAATTTGTTAGTCATCATACTCAGGGAAGAGCGAGGCAATACCGGTTTCTATCGGAAGAAAATTAGAGGACAAGTACCATGAATGTTATATCCTAGATGAGAGTCGGTAAATGGTCCAAGCCTGGCCCGCCCTTAGCCCCCTCCCCTACAGAAAATGCCAGGCAGATCCGGACAGAAAATAGTTGTCAGGTTTTGAACGGTCTTTATCCCAGGAAATCCAGTCAAAAACTGACAAAATTTCTATCTGGTTTCGTCCGGAATCACTAAACATAGAATATGCTGTCAAAAACTGACAGAAAAAATGTTGTCAGCCTTTGATAGGATATGTCGATTTGGTGATTCCGGGCGAAATCAGGTAGAAATTTTGTCAGTTTTGGACCGGATTTCCTGAGACAAAAACCGTTCAAAACCTGACAACTATTTTCTGTCCGGACCTGCCTGGCATTTTCAGCAGGGCAAATTGGCCCAGAATCCATACTAAAAAATGGCTCAAGCTTGATGAAGCCTTGGAATGATAACTTCAGGCTCTGTACCCAATATTGAACTGTAATACGAAATTCAAGTTGGCCCAATCATGCAATGCACTCTTATTTGGAGCTTCATCCATGCATGATCAAACACGCCCTCGCCCAAGTTGTACATAGTTACTTCCGCCAAGAGTCCTCCCAATCCTTCGTACATGCTTCGTAGAGGAAAACCATGACGGCATTTTTCACATGATCTATAATACACTGAGAGAAAAAGTTTCCGGGAACAATAAAATATTTAGTTGAATAGTCGCCATAAAATACTCAATTGATTTGAATAAACTTTCATTGATTCGATCAAATATTTATTCAATCAAACGAATATTCAATATGCTATGGAATATTTAATCAACGGGAACAGTTATTTGATTGAGTCAATGAAAATTTATTCAAATCAATTAAGTATTTTATGGCGACTGTTCAACTAAATATAGTATTGTTCCCGGAAATTTTTTCTCTCAGTGTATGAAACATCATGTCCGGGGCGAGGAGGAAAAATTTCAATTGTTGTTTTCTACAAACAACCGTTACCCTTGGTCCTGAAAGGGTTACAATCAGAAACAAAATGAGGAAGTAATAAGTTTCTTGGATTCTGGATTCAAATAACTTCAATAATTAAGCAAACAACATGGACTTCCACAACTTGCACCTCAGTAAAACATATTTTCACTATTTCCATGGCCCGGTCTTGCCCTGTTTTTCCCGAATAAATTTTCTATCAGCATTCCATTTTGATATCAGGGAATTCTATGAAAACGTGTTACAGAGGATATGTTTTTAATCTTTAGGTTTAACCACCTTCAAGAACAGCAACTCTGTCGTAGAATTGGTCATGTTACTGTGTTCTCAAGAATGGCAAAACTCGTTACAAAAGCACGCAGGCCTGGCGTTCATCGAACTCATCAATGAAGGAAGGTAAGATTGAAAAAACTTGGACTTGCGAATGTTTGAAAATATAAATTGTATTTAAAATTGAATTAATTCCTGCCATTGTGAGTCGTGCTTTGAAAAACATTTATTAAATTCATCATATGTAGCAATCTGATAGTTTGAAAATTCGATTGAGTGTGTATTTAAATGCATAATCCAGTACACGGGAAGACCGAGTTCATTAAACCCATTAGAGTCAATGACTGAATCATCATAGATATCAAAAGGATCAATATTGGATATCGCACATTGACGTAAGAAAACATTTGCGATGAGAAGAGAGTTCTGAAATTGCACTATTTTAACTATTTCAGAGCTCAAATTCAGCTTCGAATTCAGAGCTCACCCAGACAAAAATTCCCGCTAGGCGGGATTCCCAAATTCGCATGTGGACTCAGGTTTCTGGCCGGAACCCACTAAGTCCTGGCCAGGTCCTGCCCGAGATCAGCCAGGTCCTGCCTGGAAACCCTCTGGTTCCTGCTCGGGACCTGTCAGGTTCCCGCCCGGGACCCAGCAGCCGGGTCAGGTTCCCGCTCGAGTCACCACCTGGCTGACCGGCCCCGAGCGGGAACCAGAGGGGTTCCAGGCAGGACCTGGCTCGTCCTGGGCAGAACCTGGCGGGTCCCGGCCAGGAACCTGAGTCCACATGTGAATTTAGGAATCCCACCCACCCGGGAATTTTCGTCTGGGCAAGAGCAGTAAAAAATTCATTCCGCGAAAAAAATTGGACACAAATTCTTTGCCCAACAAATGCAGACATTATAAGAATCGAAAAATTCACTTTCAGCAGCTTACAAAACGAAGCGTATCTCAAACACTAATGAATATTTTGATATGACCCTTGGCACGGATATCAGAGACAGTCTTACTGACCTAAAAATAAGAGCACTTCCCCAAATACATTTGCGCACAGAGTTTACATTCAAATGTCACCTTACTTCTTGGACACAGTAGTATTGCTGAGGAATATTCGTAATGAATTTATCGAAAGTGTATAATAAAAACACTAAAAGCTGATAGTATAATTTTTATTTTTTGGGGTCTCCTCCTATAGGCCGGAATTCCTAAGAAATTTTCGAAGAATTTTCATAAATAACCATCGCATTCACAGAAAGGATTTTTTGAAATGAGAGAATTTTTCTTGTCGCTGTGACAAAACTCATTTTTTTCTTGAGTTTAGAAAATTTTACTTCAATCAAGAAAAGTTCGTTTTGATTTCAAAAGCAGCATTTTCTTGATTGAACTAAAATGTTCTAGGCTCAAGAAAAAAATGAGTTTTGTCCCAGCGACAAGAAAAATGTTCTGATTTCAAGAAATCCTTTTTGGGAGCGCGAAGAGTTGATGAAATGCCTGGAAATTCCAGCTTCACACACTGAGAGGAATAATTCCTATCGTCAACAATATATTTTCTTGTTTCGAGAAATTCATTTCTCCACAAATATCTACTCTCGAAACGAGAAAATTTTTCTCTGGGACCAAGCATAGATTCCTTGAATTGGGAGAATATTTTCTTGATTCAAGAGAATTTCTCTTGACTTTACAACATATCACTTGTAATCAAGAATACATTTTCTTGGTATTACTAATTATTTCTCTCAGTGCAGAGAAATTATACACTGCATGGAAAGACCGAGTTGATTAATAATAAACAGTTTATCTCCAATATTTAAACAAATGACTGTCAATTTAGGGAGAGAGAGGATCGCTGAAAAATATTCGTAGTGAGTTTCCCGAAGATTCGCAATGAAAATATCAAAGATTGATCGTCTTATTGTTATTTCTCACAGTAAAACTATCAATCATCCTTTTTTTCCCTGAATTCGCGGTCATTTTTCGAAATAATAATGTGCTTGGTCTTTGCGTGTGTAAAAATAAAGTCTTGAATTCAAGACGCAGGCAAAAAAAACGAATTTTGAGTGTAAAGTAAGCACAAAAAACAATCACCGACACGATGGAAAAAGCTCAATTTCAGTCCATGTTCAAATCAAGACGCGGCTAATATGAGCCACACTTTTACCGTGTACAGGGCCGAATTTACCATTGAGGCGAACTACGCGCTGCCTAGGGGCCCCCACGGTTGGGGGACCTCCTCTCATCGATCAGGTTTTGCAGAAATCGGAATTCCAATTTCTTAACCCTTATGAAAAAAATAATCTTACTCAAATACTCACTGCGGGAACAGTTTTGAAAATCAAAGGAATGCGACACTGTCCAGTAAATAAAATGTATTTAAAAATATTGGAATATAATACTTCTGAATGCACTCAGAAAATGTTATGTTTGACATGGAGTCACCCACGTAACCAAAAACACTTTTGAAATGCATTTTACCAAAGCATTTGAAATATATCTTCAATGCATTCGTTTAATGTATTCGAATACATTCTAAATGTACGTAATGTATTTCAAATGCATTTGTCAAAATGCATTCCAAATTCTTTCAATAAGATCGTCAAATAGGACTATTATGGGACGCTTAAAATGCATAGTGAATACACCTATAAATGCATTTCAAAACTATTAATTATAACATTGGATTCATATACCATATGCATTGAAAATTGACTTCAAATGCATGGGAAATACTCTTTTGAAGCTTAAAACTGATTCTATAAAAGTATGAATTTTGCAATTAGATTAACAAAATTTACATTTATCAAAACCACTCGATTTATGCTTGGAATGCATTTTTTTCCTGAAGAAAACAAATGCATCAGTTTTCAAAGTTTAAAAGATATCTCAAATAGTAACAACATATATATTATTGAGAAAAAGTTTGGAAATTTCACTTGGGATATTTTTCGAACTATGAGAACTGTTGTATCCAATTTTTTCTTAGAAATTTATAAACAATCTTTTTGATACCTCAAAAATTTTGTCTGTCTACATATGGTTGATGATAGAAAACCGAATTACATTTATTTCACATGCTGTAGAACAATCTTCAAAGATAAAGAATGATTTTGATGCCATGAAGTGCAATTTGTATGAAATATTCTTCAAACCATTCAGGATGTATTTTACTTACAAATCTTGATTAAAGCCCCATCAAGTGCTTGATTTCAAATTTCTATTTGTTTGAATACATCAATAATATTTTCTTCCCAAATTCATTTGAAGTATTATGATGATAATATCAAATTGAAAAAAAACATTTCAAATGTATTTTATTCACATTCTGATAAATACATTTTCACAAAAGTTCTCAAACTATATTTCAAAAAGTATTTCAAAAAAACCTTTTCTCACCAATACTTTTGAAATGCATTTGAAATCTTTTACGAAAAATCCTTTATTCCAAAAACGATTTTAAATTCATCCGATGCATTTAAAATACATTTTAAAAGTGTTTTTGGTTAGGTTGGCAGTGATTCTTTCTGTAGCTATCAACAACCCAAACCTGGCGCTCTCTCAATGTGAAGAACTCTATATTTGTTTGAAAAACTATGAATACCTCTGATCTCCTCTCAAAAACTCTCCTGTGAAAATCCGTGAAATGTTCAGAGATTTTCAGTGAAATTCTCTCATCAGGGTAACGTTCCCTAGGCGTATTATTTTTGCAATGAGTATTTGAATTGGCTTGATCAATACCATTTTTTTTATAAAGAAAAATAACACTTCTGATCAAAAAAATAGTATTAGCTCTAGCACTTATAGTGAAAATAGTATTGAGAAAAATTGAATTTCAATACTCTCTTGATATCAGTACGTTTTTTCATTTTTCGAAATTTCATTCCATGTCACCTAATTTCTGTGGAATTGATTAAGAAATTTACACTGTTCTTATTTCAAAGAACCTCAATGTTTGGAAATCGGTCACCTCACATGGGCCCCCCACGAAATTCCGCCTAGGGGTCACACCATGGGTCAATCCGGCACTGACCGTGTATCAATTTTTAGTGAAGTCACTACGAAAATATTTGAGCGGATCTTTTTCTCCCTGAATTGACAATAATTCTTCTAAATATTCATAACCTCGGTCCTTCCTTGTATGAGAAATATTTCCATACACACAATTTTCTATTTCCCTTGGATTTTCTTATTGAATAATTTATGCACTTATTATTCATCCATAGCAATATTTTGCCATTCCGAACGTACGAAGCGTGTACCATCGTACGTACAACTGTGCAATTTACATACATTTTACATATACAAAACGTGTACAAGCCAGAAATGGCATAAAGAATGTTATCTGATTCGCGCCAACACGTGTATGTATATCTCTGTACATTCAATTTCAATTGAATCGACAACGACAATAGCATTGATCATAAATTTCCATCACCGATCCTTCCGAATTTCCAATTCAATGAACATAGCTTCCAAATATTTGAAATATACCCAACAAATCCCCCCGTTTATTGAATCTTTTCTCTCGAAGTTATCCCAAGATCAACATCAAGATCTATAAAATTTTTATCACGAGTCGAAATTCTACCAAAGTAATGACATTTATTTTGCAGATTACTTTCTCACGCGATGAAAGATCACATCGTAAGAGTCGCGAACGAAGCAGAGTTCATTCTCAACAGAATGCGAGCCGACGATGTGCTAAAACATGCTGACTTTGAGGTAATTTTTCATACACATTGATTTCACGATCCAAGCAATTTCTGATCATGTGATATTTTTTGATATGTTCATTTCCTACCTGGCTTTTGGATTTTATTCTTAGGACACGCAAGTGAGAGATTTCAATAGCAAACCATAGTACAAATCGATCCCCCCTGGTGAAAGAAATTACTCTGGAAAATTCTTGTTCGTTGAACACGTTTTTTTCCCCTGAAGATTCATTCCGGAGATTTCCGAATATCGCTTCACTGAATTTTTTTTGAAATCTTGAAAAATTTTCAGAAGAATTTTTTCACTGGGATCCCCTCCCACGTATGATTTTGATTATTGTACATATTTTCGAATACATATTCTCACCCATGTATCTTTCGTTTGATTTTGTATTATTTGACGGAAATGATTCATAAGATGATTCATGTTGCAACACGTGATCGCTTGGGGAAAAAAGATCGGATCCGTTCGGATCTAACTGGATCCAATTGGATCTGCTGTATCTAATGAGATATTGAGTTTCTCAAATTTTTACTCCTTGATATGAATTCGTGCCGCTAGATTTGATTGGATCTAGTTGGGTCTGATTAGATTTGATCAGATCTGATAAAATTGTGGGGAATCAAATCTCATGAAATTGGAATGAAAAGTAATTATTCAAACTTTTTGATCCATTTAGAGATCCACAGAGCAATCTCCCAGAATTCTTCCAGAATTATGGATATGATCCATGAATTTGAATCTGATTCGATCCAAGCGAATATGAGCGAGATAGACTTATTCGAATCCGATTGGATCTGAAAAATCAGATTGAACGAGTATAAGTGAAGTTATCGTTTCAAAAATGATTTTGTATTCTTCATTCATTCAAAGACACTGAGATGTATAGATTTCGTGATTTGTAAATAGTATTTGATCGAAATTAACGGCACTCTCGTTATTGTTTCCATAAATTGTATTGAGTTGTGTCTGATTTGGTTTCGTCGAGATAAATTTCCGGTTAGATTTTTATATGAAATCATGGAAAAAAATCGAATAAAATTTATCTTTATGAGAATTCCAAAATTCATCACTGATCAAAAGAATTTGTATAATAACCGTGTCTCCTACTCTGCTTCAGTCCCAGTGCGCACAGACATTACTGGATCGTCGAGAGGAGGAACGAATGTGTGATCACTTGATTACGGCCGCCAGAAGACGCGATAATGTGATTGCAAGTCGGCTACTTGAAAAAGTGCGTAATATCCTCTCGAATAAACATGGCGCTTGGGGTTACATGGATCCAATGGCTGCAAAGTAAGTATCAGTATCAAAGACTGTGGATGTTGAATTCAGGCATGGGAATCAATTTGTTGTATGTCAAAAAAGTTGATTATATTTAATGTGGAAATTATTAGAGTTGATGGATGGCTCGGTGCTGGCATGGTCGTATTTGCCAGGTTTTGACAAGAATAGCTGTTCTTTTTCCAGAAGTATTCTTGTTCTTCAAATGTTGATAACGTCCAATTTCAGTCCAATATTGAATCAATATACGAAAAAAAAGAGAGGACTAACAATATTACCACAAGATGATCGACAACGTTCCTAATTATATGCAACCCTTCTGTCGTTAAGAGACAGCGAGAGCTCTACGTCTGGCCCTGCTGGTCATACACGCTCGTAGGTAGGCGCACTCAAACCTGACAAGAAGTGTAAAATTTTATATAACAATATAACAATGTTTTGCTGGAGAGTACTGAAATTACACATTTCAAACACGCTTTATAAACTTTCAATGTCGTTTTGGCATGCGTACGTTATGTTTCATGAAGTGTATGCAAACCATTTCATACAGACTTCAAGTATCATTTTCAAATTATCAGAAATCATATCATTCCATGGGTCAATAGGTACAGCACTCGACTGCAATAGTGGAACTCATGGGTTCGAATCTCACCAAACGGTCAAAATTTTTATTCTCTTGTATTGTTGATACTCTTCATAGAACGCTTCAAACATTCTTCGAATCCATTCTATTTACTTTTTGCTTGCATATCATTGATCTTTCTCTTACGCTCAATTGTACTCTTCGTTTTCGCTTCATGTCAGTTACTATTTTCACCTGGGAGAACAGAATCCTCGCTGCCAGGAGCCGCTCGAACTGCCCGAAACCTCGAAAGCTGAAAAATTTATAGCCCAACAAACTACGCGATCAAAGCTTTAATCCAAATAACCTGATATTCTGAAATTCAAATGCGAAGTCAATTGAAAGGAACAACAGCGTACTCTCCAAGCAAACTTTTTTCCGGTAAAAATTCTTCGAACTGAATTTATGAAAAGATCTGAATTCATCAGATTCATTGATGAATCGGACGGGAATCTCAACGGTCTCAGACAGGAGCCTGAAAGGTAACCAAGGTCCTAAATAGGAACCCTAGTGATGTCCCGAAGCCCGGGCAAGAATCTGAATCCAGATGCAAATTTGAGAATTCCGTTCCTTTCGAGAATTTCAAGCGGGATCGAGAGGGGAGACCCGCAAAAATTCGAATAACCATTCCCTTTCCCTTGATTTCGAATCATTTTGGTGAATAATTTCTTACGATCAAAAAATATGACCGATTGATCAGGACGAATATCAAACGTTAGTTTTCGGATGAGGTCAAAAATTGGAAACCGACGGACAAATTTCTGTATTCCAGTGATGTCCATAATACGTCCCGCAAGACGGTTGTTTTTTGTACATCCATAACTCAACCAGTGAATCCATCAAAGTAGAAACAGGATAAATGTGGACGGACCAATTAGGATGATATTCCATGAAGAACATCGCCCTTATTGAAAATCACTCTAGTTGTTTCCTAAGCCTCTCAAGGTCTAAATAGGTCCGTATAATAGGCTCGACTTGCAAGGCCTAGTAAAGCCTCGTAATAGCTTAGAGGATTGCTAAGAATGATTTTTACTGGAGATGGTTTGCTTCAAGAAAAACAATTAACCCAAAATAAATGAACTCGGACTCAAATAGACCTAATTCAAACGCGAAAAAGAGGAATTTAGAAATCTCTGGACATCTTGTGGATCCGTGTTCGATGTAACTTCTTGGCATCCGTGGACACACATGGACATGTCTCTGAAATTACAAACACGATTCAGGACAGAACGAGACGAGTATTTGACATACTGAAAATCAGTCTGGACATCTTGGGAATGTTTTAAACATCCTTTGGTGGGGCAAAAGAGGATAAGTGTCGCAGTAAACATAACATCTACAACTGTTTCGTGAAACAGCTTTCAGATATCTATTGAATATCGTCTAGACAATGCTCTAAAAGATGTCTTAAGCAACATTATCAGACAAGTTTCAGTTCATTGGGGTGAATGTAACACCCCAAACAGCACAGAACTCTGAAAGATAACATGAGGAGCTTTGTATTATCTGGGACGGATCGGATCGAGACTTATGAAAGGACTCTCTGGCGAAAAAAATTCTCTGAAAATCTGAAAATTCCAGAGGCTTTCAGTGAAAAGTTTTTCAGCGATATTCAGTATTTTTCAGACACATTCAGAATTTTTCGAAGATATTCGTAGATACTCGAAAAAATTTCAATGAAAGAATGTATCCAATGAGCGAGAGTTTATTAGTGAAATTCAGAGAAATTTTTTTCACCAGGACTTCACTGAACGAACTCTGAACCTTCACAGTAAAAAGTAAAACTTAAAGTGATCCCGAATATCAGCTCAAAAATGCAGCCAAAAGTAGCGCCTATTCCAACTGAAATTCAGTCTTTTTCATTGCTCACTTTCAGTTGGAATAGGCGCTACTTTTGGCTGCATTTTTAAGCTGATATTCGGGATCACTTTAAGTTTCACTTTTTACTGTGTTGTACACGTTCGGACAATGGTGAACACAGGCGGACATCATCTCATGAACGTTATAGGACAGTTCAGGACAAGTAATGAACTGCTCAATTCTCCTTGTCCTCATCTTGTCCAAAACTTCTCCAACGAACCCATCGGAGACCATAGTAGGAATTAGATCGTGCATTCCCTCTGTTCAATAAGGCCCTGATCAGGTTAGAATCCGGAAACCGTGAACAAAGACAATCTTATGAGGCCCTTACAAGGGACTTTTCTGATTTCTCTAATGGGATTCAAATAGGGTTGTGACGCAGGGGTACAATAGGATTCGGATGAGATTCCCATAACATCGAGCGGAATAGGGAAACCCGTAACAAGAGCTGATGAGGGCATTTTTTTGGGTCTGCGAACAGCCAATAGTCGCTGGGAGCCAAATCTGGCGGATACGGTGGATGTGAAAGGAATTCGAAGTTCGATTCATGTAGTTTTGCCATCGTTTTGATTGACTTGTGACATGGTGCGTTGTCTTGATGGAATCCAATTTTTTTCTTTGCCATATGCGGCCGTTTCTTCGCAATTTTGGCCTTCAAACGCTCCAATGATGCGATATAATATTCACTGTTGATGGTATTTCCCTTCTCAAGATAGTCGATGAATATTATACCACGCACATCCCAAAATACCGAGGCCATACCCCTTCCAGCTGATTGTTGTGCTTTCGGGCGCTTTAGACGAGATTCATCACTGGCTGTCCACTCAGATGACGATCGTTTTGATTCCGGAGTGAAGTGATGGATCCATGTTTCATCCATTGTAACATATCGACGCAATAATTCCGGCTTGTTACGTTTGAACATGGCCAAACACTGCTCAGAAGCATCAACGCGTTCTTGTTTTTGGTCAACAGTGAGCAAACGCGGCACCCACTTTGAACAGAGCTTTCTCATAGTTAAGTGCTCATGCAATATAAAGCCACCACGTTCTTTTGATATTTTTACCATGACACCTAACTCACGCAACTTCACTTTCCGATCAATCAAAACGATTTTGTGGATTGGTTTGATTTTTTCTGGTGTTACCGCCTCATTTGGACGTCTACTGCGTTCTGCATCATCGGTGTCTCTACGATCACGTTTGAAGTCAGCAAACCAACGTTTTATTGTGGTTTCTAAGGGAGCGGAGTCTCCACAACACTTTTCAAGCCGGTGCTTCGCTTGAACGGTACTTTTTCCCATCAAGAAGCAGTGTAAAATTAAAACACGAAATTGTTTCCGATCCACTGTTTTAAAAATAACAAAAGTCCCGGCACTCTCAGTACAATAACTCACAAACTAATGAATAAAATATCATGAAATTTTGACAGCTGTCTTTTGAAGGTTAGTACTGACTGAAAAACAGGTGAATGCAGTAAAATTCGCGCCATCTATGTGTTAGGCCCGGCAATTTTCAGCCCATCTGTTATGTCTCCAGAATGTTGTAGAATATTCTGAAGATATTACTGAAACATCTGTGCTATGTGGGTGATAACGATATTATGCCAGGAGCGGGCCATTCTGTAATTTCCACATAGGCTCTTATACTTCTTATCACCGAAATTGAACATAACTTTGCCTTGCGCTGGCATTATAAATCAAAGTAGAATTTTCTATTTCACAACTAAAGTCTCATACAGAAAACACTTTGGTGGAAATTGATGTGTTGAATTCCCTTTTCAAATTTTATTCGTATTTTGATTGCAAAACTAGAAGTTGATTTGAGAACGTTACTCGATCATAGGAAGATATGACCACTTCTTGTGGATATCTGCCTCCAGTATTCTGAGGAATAAGATACAGTCCAATAATTCGAGTACCAAGACTATAGTTATTCAAATATTTATACAAACAAAAAATGATAAACATTTTGTTTCTTTCCAGACTGACCGAATTTTGGAAGCTAGATGCTTGGGAGGATGATGCACGTAGACGTAAACGTTTCGTGCACAATCCGCTAGGCTCAAGCCATCCTGAGGCAACTCTGAAGGCTGCCCTGGAACACGGTGCACCCGAGGATGCGATACTTCAAGCGCGCGAAGAATTTCATGCGCATCTCGCAGCCTCGCGTGCACATCAACAGCAATTGCAGTCGGCGGATCTTATGGACGATAGTGAACTGTTGTCGGACGACAGAGATCTCGATAGTGACTTGACAGGTGAATAATTTATAACCATGTTACACGTTTAGTAAATCCCTCGACGAAGAAAACGAGCGATTTTGTGAAATAATTAATGTTCCTTGACACGCATGGGAATATAGTTAGTCTAGGTTATAAACAGTAAATATCGATAACATGAATATATTCCCCAAGATTATTACGTTCGAATATGAGATTTCATACTTCATAATTGTGAACAACAATGAATTTTCAGGCCCAGTGAACATTAGCACTAAGGGGAAACTAATTGCACCGGGAATCGTGGCGCCTGGTATCATCTCTGTTACTTCTACGGAGCTTTACTTCGAGGTCGACGAGGAAGATCCCGAGTTCAAAAAAATCGACAGTGAGGTGAGTTTAATGAATTTAGATTGTAAACCTTCGAATCGATGTGTTTGGAAGAGAAAAGGCTGTCTTGGAACAAAAATAAGGTGATTCTCTCGAATTTTTCTTCATAGAAGGAAGTTAATAAAGAACTCGGGGATTTTCACACTTGTTAATCGAGTCTTTGAGTACACAAAAGAAATTTTCCTCTGTGAAAAATGATGCCATGGAAATTGTTGATACGCGTTGAAACATAACCACCTGAAAGAACAGTGATCAATCGGGTGCCACTATAGCACTTACAAAAATTATCAGAAATCAACAATCCAAAAATTTTGATAAAATATATTATATTTGTTGGAGGTTGCGTACCAATAAAACCAATGAAGAGTTCAAAATTCAAAAAATGACAGACATGCAAACTTCTGATAGCATTTTTTCACCGTTTTTTCGCTCTTTAAAGTGCTGTAAAAAGAAAAAAAAAGGCAAATGTCATCTTCATTTAGGTTCATCCTCCAATAAATTCAATCAGCTTCAAAATGAAGAAAAAAGAGCGATCCGTTCGGTAGTTTTTGAGATACTGTGTAGCTAAACTTGAAAAACATGATTTCGAGAAAAATGTCTTCAAAGTTACGAATCCTTCAACTTGAGAAAATTTTGTTCATGTACTTTGAGACCCATTCGATGAGTTTCGAATAACTGGAGTTCTTAATTTACTTCCTCTTTGAGGAAAAAAGTTCGAGAAAATCACCTTATTTCGGAATTCGTTTGATGAGAACCTCCCCTCAAATATATTACCGTATTCTATCTTATAATACTTTCAACTGGAACGATAATTTATTATAAAAAATTATTCTAAAATATAACTCCTTTATCCCTGCATATACATCGAATATACCTTAAAACAGGGACTAATTGCTTTTTCTTGTACATTCTTATCTTCGATCAAACGTTGTTTAGAACCATCGCAAGTTGTAAGGTCGAAGTGCCATTTCTATTATCTCAATGAGGAATTATCAAGTCTCATTTAGATACGGTCTAATACATGCATTTGGAACAACCTGTTAAGTTTATACAATCAATTATCTACACAAAGTATAATAATTAGCTTTGTTTCTAGCAACAAGTGAGGTGCAAATCGCTAGGAAATGATATTTCAAAACGAAAATACTCACTTTAAATACAATGTTCAAGAAACTTTCGTTTGAAGATATAATTTGAAGGTTGATTGAATAATATGAATCTCACAGATAGAATGAAAATTTTATTCCAATGTGCATTCATATTTTTCAATATACGTAAATTTCATCAGAATTGTATATAGAAACGAGTAAGTCGCATAACCCTGTCTGTTGTTGAAATCCCTAGTCCCAATTTCAGAATTTAAAATAATTTCAAAGTCATCGATATATCTTTCGATCATAATTCTTTTCGAATGTCAAGTTATAACCATTCAGATATTTCTTCCATCCATACATATTAAATTTGACGAACATGCGACGAAGAACACCGTAGTTGCTGACTGTACGACTCAGAATATTAATCATTGGTGAAAGAGAAGGCGGAGAATTTGAATAAATGCGATTCATAAATGATTAGACGTGGTGAAAGCTTCTCTACAGTATTCACTCAACTAATCCGGTAGTTTGTCGATCTTTGATTCTATGTTGGTTCGAATTAATATGTTGATCTAATTTTCATTATGCGAAGTTGGAAAATTCCATATTTCTCTGTGTTATTTCTGCATTTATTTATTTCTCGCATATTGATTGATAATCAGATATGTAACGTATTTATAAATTTGATATGCATCCACTCAACATTATGAAGAATTTTTTGTTTGAATTGGTCATAAAATTAGCTATGAGAATATTTTCAGCATATTCTATGTTATACATCGGCCGGAAGGGGTTAATTTTATTTATATTTAAACAAATCGTTGCTTCTCTTACACACAAATCATCAAAATTTAGTATAATTCTTATTTTTCAATCGATAACTTCAAAATACAGTTGCAATTCATTCAGCCATAAGTAAACATCATCTCGAGCAACGGATCAGAATTCATTTCACATAATTCACGTTCAACCGCAAAATATTTGAGCGGTGAAGCAAAGTACATTAATATGCATATTTTTGGCTGCGAATAATTTAAAATCAATCCCAAACGTCTTTTCAAATTTTCTCGAATTTTCGCCTGTCGCCAGCGGTATAATAAAAATCATTGATATGCTTTGGTTTCTTCTCATCGCGTAGTATAGACATTGTCACGTATTAGCTCGAAAAAAAATCACACGATTACTAGAAAGAAAGGTGCTAGAAACGAAAACGGTTGAAAAGAAGAAGGACAGAGAAGTACAAGTAAGATTATCATATATCGGTCGTAGATCTCACGTTTGTATAACCAATGAATAAAACAAACAGAGGAGGGAGGGGCCCCATGGGGTCGAACGATCTTCAGGGTCGGCAATTATGAGTTCCCTGCCGTGAGGTCCGGTATCTTCCTACCTATTTTCCTCTCTCTTTCTTCCTTTCTTTTTTTCCTCATCCGATCATTTGTTTTTTATCCCTTTTTCCTTTCCAGTTTTCTCCGTTCCACCACACTAACCGTACCCACCGATATTATGAGTGGATGAACAACTTGACGCAAGAACCACAGTAATGCAGTTTTGTACAAATATGAAAATATACCCGTACTTGATTTTTATATTTCTGATATTGAAAATGCATCTTTGTTGTTTTTACTTGGTAATAATTTGTACGTACGTGATGGGATTGGAACGAATAGGACGATGAGAAGTTATGTACCAGATACTTGTGAAATAAGAGCTCCCTATGGTTTAATGAGGACAGGGTGAAAGAATTTTGTACTATAAATTCTCTGAATGAATTGCAAAGATGCAATGGACTTGAAATGATGCGAGTACTTTTTTACTTCTTTTTTTTCTATCGCTCGAACTTGAATTTTTCTAACAAATATGCTCAAATCGTAACGCGCTCGTATCATCTTGGATGTGCATAACACAGCTTCTATTCGCAGATGAACTAATTATGTGATTCGAATAGATCTGAGAACAGTTCTTATATGATTCTACTAACACTATGCTTGAGAATGTATGACTGTAAGAAGTTCCGTTGGAAATACGAAAATTTGTTACGTGGCAATTCAATTTCTCCCTCTGTAACTGGGATATTTCGTGGTATGTTTCTCTTCTTTTCTCTATTATTCCACACGAAACAACACAATTATCCTTGACCAATAAATCACATGACATTATACATATATGTTAAAAATAACAGCATAAAATAAACCTCATTCACTGATAGCTGAATTCGATTGCGTGCTATCAACAGCACTAAATATTATTGATATACTCAAACGATAATACCATCATCGTCTGGAATATAATTAGTATTAATATATTGCTTTCTATCAACATCAATCACGTCCTTCAACATGATTTTTCTATTAACCAGAATTGAGATTGATAATCTTACTGATAATTGCTACAGAAATGAATAATTCCACTATTAACCAGTACTAAAATTGACAATTCTACACTAACAAGCCAATTCCTTTGACTGAAAAAAAATTCCTTCGCCATCATTCTATTGAATCTTGTTTTCCAAGGAAAGACTTTTCATTCCACTGAAATAAAAAATTCCGTAAAATATATTCCTTTTAAAATTCGTGACATATTTTTCCATCGAACTTGATTACTTTTTCCCACGATGTAAAAAGAATAGGTGAGTTATCTGTTGTATGTGTTGTGAAATTTTTCTGACATAGTTTTTCATTTTGCCTCTACGAAATTCCAGTGGTTCAGGCCAAAAAAAGCGGCAAATTCAAATTAGACGTTGAAAGTACTAGTCTAAAGTGATGAAGAAAAAAATTACAATCGTGTTATAAGATATAACATTAACAGAGGGAAGTTATTCTTTATTTGAACTTGATTTGAATGAAAAAATTGAAATTTATCTGGCCTCAACGATATTTTCGCCAACTGGTGGCAAAAATTGAAACTATGAGAAAAACTGCATCGAAAATTTCTCACACCGACAGAGAAAATAACCCACCTATTCTTCTTACATCTTGCTTTTTCCATTGAAAAAAAGACTTATTAGAATGAGGGCAAGGAAGTGTTCTCTTAGTCGAAGGAATTAAATTTTCAGTGCACCACTGAAATATACTTCATTATATTACTGAAATTAACCCTTAACGGCCACACCTCACCCAGGCCACATAACAACCACATGGAGTAACTCATTACCCCACGCTGAAAAACCCGGTCGGACAAGATGTGTAGATGTTTTCAGACTTTTAACTAATTGTGTCATGTTTGTTGACTAGTTCTTCAATATTTTCAATGGTTTAACTTGGTTAATTTATAGATGGCGTTCTGAAAACTGGTGATATAAGTCAAAATTCAGAAAAAATTGCTTTTTTTGCCAAAGAATTCACTACCCCGCCATTTTACAATATAAACGACTAAAACTCCTGGGTTGTCCGCACAATATATACCACTACCACAAAAAAATAACACTATCCACCAATTATTCTAAAAGTATATTTATTTTGCAAAATTACTGGGAAGAAAAATGAAAAAAATTACAAATCATGAAATCGGCTTTTTTTGCGTTTTATTGGATTTTAAATACATATTCATGATTAGGAACGTGAAAATACTACGTAGGCTTACTATGTAGTGAAGTCACACCTCGCACATGTCTGTCACCGGCAGATGCTGTTTGTTGTATTCATTTGAAAGGTTTAAGACCTCTAATTCCACTTTTGTTAAGCCTGGGGTAATTAGTCACCCCGTGTGGCCGTCAAGGGTTAATGATGCCCTTGATAGCCCAGATCAAAAATTAATGAATTCACTGATGGTATTGGAATTATTATACTACTATTAACTTACGCTCGAGAAGTTAACAATTATCAGCAGGGAACCAGTCATTTTTCGTGAAACTCGCTCAAAAATGAGTAACAATCGTCGTAAATGAACGGTAGTGTCACGCTCGCTTGGCTAATTCGCAACCAGCTTTTATGAACTTTTATCACAGTTTGGTTAGTAATTGCTCAATTTCTGGGGATGGATGATAACGATGGTTCTTTCAGTTTTAATAGGCGAATTATGCCTATACTAACTGCTTAACTCTGCTCAGGAACCAAGGGAGGTAGCCTCAATTACTTTTTGTACTTTAAGGGAGACACCTTGTGTGAAAAACGCTTCTGAAAACATTGAATTACAAAAAACTGGAAGGATCTCGTGAATTGGAATATAGACCCAGGTGAAAATTGACGATTGGCGCTAGGATGTCGCAACACTGACAAAGATTGGCCGAGCCTTGGCGGTTAGCAAGGTGCAAGCTTGAAATGATAACATCGTTACAGGCTCCATTGATGTATTCTGCCGATCACGGACCAACATTGGTACGATTATGGCAGTCAAATCAGCCATCATTGGCAACCCATGAAAAAATTTGTCGTTCGATCTAAATCCAAGATTGGATCATGCTTGTACTCATTACGAACCAAGACTGATAGACGAATTTGTTTATGGTCTGCCAATGGTCAGATGTTTTATGTATTTAAAGGAGGTACCATCATTTATTACACATAAATGATATTGACTGCTGAATTTGAGTCAACACTATAATAGTATTGAGTCAATATTCGGCCAAAATTGATTCAACGTTGCGACAATCCTGCGCCAACGTTGAGCCAATGTTGTGCCGATGTTCAACTCTATGTTGAACGATTGCAAAAATATAATGAAAATTCAGAGTCATATATTTCCGACATCGATTGCTTCCTCCCCTCCACACATGTTAAGAAGTACAGCCCGAACCTGAAATATTTTATACAACCAGGGATACAGAATATCTGTATACATTGAAACGAAGAAACTTATTTGATTAATCCAATACAAGATGTGTTTATAAGTTTAATATAACTCAATGATTACTGGTTACCTTACAAATGAATTACATCAAGTATAATTCAAATTCTGATGTCCACGAGTCCATGGGTCTGCACAGCTAAAATCTCTCCTTCGATGAAGGACCTATGATGAAGCTAACAATTTTCAAATCAGAAGGTTATATGATGCTTATATATCAACCGCATAGTTCGTTGAGCGCTTGCGAGAAACGAACCGAGCGTTGGAAACAATACCGAAGGGTGGCGCTTTGACATTGGACGCGGGAATTTTTGTATGGAGACGTATAATTGAGGATCGTGGCTAGCCTGAGCCAAGCTTTGACCAGGGTGGCACTGCATTGAGTACTCATTTCTTCTGAACGTTGTCAACGTTTGGATTAATATTCAGCCGTGCTATGAAATTGTTCGTATGAAGTTAATTTCTTTTGTCCAAACGATATTGGGACAACGATGAACCATGATTGGCACAATCTTGAGCCAATGATGGATTGATCATTGGAAATTATGATTCCCAACATTGGTGCAACATTGTGCCACTTGTCAGTCAACGTTGGCTCGATATAGGTTTCCAAGCCTTGGATGTCAGCATTGCGCCTATCTATTTTCCATCGTCAGTATTGGCGCAAGCAAGAAATTTTCACGTAGGGAGTGATAATCAAGTCTAACGCACTATCCCTGGTTCAAGAATCCCATTGAGCCGATTGACTGCTATCAATTCCGAAAATGAGATTGAATTGTATTTCTGAATTTTTACCCGGATATTTAAACCAGGAATACAATTTATAAGTCCCGCGCAGAAATTTATTATCTCGCACACGATCTCGCATAGTCCCGCAAACAGTCTTGTGAATAGTCACGCAAAGAATCTCGGATAGTCTTGGAAATGATCTTGTAAGGAGTTTCGGTTATAAAACAATCTGAGATATGAATGAGATCTCGCCAATAGTCTCACTGACAATCTCGCTGATCATCCTCGCAAAATTATTGGGAAATTTTGAGAGTTTGACCTAAAATCAAGGAATCACATTTCTGAATGGAAAAAAATATATATGTTTCATTCGGAATCAACCTTAGATCTTTGTGATCCAAGTTCCGCCTCTCTTGTCCACTCATCTATGATACTGTATGAATATGGTAGACCTTTGAAATTTATATGAACTTTACTTCATTAAAAATGATTCATAGATAAAATAATTATCCTAAAATGATTACTTTTCACCAACCGATAAATCTTCGATACGATGCAAAACATGTTGTTACTGGAATTGTCTTGACAGTACATATTAAATGTTTATTATACATCTGAAATATGAAATATTTCATCTGATGAGTGGAAATTTTCATATATCTCTGAATAATTTAGGTTCATGCTCTATCAAATGAGAAAACAGAATAATCAAAAAAAGTCATTTCATGAATTAACTAGAATACAATGGAATACGAATAGGCTATGATCGTTGGTTAAACAATATCATTTGATCTCTTCTAATTAGTTTATCACGGAATAAGTCAAGTAAACTTCAAGTGATCATGATATTTCTAAAACATATCTGAGATGATTATTTTCGGAAAAACTTGAAAAATTATGAGATACAACTTGAGAATGAGATTTTTCTGAATAATTGCTCATAATTCATCAGGCTGTAGCTTTACAACTTAACTATAGCTTTCGTTAACAACGTTGTCGCCAAAAACAATCCACTCTATTCCTAACCAATAATACGAATCACCGATGTTAGGTGATGGTTGTAATTCCAAATCCTCAATAAATTATTGAATTACCGGTCCTATTACCTTCTTAAGAATTTATCGTAATATTTAAAAATGCAAATGCATTTTGAAGGAAATGTCTTTTCTATAGCGGAAAACTGCACGATCGATTAGTGAAAGATGAAAAATCAATGCATGCATCAATAAAAATTCAATGAGAAAATAAAATATTTCATACGTTTAGAAAAAAGGGTTAAAAATTGAAGTGATGTAACTACGTTTGTACTATTTTTTTTTCTAAGAATTAAAGCAATACTATGCGAGACTTCAAGCGAGATTATTAGCGAGATCTCGCTAAAGTATTGGATTGTTTCATAAGTGAGACACTTTAAAGACAACGCGAGACTATTTGCGAGACTGTTGCGAGACTCTGAATTCCCGCGCGGGTATATAGTTCATAATTGCAGATATAATGAATTTTCAACGTCTTTTAGGTATGTTCATGTTTTTTGCAATTGTAAATTCCAACAAGTACACATGTAAAATAATTATTCGATGAATCTAGCTTCATAAAATATGATATCGTGGAGTAAATTAATATCTCATTACTCGATGTAAAGATAAATTGTACGAGAAAGAACATTAATGAAAGTTTCAAGCTATTCGAAATATGGTAAACTTGTTTCAAGCATGTCGTTACCCAGTTGTGTGTATTCACTTCATTAACTTCCACACCGATCAAGCGATGCTCACAAAAATTGCCTACCTATTTTTATATATTACGTTCATCAATGTGATTTCTTCCCACATGAATTTTCTCAATCCATTGACGCACCAGTTTCTGATGAGAAATGAATCTAACCAGACCTTGATCAATTTACTTGCTCCGTTCATACGGAACTAATGTGAAAAACTTCGTAAAGAACCTGTCGAGAATATAACGATCAATCTAATTGATTGAAAAACAAACACAAGAACTTATGAGAATCTGGTTAATAACGTAGTCATTACTGACTATTCCAGTTTTGGAGAAGAATGAACTGTGACTGGATTTCATTGATTTCCAAACCAACTGGTTTTTCAATCAGAACTATTGGATTCAGAAGGATTATATACAATTTTTTCACTTTTAATGTAAGAGTGGTTTACTGATAAAACCCATGTCATTGAGTAATGAAGTTTAATTCAACCTCAGCAACGGTAAATGAACATCCAAATGTATCGAATTTCTATTGAATCCCATTAATTGATGGGTTCCAATGGATCTGAGTTGGTGTGAATGATTGTCTACCGTTGCAAATTCTATATTAAAAGACTTGCGAAACTAGGGTGTAATCGAATCAGAATCAATGACGTTTTTTCTTCTTAAAAAAAAACTATGAAGTTTCTGTGGATGTAAAACATCTTTCCAAATAAATTTCCATTCCTTCGGTTCAAACAATCGTTGAGTATTTTTTTTTAATTGTTACAAAGATGCCAAAAATTAATACGCGCATTCTACATGCTTGGAATAATCTTTCTGGAAACTTGGAGCTCCTACGAACGTGTATTCGATATTAAGAATCCAACTTGGCCCAAAACTACATTATTCCGTGCTTCGGAGATGGAAGTTCGATGTTCTTCGCTCGATACGATCCTCTGAAAAGATCTCTCCGTATCTCGATGCATCTGTCATACGTGATGTCCACACCTGTCGTGGGTAAATTTCGTCGTTAATAGGAGCAAAGCTCACATTTGGGTTGTCTTAATTGGAATCCTTTGCTACGTATGTTGGTGAACGCATCTGAAGTAGGAAAAGAATGAAGGAAAAAGAGAAAGAAAAAGAAGAGAATAGAAGGGATAGACAAAAGGAGAGAGTGATAGTAGGGGGGATATGAGAGACTGATCGTTCAAGATCGAGACACGCTCATTAGTCGAGGATGTCCCGAGGGTAAGCGGGGAGGTTTCGTCGAATTCGTAGGCGATGGATCACTCGATAGTCCAGTCGAGACTTAAGCGATCGTAATGTTTGCCGAAGAGAGGAGAAGACGCACACCGGGAGTGGCCCCGAGGAGATACGGCGAGAGAAGAAGAAGAAGGAAAAAATGAGAAAAGAACGAAAGAGAAACTGAGAAGAAGAGTGAAAGAAAGAATTAAAACTCTCGGTAGAGAGTTGAATCACCCTCTCATTCAAGTCCTTCTGATTCTGAGAGAGTCTCCTCCGAGCGCCGAATCTTTCCACCCTTCCATTCCCATTCTCCATTTTATAATGGTCCGAGCAAACGTATTTATCGTGATTTATCGTTTACACGGTTGCTCTCTCTTTCTGATTCATTTTCTCTTTCTTTCCTCTTCCTTTAACTCATAGGCGTCCACTCTTGTGAACGATTATCACCTGACGCAAATTGATTTTATTGAAATCTTCACCGTAAATGAATTACAAAATATTTGTATCTCAAAATTGAAACTTTGATCTAACAAACATTCGTTTTGATTCCAATTATTAGCTATTAATATTCTTAAAAATTATCTACTCTTTGAAATTCTTTACATGCACAGGAGTACATATTTTTTTATATAAAATGTTCCTTTTTCAATAAACATCCCGTTTACGTATTCAGTTAACGTTATTTGCTATCACGCAACGCATCCTTTAATCCAGGTTTGAGATGCCCAAGTGTGCTCCGATGCATGAATAATTCTGCATTAGAATTTTCTTTCATAAACAGTTGAGAAGAATTCAAAATTGGCTTTTCGAACAGTGATAATTACTAGTGAACGGTTACTCGAAACATTTCATTATCCATTCACGCAAGTTTGAATCTCAATTGATCGTCTTCGGGAAGAAAACAAAATATCCTCATTACAGTCGATTCGTATTATTAAAATAATTGCGGATATTGCGTCGAAGGATTAAAGGTTTCACCGCGAAAATTTACATTTTGCGTGAGAATAATACGACTGGTTGATTATGTTGAATGAAAAGTATCTAACCGGTACAGACTTGAGATACAATAAAATTGATTTTCTCTAGTTAATCAAGATTTGATAGGTGAGTTCAGTTTGATAGTGTGAACATTTCTCTGAGAAGCCCTGAATATATCACCAGAAATCTCTGAAAACCTCTGTGAAAAATTTAAAATACTTGGAAAGACTGTGGTTTTTGTACTGAAAGTTTCCTTGAAAATCTCTAGAAAAAATCTTCACTAAAAATCTCTGAAATTTAACTGGAGCAGCTAAATATTTTGATCATCCAAATAATTCACAGCTACAGGAAATTTATTGACGAAAGATTATCCAAAGTTGAGTAGAACGGAGACATAGTGTCATTTCCGGATGCATTAGTATACATAATACTAATTTTAATAAAGCATCGTTCATGATAGTAAAAATAGTTCACTCCCCTGTACATTGCCACTTTCTGAATCGAATTCCCTGGTAGAATAAACGATAGAAACCGATTGGAAGAGTCAAAAACCGCATACAAAACGATTCAAAGTCTATCTGTCCCTATCTGTTCTTATCTGTTTCTATGCGGTTTTTGACCTCTTCAATCGGTTTCTATCGTTTCTTTTTACCAGGGTTCACCATTTTCCACGCACTCTTTGAAGATTGAAGAAGAAATGTCTCAAACATAACTTAGCTCGTAGTTGAAACGGAAAGGAAGTAATTTTTTAGCTCTGGCGTGGTAAGGACAAAATGAGATGAGGAAGATTTCTGAGGGATTCTACAAATGAATTAGCTCCAATCAATAGAATAAACGATAAAAAGATCCTACAGTTTCGCCTACTTTGGCAAAACGGAGTTCTCAGACCTTAGACATTTTATAGTGTGGTTCAGGTTCAGTTGGACTTGAATAATGTATTTAGAGTTCGATTCGAATTCGGTTCTGAATTTCAAAGTTCTGTTCGGGTTTGGTTCAATTTGGAAAATATATTTGTAGTTCGATTCGGGTTCGATTTCCTTCAAAAATTCAAGATTCGCATACCCCTACTTTTAATCAGTGCAATTCTGAAACCACTTTAACAATAAAAACCATTGGATTATTATCAGGGAGATTCAACTTCATTAAAAATACTCAGTCACGATTTAGTTGAATTGAGAATGTCTTTAGCGCGAGGACGCAATGATCGCACCAAACTCGGCAAATGAAAATTATCATCGTACAATGATGGATTTTTATAGGGTGGTTGATCATCCAATAAAAACTCATCATTGTACGATGATGATTTTTATTTGCCGAGTTTGGTGCGATCATTGCGCCTTCGTGCTAAAGTCATTCTCAATTGAACTAAATCGCGAATGAATATTTCTGCTGAAGTTGGACCACCCTGATTATTATACTCCGTCAGAAAAATCAGTACAAAATTTCATAACACGAATACGAAGTTTTTTACGTATCAGTGTTGAGAAGTTATATATCCTGTCAACTTGTTGCACGGAGAAAAATGCAGTTCGGAAATATAGTAATCTTTAACGGGAAATTGGAGAATATTTCTTAAAATCTGAGAATATTTGTTCAAATCTGAGAGTATTTCTTGAGTTTGTAATAAAAATAAAACGGTTCACATTTTTGTTGAATTTTATTTGAAAAAGAATGTAAATTCATTTTGGAATAAACTTTCCAGAAGTCGTGCATGAAATTTTACAAGGTGAATAATAAAATTTCAAAATTTTGTTAATCGCACATGAGATTTTACAAAGTATTTTTAAGTAATTTTAATTTTGATTAATCATTTTGCGAAATTTCGTGCGTGATTTTTGGAAAGTTCATATTTTTTTCTACTTTTTGTGGTATTGATAAAATTCAACAAAAATGTGAACTATTTCATCTTTATTAAGAACTTAAGAAATATTCTAAGATTTTAACAAATATTCTCAGATTTCAAGAAATATTCTCCAATTTTCTATATTTTTATATTTTCGAACCGCATTTTTCTCCGTGCACATGCGGCTATATTTGCTCATATCATTGTTACAAAATTTAGGATCACTTTTGATATAAAATTTCGTATCACAGCTGGTTACGAAATTTATTATCATTTTTGATACAAGAATTCGTATTATTCTCAACAGTGTGGAGCCGACTTCTTTGACTCAAGAAACTCTCACATACGGTCTCCTACCCTTAAAATTCGGCGAACCAGAAGCATTAAGGTGATACCAGCGAACCTTAAATATGCACCCAGAACCATTCGTTAGAAAAAGACAGGGTCAAAATATCCTGAGGAATTCCTCGAAAATGAAGTCCCTGGCGAAAATGATCTCATAATTTTTCAAGGGATTGGGACTTTCAAGAGGAATTATGAACAATTACGAAATCATTTTCGCCAGGGGTAATAAATTCTGAATATCGGTCTGCACAGAAAAGAGAAAATGGACAAATTTACCGTATAGGATAACAACGCGTGGTTCAAGTCTTTGAATGTGAATTATTCGACAATATATTTTGTAAAAATTCCAATTTAAGGACTCGAAGTGACGCGTTTTCATCCTACACGGTAAATTCCTCCACTTTCTTCTTTCCGCGTGTACAGACCTTTTTTAATCGATAAAGATGGCCTGGGCAGAGCAATATTTTGATTTTGTTGGTTTATTTTCGATTAATTTGATAGAGAAGTTTTGGCTCGGGTTGCATTGACACACTGATAAAAAAACCTAGTTATAGTTACCAAATGCATTCGGTTCCCTCAAATACCAAGATTGGGTAACTATTACCAGGGTTTGGTAATGATGACTAAAGTTTGGTAACTATAACCAAAGGTCATAGTTGTGAATTTTTATACCAGTAATTGTAACTAAATATTTATTCCGCCTCATCCGACTATGAGATTTGGTAACTATTACCAAATGCTGGTAACTATAACTAAATCCTTCTCTCAGTGCAGGAATCGCTGGCATCCCCTCAATGTGGACTAGTTAATGTTCCTGAAGTTTAAATCGTTCATTGAAACGAACCAGTGACCCAAAATCTTGAAATACATCCTGCAAACGATGTTTTCAGTCCCTAAAAGTCAATTCAAGAAGATAAATGACGGAAATTCATCAGATGTTTGTGAGTTTGAATTTTTATTTCTTTTCTATAAACGATTCAACAATATGAATATTGGAAGTAATTAACGTTGCTCGCGCGCTAATCGACAAGAAAACGTTACAAACTATCAAATTTCTCTCCGTGCACTTCCTGAAATTGAATTCAAAATATCAACATGACCTAACCATCCTGTGATGGAGAATGATTGCTTTCCACGTGGAATCATTTTCATTCACATCGCATAAAGCGAAGACACTACCCCTTCGATCGAACGAATGAATTCCCCAAAAGTCGACGCCTATGTTTTGTTCTTCCTCATTGTTATCTCTTCTCGTCTTCTTCGCTTATCTTTTCACTTTTTCAGTATCTCTCTCACTCTTTGCGCCTCGTATCTCAAAGTTAGAGGATGTACCACCGTGCTATTACGTCCGTTATTGATAGTCCGCAGCGAGCATTAATATCTAAAACAAATAATGACCGGTACCTCCGGGTCCACCGAATCAACCGAAGTCTTTTTATACGTTTTGTTTTCGTATTAAAGATGAAACGAACCAGTCCATCGTCTCTCTCTTTCCATTATCCACAGTTGATGCTTTCGTTCAGTTCCACCTGCCTCCACTCGCTTATTTGCTGCTTTTCGTACGACGACAGACCAGTAATTATCCTTCCCACACGTTGTTGCAAATTGTTTTTGTTCTTGTTATCATTATATATGCACACCTTCTTTGGTGGACAATTTCACAGTCAACTTTGTTGCGATGAAATCAAATGTATTCGAATTCATCGATATGCAGGATCAGAATAAAAAAGAAAGATTACTAATTTGCTACGTCATTTCAAAGATCTTTCATTATTCCCTCACAGACAATAGATTGACAAGTTGTTTTTTCATTGGAGAATAATACCAATTCAATGTGATTTTTTTAGTGAATTTTATTACTTGGAAAGAACAAAACGTGAGTAATTAGATTATTTACGAAGGTAGCTGAATTTTTAGTATCATATATAGAATAGTAAGATTTACCAGTGGTACAAGGCTGAGTCAGCCATGATAAACATTGGCGAGATCTTGAGAGGGAGATCGACTAAGGCCTGGAACGATAACCTTCTTTCAGCAATCAACGAGCCTCAGTTATTAACGCTGGTGCAAGACTAACTCAATGTCTTCGCAGTGTTGGGCGATACGGAACTCTCTGTGTAAAATCAATGTTGTTTCTACATCCAAATCAGTGAATTCCACTGGTAAATCAATGCTGAGTCTTCCATCGGTTGAATCAGTGGACGACTCAGCACTGATTCATCAATGAAACTCGCTGATTCTCGGTAATCTCCACTAATTCGAGCATACAGAGCTGATGCAAACCTGAATCAATGTTATCCGATGTGGAATTTGCCGAAGTCGGAAAATGGCCTGGTACTGGCGAGGTTATATTTGCCAAACATTGGCGGGAGCAATTGTTTCTATTCAGGATCATTATTACTCTTCAATTGGCACAACCTATTCGACGAATTTCAAACGGTATTGATTTGAGTGAACAGACAGTTTTGAATCAGTATTGAATCGATACTGTTTGGACAAGGTTGGAATGTCTGAATTATACTATAGTCGGCGCGTAAGAACGAACAGTACCGACGAGGTTGTAAATTTTGTACAGGCCCTGATTGTAAAATGATGTTAGCAAGCCGACTCCTTGCCAGTTTTTATACCACTTTGGTAGCTTTGGATTTGCCAATACTGGCAACTCTGGTAACAGTACTCTGAGTTCCCCTTTCCTCATGGGATAGCACCAATTTGCCCCAATTCTATTCTGACACAATTGATCTTTCTATCGCCAACACAGGCAAGATATTGCATCCATTGTTAATCAACGATAACTCGATATAAATTCTCTACATTTGGCTTCCATATCTGGCCCAGCCTTCGCCCGTCTTCAGTTTGACTTTGTAAATCCGAATCACTGATTCCCAGTACTTTGCACTGATTTGGATTTAAACAGGACGGAATTGCTCAATTTTCACACGACTAGCTATAGTGATTGACTCTTTCCGTTGCGACATCTAAAAATCCACTATCCAACAAAATTAATGCCGAAGTAAAAATCTCGCTGATTTAGCAAAAGATCCGCAGAGAAATCAGATTTTGATGCGCTATAATGGTAACTTTTTTATTCTCCGCATAAATTGTATATAAAATTCAATGTAAAAAATACAAAGTGAGCCATGAAAACCATAACCATTGACGAAATATACCTTTTTATCCAACGAAAAAAGCGAATCTTATACCCAACCCATGTGGAAATTCAAATCGGATCAGTACTGGCCAGGTTTAAATTTCCACATGGGAAGTGACAGTTAATTTGTTTTATAATAGATTTATCACCATTCCAGCGCAATCATACGTACATTTACATCCCATTACATCGAACAACTCTGTTGATAACAGTTTCCAGAATTAACATTTTGAACTTCATTAATTTACCCAACCTCCCGCTTATCGAGTTCCACGTTGTTATATTTCACTCATTCCGCGAGACTTTCATTCGACTCTCAACGATGTATGTACAAACCCATTCTTTTTTCTCCAACAACCCTCATAATCGATGCAATCGTAATTCAAAACAACCTTAATGGCACATAAAGATCCTAAAAACTAGTTTATCAATGGAAGAACGAGTTTGGCTTATGCAAATGAACACATCAACACGTATTGAGAATCAAGACCTGTGACTCACGACCAATCGAATCTTAATGTACTCGAAACAACAAGCATTTCTCAATGACATTGAAATCACGAATGATAGTATCATAATCCAATCAAAACCATACGCTCGGTCTAACACGATCATTCGGATCATAGGTTCTCTTGGAAGCGAGAGACAGAGATCATCGCGATACACAGTCATTGAATTTTTGCATTCATAACGGAATGTTTGAATCAACTCTCAGCCTTTCGGTAAGGCTAGGTCAAGCTGGACATTAAACTCTCTGTCTCTCTTCCTCTGCTCTTGACGTCGCAAAGGATCGGGGCAGCTCGCATTTTTATGAAAACCTGCTGGCGCCTAAGGCCTCTCTTCTCACGGTATAGTTATATTGCAGGCACATGCTGCGTGAGTATATATTCTCCCCACAGTGTGAGGAGATGCTCAAGCAAAGAAACAAAGAGCGAGTGAGAAGGAACATTGACCAGACAGGTGGTCCGTATGGCATTTGTTGTTGCATTCTTATTGGCAAATAAGATGCCATTAGGGAATGGAGAATACAATATCAAATAAAAATCGTATACGTAGAATCGTATGATCGAGCAGGTCATTTATACAAGACAAAGAACGATATTCATATACATGCAACAATCGTAACATATGGGTTGAATTAATTATCATTACTCGAGAAAATCCGTTGTTATGCCTTGAATTTCGGGAACATTGCTAAGAGATGTGTGAAGGTTTTGTACCACCCCCAAGGGAAAAGAGGAATACGGGCCGATACTGGCTCGGTACTGGCTAGTAAATCCGAAGCTACCAAAACTGGCAAACATTTACAACCAAGTCAGTACTGTTTGTTTATGTGCGCCTACTATGGGAGAACTCTGGCTTTCCAACCTTGTCCTAAGAAATCTGCCAAACAGTTGGTACCAGTAAAAAAATAGTAATGATCATGAATAGAAACCATTGTCCCTGACAAACTCTTGCCAGTATCAGGGCATTTGTCAACTCCGGCAATTTCCACATGGGCCTCTCTGAAAGGTCAGAGTTTCAACCCTGCAACCGTTTGAACGTACTGATGGAAGCTTCGTACCCTCGTAATGTAACACATTTTGAATAAATGAGACAGTCTTGTTTTATTGCCGACAAGATACCAGTGGAAAAAAATGCTTAATTACATATTAAAACCATCCAAATGCAATTCAAGTGGTTGCAGAGAGAAGAGCTTTTTATCGCTCACAGTCAGTCAATCGTGTACAAAACAACGAGCGGTCTAGGGGCAAATTCAATGAACTGGCGGCGGCAGCCGGTTGCACAGGAGGCACTTCTTATTGATGCACGTTTATAATCGCAAGATCCCAAGATAAAACGATACGAAATGTGGTTACATTCTCGATACCTGTATTTAAGTCTAACGTTCATTCGTTGGTAGAAGTTAGTAGAATTGACTGTACGTCGCCATCGTATGTACTCACACTACCGAGCGAAGTAATTATGGTTGCATTATTATAAAAGCTACTCGCAATACATCACACATACCCTACGTCATGCATATATGCAACATCGAGCAAAAGCATAACATTAAAACCAAGCACTCTTTTATCCGCCCCCTTGTCGTTCTTCCCAACCTTTTCAATTTGATGTACTACACTCTCTTGAGAAACATCCTCTTCATCCTGTCATCAAATCCTTATCAATTCATTCTCATCGAGATTCATCGTTTGAAAAATTGGGAATGACGTGATTAATCAAGTGATTTTATAATTTATATAGTACTAGAGTTATCGGAGAAAACATGAAATGCTATTGATGAAAGAATTGAAATAATGATAATCGTTTGTATGCTTTGATGAATAAAATAGGGAAACAATAATGAGTTCTGATACTTATTAGGGTTCTTGTGAAATCTTGTTACAGTGATCGCGTAGGGCTGTGTACTGTACCATGAAAATGTATTTGAAAGTATAAAGGTAGTTGGTTTGGTAAACATCCATCAATCCCGTGGGCAGGGCAAGCTTATTTCAGCTCAACGGTGTAGCAAGTTAAAGGGTCTTGTTCAAGAAGAACGAGCAGACTGTCTTCTGGCGAGATTGTTTCAGAGTCTCAACAAGGCAAGCTAATCACTGCTATTAGTACGAACATTACTCCGGTGGTCTACCTCTCCACTACTCCACTACTCTTCTTTCACTACTCCATTATGTTTCAGTATCCTCAATCTCTTTACACAATCAAAAGGTGTAAAATAATGAAATTTTGAATTTAATTAATCAATATTGAGATCTTATAGAAATTCATGAAAGTTTAATATGAATTCGAAGTTTACACAATTGATAAACTGATGAAATAATCCGGTTGATTATCTTTTAGCGTACACTGAAAAGGATAAAATGATTTGATTCAACGGAAACGTCCCAACTGCAGTTTTATAATTGTGGTTACTAACAATATCATTGGAGTAACTAATGAAAAATAGTCGCAGCAAATACAGATACCGAAGGAATGGTTAGAACCTTCCTATATGGAAATTATCGGGAACGAACAAACGATTGTTGTTACACCATTGAAATTTGTCTGACGGATATCAAACAACGCTGAATCGTGAAAACCACACATACAACAGGAATACAACAGGAAGACAAGTCTTTGGAACATGTTCAAAACATTCAAAAAAATGCCCCTATGTTCTTTAACATTATAAAAACGTTCCAGTGGCACGTTGTGATGTCTAGAGACCACCCTTAAGAATCCAAGATTATACTGAAGTATTCAATCAAAGTGGATCAAATCACACGGAAAAAAATAATTCGCTATGGTTCTAGCTCCTATAGCAATAACTTTGATCGCCACAGCTAGTTTTTAGTTATCCAAATATCATCCACATCATTTTTTTCCGTGCACTTGATATTAAAAACCAACGATACCCTAGTAAGAATCATTCTAGGCCTCCCTTCGCCCTTTACCTGGCACTATCGAGGCAGACTAGGCGTATCCCTGGCTCTGATATGGGTCTGTGAACTGCCTGATATGCTTTCTATCAATTATAATTTAACATTATTATCCACGTAGCTGCATTTCAATACTTCACCCTCGTGCTCCAAACAAGCTTTCTCCATCTTCTGGAAGGATTGAAAATCAATCTACTAATATAGTACGTGGGTGGAACATTGAGAGGGAGCCTTTGATGCATTTCATACTGTAAAAATTAAAAGTGAAGTGTTCCTCGAATTTAATGGCAGTAAAAATCCTCCACGTGAGGCAAATTCATCTCTCCTATGTTTTAAAGGAATTCTCCTCTATTTGTAACATAATTCTTATTTTCTAAATGAAACTTCTCTCCCAATGAAGAAGAATTTCCCAGAATACAGTGGAAATGAGGGACTTTTGCTGCCACCAAATTCCGGGAAATTTTAAATCTACTTTTTACAGTGTACACTGGAAAAAATATTTATTTGTCCTCTCTCCATAGAATATTCATTTGTAGGAATTAAATATTCAACATATGAAACAATTGATCAACATGAAACGGGATGAATAGGATCACGAACGAAAAAGATATGTTAAACGAATTCGTAATTGATTGTTCGAATAATAAAAGTGACAAATAGCACACATTCACATAATTAGTTAGAACTTCATTCAATATCTTTTCTGGGTGATCCCATTCACCCCACAATGATCCTATTCACTTCGTTTTACGTTACTTGTGGCGAATAAATTATTCATTCAATAGATCACTTCATTTGGGGCAAGTATTCCGTTATTTGATTTGATTGAATATTTAATTAATCCCAAGGAATATGCTATGAAGAGAGGACAAATGAGCTGTTAATTTGATCACAAGGGATTTTTTTAGTGCAAATAATTGACATAGCTAGATCTTGAAAATTGATTTGCACAAAATCAACACTTGCCTTCCAATCACCATCACTCGCTATAAAATTGCTCTTGAGCATCTTAACCTAACTCGACCTGAATTATCCTAGTCAGAAGAGTTACCGTAACCGGAATCCTCCTAGACAGCACCGAAAGTTCTCTGAACATTTTGAATATAAATATTTGTAGCTCTGCTTCAATTCATGTTTGACCTTCGTTTTTAACGCACCCGAATACGTTCTGGGCTCACTCTTCCCATGCGCTATAGGACATTCTTATATTTTCCTAGCATACTTTTATGGAAATTATTCCAGTCCAAAAAATTCAGCTGGGTCCCATAAGTGAAATTTCCTCACCTGGAACCCAGGTCAGGGCATTTTGTCAGGGTCCTATGTGGGTACCTATGTGGGAAATTTTCTTAGCCAGGCCCCCCCAGTCAAAAATCCAGCTGGGTTTCATAAGGGAAATTTTTCCATCCGAGAACCTGTTCAAGGAATTCAGTCTTAGTCCCATGTGGGAAATTTTCCGGATCCAATGTAGGAACCTACGTGGGAAATTTTTCCTGCGAAGTTTTCATAACAGGAACGCAGTGCTGTGTCCTATGTTGATACCTGTACGGGGGATTCACCTAAGCGAATCCTTGGTTGAAAAGGAATGGTTTAGACGGCAGGGTTCATATGAGGGTCTTATTCAACTGGGTCCTAGCCCAGGGAAGATGATTGAAATTCCGTACGGTAATATACATGCAAAATTTCCTCAACTACCTCCTGGTTTAGAGAAGATGAACCATATGAAATCTTGTATTGTAAATATTCAAAAATCAATCTCCATTCGAATATCAGGTTTATATATCAGGATCTTCATAAACTAAATTCTATGCAATTATGCATAGTTTGTTTACAATTTCTGATAGTTACCGGTGAACTGGGACGTTGTATGTTTACTGGAGTTTGTAAAAATTTATATTCAACAACCATCCAAGGTATATGCATGAACAGCTGTATTTACCTTGAAAATTTTCTCCTCCCCTGGTTGCGTCAAGATTCTTCAAAACTTGCATAGGTACTCATAACTGTGCACGTGGGACTATTGAAAATTCACCAGGGAGAACATTTGTTCCTATCAAAGAACAACTCGGATTATGTAAATCTTGCATGGGAACTGATAGGTTCTCAATAAGACCATATCGATATCCGCGGTTTCCTAGCATTGCCATATAGTACCCAGTTATTCCCATATGGGTTTGTCTGGGACCCAGCTGAATTTGTTGATTGGGATCTGGGTACCAATGATGTTCCAGCTCCTCCATACAGGGAAATGTAAGTCTCCAGTTATTCCCATAGGGGTTGCTCTGGGACACAGCTGGATTTTTTTTTTCCTGAGTAACCTTTGAAAATAATTGCGCAACACCCTACACTGAGAAAAATCTGCATTGTAGAAATCATGTTTCAATATAGTAATGTATTTGACAGTGAAAAATACATTATTTTGGTTATTATTACCATGAGTTAGATGATAAATACCATCTTTTTGGTGAATCAAACCGAATGTACGGTGAAATTCAACACTGAAAAGGTACTTTTCACTTTTGAAAGGCTGGCTTCAGTTTTCATTATTTGACGGGTGAAAAATATACGAAATAGAGGTTATTCTCACATTTCATTTTCCTCAGTGTACGGCGTTATTGAAAACTTCATTGATCACTTGCACGGAACATTGCACAATGGTACACGAATAGAACTAAACGAGACATTTACACGTAGGAAGAGGGAATCCGGTATCTTCACATTGAATCGGCCATTCCAGTCGTCCGATGCAGACCCAATTGAAAATGTGTATCCGTACATCAAACAGAAGCTTGGTTTCAAAAACAGTGTCCAACTGTCGCAGCGAATTTGGATGATTGGAGAATCTCTGTCCCAAGAATTCGCCAAAGATCCAACGGTTAAAAGCTAACAGCCGAATGACGTCATTTTCAATGGAATTGTTTTAGCAAATGTCTGAGTGGTCATATTACATAGTTGAATACCATTCCCTTGATTTCCAATATGGAAAATATTCGACAAGTTTGAATTGAACAATCAACCACGAATTTCATACTATGAGAAATGTTTGTGAATTTCATAACTAGGACTGGACTCGAGACTCTCGAATTAAACCAATAAAACTCAATCTTACCAGTTTTAATTCTACCAGATTCGTTGGGTCAATGTACGCATATATTCGAAGAATGGAGTAGGAGAAAATTTTTTGAAATATTTTTTTGATCTTGAACACTTATGTTTATTCAAAACTGTTGCAGTCTCGAAAAAGGTTTTGTCTTGGTTTTGAGTAGAAGAAAATTGCTTCATGTCATGAATGCAATCAATTTCATCTTCTCAGACGTGTTATTTTCAACTATTACATGCCCACACTTGACTTGATGTAGAAGTTTGTCTTCAAAGATTGTGAAATCGAATGATATTTACCATTTTTTAATTTTGCTCAAAAGTCTCGGAGTCCACCTCTATTCATAAACATCCTCAAATATTTATACATGGAATTCGATAGCTGCATATGAATCCAACTTCATTGTACATTTGTACCAATGCAATTGAAATAATCGACATTTCGATGTTCCAATTCAATATGAAAATGTATATGAAAAAAACTTCCAAATCTGGTACATGAAATTTGACATAGATAACTCTAACAGTGGCAGCTCCATTACGACGTATTGAATCATTAGCATTATGATCGTCATTCTCTGCTTTTAACTGTTGTAAAAAAAAACTTCAAAATAAATGTGTTCCCCGATTAAAGATGAGTGAGACCCCTAGTAGGAATACTCTAGTCGTCGATGAGTTTTGTAATGCTTTACTAGCCAGAAACTTAACTAGATACTTGCAAATACCTCACCAGAATCTTACGAAACTAGCAAGCGTCTAGTTTTTGGCTACTTGAGCGTTACAAAACTCGTCAATAACTAAAGCATTTCTACTAGGGACCGACTATATTTTGTTATGATTAAAAAACTTTTGTTACCTCAATCAAACTTTGTTGTTTTAACCAAAACATTTTGCTCAATAAAAACTCTTGATCAAAACAACAAAAGTTTGCTTGCTACGAAGAAATATTTTCTTTTCATAGTGATATTTTTATGAGTTAGCAAGGAATTAAAAAAGATATTTTGTTGCATATAATTTCATAGGATTCATGTTCTCATTATCTCGGAATATTTATAGATATAATCTTCTGATCTCGATATCATAATTTTTGCATCATAATCTTTATATTACGTAAGTGCTGGAAGATCTAAGTTCACGTAAAATCCTATTAAATGGTCCTCAGTATTGAAACAACACCGGTTGCCAGTACTGAATTATGATTATTCCTCTACGGTTGATGACGGGTATCGAATCGGAGCTATATAGCATCATCTTTCCGCAGTGCGGCTAGCGTCAACAACTAACGATTGCACGCTGACAGCATGCACCGAGCCGATACTGGACCCTTCATCAATTTCTACATGCATATGTTGGAAATTTTCATAAATCATCGGAGAAGAGTCGAAGTGTGGTACTTTTAAAATTTTATTGAAGTAAAATAAGATAAATCAGAGTAAAACGATGCCACAATCCCGCTTCACTACAGCATAGAATGATACGTAAAAGCTTAGATTCAATTAAAATGCTTGTATCTTCCTTGAATAGACGAGGTTTTATGTATTATTTCATGCTGTTGCAGAGCGGGAATGTACGTCATCTTACCTTGATTACACAGTTGAAAATTTTGTGTGAATGTGTTGAAAAATCCGTGTGTCATGAATTTTCTGTTGAATATTCAACGTGAACACGTGTAACTTCTACAGACAGTGCTTGTATAATTAGATCCCGACTGATTTATGATGTGAAGTCATTCAAACAAGTGGGAAAAAGTTTCAGAATGACACAAATTTTATTCAACTTAAGATTGAACAAAAAAATTGTGTTATTCTCAACTACCAAGGGGAGATCGCCAGTGGTGGGAGCTGTTTTTTATGAAAGTTCCATGTACGTGTAAGTTTGGTAGTCGTCGGAAGAACTATTCATCTATTTTCATTCATTTTGATTTTGGCTTCCATTCTAATGGGACTCAGTTTTCTAGATATGTAAATTTGAAGATCGAAAGCAAGTTGATATACGCAAAGTAAGTACCTTTAACCAAAGGACCGGCAGTGGCTTGAGTGATATAGCTTCAACATTCGATCCCGACGATCCGTGTTCAATTCTGATTGAAGTACTATTGTTCTCAATTTATTCTTATGCATTGTTTCAACACGAAAAAAGTGTGATTTTAACATTTGATTTATGTAAAAAAATGCATAAATTACACTTGTGAGCTGTTGATTCACTACTCATTTTGGATTTCATTTGACAGTACTTATGTGTTGAATTTACACGATCGGAAATTCCAATCAAAACTTTATCAGTGTCCTTTTGTGTTATATTATTTACATCAAGCTCGAGTTATTAGCTAACGCAAACACATTATGCGATATCGACACAAAAATTTGTGTGGACCGTTTGGGACATGCGAAATGTGTTGAATTTAACATAAAATTTCCAACTGTGTACCCTAATTCCATTCTACGCATAGTAGTATACGATTTCAATTCAACTTTCCAACATATATTTCCTCCATTCATTACTGTATAACCTCGAACATTGAATCTTTCACATCATTTAATGTTCGAAAATTTAAAGAAAACGTCTGGACAGGGACAGGAATGTTGATAGATACCTTGAATAAGTGAAGTATTTTATGTGTTGTGCATGCAAAAATAACTTGATCACAATACAGTAATGATGACAAAACGACAGGGATTATTAAGCAGTCTAGAATAAGGTTAAAAATGATAGCTCAAAACCAGATTTAACGATTACCGTTGATCTCTGTCTCTAAAGCTGTCAAGAGCGATCCTTCTCGCGTTATTCGAGTGTCTTCCGGCGCCATTATAGGCGTGAACGACTGATTATCCTGGAGAAAGGAGAGATGATGGATATCATAGGCAATTCTCTAGTGGCATATCGTTAGCACTGTCAGCAGCTTCAGGTAGTCACAAAAACATCTTAGGTGTATCCAATCGTTGTATTTCAATACTACTTTTCATATTAAAACTGATGGACGCTTGATTGGTAGGCTTTTGTTCCTCGAATCGATAATCTGCTGTTCGGTGTCATTTTTTCTCCTTTATCGAATATAAATTTTGCGGAATTCAGGAACATAGCTTTCAAACGCTCTCATTGTCAGGGAAGAAAAGGGGAAAGCAAGGAAGAGAGAAAGTTGAAAAAAAGAAAGATAGTTGTTACATACAGGCGGAGTTCAAGCTGGATCGGATTCAACGTGTGACGGATGGCGCCCACCTGTGGATTCATTCACTAATCTGTTCGCTAAGCAAACAGCCCGAGCACACCCCGTCATTATCGCTGACGGCGTAAGTAGCGCTCGATCTTAGTCCTTTTATGTATACCCAATATTTATTTTACCTCTCCTTCCTTTCATCTCAACCCCCAACCACTATATCTCGAGCCTCTCGAATTCTGGTTATACTATATTTTCGAGAAGAAGAACGATCCGCGAATTAGACGTTAGAATTTTTCGCGTTACCCTTTCACCACATCGATTCTAGATCACCCTCCTTTTGTGTTGTTCTTTTTCCTCTCCTCTTTCGTCTCTCTTTCTTCTTTTTTTGAGAACCCATATTTACCGGTTGCACGCAACAGACCGGTAATTATCGGCGACGTAGCTTGGACCTTACGTCGTCGTCCACGTCGCTTTTCGCGTGTGCCATCTGGAATACGCTTTTAACGCCACAAATCACGCAACTCGTATGTAATATATATATATACATACATGGTACACGTGATATCGATACCGTCCTACACGTTGAGATTATCGATAAACACCAAGTAACATAAAATGACACGATGGACACGATAGACGCGATCGAGGTATGCACAAATGCACTGCTTCTCGAAATATGTCACCTAATACTCGAATCGTAGGATTAGTATTTTTTATTTTCTCACTTTTCATGTCTCATGATTTCCATGTTCTCGCGTTTGGTTCTGCGGACCTGGAAAATCGAATGAACATCGAGCTCTTCTAATTCCTCGGACATTGCGATCGAAATATAAACCAATCGCATTCATACTCCCTTCGCGTGAAATCTTTCTCCGCCACAAATTTGAGGAATAACAAGATATCCGAAGATATTCGAGTAACATCACCATATAAAATTCTTTCACCGTGCAGACGAAATATACGCAACGGATTCTAATTCAGAAAATTATTCTTGATGATCGTCGATCGAATTGACGAACCATCGATGTTTATCCAAACATAAATCAATCAATTCTAGATAAATTAATTCAAATTGAAATTGAATGCACATAACTATCAATCTTCACGCTTGTATATTTATGTATTGCGACAGCGTATAATCAACTAAATAACCTTTTCCAAGCATGAATCATAATTTGTATATGGAAACGATATATCATGGTATTATAAGAGAAGCTATCATTATCGAATTATGAAGGTTCTGTGCTTCACCGAATGCATACGTACGAACTTATATAAACTCGTGTATCAATGAAATTATTCATTGTTTTTTTTTTTTTAATATAAATCGAGAATGCAATATTGACAAATAATATCAACTTCAATCACTTATCGTTGATCACAAGTGAAAGAATGTGTTGAAAGAGAACCGCGATTTCAATTTATTTTTATGAATTTCAAAAGGAAGTTTTCGCTGCATTTCCTCTGAAAACTCGAATTCGAATGCTCAAATAAATAATAAGGTTCGTTAATCAAACGTCGAGGGTTCGTTGTGTAAAAGACTCGGAATTTATTATCCGAGAATCGAAGGTTATAAATTTGAAGCTATGCCATGAATGTCAGGAATAAAAAGATATCGAATTAATAACGAAAACAATAACCCATTCTTCGAACGCTAACGCGAATAGGAGGAATATTTTGAAATCTTTGTTTCGGGACACAGTGTCGTTTTTAATTCACTCTGTTTCATCTCTAGTCATTTTATTTCATTAATTGTGTCGGGTTCGATAATATGGTTCGAGTGGGCGCGTCAACTGTCCAAGACAATTTTTATTCGTGGCATGTGCTTGGCTTATCGATTCGTATGCAGAGTGAATGTCGCAAAACGACAAAACTGAAAAGAGAAGAAAAACAAACGGGAATGAGAAAGGGAAGGGCGCAGGTATATATCGGGGACTGAGATGGGTAACATAAGAGAGATAGGCAGGAAACAGGGGAATGTTACTGACCCAAGATACGACGCGCGTGCGCTCAGAGACTGGTACTTAAAACTATCCGTATCCCATAATTTAGCGATTATTTTGACAAGGGTATAGTATCCCTTGTCAGTTCTCGCTCAAAATAAGCATCCAACTAGGTCCAAGACGGGGTTAAAGTTTTCGGGTTCACTTCGAATAATGATTTCAAATCATGTCACGGTGGATTGATGGGTTTTGATGTTTGAATCATATTGCAAATTGTGTATTCCGATGAATCTGTGTTGATGAGTATCCCATGTTGAAATTCAGTGATTCCACCAACCCTGACAACGGGGAGGCGGTTGGGCCAAGCATGGTAGCCAAATATACGAAATTTTCATTCAGCGAACTTTGATTGACAATAGAAATATTATCGCACCAACATTGTACAAAATTGGCAGTGTTAGCAGAAATTCACAACAAAATAGTGTTTTTTCAACACTACATGGTGTCATTCTCACATCATAAGAAAACACCGATTTGGAAGTGCACTGTAAAAAATAATAGTAATTTTCCTATCCGCGACAACCGGAAAATTCCAAACTTTATGAAATTTTTATTACCCTGGCGTGTATGTATTTTTGCTTCACTTCGGCCCAGCCCTGGCTCCATGTAGGCGGGATGGGACCATGCTGGCCCAGTATAGGCCCCATAGTACATACACGCTAGGGTATCAATCTCCAGTAAAATACGGAAAATTCCTAATGCGTGTACGTTTTAATTACTTCCGAGCATTTATGTGAAGTTTCCCACACGGAAAAAATGAGTAGTCCAAATTTTCGTTGACTAGTATGCCAATTTTGGACGGAGCACAAGTTTGAAGAGAATTCGTATATTGGATCTCAATAATTCGTTAACTGTGTTCACTATTCGAACAATGGAATCCACTTTTTATTTTCATCATCGAAATAATGGAAAGAGTCAACGAATTATTCAAATCCAGTGTACGAATTCTTCTTCAAATTCCCTACAAACAATGATTACTGGCGTTTCAATGGGCCGCTGATGGTCCGGCAATGCCGTTGAAGAGCCGTCATTGGCCCTTTGAAACGCCAGCAGCCGTGTTTGCTGGGTTGTACTCCGTCCAAAAGTGACATACTAGTCAACGAAAATTTGGATCACTGATTTTTTCCGTGCATAGAAATGTTCCACAGTGTACACGAATATGACTTTCAATGCTTTTGTGAGTTCTCGTTAGCTCGTGGATCCATCGATGCGCGTGAACTCGTGGCGATATCTAACGGAAAACGTATGGAAGATTCTCAAGTATCTGACGTAGTTCAAGATTTTGGCAATAATTGAGTCATATTGTACAAAATATTTCATTTCCTAATATTTCCTTGAGTTCAACCCTATTCAGCTTTATGAAAAATCAATAAAAATAATCAAATCTTTTGTCAAAGTGTTGTAGACATCTGTTTACGTTGATTTGGTACCGACTCAGGGTTGGAGATTACACTTGCTTGCTAAAATTGTGGTGTTATACATCCAACATTGTGGAGGAATTGATTAACAACGGTCAGTTCAGTTATCGAACCAGTACCTATTGGAACAAGGAATCAAGTCGTTCGAGTATAGACTCCCAATCGGCAGACAACCGTTGATAAAATGTGTTGGTAAAATTCTATGTGGGTGGTCCTAAGTCTTGGCGATTTATGTAGGGCCAGTGTTCACAAAGTGTACTGATATCGATAGCTGTTGGTTTCGTCAATCTACAATAAATTCAGTATTTATTCAATCCTGGGACAAGCTGTGACCAATCCTTGACCCAACGAGGACTGAATGATCTTGGCTCAATCTTGACGGTGATCTTTACTCTTGATCTGAACTTGGTGCCCATTTCTGCCAACGTTGATTCTGTATTGGGAAACGAGATTAACAAGCCTTGGAATGATGTATCATTTTAAAATTGCGCCACTCTACCACTAATGGCCAATTTTTATCAGGGTGTCTACTGATACTGGAAATACTGGCAATGTACTGGAATTTTTTCTTGCATACTTGAAATACTGGAAAAATACGGGGATTTGAAATTTTGTTTTGAGATTTTTCCAATGATATCCGTCATAGGGAAAAATAGTTTGCAAAAAGTTTCAAACTTTTATACTATCATAGTTTTTGTTTTAGAAAAATAGAAAATGGAGTGCGTAAGTGTAACAAAGTCGATTGGCTAGGCATAATTTCACGACGTTGAGAAAAAAATTTTTAATTTGTTGAATTCCATGAGAAATTATCTAGCTTATGAGCTTCAACCAAATACTGTGATGAATTGATAAAACATTTTCCATCAGGATATCAGAACTGTTTTGTACTCCGGGTTTTTTTCGAACTTTTTCGAACGTACCTAGAATGCAAAAAACTTAAACGAGCTTATTTTGTCGTGCACAATAAAATCTTCAAGAAGAATGAGAGTGTTTGAGAAGATATAAATACGTGTTTTAAGTAACCTAAGAAATTCATTTTTCGTCTTGAAAAACAACTATGAGAAGTCAATGTTATCACAGTAATAGTAACATTTTGAACAATTATCTTGTATGTAGAATCAATTTATGATCCCTGTTGAAAATATCTCATCAATTCTCATAAGGTCTAGTTATTCCTAGGACAGAAACCGTATAAAATCTTGTAACCAATGATTCTCGATTCTACAAGTTTCTATGAGAATCTACAAATTAATCTCATTGAATCTGATGACGTTCTTATTCCTGATTTCTAAAATTCATTACCACAGACCTAATATTCAATTTTATATTCAATATCAATTGGATTTGATAAATATTCCACTGATTTAGAGTATATTTTTTCAACGCTGTGAAAAAACTTTTTTAGTAAATTTTCAAGGAACTTTTATCAGTTGACAAACATGTTTTGGGAAGTCACTAAAATTGTTTGAAAATTTATCAAACAAATTGGTGAATTCCCAGATGATTTGCAAATTTACGAACCCATAAGTGCTTCGGCATTCTATTCTCCTTGGAAATCTACAAATATTTCTTACAGTGAATATGAAAAGAACTTGAAGCGTGAGATTTGATGATTTTTCCATTGATTGGAAGGGATGCTCCCTTAAATTTCACCTATCGTACAGTAATGTTTTGAAAATTATCCACTTATTCTCTCATAATTGGAATTTCACGTTAACTTTTGAAGTAAAATTTTTTTGAATGTTCTCATTAATTATCCTCCGAAGTTTTTATTTTCAAATCACGTTACACATTTTGGTTCCATCCTTGGTGTCAGTATTGTATTTAGTTCTTCGAAAATTCTCAGAAGATATTTTTAAATTTGGATGTTTCGCTGGAATTTCTTTCAAGAATTTCTATCAAATCCAAATGTACACAATTTCAAATATTTCGATGAATCATCAGTAAATTTATAATGAATTTACTAAATTTTCGTCAAATAAGCACTTTGGAATTCTATATAACACATTTTTTTCTGTATTGACATTTTAGAGTATAATAAAATATATTATAAGAATTTCAACTTCAGTATGATGCCAGAAAAATATAATAACATATTGATACATGTTTATCTAAATCATTATAAATGCAGTCATTCATCTTTTATTGATGATTTTTTAAATTGAACGCATAACATATCTTAGCAAATTCACACTTCTTCCCATTATAAAATTATCATGAATCTGTTCAAAACACTAATGCTAAAGAATTGTGTGATTTATGGAATATACTGGCATTTTGTCGAAAATATACTGGAAAATACTTGAAATATACTGGAATTTCATCGAGTCGCCTCAGTAGACACTCTGTTCATTCGAATACGATCATGACTAAGTCGACATTGGACTTATTATTTTTACTCAGGCAACAATTCTTAACCATACCGTCATCCTCATTGTTATGATCAATGACAAAGATTCCTCCTCAATATAGCGAATCGAGCAAACGGGAAAAACTAGACACATCAGCTTGATCATCTGTTATTCACTCTTGTATGTCCAAAATATTTTGTTTCTCCCAAGAAGCCATTTCTCGTCTCATTTTATCATTCTCGCGGATGGATGGGAAAATTAATTGGACTGCATGCAATCTTGATAAGATCGTTAAATTGCGACACACCGCAATACAGTATAATTATATTCTTTGTCATGAAAGATATAATCCTTGATAAGTTGATACGCGATCCTCGACACTACTAATCTCAATAATTACATATAAATATAGCTTCATGATCTACATGCCAATAATAATTATATGTACAACTCTACTGTGCGTATACATATGTACGAAACATGAATAACTATACGCACGCTTACGAAAACATTTGAAAAGAGAAGAAAAGAAAAAGTTGATATCTCGAATGATCAATAGTTTTGAAATCTTGTTCGTTTATCAATGTGGAAACTTTCAAGTTGAAGCATGAAGGTCAATTATTTTCACAATCAGAGATTAATTAATGCGCGTTTTTCTTTCCCTTTGAGTCTCGTTGAGAGAATCGAGTCGAGAGAATGGTAGAATTATACGTGATTTTTCTTCATTCGTTTACCGTAAGATATATATTTATATACATATTCAAGGTGTAAAAGAAGATAGGAATAACATTCTTCATCTTCGTATTATAATGATCGGATCACCACTGTGCTTCCCAGTTGCACCAGTTTTAGCTGGAATTGCCTATGTCTTCTCATTCTGAAATCGAACCGAACAAATTAACAGATATAAAGTCACCCGGAATCCGAGAATTATTTTTGAATCAAACTCGTTCCAGTTTGTCATTTATCGATCTTCGATGAGCGTTCCTTCGCTTAGGATCTGTTGTATCTTCATTTCGTACTCCCCATAATTCAAAGTTCATCCCAACTTGTGTGATCTTTCAATTCAACTTTTATGTTCTGAATTCGTTAAAAGATACCGCTGAGGTGGACGATAATAAATGAACATTTTCCATTATGCAAATCTATTCTAACAAAAAATCGATAATAATTTATGCTGGGATTTCATTAGCTCACCTATTCTCACAAGCTATATTTATCGTGTTGATTCATAAAGTTAATTTCAACTGGACAAAGATTGAATAATCAATGAAATGGCTAATGACGAATTTATACTTCGATAATAACAACTGTTGGGCCTTATACAACTCAATATTTCATTGTTATTCATTATTGTTAATGGAACTGGGATTTCAATGATGTAACACTTTGAGGTTTGTGTCAATGAATTCTACCTCAAATATGAAATAATATGCGAAAGTAGATGCACTTGATTAGATTGAATAAAACATAAAAATTGATTTTGAATATCAAATATTTACTTGGCTTGGGTGCGTATTGAAATTTCACATATTTCGAACTGAAATGTTCGTTTTTGTCTGCATTATACCCCTGCACGGAGAAAATGAAGTAGTGATAATCACTAAGCGAATATGTTGCTGAAAGTGGAATCCCTTATTGGAACGAATTAATACTCGAATAACACAATATTCAGCTGTTAGAGATAAAAAAATCTTATTGTGCATCCTTGAACGATATATCGAGTTTCAAATCGAGTCAAATCGAGAAGATGAATGGCAGTGATTTATCAAATTTTGTGAGTTTGAATTTTCGTTTCGTTTCTATGAACGATTCAAACTCCCACAACATTGAGAGAATAGTAAAATATGGACCGAACAAACCGCGTGATCATGAGAACTAAACGGCTCAGTTAAATTGACGATACGTCTAGTTTAATTAGGGATGCGATTGATTGTGGTGACCAAATATTTGATCTGTGCATATTTTTCTATACCAGTTTTCTCCATGTGGCATGGTCCCCAGTAAAAATGATAGCAGTTGTCTAGCACCTTTCAAGGCGCTTGCAGTGAAGCTAGTCACTAGAAAGGGCCTTCTCACACAGCACCACATTTCCAAAAGAATTCATCAAAAATTCTTGTCGAACTGATGGTATTATCAGACAAACCAGCCAGACAACCGCTATAATCATTTTTACTGGGGAAACAGGATTCCGTATTAAGACCTGATCAGTTAATTGGAAATTTTCCACGATTATGACTTTCTTATTACAGTTACACCAGGGCCATGCTTCTGATAAGAAATCCCTTGGCAAATTTCTACTAGGAGTTGATTGTGACCAGCATCCAGATTTTTCACTGCGTTGATAGTGTAAAATTCATGAATATTTCTTATGTTATACCACGTTTATTGTAATGATATGATACAAAGTAACTTATTCAAAGTATTGTCCGTCGCTATCTATACATTTTTTCCATCTTTCTGGCAATTTGTGGATTCCGCGCCAAAAGAACTGTTGCTCTTTTGAGGCAAACCAATCATCGAGCCATTTTCGTACATCTTCGTAAGAAGTAAAGCGCTGCTCAGCAAGTGCGTGTCCCATCGATGCAAACAAGTAGTATTCGGATGGGGCAAGGTCCGGTGAGTAAGGCGCGTGCTGAAGAATCTCCCAACGGAACGACTCTATCGTTTCCTGTACCTGTTTTGCTTTGTGTGCTGGTGCATTGTCATGCAGCAAAATCACCTTGTGTCGTCTTTTTTGGTATTCTGGTCGTTTTTCACGCAAAACTCGATCCAAATCGATCATTTGTTGTCGGTAGCGTTGAGTATTGACAGTTTCCCCAGGGTTTCAGCAGCTCGTAGTAGATTACGCCCTTCTGATCCCACCAAACACACAGCATTGTCTTTCGTCCGTAGCGGTTTGGTCTTGCCGTCGATGTTGATGGTTCACCCGGAGTAACCCATGACTTTTTGCGCTTAGGATTCTCGAAATATAATCATTTTTCATCGCCAGTAACAATTCGATGGAGAAATGACTTTCTTTGGAACCTGGCGAACAGCATTTCGCATGATGTTTTGCAGTTTTCCTGCTGTCTTTCGTTGAGTTCGTGTGGAACCCATTTCCCCACCTTTCGTATCTTTCCCATGGCTTTCAACCGAAGGGAGATGGCTTCTCGGGTCAACTTTAACTGATCCGCCAGTTGTGTTTGAGCGTCGTCTTCGTCGAAAAGTAGTGCTGTCCGCAAATCGTAATTTGTTGGCACAAAACTCGACATGTTTATCTCTAATAAACTAATGCTACTGAATGAAACTCGTGTTATTGTGAGTTGGAAATCTTTGTCGGATATCAATACAATAACAAGACACCGCTGACATGATGTGTCGGTAACTGCATCGACATCTAACGCCACCTATGGGCAAATTCCGGTTTCATACTGACACACCTGGTATCTATCGATGGTGTATGGGTTAGCTTTTCTTGATGTTAAGGTCCTACATGGAGACACTTCTTCGGAATATCAAAAATATTACATTCCGATTGGTAGACAGTACTAAATAAACAGTCTTATCACGAAAGAAACATGAAGCATTAACAAACTTTCAGAATAGATCAATATAAAACAGACTGGACTTCCGTTAGAGTTGAAGTTTAGGTTCGTAAACGCTCTATGAAGATCCGATAAATATAAGAATGTCCGCTTGGGAATATTTTTGAGGAAGGTTCATGGAGCGCTTATCAAGGATTTCCTGAAGATCTTTCCAAATTTCACTTATGAGTGAAAACGAGCGGTGTTTTTTCTTACAAAAAGAAACCCTAGCATGTACGTACCATGGAGCCCACCCCGGCCCAGCATGGGCTCCATCCTGCCAATATGGTCCCAAGAGTGGGCCAGAGTTCATACATGTTGGGGGATACACGATAAAGAAAATCACACCCATCTAAAAATTCACCAGTGGCACAAGGCTGATCCAGACCTGGCTAACATTAGCGGAGCTTTGGAAGAAAGCTTATTTACACCTGGAATGATAACATCGTTCCAGCCATCACCAAGCCTCGATTTTAACACTTTGAACAACGGTGGCGAAGAACGCCTGATTCAATGGTCTTGCAATATCAACTGATACAAAAATTTTGCTCACTTTGCCCGTAGTCACTCTATTGGCGGAATCACTAAATTTTTAAACGGGGACTTATAATTACAATTATCTCTAAGACAGACTCAACTGAAACTCAAATGATCGAGTCTTTGGAAAATCTCCGATTAACGTTTTATGGATCTTTCTTGAAAACATTTTCAAGCAAACACCATTTTTCTCATCGGAACTTCAAAAAATTTTCCCAGATAGTATCGAAAGTTCTTTGAATGTTTCAGAAACGTATTCTTGATTTTGCGTACCTTAGTCCTTGAAAGGAACATTTCTCAAACATTTAAAGCGCCTTCACTTTGCATGCACCTGAATGTGTTCTAAGTATTTTTTTCATCTACAACGGGACGTTTACACCGTATTTTCTTAAAACTCACCTCCATAAAAGGACTTGGATGAAACTTTACAGAGCATTTGTATGCACCTGGAATATACATAAGACCCTTTCAGAACACCTTGGAACGTCATTCATATATTCTCTGTGTAAGTAATTACATTTTCTGAACGTTCAGAAAATTTTCCAGAATTGAATGGGAGCAAGAACCTGAGAATAAGCTCCAGCGAAGCTTAAATCTGATTTATGACAATCTATTCTGAACGATTGTTGGAATGCTGTCTTTGAAATTATTTAGATTCTAAATTACAGTAAAAATACAAGATATGTACAATAACTGACGTTATGGTTTTACTTTTTGTTCCAGGTAAGTCGCTGAATGGAATTATCTTTTACTAATATTGCTGGTAAGTTGACTGTCCTGATTACAATCTCAGATCAAAAATTGGATAAATTTCTGGTCGAGTCATGAATTTTTACTTAGAATATTTACGTCAATCCCCATTGGAAGAAATATTGCTCAACATTTTTGGAGCGTCGCAGAGGTTGCTAATGTGTCCGGCATTTGTAACGTTTCGAATGAAATTCTTCAGAATCACGTTTCTGAAATGTTGCGGGAATGTTATTTTGAAACATCCCATTCAAAACGTTACGATGATAGGATCTTAACAGCATCTGGAATGTTCCAACAACGTTCCACACATCTTGTTCTCTGATTTACCGCAAAAGAATGATAAGCCTTGGCTCTCTCTTAAGATCTCATATACAAATGTCTTACAGTAACAAAAATAACAATCGAATACAACTATCACGACCTATGTAGAGTCATTATTAGTAATCAGTAAAATGGTTCCGTCAGTCTATAATTGTTCTAGCATATATTCAACTGTGAAGGAAGTTATCGACAAGCCTTGGCCCAGTCTTGGCCGCGGCTCTTAGGTTTGGCCTAAACTTGGTCCACTGTTTTACCAATGTTGGTTCTCTTTTGCAAAAGAGATTGGCAAAGCTTTGAATGATATCATCATTCCACAATTATGATGTAAAATAACAAATCTTTACACGTGTGATTCCTGTTGAAATTTCATCAATGCGAATACTGTTAGAAAACTTCGAGCTCGAAGAACTCCATCCTTATCTGTTGTGTTTTTTTAAGGGAATATTTTTTGAACTAAGAATCATCGAGAGTCCTAACGAGATCTCTCTTGAACAGTACTATGAAGGAGAAAAAACCTACAAAGCGTTTTGAGACATATTTCATAATTTTTTTTTTCCTATCGTCAAACGTCTTGAGATTGACCCTCACGCGAGATTTGCATTTCAAAACATTATTGAATCTTTTATTCATGATGTTCCAAATGCGTCATCAGCATTAAAGGGATTGATTTCTAGAAAGCACATTTCTGATACCACTATTTTCAACGAACGTATCATTGCTTTATTTTTTCGAAAATTGAAGTTACGATGATCACTGGCTGTAAAATTCTCAAAAGCAAATATTTTTCATAGAGACGCTCTAAGAGGAGCTATATCAGCTCTTAACCGATATCTTTGATCATTCACAAATTGAAAAAATAATATATATTCACCGCTCTTTCAAACAAATTCCTAGAGTTTCTGACAAAACTTGAAGATTTTTTGCATAAAGTTACGTTTCACGTACGTTTGTATATTTGTGAATCACCCTGTACACATATACCCTTGCGTGACAGTAGAGAGCAAAGAGGAAACACGGGCGAGGGGGATAACGGAATGCAAATTATTATAATTAACCGTAGGTAGTGCGCAATATGTTATACACTGCTGTGCATACCAATGAATCTGTGAGGTCTCGTTAAACACACATATCGTCGAAAAGTCCATAATAAATAATTTTCTCGTTATACAAGTTGAAACGAGTTAATACTCTTACTCTTGTACGAGTTGTTAGTGAATTTGTGATTCAACTCATTATATGAATTCGAATCGACTCTGAGTATTAATTTTCACGATCATTGATCGCCATTATCCAAGTACAGTTAGCGAAACAAGAAAATCCATGCATTTCAATGTTGTTATGAAACAAATAAGTGGATTCCTCGTGGGCAAAACACATGAGCAGCGAGCACATGGTTTGTGATCCGTTAATAGTTTATGGTTACCGCTGCAACGGAAGATCAACTCTTCTGACTGAATCCAAAGAATAACACTTTTCTCGTTTGTTTGTTTTTATATGAATTTCACTATCTCGATAAAAGATAACAAAATTAGTAGCTGCAAACTTCTTTAAACTCTCCAGATGTTGAGGTACTACTACCTCTAGACACTTCGATTTTTTTCACCTTCCCTGAGGCCCCTCAAGAAACGATTATCCGGTTGTTAGTCAGTCCTTTCCAATCGGTGGGAGGAGATGCATGCTTACTTCTTTCTTTTTTCTTCCATATACACTTTTCAGTCTTATGTAAAACAAACTTGCAGCCGATTAATTTTATTTATCGATGTACAACATTACTCTTCTTATTATTATTGTTATTATCGTCCTTCCTCATCGATTACAGCAAAATGAGGTCAATATATAGCAATTTGTATAGCAACTAATTGAAATAAAAGATATTTATTACGTATTCTGAATCATCAGGCTTTGAAAATATCGATCCTGAATGTTGTGTATAAATTTTGTTCCAACAAAATATTCCTCGGATAGCACACAACAATTATCCCTTGAAAATGATTGCCCTCGTTTCGATTTTCAGAGCTCTTCTCTGCGAAAATGTTGAAATATTACAAGATCACTGATGGAGAAAAACATTTTGCCCTGGCCTCAAATTTGGAATACTGTCCTTGTTAATTTTTCTCAAATCAAATTTCAGTTTCATCCTGATTGTTGTATTTGAAAATTATTCCCAATTCTTCTGCTTCACCTTTACAGATGGAAATATCATCTACGATTGTTGATATCTTCATGTTCGAGTAGATATTCATTCGAAAAAAATGAAAATTATTTTCTCATGAACACACCAAAATAAAATACGTGAAAAACTCATTTTAGAAGATTAGTTTTTCACAAAATAACCCACAAATTGGTAGACTTCCAATGTTTACTTTATTCCGCGGAGAATGGAATTTTGTAAAAGCCCGACCTCAGCTCTGAATATTTGAGTATCTCCTGTCTCATTTTTCTTCCTTCTTTCCCTTTCGTGTTCGACGTAAGATGAAGAAAGGAAGATAGAAGAACAGAAGAGGGAGGTTTGCCCGCGGCTGGAGGCGCGACGTATGTTGAGTTATGGCGCAGGTTAATTATACAAAACATTCAATTATACCTTCCCCCGATCACACACCATGAGGCCCGAAGCTTCAGCCTAGTATAATATTGTATATACGTTCGCTGTTTTAGATCTTTGTATCGTGTATATACATATATATGTTTGTAATTATTCAATAAAACATAAAACAATGTCCAGATTTAAATTTCAGCAACGAAAAACATAAATTTGCTGATCTTCGATATCAGTTGAATTACAATACCAGCATAGATTCATTTATTCTCCTTCTGGAATTGAATGTATTTGATTCGAATCCACAGAATTCAGTACCTTATGAAATTTTCCTATACGCTGCAACGGGAAAATTTCGATCTTGTGGTAGGAAATCAATTTCCGATAAATGTGTATGAAATTTACCATAAATTCAACTGAAAATTTCAAACTTGATGGGATTTTTAATATCATTTTTCAGTAAATTTCCGGTAAAATATGGGAAATTCCTAACGCATTTTACCCTTCTAAAAACCTTCAACGTGTTTTTCTCGGAATCATGCTTTTTGACCTGTTGCACAGCATGGCTCCGTCAAATTCTGTCCGATTAACTTGATTTAAATTGGATTTTCTTCAAAGAACGCAACGCTATCGTGGCATGACAATTTTTTTCAAATCACTAATTGTTTTTATTCTTATTGACAATTTATGACGAAATTTTAGTGAGAAATTCATTTTTTTCTTCAAATGGCCGCCATTTTTCCTAATCCAAATTTTCAAATTCTCTACGATGCTACGACCCTAGCATGTATGTACTATGGGGCCCACGCCGGCCCAGAGCGCTTCATTCTGTCAATATGGACCCAAAACTGGGTCAGAGTGAGGCCAGAGTGGGCCAGAGTGGGCCAGAGTTCATGAACGCCAGGGAATAGCTATTCTACTGAAATTTGATCATCTTTTTGCATTTTTGATTTCGGACTTCTGGTGTTGGAGTTATCCAGTCAACCGCAAGTGGGGCAATTGTTCGATATGTCATACAAAATTTCAAATCAATCAGTGCAGCCGTTTTGAAAAAAAAAAATTACAAAAAAAAATACCTCGACTCTGAGCCTTCCACACTGTTTTAACCTTTTAAGAATTGCAAAATCTCAGCGAATTATGAACTGTCGAAAATACCACTCAACTCGTTCACTCACCCTTGGCGTCGAAAAGTGTGGATTCTCCAATAATTTTAACGAACTCTCTAACCAACTTCACTATAACTCTAGTACGATTATGCCTGAATTGTTGCTCGTATCCGTGTGGAGTTTGATTCAGAAACAGAGGCATTTGAATACCCGACCCAGACAGCACCGAAAGTTCTCGGGACGTTTTAGAAACGTGTCCATAGTTTCCGAGATTTGATTCTGAAAACATCATGTTCTAGATGTTTTGAAAACGTTTTTTTTTTTCATGCATTCCGCAAGATTTTGAAAATGTTATTCTCATGTTCTTAGGTCATTTTTGAAACGTTTCTGAAATATTAAACCAAATGGGTATTCGTAATATGTTTGCATAATACTTTGAAATGAGACTGGAAACATCAACTTCAATATAATTTATGCACAATTAAATTTATATAATCATCTCAATAGAATTTTGAAAGTAATCATTCAACATATCCTAACCTAAATTTGAAAATTCACATAACTCGCTTGGTTATCAACTGATGTAAAATTCATTTTTATTACATAGAAAATATAAAATCCATGCAATTCCTTTCATTTGAAAGATTTAATTACACATATTTAAATAACATTAAATTTTTATATCCAAATTGACAAATCGAATGCCATAACCAAGAATTTAATTTGATCAAAACTGCACTTTATTCAATAAAAAATCAGCTCACTTTCACTTAAACTCGCTCAACATTCAAATATTTCACGTAAATAGTTCAATATCATTGAACTCTCACGTTCCGAATGATATCATTGCAGGACTTTTTTGTGGACATCTGTGTGACACATTGCTATGTTTTGAAAATGTGTTTGGAATATTCCAATTCTCCAAGGAATAATATGAATTTTAGTGACTGAAAGAGACGAGGAAATCATTCATGCGACGTTTTCAAAACATTCACAATAAAATGTTTCCATCACCTCCCACGAAAACGAAAATAAAACGTTCTAGGACATTTTCACGTTTTCAAAACATACATGTGACGTTTGGAAAACATCCTGGGACGTTTTTGGCATGTTTTCTATGTTACCAACCACGTTTTGAGAATGTTTTCAAAACGTCCCAGTGCTGTCTGGGGAGGTATTCAATACCACGGAGAGTGATTTCTTCAAATCGTCATTTCGGGTAGGATTAATACCTATCGAAAAATATGAAAAATTATCTGATATTTGAGTCATAAGAAGAGGTCAAAGAATCGATAACTCACCGTGAAGTTTCATATAAACTTTGTACTGAAGTCTAGCGTCGTTCACCAAATTTGTGTACGGCCCATAATCGATGTGGCGACACCAGGACAGGCCTGCTCCGATAAAATAACCAAGAACATTTGGATATTCTCGTATACACAGGGAAGAAGCAGCGCCAAAATATATTGTGTAAAACACATTGTATGAAAATCTAAAATTTTCCCTTGACTTTTTAAAAAACCAAGAGTGATGGAGTTTGAAAGATCAATGTTGACATAAAAATAAGGAAGTCCGTGAATATTGTGTACAAAAAGTGACGGTTGCGATTGAAATCCAAAACGTTGAATGCTGATTTTCATGGAACGATTGTTTTAGTTGAACATTTTTTTCAATTTCATTTTATTTATTCATTCTTCAAGTTTGAGTTAAATTTGGCTGTTCGGAATTTGAAATTCCAACCGTGATCGATACTTTCCATTCCGTATCCCAGATCTTCTTCATTTTGGAGTGAAAATGCGTTTTTGGTTTATTGAAAAATTAACGAACAGTCCCAGATTTTTTATAAAAATCATTAAATTTTGTATCCACATTTTTATCCTCCATGTGGGGAATTCCATTTTTTTACCTTTTTTCATCCAATCTTTGTTGTACACTTCGCTACTCCCCTGTGATCGCAATAATGCTATTGAAAACAACATGTTAATCATGAAACACGTATTGTGGATCAAAAACAGGGACGGAGCAGAATTTTTACCTAATAATTTATAATTGATGGTATCACGAAGTTCATCTTCTTCAGGGTATATTACATCTTTAGGTGATGAAGTATCGTTGAGTTCTGGTTCAGGGATATAATTCTTATATGACTGCTACACGTGAATTTGTAGAAATTTTTGCAAGGTTTGATCGTGAAATTCACACTCTCTCGCATTTGATGCACTATTGAATGATACACAATGAATAGAAAAATGTTTTCAAAGTTTCAGTCATAAAATAAATTACCTGTTCTATCCATTTCACTTGAATTTATGTCATCGATGCATCTTGCTAATTTGGTAAATAAAAACTATACTATAATGACTCTGCTTTGAATTCTCACAAATCACACTTTTTTTAAAATTTATTACAATTGCAGATGTTTTCTGCAAAGGAACGGGATTCATGCTCTGGTGACCAATATATAGAATTATGGACTATGAATCGCTTCTCCGTTGTTTTATCATGTACGATACGTCTCAGGAACGAAATATATTGAAATATTTCCTGTTAGAAAAATTCAATTGAAATTTAATCATATATTATGAGAAGCTTTCCACATGAAACTGATTCTCAAATTGTAGGAACCTATTTTTTTCTTCAATAGGAAATTTCTTTATTCTAGTGATCAGTTTAATGAATCTTATGACGGGTATGTGAGGAGTTTAGTAACAAATTTCCAAATTCCCCAAGCATTTGTTCAAATTAAAAATATTCCTTAATCCAATAACCACAATGAAACCCCACATGAGATTTTCTACTGGATTCAAGAATCTTTTTATCAGCGGATTCAGGACTCCCACTCTTCGCGAGAATCAGGGAAATCAGGCACAAATCTGAAAATATGGTTTTCTTCTGAAAATCAGACAATTTCTACAATAATTTTTGCAAACAGGATCAAAGCAGATGATTTATTTCCCACACTTTCTCCAGAACCATCAGAACTTTCAACAATATCATAGAAAATTTTTGCCGAAAATTACCAAAATTGAAGCCGAGACTTTGTTTTCGAAGAAAATTTGGGATTGATATTTAGCCCTTGTTTACCACACTTCACTGAAATTACATACTTGCCGCACTGGGGTGATTTCCACCACGGTGATGAAAATTCTTATAACAAACGAACTATTGAATATTTCCACTTGTCGATTCCCTGCTGAAAGAATCTCTTTGATTTCGATGCAGAAGACTGATTCAAACCCATTGAGAATCAATTTTTGATGGGTTTGGATCGGTTTTCTGCATCGGAATCAATGAGAATCAATTGGTTCAATGAGATTCTTTAAGCTGGGTTTTGTTAGAACTTATTTAGAGTTTACTTTAAAAGATCTGATAGATTATGCACCCGAAAATCAAATAATTCAAGTATACTCAAAAAATGAAGTATGACAAGAAAAATGGAAAAGCGACTGTTTTCACGATGAGATTCATAATTTTACTATTTTCCAATTTTACTATATTCCTTTCGGAATGTTGCTCTTCGAGGAAGAAGCTCCTGTGATTGCTGAGGGGAAAGTATTTATTCTGAAGAATGAAGGGAAGAGATTTGTAAGAAGATGAGCTATGTTTCAGTTCCCAATTTTCAATAACAATTTGTGTACAATTGTATGAATTTTTGGACATCTTTTCCACATGGAGCCCTTAAGGGGATACGATTGGTATCATGTACCGATAGACAGAAAGGTTCAAGGCAAAGACTCGTCCTGTCTTGATCGACCTCATAATTTCAAGCTTCGCTTTTCCGCAATGGGCGATTGATCCTAGGAAAAAATGATTCGTACCGATCTTCAAATCTTATCAAGATCTGAAAAGGCTTAACTAAGTTCAGACCATATTCAGACAAAACTTGAGGCAATTATTTCTACCAAGTACGAACAATCTCTGCGACGTTATAAGCAGAAGATTGTATGGTCCATCACATATCTTGTGTGTCCATTATATTACTCCAAAATTCTCCTTTCCACAATTGAATTTTGTATTCAGATTTACATGGAATAAAATATACCTATCTATTCATCTACCGACGAAGTATTTATAAGTTTGAAATATTCAATTTGCACTTCCTAATCGTTGTCGTGAATTTCAAATCAATAGCAGGAAGAAGTAATAATTAACTCAAAATCCTTCAGCACTCTACGAGTCACGTCAACGGTACTTCTTCTTCCACGCGTGTATAATCTTACACACACGTATCGAGCAATTAAGATCAGTCTAAAGTACTTTCCCTTCGTCAGTCATAAGTTGAAAGTCAATATAGTACGCGAAGACAGATTATATACGTTGAAATTGGTTGCCACTGATTATTAACTCGTTACAATCCTTCTCGTTCGCATGAATAATTATCACCGGAAAATATAATTCTTCCAGCAAATGCGCAACAATGAAGAACGATCGGTCTGTTGATAATATATTATTCCATGAATAATGAATTTTGGAATGATTCGTCATAAATATCAACCACAAATGTCGTCCAATACGTTATTCTTTAATTGACATTTATGTTGATTCCACAAATTTCCAAAATTTATTTCTCCTCGATTCGAAGAAAATTCCAGCCAAATATCAAATCAAGACAATCTGAGAATCACTCATACATAATCAGAATTAACGAAGGCCCAACGTATGTAAAATAGAAGAAGAAGCGGCTGCTACCTTCTCTCCATACTCTTGAGACCCACCGCAGCAAGGAAACGGTTACACGAGAAAGATGAAGGTCCCTTTTATCTTACGGTCCGATCTTTCGATCGCAGAAAATCGTCCTCGTCGACCTATAGTCTTGGCTCGAATCTCTTACGAACTATCAACAGTTAGAACAACCAACCTAACTAACAGAAATTCAAACGAAGCTTTGTTTAGTTTCATACTTTTCGCTTAAATCCGAAATTTAATTCCATGGGGTGTTGTGATAAAATAGTATAAAATAGTGATTTATTGGAAATAAATTAGGCATGAAAAAATTAAGAGGATCCATCCTGAGCTACGTTTTCTTGAAAAAATCTAAACCAGCTTCAACACTAGAAAGTTTAATTGAATATCACTGCATTTTAAATCAGAATTTGTTTCAAGTACTTACTTTCAAATAAGTTTATATTCATCGACACGATAAGTTGGTTTTCATTTTTATCATGAACTTTTGAAACAAAATTGAGGTCTCACAAACATATTCTAGAAAAGCAATACTACTTTGAATGAAGTGTAATGTAGAAGCCCTTTCAGAATAATCATTCGTCGCGTATCGAAGAAGATTATCTACGTTTATTAGAAAGAATCGAACAATTTCTTCTTTCTTTCAAATATAATTCAAAACAACGATATTTCAAACTCTCGTATCTTTGGAAGAAAAATAATGAGTAATATTGCGTCACACGATTCCCATCGAACCAGAAGTTCCTGAGAAAACCAGAACTTTCTCAATGCCAAGGCGAAGCTTGGAATCATCGTGTGAACGAAGAGTGGGCAAACGTGTCACCAGATATGCACACGACGAGAGTTCCCAATCTGTGGTCGGGTCTTCGAGTACGCTATTTATCACCGACGTTGGATCCTTGGGATGCCTTAAAACAAAAGCCACGGAAAAGATCGGAGATGATCGCCTCCATTCGATGATGAAGAGGGACAGAAAGAGTAGAACGAGTCCAAGAGGATTGGAGAGAAAGAAGAATACGGGGAGAATAAAAGAAGAAGGAATGATGATGGTGATGGGGAGGCTGAAGAGATCTTTCCCGTGTGGATCCACGAGATATCACGAGATCGTCGGAGTAAAGGAGAGAAGGGACAGGAAAGGCCTTCTCATAACGCAGAGATTTTACATGCCGGCGCCGGCGCCCCCCGCGGCCTCAGACGCCGCAACTATAATACCGGTCGTGTGCGTACGTGAAGGAGAGGAGATGTAAACAGAAGAGATGGTAAGAGAAGGTGGTTGGTAACCGCGCCCGGGCCCCTGTATGACTGGCGCCTCCTGAACTTGTCTCAGACAACCAAAATTTCACCTAAATAATATTCGATTATTCACGATATTGAATCGGACGTGGCCACATACCGGAAAAAAACTCATTCCATAATGTTCTGAGTATCCACAAGGAATGGTTATGGATTCATTTGTACGAGCAAAACAATAGCCTCCTTGTGATGATTTATATCTAACTGGAAATTATTTTTTCTCAAAATTCATCAAAAAATATTTTTGGGAATAAATATTGATAGTTCAAAATTCATCAAAATATTTCAAGAATGACTCGATGATGGATCGAATACCTCGATCACGGGAATAACGTACGCACTTCGAAACTACTGAACGAGTTCGAAGTGAATAATGAAAAACTTGATGAGGATGATTTGCATTTTATAGGATGAATAGTATATTCAATCATTGAATGATAATGATGTAGAATATATTGTATGATATTTAAACCGACAATGATCATGTAACAGATCCCCGCCCACTTGACAAATCAATCATCTCACGTTAAAAAAATATATTCGAAGCTAATGATCTCCCAATTCTATTCTTCAACTTCAATTCAGATGTATCTCGCATAAAATCTCACTCCTCTTTTTAATCCCTCTTCAAATCCTCCACAGTTTTTCAAATCAAATCAATTTTTCCTGAGCATGAGACACGTCTCGTATGAAAATTACGAACTGAACTGCCACTGATGCAGTATCTTCGTCATAGTTGCCAGTACTGAAGATTGCTTCAAAATGATCCTGATGTCTCAACATAAGGCGCAGTATCGGAATTTCGAATTTAGCAGTATCAGCGTTTCATATTTCATCAAATTCATGCGAAACTTCTTTTCATGGGATCTTTTTTATAATTGATGATCATCGAAAAACTTTATCCACTTTAGTGAATTGAGAGGAAACCATATCCCACCTAAAAATATTGGAATTAATTTTAAACCGATTGGTTATGAATTCCATAATCAGTCAGTGCCGCGCCGATTCTGGCATACTATTGCTCATCTACCATATCAACTAAATTCCCAAACTTTGTACGGAGAAAAACAAATTGACTGCGATAAAGAACACTCATTTTGTGGTGTACCTTTGGCTACCTCAGCAGATAACTTGTGACCTTAATAAATTCTTATGTGTGTATGGATCATTGGCTCTGGTCTTGACCAATTTCACCAAGCTTGGGCCAATTATTTATCCCTATTTAGATCGACTGTGACATATATTTTGATACGCGAAACCGCCGAGTCAAGCTTGCGCACGGCTGAAGGTTGTTTATGGAGACTCTGGTGCAACTGTTATACACGATCATAATCGCAATTAATAATTCAACCACTGATTGTCAACTTTCCCGACTAGAAATTCAATTGGGTTAACCAGGTCCTGATCGGGTCCTCATCAAACATCAGGTTAACCCGATCAAATGTGATTGAATTTCCAGTCGGGTTGTACCACTTATGTCTCTAATATTGTCACCATTTTTTTCATCTAGGTTTGTTTTTACTCTTGCGTCAAGTTCACGTCAAATGTGATGTCCATTCCTGCAACAATACGAATTTACCACACTGAAAACACAGTTTGTTCCAGCCAAACAAAATTTTGGTTGAAACGAACGCAAAGAAACTTTTTGGTTGGCTGAAATAAAATTTATTTGGGGTAAACAAAATTTGGTTCACACAATAATTAAGGCTCTCATACAGACAAATGAATTTTGTTCATCCTGAATAAATTTTATTTCAGCCAACCAAAAAGTTTCTTTGCGTTCATTTCAACCAAAATTTTGTTTTGCCGAAACAAACGTTTTTTCAGCGCATGACCCTAGCAGGAATTAGCACCGAATCAACGTTGTTTCGAGCTTAGATGCCCCGGAACCACGTTGATCCGGTGTTGATTTCTACTAGGGGAACGACCGACCATTGGAAATAACGAGACAACAATACTGGCCTAGTTGAGGAGTTATACAGGGTGGCGCAAAAGTCTGGAAACACCCCCATAACTTTTGAACGGGGAATGATAATTGGATCAAATTTCTTTTGAATTGAGAGAGGGGTCAAGGGCTATCTCAACGGGGGACTTTGAGTTCCCCAGCCCTGTAGGGGACGATGAGAGGGGAAGGGGGGCCAAAATCTCAAATAAGACGGAAGAGCTTGTGACACGTCATTCGATAGGGTTTTCCAATCCAAATCCAGCGGTTTTTTGTTTTTTGAAATCGGATCATTTTTCGCTGAGTTATCGTAATTTTAATACTCTGATGTGGCAAAGTCTGGAAACACCCCCATAACTTTTGAACGGGGCATGATAATTGGATCAAATTTTTTTCGAATCGGAGGTTATTTCTATCCCAATCTTGGCATTACCCAGAATCAACGGCGTGGACGTGTCGGGAGTCTGATTCCTTGTGTGTGTGTGGGGGGGGGGGGGAGTTGTGTGTGATTGTGTGTGTGTGTGTGCGTGCATGTGTGTGGTTGTGTGTGGGCGTCGGTGTGTGTGGGTATGGATGATTGTGTGTGGGTCGCACAGGCCTATACGACCGAACCACCCACCCACCCACCCACACAATCCCACACAATCCCACACACAACCACACACACCGACACCCACACCAGGGGGGTGCAACTCGACAAAAACTATACGTAACGTTTTGTCACCATTCGATATTTCCCAAACTGTCCGCAAGAGACGCTGATGGTACTATCAGAGAAAGTGACGTGGGTAGTGTACAAAAAAAACATCACGTGATTTTGACTTAGCTACAGACAGCGCCGTTCACGGACTTCAAGTGAAGTTTACTGTGGTGACAAAACGTTGCGCGAAACATTTGAAGGTGATTAGATGAGTTGCACCCCCCTGACCCATACTCACCTCCTCACACACACACACATGCACACACACACAAGGAATCAGGTTCTCGCCACGTCCACGCCGTTGATTCTGGATAATGCGAAGATTGGGATAAGAAAACCTCCGATTAAAACAAAATTTGATGCAATTATCATGCCCCGTTCAAAAGTTATAGGGGTGTTCGCAGACTTTGCCACATCGGAGTATTAAAATCACAATAACTCAGCGAAAAATGATCCGATTTCAAAAAACAAAGAATCTCTGGACTGGGTTGAAGGCCCCTATCGAATGACGTATCACAAGCCCTCCCGTCTCTTTTGAGATTTTGGCCCCCCTTCCCCTCTCATCGTCCCCTACAGGGCTGGGGAACTCAAAGTCCCCCGTTAAGATAGCCCTTGACCCCTCCTTCAATTCAAAAGAAATTTGATCCAATTATCATGCCCCGCTCAAAAGTTATGGGGGTGTTTCCAGACTTTTGCGCCACCCTGTATGTAATAACTCGACGAGCACTCAAACACGTTACAGATCAACTCATCAAAATACACACTTTTCTTATGAAAAATTTTTCTCTACCATCAACAGTTCCTGAAATAGAAATCAAAAAGGGAAAATTTTCATTTCCTCAAAATACATACAATTCAAAGTATATTTTGCGATTACTCATCGAGGAGTTATTGGAATGCCTTGAAATTTGGTATACAGCTTCAGTAATGATCCCCGAACACGAAGAAAAAAGATCATGGAATGATCGCTAGAAAAGATAGTAAACTGGTGACAACTACGAATTTCTGCACACAGTCACTAACAGAGACGAGTAATGATTCCTATTTTGGTATATTAAAATACAATATAGTATACCAAAATAGAAATCATTAATCGTCTCTGTTAGCGACTGTGTACGGAAATTCGTAGTTGTCACCAGTTAACTATCTTTCCTAGAGATCATTCCATGATCTTTTCCCTCCGTGAAGACAACTATTGAGTTTAATTTTTGGAAACAAATGCTGTTCAGAACAGGCGCTTGCGAGTTTCAACGGAAAACAGTGTCGAGGGAATTTTTGATTCGGAGGAACGCAAAGTGACAAAGTTGTTGATCAATGTTCGAAGAAGTTTTCCTGAAATTTTCAGATCAATCGAGTGAGAAATAAGGGAGATATTGAAGATTGTTTACAATGGCGCGACTCGCTTATGAAGCGTCGAGCATATAGCGTTGTGGATCGTACACTGAAAGAAGAGTTTGTTTGTGACAAACGAGGCTTATTAATTATGAACGAACTACCTTTGGGTTGAATGAGATTTGTTAATAGTTAACGAACCATATTCGATTGAAATGAATTTTTAATACTTCTTCCTCAGTTTAGTTCAGTAGCATGGCCGTGACGGAAGCGAGATGCATCATTGTAAACAAAGTTCAATATCTCCTTTATTTTTCACTCGATTAATCTGAAAATTTCAGGAAAACTTCTACGAACATTAACTAACAACTTTGTCGTTTGGAATTTTTCCTGAGGGATATTCTGAGGGATCCAAAAAATTCAAAATGCCTCACTATTTGATGAGTCTTCAACTTCCCCATCTGGAAAGAATGCCCAAAAATGTATACAATTGTACACAAATTGTGTACAATTTTATACAGTTTTGGACATCTTTCCCACAAGGATCCTCTAGATTATTCTGAATTACTCCGAATCTCTCAGAAAAATTTCCCAAAACATGAAGAGATTCAGAGAGATTTCTTCACAAATCATCTTTTCCATCCAATTTTATTATGCTACCAAGTTTAGTTCTCCATAAGAACTAGATATATTCAAACAACAGTGATTCAATATCGTCTCAAAACTATCTGCTTACGTAAACCAATACCGTCTCACATTCATCGAACACTCGATGTCAATTGCACAATACTAATGACTCTAATTAGAAACAGTTGTTTTCGCCAATACAGGACCATTTATCCAGCAACTCTGACAAATTCCAGACACAATTCTTCTCGTGACGAATGATCTCTGGTAGACATCATATTAGGCAATTCATTGGCCTATATCAGGGCCATGGAAGCGCCTAGTCTGTCTCGGTAACACCAGGTAAAGGACGAAGGAGAGCCTAGAATGATTTCTACTGGGATCGATTCTTCTTTTTTTAAATGAGATCATTGTTTAGAGTTTAGCGGAATCTCAAAACGAATTCATCTCACGTGGAGTATGAAATTTCTACAGTGAACCTCATTGATTGATCCAGTAACGATCCGATACATAACGTTTCGAAATCTCATCTATCCCTCAATGTCTTCGAATATTGATTACAAAGGTGATCGATCGTTGTTCTATCCACAAACGAATCAATAATCTTTCTCAAACCAGTTCAATCGTTGGCGAGTCAATCGATCCTCGATGTAACAGGTTACATAAAATCTCGTTACAGAATGATCACAGAAAAGATCATTAATTTGGCAAGTTATTAGTTTAACCGAAGAAGGAAGTATCCCTACCTGAATATCCATGCTGTGATATTTGATTTATATCCTTCAACTGTAAATGCTCACATTCACAAACGAGGTTTGTCAGATGAATAAACGGAAATAAGTATTTACCACACGCGGGGGTTTGATCGTTGTTACCTTGGTTACAAACTTAACGTTCGTACAAAGAGAATCTACAGAATACCATTCAACTGATACGCATTTTTTATTTCTTATCTCGGTATCCTATTTTCGAATTATACAATCTTGTGTTTTGTATGAATATAAATTTAAACAAAGTCAACTTCCTTCAACTTGGAACTGTTCAAAATTATTTAGAGGATTGGTATGGTAATTCCATCACGTCTTAGAAATATTTCTTTGAAAATAGTTCTGAATTCACAGAAGATACATTGCTGCTGTTTGCATTTCAAATGTCATAAGGAATCAAAGATGGAATAGAAAATATGAAAAAAAAATCAAGCTTGCTCTTTGAAACATTACACATTTTCCTTCAATGGGATCTTTTTACATTTCATGAATACAAACCTAACCAGAGACGTGCACAATCTTATGTACACACTTGTACGTAAGTGTAAGTATCAACACCGTTGGAGACACCGTAAAAGTGATATAAATCATCATCCGTAGCAAGAGATACGGCTATTTCGTCCATAAAATCCCCGGGGATACGACATTTTCTCCTTCGTATTCTTTTGTATTTGGAACTCACCTATTCATTGTTTTATAGGAGTAATAAATATGTCAGACAATTAAAAGATTTCCTCGTGATTTGTTACGTAGGCGGCGATGATGTTCATGATGACGACGATACGTTTTTGTGGGTGGATCAACATCATCAAATGATATGTATACACACAGCGCCGCGTTTTGCCCACGTTATCTGAAGGAGAAAACACCTGATGCTATGCAAAAAAGAACTATACGCCACGGTGGTAACATCTATAAACGTCTGAGGGGCTCGAAATGGTGCATGATATAAAATGAACTATTTCACATCGAGTGAACACAATTTTGTATCGAAGAATATATATATATATCGAACGAAACCAGTTTGCAGGATGTTCTTCGATTCCTCTATTCCTAAATCTCCTCGTGGTGCAAGAAATGTTAGAAGTTAACTACTTGTACGATGGAATTCTTCGGCGTTGTTGTCAGGAAAGAAACTACCACGTCAAGCAATGAGAAAAAAAGTAACGACCGTTGACACTGTCCGATGTTTGAAATAATTTCGTCGGTAAAATTTATGTAGCGCTATCGATTTGAGATGAATGATGGGCATCGCTACAGGAGATGTTTTTTGTCCCTTCTTCCTCAGCAACCTGTCATGACTTCTTTGATTTTGCCGAATAATCAGTCGATGTAACGCTATGTCGTATCGCTTGTCTGCCATCGCAAGTTTATCAATCAATTACAATTACATATTTATGTGTTCAACCTTAATCGCCGCAAGCGCAAAGATGTTATCTTGCAAGGAAGTAGATCTGCTTCATATAAGCATTCGTTGTTAAAACAATCATTAGAAGAGAGATTCTTTTGTATAGTTCTGTACAAAAGTTGTGGATAATTCAAAGTAAATAGAAAAAGATAGAAGACTGTTGTTCTTTTCTCGTAATGTTTTTTTCCTGTCCCGATACTGATCGAACGATTTCTGTCTTCTTTCCTCGCGTTGCCCTTGTCCCAACTCGTCGAGGGTGGAAGGAATCATACAAGGTCGGTGGAAGAATCGAACAACGACCGAAAGGATCATCGGGGCCAAACCTCGAAGATGGATGTACCTGGAGGCGCCGCCGTCACCTGGCAAGCCTTCTTCCAACCGAGTTCCAGTTGTTGTATGGATGCATAGAGGCAAGATGAAGTGCGGTAAGGGAAGAACCGACCAAGCGCGACACCTTCGAGCCAGGAGAAAAACTCCTCGAACCTTGATTCAAGGTGATGTCGCCAGTCGTCGTTGTTATGTCAGGCGCCGACGGATCGATGATATCTTGACATCGAATATCAATTTTATCGATCCCTTGTTGTTTTTTCTGGAATTTTTAATCCTATTCTTGAGAATAAGATTTTCTTTGGATTATTCTGTTTTATAAAAATATGCACGACCATTAATTATTCGTGCGTTATGATTTTCATGGATAAGAACTGTGTTTTTTCTAATGATCAAGATTCTCTTACGACCAAGTTAATTCAAACACATTTGTATGCGCATGGAAACTCACTTATCATGTAGAAAGCCACGATACGAGCACATACTATATCCATGATAACGTGTCTCTGCCACAAGATGCCCAATGGATCTTGTCGCATACCTGTAGCATCTCCTCGGTGACCCAAGAGTTTTTCACTTATCTCGCTCAGCCGATCTCCTTCACGCATATTATACCTTGTAGAAAGCAAGACTAGGGAGGACAAAAAAAACATAAATAAAGAAGCATGGTCGTTTTCGAGCGTCTCGGGTTCTGTCGCGCGAATAACAGGATCAGGTTACCGCCTTAGAAGAAAAAGAAATGAGGGAAAGAAAGGGGATGATCGTTCAACGTATTATTTTTAAAGGAGTCTCGACAGCGAATGACACGCGGCCTCTTTTTTTCTTCTTCTTCTTCTTCTTCAAACATTTCATTGAGTCAAGGGTCTCTTAGAATTTAACGTGAGCCCTTTACGGGAATTTTATTCCGTTCGGCTTGGTAATATCATCTCGATATCATTCGATTTTTCATTTAGTTCTCAGGCCAATGTTTTTATCAGAGCGAGTACCCACGCGCACAGGATTAAGCAAAAAAACAAAATAATGTTTCCTCGTGGGGCCACCGTGTCCAATCCGTAGGTATAAATCTTCAGCGAATCACATGATTGACGTCTATTTAATAGAAACGCAACTATACAAGGATGGTTCGGGATAACATTAACTCGTCCGGGAGTCGAGGAGGCTGGTCTTGCCGCAACGGGTGGCCATTGTGCCCGTAGGACCCCTGCGATCCATGAGCCTTTCTTCCATTCTTGTGCCTGCCAGCTCCCTCGTAAAGTCAAACGTTGACACTAGCCACAGGACATCGGACTCTTTGGCTCCAAACTTATGTTCCTCTCTTTTTCTTCAACTTTTCCCTCGCTTCTATGATTTCTCATTTCATCTTGAACAAATCTTTTCATCTATTGTTATGTTATTATTACCTCACACAAATCGCGTTTACCGCAAATGAAAATAAACCGCAGAATTGCAATGCGAAGAGATTCAAAATTCCATCGATTTCACAGAGAATCCAAGAGCTTCCTTAATTATCATCTGATGCTTGAAAAGAGCGGTACGAAAATTTATTACAGGGTGCAGATTTTTGAAGAATTTATTTAAAGTGTGAATATTATCAATTCTAAAAAAATTTAATGTGGCAAAGAATGCAGGGCGAATATAAAGAGCATGTATGGCGGTTCGTTAGGATTGCGAGAATTTTGTAGTTGATTGGCCCAACTTAACGACCTAATCAGAACTTATAGTATGAAAAAAACCATGATAGAATTAATTTGAGCATCTTGACGCTGACTTGACGCCTTGGGCTCATAAGCCTTTAACAAGACTCTCGCCTTTGATCTTCACCGATGTGTTGAAAAAAATATTACATGCCATTTTTTGCTATTACACAAAATTTAACTTATGTTTCGCTTAAAAATGTTGATTCCCTGTTAACGAACTGAGCAGAAACGAAGTATCCCTCTGAAGTTTTCAATGTTTTAAATCTCAGTTTCTCGATTGGTACTCCAGGATGATGGATGCGAGTTCACCGCAAATATTTCGCTCTCATTGATTTCACCGGGGCCAGTCTGTTTGCGTATGCGAAGAGTAATTGTATGAGAATGGAATGAATAAAAGTGCAAGCAAAGGGAAGAAGGAAGAACAAGGCAGAAGAGAAAGGAACAAACAGTTGAAAGTAGAAGGGGCAAAAGTTTGCTTTTTCCTTTGTCGGCAAGATCAAGGTAGCGCCACGCCTACGGACCGCCTTCTCTAATCATCGGTTCATTACTCATTAGCACTAATGAGCCACGCGCGCCATCTGTATACTTATGTGAAAATATATATGTACATAACACACGCGTATATGCATTCGTATACATTGTTACTCAAACATTCGCGCTTGAAAATCCCTAGATCTTGCAACTTGTGAGAAAAAATGGATAAACGTTGATTTTCGAATTTCGTCGAGGTATAAGAATGAATTTGTGCCCTTTGGTTTGTTTCGCAAAAGACTAACCAATGAAGAATGACTAACGATCATTTGGTTAATCTTTTTCTTCTCTAAAATAAACACTTACAGGTTGTGATATCTACCTTGTGGCCCATTACCGCTCATGATAAAATGCACGCGATTCTTCTTCATGCGAGTTCCAACCACAACGATCAATAGATATTTGTACGTGTTGGTGTAAGCATAGATAGATGGGATGCCTTGCTTCTTCAGGTACCCCAGGTGAAATGGAAATGCTCCACGTGAGGATCAGGTGACGATGATTAACGACATCGCTAATGGAAACCGTCTCCACCCGTGCGCGTCTGTTATATAGAATTCCTTCTGACTGCGTGACTGACTGTACCTCACACATATATAAATACCCTCACGATAACCGATGTACACAACATTTACGAAGAGCTTTGACCTTTCCTCATTTTTCAAATACCTGATGTATTTATGAAGAAAACGAATTCGAGTGTCCGATTGATTTCTCTTTTATGCTTATACTTGTGTACCAAGAAATTTGTGTTTTCGAAATCAATAGGAACGTGTGGCCTGTATTTTGAATGAATGTGTTTATCATCTTAGCTTTAACCTAGCTAAAAATTCGCTGCCATAGCCAACTGGATTGCTAAAGGAGCAACACGATTAACTGAAGTAGCAAACATTTTTTGCTGCCGCAGCTAAAATATCGCTGTCGTAGCTAACAGGATTGCTGAGATAGCAAATAGTTTGTTCAAATCAATTGGCCCTGTGACGGTTCTATGAGTTTCCAGCATCAGCAATGTTATACTGCGTCAGGTATCGGGTCACGTTTCAATTTTCACATGAGATGGAGAGGTATTCAGGGAATTGAAATTCTGATACCAACAAATCTGTTTTTTTTTGTACTAATGGAACGACTGAATAGAATAAATTTACTTTCACTAAGGTCCTCCACATCTAAACTTATTCTTACCCCAATGCGGATAACCTTGTCAGTTGCTTTTGAAATATCGACCCAACCCTCATGATAATTTTCCATTCAAATATACGAATGCAGAGAATTTGAGATATTCAATCGTGTGAGGAGGCTTTCGCTCCGGAATCCATTCCATATTGAACCACTTATCCGGTGATTCTTGTTAATTACCTGTGATTCTGATTCAAACGATGATTCCATTCAATAAAGTAGACAAGAATCAAGCTGTGAATTGAAAGCATCGATGAAAGTGATTTCATCGGTTTCGAGCTAAAGTTGAAGCGAGTACGGGAAAACGGTCTGATTCTCTCTCAGCCCGCTTAGCCCGCGCTGATTTCGTAATAATTTCACTGACAGTAAGTGCAGTGAGAGTGCAGTGATTTTCGTTCTTGATTTTTCTTCCGTTTACTCAGTTTCATACCTCAATTAATTGAATTAACATACTGCAAAATTGCGGAATTATATTACTCAATAATGAAATTTCCAGCAGTAAATTTTTGTTTTTTTTTTCAACTTTCGAGTACTATTTGGTACTCAATTTTTACTCGGAATCAAGATCCAAGACAAGAGTTTCTAATTTAATGAAGGCATTTTCAAATGCAATTATGATAATATAAATAGGAACCTATAACATGAAAACAATATGATCTCATTAATGGTTAAGACAATATTACTTGATTACTATTCTGAAAAAAGAAAAGGTTCTGAGTAAAATATTTGAAAAAGAAAACATCATGCTCATAGAGAAATTTTCAAAAAATATGATATATTTTTAGAAGAATAGTTTTAGATAAAATATGAAACAATATTCATTTGGATCAGAAAACATGCATAGATGTGGCGACTAGGCATTAAAAACACGCTAGACTGTTCTATCCCTGATAAAAATATAATGTACAATCATGCAAAGAAGTGTAACTTTCAACATGCTAAAAGCATGAAACCCATCTCGGTGTGCAGTTGGATTCAATTTCTTCAACATTTCGAGAACTTACGGTGCTACATGGTTTGTTCATGCCACTGATTTCGAATGTATTCATCAATTATTTATTCGATCAGAGCACGTGGACTAATATGTTAAAAGCCACGTGTATTCAAATCACTACTATCACTACGAAGGGCTATGTTGTATTGTGCACACACTCACATAATTTGTTGAGTACGTACCGATTTGCTTCGACTTGCTCTGACTCGTATAAAACTCCCTTGATCTGGGACTGATGCGAGTGATTGTCGGTGAGTTCGTTGATTCCAACTGATCCCGCACTGTTTCAACTTATTGTCTCGATTCTGGGTGAGTCGAATTTGTGTTCTTGATTCCACCGAACCAAGAATAACATCGTTGAGTTCCATAACTAGAGGTCGATTTGGAATCCATTCTGACTCGACGAAACTCAGTGATTCCAGAGTGAAAGCAATCGCGAAATATTTATGATCATTGAATATAAAGTGTATGAACTTGATTTGAAATCTATATAAATCCACATCAAATACAGCAGTAAAATAGATACGGCGGTTAATAAATAATTTAAATTCAAAGCATGCACTTACAGTTACCCGCTCACCTCACGTGATCCAAACGAGGCGTACGTAGTTTTATTAATTGTTCAAAAGACGCGTGATTACAAATCTCCTTTACCTCGTGTGAAAGATAAACATCCTTCGGATAAATTAGACATGATCTACACACGCGCAGTCGAGATAACGTTTACATTATAGTCTTTCCAATTAATAATGCAAATTGATTTCAGATTAGGTGCAATTTGTTCACAAGTGCAAATCGATTTCATCAAGTATTTGTTTTAGGTATTATCAGTTGGATTGCTTGAAAGATTCTTTTTTATTATTCTTATGAATTCCGTAATGCCTGAGAAAATAAGTCTCACGTTCGAAAAAATTCGAATTGCTATTTGTTTAGATTACATAAGAATCTATGTGGAAATTTATAATTTATAATCAAGACCCTGGACTGCACCCGAGTCGAAATTTTGCCCCTGCTTTGTCGATCCAGTCACTGAAATTGCTCCTCCTTCCACGCTACAGAAATTACTTACTTGGTCCTACTTCCCCGCTCCGAATATTTTTCGATTCTATTTCCTTACTCCACAATCTACTGCTCCTACATAGAACCGGATTCTTCTACACCGGGAGAAAGAGTTCTTGGAAACATTCAAATCTTTACTTGAATACTCGTAATGAAATGATTAGTTAATTTGAATGGAAATTCGTTGAATCGATCAAGTATCCATTTCCATTGACAAAATATTTGGTACAATATGAAATATTTGTTTGATCGAATGAATATTCTGTTGATTCAATGAAACTTCATTCAAATTAATATTTTGTTGCGACTATTCAATGAAATATTTGATTGTTCCCATGAATGACTTCCAATGAAATTTACTGTAAAACATTGTAAATTTGATCAGGTTTCTATTGTTATGCCACAGTGAATTTCATTATATTATAGTCAGGGACTGGAACGTTATTCACTTACGTTACTCATTATATATAAAATTTATATTGTACACAAATTATATATTTATTATATAGATTTTATATATAATGAGTAACGTAAGTGAATAACGTTTCAGTCCCTGATTATAGTACATTTCATTACACTGAGAGAAATAATTACTATCCCCAACAACATATTTTCATGTTTGGAGGAATCCGTTGCTTAAGAAATATGTATTCTTGATATAAGAAAATTTTTCTGAAGCTAAGAATATAATTCTTGAATTGGAAAAATATTTCCTTGATTCAAGGAAATTTTTCTTGAGTCTACAACATGTCAACTGTTTATCAAGAATGTGTATTCTTGAAAAAATTCAAGAATACATTTTCTTGGTATTAGTAATCGTTTCTCTCGATTGAATCATGTCACATATTCCGATGTCAACTCCTACAAAGGATGGTTATAACAGCAGCATTTCTCTCAAACATCTGATGATTCCCGCTTTTTCAAGTATGGTCCTGTGCTACGATTTTAACATCGTAATTTATAAAATAATACTCTTTCCGTGTATACTCCTCTCGGTACAGCATTTTTTGCAAGGGTTTTTCATTATCAAGGGCGTATCCAGGGGGATCCAGGGGGTCTGGACCCCCCAATTCATAATTTTTCCCTTTTTATATATATTCCATATATATATATACCCTAACAGCACATCCACCGACTTATACGTCGCATCTCCGTCGACCCCACGTGGATAAATGGTGGACATGGATAGAACGAAGATTTCACGTGGAGGCAATGTAGGAATGTCCGGTGCTGTACAGGTTGATATACTTCTATAACGTAGACCCTTCAAAAAAAAAATCTGGATACGCCCTTGGTCCTTATTTGATTAAATAACAATTACACATCAAACGAATATAAATTTCCATCTGCTCACTTAACCCTTCGCCCGTAATCTAGGTCATTTTGGGCACGAGCCGAATTTGCAAGTTGAATATCTCCGGAATAAAAGAGGAGCAGAAACAATTTTGTTAATTACAAATGGCTAATTAAACTTTCGAAAAATAAAGTGGGGTAGTACAAAAGTATTGCAGAATTTTTCCAATTTTTTTTTTCAACAGGTTTTTATTGCGTCAAAATAACGACTGAACACAAATGACCCAGTTTACGATTTAACATTCCTAAAAACAGAAAATTAGCGGCAAAAGATCTCAAACAAAGTGTCATCTTCAATAATGAGAAATGATATTTTTACACCCTTGTAAACTCCATACCCATACGTATTTAGACGATTGTTCTCACTTTCTCTATTCGTGGTGCGAGAAAACTACGATCTCGTAAACTTCATCCTCGCTCAAAATAAGACACGTAAGAATTACGGGGACTTTACGTTTACACATTGCCCATTTGGAAGCTCGTAAACCCCCAAGTGGATTAGAATAAATTTTGTCCATAGATTAAAAGAAACTTTACATTCCTTAAGATATTTCAAAATCACTTTAAACGTCTCATGATTCCACCACAATGCATTTATTATATTTTCCACGCGATACAATATCTTCAATCTTCTCATGAACCATTCCGGATACATCGATCGAAAAATCGAACCAATAACAACACGAATGAAGGATGTTTGTCATCCTAAATTGTAACTCGCGTTGGAAATCTTAGTGTTTCCCATAAAATATGCCATGACATTGTACGCACTAGAGCGACCACGTGTGACGAATGTCGATTTTGGATGCTGTGAAGTGTATGCATGTATATACATATACGAACGCGTGCGCGCAGATCTGCGTCTCGTTTTATATCCGTCACGGCCGTTGGTCCGTAAAATTGGCGCCACCTGCCGCCCTCCCGAAATCCCCAAAGTTCTCCGGTTTGCTGCCGCTGACTGCTGACGTTGAGTTCGAGACAGAGGATCTGACTCATCTGCCACCGAAGTATTTAATGCATTTGTAATGCGGTACTTAATGACCCTTGACCTGTCTCCTCGACTGAAAGTTATTACAAATTGAGCCTGTGCACACACCACCAAGGCCGTACAATGGCCTGTACATTTTGTTTTATATGTCAATTTGTTTCTCTCCTCGATGAGCCAGGATCATTTTATGCTAAAATAAAAATAGTTGATCATTACGGGTATCGTTAACATTCAACGTACAAGGAATTTTATGAACGTTGTTCGAACGTTTACTACGACATGTTTCAAGATAAACGTTATATTTTATACCCAATTCTATAGAGATGTGGAAGATTCGTGAGAGCAGAATTCAATAAACAGATCGTTTTCGTTTTTTAAGAATATTTTTTTTAAACGTTGAAGATGATGGTAGAAGATCACATTGAAGATAAATTATTGTGAAAATTTGTAGCTCGTTTTGCTGCTGTATCAATAGTTTATTCTACGTTTCTAACGTGGAGATTGTTGGCAAATCGCTGTGCGTTGTTGATCGATAAATTCGACTTTGAGAGATATTTCTCACAAAACAAGTCTCTAGAATAATGTGTATTTGGGGATGAAGTGATCAACGAAAAAGAAAAGCAGGAGCAGAACGACAACCCCCTATAACTCTGGAGATCATTCATTTGGAAACAATCACATTATTCCTCGTACATCGGGTGCCATCCCTAAATTTTCATCTCGTACCAAATGCCGTGATGTCTCAACGCCCAACGCCCTCCACACCCGATGAACTCTAATGTAATGTAATGATTTCCTCGGAAGATAAAGGAATAACGATTATATATTTTTAATCGTATCATCTCAATCAAATACATCGTTATTCGCTTTTCATTTCCATGCGAATATCAAGAATTTTCTAGGGTTTATAATTTCATTTGTCATTATTGCTACATTATGTCATCGTAAAATACGAGAAAGAAAGTAGGAATAAATGAGATTATTTGGTATTTTTCGTTTTGTTCGATGCGAGGACAACAAGAACCGCGGGATAGAAAAATAAGAAAAGGTTGTGATCGGCAAGAACAAAGCTTGCAGATAGGACCGTCTGGCATTGTTCCGAAGTAGTTGTTTGTGTCCGTTTGTTCCCAACGTGCAGACATCCGAAGCTTTTGTGCCTTTCGACGTTCCTCCGTTGATCTGTAAGTACGCAGCCGTAGAAATCATCGCTGTTGGTCCACGCCAACACAAATGAAGAGCGAGGAAAGGATTACCCGAGAAATCCTTTAATGGCATTGTTGTTGGCATTTGAATAACAGGAAATATGATACGAGATCTGAACTAGTTCCCCCTTTCCTCAACCCAACCTGACGTATCTTTACTTCCTTTTCTTTCTTGCTCATTGGATTCTTTCGTGGTGTAGAATTTCTCTCCTATTCCCTACCGGATTAATTGTCAACGTGAATTGCGTTATTTCGAAGGATTAACGAATAGGAAAATCATTATCGATTTTTCTTTTCATGAAATTCGATTGAAGATGGTAGTATACGATATCAGGATTCGTTCCGAGGGTCAGTGGGATCAATGGTGTTTGAATCTTTCAAATATTTGCAATGGATCGATTCTATCATGCCTCCATTCATAAAGAAATTATACCAAACTACATTTATATTTTAGAATTTATAACGGGATATGCGGTAAATATGTTTCTAGAGAATTGATAACTTGGCCACTCGCCATACTCTTTTACTCTTACTCCCCAACCATTTTGGAATTTATAATATTTTGAATGTAACGTGATGAATGTTATTTATAAAGCATAATTCGTGGATACGAAAAACATTGTACTCGAATTCATTCCAGGAATATTATCGAACATTTCATTCAAAGTGCTTCGTAAAATACTCAGAGAACATCAGTTGCGATAATCTGAAAACAAACTGCGGGAGATCTCGCGTTCCAAGTAGGAGGAAGTTTGCGAATCATAAATATTATCAAATTATGAAATTTATTAACATTTTGTTAGGATAGATAATCGAATTCATGATCGATTTAATTAATGAACTTACAGCTAAACTCTGTGAAATTGTACTCAGCGCGATTCGACGCTGTTGTTAATTCAATCATCAACCCAAATGAAAATCAAAATACAAGATATACTTTTACAGAACCAACAGAATCTATTTTTATCAAAGCTCTTCCTAGTTTCAAATCTATCGAAACTCAACACGCTCATCATCATAAGAATCGAAAATTTATGCAAACATCAATCGAATAGTTATAAAAATGATGGAAAACAAACATCGTTAAATTACCGTTGTTAAGTCATTACGTGAGATCATCGCACATTTTAACGTTGACATGTATACGTGAATGACTACCGGTCACTCCAAGTTCTTCCATCGTGACTGTTATATGCTTTTTTTTCTCTTTCTCGTAAAATGTCCATAAAGCGGACACTTTAAACGTACGGTGCAACGCTGTATGGCATGTTTAGTATTCACTGCACCTTCTCACGCAAGAACGAGAAACGAATATTATCATTCACAAAGGTACATGAATGTATGAAGTTTATTCGCGCGTTTGATTGGGAAATTGATGACACAACTATTTCAAGAAATATACTGACCCTGCAAAATTTATTCCTTATATTAAACTGATGAAATTCATCATTTCCTGATTTCATTGAGAGTGATTTATTGTACTGGTTGCGAGAATAATTGATTCTTCTCTCTCTCTCTCTTTCTCTCTCTGAGAAATATCAATCTAATTGTTAGTTTTGTCTATGTTCGTGTATCAATAGCAAACAAAAAGATTGCACGAGTTTTCCCTGGTGAAAGAAAAGCTTATATTCTTAACTATAGGGATTAATCTCCTGTGAACCTAATCGTGTTGGGTTCTATTGAACTTCATCAAGGAGTTCTTGCCTGAGGGAAAACTCAATGGAAGAAGTCAAATCAAAATGTTGAAGAATATAATGTATCAACTAAAGTGTGGGAAAACCAATAAAATGGAGATGTGAAGTTTATAATTATCGAATGAGATGATACACCAGAGTCCAGAAGCATAGAAATCGTTTCTCAGGCTGCAGTTAATAATCCATCGATGAGTCTTTGTTGAATAGCCAACAATAGATTTTTTCTCTTTAAATTGAAAAAATTGAGACTCCACTTGGACGAAGAATTAGGTGCCTTCCCAATAAATATTTCGAGTCTTGCAATATCTTTTAGACAAGTACAAGATGTCTCGCGCAACAAATTTAGACATCTTTGAGATATCTTAAACTCTTCTCACGTCCGCTTGAAGAGTGAAATTCCACTTTGTTGAAGTTAAAACCCCAGACGATTAATACTCCCTTGAACTCTCGAACGGAAAAAATTTGAGATCTTGGATAATTCTACCCGAGGAAAAATTTAACAGACTTCATCTCCCTCTCTCTGTGAATATTTTTAGTTTTCACTGGATTTTTTTTGTTCATCTTTCAAGACCTAAACTTGAAGTCCATAAACTGCGTGGCCTCGTTTTTGCAACTTTTCAACCCGGATCGGATTTTTGTTCAGATTAGTTCTTTAATTCTGATTTGCCATGTCGAATCCGCCCTTTTGGGTCGTGTATTTTCAACTCCAGATTTGTAACACTGGGCTACAGAATTAGTGTGCCTCATTAGTTCGAGAACCGGGATTTACTTTTCCGAAGCTCTGATTTTCGAGATATCCTAACCTGAAAATACAAAAACAGCGATTTCAGCCTATATTTGAGCTCATGTAGCATCGAACTTCTTCTGTTATTCAAAAAACTATCAACATCATTCCAAAGTATAAGCTTGAACATTTCAAATGCCGTTGAGTTTGCTCAAATATCTTTTTTATTCGCTGAGATATGGCATTTTGAAATTTCCATGTTTGTGAATTCATCTATATCTAAAAATTTTCAACATAGAAATCTCAAAATACCATATCTCAGCGAATGCAAAAGATATTCAAGCAAACTCAACAGCATTTGAAAGGGCAACGCTTATACTTCAGAATTATGTTTATAGTTTTTTGGATCACAAAAGGAGTTCGATGCTACATCAGCTCAAATATAGGCTGAAATCGCTGTTTCATTCATTCATTCGGTTTTTGTTAACCCGGTCTCTTTTACGCCGCTAAGGCCAATTGGATCGGGGGAAGCGTACTTCCAACCTAACCTACGCGGCGGGAATAAGATTCCCTGACTTATCAACCGTCGTCCCCCTATTACGGTGATAGCCGCTTTCGGGATAAACTTTGGTTGACGCACCAACCGCCATTTCCCCTTTCGCGGCATTACCGTTAGGGAGAAAGGCGGATTGATTAGTCAGGGATTCGAACCCCCCAGCCTGCCGGACATCCATGTCTGAAAGTTAGTGTCAATGGGGCACCCTAATTTTGTAGCCCAGTTTAATCAGCGACCTTAAAAAGCCCTGAATAAAAAATTTCAAACGAATCGAATGAACTTTTAAGTCATGGTCCGCCGTTTTGAAATCGTGAATTCTGAGTTCAGATCCTTAATCAGCAACTCCAAAAGCCTCTTAATAACGAGCTTCAAGCGATTTGGAAGATATTCAATACTTTTTGGCCAGCTTTCAATAAATTGGGACCACCAGGTAGCATCAGAATCCATAATGTTCGTGTAATTCGAGGTTATTGATGGACGATTTTGAAATTACGTTATGCTATAGAACGAGAAACACTTACTCTCTATTCAGATTTCATCTCATTTCAATCTATTATCTATGCAAAGAAAATGCTGGTCGACATTTAGCCAAAAAAATGTAATATTCGACATTTTCGATGCCATATTGGAACTGCCATCTTGTTGTTTTTCAAAATTCTAACGGAATATGATGGTATCGATACCGAGGACATGATTAACCTCATGTAATAGAGTCAGGGATAACTTTTTCCATGTCAAAAAATGAAATTCCCGTTGAGAATTCTTGGAAAAATAGCTTCTGTTCTAACCAAACCAAAAGTCATTGTCTTCTATCAAATCCTAGATCTATCTTAATCACAGGATTCGAAAGAGATTTCGAATTATTGGCTATACCGAGAGAAAGGTACCTAGTTGAAGCAACTAAATGTTAGTTGCCGCAGCTAGATTTTTATTTACACCGGCCAGACTCTAGTTGGGGCAGTGATCCCAGATGAGCTCCGAACTGAGGGGAAAAGTATCCCCCACCACTATGCCATATATTTACCAACATATGTAGTGGTGCACCAACACTTACGTTACATGTATATATAGCATAGTGGTGGGGGATACTCTTCCCTTCAGTTCGGAGCTCATCTGGGATCACTGAGTTGGGGTGAATAAAAGTCTAGCTCTCTGAAATATGAATAAAAGGGTTTATTCAATGAGGAAAACAAATTTAGTTGTGACAAATAAAATTGGGCTGGCACAACTAAATTTTTATTTACAGTGAATAAATTTCCGAGCTGTCGAATATTGGAATAGACCCTTTCTCTCAGTGTATAATCCTTGTGAAATCTTTTTGCAACGTCTGAGTCAAAAATTATTTGGTTGGAAAGAGGGATGTAAGTCGTTGGTACAAAGAGAATTGGAGTGTAGCAGCTTCTTTGTTATTTCTCAAAAAACTCACTGCTCTAATCAATCGCGTGTCTGTCTTAGCAAACTAGTTGCAAGGAGGAGAAAATCACTGTAACCAAAACATCTCAACTAAAAATTCCTAATGAGAGCTACTAAAAATTTGGTTGAATCAACCAAGAAAGTATAGTTGATTCATTACTCAATTGTAACAACTACACTTCCTTAGTTGAATTAATACAATTTCTAGTAGCTTTTACTAAGAATATTTGATTGAGGCGTTTTAGTTACAGTACATGCAGAGAAAAATCCTTGCTGAAGAAGCGATTTCGAAAAATCTGCTTTGCTAAATTAGCAAAACGGTTGCTGTTACAGCAAAAATTCTGCTATTTTAGCAAGATATTTGCTAATTCAACAAAATTTCCTAGTTGTCTGTATATCTACAATCTCGGATTGCTGAATGGCAAGCGCTTGTTAAAAGAGCAAGATTTTTGCTGTGACAGCAAATTATTTGCTAATTCAGCAACAAGTTTTGCCATATCAGCAAAGCAAATCTTCGAGGTTTGCTGTTTCAGCAACTTTTTTTCTCTGAGTGTAACCTCAAAAATTCCTCTCACTGTGCAGTAGCTGTTCAGTTTGTCATTTCACTTCTTTCACAATTGCAGTTGAAATAATTACAGCCATAGCCATTCATTACCCAAGCAGCAATGGAAGTTCAACGTATATACCAAATAGAAACGTTCATAGAATGTACGAATAAGATTCAAAGAGCATACAATGAACGTTCATAGAATATTCGAATGAGACTATTTTACGTATACTCAGTATGTGCATAGTATATTCGAAATGTACGATATCCATTCAATCGACGTTCGTTTAACGTACGATCGTATATTCGACTACGTATATTCGATGAATGTACATAGCCCCTATAAAACGGTCTCATTAGAATGTGCATGGAATATACTTCGAATATTCGTAGAACATACATAGTATATCCCGATGCTAATTGGGTAGCTATTACTGCAAGAATTTGTAGCTGTCACAGTACAGGTTTTGTGGTTCATATTCGGATGGCGAAATAATTGAAATCTGATATTTGCGCCGTGGAAGTTACATTTCTCGCTATCACAGCTAAATGAATAAATGTGAGAGCTAAAAAAAGCTCTTATAGCTAATTTTTAAGTCTCCAAGTGTTGTTTCACAAAAAGAAATGTGTCGTTACGAACTTAATTGTAACCAGGGACTGTAGCGTTATTCACTTTCGTTACTCATTATGTATAAAATATACATAATAAATATATCATTTGTGTACAATATATACATTAATATATATATTTTATATACACGGAGAAAAATAAAGTTTAGAAGATTACTACATTTTCTACTGATTCGGCAAGATACGAGAAAATACTACTTTTATTGATAGACAATGTACTAAAAATGAATGGTTTGCCTGACACTCTTTAGCATGAGCATGCAACGTTACAGATTATCAAGTATAGATTTTTACTACACTGTGTAACAATTACAGTCATGTCTTCTCGTATCTTGCCAATTTAGTAGGAACGTAGTAATTTTCTAAACTTCATTTTTCTCCGTGTATAATGAGTAACGAAAGTGAATAACGTTACAAGTCCCTGATTTTACCTCAAATTCACCATTGATTCCATAGTAAGACAACATTGCATCGGTACTGGTAGTATGTCGTCTTCTCGTGTATTACACAGCGTTATGAGTTCTGGTTCACTACTGGCCCAGTCTCGTCTTACGAAAGCAGCTGTACTACTACAGAATGAATTTGGCTTCTGATCCCCTACCAACTCAGTATTAGGACGACGTTACAGCAATACCGTTGAAGTGTTCTCATGTATTTTACAATGTAATTAGCGCTGGCTCAGTACTGGCATAGCCGTGGTCTATTGAAATAAAGTTAATTTGGATTCTGATTCACGACCGATTTCATAGTGAAACAATGTTGTATGAATACTAGCTCGTATAATGTTGCCAACTCTGGTTCGATACTGGGACAGTTCCGTTTTCCTAAAATTTGGGTCTTTGCTCAGCGGTGAAGATTGAGTACTGGCGCAGAACTGTCTGCCTACGGGAACCAATACTTCTTGAAATCCGTCCAACGATTGGTGCCAATTGAGGAACAGTACACTGTAAAAAAATTTCACCGGAAAATTCCAGTACATGTACTGGAAGTCATTAACCTGTACATGTACCGGAAAATTTCAGCACATTTGTACTGCAAAAATTCAGTGCAAACGTTATGGAATTCCCGCATCAAAACTGGAAATTTTCTGAGCCTCGGTACTGGAATTTTTCAGTACACGAGCTGGACTTTTCCAGGACATGTACTGGAAAATTAATGCTGAAAATATCCATGAAAATTGAAAAAAAATTGCTCACGCAAAGTGATTTTGCAGGGTCCTTGTGTTCCAAGATGATTGAGAAACTTTTGATCGTTCATTTGGATGGACAGAAACTCATGTCTACCTAACAGGATTTGAACCCACACTTTTCTACCTGCCTACCAACTGAAACCTAAGACCTAACCGATGAGCTATAGCGCGACATGTTGGAAGGCCAGCTTGGGTTACTACATATGCTTCATATCTAGAACACAAGAGGATAAGTCTTGGAAAAACCTCATATATCAATTTCATTGGCTACAATTACAATTATTATTCAAAATCTCAATCAGGAAATTTTTAATATAAAGACTTGAAATTTTTCCTGCCAGAAATGACGAAGTCCAATAGAAGTGGAAAATTTCAGTGCAACAGTGATTAAATTCCGTTGCATAGCAACTGGAAAATTCCATCACACGACCTGAAAATTGCAGTTCAAAACCTGTATAATTCAATTGCATAGTAACTGGAAAATTCCATCACAAAACCTGAGAATTGCAGTTAAAAACCTGTATAATTCCAGTATACCAACGATTAGGTTTTTTTTTCTAAATTCCAAATTTTTTCTCAAGTCCTTTTTGAGGGAATATTTTTTTTTGGTGCACAAGAACTATAAAATTGTAGTACGAGCCGGTAAAATTTTCGCGAAATCATGGCAAAATTTCAGTACATCATCTCAAACTTGAAAATTCCAGTACAATGACTGAATTTTCAGTTATGCTTGGTAAATTTTCAGTAACGTAACAACAAAATCTCTGTACATGTACTGGAATATCCATATTCCAGTACTAGCACTGGAAATTTCCAGTCCAGTTGCACAGTAAATTTCCAGTTTTTTTTTACAGTGTAATGACTCTGAATAGAAATCGTTGTTTCTGCCGAACTCTGGCAAATACAACCTCGCCAGTACTGCGCCTTTTGACAACTCTGGCAATTTCCACATGGGTATATGAATCATATATAACCTCTACATATTCCATATTGAATATGTGACCTATATGTGGTCCTTCCCTAGTAAAAATATTATATATTCCCTATGTATAATTATCGGATTTTATATGAGTATTATTGGAATTCATATGTAGTTATATATGGAGCTATATATAAAATTGGAAGTAACTATATATAGTGAAAATGAATTTTTATATACATTCACGTATAGAATTATATATGCCTATATATGAATTCCAATGATCCTTATATAAAATCCAGTAATTGTATAAAGGGCATATATAATCCTTTTTTACCAGGGATGTATGGAATATTCTACATATATGGATTATATAGGGTTTATATAGAAGTTATGTGATTCCACGTCTTTTCATATATGGTCATATATGGAAGTCATATATGAATCATTCCAACTAGGGCAGGGTAACTTGGTTCCGATCCTTCCAAACCATAAGGAACATTCATCCGCAAATTATGTCCAGAATTGTTCATTTTACCGATGAATCATGAAAAAATAATCTTCGAAGCTATATTTTCACCCACACGTCATCATGTTGTCTCCCTGCCATAGCATCGCGAATCCTCTGAAATCTTTTAATACCGTCTCTAATACAAATTCATACCCTAATCTTTTATTGTTTCTTTATTTGTTTCAGGTAAGTAATAAAGTAAGAGAAATATTTCCAACGGTAATTTGCCAAATATTCAGATCAAATATCACGCCGATCGGTAAGTACATATGAATTCTCGTAAAAATATCACGCTCCGAGCGTACGTACACAAATAACGAAGTGACTGTAACAACTGCTGGATATCAAGTTTTGCGTGAAGTAGCTATCTTTGAAGTTACGAATGTAAACATACGACAAAACACGTACTTTCCGACCAAAAGAAACAAAAAGACTCAAGGGGAAGACTGTGGAAAAGAGAAGATCGGGGCAAAGGGAAAAAGTGGAGGGAAGGAGATAATCGTTTTACGTAGACAATAATTCAAGAAAAAGGATGCATCCATTTTACCCATTCCATTGCTTCTCGTTGCTGGTTGGTTCCCTCGTCCCAAAATAGAGTGAAGTGGAGTGCGGTGATGCCGCTGTGTTTCTCACTACCACCTTACTCTTCCAATTCATCCCATCGGCATTTTCTATACACAAACCCTCAAGAACCTCCTTAGGGAAAAGCTTGGATGACTGCCGGTTATTCCTTCCTGCTTTTTACACCATCGGGAAGCCTCCCTTTTGCCACCATCCCTCGATTTGTCTCTTTCTCTCTCTCTCCCTACCTCTCTCCTGTTTTCTGTTGTTCATTTTCTCATAGCAGCGTTGAAACATAAATCTCTGTCCAAACGACGGGAAGGGAGAGGTTGACTCTCGATTCGAGGAGTAATGGAATTTGGATCTGTATCCAGATGAAATTCGTTCTCGTAATTTGTTGATTTTCTATTAGGAAATTCAATCATTCATAACTCTCATTATATTAGGGTCGTCATTAATTACGTAAGAATCGATTCAAACTGGTGCCAACGATTACCAAAAATCGAAAGATTCGACAGATTTATCGAAAATAAGTACACAGAAATTATGAGTTCCTTTTCTTTACTGACGCTAATAGGCGAAACTCGGACGTGAGTAGTTGAATATGAATGAATACAGATTATGCTCTTTACGAAAGTGTTTGAATTTAGTGATTCGCAAGAGTGATAAATTATATTTGGCCTGCACTCAAGTCACCCTTTACCCCTTTCGGTAGTAATGGTATTACAGAGGTCGTAGTCAGGGGAAAACAAATGGCTGTGATCTCTGAAAACTGAACTAAAATGCATAGAAATATTGCATCGAGGTTGAAGTATTAATTATTCAATGTTGTAGTTTAATCAAACTTTTATATGCCCTTCTCGATTCTATATTTCGTAGAATATTTATTATACTCGACTCATCGTTTTATTCGATGGAGAATCATCGAAGAATACAATGATGCTCATTTGTATCAATTTACGGTAACCACCTTTGAGAGTCGAATATGAATAATGATGTATACGATTTCAAATTTCTTACACAGTCAATTTTTCCTGGCAAAATATCGTCATGGGATTAAAAATTCATTCCTGTTTCTCGTGAAAACTCCAAATTTAACCATTCATCAGGATGATTATCACTTATTTTCTGCTTTCTCGATGGTATAGGATGCTCTGCACAAGACCACTTATATTTGAATCAATACCCCCGGACTACTGCAATTTTCAAAATATGGTTGATTTTTACAATACTCATATCCGCTTGTATCCAACATTTTGAATTTGCGAAATCTAATAGCGGATTCGTAATCAGTGACCCTCACAACAAATTACTGTGATTTTTAGAATATACCTGATTTTTGAAAATTCATATCGGCCATTTTGGATCCGCCATCTTGAATTTGTGTAACCCAATAAGGCATTAAATATTATCAATCTTTAGAAAACCTGCAGACTATTTTCAATAGAAATTCATTATCAAGTGCGTTGTTCTGAATGCAATTCATAAATATAACATAATATTCTGGCTTCGAGATGCCATATTGGATGCGCCATCTTGAATTTCAAGATACTAATCGATAAATTTTGAAATTCAAAGTCCACATGCAGAAAAAAATGGTTGCTGACATTTGCTGGTTAGCAAACTGTTTGCTGTGGCAGCTTGCTAGGTCAGCAAGCGCTTGCTGAAAGAGCAAGATTTTTGCCAATTCAGCGAAAGGATTCATCATATCAGCAAAGAAAATTTTTTTTTCTCAATGCACGGACAAGAAAATTCCATTCGGAAGAGATATTTTTTCAAGATTTCATAATAAAGATATTAAAAGAAAAAAATCATCTTTTGTTTTTCAAATAAGTAAATATAACCTTTCAAACTTGCATTTTGATAAAATTTCGATTATAAATTACGAAAGTTCAGACAATTTTCTGATGTTTGATTTTGTACCGGAGACAGAGCGTACGTGAGGCCGTTAATGGGTTATTCTACGATTCCATCTCTCTAAAATAAAAAATCACTCCCCATCACTCATTCAGGAAATAGTCATCTTCTTTACGACGTATCTAGAATAGATCATTAAACTCGAAGATTTAAAGGAAAGCGAAAAAACCCACGAGTATTTGTGTTTAGACTTGTAAGAAAGAAGAGCACAAAGCCGCCGCCTTGACAACGAGACATCGAATACCCTACGAGCATTTAGGCAATGTGTCGAGTATCCCGACATGGTAAGAAGCACTGAGAAATATCAGAACGTTAACCAGATCACCGGATGTCTCCTGAGGAAACTTTTCTCACCCACTCGAGTGGGTCGTTATCTGTAACCGTTGAAACCGAACGGGCACATAAAAATGGACCCACCGGAATCGCCACCTCCTCTCCTTTTATCTCATTACTTCTCATGGAGAATGTATGCGAAGAGAAAAATAAGACTACAAAAGAGAGGATCCATTAATTGCACATACTTTGGCATTCACGGGAAAGAAAACAAGGGGAAAAAAATTGTATTCCCGGTTCCTTTTGATCGTGGAACGAGTATATTTTCAACTCTCAACGAGTTCCAGAGATCAGCGATAACATCAATGACAGCCGTAAAAGGCTTTGACGCGACTTTGTAAATTTTTCATATCGAATTGCCGTCATAACATGTTGATCGTCCAAGCTATCCGCGAAATGTAGTAATAATTGCATCTTACAGATAAGCGACCACGCGAGACAAACTTCATAAAAGAAGAGATTATTTCGGTCCGTTACCTTATCTCATTTATCCAACGTTATTTCTATGTACCTCGTTTACGTATCACTTTGTTTAATATTCACGTCCATTTTATGGCAAGGTTTTTGAATTTGTTTGGCTTTGCTGTTATATTCTCTTTATATCGCGTGCGTGCATCACTGTCGGCGGATATCTGTAATTTTTAATGTCGTTGGGAAGGAGAAATTCAGTCATAAAGCGGTACAGCTTTCGAATAATTAACTTTATTGTATCGCAAAATTATTTTCATAGTATCCAAAGAGTTCGAATGGTTTTCCGTTGTGTATTCCTTCCGTTTGGATTCTGTTGAGGTTCTGCGATTACGAGAAGAAATTAATTGTGTTATAACGAGCACCTTTTAGGGCTATTAAATGGAATCTCTGTGGGAAAGAATTTTAATTGTTTCAACTGTGCTATGAAATCAGATTCCATACCCCCAACGGGACGATAATCGTAATGTAACTGCGTATGCGAGCATAGGGGAGTACGGAACAACATGATTGGACATATTGGCATTAAAAAACTGTATCGGTCAGCGAATCATTAAAATCACAATTTTCAAATTCATGGACTAAATGAATTCTAAACTATTTTTGCAATCGATAAGCAAATAAGGTTGATTGCCATATCTTGGCCAAATGTTGCACCATTACCATTGATAAAAAATGAATTGGTTCAAGCAATCTACGATTGGCTTAGCATTCATTCAAACTTGTGGCAAACTGTCACCAGTGTTTGGCCCAATACAGATTGGACAAAATAGATTAATGTTGTGCCAAGCATGGCCAACACTCGGTCTTAATCCAAATTTGGTTCACTGTTTCGCCAATATTGGTTCTATGTTGACAAAAAGAGCTGGCGAAGCATGAAATTATTGCCGAACAAGAGTTATTGGATTCAAATAAACTTTCGTTAGAACGTACTGTTGAATTCATATTTGAATCTCAAGTTTTATAAATTCCAATTTCAATCATTTCACAATAATTTTATTAATTTCTAATTGCAACCCAGAATCTGTTCTTAAAATGATGATCCTACGAAATATAAACGTCCCTCGTTTTTCGGATCAAGTCCCTTGGGCGAAAAGGTTGTTTGCGTGGCATATCGCTTGATAGCATATTTGTAATGCGAAAAAGGGGGAAGGGGATCATCGTTTTGTCCCTGTTCTACCGCCACTGCGTGTTCTCATCAATGTTTCATATCGATATCACAAACATGGCAATGATGCCACCAGAAACCCACGGCGGCGATACACTAAGTGCTTTTGCTCATAAAATTTCGTTGTAACGGTGTACAACAGGATAATGACACTTACGAACCTTGTAAGTGGTCTCGAGAAGTACCCAAGTTGAAAGTTATAAGGCAGAAGAGCGCACATGTGACCCGCAAAAAAAGCTCATTTCACGAGAGTCTATGATTTACGAGTTTTATCTCAACTTTTTTATTCCTTTTTGTCCTATAATCGATAAAATAATTCATTCGATGATGAGAATTATATAACTGAACTATCTTAAGAAAAGTCGCGAGACCAACAACGCGTCTTGACACATTTCGATCAAGAATCACGAACACACGAAATCCAAACAAAATTAAGCCAAAAAGCTGCTGAACAATAATGATATGATAAGTTTGTCGAGAGGTATCGCATTTCTGGTAGGTAGATGAGCGTTCTTTATCTCTTTTTCATTTTTTTTTCTCCATCTCTCGTCCTGAAAAGTAAGAGAACAGGTACAAGAGGGGGACTCTTCGTTCTGCAATCCGATAAAATTAAGAGACATCCGAGATGTGTGATGTGTGTGAGCTAAGATCGAGCGAACCCGATAAAAAACGAGTAACGAGAATCGTGCTGTATCCGCTTGGATGAATCTCTTGTACAACGTTGTCCATTAATTTTTCTCAATTTAATCGTGATGCGTGTAATTTTTTTGTACTCTCCATTCGTGTCGATCAGGGACTTACGATAATAACATGAAAATAAGAACAACGAATTTATCAAAATTAAATATTCATGTTCTCGATATTTATTGAAAAGATGAACTCAAAATCAATTCGATGCGACTTTCGTGGCGTGTTTTCAAAATTCTTCTAGGAATATTGGAATATTTGGTTCAAATTTTATATTGGGAATTCCCAGAGCGTGTCTGTAGGTAAAGTGATGTGGTTTACGTGGATGTGCGTGGAGATATATCAAATCGTGCTATAAAAATCCCCAAAAAAGAACGATCTTTTCTGCAACCTTCTTCTCATGAATTCAATGGAACAATAATCTCAACCAAAAAAAGCTACATGATTCGTGAGTTCTTCTTTTAAATTATTGTTTTCAATATATTTGTTGAGTAATTGTGAGTTGGAGAGAAATAGAACATTTTGCATGTACCAGAAAAACTATAAAATCCAAACAAAATGAAAAAGGAAGAAGAATGAGAAACAACTGAAATGAAAAGAACATACTCCGCGAATAATTGGCATTATGCTTCCTCGTTTTTATTTTGGATATATTGTACCAACAATTTCAATGTAATAGAAGAGTCCTTCAATACTACACAATTATCAAACTACACAAAAGGGACTTGGAATGACGAACCACAGGAATCTGAACTACTCTCTAAATTCCTTGGAGTGAAAATCCACTCCTAAAGAGTGAAAATACTGCAAGTCCAACAAGAGTAAGATTCGACTAAACAGTGAGTTTTCACTCCATAAGAGTGGATTTTCACTCCCTTAGAGTGAGGGTTTCACTCTTAAAAGAAGGTGAAATTTCACTTTTCAAACTAAGTCAAAACTTCACTCTGATGGAGTAAGAATTCACTCTCATGGAATGAAAAGTCACTCTTTAAGAGTGGAATCTTACTCTTCCTGGACTTGCAGTATTTTCTCTCTTCGAGAGTGAATTTTTCACTCCAAGGAATTGTACAAAAGGAATAGTACAAAAAATTCGAACTATCCACGAATAAATATGAAGCGGTTATTTTACCACACTGATCTGAACTGCCACTGAACAACCACACGACAGTTATCACCCCCAATTGCTCTTCAACTCTCGAAGAGTACAAAATCACGCGTTCCACTCTGTTAGAGTGAAAAATTCACTCTGGAATTGGAGTGGCTGTGAGTTTCTAACCTCAAACCTTACACTATCACTCTAAAAGAGTATACATTTCACTCAACATTTCGACAAGTTGCAGACTCTCAGCCGGCTGACAAAGTGAAATCTCACTGTAAAAATTTCAGAAAATGAATAAACGATGCTTGTGTCTATATTACTCAAATATGAACTACACAATTATCAAACCACATTAAATTCGATCTGCACGAATAAAGGTACAGCGATTATTTTACTACACTATGGAACTTGAAACTCGAGACTACGGATTAAAAGCCATGAAGATTCTTTCATTACACCAATTTGAACTACACTGATATGAATCATACCGTCCTGAACCACGCTGTTTCGAACTACACCGTTCCGAATTAGAACAGGAGCATGTAGGGGATTCAACGGCATGGAGGATCAGTCCAATAATACACACGTTAATTTTGGCTGGATCTAGGTTCGGTCCATTTGCACATAAAATTGTCAGACGACCTTCAATCAACAGAAGAGGTCAAAACCCTAAGAACATGCTTAGAACCTCTGAATGGGACTTTCGAAAAAATATGTGCTACCCACACAGCACTTTTAATCTTCAAGATATCTTGAGAAACTATTCAGAAGAGTTTGAGAAGTCTTATGCAACACAAAGAGATATCTTCAAGATGTCTGAAACAGTTCTTACTTCTAAAAGATATCTTTTAGAAGATCTAAAACTTGTCTTTTGAGATTATATCTTCTAGACATCTTATAAATGTCTTTTCGTGTTGCATGAGACTTCTTGAATTTGTTTTGAGATATCTTTTAGAGATGAAATGCTGTGTGGGTATGCACCTTCCTAGAATATCCTCACGGATTTATACAAAATAGTGTCATTTGCACATTTTTTTTTCATATTCACATTTGAGACGTTCTTGAGCTACTTGGACCGTTTCTTACATGAGAGAACTCATTTGTTGACCCAACGATCGAAAAATATAAAACGTCGGTTGTCAGAGCTCATTAAGAGGCCTGAAGAGCAGCATTTTTTTCATTTTTCTTAAGAAAAGAATAATTGAATCCAGCAAGCTTTTTCAGATATCTCCACGTATATTTAAAGTTCACAAAAAATTTTCTTCAATGTGAAATAATGAAATGGAGCACTTCTTCTCGAGTTCTCATTTCTACGAGTATCATAAACTAGTGTGCAAAATAGCGGAAAAACTAGACGTTAAGAGGGCATCCTGCTTTGAAAGGCCTCAAAAACGCGTGTTTTTTTAGAATTGTTTTAAATACGAAGGAAATGATCGAATAAAACGAACTTTTTGCAGTATTTTCGTATATTTTTCGAGTTGATAAAAAAATTTGTTCCAACGAAAAATCATGAGGGAAAGTGTGTCTTCTCCAGTTTTCATTTTTATAAACATTATAAACTGGTGGGAGTGATTGCAAAAAACCTAGATGTCCGATTGAAATGAATCAAAGCTTGTTATCTTCAGTTTTGTATCCTCTTCTATTTGAACCTGAAAAGTTTATGGACAATTATGTCTAAGCCATTTTTATAGCAAGTTTAAGTGATTATTCTTCCTCCAAAAAATAAACAAACACCCAAGGTCTTGAAGACATCTACAAGATATCTTTAGGAAGATATCTTTCAGATAAATCGAAAATATGTCTTTTAGATATCTAAATAACATCACAGAAGAGGTATCTTGAAGATATGTCGAAATGATATCTTTTCGATATCTTAAAGAAATGCTAGGAACATGTTTTTGAGGTATTTCTGGAAGACCTCTTTTAAATGTCGAATCAGCGTAGTCTAAAAAACATCTTGAAAGAGTTTCTGAATATTTGTTACATATCTTAAGAATTGGCTAAGTAAGAAGGGCAAAAGTCACGCCATATTCCTTTTCCAGAACTCATTAGTGATTCTTTTGTACCGTCTGAGGTGTCCTCATGATTCCAAAAAGACCTTTCAAGGATATCTGAAACGTATCTTAAAAGAATAAAAAAATATCTTGGGGCATGTAAAGGATGTTTTCCACATAGCTAAAACATACATTTAAACAATCTCAAAATCAAGAGTGAATATTTTTGGAGGAATGAATTTCTCGAAACAAAAAAATATATTCTTGATGATAGTAATTATTTCTCTCAGTGTAGTATTTGCTCTTATTTTATATAAAATCGTGATCGTTACTATGTGAGAATAGTATTCTCTACCATTTTTCTGGTAATAATTTCTATCTGCATACATATTGTTACCAGAAAAATGGTGAAGGATTCTATTCTTACACAGAAAAAGAACTATCTTGTATCAAGACAATCCGTGTTTCATATATAACGAAAACAATATTGTCTTGATACAAGATAGTTTTTTTTCTGTGTACATAGTAACAGTCACGATTTAATATAAAATCAGACCGAATACTATCTTAGCATTGTAAATATTACCATTCTCTTCTCTCCGTGTACTCAACAAACAGAAGTGAGAATATATAGAACTTATTACTTTAAAATTGAATCCAGTTTCATCGAAAATGCGATATCTTCCTCTCATCCTGAAAGTATAGTATAATCTGAAATAAACCACTCGAATACCCGATGATTCACATTATCATATCCATTCAACGATACCTACATGTTCCCCTCTGTCTTTGTACCAAACATTCCCCACTCATTTATTTTTCTTCACGTTTCTGTTCTTAACCAACTCCGTTCTTAGCTTTTGTCTTATTATTTTACAGGACGAATATGTCCACGTATGCGATTATATGCTCAACATATCCGATCGAATATTTTTTTCTCCATTACATGGGCACTCCTCTCTTCTCTCATGTTCAAGGATCCTTTGAATATAAACATCGCGGCTTTATCTGAGAAAGAGAGAACATTTTATACCGCACGATGTCTTGTAAACGAGTTAGAGAGAATATGATCTCCTGCAAGGGAGAGAAAGAAAAGCAAGTGTGCGAATATCTTTGAGAACACGAGTACGCAAATTCTCACTGCCTACGCCTTGAATGTGATTTCGCTCTCTATTCCATTACAGTATCGAACTATGTATTTATTATTGATTCCAATGTTTCGTTTGTTCTCTTTGCATCTTATTTTCATTCCTCCGTTCTTGCATTTCGATATCTTATAAGTGTTTGAATTTGAGATCGCAAACTGATCGGGAGGTTGCAAAAAGGTTGCGAAGTTGAGACAAAACAAGGTTGTCGGGAAGCATTTTTAACTTTAACTATACGGTAGAAGAAATGGAGAGAGAAGAATAAATTCATGAATCACCTGGAATCACATGAACCTTTCTGGTAGAAGTTTGTTTGCGTGTTCTAGTTTTCATTGATGCGCTAGATGAAGTTCTTGTGGGGGCAATTAGAGATACACTTCAACCAATGCAAGTCAGAAAAATTCTGGAATTAAATAGAGAATTCTGTGAATTTCTTTAATTTCATATAGTTCTTGAATTTGACGTTGGTTGTGAAATTTTCAAACATCTTATTGAAATATCAAAAATGAAACATCCTTGGAATTGAGAATAGTATGATTGAAATCAATATCTTATAACATTTAATCGACTGATTATACGGAAAATTCCATAAGTTTACAGTGTATATAATTAATAGTTTCATCTATTTGATTACATACTCGTTTGAATAAACAATTAAAACTTCAACGACATTGTTCAAATCATCGTGTTGATCGAAACAATTTATTAGATTTTCCATCAGTATGATTGTTCGCACTATTGTTCATCGAAAACTTTTTGTGATTATAAAGAATTAATAGAAATACATCTTGTAGCTGTACCGTACAAGGGTAATTTGATCTGAAAGCGAAGGAAAAGGTAAAGTTCCGTGTGTTAACCGCTTATCTTTGATAAGGATTCACTCCAGTATTTTATATGATACGCGAAAGAGTAGATTTGCATACGTATCAAATTTTTATCGTATTTCTCATGAAAAAGGGTAACTATGGAAGTTTTATTCAGAATATCTACAGGAGAGTAAGGGATGAAATCAGACATATATTCGATCAGATCGACTGACTATTTCATTAGAACTCCATAAAAATCAAATACACTTTCCAAAAACTGAATCAGCATCAAATATGAGACTGAATTGTCGTGTATTTTATCAACTCTGGGGGTTTGATCGCTGTGAAACATAATCGTGAGATCTTCTCCTGAACAATTATTCTACTGTGCAGAATTCAACACACAAAAAACAGAATAATTCCTGAAAATGAGGGGAAAATCCTCATTCCAGATGGAAAGAGACATCAGGTCAAATAATTTGAACGATTTTTTTCCTCGTATTTGATTTTGTCCTGATTGTTGAATGATAGAGCTTTTTCAAGATTCCAGTCTAAATTTCTCTTCAATCACTTTTTTTCGTTGGAGGAGAAATGCAGACTGAAATTGTGGAGAAGTCCTGATTTTGTCAGCATTATTCAACAATTAGGACAAATTTAGTCTAAAAATCAAATATGAGGACAAGAACCGTTCAAATTTTCCGACCTGGGAACAAACTCCCTATATTTTTACAGCGTAATTTTTCAGAGGCTTTTTGGTGAAATTTTGCCGAAGTTTTTACATTAGTTCCGAAAGTCTTCACAAGGAGAGAAGGGAATGCTAATATTTACCATGCTACCATAGTATTCGATCTTATTTTATATAAAATCGTAATTGTTACTATATAAGAATAGAATTCTTTATCATTTTTCTGATGATAGCATGTATGTAGCATAATAATTATTACCAGAAAAATGGTAAGGAATTCTATCCTCGCATAGTAACAATCACGATTTATATAAAATAAGACCGAATACTATGTTAGTATGATAAATATTACCATCCTTTTCTCTCCGTGTACATAGTTTTGATAAGTCTTCTACATATACGGTAAAATTAATATTTAGTTTGAGAGAATCAACCGGTCAAAGAAAGAATCGGTCACCAGGGCAAAAAAATTGCACATGCCTTTTTTAAACATATTGTCATTCCTAGACTCTCAACATTTGAAACATACGGATTTGTGCGTCACCAACTGCACTTATTCCTCCTTCAAAAACCATAAATTGCGTGTCCGTAAGTCAGCTATAGTCTTAATGAATAATGATGAAAAAATATCTGGGGTTTGAGGGTGGCCGACGGAAGGTTAATATAAATTCTCCCTCGTCGCATGAAAAAAAAGCATTTGTTCTTCCTCCGATGATCCAACAAAACTAAAAAGAAAAAAAGGAGATATAAGAATTCCCAGTTCCACCTTTTGATTCCAATAACGAATGCCACGTGCCAAAGAAAACAGAATCATTTCACAAACACTATACCATTTAGTATTCATAATTTCATCGATAATGCATTCGATCACGCAAACTATTTTTCCACTCAACGTGATACGCGAGTTTTCAAAAGAATGTCTCCAGCAACGTTGACAGATGGTGCAAGCGTACAAGTACGACTCACATTGCTAATTTCACCACTCGTAGATCTGGTTATACGAGTTTTCGTGTGTATATATCCGGTTACGTATCAATTCACATGTGTTAATATATCTTGAAAATAACGATTGTATAATAAATATTTAACGGATTGTTTCTACTTAACATGCCATTTCATTATACAACATAAATTCATCGCCATTGAGTATAAATTATCATTTATATGGTTTTCATAACTCACGTATTTTCGAACTTCCGTTTGAAATTTGAATATTCAATTCGAATAGAAGGTAGAAAAAAAAGAATAAGAGAAACCTGGTGTATGGTGGTGTATAGGGAGTCTATCTTCGAAACGACCTCTCGTAATTCCTGCTAATTACGTAAATGTGTTAATTTACACGATAGAAAGGAGCATTAGCCGAACCATTAAGATCGTGTTGATACAAAATTCAACGTGATAGGTGAAAAATGAATTATAAATGCTGAAGATGAAGTGTCCGGTCAAGATATCGAGTTATCGGGAGGAATTGTTGTTGTTCCAATTTTCAAATACCGGACTCACAATGATTATTTTGATGTTCCCCCTTTCTTTTCAACGGTAAACGATCTGGCGATCTTGAACGTGTGCCAATTTTCAGTGCCAGGTCGTGACATTTGAATAACTTTTCCTCGCAAACATGCAATTCTTCAAATCAATACGTTTTTCCAGAATGCTTGTATTATTTATTCAATTGACATTCGAACCCTACGAATGCATGAGTCGAAACATAATCTTCTCGCGTGAATTTTTATTTAATCGTCTGGAAAATTGCATCGGAAGGTTCATGTATGATTTCAATATTTGAATTCTGTTTTAACAAAAAATTCTATACATTTTTTGTTTATAATTTGTATGAAAACATTTGTTGATACCGTAAAATGAGATAACTTTTACCCCAAGGAACCACCTTTGACCGGGAAACGAGGTTTTATCTCAAATTTGTAAAACTAGCTTCATTTGATTTGCCAAGGAAAATTCAGATCCAGAATCGATGCATCTTCAACGAGTAAAAAATCACACTCTAAAATAAAAAAGTACACATATGTTGACCATCAAGAAATTTTGTCGGGTCTCAAGGAACTAAGAGTTCGGAAAACAAATTTCAATCGTCAAACTATTATACAATGTACAAAATTTCTATGGAAAACTGCATATAAGGATTATGAAGTGATTAACACATGCAACCATTAGGAATTTTCCGTATTTTACCGCAAATTTACTGTAAAATGATGATAAAAATCCCATAAAACTTGGAATCTTCAGTTGAATTTATGGTAAACCTTGAACACATCACATGTGGAAAACTTTTCAGAATTGTACTCGATTTACATATAATAATTATGTATAATTTATATATAAACTATATTGAATTGAATATCCTACAATCGCGAGGATCCGATTGCAGCAATTAGAGAAATTCCAATTATTTTTTACAACGTACGTTATTCATAGAGTTGCAAAGTTCAGTAGTGACGTTTGAATAATTTTTTGGGGTGACTTTGACCGATTCGTGTTTCTATATACGATGAATGTTTCTTCTTCCGTCAAACTATCTAGGTCTCCAATCATATCTCAAACATTGTAAAATTTTCAATTCAACACAATAGGAATAATATTCACCACGTATTTTACTATACAAGTTTTATCGGGAAAATATTGTTGGAAAAATTGAAATAAAGATGCTCCAAGCCAATGACGTAAAAAAATCAGATCAAAATCCAAAATAATTTCAGGACGATCCAAGACTGATAATGGCTCGTTAATTGAGAATTTTTAAGATGAAATGATCATTCTTAAGGAATTGGAAATGAAACAGAAACTCAAGAAGCTTGTAACTCGTCGTTACACTACACTTGACGATTTTCATCAGTATTTGTTTATATTTTTTGGTATTTACACTTAATATTGTTGAAGTCTCCCACTTTCAATCACTTTTGCTTATGAATGTATTATCATACATATATTTTTTAATTACTTCCAATTTGAAGTTTCAGTACCAATACCATTCTAATACTATCTTTTATACAGGCAAGATGAGTGAACTAGAGATCGACGGAAAATTTTTGCCGAAAATGATTAAAATTGAAGTTGTGATTATTGGTTTCGAAAAAAACTTAGTACTGGACGTTAGAAGTGTAGACGAGCTCCTTGATAATCCAATTATCATACTTACGATCACATTTCATTGTAATTAACAAAATACTTGCGATTTTCGGTTTACAATTTCGGCCGACAAGCATTAGCCGAAAATTTAAACCGAAAATCGAAATTATTTCATTAATCACATTGATATGTGATCTTAAGTATGATAATTGCATTATTAAGGAGCTTATCTACACTTCCAACGTCCAATACCAAGTTTTTTTCGAAACCAATAATCAGAGCTTCAATTTTAGTCAGTTTCGGCAAAAAATTTCGGTCGATCTCTAGAGTGAACTCATGATTTTTGTCCCCCTTTATTTATTCTTTATCATGTTCCATGCCAAATTCATTATCCAAATTTGACTCGATATGCACTCTGTTGGAGTGGAGTTACCAAAAAACATTGACCATTGGCTCTAAAATGGCGCAACGTAGCCCAAGGTTGAGTGATTTTCGATATTAGAGTAGCGCAACTGTGGACAGATAACATCATTTATGCTCCGTCAATTCTTTTGTCCAACATAGAACCAACATTAGCATATCGGTGGACTAAGTTTGGCAATAGCTTACCCCAGGCTTCAATGAATATTGACACAATTGTAGATTGACGAAACCAATTCTATAATTACTCTCCAAATTCAAATCAGTGATATCTCATTATCTCTGCAGCTAAAAGTCGACCACTTAATGGAATCAGTGGAATATCAGTCAATAGTCACTGGTTATGCGGTTGGAAGTGTTCCTGACTAATCGAATTAATGAAATTTCCCTGTTTTTTCCAATTTATTGGAGAGTACCGGTAATTGTACATCATTTTATCATGTTTCGATCAACATTAACTCTACATGGATTGCCAAATTTGGTAGTCAACCTTGCATCAAATTATATTCCATTGTCAAGGTTGGCAAAAACAAGAAATTTTTATATTGGTACAAATAGAAGGGAGAAAGAATCGAATGATGTTACATCATTTTACGGCATTTTCCATTGACAATCTTCTATTCATAGAATGCGCTTATCCACCACACTACATTCTAAACCAATATACAAACTTATATCAATGGATAAAATGTGTGAATCTCAGAGAAGAGGTTTTTCAAAGTACACTCTACGAAATAATTGTGAAAATAGATGATGGCAACGAAGTTTATCTACGAGTGGAGAACTTTCTCCTCACTTTTTAAAAGATTCGACATTGAAAGGGGGACACAAAATTCCTCAAAGTGGAAGAAACATCTCTTGTTTGTGATGAAAAAACTATTGAAAAGCAATCGATAGTTTCTCATTAAAAATTTGTCGAGTTTATATTGAATTTTATAAAAGCTTGATCGAAACTTCACATAATTCAATATAAACTCGATAAATGTTGTATGATTAACTACTCGATAGTACTATGGATAAACAATTCCTCCACAATCGAGAGGCAGATTCCAATACTAAAACGAATGAAACAAACTCTCCATAATTTTTGAAGTAAAAGAAGACATATCACTTAAAAGAATTCACGTTTTGAAATTATGTTGAATCAACACGAGTGAAAAAATTCTCAAAATTATGCATCATTTTTTATTGACTGAACTAAAAATTTAGCGAAATCAACCAAAAAGATTTTATCAAGTCACTTCTAGTTCAGGGAATCAAACGTGATTTACTTAGCATGGCCAATTTTTGGTAAGAGCCACTAAATTTTTGGTTATGCCGACAAAAGATTTTGATTGGGTATATAATAACAAACTGTTTTATTGAGCACAACAAAACAATTCTCCACGATCAAAAGATGGAATCCACCACTGAAATGACGAAAAACTTCCCATATTTTGTACAGTGTATTGTGATCCAAACTGCGTGTTCCCAATGAGTATCGGGAAATTCTTTCCTCCATTATATACAATTACGGTGTATCGTATAGTTATTGGTGCTCTCAAACGATTCCCTCCCTCGAAATACAATAAAACGTACCCGCAATTTTACTTCAATCAAATCACGCAGCGATGCTTAAAAAAACGGTCAAACCTAATAATCACCCACACGTTATTTCAACGTTGAAGAAGCAGCGTTAATTTTTAGGTATGTATAATGAGGATATGGACCTCCAGAAATATAACTCATAGTTGAAAATAACCATCAAATGTTCGAAATTCAATTGAATCTGGTTGAAAATGTCGAACGAAAACGGATAACACTGGACAAAAATTCAAATAAGGCACGAGATAATAAATAGTCCCATACAGGTATTGCCAAGACTGAAAAAAACCCAAGCTTGGCCCAAGGTTGGCACATGTGTCCAAAACAAACCTCGATGAAGAACAATTGGCCCAATATCGTTCCATGATTGTCCCGTTGTTCCCAATGGATAGTCAGTCATAGTACATTTATTAATATTCGTGAAATGTACCACATTCGGTACAAGCTTGGCACAAGTGTAAAAATCGAGCATTCGTTGGGAACAATTGTGTCCATATTGCCCACATGAGTGGCAAAATGTTTATAAATATTGACTGAATTTTGAATTCACAATGGCTGAAGACTTGGGGATAACTATAGGGCCAGGGCTGGCCCGATCTTCCTGCCATAATTAATCCTACACACTAGTTTCACACACCAAGCTAGATTTTGGTAATCTAGATAAGGATAGAACTTCACTTGATGGTAATAGGATACTTTTAAATGTAATCATACACGGAGATCATCTGATTTTGAAGAACTCTTCACAGAATTTTAGGATGTCTGGCTCATTTTGAAGACCATCGGTATTGATTGAAATATCAAAGAACGCAAATTTTCCAATGATCATACAAGCTTGTCCCATTCTTGTCACATTTTTTCTATCGTTTTAAGATAATTCATGTACGGTATTCTGAGGGAGAAAGTCATGAATTGAAATATGAATCAATTACTTTGTTCATCCATATCTGCGATCAAAGAAGCATTGGTTGATGCTTGGTAAATGAATTGGACCGGGCCTAGCAAAACTACTGGCCCAAGCTTGTCCTGATCTTATTATTCTCAAGCTTGGGCCAAGTTTGGTAAATTGTTCAAGACAAGTCTCGGCAGGTCTTGTGCCAGGCTTGGTCCATCATTGGACCATTGGTCCATACACACATGGGGTGTAGTTCATTTATAGATCTTCCCTTTCTTATGTTTTTGAAAATCTCATTTCCTTTCGATATTAATGAGAACATTTTTTAAATAATTTGTATGGTTTGATCCAGGTTTTAAAACCACCATCTCAACACGTCACTATCTAATGTCTTTTAAACGATTTTTGAAGTGTTGTTATGATTATGCCGGTTTTTTATAGTCGAACAACACATGATCTGCCACGACATTTTCACGTTGAATCAACGATTACTGCTGTTTTCGACATTTTTCAAAATTATTCGTGCCTATCTTTTATCCCTTCCTTCGCTCAATATTTAAAAATGTAATTACATAAAATTAACTACAACGTATTAAACATTCAACTCACAATCAAATCAAACAGCTGTTCTTTTATGTTGCTGAAGTTCCAATCGTTTATTAAAACGAATCAATAATTGAGAAACAAAATGCTAAGTTATCAAGGACTCAAAATTTTGCAAAACATTTTGTCAACGCTTTTTCCAGTTCTAATAAATTTCGGAAGATAGATTTTCTGATGTTGAACGCTAAAGTGAGAAAGAAATTTTTCAAACCACCCCTGCATTTTCATCCAACGGTGCTTATTCTTGACTATCAATGCAAAAACAGAAACAGAGGATTTTCCTGTTTATTTTCATCTCAGCCAATCGTACTTTGTATATATGATTCTTAAAAGGGAGATCGTCAACGTTGAAAATTTCAAATACTACGCAACACGTGACGATGTCAATGCGACGGTAACTGAAGATCGGCGACTCTTGTTTCAACCTTTGACCACGGTAATTCATTTTCCAAAAATGTTTTCATTAATGAGGCGGGCCCAGGCTGTAGAGATGTCAGTCTCCAGTTCGTCTCGTTAAAAACAAGTTGAGGTCGAAATACCTGCTCTGAGTTATTTATCACTCGTTTGGGATGTTCTTTCCTTGAGAACTTCACAGAATTCTCTTCAAAATGAGAGTGAGATACCGCAAACAATTATGCACACATCAACTGGTTTTTATTTATGAATTTAAAAAAACAGGAATCTCCTTTTTGAGTTGAAGTGAAAGCATCGTATGGAGATCCAATTAAAATCATATATGAATTTTATACAAAGTATATAAACTCATTTGATAGAATTTTGTTATTACATGGAGGAGTTGCTCTGGTCATTGCTTCTCAATTTGATATAAACACTGTATGAATTTGAGAACAATGAATATTGATTTGAATTAGAACTTATATGGAGAGAACGTGGACATTGGAAACTAATAAAATTTCAATTAGCTACTGTCAGTTTCATTCATGCGTTCGTTTAGCGTTGTGAATTATTAAAAAATCTTTGAATTTCTTCGAAATCTTTGTTCAAAATTCCGGACCCCAAATTTTCAAGTAACATCAATTCATCGTCATCAATCGAGGCAAATAATTTGATAATCATTTCAAAAGTTCTTCAAAAGTTGATGTCTGACCATCGTCGCTCTCGAATACCTTTTGAAATTCAGCACTATGCACTTGAAAATGAGTGCAGATCCGATGAACCCAAAAATCTAACCCCAATTATTGAAAGATGTTAGAGAAAAAACAAAGAATGTTAGAATAAAACTGATTCAAACAAACCAGAAGAATGTCCCCGATGATCCACGAGCTCCTAAGCGATCACTATACAGATATTCAACATCTTTAATTCTGACCATTAACCATTATACTTTCAAATAGCTGAAACAGCGATCCAAGATAACATCTTCTAACGTATCCAATTTATAACCATCGTTATTTTTAACATTCACTCCAATCGGTAACAAAGTTCTACTCGACATATATCTTTTACGATCATCTTCATCGTCTTCTCTTTTACGTTTTCAATGATAATCCACCCTGTATTATCTGATACTCTTGTTCGTGAGTACGCGTCTATGTATATACATGCAAGTTAGAAAAGACGTATCTCTGGTTTCTTATTCTCCATCTTTCGCGCCATATAAAACAGGCGAAAGATAAAAAGAGAAGAACGTAAGACAAAAAAGTGCCAGAACGACTGTGAAATTTACGAGGCCTAACTTGTTCCTTACAACGGCGCGACTCGACACGAGCACACGCATTTCGAATGAAACGTTTAACGATCTTACTGGTCTCACTAAAGAATCAACGAATATTTACGAGCAATGACTTTGTCTTTTTAAGTATTTTCATACAAAAAGAGGAAGACGAGGAAGAAGAGCAAAGACAACGATGCAACAAAAATGCATGACAGAAAAGATGGAATATTCCTTGGGAAACTTGGTTGTCACCACTCGTTCGATGAGAGTTTCATTCACCATTGATTTGTATATATCTGAAATTCATATACACGTGAGATGTAATAACGAAAACACCAACGGAATTTCATATAAATACCACTATATTTCACAATTCGTTACAATTTAAATAAATAACTTTTTTAAAATTTTATTTACAATCAAATAGAAAAAAAAAACTGAGGAAAGAAATATTGTTGTGGAACATTGAATGAAAATTTGGAATATTACAAAAGTTCGTAAATACAGTCCGTGAAAGTTTGAGCGCGACCGACGGGATGATATGAGCTTCGGAAATGACTACAACTATACATTCTATTGTCGTTGTGTTAATGTTTGAACATTCGTTTATGGCACTTTCATTCGTGCAATGGATAAACACAATCACAGATTATTCACTAGTCGCGTGCACAGACACTGGTCTTATCTTGTATATGTGTATATATATATATTTATAAATATTATCCGCAGAAAGACGATTGAATTCCTTTGGCAATAACAAGTACGTTGAAAATGTGATGAGACACACTTGAAAAGAAAACCCAGGAAGACGTGAAAATCAGGTCGGAATAGCAGCGACAGTGACGTTGATTTCTTCTTCTTCTTCTTATTCCTCTTCAACGTTACAATCATTCTTCTCATAAATAAAAAGTAAAGAAAACAAAAATCACACCGTTAAAGTTTCTCCAAAGCACGACTGTTCGTTAACAATTCCCTCGTCAATCTCCAAACTTGTTTGGCAGCGTTTTCCAAACCGCTAGGTGATTTTCCTTTGAACAAATCGAGATTCGGAAGGAAATAATGCGGACATCTACGACACTGTAAACAAGATATCAATTGTAAAAAAATCCCATTGATACGATCTCCGAGACAAGCCTCGTCCCATTCGGCCTCGTGCGGATGTTTCTCACATTCGTAGAGTAAAAGAGTTTTCATGTGATAACTGGTGACAGGATTCCCAGGTAAATCCAAATGTCGATCCCTGAGGGTTTTCAATATGCTGAGACAGCGTCTTCTACTTGCCCCTTGGAGCAAACGATTTTCAGCATCGATGAAAGACAACGCCCAAGCATCGCCTTCCATCGCGGATTGTTTTCCTTGGAGACCGATGCATTCTTTAGACAACATATCAAAACCTTCGGCTTTGACTTCAGCGACGATGTTAGGATGCGGCCAAGGGATATGAGGTATAGGCCAATGGGATGCCGATCTTGGCCAAAGACCGGCACATTTGAATGCCGGTGTTATTTGCACGACGTATCTTTCTCGTATTCTCAACTTAACTTCCGTCGTATCCGCTATCATTTTCACGGAATCACGATAGGCACATTTGTCACACGCTTGAGCGACCAAAGTCTGGAATCTTGAGCGTATTTTTCGTGCCGACAAGTATCCCGAAGCGGTTATAAATTCAACCCACAAGGACATGGATCGTTTACGTCCGTCACTCAATTTCAATACCGCGCAACCAGGTAACGTACCGTCGTCCACAAAATTCAACACACCCATTTGGTTTAGATATATCACAATTTCAAATTCGGTCGGCGAAATAACATCCAATCCATCGAAACGTCCGTTATAGTCGGTCAACGACGAGATAAAACGTGGTTCCTGTTGTTCCACCTCCTTCAGAACATCCTGCACCACGCGACACACTTCTTGGATCGTTTTAGCGACTTGACTCTTTCTATTCATCACACGTTCGCCAAAATATTTGTTTATCTGATAAACCATTTTGGATTGAGCCGCTAGCATATCAGCTGGGACCAACATGATGGTGATGATGAAGAGGTATCGTTGCCGATGCTCTTCAAACCTTACAGGACTTTCCGAGTCCTAGTCGTTGGATTGCCACATGTTTTCAAATTCTTGCCAAGGTTTGCTACCGCATGTCTCTCGCCTTCTTCGAGTTGGAGTTTCCCCGATACGATATATCTTCTTGATGCATTCGTGTGTAATGATACGTATATACACATATATATATATATAGCAGATCGCGTTTGGGCGGCCAGTAACCTGGACGATGATGATGGGAGACACGAACGAACCGGCAAGGAAGGATACAAAGCGTATAGAACGACTACGACGAGCGTCTCTCCGCTCTGGAGCAGATTGCCGACTGCGCTGTTACAGTCGACCACCTCCCGCCCATCTATGGAACATGGTTGGGCGTGTTGTATCTCTTCCCCTGGGGTGAATCACCCCGCTGTCCACCACAATGCGCTCCAATCGTGAGAGAGCCGCAACCGAATCGGGCGGTGCCAACTGTGACTAGTTGTGTTGAAGAATCGATCCGGCCACCCTGCTCTCTTGTTATACGTACTCGTGTCGTAAGTTAAGTCAAACTCATGGAACTGAACAACTCTTTCTCTTTCTCTCAACCTCCTCCCTTTCTTCCTCCTCTTTCTTACCCTATGAATTATGCACGATAAACGTGTTTCACCTTTTATAGGATTAACCGCGAAAGGGTCTTTTCCTCTCTGCATCCGTTTTCGTTGCTTTCCGAAAGTTTACACTACTTATTCCATGTGTTGGAAAAAATATTCTCCGTACATTTTTGATGGTACAACCTTCCTAGAAGGTTTCAAGAGTGTTACATCGAGAAAACACACGTCTCTGTGTTTTTTCTGCAATGGTATTTCTTGAAATGCTTTTGGACTTCTTGAAATGAGAAAATTCTTCTTGTCCCTGGGACAAAACGCATTTTTTTCTTGAGCCTAGAAAATTTTACTTGAATTAAAAAAAGTTCGTTTTTTCTCGATTCAAGAAAATTTACCAGGTTCAAGAAAAAAATGAGTTTTGTCCCAGCGACAAGAAAAATTTTCTCATTTCAAGAAGTCCTCTCTATGAGTGTATTATTATTATATGATTTTTCATAACTGAATGCTTTACGCACGAGGAAAAATATTGTTTTCGAGTGAATGAATATTCGTTGAAGCACTCTGTAGCTGTACGCAGTGAATTCTACTTCAATGCGAATTAACATTTTGTTTCACGAGAGTGTGGTTATCGTATTCAAATCAAATCACACAATTCTTGATGGAGAATTGGTATCGAAAGTAATAATAAACGATATCTGACAATTTTGTACAGAACAATTATCGAGTTTATATTACAGTTTATGCAAATATCAAAAATCATAAAGAAGAGAAATGTATCGACATAGGAGAATTTTCTATTTTCCAATTGGTATAATTAAGCATTCAAATTTTTCTTTCTTTCACATCATGTGTGTTCGCAACTTCAGACTCTGCGGACATCTCATTCTAATAATTTTGAAGGAATTCACAACATGGTTGACGATGATGTATCAAAATTTGTATGAGGTTTCAAAGTGGCATTGGATATCAAGTTCACGATATGTCCCGTTCCACCTATATCATACGGTTACATGAAATTTACCCCCATTCAACGAAAATAAGCAGGTTCGAATTTCCTCCAGATACAAATTGTGTGGTTACGTTCTCGTAATGCGTCTAATTGATAGGTACAGAGGATTCCAAAAGTACTTTCCCACGTGAAATTTCATTGAATATAAGTTCCATAAAATTATTCTGCAAGATTTATAATTAAATTTTGATTGGAACAATTTTTAACATTATATATAATTTCTGTACAAACTATATTCAATTATATGTAATTTTGAAAATTTTTTCACATGGGTACCATATCATTTTTCTATATAAAATTTGCATAAATTCAGTATCTTCCTAATTCATAAAAGAGCGACAAATAGATGATGTGTTAGGTGTTTTCATACCTCAGCATTGAATTAAAATATCAGTTACCCGCAATTATATCTATGCATTCATCGAATTATCTCATTCTCAACGAATCATTATATGAAATCTTATATACTTAATGATGATAATGATACCATAAGATAGTTAGTTTTTATCATTTAATAATGTCGAAGTATTCACATGATGTCCCTACATGCTACGGTTAATGAGCAGAAACGTTGCAGTCAAAGCAGAGACAAGCCAAATAATTTTATTCACCTTGATAGCGTTACGCCATTTTACGGCTTCCAAGGAGTGAAAGCTAATTTTAGAATGTAATTAAGATAATCACGCGTTATTACATGTGGGTGATACTCAAAGATATGTGGGTAAGATTAGACGATGAGTACTTCGAATCAAGAAAGTGTACGAATAAATGATAATCAACAATTAATAATTCGTAACGAGCAAGTATACAATTATGGAGTTCTTGATTCACTGGTATCTTTTATTTATGTTATTCATTATGCGATTGAATCTTCTTCAATCCACTATCGTGTTTTAATGTTGATATGGTGCAACGTGATCAAAGATTCGTTGAGTCTTGACAACAATAATGGCGTAACTTTGAAATAACATGATTTCAGGTTGCGTTGATTTTCAACGCGAAACAACACTGATGACAGATTGGAAAAATTTTCTAGAATTATATATAATTTATATAGAAATTGTATATAAATTTTGTATCAACCCTGTTGAATTATATACAAATTGTATATAATTTTTCAGAATTTTTTTTCACCTGGGCTTGATTCTCTCAATAGCGAATACCATTTCATCATAGCATACTCATATATTCTATTCAAAATGTTTGATATGTTTTATATATTCTATCGTATAATAGCGAAATCGATATTTGTGGTCAAATGCATATTGCTTAGGATTCAGAACAATATTCATACACTGTGATGAATAACGTTTACATGCACGGAGAAAAAAGAATAGTGATAATCACTGAGCGCAATCAAAATTACAATACGCTTAGTTGTATTAACGATACTACGTGATTGATTGTCGTAACCAAATGTTTGGTCCGTCCATATTTTACTATACCAGTTTTCTCCGTGTGGAGTCACGTATGGTACCCATATAAAAATTTTTGGATTCCACCAATGCTGACAATAGAATACAGCTTGGTGCAATGTTTCCAGGCAATGCTTGGCAATCTATAAATATTCAATATTGATTAACAACAAATATAATGTTGCGCCGATATCGATGTTCAACAAATTTCGGTTGTCAGCGTACCATCGATTCACAATTCCACCAGGCTTGGCGCTTGCTAAGCTCATCCATGGTCCAACATTGACACAGATCCACCGCTTTCCAATTCAACGAATTGCGTTAGACTGAAGTATGTACTACGCAATGCTTTTGAGTGATTTGGATTTGAAAAAAAATCTAATAATGCTCATATCTCAAAAACTAAGCATAAAAAAAATCTATCAATACGGGAAATTATTGCATTTTGACCGCAGAATGACGTATACGGAGTTTTTTCAGTGAAGTCTGAAACACCTGGTACATATTTGATTATCAGTGTTAATGCTAGATGAACGCTTGTATATCGGTGATTTTTGTATTCTCCACTGCCCATATAGAAATTTACAATTGGCGCTAGCATGGTGCAACATAGATAAAGTATGGGCGAGGCTTGGCAACCAAGCATGGCGCAAACCTGGAATGATAACATCATTTTATGATTCACCTACGTGTTTTTCCAATGAAGTCCCATCATCGATGAAACAATGTCAATGAAATATACCATCATTGGCAAACAATTGGAAATTTTGTTTGTCAATGTTGCGCCAATGATCAACATAAAAAATAATGAACCCAGAAATACATAAAAAGTATGCGTGTTTCGCAATTTCTGAATGTAGCTTAGCGGTAAGAGCCCTCTAGTGTGATTCATAGTAAAGAGCGATTGACTGTTCTTCCAAAGACTTACTTAAGCCTTATATATTCTTCGTATACGCGTTTCACCACTCGCGAGAAACACTTGATTAGTAACGTAGCGAAAATATTATATAGGTTGCCAATATGGAGCCATTCTATTACAAATAACCGGCGCTACATTGAAAGCTAACTTCTACCGAAACTACGCCAAAGTTTGGGGAAATATTGAACCACATTTCAAATGATCATGGCGTTGAATGGAATCTATGGTTTAGTCAATGTTGGGCCAAGAATGAGCCAAGCAAAAGCCAAGCTTGACGCAATTGTGCCATATTAATAGGCTGCCAAGCGAAATCCATCGAACACCGACATCGGTGCAACATTTTATTTACTGTTAATCAACATTGAAGATTTATAGATTGCCAAGCCTTGTCTGTCAACATTGCGCCAAGCTATATTTGATTGTCAGCATTGGCGAAGCTCAAAAATTTTTGTATGGGTGTGTGTAGGGATAGAAGACGTGGATGTAGAGTGGATGGAGCAATATTCAACATTGAGGCAATGAAGATATGACAAAGAAATGTACTGTGGTCTTTAAAAACCCACATAACAAATTTAAGATTGTATTTATGTTCTTGAAGTTTGAATCGTTTATAGAAACGAAACGAAAATTCAAACTCACAAAATCTGATGAATTATTGTGATTTATCTTCTCGGATGAATAATTTGTAATTTTTATCGTAATTTAACACAGCAAAATTTTGGGTCTTTAACAGCTGAGTATTTTGTTATTTTGATACTAATTCGTTTAAGCAAACGATTCAAACTTCAGCAACATATTGTATTTTTCTAACGCTTGGATCTATTCTGACTTTATGCACATGAATTTCACAGAAAATGATGTTCCCAGACATTCCTTCCTCGCTTCAACGTTGAATTTACTTCCATCAACTTCTACCCATAATCCACTGAAGTCCAAGGTGGAGCACCAGTGATTGTTCCATGCTTGTTTTACGTAAAGAAATTTAGTGAAATTTTGGACAATTTTTATACAGTCGTACAAATACATAGTTTCATACATGAATTACGCAAAATTTATGTAGAATTTTGATACATATTGTATACATTTGTCACGTACGGCGAGACCTCTCAATAAGAACGTTCACTTCCTTTCTTCAACGCAAGGCAACGACCGTTCAGTTTTCAAAGAATATTGTGAAATTTCCGAAGATCTATTTGATTCATAGGAATTGGATTTAATATCTAAATAATAAAATGTTGATTTCAAATGAAATTGTAACTTTTTTATTAGTGCATATTGTGTGCATATTTTGTTCTTCTTCTTCGCATATTTGCATGCATATTTTGGCATTTTGATAGTGCATATAATCCGATGTCTACAAATGAGTATTTAATTGATTTTGTAGTTACAAAATTTGCAATTAACCAAATATTTTATAGAATATTATCATCATTGTCTTGCAGTGGTTCAAATGGATACGAAGATTTATTGTCTTCTGATTTCTTCTACATTGAAGTACTGGTCTTGAGCCATGAACAAAGAGTTTTGATATAATGTAAACAAATCCACTTCTTACGATAGCCGTACCTATATTTACAGTTTAAAATGGTACATTTGGAACAAAAATCCAAAATTCTCCTGAAAATATGAACCAAAAGCTATTGTGAACGACGTAGGTGTTTCTTATCAATTTATTTCAGAAAGAATGGCATTGATTTGGAACAACAGCACTTTTTTCAAAAGAAACAGTCAGTCATTAACTATCGATTAATAAAAAAAAATCCTGTGTCATTCACTAGGTCTCAGACCATATTTTTAGAAAGATTTTGGATTTTTGATTCAGATGCTAAATTGTGATCTGTAGAGGTACGGCCAGGCTAAAAATTATTTTTTTTTCAAACAATTACAATGTGCCTTTTTTTCTTTTAATATTAAGCAATTTTTTTCTCATGTGCTGCAAGGAGAGGCTCTTCTCAAGCAAACTCCGAAATGGGGTGATTTCTCGAATTTTTTTTCATGGAAAGAATTAAATAGGGAACTTGAGTTCGTAGACACTTATTTGATGAATGTTGGAGTACGTGAAGACATTTTTTTGTAAATCACAACAAAATGATATTGTCCCTTGAATATTTCACTGCTCTCGGAAATTCCTTCTTTGAGTGCATTATAAGATATTTCCCTCCAAGATATTCCAAATTCCTTTTGGGATGTCTTGAAAATGCCTCCGATAAGATAAGATGGCTTTGAGATATTGAAATTCGGGGCGTCATTACATCTCTTAGATCTATTCAAAAGATAAATCTAAAACTATTCACTGTCCATGGTATTTTGTTTTTCAATTGTGTACGATTTTTTTTTTCTATTAGTGTACGATTGGTAATCAAATTAGGTGAACTTTTTGTGTATACAAAATTCAATTGATTTGTTTTAACTCTCAAACGTGTCACACGTAGTCCACATGAAAATTTAATAACTCTCAATAAGAAAATCATGAAAATATCTTTCATATACCTCAACCCTTGCGGAAGTATTCAATTTTGAGAGGTTTTCCAGTAATTTTCAGAAATATTTAGGTATTCTTGGTAATTTTCTGAGCATGTTCCAATTTCGAAAAATATAATATTGAGATATAGGTATGAATATAAATGAATAAGTATAATATTTACACAAAACCATTATTCTATTATAATTTCCTTACGCGCAAAAGCTCTTCGTTCGTATCGTTTAGATTTTTTATTAACGAACACATCGCGGAGGGTGTGTTCCTGTACATCTATTGATTACACATAAATTTTATCAGCATAGAGAGAGAGAGTGCGAATAGAACTCATTGCATGTTATCAAAATGGGATTGTAAACAATTCTTCTCAACCCTTTCTAATTTCAAATATCCTTTTCAATTGGAATTTTTTCATTACTCTCAAGCGTCCGTAGTTTTCAGAATATTCAATATAATAAAAATTCATACTATTGAATGAATCTGTTTTCGAATACCAAACGTTGTTCAAATATCAGTGACAGTGATTTTTTTATTGAAACAAAAACGATTCTCCTCAGAATCGCTATCACACATGAAATTTCAAATTCACGACAGAATATGATAGAATATGACCTCAAGAAGATCACTCCGTCACTTGGAATAATTGAAATCTAAAAGAATTAAACATGAAAATATAAATAGAATTTCAAAAATTTTTCTTATTCGATATGAATGAATTCAGAATTTTATCATTTTCAAGCGATATTTATCGTGAATTTCATCGAAAAATATTCATAAACATAATATATATCGATACATAAAAGTGTAGACTGCATAAAAAGCAGTCATCTAAATCTTACATCATCATTTCAGAAACATAAAACCAAAAGGATTTCAGTAAGGGAAGATGTTATTGTCACCCGAAATATAGAATCATTGGAACATAATCACTCAAGGTGAAATACCACAGTAAGAAAAAAAGAATGAGTTAATTTGACTACTGTCAAAATAATTTAGATTACTAAAAAATCATAATGGTAACTGAAAGTTGTCGCAATGTTCAAATTGAATTAATCTGGCATTTAATTTACCTAAAGAAAAAATTCCTGGGAACAATAATATATTCAATTGAATAGTCACAATAAAATGCTCAGTTAAGGGGTTACCAGCGATTACATTGGTTAGAAAAGAACACACCTATCAGTTAAAGAGAGAGAGAGAGAGAGAGAGAGAGAGAGGTTCTCGATTTGAATAAAATTCTATTAAATCAATTAAAAATCCATTCTTATTGGAAAAAATATTTCATAGCATTGGAAATATTTTGTGATTGAATGGATATTTAGCTGATTCAGTAAAACTGGATTCAGATGAACTGAGTATTTTGTTGCGATTATTGAACAAATTATTTCATTGTCTCCGAAAATTTGTTTCCTCTCAAATTTTATTCATTTTGAATGGTTTGTACTGTTGCTTTGTGTCATTCTTTCAAAATTAAAGGAAACGAGTATTTCTTGAACTCATAAGTTAGTCCGGTACCATTTGGGTGGTGTTTTAAGCTGCAAACGTAAATCCTCCCTCTCATTCAAAAAGTTCCTGAAGCTCTGCAGTTTTCGAAATGGGCACTGTTGAAAAAACTAGGATTTTCCGGTACCCAGGAACTGGTAAATTCCTGTGCATGATGAATTTTTCAGTTAACGTACAAGAAAATTTCTGTTGTACCGGAATTTTTCCGTATTTTATATAAAATTTCATGTTTTTCACTTGAATTTTTCAGTATGCATACAAGAATTTCCCGGAAGTGTACTGGAATTTCTATGTATCAGATGTAGTTTCCCATTTCCCGATTTCTACGATTATCAAAAGCAACAATTTGTTTCTTTCAAAATTTTACGCACTTATGCTATGTTTTGTGACTTTCCCACACCAAGTAAATTTGATATTTGGAATTGTTTGGATTGGCTCAACTTTGTTTGAATCAACTCAATTCCTATTCAAACATGAACCCATTAGAGTCTTAGTTGGATTAAATTCATTTCAAATAAAATTGACTGGAATCGAGTAGAATTTTATTGGATACAGAAAAATTTCCAGTTGGTTCATATTCGAGTAAATCATTCTCCGAATGCAATACATTCTAGCGTTTCTCAGTCTCAATTCAATAACGTTCTCATATGTTTTGCTCGGAACTTTTCGACTTCCTTCCCTTGCAATCTCATATTTTTACTGCATGCCCTTCTACTATTGCCACCAAATCATGGAACAAATACATCCTCTTCATTTGCCAATCACTCGCATTCGCTTCCAAACAGATACATTGCTCCGCACTGGAAGAATCAAAGAAAATTTGAATTTTTCATCGTAAAAATTCGTAATGAATAAAAATAATCAAGAAAAGAAACACATAAATGAATAAATTCCCCAATAGTCAGAGAAGTAAAGTGGGCGGGAACAATTAGGGGAGCGTGAAAATTATGCGAGAAGAGAAGAACAACAAATTTGGTACAAGCGTGTTCATATTTTTATTTACATTTTATCATTCGAATAGAAACTTGTTTACAAAATAAATATTTAAATAATATAAAAAAGATTATTTACATATAACAATACGTAGTCAAACTACAAATGGAAAGCTCTCTGCCAACCGAGTATATAAATATTACATTAATAATAACAAATCACATGATGACGTATACAAACATTGACGTAGACATTAGTTTTTATTCGCGATACACTGCGAATTTGAGTAGAAAATGATATAAAATATGCATAATATATGTAATAATATTTCCATCAGATATTTCCCCTTCATAACCTTAACGCAAACATTCGCTCAAATCATCACCGTATAATATATCGAACAAACATACAAAACGTATGAAACTTTGAACGCTTTCTACGTTTTTCCCATATTCTCAACAAAAAAAAATTCATGGAAATGCAGATCATTGCACAAAAACACGCACCAATAAGACTTTCAGCGTCAAACAACAACAAAATAAATCGCTAAAGTTTTTCCAAAGCTCGACTGTTGGTTAATAATTCTCTTGTCAATCTCCAGACTTGTTTAGCGGCGTTCTCCAGAGCGCTCGGTGATTTTCCTTTGAACAGATCGAGATTGGGTAAGAAATAATGTGGACACCTTCGACACTGCAGACAAGATATCAACTGTAAGAATATTCCATTGATTCGATCGGCCAAACAATTCTCATCCCACTCGGTCTCCAATGGATGTTTCTCACATTCGTAGAGTAGAAGAGTTTTCATGTGATAACTAGTAACCGGATTCCCCGGTAAATCGAGATGACGATCACGTAGGGTCTTCAATATACTGAGACATCTTCTTCGACATCCACCGTAGAGCAATCGACTCTCAGCGATGGTGAAAGACAACACCCAAGCGTCGCCCTCCATCGCCGATTGTTTACCTTGCAGAGTAACGCTTTCCTTCGACAGCAAATCAAATCCTTCGGTCTTGACCTCGGCCACGAGATTCGGATGTGGCCAAGGTATATGAGGGATAGGCCAATGAGCGGCGGATCTCGGCCACACGCCGGAACATTTAAAAGCAGGAGTTATCTGTACCACGTATCTCTCACGAATTCTGAGTTTGACTTCCGTGGTATCGGCAATCATTTTGACGGAATCCCTATAGGTGCACTTGTCACACGCTTGAGCCACCAAAGTCTGAAATCTCGAACGTATTTTCCTGGCGGACAGATAACCCGAGGCGGTAATGAACTCGACCCAGAGGGACATAGATCTCTTACGACCGTCGCTCAACTTCAATACCGCACAACCCGGTAGGGTGCCATCGTCAACGAAGTTGAATACACCCATTTGATTCAAGTATAGAACCACTTCGAATTCCCCGGGTGATATGACCTCGAGACCCTCGTAACGACCGTTGCACTCGGTCAAAGACGAGATGAATCGTGGTTCTTGCATTTCAACTTCTTTCAAAACATCCTGGACCACTTTGCAGACCTCTCTTATCGTCTTTTGTATCTGCACCATACGCGTTTGCACCCGTTCCCCGTAGTACTTGTTTATCTGATAAAGCATCTTCGTTTGGGATTGTATCATGTCCTGTGGTACTAACATCTTCGAGAAGATTATCACGGTTGCTGTGATATACCAAAGCAGGTAACTTCATTCTTTCATACCGTCGAAGATACCGTACCGTTTCATCACGGACGAGGATTAAAGCGATACGACAGTTTCAATAGAATTTTCATATTCATTGTAGAAGAAAGAGAAAGTTCCAGGGTGGGTGATCTTGTTGATGTAATGGTAATGTCGAAAAGGAGTAGAAAGATAGTGCAAGATACTTTCGAATTCGCTCATTTGTTAGAATAGAAATATTTCGGTCTCAGCGTGTACCGTTCATCGACTCTGCTTCTTTCTCCTCTGTTCGTTGGATCAATGATTTCGAGTATGTATTATCATAAAGAAAAAGCAAGCTCACGCTCGCGAAAGGACAAGATAGATCACACAGGGGCGCGTTCTTTGACGATCGAACGTTCCAAGTCACGGATGAACGAGTATCTATCGACGTGGGTATCTAATCGAAAAGCAGGTGCGCGAACACGGAGCGTCGGTTACACACTCTCTTTGGTCGTCGTGGTGTTGTTTCGCGATCGGAACGCCAGACGGACAGACAAACAAGCCAGACAAGGACAGACAGAGAGCTCTGGCTGACCACCGGTCCGCGTTAAACTGCCACCTTTGTAACTGTAGTGGTGAGCTCTTGTTCCAGAAGCTCCGCCTTCCAAGAGTGGTAGAGGAGGGAAGTTACTGTGGAATCAAATTTAGCACTTTGAGCGTGCGCTGAGTTACCACGCCTCCGTCGGTTCGTCTCATCCACCCTTCTCTCTTCCTCTCGATCCCTGTTTCCCACTCCGATTTTGCGATACAATCTGTTGGGACTTCTCTGACGAGTCTCTCTTGAACGCGAGTGAGAGAACCGCTCGTAGGCTGAAGCGCTGTACCTTCGTATCGATTCTAAAAGTTATCTCATGGGATTTTCTTGAATCCTCGCATGACCATCAGGTCGAAGATGGATGAATTATATAGAATTGCACGGTTACCTTGTAGTATTAATTATAATCATTTTGCTCGAATGACTTGTGTTCCTTTCCTCTCGGATTATTGGACGATATTTCCGATGGAAGATGAACCAGGAATTTGTATGGGAAATTATAACATTATCGATTCCTGAACATCAGATTGATTATATGCAAAATGATTTGAACGAGAAGAATTATTCAACGAGCTCTGGATGGTTGGATTTTCAATTCTTGGCATTCTCAAGCTCAGTTTATCATTCTACATGTCCTTGAGAAAACAGAAGATAAGAAATCCAGGATACGTCTTCAAAAGATGTAAAGAACTCTTGTCGTCTTCTTGAGAACCTCGTGACATCCCTGGTGAAAAAAATAACGTTTACCAAGCATGAGAAAAAACTTCATCGAAATAAGGAAAACACCCAGACCTCAAATATCTGAAGATTTTTACCCACTATTTCATGCACTTATAACGGATTGTTACCTGTTAGATGTGAATTGATATTTTGCACATTTAATAAGAATCAATCGAAGAAACAAATAATTGACAGAATGTTGTGTCACCAGCGGCGGTTAATCAGGGACAGTACAATGCAAGTATTGGGTCTCCAACACATGGCTAGCACGGACAGGTTTAGTACTGGATGCATAGCAATACTGTTCCCAGTAGAAATGCTCTAGGGATTCATTGACCTTGTACCCTAGGAGAAATCACTCTAGTTGTTTTGGAGGCCATTATTAAGACTTGCAAGTGCCTGGTAAGGCACTGTAAGGGCCTGAAGACTGACTAGAGTGATTTCTTGTACAAATTTTGTTCCTCTAAAGTAACCCTAGTAGAAATACTCTAGCGATTCATTGGGTTGGAACACTTATCCCAACGAAAAACTAGAAAACTTGCGGGTTGCTAACAAATGCCTGTTATTCTGTGGGACAGGTGTTACGAAACCAATGAATCTCTGGAACTTGGGAACTTGCAAGTTACTGGCAAGTTCTTCTTTGTTACGAAGCCAATGAATCGCTAAGGCATTTCTACTAGGAACGCTACGCTATGCTGATGCACCAGTACTGAGAACTTGATGTTGCTCAATAGATACTCCATTGATTGCAAAAATGATACTATTACTAAATTCCCAAGACAGTAAAGCGTTATCGTCCCAAACAAATGCCAGTACCCTGCGATTCTTGGCCCGTGTTGATGGAGTACTGTGTCTGTTATAAAATTCTGAACGGGATTATGTAAAATCATGTTATCATTTTACACACAGAGAAAATTTGCTATATGTGCAATCGCAAATATTTTTGCTAGACCAGTGAAAAACTCAGTATTTCAGTCACGTTGCCTTCTCATCAATCCCGTTAGTTATGACACACTGAAAAAAAGGTATGGCTCTCACAGCTCTACGATTTATGTGTTCTTGCTATCAGGAGGTATAAGGATGCCAGTATAGCTACCATAGCCGAACGCGTCGCTATCATAGCAATCTGTCGGTTGTGGGAGCTATACTGGCATCTTTATACCTCCTGACAGCAAGAACACATAAATAGTAGAGCTGTGAGAGCCATACTTTTTTTTCAGTGTAGCAAATCTTCAGCTGGACTACCCAGTGTTCCGCTGCTGCGTCAGCAAATGTTTCTTCTCCGTGTAACTTCACGCCAGCTTGGGTAGGTTTAGTCTATCGCCATCACTTTGAAGCGATCATCGATCCATTGGAACGGTTGTAAACGTTGTTTGTAGTGTAATTGATGATAAAGTTATTAATTTTTGGCACTCGCAGTTGTAGTACACATCAGTGAAGCCCGATGTTTCACGATATCGATATTATATGTACAATGTTTATAACGTTTTAATCGGCATTTTATAAAATTCAATATAAACTGCCCTGGTTAAACAAAACCATTGATTCTCGCCAAATCTTATTGAAGCTTGTACAATGTTCTGACCAAATGCTATTGAAGCATTTGTCAATGAGATTGAATCAGATTAATGAATTTTTTCAATGTGATTCTGATTGAATCTTGTACGATGTCTGACCACATCCCATTAAACTTTTTCCTTCTTATTGAAATTTTCCTACCTTACAGAGTCTTGAATCTTGTGAATGTGACGAAAATATTTTCCACTTTCTCACAAAAATAATAATTCCATGGCTTCGTGCTATAATAGCGTAATTGCGATTTTTCTTGGTGATAAAAGAACGGATATTCGTATATAAGAAAAAAAAAACAATGCGATTACGTTAATTTGATCCTAAAACATAATAAAAAATTCAAAAAATTTGAAATTGATTCATTTTGAGTTACGTTATGGCAGATCTGAACCGTAGAATTGTTACAGAAAAATCAAACTGAAATAGTGATAGATAAATCACACAACAATTATCGATTAAAAAATCATCGTTAACACCTCACATCTGTTAATTATGTATTTTTTTAATATCTGGGAGCAAATGATGAATCTCCCTGAATATCAATTGATCTATGATCGCAATCTATCAAAAATATTCATTAAAGTCTTCATGCATATTTATGAACCTTATTGGAAACGTAAAACTCACGATCAATCAATTTGTGCTCAGTCAAGAACGAAATTCACATAAATTACAGAGTACAAAACACAGGAATGTGCAATCCTTACCAACGCGATGATATGGTTAAGAGAAGTAGCCAGGATTCATTAACATTTTTTGGTGGCAAGAAAAATTCATATGAACCACTCGAACTTCTTTAAACGTCAACACTTCCATTGTTACATAGAGCATAGGGATATTCATTTGCAAAAATATTCACTCTAAGAGGAAGAACTTACTTCAGTTCTATTATCATTGTATCCACAATCTTTTTCTAAAATTCATTGCATATGCAAAGGAAAAGAATTAAAAGTAGAAGGATTGTAATGGGCTAATATACACTTTTGGATCACTGTTTTGAAACACTGTGAAAGATATCTCGAAGAGATGTGGGAGATGTTTTATACAACAGGAACAGATGTCTCAAAAGTGTTTTATTGAAGACGTATTGAGGTGCACCAAACCGTATCTTGAGGAACCTTTCTAGGGATTCTCGATGAAGATATCCACGTGACGTGTCTTTGGTAATGCGGAAGATACTTTGGAGCATTCTCTAAGAAATGTTCTCCTTGAAACGTGGAAGAACAAGGGAAACTTCAGAATCTCCGTTTATCGAGATGTAAACATTTAGGAGCTCACAATCACAACTTTTCAACAAAAATTTTATAGTGGAACAATTTTTTCCATCATTTTATTCCACTTAATGAATGTTGTTAGTCGTGCTCGCGTTCTGGCAGAATGATAGCAATCGTTGCTCGCTCTGCTTGCACTTAACGATAAACAGCTACCCATACAAGGTTCATCAATCGCCACAATAATCATGCATTATTGAGCCATAGGCAGCGTTAATTGAAAGGTAGTGACGCTTATCTCATTTGTCAATTACACAAAACGATAGAACGAATTTTTTTCCCTGGTCTCTAAGGTTTGGAAATTTTTTTTTCCATTTCATTGGTATTAAATAATGATATTACTTGATTATATTATTTAATTGACATAAGAATATTGAATTGATTATTGCTGGAATGACAATACTGCTCGTATTAGTAATTACCAATAAATACACCTAATTTTGAAATAATTCAAGTGGAATATAATTTTGATCGTATTCCATGTGATGATAATTGCAGAGAAATAGTTTTGACTACACATAAGTGAGGTTTTAGGGTTATTTAATATGCGTCAAAATAGCTGCGTTCTGGTACTTTACCTTATTTACATGGAACATCAATATCCCAGGCAGCACAACGTGCCATTGATGATGAAGAAATATAGAGTAGAGGATTTCTAAACATTCTGAAAACAACGTTCTCACAAACGCATAAACACAATTAAAATATCAATACGGGTGATATTGAAATATCAGTTCTGGCTAGGCTGAAATGACAGTACTGTCTACGTTTAAATGCCAATACTGTTTACGTTCAAATGCCGGTACAGACAAAATTGAACGCCAATAATGGCCTTATGTGAGACATTGTTATCATCTTAGTATTGGTTCAGTACTGTCAAACGACCTGGGCCAGTAATGGCATTACAAATTCTACAGCACTGGCAGCTCTGGCAGCGGTACTGAACCGGTGTTGGGATTATTTTGAATGTCTTTGAACGATGTTTTTTTCTGAAACAACATTATTTTTGCTGCATGAGTGGTCATCTATAATAATCATCTTCTCAATCAAGAACAAATCACTTCACCTTTCTGCTAATTTCGCGAAAATTGGGGTTCATTCAGTCACACAAATCCAACTAAGTAAAAAGGGAAGAAAAGCCTACGCTTCAGTTCTAGACTTCAAAAGGGCCTTTGACTCGATCAACCACAGTATTCTCTGGTCTGAATTATATAGTCTTGGTGTCAGTGCGAAAATAATTCGGATATTAAAGTCCATATACGATAGAGCGACCGCGCAAGTAAAAGTAGACCAAATGGCCTCGGACTCGTTTGACATCACAGAAGGCGTATTGCAGGGAGAATCGCTTAGTCCCCTTTTGTTCAATCTGTTCCTCGCTGACATCGAGTCCTTTTTCCGCGAAAAAGGCTGCGAAGGCCTGTTCTTGAATAACCTAATAGGTATCCTGATGCTTCTCTATGCAGACGACCTGGTCGTCTTTGCACACTCTCAGGCTGACCTAAAGCGAAAACTTAAAGTCCTAAAAGAATACTGTGATGCGAATAAACTCGTAGTAAATGTGTCTAAAACTAAGATATTTCCCTTTTGTAAATCCGGCAACATACGCGGCGAACGAAAAATCTCCTATTTCTATGATACTGAGCGCATAGAGGTTGTTAACCAGGTTGAGTATTTAGGAATTAAAATCTGTAGTTCTTCGCTGGGGACGAATGCTGTGGAAGCAGCCATGAAAAGAGCCAAGAGAGCTACAGGGGCCGTGCTGCCATTGCTCGTGTCCAGCAAATCTGATATCTGGTTGACAAAGCTCAAGTTATATGAAACCATGACACTATCTACTCTCTTGTATAGTTTTCCAATCTGGGGCCTCAGATACAGCGAAAATATTGAAATAGTCCAAACAGACTTCTTTAAAATGCTTTTTGAACCTCCAAGGAATACTCCTGGGTACACAAGCAGATTGGAATTCGGTTTACTGCCAGTGTATCATAGAGGTATGAAATTGGTCTGGGGCTGGTTAGAAAAAGTACTTGACATGCCACCGCACCGATACCCCAGATTATGTTCTGACTGACTATGGGAGCTTTCGCTGTCTCCGGGCTGCGAAAAATCCCTTAATTGGGTGGCGCACCTCGGAGACATCTTCAGTCGGAAAGGGTGCACAGATATATGGAACAACTTAAGCTTATTATCACTAAAAGAGCAACATGATGCATTCTTCCAGGTCTTGGCAGACACCCTGCGAAATGAGGACTTTAAAAGATATCAAAATTCCTCCTTTTGCCAAAACCTATTCCACGTTAACCCAGTACTTGCTCCCTCTGAATATCTGGATTATCGGTGCCCCCTTGAATGGCAGCGCGTTGTTGCGAACTGTTAACTTGCGAATAACTACGAACTGAAGTTCCGATACCGAGGTAATAGCTATAATATCAAGTCGCAGGAGTTATGTCTAATCTGTAACCTCAAAGAAAAAGAGGATGTCAATCACTTAATATGCAGATGTCCAATTTACCAATCTCTCAGAACGAAATATCTCAACTCCTTAAACACGAACGGCACTGCTCGAACAGTTATTGACATTTTCGATGAAGTCTCTATAAGGGATCTTAAAATGATTTCTTGCTATGTAACTCAAATGTTGCAACTGCGTGCATTTATATTGTCGGAATGAAATCAACCACAGTAAGTAATAGTAACTCGATAGTAATCTTACTTTCATTCAAACGATGACTTCGTGGCGCCTTGTACTGTAAATTTCGTGTTTACTCCTTCTTGGCTGTCTCAGCTCTTAGTCCTTGTTCAGTTTCTAGCCCATAAATTGCAAATGTACTCATTATTATATTAGCACCAAGTACCTAATGTATCACTGTTTACCCCCCTTGCAAAAAAGGATGTACACCCTTAAAGCAATAAAGTGAATTAAAGACTTTCTTATCGAAATGTCATTCGGATAAGTTGAATTGTTGAAAATTTCCACAACTGCAGATTATAACCGAAGTTATCGACGAACAAACTTCTTGAAAGATCCATATCATCTGACATATATTCAAGTTTCACAAAACTTCCGCTGAACTTATAAAAAGTCTCCGTACATTTAAGTCGATCTTGTGCTCAATTGATATCAAATTTTCACTCAATCTATCGAAGGAACACGATTTATACGAAATAAATGTATTATTTGAGTGATCAAAAAAGTTTTTGTTCGTAAACACTTTCAGCACACTGTAAAAATTACGGGGAGTTTTACTTCACTTCGGTGGTGAATTCCATCCCCTAATCGTAAAGAATAAAGAACTTCTTTGCCACTTTGAGGAATTATTTTGCTTCTTAGGTATCGAATTCTCTACAAAGTTGAGAAAAAATCCACCAAATCAGGATGCAAAGTTTCCTGTTCATAATGGAACTTCGCTGCCAACAATTTTTCGGAGAATATTGTACAATTATTTTCCATATAGTGTAATTGTAGGTTCAACTTCTCCCAAGTTGTTCAAGTTTGAAATTGTCTTATCACAGATAAATATTACACAACTTTGAACAAGCTGAAACTAAATTCTTTGTTTTTTACTCCACAATGCGAGGTGTGAATTTTTTTGCATATCGTAGGTTCTTTGCGTGAGAGCGTGAGTTGATGCTTGAATGGGTGTGACTCATACTTTTTCTGTATAAGAATTCGCACGTCTGAGTCAGTATTATACGAATCAACTACATTAAATGTCATCTGATGGCTTTCTTAAAACTTTCCAGAACTGATGGAACAAGTGATTTGAATAAAACAGACGTATATCATGAAATTTTCTACTCAACTTTAACCCACATTCGGAGGAATTTATTCGGTGATTCACTTAGTGATATGGTGTATAGATTGATTTATGTGATCAAACTATTCACGTTATTCAAAAAAAACCTCATCCATGTAAAACCGATTTTATTTCAGTTGCTGTATAAAATATGTATGAATTAAATAGGAATCATATAAGAGTTCTGTATAATAATGTCCTATTGAATTCGTTAGTAGAGGGCACTCTTTCGTTGTTTTTTTGCATCCTTCGGACACCTTTGATTTTGGAAATTTGTGAAGAAGTCACATATCAAATATTTTTAATCAAGAACAAGAAAACACATAATTCTGTTGAGATCCTGCATTTTTCTCCATACTCCCTAAATTATTATCGAATCCAACGACTCGATAACTCATCAATGTTCAAATCAGAATCGAGCAATTTCGCACGTTCAAAATCCATACAAATTCTACTCACGATTTGTCGAGTCAATAACTTCGCTTGACGGGTCATTTGAATGTTCGACACTGGCATAGGGAATCAGAAAACTCCTCGGGAGCATTATTCTTTCTCTTTTTTTCATCCTTTTTGGTCCAACGACAGTACAATTTCGTCTTATTCTTGTAATCGCATCAACATGTAAACGATTTTAATGATCGATCCTGCGTGCACAGGTAGAATTCTTGAGAATCAACAACGAGAAGGATCTCTTACAATTCATTTCATACTCTTCGCGTTTGTTGTAATACACGAGAAGAATTCTTCATTAAAAATCGGAGGAGGAATAAAACACAAATGATACAAAATTTGATATATTCTGGAGAAAATCAACAACAAATATCTTATAATATACCATTCAAAAGTAAAAGAAATGATACATAAAAAGAAACATAGATCTGATAAAAAGTGCTGTTCGGTTTTCACTTGAATTCAAATGAAACCAAATATATCAGGATAGGGTTAAAGAAGAGATCTTACCGATAAAAAGAGTGTTTGTATACCCAACGGAAGATCTCATATAACATAAACCTTCGATATTTTCAGAAGTATTTCTTGTTCGCTTTATCGACATCTGGCCATCGGTAGGCATTCATTTTTCATCCATATCTACTGGTATAAGTTCTTTCACAACCGAAAGGAAAAAGTGGAAACACTTGGTTCACCTGCCTCCGAGAAACAAGCGTACCAGAAAGAAAAATGATATTCGTCGAAGATTTCCTTCCTGAAATTCCATAAGGGGAAACAAATTTTTCTCATACTGGTTTGTAGAATAATAAAGAGAAGACCAAAAAGATTTCACCCTGATTCTCGAAACATTGGGAAACACTGGCAATCTGTTTTTGCTTGGACGATCACTAAAACAACATTTAATAGGCCCCTAGAGGATGCCTCATGATTCTAGAATATGCGACCATATCGAATCCCGTGTCGGGTACGTTGTCGAATTATTCAAAAGAGGCGAGAGCGTAGGTCGAATACACTTATTCCTTCGTATTGGTGGTGCAAGTTGTGCATCTCCCTGCTTTTCTCTTCTGTTCATGGATAATTGAATAAAGCTCGAGAATCTAATCTACTCCAAGTTCGAGTGGTAGATTGGTACCCGCTACACTCACCCTCGTTTCTCTCTCGTTAATACGACTTGATTCATGAGCCAAGCGCACGGTCCTACTTCTGTCGCTTGTCTTCTCTTTCTCTTTCTCCTTCGCACGCCACTCACGCGCGCCAGAGCAAGAGAGTGAGAAAAAAAAGATAAGCGAGGGGTCAAATACTCTGCTACATCAGCTCTTGCATTAAGGCAGGTTCCAAGGACCCCTTCTCCCAATCCTAAATGTGCCTTTCATCATCCTATTTCAACTTAATTCGTTTATCATCTGAATTATTTGTACACCCGCTACTAGCGACTGTTTCCTTGTGCCCTTTGGGTTCGTTTTCTCAATGTCGCTTATGAATTACTTCTGCAATTTTGCTTTTTTATTCTATGTGTTTTTAAATAAATGAAATAATAACAGTTGGATTCCGGTAATCGTTTGTGTAGGTATATCTAACAAATTTTTGGACCCTCGTGAAGCCTAAATTCAGCCACATGTTATCCTCTTTCAACTTTTTTGCTTCTCATTTTTCTCTTAGACAACAGCAGTATCTTTTCTTTCCATGCCATTTACGGGTGAAAGCATGAAATAAGTATAGTTCAGGTCATGTCGTTTTACCGGCTGCTCAAGCTCACCGATTGAACTCAGGATTATTTAGGGATTACGCGTGGATGTTCATTCAAGCTGATTTACAGTGGCTAACCTTTCCCTTTTCTATCTCCAAGAATACAAAGTTCCATCAACTCCGGCTGAATGAGGTTTATAGACACGCTTGTGTTAGTGTATTGATATGAATTGGGATGGAGAGGCTCTTACGGATGTTATATCGATGAAAAACTTGTACAATAAAGACACACGAGAGTACGGAAGAATACAGAAAGCAATGGAGCGTATGTTGAATACCTCATGGTATAGATGGTAGTCCTTATGTAATACGACTAAAAGGAATACATGTTTAGGTAAACAAGAAATTGGCTAGAACTGCTCTTTCCAAGCAAACTATATCCTCTTCGAATTCAATAGATTTGCATTGCTGTCAATTTATACCATTCGAGTATATTTGATATCTTATTCAAACTTTTCTACGTTTTCCGTTAGACATCATCATTATTCTCAAACTTTCAACGATTTTTATGAACAGCGTGTGTTTGGAAAATACAATGGAAATAACGTACCCTGGTTGAGTATATTATATGAAGGATAAGAATATGCAATTTTATTGATATTTCATCTTAAGCAACCTCATAGTCATAAACTAATTTTAAGATTTAATAAGAATATTTTTCTATAGTCGACTTTTCAAGCATTGGATACGACGTCATAAAATTCCACACGATGGCTATAAAATTCTCATAGTAACTATAAAACCATTATGCGATAACGTAATAACATGTAGAATTTTATAGCTCCTCAATCAAGATTTAATTATGAAGATTTAATCGATATATTGATGTTCAAGTATTGAAACATATAAAAAATTTCCCAATTTCATTATAATGAGTGTATAATTTTTTTGCATATACGCGATATACCGTACAGAAATTGGAAATTTTCTTCTCCGTCGAATGCAAATAATAAACAGTCGTTAACTCGAAAGCTATAAAAACTACTAGCATAACAAAATACTGTGACATGTGAATTTCTAAATCTCTTGTGAAATAATATTCATACTTTGGAAATAATTGAAAATATTAACATCACTCAATCACAAACATTGTAGATAAGCATTCACACGTTTCATACGAGTTTCAATTGAGAGGTATATACAATTTACAATATATTTGATCATGAATCACCTATTTTCACGTCACATTTATTTTATACAACTCTCGAATATGTTCAAATTGTATATGAATATCCCTTCACTATTCACGGATCGTTAACTGTGTAATTAATGCCAGTGTAAATAACACTCATTGGTCTTAATACCATATGCTATGGTGCAGGAAGTACATCTTATCGTTTACGTATTTTATAATAAACTGTAACACTTAAGTAGCCCTTGGTTCAAATGGAAGGATAATATTTTTAAATAGCAAATCACTGAATTGAATTCTTTCTTCAAGAAAGAACACCTTTATGAAACCATACACGTAGGGAACCCGCGAAATATTACATCGCCTAACCTTTCGTGATTTTTTGCCAACAAACTACGGTTTCAGATCCCCAACTTCACGATGAAATAATATCACCGAAATTCGAGATTTATGTTCTCCGATGTTGCGCTGTTTTCCACGCAGTCGAGATAAAAGATCACCTAATCGTGAGATGAAAAAGTAGGGAAAGATTAGGTGATGTAATATCTCGCGGGTTCCCTACGTGTAAAGATTTTCTTGAAAGATTTAAACGAGAAATTTGGATGAAATTTTAACTCGAGCCGAAAAATACTGAAGCCAGGGGCATGTGCGGAAAACTTGATCAGTCCCAATCGAATTCAATCTGTTTATGCTTCTCTTCGAAACATCGAAACCGCGCTATCCCAACTTTTTTATATCCCGTTAATTGCATTTTGCGAACTCTTTTCTTTTACGCTTAGATGAACAATTTGTTTCTCACGAAGGAGGTGAGTAAAAATCGGAAAAACATTAAATTTCGATGCTCCATAGAATTGAATACGAAGATTTTTATTCACATCCTAAAAAATAATCGTGAAATTTTCCCTCAAAACAATAGTGGCAAACAAATTCCTCCATGATATAGGAATATTTTCCCACGATTTGGTTTTCTCTCATTTTTTGGAAGATTCAACGCCTAAAAAGCAGAACAGTGCCTCAAAATGAAGAAGAAATCCGTTATTTTTTACAGTGCGTAATTGAAGTTGTATCCCAGATAACAATTTTGAGGAATTCTTCCGGAACATTCTAAAAGATATCTTAAAGAATTCTAAAAGATGTCTTATGGAACACCTAAAGACATCTTTAAGATATCTTACGGAAGATATCTTTGAGAATTCTAAAAGATACCTTCAGAAAACTTCAAAAAATCTCGCATGAAGACTTCCAAAAGATATCTTTTGGTGTTTCATAAGACATCTTTTCGAATTCTTTAAGATATCTTTCAGAATGATTCAAAAGAGTGATCCAAAATTGTTATGTGGGATTCTTTTGTAAAACACGCTTTTGCCGAGAATAATAACTGTCCTTGCGTTTGAAAAAAACACGGTTAGAATTACTATGAAAGAGAGAAAGATGAAAAGGGATTTAATTGAACACTATAAAAGGTAAATGTGGAGTTGTTCCCCAAATTTGGTGGCAGCAAAAATCCTTCGCGTGAGGTAAATTCATTTCCCCTTGTTCTGGGGCAATTTTTCTTCATTTGGAGAAAAATTCCCTTCAAGAAGAAGAAATTTTCTCCCAAAATGGAGGAAAATCCCTCCAAAATATAGGGGACATGAATTTCTCCCACATGAGGGATTTTTGCTGCCACTAAATTTGGGGGAAAATTTAGACTCACTTTTTACAATGAAAATTATGACCCGTACTCAAAAGTATATTCTTCTGTACAGGAGGATGAACTCTCTGAATTTCTTGAAGTGAAAACCGACCGCTGAAGAGTGAAAATACTGCAAATCTAACGAGAGTGACATTCTACTTCTGAAGAGTGAGTTTTCACTCTCTTGGAATGAGGGTCAATCTCTCATAAAAGGGTGGGGTGGGCTCAAAGCGACTTACTCTCTAAATTCTTTGGAGTGAATATTCACTCTTCAAAGAGTCAAAATACTGCAACTCTAGAACGGAGTGAGAGCTCAACTCTTGAAGAGTGAAATTTCACTCTTTGAGAGTCAATATTCACTCTTTTTCCTAAGAGTGAGTTTTTCACTCCAAACACCAGAGTTGATTTCCACTCTTATAGAGTGAAAATTCACTCTTTAAGAGTGAAATTTTTCACTCTTTCGGAGTTGCAGTATTTTCACTCGGCAAGAGTGAATTTTCACTCCAAGGAATTTAGAGAGTAAAACTTCACTCCGATAGAGTGAGAACTCACTCTTTTGGAGTGGAATCTGACTTCCCTTGGACTTGCAGTATTTTCACTCTTCAAGAGTGGATTTTTCACTCCGAGAAATTGGCAGAGAAAAAAGTATTTTCCTCACATCTTTACGGAAAGTGTCCGTTTTCAGTCCTATTTCTACTCAATTCCACACAAACGTACCAGAACAGGAGGGGAATACTCACTTTCCGCCTACTGGCTGAGTGTGGGAGGAAAATGCTTACTTTCTGCTTGCTAAAAGCTGTTCCAGCGGTTGTAACAATATTGTTCTGTGGAAACACACGGAAAAAAAGAAAATAGCTCTGGCAGCTACTCACTCTTTTACCACCCTTTTTCACCGCTGTAGCTTAAATAATTGCAGCTGTAGCTCTTTTTTCTAGCTACCGTAGTAAGAAATCGTAGCTGTAACTGCACAGGTTTTGTGGTTGATATTTGGATAACCAAATAATTCAGCTGTTGAATTTTCACTGCAACAACTACACCCTAGTAGAAATGCTCTAGTAATTGACGAGTTTTGTAGCGCTTAACTAGCCAAAAACTAGACGGTTGCAAGGGCCTCGTAAGGTTCTGGCGAGGTACTTGCAAGTGTCTAGTATCTGGCTAGTTGGGCGTTACAAAACTCGTCTATAACTAGAGCATTCCTACTTGGGAATTTCTTGCTACCACCGCTCAGGAAATAGCTGTGACAACTAAAAAATAGCTCCCATAGCTGATTTTTAGCTATCCAAATAATAGCGAATTATTTCTTTCCGCGCACACAATTCTAACCATATTTTCTCAAGGTAGTAGAGGTTCATCCGCAATTATGAACGTAATTTTCCATGAAACAAGCCTTTGTCTGCTATCAGACCTGTACATTTTCAAAATAAAGAACCTCTATTGCAACCATAACTACATTTTCCTGTAAAACAACCCTTCTCCCGTGAATGAAACTTGGTATTTTGAAGACCAGGAGCTGCTATCCGAAAATATAAGCATATTTTTTTCTGAAATAGACCTTCATCCAAAACTTGATTTCTTAGGGAACAATATTATATCGTTCACTAAGAGGGAAAAGTGGGAAATTTCCGACGAGTGTGAAATTTATCTCGCCGTTCTGATTACAAAATCCCAATGATTCTGAATGAACATACATAATTCCAGTTGCAACCAATCAATACCCATTAGATTTGGATCGGAATTCTGAACAGAGATGTGAAAGCATTTGAAATGCTTTTCAGCGAAAATTTGGTATTGCCAATAAATTTTGCTGTTTTTTCCCCATTTCTGCACATTTGCTGTTCGCTTTTGTAGTTTTCTTTTAAAAAGAATTTCCCTGAAGATGACATATCTCGTATTTTGTATTTTATCGCATATTTTATAATGCATTTCGCATTTTGTATGGAAAATGCAAAATGCTTTCGGAAATACGAAATATGAAATATGAAATATATTCAGAGAAATTTTGTCCAGAAAAGAACCACGAAAACACATAGAAAATATGCAGAAATATTCAGCAAAATTTCTTGGCAATGCCAAAATTTCGCAAAAACGCATTTCAAATGCTTTCTCATCTCTGATTCTGAACGCTTAATAAAAATTAATCGGAATCACGCGGGTAGCAGAACAATTTGGCGCCCAAAACGAAGTCCGCGCCCTCTGCTCCCCGTCAATACATACATTTTTCATTTGTTCATTCCGGCGGAATAAAGAAGTTGCAAATTGAGACAAAACCACACCTATTGCTTCTTAAATTTAAAAAATATAATTCCAATTCAATGAAAAATTGCTTTTTTTCATTAGCAACAAGATTCATCAGAATGCGGGTAAAGACATTGTTTTCAGTCAAAGAAATTGGGTTCTCAGTGTAGCAGTCAGGCCAAGTACTATGTTAGTTAACTCTACTAACACCATAGTCGCGCTGACTAACATAAATACGGATTAGTATGTTACGGAATATTTTCTTAAGTATTTCCATTAAAAAGGCTTCCGTTCACGATTAGGACTGGGTTCTTTTAAAGACAACGCAATTATTCGCAAGTATGTATCCGTATGGTTGGTTAAAATCAAATTTTCTCACGATTATGAATACATCTTTCTTTGTTAAAGACCTTTCTGCCCTAGTAGAGAAAATTCGAGTCATTTTTGAGTCCTCGCAAGACTTACCAAAGTCTTGTAATAGCCTCAAGAATGACTACTAGGATAATTTCCACCAAGGTTCTTAATGATAAATATATTTCCAATAACCAAGACTTTCATCCGGGACGATCATCACATTCCTGTAAAGTGGATTCAAATTTGCGATTACTCGTGTGGTAACATTTTTACAATTATATATTATTTTTGTATAATTATATATAAATTATATCTAATTGAAACAATTTTTCCTCATGGATATGACAACATTTCTCTGTCAAAAACAACTATTACCTGAAATTTCGTCTGTATTCTTTTTTAATGGGAAGAACTTTCTTAAAAAAATCCCCACGATTAAGATTAGTTGAATTCATAATGAGTCCATTCTCATTTACACGACGGTCTTTTCTCTCTGTCTCTCTCTTTCATTATTAACGGAGAATAATCATCGACCCTGTTTAGATTTTTCTCAAATCAGCATGAAGGAATTCTTTTTCGTACGAATAAATAAATTATGATACATTCATGTATCATAAGATTCCATATTTTAATTATAAAATACAGGATTCATGAAATCACACATGCAATCATAAATCAGTGAGCAAAACTGCAATTTTGTTAATTATAATTAATGATGAATAATTTGAATTACGTAAAAAATTTGGCTCCTCAGTACCTGAACAGAATTTCCTGAATCTTTATATTTTTAATTGTCGTTTCTATGACATTTCCTGACATTTTCTAATTTTCCTAGAACACGGACACCCTGGAAAAATAACGGACAAAGCATTTCAAATATTTCAATTCTTGATCCGATAATAGAAAGAATAATATTATTTAATTGAGCCGACAATTACATTACGTTCAGGAAATAAACAACAATATATAACAATCCAAGGACATAATTCTATCAGCTTCGTCATTACCGTACATTTGATTGTTCTTATGAATTGAATTCCATCCACCGCGGTATTCGATTCATTCTTCTTGTGTGAGATACAGTAATAAAGGTATGAGAACACGCACGTGATACGCATAATTCATTGCTCGCTTGGGATCAACACGATGATACTGGAGCATATATTTTCTCTTTTCCTACATTACTGGGAACCATCAATGAATATAGTATTTTCGTGCATTCCCCCATTAAATACAGACATAATGGGTTTTGTAAATGGACGATCGTTTTGTCTCTACCGAAAAAGAAAAATTTAATTTCCTCATCTTTTCTTCGATAACAAAACTCATTTCATAAAATTCAATCTTTATATTTCTTTTTCCCAGATATCACGAAACACGCGTGATCATTTCTTTATTTCATGCCATCCTAATCGGTCTCCTTTGATCCAACTTGTCGTCATTACTATTGTTATATTCATTTATCACTGAACTACATTGGATTTGTTGAATTTATTTTTTGACAAATGATAAATGATCCTTCTTTTCTCCTTTAGAATTGTTCTCACGTGTATAGTAATTATTTCTAATGACATTATCATTTCATACCTCCAAAATGTTGTTGAAATTCAAATCGTTTACAGAAACGAAACGATAATTCAAACTAACAAAATCTGAGAAATCATCGGTGTTGATCTTCTTGAATTAACTCCTTGGAACTGGAAACATGGTTTAAAGAATATATCGCAGAACTTTGGGTCTTCAACAGCTGAGGATTTCGTTATTCAGTAACCAATTCGTTTCAATAAACGATTCAAACTCCAGCAACGTACCTCCAAAATGAAACGAGATGTAATTTTCCGGTGAACTACCTTTGATTCAGTACCTACTTCATCTCTACTGGAAATTTGTCTTTTCTCCACTGAAAATCCCCAATACGAAGTGATGAATTTTTCGTATGATTCTCACGAATTAACAACTTTATATCCCTATATTATCTACACCGTTAGAAAAATTCTCAAGTTCAATAGAAAGTTTCTTGTGAAAAATAATATTTTCATATTAAATGTAATAAGCTTCTCAAATTTAACATGAGTGATGAATTATTAAATTTACAAATACTTTATCAACATTAAGAATTATATTATTGATATTGATATCATATTATAACCCAAGTGTGTATTGACGGCGGGCCCCATCTACGCCCAGGGTGGGTGCCCATGCTACCCAACGTGGGACCAACCCTGGGATGATAACATCGTTCCCAGCTTGGCCGTATTGCTTTGCCCGAGAATTGTCAACACCACGGGCCCAGCATGAACCCAGACTAGGCAATCAATACTGCCCCTTCCTTTTTGTTTTGAAATTGTAAAATCCCTAGCATTTATATACCATGGGGCCCACCCCGGGCCAGCATGGGCCCCATCCTGCCAATATGAGCCCAAGACTGGGCCAGAGTGGGACCAAAATTCTTACACGCTGAGGATTGTACACACATGCTCGGGATATAAATTCACCCCAATCTTGGCCTAACGCTGGTCCAAATTGGGGCCGAGTTCAAATGTGCCCTCACTGAGATTCATTATCTCCATGTTTTTTCAACTATAATTATATGGGAAAGCACAACAGGGCCAAGATTGAGCCAACATGGGCCCCATCGTCATTCCCCAATACTGGGTTAAAGAGGATGGACCCAGCCTGGGGCCCATTGTCATTATAGGCAATACACACTTGGGAAAATTTAATAAATTGTGTTATGTAAAAAGTTTCATAATATGTTTATGAAGCTTAAGACAGGTTTTTTTGACCAGTGATTACAACAGAACTCTGTTGGTTCTCATCATTTTCTATAGGATGGAACCTAATGTATGTGGTTTTATCTTCAAATTTCTATAAGGAACGTACTCCCTTGAGAAAAATTATAGAGGAAATTTATCGTTTTTTATTGGAAACTTTTAGCATAGTTGAACTTAGTAATCCTTCGTCCGGTTAGTCTCTGGTTTTGGTAGAGATACTCATTTCCGACCGATTAAATCATTTACGACCTAATGAACATTTTTGTGAAATTCTTCCGAAACCCTCTTGAAGATATCTTGAGGATATTCAAAAGCCGACTTGTACAAGATTAAAAAATAACTTTCGAACTACTAGAAATTGAATTCTTTGAAACCAACGATGTAAAAATTTCCGTATTTCACCAATTCGGCGGATAAAATATATTTTGGCACAAATTCAATGTTGATCAACAATTGATAAAATATTATTCCGATATCGGAGTTCAAGAAAATTTTCCACTTCTCAGCCTATCATTGATTCACAATTTCACCATACATTGGCTGAACGAAACAAATTTTATCTGGAATGAGAATCCTTTGACATGTGGTTGAAGGTTATTGTCACGAACTTCGGCCTGGTCTTGATGAAGATTTTTTTGGTCAAAATTGATCCTCAAGGCAAAAAACCGTATCGACTTAATTTTCCTTCGATGTTGATGGATTTTCGTTCGTTGTAAATACTCAGGAAGAGTTTTACTTTTACGTATCACTGCAACATAAAATTCGATAAAAACATGATATATTTTCAATAAAAAAAGTACAACAACGATTCTGTCTAACTGTCAATTTACTGAGATTATTCTTTCAACTCTGATTTGAGTAGAGTATCACAAAAATGGTGCAATGATAGATTGAACTGGAAGTATTTGAAAATAAAACTCATCACGTTCTCCACGAGATTGCCCACTGTGCGACTATTGACTTTTAGCGTGGTTCAATCTTAGCACAAATCTCAATTCCCGAGGGGCCTTTCACTCTGGAATCGATTCCATATTAAACAACTTATCCGGTGATTCTTGTTGATTACCTGTGATTCTGATTCAAACGATGATTCCACTGAATAAAGTGGACAAGAATCAAGCTGCGAATTCAAAGCATCGATGAAAGTGATTCCATCGGTTTCGAGCTAAAGTTGACGCGAGTACGGGAAAACGGTCTGATTCTCCCTGAGCCCGCTGAGCCCGCGCTGATTCCGTAATAATTTCACTGACTCTCTTTGTTGTTTTACTTGTGTCTTTGACTAGCTGCTCCAGTACAGTGTATATTTTCGTTCTTGATTTTCCTCCCGTTTACTCAGTTTCATGATTCAATTAATGAAATTAACATGCTGCAAAATTGCAGAATTATATTAGTAATGAAATTTCCAGCTGTAAATTTTTGTTTTTTTTTTCAACTTTCAAATACTATTCCATATCAAATTTTTTCTCGGAATAAAGATCCAAGACAAGAGTTTCTCATTCAATAAAGACATTTTCAAATGCAATTAGAATATAAATGGGAACCTAAAACAGAATTACATCGTTGATGTCCATAACTAGAGTTCGTTTCGGAATCGATTCTGAATCGACGAAACTCAGTGATTCTAGACTGCAAGACCCCTCGTCAGTTTCCAAATAAAAATTCCAAGAAATCCTCATGGAAAATTCTGAAAAAGATCTAAAATCATTTTGAGATTCACCATTGACGCTAGCCTGGTACAATGTAGACAAAATTTGTTCAACGTTTGAAACCAAGCATGATGCAATCCGAAATGAAAAATCATCCCACGATCTAACAATGTGCTCTTTCTATGAAGCTTCATTATTGTTAAACCATCAGAAAATTCATTTATTGTGCTTGAACGAAGAAGGACAAACGAATTCTCCAGTGGTTTATCAACGAGGACTTATATCCATTGCCATTTTCTCACCATCAATGAGATTTCTTTAAAAAAGCATATTAATAAATCATGGCTCTATGTTACACCACGTTGGGACCAATGGTAAATTTTTATGTCGGTATATAAGCTCATTGTCGAAATTTTGAGTGAAATTTTCACCCAGAGAAATGGTTTACTTGAATATGAATCTACTAGAGATTTAATTGTATCCAATAAAATTTTATTTGATTCATGTAAATTTTATTTGAAATTAACCCTTAATTGGTATCGCGGTCTGTGATACCGCTGAAGAAAACTTTTCAATGCCTCAAAACTTCCATTTAGCTGGATTGAAGGACACTATGTATCCATACAACACTGCATTTAGTACCTTCCCGTCTGTCTAAAGTGGAAGTAGTACTGTGGAATGAATTAAAATTAAAGTATTCGAATTCGAAAACTTTGCACCAAAAAACCGATACCAATTAAAGGTTGATAAAAATCTATTCGGATGGAACGAATTGTTTATTCGATCCAACTAAAACTCTAGTAGGTTCATATATAAATAGACATTGTAGTTGAGTCAAATGAATTTTAGTTGATTCAAACAAATTTTCGTTGAATCAAATAAATCCAGGTATACCATTTTTCTGGGTGTAGAGTGGGAATCTAAGGTTTGAGGCTAAGAACTTACAGTCAATCCAATTTTAGAGTGAGAGTCCACTCAAAACGAGTGAAAATCCCACTCGAAGCGGACTGGCTCACTTCTGAGACTTAGTGGATTTAGAGAGCATATTTCTCACAAACAACATATTTAAAATGCACATCTTTCAATGAATATTCAACTGACTATTGTTTTCGTTTCCACACATCGCACTTATATCAAGGATTTCAAGTAGCTCTTGTGCGTTCGGTTCAGAAAAATCACTACAAGGGTGCTCGTGAATGTAATAACATTGGATGAGAGGGAAGAGTAGGGTGTCCCATTATTGTCCGGTGCGCTTAATCTGTTTGTTGTATACCGCCAGCGGGCTGTCAAGTGGTTTCCCATTCTACGATGGTCCTACTATGTGATATGTGTCGAGAGAAAAGGCTACCAGCCAGCGTGGGGCCCCTGCGAAAGCGACACATGTTGTTACATCACGTCGACCCATTGTCGTCGTAATACAACACACCCCCTGATGATACACTGCTGTGAGTCGAGTGTTGGGATGAGATGATTTGGGATAAAAAAAAGTGGTAAATGGAGAGTAGAAAGAACAACGCTGCACGAATACCACTTGACACTCAACTATGAACGTGTTCCTCGATTAGTTGTTATCCTATTTTTATCTTGTGTGCATCATCCAAATGAGAATTATGAACGTTTATTCGATATCCAGAATACTCGGAAAAAAACAGATTTTTTTCTCTGTTACGAAACTTGTTTCAAAACTTCTCCAACATTTGGAATTTTCAAACCACTCCACGCGTATGAAAAGTAGATATCACATTACTCTATCAGAAGTTAAATATACGAATCTACTTCATAAGAATTTGAATTCATCGATAGAGTTGGAATATACTTGAAAATTTCATAGCTCTTCATGTTGTCACCTATGAAGATTTTACAAAAATCTTCTATGAAAATGTCCTGAAATTGAAGACTTCAATGAGATCCTTATATCAACTCGAAATATTGCAATCCAGCTTTCATTGTGGAATTGAATTATTTTAAAAAACATGATTTTTCTGTAATTGAGATTTTGAAAACACGTATAACTGTAATTCTTTTTGTGGAATTTTGAATTTCCCGTTCATACGTACAATACGCGTACAGAATGAGGAGAATATTGAGTTATGAATGTGCATATGATGATTTCTGATACCCTTAGAAAACGTGGTATATCTCTAATCAAATTTTCGTATCCAGATAATGAATTCCTCGTCATGATTTAGCAGCCTTTATCAAAACTGCACAGTTCGCGGCGAAGAGCATGCGCACATCAGGGGTTTACTCTGTACGGTTACACCCTCTTTTATTGTGACCCACCGAAGAGAGTGAGATTTATACATCAAAATCGTATTATCAAATATTCCACGGACGTCTCAGTACAATGTATTTCATTTGGAAGAAAAATTAAACTTCTTCTCCAATTGGTAGAATAACTGATTTGTCTACAATGTCAGTACTGTTTTAATGAATTTGATATGGATCATTAATAAATCCATCGGTATTTGATGTTTATCCATGCTCGATTTGGTGCTCAAATTATATTACAAAGGAAAATTATATCAGAGGACAACGTCTGATTTGTAACAGAACAATAGTTCTTTAACCCTCAGCCTCCACACCTCATTCACGCAATCACAATTTTCATGCTGTGTAATTTCGTGAAAAATAAATCAGGATAAAAGTCAAGATTACATGAATTCAGGGTGACATTTTCCGAGAAATCCATTGATGGTAATAGGTGAAAGAGGTGGTAATGTATTCTGTGTCAAAATTCAATGTGGAAGCAATGTATTATGTGAAAAGTTACTGGTTATTGAATTTTTGGTGGTGCGAATTCGTACTCGTGTGGAGGCTGAGGGTTAATTGTATAAAAAATAAGAATCTGATGAAGTCTGCGATGGTTTCAGATATTCCACACTGAGAGAAGAGCAATCTGGAAGTTCAATAAATAGTAATATACTTGTTCGATAAATCTAAATACTACTGAACTTTCAGCGATGTTTCATGAAATTTCAAGGAACATTACTGGAATTTTATTATATAATACAATGAACGTTTAGTAATCGAGTGAAACTTAGCGAATTTGGACATGAACTTTGTATTATATAATAACGATTGAAGAATACTGAGTAATGTAAAGCAAAATTTCAGTAATGTTTCTAAAAATTTTATGAAACATCGCTGAAAGTTCAGTAATATTTTTAGATTCATCGAACAAGTATATTACTATTTATTGAACTTCCAGATTGCTCTTCTCTCAATGCAAGTAAAATCCTGGTAGGGTATTTTTGATTCGTATGAAATGACTGCAAACCTGGCTTCGAATTTCTATCGAAATATCAAAAGCAGTTGATGATAATAATTCACGATGTTAGTGTTGTAAATGCTGTATCGAAGATGACAACCGTCACTTCTAACTTTTGTTAAGGGTTCGCCCCATTATTATTAAACAAATAAACGTGTACGTACAACAAATATAAGAATCCTCCGACTTTTTTCTATTTCACGCCATCTGAATCTTTATTGCTTTCCCGATTGCATCGGAAGGGCTTGGTCCTAGATCATTTATAAATGAATTTTTTCTCTTTCCACGATCGCGTATATACATCTTGATCTCTTTCTCCTCTTCCTCCTCCTCCTGCCGTGACTCTTCAACGAGTTGTTCACGGTTCGTTCGAAAGCGCAAGTCTCCTGGCGAGGTCCTGGGATCGATTCTCCTTGACTCAGCAGGAGGCTCCTCCTACCAGAACGGCCATCTTGCAACAGCGAAGTACTGGTCTCACTATATCACATCACACTTCACTGCATCCAGGCTGCATACTTTTGCATAGCCATGGATTCGTTAACATACGATACATCCTCGCAGAGGATGTCGTTAGTTGGATGTCTTATGACAATGATTTTATCTCTCTGAATGTAAAATTATTACGAAAAATTTGGCGATCGGCCAATCTGATACACAGAAGTTCATCCCTAAACTTTGAAATATAAATCTTAGCCTTCTGTAACGTAACATTCGAAAATGTTGGGTTTATACGGAAAATAAGAGGAGAATAAGTGATGGGATGGTAAATGTGAATGCATGTTCTTCTTCTTGTTTCTCTAAATTATGGCATCGTTGATGATAATATCAAATCGATAGTAAAATTCCCATTGAGTTCGATCGAATTCATGTTTCTTCGCACGAAAAGATATTGTTCGATACGGTAAGGTCCAGGAGCTGTTTTCTAAATGTCGTAGCATTTTGTTGCTTGACAAATATTAATCACAAAAACTGTGCTGCAGCATCTCATGAATAGCTAAAGCTGCAATTGTGATGACTGCCACAGCAATGAGATGAGAAATCAATTTCTGATACATATTTATGAAATTTACCATAAATTTCACTGAAAATTCCGGACTTCATTGGATTTTTACTATTATTTCCCACTGAATTTCCGGTGAAATACGGAATTTTCCTAATGTATGGATGTATCAATTACTTCATAATATTCATGTGAAGTTTCCTACACGTAAAAAAGAAAGTGGAGAAATGCACCTTGTTTTATATTGTCAAATAATATATTTTGTAAAAATTTCCATTTGAAGACCCGAAGCGATGCGTTGTCATCCTACAAGGTAAATTTCTCCATTTTATTTTTTCCGTGTATAGAAATTTTTCATAGTATAGAAAGGTAAAAAAGTGAATGGCAGTCACAAAAAAAATTCTTGGTTCCCTGTGCAGTTTTATATAAATTCATTGAAATGTTAGTCGCCATAAAGAATTACGTAACCAGTCGCTTTTCACATTTAATTTAGAAAGAGAATATATTATTATTCCGTTTACTCATTATCATCAATGGATCCATTACGAAATTATATTCCGAGTTCATGTATTTTTCAATGTCATTCTATGTTGCGTTTACTGAAACGAATTATTTAACGAATAATGAAATACTCAGCTGTTGAAGACCCAAAATGTTTCCACTCTCCAAATTCAAATCAGTGCAATCTCACTGTTTTTGCAATTAAAAGTTGATCACTGAATGGAATCAGTGAATAGTCACTGGTTATGCAATTGGAAGTGTTCTTGACTCATTGAATCAGTGGAATTTCACTGCAACGATCAGTTAATATTCACTGATTGTGCATTGTATATGCAATCAGTACTGCAATCAGTGGAATTCCACTGTTTCAAATTTAGAGAGCCCGAGTCGAAGAGTGATTCCTCGCAGGATGCGGAAATTTATGTAATGTACTATTCTACGTCATAAATGTTGAATATGCAAAAGATATCTATAACTAATAATCTATATTTGCATGAATTTCCGCAGTCTAAAGATCAAGAAATGTATGCCACTTCGAGCAGCAAAGAAGAAGCATGTAGCTCCTCTTAAACCTCTCAAAGTGGTACAAATTTCCTGATCTTCCATATTAGGGAGAAAGGAGGTTTTATATTTCAACTAATTTGATGAATTTATTTGATAAAATAAATAACGATGATTCATCGGATTTTGTGAGCTTGAATTTTCATTTTGTTTTTCTATAAAAGAATCAAATTTCAACAAAATTTCATTCTGAATTGTTCTCACGAAATTATAGGGAGTAAACGTCGAAGAGTGGAAAAGTTAAGATTGCATGAACGAGGTGTAAAAACGGAAAATTGAGAACAAATAGAAATAAATGTGAATGAATGAATGATGAAAGAAACTATTCCATAACCAAGTACTGTATATTTTTGTTGCAGGTACTGAAATACTGCGATCATCTTCATGGAAAATGGTACTTTTCCGAAGTGCGTGCCATATTTTCACGGCGTTACTTGCTACAAAATGTGGCTATCGAAATCTTCCTGGCCAGCAGAAGTAAGTTGACGATTTATTTCATTTTTCTGAATCAAACTTTTTATACGATTGGCAAACTGGTTGCAGAAGATATTTGTCGATGAATCAAAGTAACGCTTCTTGCAAACTTCTACGCGTGGAAATAATGTTATTGTTTTTTTAGAGAAGAAAAAATTCATTCTGCAGCGAAATCTGAATTTGATTTGTATTTTCTGCCATGATATAGCGACCTTTTGATTGTGACAGCAATTTTATTGGTTATAATACTGAGTTGTTAGTTGTGACAGCAGAAAGATACATTTTCTTGAAGCTGAATTTGTTTGCTTTCCTCCCACGTAGAATACTTGAAATTCAGTTATCTTTGCAAATAATCCGCAACTACAGCTACTTCAGTGACTCATGGAGAAAAAAAAAATTTGCTGACGCGGCAAATCGAGGGATTATATATAAAATAGCAAATTTCTTTACTGAACTAGCTAACAATTTGATAACACATTCAACTGAATGGCTGAGAGGGCAACATGATTGACTAAAACAGCAAATTTTTTACAAGACTAGCGAAACTTTTAGTATTATATACAGAATAGCACACAAAATTTTGCTGGAGGAGCAAAAAGTTTTTGTTGCCATAGCTCAGAAATCGCTGTCACAGTTAACGAGATTGCTATGATAGCAAATAGATTGTTGTCACAGCAAAACGTTTGCTCTTCCAGCAAAATTTGCTTCTTTCTGCGTGCTTAAACGGCTAAACAATCAACTGAGGTAACGAATTATTTGCCGAGCTAGCGAAAAAAGCGAAAGTTCCAGCAAAAAGGGATTCCCCAGCCACACGCAACCAATTGTTTTTTTTTCTCCGCGCATATTATTACTTGATGATTTTTCAAATTTTCAGACGGAATTAAATCTCCTTCGCGAAACATTATAGTGATAAGTCAACATGTTATAGCCACAATATTCGTAGCCGGAGTTGAAAAATAACAATCCACTATGACAAGAAAATCTGATTTGTTGAGATAGCCAACTTTCCTGTTGAAGCGCAAATTTCCTCTCACACGGAAAAAATAATTTAGCTGCAGCAGCTAAGTAGCTAGCACGGACACGGACAGCCATTAAATTAGCTCCTGTAGCTAAATTTTAGCTGTGACAACAAAAAAATTTGCATTCGTAGTCAATTTATTTGCAGCAACAGCTAAAATTTAGCTGCAGGAGCTAATTTAATGGCTGTCCGTGTCCCTGCTAGCTACTTAGCTGCAGGAGCTAATTTAATGGCTGTCCGTGTCCCTGCTAGCTACTTAGCTGCTGCAGCTAAATTATTTTTCCCCTGCAATTTTGAGCAAAAAAACCGATTCCTTCTTCTTAAATTGATTAATTCAATAAAATTCAAATCAATTGAAAATATCACATTCAACCATATTGCCAATAGTTGTATAAATCTGATTCTTATCTATTGAATAAACCTCCATGCATTCAAGATGGGCGATCTGAAGGAAAGCATCGGTTCTGGAGAATTGTGGAATTTTGAATTTCCAACCCGATTTTTCCAATACATCCTGAACAACAGAATCGATTTGAATTGAGGATAAGAAAAATCAGATCAAATGAAGAAAAAGAATCCCGTAAATTGGGGTTATTTTATGACACACTTCATGAACTTTCAGTCGTTTTCTGTGCGGTTTGATTATTCCAATCGGTTTCTATTGTTTCTTTTTCCCAGGCAGTGATCTCAGCGAGTTTACCACACGTATGAGTGGAATAACAAAGATCACACTGTAGCACAGTGCACACGGGGAGAAATTTAGAGTTGAATTTACAATATTTTACAGTAAATTTCACTAGAAATTCAGTTTGTTCCTCGGCCGCAATAATCCCATAGTAAATTTAACTACAAATTCTTCTCCGTGTAGTCACTGACTACAATTTACATCTTCTTCTTCTTTCAAATTAACGTGCGATAAGACCGTACACGGAAAAAAAAGAATAGTTGCAGCAACTATTTAAATAGTCGATTTTCGACCATCCAATTAAGTAGTGCCTGCAGCTACTTAGTAGTCAGGACAAGTAACACGTTAGCTGTCTCAACTAATTCAAAATACCTCAGGTATTTACGTTAGTTAGTGCAACTATCGAGCTACTTGTCCTGACTACTAAGTAGCTGCAGCAACTACTTAGGTAGATGGTCGAAAATCGACTATTTAAGTAGTTGCTGCAACTATTTCTTTCTTTCCGTGTAGTAGTTTTCAAAAGATACATGGGTGATTCTCAGTTCAGAGGTATAAAATCTACAGGCTTGTGGCAAACGAACAAACATATTTGATTCACGATATTTCATATTGATTAGCTTATTTAGAGGTAACTTATCCATTTTCTGAAGATGGCCAACCAATTTATTCATTGTCCATGATTTTACAAGAGACCAGGGGAAATATTGGACCAGGGGAGATACAAGATACAAACTTTTTGAGTTACTTAATTTTTCCGGTGTCGAGAAGATCTGCAATCAAGTTTGGTTGTTGAAATCCATAGTTAGACGTCAATTTGTATGAAATAATGTTGAACGTATCACGTGAAATCTCTTGTACACGGAGAAAAAGGAATAGTTGCAGCAACTACTTAAATAGTCGATTTTCGACCATCTACTTAAATAGTTGCTGCAACTACTCAGTAGTCAGGACAAGTATCACGTTAGCTGCCTCAACTAACTCGATAGTTGCACTAACTAACGTAAATACTTGGCAACTTACGGAGTATTTTAGTTAGTTGAGGCAGCTAACGTGATACTTGTCCTGATTACTAAGTAGTTGCAGCAACTATTTCAGTAGATGTTCGAAAATCGACTATTTAAATAGTTGCTACAACTATTCCTTTTCTCCGTGTAGACACTTTGTATCTCTCCTGGATATTTTGTACTTCTCCTGGCAACTGATCAGTTGGCCAGGGGAAATATTTTTTGGAAGGAATTTTGAGATTACAACAAACGTAGAGTTTTCACGGAAAAAAGAAAACAGCAATGGTGAATGTGAATCGCAGTAATTCATTGAAGAAAGATGAAAAATCAAATTCACGCCATTCATTACTGCGTCTCCCAGTAACCGTTAATGTCCAAGCCGCATTGACGAATTTCACTGCAGTACACATCACTGTGATCGCGCTAACCTCTATCATCCAAGCGTGTTTTCCCTTGTTTTTCAACTGATTGCTGTTATGGACAGTAATCAGTGCTGTTTTCTTCTTTCCGTGTTGACTTACCTGAACATTTAACAAATTCAACACTCAACCTATTATAATGTATCATCAATAACGACAATAATGAATAAATTGTTTTCCATTGAGAACAATCAACCAGGGGAAATACCATGATTAGATAACCTAGTACTCAAACCGTGTTGAAAAATCGGAAAAAGTAATCAACGAAGATTGCTAAACGATTCATTTGATATTTGTTGGCAACTTTACATCATTCCTCACCCCTCACAGGTGGATGGGGATTTTTGTGGAACATCCGATGATTATTTATGAGTATAAAAGAGTAATTTCGACTGAAAAAAATCACTTTCGAGGAATACGTTGCTACTTCCAACCCTATAACACGATAATTTATTGATGGAAGAACATATACACGAAGTATTATAACAATATGATCGGAATATAGGATCTCGTTTTCTAGTGATTTCGTACGACAAACGAGGAAAGAGCAGGCCAGGAGAGATACATTTCTTGCACTTTATCCTCAATTTCAGAAACACCATTGAAATTTTATGATTAAAACATGATGTACCTCATGAATTACAAAGTTATGTATCATGCCAGCCCTTTTGAAACACTTTAATGCTCAATTTTCAGTATTTTTCTTTCATTGCCGCAGGAAATATCTCTTAACTGAGAAACACCCACATGATGGGTGTCGCCAGCTTCTTCCATATTCTGGGATCACTATTCCTGGGAAAGATTATTTGTGAATAATTATAAAACAAGATAAATGTGAATAAATGTGAAGATACATGTCATAGAGTGACCCCAGTTTACGGTATACAAATAAATAAGAATAAATAAAATGGAATAGGAATAAAATTCTAACTCTTGATAATATCAATTATAAAATTAAATCAGTCTTCATTCTTTTTATTTTCATTTCACTTTATGTTTCCACTTTTGATTCTTACTTTATTGCATTTATTTTTTCTTTCTTCAATTTATGTTTGATTGCGGGAAAAGCGTTCCTCGCAAGAATCAAAATCTTCCATTTTTCCCTTAAAAATTGAAGATTTATGTGAAAATCGATACGAAAAACCGGAGGATCCATGTCGACCTTGTGCAGATCCAATCTAGATCGTCCATCTCTACCATTTATTAAATCCATCCAATATCCTTCGGTATCAGTCCAGAATATTTACTCAAATCAGACCCTTTCAACAACTTGAGGGACAACGACATCGACACTTGTGTGCAATTTTCAAATACTAAATACATATCGTGTCTAAATACAAACTGTGCGTCAATCATGTAAACTCGCTTCTCAATATAGGATTTTTTTAGATTAATTAACGTCAAAACATATAATTCATTCGATATTCGAACTACCTGTAGAACTATCCTCTTCCTAAAATTCATTTGAAATATCTTTTTCACTCCACAAATTCAAAGGTACATTCCGTTTCTTCTTGCACCGTCCAAAGCAGTTCTATGTTATTTCACACGTGACGCGATCTAATCCTTCGTGAATGAGAATGGAATGTCGAGCTCGCCGCGAGGTGTGCATCCCTTTTTAGTTTTTACACAATAAATATCTGGTCCACATTACAGCATGCTCTTTTTCTTCAACCGATTTATAGTCCGAGTTGAAAATGCACCTGCCATCCAACCACATCAAATATTTCTCCCTCAAGTTCGAGCAACGAATCGACTGAATTGATTGGAATATCACAACAATTTCATATATCAATTTAATAAGAAATCGTGAGGTTTGAATTAAAATCTACCGAGCAACGTTTATATTCGCCGTATATACTTTTTCGAAGAAGAAAAGAAAAAAAAAGGGAAACAAAACTTGATGTAGGTATTAGAAGATTGAGAGATAAGATATCCACTCGGCTGAAAATTCTGCCGTGTGTCTAAATGATTATTTCTCATGGCCGTAGATAAATTCTCTCCCGCTCTCCTCGTCGTCGTCGTCCAAGTCCTGATTCTAATCTGATCCTAAAAACAGAGATCTCCGATGCTTTGTGAAATGTTAACGGCAATGGAATGCCATTCCTGCAAGAAAAAACCGCTGTCGTTCATTAAAAACCATTACCAAAGAAGTCCTTAACACAAACTGTATTCTCGTCCAGAGAACAGGAGAAAAAAAAACAGGATTCATAAACACGAAGAGTAATATTTTGTCGAGTTACGTTATTTGAATTTATTTTTACGGTTAATTATGGTTGAGATCTTGTACATAAATTCGTTCACTTGGATAATGAGATTCAATTGGTAAACGTATTTCGTGATTATTGCAGGATATTTTAAACTTTCGAATATTATTTCACCCATAAAAATGTTACGAGTAGAAGAAGAATTTACCAGGACAGGAAAATGTAATTTTGCTGGGATAGCAAATTTTTTGGTGACGTGGCAAATAATTTGCTACGCCGGCTATTCATTCGAGCGTAGCTGCAAATTATTTCCTGATGCCACTGAATTTTCCATGCTATATATAGAGCAGGGCCGAATTGAAGGTGGGGCCAGTGGCCCCCACCGCTTACACTGCGAGATAGGTACTTAGTCGGAACAACTAAATGTTAGCTGCCGCAGTTAGATTTTCATTTACGCTGGCTAGACTCTAGTTGGGGTGGATTGAAGTCTAGCTGCACGAAGAAAAAAATTATTTTGCTTGCTAAACCAGCAACAGGAAGGTTTGTAAAACCAATTTTTACATAAAAATACGGGGGATTGAGGATGAATCAGTGAATTTTACTATACGTTTTATAAACTTCAACGTTCAGCGTTTAAAATTTCAATCTTAACTATTATTTAATTTTCCTACAATATTCGTAATCTTCCGTATGTTTATGTACAAATTCATTTTACAAACCTTCCTGTTTCTAGTTTACCAAGAAAAATAACAAAAATTCTGATATTTTCGAGCGGCATTTTTCTCCGTGTGTCTGGAATATGAATAAAATGGTTTATTCAATGGGAATAGAAAATTTATTTGTGACAAATAAAATTCAGCTGGCACGACTAAATTTGTATTCACAGTGACTAAATTTCCTAGCTGTCGAATATTCGAATAGACCTTTTCTCTCAGTGTAAGGTCCCCACCAGCCTTGATCCACGCCTGTATAGAAAGGCGAACAAATTCAGTTCAGTTCAGTTAGAGAATCCGGAACGTTTTCCTGTAACAGCTAAAAAGTAACTGTCATACCTAAAAAAATAGCTGTGATAGCACACAAATCCCTGTCGTAGCAAAATGTACCCATCGATTACACTGTAAAAAAATTCCTTCTGGAAATTCAGAAAATGTGACTATAATTTTTTACAGCCACTTTTTTCTGAATTTCCAGATAAATTTTACTGAATTCTGAAAAACTTCAACTGAATTTCGGAGCGTATTCTGTCAGTTCAGTCATGTTTCTTAAAACTCAGTAAAATTTATCTGAAATTTCAGAAAAAAGTGGCTGTAAAAAAAAAATTACAATCACATTTTCCAGAAGGAATTTCTTTATAGTGTAGGTAGATGGAGGAAATAGCTCTCATAGCTCATTTTTAGCTACATAAATATTAGCAACTTCTTTTTTTCCGTGTAGAGCTGATAAAGCGGGCCATCAGTGCGTTAAGAAAAATGATCTCAGAGTGGATGGCTACTATGGATCAGTACTATGTGTCTTTTCGCCAAGATAAATAATACGCGGAGAAGGAAAATTTGCTGGAACAGCAAATCAAGATATATTATACATAGAGTAACAGACTTGTTTGATAGCATTAGCTAAAAGGCTTTCCTTAATAGAGCCGCAATAAAGTTAGCTTTTTTTCAATTAGATCACAATTTCCCTCATTTATACCTCATCAGGTGAACCGATCAAAGCCGAATGAGATTGAATGATGTTTTTATTGAACTTTTTGCTGATTTAGCAGAAGAATTTGCTATATCGGTAAAGTAATTTTACATTTGCTGTTTCAGCAACTTTTCCTTTCTCAGTGTCATACAAGGTTTTGGGTCTCTGACAGCTGAATAGTCCATTATTAGATTACAAATTCGTTTTAATAAACGCTTCAAACTTCAGCAACATCCCTCATCCGTGTTGGACCTGGTTTCCCTCATAGGTTTCATTTGTATGGACCTGCTCAGGCCCATATAGCCAGATCCGACCCGGACTACTCATCGGAAAGAAGCTTCAGCTTGGCTACTTGACTACTTCAAAATCACTCCCTTGTATTTCCTTGTCATAGACTGGCATGATTCGGCAATAAAATCACGTACTTTTTTCTACGTCTTTTTACAAATTTTCATGCCAGGCGGATAAGCGTAGAGTAAATCAGGGTGGGATAACGCACTTTCCCGCCCCACTACAGCACGGAATGATACATCAAACCTCATTTACTCAAGGAAAATTTGAAGATTGTAATTGAATCTTCATCTTTTTCTTGCGTGAACAAGGTTTGATGTATTATTTCATGTTGTAGAGGAGCAAGAAAGTGCGTCATCTCACCCCCATTTACCCTAATTTCAAGTAATTATTCATATTTTTTTTATGTAATTTGACGTAGATATATTTCCACAAGGAGAAAATATTTCTACGCCAAACTAAGCCGAAAATTATGTAATTTACGCGAACCTACATTGCACTATTTGGTATAAAACTAAGTAATTAGGGAGTGATAAAATTACGTAATTTTACATCAAAACTACGCGAAATTGCAGAAACGGAGCGGAAATACGTACTTTGGCGTAGAAAGGAAGATAGTAATAAGTTTATTATGGAGAATAGCACAAAAGCTAAGAATCTCTATGGATTTTCATAGACCAACATACGTGAAAATACGTATTCTCTACGCGCTTCTACGCTCTTCTAAGTATTTATACGCCTCTTTGGGTACGCAGGCTGGATAAAAGATTGGCAGTAGAATGACATACTTCGGCGTGCATTGAGAAAAAAGTATTCCAAATTCATTTCAATCGGATAAGGCTTATTAACTATTGACAAATCTTATGTGACCCAAGTAATGGTTGGTTTATAATTAATAAGCCTTATTTGTCACAAACAAACTCTTCTCCCAGTGCAGATATACATAGACTGCTATGAATTTTTACGAAAAACTACGAATGTTCATATATTGCATCGATTCGTCTTAGAAGACTCAGCGTAGTACACATGTGGCTGAAGTTTGGATGGTTTATTGTAACCCTAGCATGTATGCACCATCGAGCCCACTCCGGCCCAAAATGAGCCCCATCCTGCCAACATGGTCACAAGACTGGGCCAGAGTTCATACACGCTATAAGGACCGAATTAGTAATCGAATAACGAAACATTCAACTGCTGAGCTCCCAAAATCTTGCAGTACTTTCTTTCAGCGATGTTTCTAGTTCCAAGGAGGTAATTTGAAAAATTAAATAACGATGGTTCCCGAACAGAAGTGCGAATCCGGTACCGATCCGATTTGCCCTAAACCAGATCCGGTATGGATATGGGCAGGGATGGGCATTGTTCTACTCCGGGAGTACTTTTCTTGGGAAATACTTTTATTTACCTCATATTTTCCCGAAGACAAAATTATCAAACTTCTCTCAAGACAACCTGAGTCGAAAAATTGTAATACTTTTTAAAGCCTGATGAACTCCGTAATAGGCAACGATCCAGAATTTAATCGGGTGGAAAAAAGATTAACATCAGGTTGAGAACAGAGCGAGACCAGGGCGAATAATGAGATCAAACTTGATTCACTCCGTAATACGCAACGAATCAGAGCTAAATCAGGTTTCACTTTTTGACTCGGGAATCCAGCTTTAGAATTTATGGACATTGCACCTTCGGGAAGATGACACTTGCATCGGTTGGTAGAACCTCATTATCCTAATCTAAAAATGATTTTGAGAGAGGTGTAAGAAATTGATAAAATACTCAATACCGTTGAAAATGGATTCCCAATAGCACTCGGAGGTTTTTAAAAATGTTTTAAAAACGTGAAAGCGTGGTAAAAATGTTCTCAGGACGTTCCAAAAACGTATGATAATTGAGAAGAATCCGTTTATGAATAATCAATAGAATTTTATTTGTCATCAGCTCGTGCGTTTCGAAATTTCAACCAGTTTTTGGCCATTATCGAAGAAAATATTGGATTGTAGAAACATCCTCGTTGGCGTATGGAGAGACCATCATTTTAGAGAGGATGAGCAATCGTTTGTGAGCAATTAGTCGCAATGCATTTGTCATCAATTCGTACGTTTCGTGCATTTGAAGGGTCGACGGTCTAAACCTGTTAACTGACATTTCAGAAATTTTACACGGCGAAGAAAAGTTGATCCAGATCTTTCAATTTTCATTCAAATGATCTGAAATTTGGAAGTATCATTCACCCTTGTAACCCGAAGAAAAAACTTTTCATAGACTAGGAAAATATAAAAAATTAAAGAAATGCCAACGTTTTTTCTTCGCCGTGTAAAATTTCTGAAATGTCAGTTAACAGGTTTAGACCGTCGACCCTTCATTTCAAAAAAGCCCAAAGAACTTCGTGCTGTTAGGGATTCCGAATAGGAATAATTCATGGTATTTTCTAGGCCTTGTCGAAACCTTGACAGAACCTATCACTCTTAAAAATTGCTTGTAAGTTTATAACTTTTTCAATCAAATTTGTTACTGAAATTCCAAATTCTTGGTATTTGAATTGAAAATTCATTTACAAGTCATTACAAGCCTTGTTAAACAAAACAAAATCAGTACCCCAGCGTGTATGAGCATAGTAGAAATGGTCTAGTCATTAACTAACTCAACACTAGGCCCTCCCAAGCGCCTCGTAAGGTTCTGGGGAGATACTTACAAGTATCTGACTTCTGGCTAGTTAAGCCTTAAATACCTCGGCAATGACTGCAGCATTTCTACTTAGGGTGGGGGCGACGCTGGACCGGCGTAGGTCCGATGATGCATACATGCTAGGGTATGCAAATCAGATGTGAAGACAAAAACCATTCAATTTTTTTAATCTAAGGAAGTATACTTATGAAAAGTCTCTCCAAGCGAGACACAAAAATCACTAATAAATTCTCAAAAAATTACTCCTTCTGAACTGTTTTAGACTTCAAAGAATTTTTGCAGAATTTCAAACAAGCATTAGGGATTGGCAGATCCTCTTGAAATTCTTTGAGACTCAGTGCCGGATTAATGGTTATCGAGGCCCCTGTGCGCTTGAGTATATGAGGCCCCTTGTAAGGGAATTTTTTTAGGATATTCTCTTTTTTTTTTTAACTTTGAAAAATTCGAGCCCCCCCCCCCCTCAGGAGCTCGAGGCCCCTGGCCCAGGCCCATCTAGGCCCATACATTAATCCGGCACTGTTGAGACTACTTTGAAAATGTCAAAAGAGCTCGCTGTCTGACAGACAGTGATGGGTAGTCTCACTTACTTTTTGTACTTTATAAGTACAATATGTAATTATATGTAATAAGTACTCCTTTTGTCAAGTATACTTTTTTATTCCCACAAAACATGAATGTTGAATATCAAATTCGTAAGTACTTGACAAGAAAAAGTACTTCAAATGTGAAAAGTGAGTAATGCTGTCTATCCCTGTTGCAGAACTCCTCAGGAATTCTTTGAGCTCTAGAAGGGTTCAGAAAAAGTTTTTCCTCAAAACTCATCATTGATCCACGTGTTTTACCTGGGTCTGAAACCTTCCCGTGTGGGAATTTTTCCTGAGCCCAGAACTGGGCCAGATTTATAATCCCTACTCGAAAAGTGGCCCCATCTTGGAATGTTACGCTTTCCAATCTAGGCCCCGTAAAGGTATAAAACATCCAGATAAAACAGTGATAGCCAACTGGGGCCCACATGGGCTGTGGGTAGGCAACCTTGTATTGAATGCCTAAGATATACCCCTACAGGGCCAGGGCCTACCTTAGGATGCCTAGGATTGATCTCTACACGGGTTTCCCTTGCTTAGGTCAAAAATCGCGATTCTCATATCTTTGCTAACTTTTTCTAGCAATGGTTCCTCGCATTTCTCGTAAACATTCTCTATTCTCTTCTCCCCGGGTTATGATGCAGCATAATTCGCACGATAGCTGTATAAACGAGAAGAATGTAAGCGAAAGAAAATGAATAAAATTTACATACTCCATACACGGAAATGAAGGTATGCGTTTAGTTTACACGCAACTCAATTCATCTTGAAAATAATACACGAATCGACTGTGTTTGAACCGAATAATACATACGTTCTCATGCACTGCACATCAATAGAATTTATATACACTTGTTTCACGTAGGAAGCTAAAATATTTTCATCAGTGGGCGTCATATCATCTCATTCTAAAAGTGAGACAAAGAGTACAGCTATTTGCACAATATTCATTCATCCTAAGAAATCGAATCAACACTTTTCCATTCTGAAAGAGCATTGAGAAGATTACTGTACCATATTTCTCTGCTGTCACGAGGTTGACGTTTTTTACAAAACATGTATCTTCTCATTTCCATCCTACGTGTGGCGAAATTCCCCGAGTCAAGAAATTTGATACACGGAAAGCACAAACTTTCGATAGATTTGTGAATAAATATGCTAATGAGAGAATCAAAATTGTATCTATGAGAAAAAACACATTCACAAGTGTTGTATCATTTATCTGCTGTTATTCAGAGAAACATGGATTCTTACCAAATGTATTATTAAGGAGGAAAATTGCATTAATTATCGATGATAAAAAATGTAACAAGCTCTTTCAGGTCTCTTTAAATTGGAATACACCACCATATATTGCCATCCTGACACACCATGGCTTGATACTTATACTCAAGCTCGCAACCACGTGGAAAGAATTTCTCGCCTCTTTCGTGCCAAGAGGCTGTGTAATAAGATAATGATGACGCGCTACTTATGGTTACCGCGTTCTCACACGCCATCGTCCTTGTAAACGATCATGGTCGCTTCATCCACTCAATGATTTTGTTCTTATTTTCACAACCTGCCTTCGTTCGAAATGACTGATTGAAATTACGGTATTGGATCGTAAACAAGTGTGAAAAGCATCTTGGAACCGTGTTAACCCTTTAGTAAAACACTTTTCAAGAAGGCCTGTGATTCAGTCATCGTAAATCACGTCACTCTCATTGGATTTCTTATATTTCTTGAATGTGAGCTAAGAGTGAAATCTATAAATGATTCGTCTCTCATACCAGTGAAGTACACACACTCAGAGAAAAAAAGTTGCTGAAACAGCAAACTTCGAAAATTCGCTTTGCTGATATGGCAAAGCTTGTTGCTGAATTAGTAAAAAATTTGCTATTACAACGAATATCTTGCTCTTTTAACAAGCGCTTGCCATCCAGCAATCCGGAATTGTGGATATACAGACTGCTAGAAAATTCTGCTGAATTAGCAAATATCTTGCTGAAATAGCAATATTTTTGCTGTAACAGCAACCGGTTTGCTAATTCAGCAAAGCAGAATTTTCGAAATCGCTTTTTCAGCAAGAATTTTTCTCTGCGTGCAAACAGTTGACACCACACGATATTGTTCTATCACGGGGGTCGATGTATACATTCCATATTAGCGTTATCAAAATTCATTACTGTTTATCCTATAACCACGTTATTTCGGCTGTGAATATTCCCTTTCTACACGGAAAAAAAAATATTGATATTTGGATAGTTCAAAATCAAACATGGCAACTATTTTTTAACTGCACTCAGAAAAAAAAAGTTGCTGAAACAGCAAACCTCGGAAATTTGCTGTGCTGATATGGCAAAAAATTTGCTATCACAGCAACAAGAAGCTTGCTCTTTTAAGAAGCGCTTGCCATTCAGCAATCCGGGATTGTAGACATACAGACAGCTAAAAAATTCTGCTGAAATAACAATATTTTTGCTGTAACAACAACCGTTTTGCTAATTCAGCAAAGCAGATTTTTCGGAATCGCTTTTTCAGCAAGAATTTTTCTCTGCGTGTGTGGCAACAAAAATAATGGCTATAATAATAGCTAAAATTTAGCTGTTCTAGCCATATTCTTGGCTACGCAACTATCAAATACCATGAAAAAGCGACCGCAGCTAATTTCTAAATATTCATATATAATTTTCATAAAATTCTACATCTTTGTATGAAAATTCCAACTCTACACAATAAAAAAAAAACTTCATGTTCATGAATTTCGAGATAATGAGTTTAATCTAGAACTTCCGTTTACAAAACTCTGTTTCATGAGGGTTGGTTCTTGAAGGAAGAATCTAAAAAGGTTAAATAATAATAAATTCACGAAAGCATCTTTTCCCGCAAAATGAGATGGTCTGGCGGTAAAAACTTATCATGTATCATTTTGATCTTTCATTCCTCAACTGTTCTTACAAAAATGCTTATCTTACAGGGAGAAAAAAGAGTTATGATCATTACTAACCGAACAATAAAATATGGACCACCCAAATTTCGTGATTCTAAGAACTGAACGAATATGGATCAAAATTACAACACACCAAGTTAAATCAACGTCGCGTGCAATTGAGATACCCATTCTCCAAATCCAAATAAGTACTAGAAAGCAATGAAATTTTACCCAGAAACAGTGCTTCAAGTCTTCCACTGATTCGGATTTACAGAGTATAGAAGACTTCACTATATTCAAAATTTGATCACAAAATTTTTTAATGTCAAAATGTCATTTTTGTTAAATCTTAGTTCAAAAAAAAAGAAGAAGAATATATATTTATAAAAATCGGGAAGAGACAAATCAAGATGGAACCTTTCTTTCCTCCATTCCGTTCTATTCAACTCCACTCAAAGGAATTGATATAATTCATTCGTCCTCCACCTTTCTGCCAAATGATTGACGCACCATCATCCCTCCGATGTCTGAAAATATTCGTCGGCGTCGCTTATAATCCACGCTTTAACGCCTTTTTATCTTCGCAGCCTCGATCCTGTTCGCGTTCCCGGATCAAGCGACGGTGAAAAAGGTGATCAAGGCGCTACCGCGGGTCGGTGTTGGCATCAAGTACGGGATTCCGCAGACAAGGTAAGTCAACCGAAGTCAACAATCGTATATAGCGCATAGACAGAAGGGACGGGAAAGGGAGAGAAGCATCCCTCTATCGTCTTGAAAATCCTTTCCGACCGAAACCCGATGATCTTGAATCATTCTGAAACACGCTTGCCGCATTCCTTTGTTTCTTTGTTTTCTTCGACGAATCTTTGTGTCCAGGAGCGGATACGATGAAATTTTATTTGTGCTTATTTTTATTGATTCGATCAACGATGATGATGACGGATTTACGTCAATTTTTCTGAAATAATAATATGCTATAATGCACGCCTCAAAATTATATATAGATTTATTTTTTAATTTGAATACAGTGTGGAGTTCTATTTTTTGCTAAATTTGTATTGTGTCGGCAGAGAATTTTTTGTCCGGTTTAGCTTAGAATTTTAAACAACGTATTTCCGTAAATCCAACCTTGGATGGAGGCAGTTCTTTCCCAATCATTCAAAAACAAATTGTACCGCGAATAATGACACGGGTGGTAATTACGGAACAAAATCATTATATCTTTTGTATCTAAATACCTCATACAGTAGATGTACTGAAAATGATATATCTAGTAGTTGAAATCATGCGAATGACACATTCGCGGTCATTTCCATCTTCCTTTCACATTCTTGAAACGTGGAAATATTTTTGAATATGCCAAGCAGATGGAAACCACATTCCTTCGCCAAGTGTGCTGTATAGTATGGGATCTAATTGCAAACAAATTAATCTTCATCCAAATGGCTTGAAACATGATTTATTTCCTCCCGCACATCCGATTATAACCGAAATTAATTCAGCGCATCGTAATTACGGAACAAAGTCACCAACTTCTGTCTCTGCATTCGCGGCTGCAAATGAACCACTTTGTCTCCATCATGTTGCCTGTCGAAACAGATTGAAACGCAATTCTTCCCTAGCATGTATGTACCATAGGGCCCACCCCGGCCCAGCATGGCCCCCATCCTGCCGATATGGGCTCAAGGCTGGACCAGAGTGGGCCAGAGTTCATACACGCTAGGGATTGACTTCCGCAAAGCCAATCACCTTGCTAAAAATGTCGGAAAAATTCGGATATGAACGAAACAAAAACCGCCACAAAACGGAAGGAAACACGCATTTGTTCCCATTTTGTGGCGGTTATCATCCCAGTTTTCTTCCCGACTCTTTCCAGCACCCTGAAAAAGAATCAGCAAAGTATGCGGTGTATCTATGTATCAGAACGGTGACATGTTTGAATCGAGATATTAGATATAAACAAAGAGATTTCATAAAAATTTTTAGTCCGGATGAAACCGGACCATGGTTGGTCCACAATGCGAAACAAGTCGTACTTATCCATTTTCTTTCTGGCTAAGATTTTCCTTGTCATACGGAATAAATCGAACAAATTCGCAACATAATCAATTCCGTTTCTTTCCGACATTTGCAGCAGGGCAGCCATGGGAAAAGGAAACGATGGATAATTGTTAGGGGAAGTAAAGAATGATTCAGAGTCTATCTATACCAGTTCCTAGACGGTAAAAAATGAAACTCACTCTCATCCTGAGTATTAGTTTATTTCAAGATGCAGCCGGAACTATCCCTGTTCTAACTGAAAGTGAGCACCAAAAACAAATGCCGGGACAAAGAAAATGACTGAATTTCAGTAGAGTTCTTGAGTAAGCTGTAGTCCACATTCAGTCGGACTTCTTACAGTGTTTCTATTTCTTTGCAGTTTTTACCCTTTAAATTGGTCTCTATTGTTTCCTGTTTCCAGAAAGAATTTATGGTAACATGAATACAGTAATGACAGATGAGACTGTTGACAAGTTACAAACGCAGGAACGACATATTCTTTGAATTTGTATTCTCCTAGCGTGTATGAACTCCGGCCCAATCTGGCCCCACTCTGACCCAGTCTTGAGGACCATATTATCAGGATGAGGTCCACGCTGGGCCGGTGTAGGTGCCATGGTACATACATGCTAGGGTTGAAGAATCATAAATTTACGTGAGTGCATTCTAATATGTCAAATTTTCTTCCCGGCTAACTACACGGAAAAAAGAAAACACTACTGGTTACTGTGAATGACAGCGATCGGTTGAAAAACAAATGAAAACACGCTTGGATAATGAGGATTAGCGCGATCACAGTGATGGGTACTGTAATGAAATGCGTTAACGCTGACTGGACAGTAATGAGGACTGGGAAACGCAGTACTGCATAGGATGAATTTGAGTTTCAATGTATTTTTGTGATTCACAGTAACCATTGCTGTTTTCTTTTTTCCGTGTAGCTTCGTAGCTTCCTCAAGATTTTGGCAGTGCTTAAAACCATAAGATATATATATACATAATGTAAACTATAACGTTGCACTGCCTCAGTGCTACCAAGTAGTACTTCTAGTAAAATCCTACCAAATCGCTCTCATTTCCATACATAAATTAGGTCTTATATGTACAATAAAATACGTTTTTGAATTTATAAGTGGATGGTAGCGACGCTGCTAGAAGCGCAGCCTTGATTTTGTTGGCTGGATCCGTCAGTACTATAGATGAAAAATAATGATAAAAAATCTAATAAAGTATGAAAAACAGAGTTGCTCACACGCCACATATTTTGTAGCGATGTTATCAAGATGTTCTTTGGGCTACCCTGCGGAAAATCCAAGGCAGATCCAGGCGAAAAATAGTTGTCCGGCTTTGAATGAATTTTGTCCTAAGAAATCCGGTCAAAAACTGACGGAATTTCTATCCGGTTTCGTTCGAAATCACCAAACGTGGTACAATAGCCTCTCGTTATAAGCGTAAGCTGTGTCCTTGTTCCACTCAGTACCCAATCTTATGGGAGAAAAAGACGCAGATAGCTTTTAGCGACGCTTATAACGAGAGCCTACTGTATTTCCTTTCAAAAACTAACAGAAAAAATTTTTCCGATATCAATTGAATGAATTACGCAAAGAAACTATAGTGTGCTGGATTCGATATTGCTTGATATTCAAAGCCACATCTGGTCCTAGCAAAAATTTGCATGTCAGGTTGCCCAATGCAACTGCTGCAGACTTGTTGCAGCATTTTCATGTGGTGCTGTTGCAGGCGTAGTGCAGGAGGAGAAAAATAATGTTATTTCGATAGTTGAAAATTAACTATGACAGCTACTCTTCAACTGAGGTGACAAGTGTTATTGCTATAGTGCCTCAAATTTAGCTCTTGCAGCGAAATTTTTTGCTATCCAAATATCAAATACTCGAAGTAGTTACCAGGCGCGGATTAAGCCTGCTGGGGGCTCTGGGGCGAGCAATGAGAAGAAATTTAAAAATTGACTGGCTTATTTTCATTCGACCACAAATAGGGGGCCCTCCATAAGGCGAGGCCTTGGGCCATGGCCCGCAGCACGCCCACGCTAGTCCCAGTTCGCGAACATGGAATGAAAATTTTCCTTCGAGGAAGAATCGTCGAAAATTCAAAAAGTCTGCATTCTCACCCAAATAGAACATATTAGTCAAAAAAACGTCGTTTCTATGTCAATTTAACAAAAAATCCGTCACAAATCAGTTACCGTGAAATTTTACCGGGAAACTTCACATAAATATTCGGGAGTAATTAACACATACATGCGTTAAGAATTTTCCATATTTTACCGGAAATTTACTAGAAAATGATAGTAAAAATCCCATAAAGTTTGAAATTTTCAGTTAAATTTATTAGAAATTGATTTCCTGTCGCATGATCGGAATTTCCCGGTTGCTGCTTATAGGAAAATTCCGATTATTTTGTACAGTGGGACTAAGTTTTGACGCCAAATTTTTTGGACGAGAGAATGCGTCGTAAATTTCAACGACAAATAATATTGCATACAATCATCTCAAGTAACATGTTCGTCACAGTGATGTTGGAGTGACGTAACAGGGACATGGCGAGTCACTGAGATTTCACTACACGCAAAAAAATGAAATAACTGTGGCAGCTACTCACTTTTTTAGCACCTTTCTTTCACAGCCATAGCCAAAATAATAGTAGCTGTAGGTATTCTTTAGCTACCACAGTAGAAATGGTAATGGTAAGCTGCAACTGCACAGGTTTTGTGGTTGATATTTGGATAGCCAAAAAATTTAGCTGTTGAATTTTCGCTGTGGTCACTACATTTCTCCCATAGGTATTTTTTAGCTGTCCAAATAATAGCTAATTATTTCTTTCCGTGTATGACATCGCTGTGACTCAATGTGTTACTTGAGATGTGAGGGAAATGTTAAATTTCATTGCATATTTAGAAATAAATGAACGTTCCATCGAAATTATGTCTTGTTGACATAATTTTCATATTTTTATGTTTTAAATGTAATAATAATTATATAATAATTATTAAATTCAAAGATAAAAATGATATTCAAATGAATTCCCATGAAATCGCGTCATAATTTACTCTCTAAATCTGGAAGAGTGAAAAATCGCACGTTTCACTCCACTAAGTGTCAGAAGTGAGCCTGTCCGCTTCGAGTGGAATTTTTACTCGTTTCGAGTGACCTCTCACTCTTTTAGAGTGAAAAATTCACTCTAGCAACGGAGTGGTTGTGAGTTTCTAACCTCAAACCTTAGGATATCACTCTAAAAGAGTGGAAATTTCACTCGAAAATTCGACTGGCTCACTTCTGGCTGGCTAAAGAGTGAAATCTCACTTCAAAGATTTTGGAGAGTAGTACTTGCAGATGGACCATTTTGACGTTTTTCGATGACTTTTAAATGAGATCAAAATTACTATTTTTTTCACTCATCTGTTCTATCTGAGCGTACACTGAGAGGAAAGTAATGATTTTCGTGAACTGAACGTACATTCTTTATATGAGATACCCTTGTGGAAATAATTCTCTGAAAAACTCTTTAAAAGTCTTCAGAACTCTGAATAAGACTTTCTGGAAGTCTTAATATCCCTAACTATGTCAAAAAAAGCGTTGATAAGTCTTGGTAACTCTGTAAACCTCTTGAAAATTCTTATTCTCCCTAAAATTTCGGGCTTCCCGCAAGAGTTAATAACCCTTACCCTGCAAACCAGGGTTTTTCGTGTCCGAGCGAAAATCGTTTTAATTCGTAACTGTCCAGATTTATCTTGAAAAATGAGTATCCAAAAATTATTGATCGGGTAACATCCCTATTGATATTTCAAATAGAATGTTTGAAAAGGTGTCATACACTTTTTCAGATTTTTTTGAATGGTTTGACAAGGTGAAAAGGACGACAGAACTTTGAAGACCCTGGTTTGCACGATTAGGGTGTTGAAAAACCGTTTGCATCTTAAGGGTTAAGAGTTAATAAGACGTATTCAGAGCTTACAGAAAACAAATAAGATACATCTCTACTTACATGTATAAATTGATGATCTGTACAAATGATTTCGATGTTTTGTTTAGCCTGATTAAGAAATTCCATTGATTCTCATTGAATTTGGACAATGTACTGACCAAATCTCATGAAATTCCATTCCTCAGATCCAATAGATTCTTTTGACCAGGGTAAACTTGAATTTATTTCCAAGTTATACTCTGTTCCAGAAAAATATTCTCAATGAAATATTCCGCTTCATAATAATAATCGAATTTGTTATTTAAGCATTCCTTACAAATTTAACTATTATTACTTTATGAGTCTTTTCAAACCTTTAAAACTCTTATAAAGTCATCTTTCTTGCTTATATTTTTTTCTTCAGTAAAACTCTGAATAAGTCTTATTAACTCTTGATAACTCTTGCGGAAAGTCCGAAATTTCAGGGAAAATGAGAATTTTCAGGAGTTTTACAGAGTTAAAAAGACTTATTAACGCTTTCCTTGACATAGTTAGGGAAATTAAGACTTCCAGAAAGTCTTATTCAGAGTTCTGAAGACTTTTGAAGAGTTTTTCAGAGAATTATTCCCCCAAGGGTACACACTTATTATTTATATTTTTCGAAGGTATTCTTTATATTCCAAAAGATGTTCGCTACGCACGCATTGTATGATGAACGAACTCTGATTTATGAGCAGTGATTAAAAAAATGTAGTATCTCATCGTGTGTACAATATAGAATTCAACCGCTGCATATCGATGTTCATAAAAACAGTTTATTTTATGAAGATCTAAATATTGACTTGTGTTTATGATCAATTCTCTTTGTATGTATTCAACAAAGGGACTGTCACGTTATTCATTATATATAAAATATATATAATAAATATATAATTTGTGCACAATATATACGTTATTATACATATTTTACATATAATGAGTCAATAACATTACAAATCCATGACCATTTTCAGGTACAGTTGTAAACCATCGAATATATGAAATTTATGATGCAAAAAAATTAATCATCTCACGCCCATGTAACGGATATTCGATCAAATGAAAAATGAAAACAAAAGGAACATACACTGTACATTTTCTTCAAAATTGGCTAGTCAAACCCGCCTCATGCACGACGAGATATTTCATTTTGTTTATCAATTCTATAAAACTAAAGAGTGATTCATTATCACAAGCGAGCGAAGTGAGCGCCATTTGAATAACTGATTTATCATTTTAATACACAGAAAAAAAATTTGGCTCACGCAGCAAATCAAGGTATTACATAGAGGATTAATAAATTTTTAGCTTCCGGAGTGGAGCCGCGGAAGACCGCACAGGGAATCTTCGCTGAAGCAACTAATCTATATACAGGATAGCAAATTTTTTCGCTCACCCAACTGAAAACTCACTGTTATAGCTAACTGGATTGCCAAAAGATTGCAACATGATTAAATAAAACAACAAATTTCTGGCTGAACTAGCAAAACTTTCAGTATTGTGTACAGAATAGCAAACAAATTTTGATGAAGGAGGAAACATTTTCTGCTAACACGATTGCTGTGATAGTAAATAGTCCGCTGTCTCGGGGGAAAGTTTTTCCCCCTGTGTAGTATTGAAAATGTAAAACTTGTGCTCGCGGATCCAGGTTTTCACAAAATACTAGATATATATCGAGAATAATCTTCGATCCATCAGCAATGTTATCCGCCCCTGAAAGAGGACTTGATTGTCTCCATTTCGTACCACCGCGAATTTCGTTGATGTAGAGAATCGAGAATCAGTTGTGAAGAATAGCGGAACCCTTCGGTACAGATTATAAGGTTACATATATACATACATTTATACGTATATATTTCTAGCAAGCGGCAAGAACAGAGGCCCTTACGTCTTTCCGCGCATCGGTTCATCCATTAATGTTCTCTGCACTGTACAAAACAGAGAAACAGAACGAAAGAGAGAAAGAAAGAGGAAAAGAGAAAAATGTAGAGGAAAGGAGAAAGAGAGAACTCAACAGAAGAAAGAGAAGCCGACGAGAGGAAACAAGCCGGCCATAAATATAAGAAGACCCAACTCCGACGTATGTCTGATCCAAGGGAGATTCCTGAACGACAAAAAAAATTTGGTCGACGTATAGTCTCGAACGTAGCATCACGTTTCAGAATACATACGCATTTACACGTATAATACCTGGTTGCATCTATTCAAACTGTTGCGGTTTTTTGTTCCGATTATCTGCACTACTTCATTGCAATCATGATCGATAATTGAGATTTAATCTATGGATTGTTGTGGGAACGGAAAGGGTTTCGCAGGATTTTGTGGGTACAGATTTTGCACCCCACAGGAAATTCATAATTTCTTCATGGGAATATATATTGTCTATTCGTAAGAGTATTATAAAGATATGTTCAAATCTATTCTCAAGTAGGCGGTTTGAAAAACTTTCATAGGAGGGCGCACTGTAAAGAGTACGAAATGAAATCCACACCGAAAGTGTTTCCGAGAAGTCCAATCCGGGTTGTGGTGTTGAAACAACTCTATTTGGGGTCAAATTGACACGATTCGGTGTTAGATTCAAAAGCATTTGGGGTTAGACTCCATTTTACACCACTACTTTCGTAACACAGAATATTCATGGAACGTTCAGAGAATGTTTATAACCATATTAAATATTTTATTCACATCCATAGAATGTTCTCCGTATATTGGCGTTACTTGGATAATTTTATTCTATGCATATAAAATTATACAGCTCGTGTATAGTTTCGAGCAAAAACAAACAAAAAGGATGAAAACGCACCGGAAGAAAATAATTCGCTATGGTAGCTAAGAATTAGCTGTGGTAGCTACTTTGTGTATTTAGTTATAACAGCTGAATTTTGAATGCTGAAGCAAATGCTGACTTTTGTTACCACAGGTCAAAAATAGCTCTCTGGTAAAAACAAACGATAGGAACCGATTGACGGAGCGGATAACCCGCATAGCAAGTCAATCTGTTCCTCCCTGCATAAAGAATGTCATTGAACCGATGAATTCTCATTGATTCTGATGCAGAAAACCAATTCAAACCCATTAAAAATTGATTCACAATGGGTTTGAATCCGTTTTCTGTATCGGAATCAATGGGAATCGATCGGTTCAATGAGATTCTTTAAGCAGGGCTATCTGTTTTTGTGCGGTTTCCGTGCCTTTCAGTCGGTTTCTATCAATTGTTTTTCCAGGGCTACCACAACCGAGAAAAGTTATCTAAAAAATTACTACACTTTACAGTAAAGTAGGGACAAGATCCAATTTTAAGGTTATGTATTATGTTTTGTCATTGAAATTACTATACTTTCTATCAATGAATAACAAAATTCTGTCACTCTCCACTAAAGAGTATAGTAATTTTGATGGAAAAATACAATACATAACCCCGCAATGTGATTTTATCCCTACTTTACTTTGAAGTCGAGTAATTTTTTAGGAAACTTTTCTCTGCGTGTAGAGTTTAGGTATGATATCTACGCAAAATTGGGGCCCGTAAATTAATACCCCCCCCCCCCCCCCGGTCCAGGTTTTCTCTCCGTGGCCCTGCATGAAGCATTGTGATCAATGACAAACCTAGGTGATCATGTCATAGGAAAGACATAATGTTTACATTCGCAAGCTGAGCGAAGTTCATGACAGTATGTTTCCAGAATCAAACAAAAAGACATGTTTTAGATATCTAAAAGATATCTCGCAATTTTGAAAGATGTCTTGGAGAAAGGTCTCGAAGATGTCTTTTAGAAATCTAACAGATGTCTTACGCAACTGATTTCGACAAGTTTAAGATCTCACAAAGGTCTTGCGGAAGATATGTTTTAGACGTATTCGATGAATTCTTAAAAATGTCTTGGAAGAATCTTGAATCGTGCATAAAAAAAATTCTCCCCCCTTTTTCTTCTTCTTCCTCCTTTCTTTTTTTTTGATCCCCCTCTCAGTCCTACAACTTCCACTTCATTTCGGATTCTTGGGGCTCCGAGATTCGAACTTGGACATTCCACGGGACATTCTAGCAATTCCCTAGGACATCTGGATGGGCATAGATTAGAGTGTACGTTACAAAACTAGCTAGAAGCCAACCTCACATCTGGGAGAACTAGCTGGGGCCCACCCACCCACACAGCACGCAGTTCTTGAAGATATCTAAAAGAATACTCAATTGAGAGATCTTCAAGAACGTTCTTGAAGAGTTCTTAAAGATATCTTTCAGAAGTGTTGGAAAGACATCTTGTGAAAGATTTCTAAAAGATGTCTCGATTCAAGACATCTCCAAGACGACCATGCGAGATATCTTAAAGATATCTTTGAAAAGCGTTTGAAAGATATTTTCCTGGAAGACTTTAACAAAATATGTTTAAGAAGATAGATTGTCAGCAGGTTTAGGTTATAAATACCTGATCATATGAATTGACATGAATAACACTCGGAATGTGCCTTTAATTATAATCGAATTACACATGTGATAAATCCGGTCACAAATCGAAAGCTTTAAAAATCCATAAACATGCCAAGAGATTTTAAATTGTGCGAAAATTACGATTTTGTAACCTTTTAATACCCGCACTGGAATTAACGAATCTTCAAGACACAAATATTTTACAAATTACTGAACTTTTTACGCTCAATTTTATGTACAGCCTTCAAGTAAATTCACAAAAATTCTCATTCATACTCATTAATAAGTTATTCTTCAATAACGTTGGGATAGAAATAATTTAGGAAGAATCTGTGGTATCCACGACCAACTTATCTGACATTTGTTTATATAATAACAGTTTTTTCGAAAGATCACTTCTACTCTGAAAATGTACACCACTGACACGATTCCACTGTGTTATATTGACAATCATAAGCATCAAAACCGAACTGTCTCTATAGCTCAGGTCACTGAAGCGTAAGTACATTGTAAGATGCGCGAGTTCGATTCCCGCAACCTCAAGGATTGAGATAACGTCAACTTCATAGGAGTGCGAGAGCGACAAAGATAAATATGGGGTGAGGGAGGAGAAGGAAAAAGAAGAGGTGTTAGAATTTTTTTTCGTGAATAAATTCAAGCTTCTTCCAAGACACTTTTATGAATTTTGCAAGACATCTCTAAGAAATCTTGAAGAACTCTTTTAGATTTCTTAATTTCTTCTTAAAGATATCTTGGAGAAGTCTCCGAGACATCTTTTAGAAATCTGTTCATGTTGCATAAGACATCTTTTCGAATACGAAAAGATATCTTTTAGAAAATTCTTCAAGACTTCTTGTACTTTTGAAAGATATCTTTTAGAATTCTAAAAGATATCTTCGTGTCTGTTTGGGAAGTAGCACAAGAACTTCTCAAATATGCTATGGTGGTTCTAGGAATGTGAAGGGGATGTGCGAATGAGCCTATTTTGGATAAATTCGTCAAGATATTCCATGGAGGTGCATAGCACATGATATCGAAACAGTCTCATTTGAAGGTTCTACGCACGTTCGTAGGATTTTCCAAACACGCTCTTAGCATTTCTAACCTCTTCTGCTACTTGGGCATCTAATTCCCAATCATAATTTCTACTAGGGAAGCCAGTCTGCTTCAAGTGGGATTTTCACTCATTTCGAGGGAACTCTCGCCCCTTTAGAGTGAAGAATTTACTCTAAAAGTGGAGCGACTGTGAGTTTTCCACCTCAGACCTTGGATTATCCCTTTGGAGAGTGGAAATTTCACTCGAAATTTCGACAAGCTCTCTTTTAGCTGGCTAAAACGTGAAATCTCACTTCAAAAATTTCAGAGAGTGTCCAAGGTTCTTGATCTATCAAGGGATTCATTTGTTTTGTTACACTGTGAAAAATTTCTATGAGAAAATTCCTTTAAATTTATGTGAAATAATTAACATCCCCAACAAAAATATTTCTCTCCAAAATTCTTCAAAACTCTTCAGATTTTTCTACATAACTGTCAGATTTCGGACGCTTTGAGAAATTTGCAGAATTTCTAACCATAAATATTACTCTACAAATTTCTGCATTACTCTGCAAAATTGTACATAATTCTTCCAATCTTCGTAATATTTTATGAATTTCTCCACAAAATTCGTACAAAACTCGCCAAATCTCCATATTACATTAAATACTTTTCTGCATATTTCTGCATTACTCTACAAATCTCTGTTTTATCTATTCACTTTTGCTTGAGAAAAAAAATTTTTGTTCAGAGTTTATCTCTACAAATGTCCTTCCAGTTCGACTTGAATGACATTACGGAAGAGACACCACATCGAAAGTCCATTTATAGGAACTTTCCTCAGTGAGGATTGAACCCGGGTCCTGCGAGTGAGAAGCAAAGTCCCTATCACATTAGCGGATCTCCGAGATGACTACAGTGATCTTAAAGTGCCACTTATGGGAATCATCGCAATGGAAAATTTGGAAAAATTCGTTTTCGTGAGGTATAGACCAATCAATTTAGAATCTTCTGAAACGAAAAATGAATAGGTCGTGGGAGAGGGGATTTTTTTGACCTCAACTTGTAAATTTTTCCAAGTGCTGAGTCAAATCGATAGAAAATTTTGAAAGTTCGTCCCTGTAAGATATAGACCAATCGATTCAGAATCTTATGAAACGAAAAATGAGTAGATCGTGGGAGAAAGGTTTTTTTTCGACCTTGACTTGTAAATTTTTCCAAGTGCTGGGTCAAATCGATAGAAAATTTGAAAAAATTCGTTCCCGTCAGATATAGACTAATCGATTCAAAATCCTCCGAAAGGAAAAATGAGTGGGTCGTGGGAGGGAGGTTTTTTCGAGGCCTACTAGTGAATTTTACTTAAGTTGTTTCGAGTCGATTGAAAAATTTGAAAAAATTCACTTTATCTCCGCAAATGCGATTTGAGAAAAATGTTTGAATTTGTATAGAAAACTCAACTCTCCGCCACAAGCCGTAATATTCTTGGAATAGACAAATAAAAAGAAAATTCACATTTTTTTCTGCAAATGTAGTTTGCAGAGAAATGTATGAATTCGTGGAGAAAATTCCTTTCCTCATCAAATGTTTCCACCATTTATCGAGTAGAAAAATGTTGAGAAAATTCAACATTTCTCAACAAAACAACTTTGACCAATAAGTTGGAAATGTACAGAGAAACGTTTACCGGCAATAGAAATTTTCAGGAATATGCAGAATTTCACAGAGTTTTGGAAGATGAATCTGTTGAAAAAATTCTTCCTTTCTCTAAGAATTGCGATGATGAAGTTTTGCAGAGAAATTTTTGAAGTTTTGAAGAGAAATATTTTTATTGGGGATATACATGCGTTATGAATTTTGTGCACTTGTTCCGAAATTTCCCGTGGAATGATGGTAAAAATTCCATAAAATTCAGAATTTTCAGTTAAATTTATGGGAAATTTCATACTTATATATCGGACATTGATTTCTCATCCGGTGATTGGAATTTTCCGGTTGCCGTATACAAGAAAATTCCTATTATTTTTCACAGTGTAGGTATCGAGCCAGTGCTTCCCTGCTGCAAATGTCAGATAGAGACGGATTGAAATGGACAAAAACCTGAGTCAAAATCAAACTGTTTTTATCTGTTTCTAAGCGGTGGTGTCCATTTCAATCTGTTTCTATCGGGCATTTCCGACAAGGTTACGTTAGGGATTTGATGACGCTCGTTATGGGTCGTAATGGCATGCCTGAATTATGAATTTTGCGTAGTCCGTAGAATCTTGATGAGCGGCAGTCTTTTGGGAGGATGGTTTTTTTATAGTCCAGGGGAGATTGCTACATTTCATTAGTTGGGTAATTTTTCATTCGTATCGTGCGGTTGGATCTCTTCTCAGTGGACTATAAATGTCTTTTATAGAAGATTCTGGAGTTTTCTCATGTGATACAATGTAAAAAAATCTACGGAAAACTTCTAGTACCGTTCAGAAGCAATTAACCTGGACATTTGTGCAAGAAAACCACGTTCAAATTATCAAAATTTTAGTACACCTATTGGAAAATTCTTGTACTCATACTGGAAAATTGAAGTGAAAAACCAAGAAATTTTCCAGTTCTATGGTACCGAAAAATTCCAGTTTTTTCAACAATGTATATCTCGTTTATCACTGCTGTCGCTTTCCCTTTGTCTTCCCGTGAAACTACTAGGTCGTGGTGTTTGTACAGTGCTGTAAAGATTCAATCTTAGTGATATTTAATGAATTTCACAGTGGTCAAGATTTGTGCGAGGAGTACTCTGATTGTGTCTGCTTTTGATTCAAGGAGTTTGTGGAGCGCGTGGATTCGATCTACACTGTAAAAAATGTGGGGAGTTTTCCTTCACACTGTTGGTGGATTTCGTCCCCTCATCGCGGGGCAATTGTTTTCCATCAAAAATGAGGGATTTCTCCACCACCTAAAGGAATTATTTTGTTGTTTGGGTGTTGAATCCTCCACAAATGAAGGAAAAGTCCACCAAATTATGGTGAAAAATTCTCCATCTGTGGAGGAACTTTGCTGCCACCATTTTTGGGGGAAATGATGGCACAATCATTTCTTACACTGTAGGTGATCTCTTCTGTCGAAATTATCGGTAGTGTAATGCATAGTTCTGCCCTTTGAACGGTGCTTGTATTTTGACGTCAGAGGTAATGAGGAAAGTTTTTACACTTTCAAAATTTGTGTGATTTGGATTGTTGAATTTGATAGGTTTCCACTACATTGTGAATTTTTTGATGTGAGTTAAGGGCTCATGTTGATATTTTTTGTACAAAAAATACGTCGTTTTTGTCAATATTTTATAAAACTCTATAAAAATTATATATATAAACTTTGTGGTTTGAAAACATCGCACATCACTAGTGTACCACATAAAAGTATGATTCCTATATGAAACTTATACATTTTTCATAACCCGAATTTATACTTTATACAACGATTTTGAGTGATTCTTCATGGAAATATCTCTATATAAAGAATTTATAAATGTTTTATAAAAATTCTTTTTACCAGGGAATCCATAAAATTCAGTAAATTATATTGAAGTTTATCGACTAAAATTCCACTGAAACATTGATGTTAAAAAAATAAACGAAATTTAATAAAACAATTGATCAAATCGAGATCCAAGATCTTTGGTTCGTCGACATAATTTGATTTATTTCGTTGAGAATAATTCTCTTCGGATGATATTATCGTACATCTATTCCTCGTGTAACCTTGCCGTTCATCCAGCAACAACAACACTGTGCGTGCGATCTATAGGAATGAAGATACGCTTTGGAAGCGTGTAAGATCACGTAAAAGAGATAATGATCAATTTTTGCGTAATATATAAGCAAATCTAGAGATATAATTTTTGTGGAACATGACATGTACCTTTAGACCATTCGTAAGAAAAATGAAAATTTTGAGAAGAGACGTGTAAGAAACTTGGTGTTTTGTTAGCAAGTTACACGCTCATTTACATTCCGCAATCTAATCGTGAATTCTTCATGAACAGTCTGATACTCTCATATCCATAAATTATTCCTGGGAAACAGATCTTTTGAATAAATCTCGCAATGAATTTAAACCCCACACCAAAAGGAACGTAATTATCTGTTTATTGTTCGGTAAATTTCAAATAATTTCAGTAACTAGCACCCAAATCATGCTTCCACGCATGGAGCGAATTTCTTCTGTTGTAACAGCAAATCAAATCCCGCTGCCGGGGTCAATATTTTTCCTTTCAGTTGTAATACAGTTTCATGTTTTGCTTGATTCAAAAGATTACGAGTTTCTATTCTCTTCCCACCTTGATTTCAAACGACGTTCGGTCGGTCGACGACGAATATCATTCGAGACCAATATTTATACATCCGGTCGTTCACGTACGCCTCCTTCTCTTAACGTCACTCTTGCACATAGAACGCATGGCTCATTGAAATCAAACGCGTATAAATCCTAAATCAGAGATATCCAAGTACATAAAGTCCGCGGCACCAAGATTTATGGCGCGAAAGCAAAATAACCGCGAGCGTCTTGATGGGATACTACCTCTTTTTACGAATTGAGAGAAACTGCCATCGTAATTGCATATCAAAGCTGGTACGAGGGAAGAACTTTCAGAGAGTTGTTTCGTACGGCAATTAAACTGCCGTCCCGTTTTGATGATCTTTATAAGATTTTTAAAAACGCAACGAAGGAAATTTATTTATCAACATCAAAATCCCGCTTTATTGAATTTTATTCATAGGTTCGCAGCAGTTCTCCTGATATATAAATAATAAACTAAAATCCTCTGAGTATTCATGTACGTGGATGAATTATAAGACGATCAAAGTGAACTTTATTACGACCCTACTGAACAAAAACAAAACATCTTCGCGTGGGAATTGAGGATATCCAAATAGCGTGAGATCATAAATTACGCATAGAATTGAATTGAACTGAACACTGCAATTTCTGTTAATTGTGATTCGAAACGATTACATTCGATGATGATTGCCAAGACGGGGTCTCTTGGCGGAGACTTGGCACTTTGCCTTGTACAAATCAAGTTATGCGCCTCTGTACGTCAACGACGAGGACAAATTTCTGCGAAGCGATGTATCTTTTTGTAATCATTTCCATAGAATAATTTACATGGATGATGAGTTAAATACTCCTTGCAACATGTTTTAACATCAATCGTCGTTTTCTTTTACAGGAGAGCGTCAATGATGTCACCTAGACAACTGATGAGAAGTTCCAACATGACACAGAAATGGCAACGTCGAGAGATATCCAACTTTGAATATTTAATGTTCTTGAACACGATTGCCGGTATGTATTAATACAAATCTTCATTCAGATTTTATTATAAATCAACAGCAAGTAGAGTAGGAAGTACACCAGCGCGTTAACTATACTCCTTTTTGATTTTGAGAGATTTTATAATTATGAATCCATTCTCAATGATTGTTGTTGTTGAATCGAAATGAAAACTCTGACGAACGAAAATTTCGTAGATACATAAAATTCTCCACGAAGTTATTAAGAGAGAAAAATGTGAAGGGAAAGAAAAAAGATAGAATGAAAGACACGGGGCTTTTTATGGCTGCACACGGGCGGATGGAGTCTGTCGTTGCGTATTACGGATGTTCTCAATCAGCCCTATGTTCCGTGTAGAGTCCCCTTATACGAGTAATCCCTACCTCATGGGGCAGCGGTAATCCTCTCCCGAGGGACTCTCATCGTACTCCCGTGTCTCTCTTGTGTTTCATCCTGAGGGCAAAGTAGCGGAGTGAGAGAGTCTTTCAGTTTTGTTTCACTGCGGTTCGATATCGAATCTGCTGTATTCTTTGTCTTCTCTTTCTCTTTCTCTCTCTCTTTGGCAACGTGCGAACGAAATCGTGAAATTTGAGATATTTACTATGACGAGACGAAAATGACTTGTCGACTATCCCTTCATTTGGAAGGAACAATAACTCAAATATCAAACCAAAAATCTCGTCGGTAAATGATCAAGGGTAAAAAAAAAAAGAATCGAATGAATTGTGTACCCTAACACGAAAGATTTTGTTAAAAATACTTCGAAATACGATGAGTTTTGGAATAAATTTCCCCCGATCGTACCGCTATATACCGGAAATTAATTATTGGTCTTTAACGGACAAACGTTTATCCATATGTTATTAATTTATATGAAGTGAAATGATCGTTTGTATATATAATGATAGGATATTAAACTTGCATACCAACTGTTGAGTTTACATTCAAGGTAATTATTGAAAAGTTTGTGTACTTTGCTAGCAATTATCACCAGACGCAACAGAGTAAAATGCTAAGAATCGTTTAACGAACATTCTAAACGTCTAAGAAACTTTGAATAAAAACCTTCCAATCTCCCATGGCGCGTCGCCAGTCAAGAAAATCTGACTAGAATAAAAATATTCCATCCGTCAAAATAAATCATAAACAAACGCTGCATCGATATAACAAAGAAGTGTGAATGCAACGAGATCAAGAAGGGAATTCTCATGAAGGATCATCGGTAAAACCAATAAGCGTGGTGAAAGATCATCCTAGAACCGGTTCTTTTTCAAATATAGTCAAACGTATATCCGGTATATCGTATCTGCCACGCGGCAGAATGCACCTCGATATAGTGGCGTGCAGCAGACACGATTTCCCCCTTCCCTTTCCCTCCCGCCGTTCCTTTTCTTTTCCTCCTAGCTATTTATTTGCGCAATTAATACATAACGATCGTAAATACTGCGCGAGAGCGACCACCCTCGGGCACACAGCGGCATGATTCTCCAAACCAACCGACCCATAAGAATAATTACAGGATCGTGCTCGTCGCGATCATTAACATTTCTCGTCTCCAACGCTGGGATGATGGTTTGCGAGAATTGTTCCGCCTCAACAATATCATAAATAAAAGGTGAATATCGTTTAGAATTTGTTGGAACACTTGCGATATCCGAGATAGTTAGCTGATATAAACCGAACGTGAATTTATCACAGCTCAACAAACTCATTTATAAATGAAGAAATGATTGATCGGTAGAAGTGGATGTGGAATTGTATCGGGGATGAGAAAGTCGAGGATAAAGGATGGGACAACGGGTACGCTTCGTTTCGTCATGAAAAAATTTATTACATTCAAAGGATTTCAAGTTAATCTTGATTTTCATTCTATATCACATGCTCCAATTGGATGATATAAAATGGGAGAATTCGGGATGAAGGTTGATCTTTTTGATACCGTACTACAAGTTCCTGTTGCTAGAGTTTCCAGTACTGGCAAATCCAAAGCTACTAAAATTAAGAAACCTGGCAAAAAGTCGGCATTTTACATAACGGCTAGTGTAACATTCACAACTATGTCAGTACTGTTTGTTTATGTGGCATTTCAACCTTGTCCAAATGATATTGATCCTACTAATGGTAATACTGATCTAAGACTGTCCATTCCCTTAAAATAGTACTGCTTGAAATCCGTCGAACAGGGCATGCCAGTTGGCCAATGTTAATGGCCCTGAATATAGACACAATTGTTTCCATCGAAGTCTAGCACATACCACCTCCCCATTACCAGGCCATTTGTCAACTCCGACGATTTCCGCATGGGCCTTAGGCGTTAGAATCGAGGCTCGTTGATTGCTGGGACAATGTTATTATTCCAGGTCTTGAGCACACTTGGGAAGACTTTCACAATAATTTTTATTGAGAAGTGCGATAAAACGTCAATAAAAAATTAGTAGAAATCGTGGAAAAAGGTGTGTTATAAGATTATTCAAAATTTCCACACAAACATCTGTAAGAACATCATTGAATTTTGATATCTTTAGAAAGACATCTTTTAGATACATCGAAAAGATGTCTCTTAGATATCTAAGCGATATTACAAAAGAGATATTTCCAAGAAATGTCAGAAACACGTCTTTAAGGTATTTCTGAAAGACATCTTTTAGATGTCGAATCGGCATGAATATCTGTTACACATCTTCAAAATTGTCTCAGTAAGAAGGGCAAGGGTCACGCCATGTTCCTTTTTCAGAACTCATTAGTAATCCTTTGGTGCTGTCTGGGATGTCTTAATGATTTCAAAAAGACGTACTAAATACATCTAAAACATATTTTAACCGCATCTTCAAAACATCCAATACCTACCAAACAGCACAAATTTTTGATTGTCTCAAAGATATCCACTAGATGTCTTAAGGAGGTGTCTTATGCAACCATTTTCATTGTCTTTAAGATCTCTTCGGTTGAGAAATCTAGAAGATGTCCTCAGGTCTCTTTTAGACGTCTTTTGGATGACTTACTGAAGATATCTTAAAGACAGTGAAAACTGTTGCATAAGACATCTTCAAGATAACCAATGGAAATCTTTTAGACAATGATAAATTTCTGCTTGCCTGCGGTATCTTAAGGGGATCCCAGCGATTCCCGCAGATGCAACCCGCCATACAAGCGTACCGACTGAGTAAACATTTTTCTCGGCAAGAATTTTCTGTCTGAACTGAATTCATGAAGAAATATGAAATTTTCAGGAATCAATCTTCAATCCTTTATCTATTGCTGTACATCGCCCGAATCTTGAATTTCGAAGAAACATTTTTTTCTCAGTCGGTAATACCAACTTTTTTTTCAAAATTCAAGATTCGGGCGATGTACAGAAATAGACAAAGGATTGAAGATTGATTCCTGAAAATTTCATATTTCTTCATGAATTCAGTTCAGAGTATTCTTGCCGAGAAAATGTTTACTCAGTCGGTAATCTTGTATGGCGGGTTGCATCAGCGGAGATTGCTGGTATCCCCTTAAAAGAATGAAAAACATATCTTGAGGTATTTAAAAGATGTCTTCCACATATCTAAAACATATCTTTTGCAAGACCTTTTTGAGATATGTAAAACTTGTTCGAATTGGTTGCATGAGACAATTTTCAAATGCCGAAGACATTTTCCATGATTTTGAGACATCTTTTACAAACTAATAGATATTTTTTTGTTTGTTGGGAAATGAACAAGCTGTACTATGGTACACCATGGTAAACCAGATAAAACTAGGCATACTTGAAGAGTATTGGTACCGCAATTCGCTTTCCGTCACTTTTTCCGTCCATGGGACGCCAGCCTAAGAGAATATTTTACAAAACTGTTGCTCCGTAGAACATATTTTTCTCACCGAAAATTTCTCTAAATTTCTTGAAAAACTTTGAAACATTGTGAGGAACGCCGACAAGCTGTTTCCTGAAAATTTCAGAAATTTCCAGAGGTTTTCGGAGAAATTATTTCCACCAAAACGATGATTCTCCGAACTGTATTTACAGATACATTTTGAGCTTTAAGAATTCAATGTTCTCGTGAAAATCGATTACTTATAAACTCTCTAAATGAGGGAAACGATAGAAACCAATTGAATGGATCTGAAAATTAAAACTGAAAATTGTTTTCCTATGGTTTCCTTTCACCAGGAATGAAGTTGAAAAGAGTGAAGTTCAACAAGTCATTCATGAAGATTGAAAATAGGTATCCATCGAAGACATTTGATAATGTTGCATAAGACAATTGACTTGTATATATTTCACACTATTTCTGAGTTGAATTTGTGAATAAAAAATTAAAAGAAAGGTTTCCACTTCGCTTCAAGGAATACATAGAAATTTTTGATGATTAACCAATCACGTTCCCTCCATGAATTTCATTTTTTTATTATTATTACTGTTTTTTTTTTTAATGAATTCCATTTGATATAATTTCAATATTTGATGAATTTCGTTTCTCTAAAAAAAAAAACCATTGAAAGTTAACGACGAATCGTGGATTATCTCAATTATCTTGGATTGTTCAAGATTTCATTCAAAGATTTGTTGAAGTTTATTGAAATCGTTTTTGAATGGATTTTGTTATGTTTTGGGACAACAATTCATAGAACATCAAAAAGATTCACTGAATCTCAATATTATTCGTCATAAATACCTAACAAACATTAACAAAAGTTGCGATGAATTATGGGTACACTGTGAAAAAATCCCTTCTGAAAATTCCGAAAATGAGCCTGTCATGTTTTACAGCCACTTTCTCTTGAATTTTCATATGCATTTTATTCAAATTGGAAAAACTCCAACTAAATTTCAGCAGGTGTACTGAAAATTCAATCAAGTTTCTTAAAATTTAGCAAATTTTTTCTGATAATTCAAAGGGAAGTGACTGTAAAAAATTACACTGACAGAAAAACGACCTTGTTGAAATATTCGTGGCCGCAATGACTTGAAATCTGGTTCGATTCACCAGGAAATGTGATTGTGATGTCCAAAAAAAGTGGTCGAAGCCAAAATTCACTACATATTCTGGTTATCACACCAAGAAAAGAATCTGGTTTTTCTAACCTAAGAAATGTAGTTCATTTTTGCTTCGACCACTGTTTCTGAACATCACAATCAGATTTCCTGGTTGAATCGAACCAGATTCCAAGTTATTCCGACCACGAATATTTTAACAAGGTCGTTTTTCTGTCAGTGTAATAAATGATTCAAATTTCAACGACATCTCATGAAATTTAATGTGCGTATATGAAACAGTTCTTTCATCAAACTCCTCCTGAATAGAAATAATTTGTGATATTTCTTAGGTTTTGTTAGGGTATAGTCAGGACCTAGTAAGTCTCGTCAAAGCCTGACGAGAGCCACGGATCGTCGCAAATCATTTCTCCCCGGGTATCTATATAAATAAGATCCAAAAGTTTATACAGTTTGATACGTATGTGTGTAAAGCAGAATCCCTAGTAGAAATTTGATCAGGCATTCCCTATTTTCAATGAGGTCCTGATCAGGTTAAAATCCGGAAATCGTGAACAAGGAAAATCTTATGAGACCCTTACAAGGGCCTTACCCAATTTCCCTAAAAGGATTCAAATAGGGTTGTAACGCAAGGGTACAATAGGTTTCGGATAAGATTTCCATAAAATCGAGCAAAAAAGGGAAAACCGTAACGAAATCTGATGAGGACCCGATAGGAAATCAGGCATGCCTCATCAGACCCTCGTATTTTCCCGTCCAAAATTTCTACTAGGGATCGGTTAGAATTTTACAACAGGAATCCAAATGACAGTAAAATTCTTCTACCAAAAGTGAAGATAAGATTAAAATATATCCCTATCCAAACAACTGAATTATATGTACAAATTCTTCATAAAATCTCACTCCGAATTCTATATCCTAAAGTTTCCTCAAATCCTGACTTTAACTTCACGGATGAAATATAACGTAAGACTCGGAACCTTTTTCTTCGCCTTGTTTCTCGTGACGAGTGGTACCTATTATAAAATCGTCTTCTCGAACGTGAAACGTAAAGAAAAAAATGTATAAAAAAAAAACCTCGGGAAAAGACGATACAAGAACAAAATTTGAATACAGCAGGAAACTGCAGCGAAGGGGCAAGAAGAAAACGATGTAGAAGTAGGTGGCTGCATATGTCGTGAACATACCGCTGTCCCGATGCATCCAGAAAACGTTCACTCATGGCGACGCTATCATTAATAATCACTTTGATGCATAACACGGCTACGCTATTATTTACGTTCCCTGTCGTCGTCGTCGTCTTCGTCGTCGTTGTCGACGATGCTCTGCAGTATCATACAATTTACGGTGCATTGTGGCCACATTTTGCGGGTTTCTCTATTCCTTTTCTCCTTTTTATATTCTATATCAACGAAATTTCTAATTCCGCTTCTTCGGATTACTTGGTTTGCTTTTTCAATTCAAAGGGAACAACGATCTCTCTTACATCCTCTTCGTCATATTATTATCAAGATCAACATTTTGATATTAGGTTTTCAATCATTCCGATCTTGACATGTACATGTCTCAATTGCAGATGCTACAATTTTTTAAATCGTTCTATCTCTGTTAGTCACGAAATTGCTATTGCATTCTTTATGTAAGAAAAAAAAAAAGAACAAAAACATCCCCGGATTTCTGCTTTTTCTGACGATCTCTAATTTTGCCTGATGAAAAATATAACCACGTGCCACGGTTGGAATGAGCGTTAATTGATGAACTCACTGACATGCTTTAATTGGCGACAGAGAATAAGATTACCCTAAATCTCATGTGGCACGCGTGACTCAAAGGATTTGCATCTCACTCATCCACTGTCACAGGGATTCATATGATTTTGATGAACCCTCCGAACAATCGTAACACTTCAATTTTCCTCGATGCATTGTTCCTGATCTATTCCCACTCTTCTCTGTAAATATCTCATTCGCGATCGCTATACAATTGTAAAAATGTATTCCAAGAAGTACGCATCACGGTCCCTCATCAGCATGTTGCACTTAAAGACTCGATGGAAGAAAGAGACATAGTACTTTCCGTCAATTTCGTCGAAAGAAGGGAGCAAGGAGCAGAGAACAATCTGCGCGATGAAAAATGTGACCACGTGTCGAGTGACGCGCTTTAATTAGCGATAGGGAATGAGATTAGACAAAGTCCCAAAAATCTTCTCTTATTCGCTCGTTCAGACCTATGAAATCCCATTTCAAGATGCATTAGTGACGGCAAGCCAGAGAAGATGGAAAGAGAAATAGAAAGTGGTCTAGAGTAAGATCTCTTCCAGAGTGTGTGACAATTTCAAGAGCGATTAGCCGTCGTGCTCTGAGTTATGCACTTACTAAACGGACTGCCGCGCCCCATTGAACGCTATGAACGGTTTTCTTATAAAAATAGAATTCTGCCTCGTGTAAATCCTCGTATGCGTTCTCCTCGTCTTTGTCGTTGTCGTCGTCGTAGTCGTAGTCGTCGTCACTTTCATCGTCCATCACGAGTAGAGAATTGTGAGGGAGTGTTGAAGCAAAAGAAGAAACGATTGGACCCTACGCCATTCGCTGGTAAATGAAGCAAAAAAAAAAGAACAGGAAAAAGGAACATAAAGACAAGCTGGAGAAAAAATAGGGTCATGATTATACGTATTAAAAACGACACGATGACATGGTTCGTCTATTTCTGAATACCTATATTTCATAAAATCTACCCGTGAAAGATTTCTGAATGAAATTTCATATCAATTGCTCTAAACGTGATTATTGAAAATACTCACAAAATGTGTACATTTGTTCCAGGTCGCACGTACAACGATTTGAATCAGTATCCTGTATTCCCATGGGTAATCACCAACTACGAATCGAAAGAACTCGATTTGAGCCTTCCGAGCAATTATCGTGACCTGTCAAAGGTAACCCATTAACATTCTATGAATAAATGCAAAAATATCAAAATCTTATGTTACCATTTATTTTATCACACAGCCCATCGGTGCGCTCAATCCCAGCAGAAGAGCGTATTTCGAAGAACGTTTCCAGAGTTGGGAACACGACAGTATACCACCTTTTCATTACGGCACACATTACTCCACAGCGGCGTTCGTTTTGAATTGGATGATCCGTGTGGTAGGTATTGTTTTATCAAACCTGAACCGTAAACTTCGATTCGCTTCATTATTCTTTTCATTAACGCGTGCTCGCAACTGTGTACTGTGTCGTGAGAAGGATTTTGGGTGGCCTTTCATCACCGGTATTCGTCAGCTTGTCAGTAGAAACGGATGACAGATTGACGACCAAAGACATCTTTGTGAGAGTGAATGAGAGTGAAAAGAAACTCCGGTGGGATAAGGTCCCTGCTATAAAATGTGTCTTTTTAAGTGGCTGTTTAGAAGCGCCGCCTTTTCTACGCCTCGTCTTCCGCCCTGTTTAAATGCCCCAGTCATTGACACCACTTTAATTTTATGCGGCTACTTTCACTAAAATACGAGTTTACGTTCCACTTTATAGAACTTTATAATCAACGTTTTGACTCGAGGATCTTTATTCTCAAGAACATAATGAAAGAATTTCAATAAATATTAACATTTGTGATTTGATTCACAGGAACCAATGACCACTATGTTCTTGGCTCTGCAAGGTGGAAAATTTGATCATCCGAACAGACTCTTCTCTTCTATCGCTCTTTCGTGGAAAAACTGTCAACGTGATACATCGGATGTTAAGGTTCGTTTGTATAAAATGTTGTATCCTTTATCAACGCTTGAGATGGAAGTACGAGTACTGAATTGTTTATCTTTCATCAGGAACTCATCCCAGAATTCTTCTTCCTTCCGGAAATGCTGGTCAATAGTAATCGATATCGTTTAGGTAAACAAGAGGATGGAAGTTCGGTAGGAGATGTAGAATTGCCACCTTGGGCAACATCCCCAGAAGAATTCATTAGAATCAATCGAATGGTCAGTACCGTTCTTCTTTTTTTTTTTCAATTGAATTTAATTACAGCGATATAAAAAATTAATGAAGGAAATTTGTACTTTATGATTACAGGCGCTCGAATCTGAATTCGTATCCTGCCAATTACATCAATGGATTGATTTGATATTCGGTTACAAACAAAAAGGTTGAAAATTTGAAAATATATATAAAAATAATTGAGATGTATATAATCGAAATGAAACAAATAAGTGAGTTAAATACCTGAGAGGATGCATACTGAAAATTGTGCACAATTTCACTCATTCATACGCACGAGTCGTGCAGAAGCGAATCGAGCGAAACGGTTGTTAGGACAAATGTAGTCGAGCTAAATTAAATTTCGACCGATGTTAATTGTCGGTGGCGCCTCTATATCCGGCGCTTCCCCGAAAGATTCACTTCCATGACGGGAGTGAAAATGATTCCGGCGTTTGGAAGAGGTAGAGGGATAGGGCGTTCTTCGTATACGCTTTCGCACTGAACGTATGGAATGAATTAGTTTTTAGTTAGCTTCCTCTCTTCGCTCGCGTCCCACCCAATTAGGCACGTGTGTATCGAATGCGACAATGCGTCCCACCCGTAATATGTAACACGTTGTTGACGCTCGGAACGAGAATGAAACCCCAAAGTACACGAAAATAACGACCACGAGTCTTTATACAAGGAAACTCACATTTTCTAAATGTATCGGTTTTCATAGAAACCAGGCTCCGAGGCAAAGGAGAGAAACAGGATGCGTTTCATTTCGTTTATACAACATTGTTTTTGTCATTATTAGAGAATGAAATTTAACGTGTTTTTTCATTCATCGTTGTTCAGGTCCAGAAGCTGTGAGAGCTACCAATGTATTTTACTATTTGACGTATGAAGGTAGCGTAGACTTGGATGCGGTAACAGATCCGGTTATGAGGGAAGCGATCGAAAATCAAATAAGAAATTTCGGCCAAACGCCATCCCAGCTTCTCATGGAACCGCATCCGCCAAGGAGTTCGGCAATGCACTTGGTAAGTATATTTATACAATTCTCCCATCGATACAAAAAAAAGCATTGGATGATCCCATTCATTCCAATTAAACGTACAAAATAAAATTCCAATTGAAACCGATTAATACCCATGAAGTTTGAATTGGAATTCCTGCACGTTTTATAGAAAATAATCAGAATCTCTGGTGGAAATCAAGTGTGAACGATGCAACGAACTGTTACGAAAATTGAATTTTGCCCTTTTTGGAATGCAAAATTACACTCCCTTACGCAAACGTACATCATATTTTCACCAGGGATCAGATAGGATTTTTAATCTGGAGTCCTTATGAAATTTCTCACACAAATAGTCTCAAAAAAGTATGCATAAAAGGATTTTGGCCATGCATGCTGATTTCGCATTTTATGCAGCCAATTCATCAGGGGGGTCCAACTTCATCAGAAATATTCAGTCACAATTTAGTTGAATTGAGAATGTCTTTGGTGCGAGGGTGTAATGATCGCAACAAACTCGGCAAATGAAAATTATCATCGTACAAGGATGGATTTTTATGCGGGATGATCAACCACCCAATAAAAATCCATCATTGTACGATGATGATTTTCATTTACCGAGTTTGGTGCGATCATTGTGCCCTCGCACTAAAGACATTCTCAATTAAACTGAATTGTGACTGAATATTTCTGAAGAAATTGAATCCCTCTGCAATTCATTGAACGTTAATTTTGAACGGACTATTTTCAATAGAATATTTTTGGATATGGATTGACATAATTTCACAAGTTTGAACAAGAAAATCATTATCAACGTACGTGCATTTGTGTATGCACATTATTTTTTACATGGAAGTTGTACATCCCTGTTGAAATCAATAGTGAATCTCATATAACACGCTGCCGTGAACCTTCAATATGATATTCTTTATTCTCAACGTGAGTTACTGAAACCCATGATTATATCTCAATGAAAATTGAATGGATGTTCTTGCTTAAAAGACTATCACGTATAATTATGTTCATCAACTTTAGTTCAGGAGAAAATAATGCACATTGTGCTGTCAATACAGGAAAATGTGGACACACCCCAACAGCAAAGTGCTAAACAATTGTTGAAAACACTGAAAACCAGTTTGCCCGTACAGCACCGGACATTTCTACGTTGCCTCCACGTGGAATCTTCGTTCATCCACGTTCTATCCACGTCCACCATGTATCCACGGAGATGCGACGTAGAAATCGGTGGATGGGCTGTTAGGGTGCAGCAATTTGCCGAAACATTGCGTCGCCAGATGCGCGACAATATGCCATGAAGTTGAAACTTCAACTCAAGTTGTTTGTGTTGCTGAAAATTCCCATTAAGGGAGAATATACCTCTCGCTGTTTGAAGAGTCACATTGAACAAATTGATTCTCATTGATTCCGATGCAGAAAACCGATTCGAACCCATTGAAAATTGATTCTCAATGGGAATCAATCGGTCCAGGGTTGTGAGAGCAAAATCAAGGGTTATTTTTGACAATTTATTTACGAGAGACAAAGCGATGTGTTTTAAATTTGGTTTCTTATACATTTTAATACAAGTCTTTAGGTACACACAAAAATTTTATTTGAATTATTTCAACATAAAATGGCGGTGCAGTGGCTGGAAGAGAACTCCTTTCTTTTATTAGTCCTCCACGGGCGTATTCGCACACGAAAAAAAAGGAATAGTTGCAGCGACTACTTGGTAGTCAGGACAAATAACACGTCAGCTGCCTCAACTAACTCGGAATACCTCAGATATTCACGTTAGTTAGTGCAACTATCGAGTTAGTCGAGGCAGCCAACGTGTTAATTGTTCTAACTACTAAGTAGCTGCAGCAACTACTTAATGAGATGGTGGAGAATCGACTATTTAAGTAGTTGCTACAACTTTTTCTTTTTTTCCATGCACAGGTCACAATGTCCAACCTAGGACAAAACAAAACATATATTTGGAAATTAGATATAAAAAAAAAACAAGAAAACTACGTATTCTTCAAAAATATTCATTTTTGAAAACATGGCGTTAATATCGAGAAAAAATAGATTTTTTATCGAAAAAAATCGGTCATTTTTCAATCACAAAATCGTTAAATTTCACCTTATCGAAAAAATTCCAAGTGCTTTTCTAGAAAATGTAATGTAATTCTTCTTCGTTTATCTTTTCTTACTCCTGGTGAAAAAAAAACCCGGATAGAGAAGCCGGATACTTCATGCGGTTGTATCCGGGTTTTGGGATTGGATCCCATATAAAAATTTTCAGATTTCGCCAATGCTGGCGGTGGAATATAGCTGGGCGCGAAGCTGGCAGTCAAACCTGGGCAATTTATGCAGAGGCAAGGGTGGCTGACAATCGTCCAAATATTGTACCAATATGGGCGGTAAATAAATCAACTCCGTTAATTCATCATCGATCATACGGCTGCGCCATACTCGGCCCATCCTTCAACCAACATTACCTGAAGGAAAAAAATTATTTCACCCGAGGGTTTGTTGTGCATGGCTGGACATTGTCCCAAGCATAACCCTGGATAGCAGTAGATTCTCATGCTATGCCAAGAATACACCGTAAAAACTGTGCGGAATTTTTCTTCATACTGTTGATGGATTTCGTCCCCTCATTGCGAGGGAATTGTTTTTCCACCACTTTGATGAATTATTTTGTTTTTTAAGTATTGAATCATCTGCAAATAGAGGGGAAATCCACCAAGTTACGGTGCAAAATTCCCCATCTATGAAGGAACTTCGCTGCCACCATTTTTCGGGGGAATATTCCACAGCCATTTTTTACAGTGTAGGTGATAGCTTGGCTCAGTATGGGCAATAGTTTTTCCCAACTTAGACGAGAACTTCCCGAGTCGAACAGTGATTCCTGATCTTTCATATGTGAGGGGAAAGGAGGAATCATTTTTCGACTCGGGTTGACTCAACTGGAGCGGTAGCTTGGTTCCTAGAGCGCAACTCCCTTTTCTAAGGGTAAAATGCAATAACTCTCACCAGTGGGCTGCTTGTTTCTTGCGAGGGACAAACTAAGCATTCGATGAATACATAAATCCCCTCGGAAGACTCCATGATGGAAAGAATTCTTTCTGGACGCGCCTACTTCAACACCAGGATCATCGGATTTGTGGCATTCATGAGTTTAAACCCATTAGAAATATTCTATGTCGGACTTTTCGAAATTTCCCGGAATGTATTTCATATAAAAATTATAGAATGGATGTTTCATTTTGTTTAGTTTAGCTAAAATCAAACATAAAAATGACCATTGGCATTAAATGGGCGCGACACTGGCGCAAGATTAACCCTCAGTCACCCCACGGGGGTCTAAAGGGAACAAGGGATTTTCGAAAATCTGATCTTCTGTTCATAGGGATGAAGGGGTACGATTTGAAACCAGAACAAGGATCGAGTTGATTGCAAACCACAACGAAAGGTTTAAGAAAAAATGCGAAAATACGTGGGGTAACTGAGGGTTAAGACAACGTTGCCTCATCTTCAGCGAACAATTTTTTATGGTTTGCCATTAATTATAGAAACTATTGGCATGAGGTTTGAATGATGTTATCATTTCAGAGTTGCGCCATGCCTGATAACCTAAGCTCGGCCCATCTTGACGAGCCTTACGGCAGCCTAACGCCCATAGTCAATTTTCACGTGGGATATTGCTTGGGAATTTGTGTTAAAATCCAAACAAGGAACCAAACGAGTTCTGTACTCGAATCTCATGCGGAATTCCAAACAATACCTCCAGTACCAAAATCCGGAAAGAACCGAATAAAGCATTACAGCAAACCCCGTATTCGCGCCAGGATACACCCAAATAAATCTATCCGGATTTTTTTTACCAGGGATCTGTCCTGACCCTGAGAATCGGTTTTTATCATTTTCTTCGCCCATGTGTATTCTCTTCAAACTAATTAAAATTTATGTTCAGCTACACAAGAAAATATATTTCTTCGACGGAAGTAAATATTTTGTTCATGGAAAAGAATTTATTATTTGGTCCATCATTCAAATAACAAACTTATTTATATCAAAACAATATTCATTTATTGTTAGAGAAATACTTATTCAGACCTATCAAAATATCAATTTTATAGATTCAAAGGAATACTTTTTTCTGTCCAGGATTGGTATCATTGTTCTGGATATCGTCTCGTTCAGAAGATGCATATTCTATGTATAAAACAGGCATAATTTCCCCTCATGAAGGATACAATTTTTTTTATAGAACAAAGTAAAAAGTTCGAGTCAAAATTTCATTAAACACAAACTAAGGTTTACATAAATAAAATGAAAAGCTATCGAATTTAGATATTCAACTGAATTTAAGAGAGCCATTTTGTCCTTTTTCGATGCCTTCTTTTCTCCTGAGCTCAAAATGTAAAAAGAACGTGTTCTTGAATCTTTAAAAGAGTTTGTTAACGGTTTTCCAGTCACCAATGATGTTCTCGAGTATTCCGGACGATGTATGCATGACCATTAAATTCCCATCAAACTCATCAATCTGTCACATTTCGGCCAACACTTACCCACAACTACCACTTCCATCGGTCGTGACGGTGACTACCGGACAACAGTTTGCTGTTAATCGTTGGAATACGAACTATGCAGGTACAATAAATAACAATATTTTTATCTAAATTGCTTCGATTAAAAAACATTCGATGATACTCTTAATGCAAATAATCATCTTTTTTTCTCTCTTCAATAGTTTAATATATCATGATTATTTGCCAATAATTCATTGTTTAGTACCGTTTTTATTTTAATTCTCTCAAGTGATAATGAGATAGTAATATTTAATTATTCCACCAAGTCTCGATTTGAATTTCCATAAACAACCATGAAATACATGAGATACAAATGAGATGTACGCAAATTTGATACACAAAATCAATTTAAATAATCATGTAATCCACCTGAACGTTTCAAATATTCTATTGATGTTTATAGTATTGAAAGGATGAAATAGAATACCTTACCTTGGATAAAAATGAACTACTAACGTCACTCGTGTGTAATTATTCTCAAAATAATATATCATTTGTGTATAAGCTGAATTTAATTATATATAGATTATATATTATTTAGAAAAATTGTCTACATATTCGTTTCAAAGGGCCATTCTGAACCATCAGCGGCCCAGTAACGATTGTTTGTAGGTCAGACATACAAAACTGTTCCATTAAAAAGAAACTTTTTGATTTTCATGCTTTACAGCATCTGTGCAATCACCCAGTTATGCTGATACTCCCCAAGCACAAGCTATTAATCAACCTCTATCCATGGATCCCGTTCTATGTGAGTACACAACCAAATACAAACAAAATATTAAAGAAAATTCAATTCAAATATTATTAAAATCGATTACTCTTTATTGTAAATGAATCAACAAATCTAAATTTGAAATTAGGAAGAATCAATAGAAACGATAGGAATTGACAAATGGCCCTTGCCTGGCCCGACCTTGGCCCAATTTTGACTTATATAGGGCCAGAACCAATCACAAAAAATGATCCAAGCTTGGTAAAAGCTTGGGATGATAACCTCGTGCCAGGCTTGGTACCCAATATTGTGCCAAAAAATAATACTAAGTATAGCCCAAGGTATGATACATGTATTATGAGTTTTCTGGAGCTTGACTTATATGACCAAACCGGACCTGGCCCTAGTTGTGTATATTAACTTTTGACAAGCTTGAACCTGATTCTTCATACTTCTCAGAGGAAAAAAATACATGATTCTTCATGACATTCTATTTGTGACATGAAGAATCATTATTCATTTCAACAATAATTAATATTTGTACAACTCTGAGATAATTACAAGCATGAAGATGCGGTATAGGTTTTCAAATAACCAATGGTTCTCAATTGGCCCAATATTGGTTGACGATGCTTGGCAGCTTAACGTTTCTTCAAGCTTCAGCCACTTGTTGTATTGGCATTTCTTATGAAACATGGTATTCGTTTGCAAAAAAACGAATGATTTTATATTGGGTGGATATCGGTTCGCCATGCTTGGCATCTCCACATTTTGCCAAGCTCACACCAGTTGTCATATTGGCATTCCCTACGAAACCCGGTGTGCGTTCTGAAATAACCAACGGTTGTATATTGAACCAATATTGGTTCGCAATGCTTGGCAGCCGAATATTTTGCCAAGCGTGGGTCAATAACTTGTCAATATTGGCATTTCTTAACTGGGAATCAAAGAGAAATTTGATAATAATATTTGTTGAACAGGAGACTGTAAGTTGATTTACCTTGAATTTCGTTTCTACATTGTTTTTCATCACATAAAAATTTAATATAACAAGTGTTTCAAAAACAACAAGAAATTAATAATAATAATTCTCTTACCAGCTCAAGCAGGGAATAGTTCAAATCCGGCATTGCGTCGACATTTGGGAGACAATTTCAGTCAAAAACTCAAAATTCGTAGTAATTGTTTCGTCACTACAGTAGATAGTAGATTTTTGGTCGCCTGTGGATTTTGGGACAACAGTTTCCGAGTATTCACCACTGAAACAGGTAAGAACCCTCGATAAAATAAGAAAAACGAATGCCAGTCTTGGACTCTGGATATTACTTTTTTCCTCTTTCACAGCGAAAATCGTGCAAATAGTATTCGGTCACTATGGAGTTGTGACATGTCTGTCACGCAGTGAATGCAACATCACATCCGATTGCTATATCGCGTCCGGAAGTGCGGATTGTACAGTTCTTCTTTGGCACTGGAACGCTAGGACGCAAACCATCGTCGGGGAAGGCGAAGCCCCAGCACCTCGTGCCACTTTAACGGGACACGAACAGCCTGTGACAGCTGTCGTTATTTCTGCCGAATTAGGACTTGTGGTCTCTGGATCTTACTGTGAGTAAATTCATTCAAAATATTTTTCCATAAAGCAACAAACGCGACAATAAACATACCCAAAACGAAATGAAAACCCATCCGTGCGTGAATCCCTTGAAATCCCCAAGAGTTTTCTTATATTCATGTCAGAAATTTTTCACAATCTTCAGAGAACATTCCAAATCATTGCATTGATTTTAACGTTTTCAATTACAATTTATAAGAAGAATTATTACAATACCGATCCATGTTGTTTCCTCAATAAATATCTTTTTTCGAACATTAATGCGATAATGACACGATGATTTTATGCTCCAGATGGTCCGGTTCTCGTGCACACGACCTTCGGTGACCTTTTAAGATCCCTTGAAGCACCTAACGGATTTTCTTCTCCAGAGAATATAGCAATGTCACGTGAAGGAGTCATCGTTGTAAATTACGAACGTGGAAACATTGCGGCGTTTACTATAAACGGAAAACGACTTCGTTACGAATCCCACAACGACAATTTGCAGGTGATTTATCGTGATTTACTTCATTCAGCCTTTATTTGTTAAAATTCTTTCAAAAATCACTGATGATGAGTTTATAAAAAGTTTATAAAGAGTTTCGTATATGAAATTCTGAGAAAAATGCAAATTTATTGAAAATTGAACTTCTTATGAAATTTTGGAAATTCTAAAAATATTTTGAATTACTGAAATAAAATGAATTTTATAAAATTTATTTATATATATGTATTGTATATTATTTGGAAATCATACAAGATCAATCAATTTTCATTGAAAATAATTCGAATATATTTCTTGTTCTTACAGTGTCTTCTTTTGAGCAGAGACGGAGAATATTTGATGACAGGGGGTGATAAAGGCATTGTAGAAGTTTGGAGAACTTTCAATCTTGCTCTTCTGTATGCATTCCCCACTTGTGAAAGTAGTGTACGATCTTTGGCACTGTCGCACGATCAGAAGTGAGTAATCAATTCCTGTAACGCAGATTACAAAATTATAGATATTTTTATGGTCCGTCACGTTGATTGCCCTTGTTATTTTGATTCATATGAATAGATGTGGGAACCATCTGTCAAATGATCTGACGCATTTGAGATTTTTTGAAAAATGGATGCACAAAAAGTCATTTCAAATCATCGAATATTAGATTTCTTGATAAAAAATAATCAAAGAATATGAAATTGAATAACATCGGCAATCGATTATAATTTGAGACCCTCTTTCGATATCAGTGAAACAAGATTAGGTGAATAGTTGCAGGAACTACTTAAATAGTCGAGTTTTTTATCATCTACTTGAGTAGTTGTTGCAGCTACTTAGTAGTCAGGACAAGTAACACGTTAGCTGCCTCAACTGACTCGATAGTTGCACTAACTAACGTGAATCCCTGAGGTGTTTTGGATTTCTCTAAATTTCTCTGAGATTTGAAACAAAAAAGTTACCTTGTTTCATTGTTCTCTCAATTCCTCTGAATTTCTGCGTATCTCTCTGAATTCACCTGAAAACTTCACATTCCTCCTCATCATTTAACCTGTCTTTGAATTTCTCTGAATTTCTGTGAAACCCTCTGAATTCTTCGAAATTTTCAACTAATAGTATATTACGTATCAAGAGAGGAAAGGAAGTCATCATCAACGAGTTTTTCGCACGAGCAAAGCAAGGACGGCAATACACAAGTTGTAATGGCTTACTTAATTCCCAAGATACGTAATATACTATTTCCACGCAATTCACGTAAGACAACGCAAGAAACATCAAAGGGCGCAGAGACGGTTTATGAGATCAACGGAATGGTTCCTCTCACAGCAGAATATTAAATTCATCTATATTCTCTCTCTAATTTGTATTATATGATGCTTGGCCCTGTATCACAAATAAATGATTAATTTATCTATCTTTCTGTCCTCCTTGGAATCGAGGAATAAAAGTTGTTCACTTTCCCTCCCTAGGGAAGGAAAATGTACTTACCTCGTGTTGCGGAAATTTGAATCGTTCATAGAAACGAAACGAAGATTCAAACTCACAAAATCTAATAAATTATCGTTATTTATCTTTTCAAATTAACTTCTTGGAACATTGTTCAGATGAAGTGCTAAAGATTTTGAGTCTTCAACAGTTGTGCATTGCGTCATTTGATTACTATTTCGTTTCAATAAACAATTGAAACTTCAGCAACATCTTTTCTTCCGCTCTATAGGCAGGGGAAATCCCACTTTCCACATTCACTTGTACCTGAATTTCTCTCAATGTTGACACTTCATCTGTCAAAATTTTTTCTCAAGTTACTTCTCTTCAAATTTCTCTAAATCTCTCCAAATCTCGTTGATTTTTTCTAAGTTTCTCTTAATATCCCCGAATCTATTAGAATTTCTCTGAAACATAAAATTTCTAAAGGAATGAATAGACATTTTTCCACCAAGGTCAAAATTTTTCTCAATTCACCTATCTCCAGTGAACGACGCTGACTCTCCCTGAATTTTTCCCAATTCTTCTGAATCTCTTTGAATTTCTTGGAATCTCTCTGAAGAGTTCAACGCATGATTTTCCAGAGATCACTCGTTCCTGAATTCCTCCGAATATCTAAACCCTCTGAATTCCTCTGGAAGTTTCTACCAAGAATTTTTTCCCAATATCTACTTCTTTTCGAATTTTTCTGAATTCCTCTGCCCGTAAGGAAATATTTCACTGAAAAATTTCTGAAAATACCTGAAGAAACTCCGAGATTTCGATGAAAAATCTAATATTTTTGGGACATCGTTCTCAGAATTTTTTCAAAGTTTGTTAGAGTTTTTTCGGAGTTGATTAGAGATTTTTCATTGAAATTCCAGATGGATGATCACGAATTTATTCCTGATAAAACTGATGAAGGTTGATAAATGTCCGTGTCTTCCCAGTCAACAAAATCAAGGCAGCGCTTCGGGCAGTGGTGCTACCATTCACTTATACAGTTAAAAATCTTCTGTACATATATGGCTCCATTTATGTATGGAAATAGGAGCGACTTGATAGTATTTTCACTAGGAGCACTACTTGGTAGCGCTTCCTGATGATACTGGTAGCGCTGAGGTAGTGCTACGTTATAAATTGAATCATATATATGTTATGGTAGCATGCAGTCTCACGGTAATGGAAAAGCTACTATGTTGCTACCACTCACTTTGCTAGTAGCGGAAACGTGAATTTGGAAACACTTTGCTGGCTGGGTTCTCCAAGAACTATAATGAAATCATGAAATATGAGTAATTGTCAGAATTTTCTTGAATCTTTTTCCGAGTTTATCAAAGATTTTTCATCGAAAGTTCAGATCGTTGATTATGAATTCATTCCTGAAAGAACTCTGAAAAAAATCTGGTAAATCCTTGTTTTCCTGGACAGGCGAATAAAAATGATCAATAACGAGGAATGTCGAGAACTTTTTTCGTAACTTCTATGTTGAAACTAGCGGCCGTAGATCTAGCTGACGATTGTTCTGACTTCATATTAAAATGACGTCGAATACCACTCATGTTTCATGATTTTTTTATAGCTCTCGAAAAAAACACGGACATTTAACATACTTCTTTCAGAGTTTTATCAGGAATAAATTCATAATCATCGATTTGAAATTCCGATGAAAAATCTCTGATAAATTCGGAAAAAGATCCGAGACAATTCTGACAATTACTCATATTTCATAATTTTATTATAGTTCTCGGAGAAAACACGGACATTTATCACACTTTCTTCAGAGTTTTATCAGGAATAAATTCGTGATCATCTATCTGGAATTTTAATGAAATATCTCTGATAAACTCCAAAAAACACTCTGAAGAAACTCTGAGAACGATGTCCCAAAAATTTTACATTTTTCATAGAAATCTGACGGTTCCTCAGACTTTATCAGATCTTCTCAGACATTTGCAGAAGAAAATCAGAGTTTTACAGAGATTTTTAGAAATTTTTCAGCACAATATTTCCATACCGGTGAATCCTTCTGAAAAGTTCAGTACATAATTTTTCTCCAATCCGCCTGCCTCTGAATGCTTCTAAATCTTTCCGAATCTCTCTGAGATTTCCTAAATGCCTTTGAAATTTGAAACCAAAATTTTACCCAATTTACTTATTTCCAAATTTTCCTGAGCTTCTGTGAATTCTTCTGAAAGGTTCAACGCACAATTTTTCCCGATTTACGTGTCCCTGAATTTCTCCGAATCTCTGAAATTTTGGACACTGAGAGCGTGAAAAAGCATAAAAATTACGATCTTTATCAACAGATTGAAAACACAGCCGATGATATAGAAGATAATCGCTCAACATTAGTTGAATAAATTATTACTTGAATTTCGAAAATTACTATTTATTTATAGCGATTCCCCAGTAAATAATTTTTCGGCTCAAAAAAAATTGGAAACTGTCATAATGTTATCTGAAAGATGTCGAAATTCCGTGTCTTCTCGAGAGTCTCTGAATGCTAATTAAAATGTATCCGTGATATTTTGAGGAAGACATCAAAAAGATTGCAGAAATCGACGCATCAGGGATCATTTCGATATCTTTTAGATCACATTATGAAGATTTCGAATGAATGTTTGCTCGATTAATGAACCAATGTTCACTGTAAAAAAAAACTGGAAATTTACTGTGCAACTGGACTGGAAATTTCCAGTGCTAGTACTGGAATATGGATATTCCAGTACATGTACAGAGATTTTGTTGTTACGTTACTGAAAATTTACCAAGCATAACTGAAAATTCAGTCATTGTACTGGAATTTTCAAGTTTGAGATGATGTACTGAAATTTTGCCATGATTTCGCGAAAATTTTACCGGCTCGTACTACAATTTTATAGTTCTTGTGCAGCAAAAAAAAATATTCCCTCAAAAAGGACTTGAGAAAAAATTTGGAATTTAGAAAAAAAAACCTAATCGTTGGTATACTGGAATTATACAGGTTTTTAACTGCAATTCTCAGGTTTTGTGATGGAATTTTCCAGTTACTATGCAATTGAATTATACAGGTTTTGAACTGCAATTTTCAGGTCGTGTGATGGAATTTTCCAGTTGCTATGCAACGGAATTTAATCACTGTTGCACTGAAATTTTCCACTTCTATTGGACTTCGTCATTTCTGGCAGGAAAAATTTCAAGTCTTTATATTAAAAATTTCCTGATTGAGATTTTGAATAATAATTGTAATTGTAGCCAATGAAATTGATATATGAGGTTTTTCCAAGACTTATCCTCTTGTGTTCTAGATATGAAGCATATGTAGTAACCCAAGCTGGCCTTCCAACATGTCGCGCTATAGCTCATCGGTTAGGTCTTAGGTTTCAGTTGGTAGGCAGGTAGAAAAGTGTGGGTTCAAATCCTGTTAGGTAGACATGAGTTTCTGTCCATCCAAATGAACGATCAAAAGTTTCTCAATCATCTTGGAACACAAGGACCCTGCAAAATCACTTTGCGTGAGCAATTTTTTTTCAATTTTCATGGATATTTTCAGCATTAATTTTCCAGTACATGTCCTGGAAAAGTCCAGCTCGTGTACTGAAAAATTCCAGTACCGAGGCTCAGAAAATTTCCAGTTTTGATGCGGGAATTCCATAACGTTTGCACTGAATTTTTGCAGTACAAATGTGCTGAAATTTTCCGGTACATGTACAGGTTAATGACTTCCAGTACATGTACTGGAATTTTCCGGTGAAATTTTTTTACAGTGTTGAGCGATAAAAAAGGTACTCTGATGGAAAAAATTCTTGGAAAATCTCTGGAAATTTTAGAGGTTTTCAGAGGGTTTCAGTGTTTTTCAAACAAGATTTGAGTTTTTCAGAGATATTCATAGATGTTCAGAGAAACTTTCAGTGAAAAAGCGTGTCCAATAAGCAAGAATTTTTCAGGTTTTTTCAGAGTTTTTCAGTGGGATTCAGTGTTTGTCCGTGAAATTTAGAGAACTTTTCAGATAAACTTTTTTCACCAGGGCATACTCAAAAATTCGTTTTGAAAATCATCACAAAAAACTATCAAATTGACACATTTACAATGTCAACTCAACCGTGTCGATTTAAAAAACCTCGCATCGTTCTGGAGTAAATCGTATTCTCACATTTTTCAATTATTTGGTTTTTTTCTTAACATCTTCCCTATTTTTAAGAGACGATTGTTCTGGGTGCAAATTTTCAGATTACTGAGAACATGCATAATTGAATTAGGTTTCCAAGTGTTCTATTCGATTTTAAAGTAAGCGTGAAAACCCGAATTACATAAAATCTAAGTTTGAAAGAAATCGTATGTGATTAATACAGAACCAGTAGAAAAGAGTAAAACTAGTCAGACAAGCAAATGTAAATTCACATAATTCCAATCGCCAAGAAAGAGAATTCAAACCCTTAATTCAGGCAATGTACTTGTTGATTATTCAACATACGTCCACTTTGACGATAATTAACAAACAAAAATTCCTTTTTGTCTCGCTGTGAACAAAATCTGAGTATCTACTTAAGAGGCTCCTCTACTCCTCAAGTGGAAAAAGTTTGGAAATTTTATATAATTTATATACAACTTATATATAATTCTGAAAATTTTGATAAAATTTATTCTGCACTCATTCAATTACATTTTATCATATTTTTATAGATTCCTTTTGGCTGGATTGGCAAACGGATCGATCGTGATATTCCACATCGACTTCAACAGATGGCACCATGAATTTCAACAACGTTACTGAAATTACGAATTATCTTGTACCAAGCGAAGTACGATTCACAGCACCGCTGTTCCTTACAGAAAATTGAAAAAACGACGAGGCATCAATCGAGCGACAAACACCGATTAAGATATCACACATTAAGAAATTTTTTATTTAATCGTTGGTATTTAATAATAGGTGTTCCCAAGGAAATCCATTCCTACCGTGTTATATTAATAACTCTATTTGTCAAGATACTGAAAAAAACAAAGTGAACGATAAATAACTTTCTCACAATTGTAATTAAACCCACAGCACCCGACGTGCTGAGCCACTCGAACGCTTGAGAAAAAACACACCCTTGAACGAGTCAACCCAAGTACTTAATAGGCAACGATGCTTTTGTTGGAAGTATTAACATGGACAATATAGAATATAAACACATAGTTTAATTATTTGAAATCAGTACTAAAATTCGCTCTCCCGATTCGCGAGTCGGGGACCATCTATTATATGTATTATCCACCTGCGAATTCGCATGAATGAACTGGAGAATCGTTTCAATTGATAACACACGTGTTACATTGATGTATACGCATTCTCATATTGTACACACAATACCACCCACACATCACACTTAAAACGCTAGTCAATTATAAGGACTCGGATATCTACATACACCCACAAATACGATGAACGTTGCTCAACATCTATGCAAATACGAAACTGTGAGAATATCGAATATGAAGAACACTAAAATGGAAAAAAGTAGATGTGAGTTACTTTTGTTTTTTCTTGTTTTTCTAGAGAGAGACGTATTCAAACTCACATCAAGATTTTTCTCCGGATATATGTTTCAAGTATAGCTGCTCCACGTAGTTTTGTCCTGTGTAAATAAAACCGTTTGTTTATTCAGGTTGCGTATATATATATATATAAATATTATATGCATACGTATATATATATATATATATATATATATATTCGGTGAAAAAGATCCAAGTGAAAAGAAATGGAATAAAAACACTACAGTATGCAAGCCATGACGTGAACGAGAGTGATACGTTGATATACTATGATGAACTTTTTGCGCCAATACTTTATAAATATCCATAAACACATCTATAAATATGATATATATATATATATATATATAAATATATTGTCAATCGTAATAAATCATCTCTGGCTAACGCACCGTAGAATTTCGTTCCAACACCCATCGTAAAATGTTGGGCGTGGATAAAAAAGGAAGGTTTATACAATACCTTACAAATCATAATACGTTTTCAATGACTAAAAACATCAACTGTGTTGAATCAAAGTGGGGAAACATAACACTCGACATTCACATCTTTTGAAAACAAGAGAAAAGAAAAGGTAATAAGAAAAGATCCTAATTTTTATCAAAGCCGTCCAGCTTAACTTTTTGCGAGGATATTTTCGCACGCGAGGTATTAATTATAATTGAGCAAAAACAAGTCTTGTACCGTACGTGAGAAGAGTATTCAATGATTGTGTGCACTTAACGATGGTACATAGAATAGAATTGAATTTTCAAGAATTCATCATCATGATTCATTGAATTGTATCAAGAATCCTTGGAACTTTTAGACGAGGAAATAAAGCTTGAGTGAATAAATGTATGTATGCACATGTATATGTATGTGAAAATAGACAAACGATTTGCGAGTATGGATGGCAATTGTTGACTTGGCTTTGATCATTTTTCAATATTGGACGGATGAAAGAACATGCAAATATGCGCATCGATGTCACAATTTTAATAATCTTCGCTAGAGTTTCATTCTGTGCTCTGTTTTATGTTTTGCGATTTCCAATATACTTCTTTTGTTCAAATCACTTGGCCAAATTTATTTTATCGCTTATTTGAATAACTTCGTACGATGTAGGGCATAATTATACAAATATATAAAAATATATATATATATATATAAATATATTCATTCGTAACGATGATTAGCAGTAGAGGCCAGTGACTTTATATGAAAAGGAATAAAGTTACACACTGTGGAATGAATAATAATAACAAAAGAGTATATGAAATTACGTGCACAATCTATAAAATAAAAATTTTATTTTCATTTCAATTTATACAAACTCAAAAGATTCGAATGCTTTCAACCACTTCTGTAAATATTTTCTTTTTAGAGGAACAAAATGAAATTTCTAGACAATTTTCTTACCGAATATAGCGATTGTACATGTAATTTTAATACCTTTTCTATGCAATGTAATATAATTTCACAAAATAAACATTCGAAAATTAGAAAGGAACAAAGCAGTTGATTGTCGCGACATTGTATTGAAATCATTAATTTGTTTTTTGTTTTTGTATTCACATTAGTACACACAGAAATCATTTATGAAATTCTTCAAAATTGACAACAAGTAGCAGTAGCAGTGGTAGCACTGATTTTGAAAAAATATATTGCGGAAACTTTCTGAATTTGAAAAACAAAACCAAAATAGTTTTGTTATTGAATGACAAAAGTCGCGAATATCAACCTACATGAGTCTAAAGAAGATCGTTAAATGTTGATATATGTAAGACTATACGATGTATCATTATCTACGTCCTTAGATGTAAATTATAAGTGCATTAGTGGAAAGAAGAATAACGGAAAATCATTTTTGAGCTTGCATTAAAAGATGTCATAACATAATAATATTCTCATTGTGCACTCTTTACGGATACGGGTTGCTACTTTCTTGTCCCGATCCCACTCGTTATCTGTGTGTATATATGTATATATATGTATATGTGTGCGTGTGTGATATGCAAATGATATTTCAAGACCCATCGAAAAATGCCATTACTTTGAATCCTCGAAATAACAATAACCGTGCATCGTCATTTCAAAAAACTCTCTCCTCGTATTCTATGATTTATCAATTTCAAAGCTAACACGTATGCATATATACATATATATATCTCATGTGCGGTTTTATGAACGTATAAATAAGACAAAATGATGTTATATACGTGTGTAACATGTTAATATGGATATACATACATAAATATATTGTCAAATCGTTATGGGGGTGCTTTTGCATGATCATTCACAATGTGTTTATTGTATTTACAAGTTAAATGCAATGAACTTGTGTATGTGTGCGCGTATGCGTGTGTCTGCAAGAGACAGAATCGTGCCTGGTGCTTTGTGAAATTAAACAATAAAACAAAAATAATGATTAATTTTTCCTTGGATAAATGCGTTGCATAAATGGTTGTTTATGTCTACGCGTGAAGCAACTTTCTGTGTACTTGATTGTACAGATGCATACACTATCGATGTTTTATTTTCGCTACAATGGAGAAAAAACAAATGAAGAATAAGTAAAAGTGTCAAAAACATGTAATTCTTACAAAGGAAAAACTATCGCCAATAAATGATATTATTAATCGTATAACTCTTGTATGAATGTAATAAATTGTCAGTTACCATTGACAATAATAAATACTAAATTCTCAATTATAAATGTCAAATGTTAAGGGACAATGGATTACTTTCATCTTAGAATATCATTGACAATGGTTTCTTGTTTGTAAGAACAAATTTAATCACATTCCATTTGCATTTCCCTGCTTCTTAGCGTCATTTGGTACAACGGTACAACGCGTTCGTGTAATGAAAGAATCAATTATACGGTATTACGCATCAAATGCACGAGAGAGAAACAACAATGAGTGGGCGGTATATTAAATAACGATAATGAGCATTACGTGAAAAGATACTGACATGAAGAGTATCCATTTTATACCTTACTCGCTGTATATTTTTGATTATGATATAAATTTCATTCATTCTTGTGCTCATTATCGAGTTGTTCTCTCTCATGTGCAATTGAAAATGAACGCGACAAGCAGCGTAATCGATGCGAATGTATCTCGCGATGAGAAATTAAAGAAAAAGAAGATATTTCGTGTAAGACAAATTTTTATATTTGTTTATAGGCGTGTGAGAATGATGCACTTTTTAAGCATGTTGTTAGTAAATTCCCTCCATCTTACTGTACAGGGTAATTCTTTGTAAATATTGTAGTGTGAAGGATTCAATTTGATCGATGTTCTAAGATTTTATTCAGTATTTTCTCAATTTTCTTCGATAGATTTGTATTTTCACAGCCCATATAGCTCAGAATTCGTTCATGAATTCTTCAAGAACTCTGTGCTATCTGGGAGGTGGACAAGCACCAACGGGGTCCGTCGTCTCCACATAGAATCTAGATGGAGAATTGGCAAATAAGAAACATCAGTGGACTCTATTGAAAATTTTCAAATGACGTCCTTCATTCACTAATTCACCACCTCAATTCTATATGAAAATGATGGAGGACCCCATCGGTGGTAGTCTTGTACAAATTGTAGCAGGTTTTATGCTGAAAACTTCTCAGACGACACAAGAAGTATATTCAATGAATTTGTAAGAGTTCATCTAACATCACGCTGTGCTGTCTGGGTGTTACAAGCCTGTCATATAAAATTGCCCTCAAAGCACCACAGTTGCAGAAGAATTCACAAAGAATTTTTCTTATAAAACTGATTGTATTCTTTATAAATTCTTTAAGATTCAAAGATTTTAAATATTTGTTCCATGCTTCTCGAGTTTTGTGTTCTCCCAAAGTTGATCGAATCAAATACACTTTCGATCGAGCCAAAATTTTCATTCATAAACGTTCTAAGAATTCAACTAAATCATCTCATAACGAACATCGATGAACAGTGATCCTAATTTTCGTTCAACCAAAAAAACTAACTCGATGCAAATTGAATTAAATTTCCTTCAACAATTCCCATAAAGACGGATAAGAGAACTCAATCAAATGATCCTTCGCATTACAAGAATACATAGAATCATCCGTTATGTAAAGGAAGTTAACTCAAATCAATTTCTGTCCGTACTTAAATTTTAAATAACGCTAAGTACAACGCTACAAACATTTGCCTATGATTATTATTCTTATTATAATTACAATTTACTTTCAATATTATTATTCTAATTTATAATTACTTATCAACGTACTTAATTCAATATTATAAAGGTTGCCAGGAATATATGATACATACATAAATAGATTTATGTATTTGGGAAGTAAGAATTTTTAATGTTGTGTGTAAACTTTTACTTGCCTCCACCCTATTCACCATTCACGAGTAACAATTATTATTGATTCAACCGTGTAAAGTTTGATCCATTTAATTTTGGTACAGGGAAACTTAACCGTGCCAAAGTCACGTGCTTTAAATTTAGATTAATTCTCCGATAAAAAGGAAATATCGGCATTCAAAGTAAATAAGATATAGAAGAAGAGTGTAAACATCTTTCTGCATAAATTCAAGCGCTGTCTCGTTAAAACAAAAATTTATATCATCTGTTAATATATCTTTTTTCAAGATACACTTACATACAATTTAGATACATATTCATTAAGAGTGACGCGGAAGAACCAGAACCCATATGAAATCATGTAACGAAAAAGAATGAATCAATGTATCGGCTTAGAGAATACATAGATGAACGAGGTAGACAAATTTATAGCAAATCGAACGTTATTATCTTGCTTTTTCATCAACCGGTGCAATCATCCTGATCATTTTTCCAGCCTTAAGAGGTTTGTCGCATACACACTATCATCGACCAAGTCAATACATGTAATCGATAAAGAATAAGAAATTCATTGTGATTGACGTCGAGTCACAGTTGGTCACAAATAAGAAGAAAACCAAGAAAGCTTCATAAATTTGATCCAAACTAAATGAGCTATCGCATCGTAGTGTTTTTATATGATATATTGCATTTCATAAATTACATTTCTCATAAACACGATAAGCTTTTCACTCACATAGCTTTTCATATTTTCTACATTCGAAGAAAAACAGGGAAATTATAATTAACCTACATGGTTGAAATTTAACACAATATATTTCCGAAAAGCCAAAATGACGGTCTAATTTCTTTGAATAAAATTAATAAATGATATAAATGAAAAAGAACTTGAAAAAACTGTATTGAAAATCTAACGAGAAAAATGGGCCGTTGATTGTAAAAGGTGAAAGTGTGGAAAGGATTCGAAAGAGGAATGAACAACTCATGAACCTTACAAGGCATACTTTTTGTTTTGATGTTCGATAAACCTAGACACTTCGCAGCGGCGATTGCACCATCCTCGTTAAATATCCGGAAGACAAAAAATTGAATAAGAGTTTATTCCCGCCACTTTTAAAGAGTACTCGACACTAATTAGGGTAGAGAAGTACTTGAGTCGTTGCGCTACATACCAATTACATAAGCTCTATTGCTTATTTTATACTTAGAATTATTGTAACGTTTTCGATTAGAGTTAATAAAATAAAGGGAAAGTTGTATCTTAGCGTATAAGAGTAGTTTAATATGTAAAAATAAGTAGTCAAATAAATGAAACGTACATTTGACACGATGATGTTTCATTCAACCATTATTTTCTTATTTATTTTCATTCATTCGTTCGTTTGTTCATTTTTTCAAAAAATGCATTCGAATACAAGGTCCTAGTGAAAAAGCTAGATAAACACCGGATGGAAACCCAAATGGACATTAATTTCACCACTCGTCAATTTATGAAATAAAATTCGTATGAGCATGGCAATTGTTTGTTATCTTTCAAATCATAATAAATAATCAACTATCTTCAATATTAACAATATTATTGAGAATAATGTTAAAGGGATACTAGCACCCTGATACGAGCCAAAAATTGTGTATTCTCAATTATTAAAAAATGGCTCAATAAAATCAAAATGTCGACCTATACAAAAATTCCACGTGCTATAAAAGAAATGCTTTACAGAGCGATATTTTGATTTTATTCACTTTTAAATAGTTTAAATAAAAACGATGTGGCTCGTACCACGGCGCTATTCACCCCTGAAGAATAATATATCATTCTGAATGTAACGCGAGTAACGGAGAGTTAAAACGCGCACACAAGATTGAAGAAGTAACGACTGGAATGCCAACTTGATTCTGATTCAAGTAATGAACATCATTGATTTCTTTACCGCTATAATAAAACGAAAAGCAAAAAATCTTGAATTCTTCAATATATATACAAATTTATTCATATACTATTTTACAAGTCTCTAAAATAGGTTCAAATAATAAATAAATAGCACAATCAACTTGGTATTTTGTTACATTTTATTTAATATAACTGGTATGTTTCAAGTGCCAGACTTAATACAATCTTTGAGGTGGTCCCATGGATGATTTAATATGCAGAGAGCGAACATTTTGCCAGTGTTTTTTCAACAATGATACCAAAAAGTTGACGGATAAATGTACATTTTGTACCAACTCGTCTGGGGTCATTTTGACGTGACCTACAGCCACCGACAAGCATAAAACCTGGAAAATTAATATGATTTTCTCAAATATTGATGGAAATGTTCATTTTTGGATTAAATTTTGTCAATTCGAGGATATTCAATTATGCATAGAGAATCCAAAAAATCTTTTGTTCCGTGAATTCTTATAACACTATATACGGACTGAATGAAATAAAAAGATTGATATAAAATTGTATGAATACACTAATGGAGTAAGCTTAATTCACAAGAATGGTTAAGGAGATAATAGCGCTGGGACATTAGCAAAATTTTTTCATGTGAAATTTGGCCCAAGTCCCGGCGCTGGTATCGCCTTAAAAAAGGACAAGAACGAAACATATAACGAAGATACCAGCGTATCGACTGAATCAACATTTTCTTGGTAAGAATCCTTGAAACTGAATTCACGAAAAAGTCTTCAATGTTCAGAGAACAATCTTTTTAGTACTTTGTCCATTTCGAATGACAAAAAATATTTCTCAAGTCAACATTGAAAGCATGCAATTAAAAATCAAGACTTTGTCGACATACCTTCTTCATTTGGAATTTAATAGTTGCTTTCACTTCATCAATTTTAGCCACCATAGATTCTTGATGGGAAAGAAGTCCAGGAAATTTGCCAGCTTTGTTCAAACCAGGACCCAGAAGACGGGGAATTTGTTTGATCAATGATTCACTGGCCAAGAAGGCATCATATTTTTTGGCTGTAAGTAGCAATTGAAAACTTTATTTCCAAAAGAATGACAAAACAAAGTTGAAAGCATTTATTCAAAATTTTATTGTTTCAACACTGATTGAGGTATGATGTCATATAGTCGCAACACCCTCACCCGATAGTGGAGAATTTAATCTCCTTCCTGTTGACGATTACCATTGTTAGCGATAAATATACAATGATAATGCTTTTAGGAAGGTTATTATCACAACATACCAAATTAAGGGAAAAATTAAACAGTACTGAAATACCAAACCTAAGTTAAAGTCAAATTCTAAATTCCACCTTACCTAGCTTTTTAACAAGTTTTTTGTTCTTGTTAAGTTTTTTCAGAGCTTCGGCATCCATGTATGGGATATTGTTAGCCTTAGCTTCATCACAATGTTGTTGGTCACCCAAAACACAAACTTGCATCTTTGGTCTAGGAATATTCTTCAACCTAACAGAATAGAAATAATAATTGTAGGACACAATTTTGATACATCGTAAGATATCACTTTCCAAAAATTTTGCAACCAACATTCTCAGAAATGATATTAAAGTGAACATCAATATGGATTCAGATAATACATGCAAAAGTAGCATCATCGAATGTTGATTCATATCAAGTGAATTTCTAGTCTGTCATGACCGGTCCAAAAATTAACTCACCAGCAGGATCATATCGCATGACCCTGTTTGTTATTTTTAGATAGCGGTACAATACCTTCCCATATTTTTTAAGACCCTGGGTGAAGGTCCGCCAGGAGAAGCCCAGCTTCCTGACTTGTCATGAGACGATCTTTTCAATTGTTATTAAATTCATTGAGATTACTGAACGAGTTATCTATAAATTGAAAAGAACCCTCAATGTCAGGTAGAAACATACTTGACGGTGCCCGAAAAACGCTTGTCCTTCTGTGGATCATAATTCTTCAAGCCAATTTGGATTTCCACAGTTTCTAAAAATTTCCTCTCCTTCTCTTGAGAATGAGTCAATACTGTGTTCACACACTCGTAGAGTGTATCACGTGATACTTTGGACCTGCAAAGTAAAAAATGTGGTTAGGATAAACATTTGTTGTAATTTATAAAACTACTCTGCACGGTGTTGAAATTCGATCAAAATTTGGCCCGGGAGGGTGAATTCAGGTGGATTTAAGAAGATTAATTGAGAATGATTCGGTGATAATTGGGCAATATGTGATGCGACGTGAATGGTAGTATCGTAGTCCAAATCAGTGAAATAATGTGAAAATGAGAAAAATTGAATATTGGAATTAATGATTGTGATAAAGGATGAGAATTCGAAGAAGAGATTGTTGAGAATTTAATGGATTGAATACTCACGCCATACCGCCACGCCAAAATGATGTCCCACAGGTAGGTGACCGAACTACCCTTCTTGACTATTCAAGCCGGAAAGAAGCCTACATCGGATATCGTATGTTATAATGGTGGCCAGCGATCGAATTACCAACGAGGTGGGAGAAGGGGAACTCAGTAGTGTTCTGTAAACGGTTTAGTGTGGCTACTTCAAAATCACCCAATTTCATTGATTGGTGTATTCTTTTGGAGACAACAATGTGGTTATGCCATTGAGATATTGGGTGTTCCCGATAACTGCTCCGAGCAGGAGCAAGAGCAATTTTCAAACCATCAAAAAATTAGAAAAAAACGTTTGAATTGTTTGATTGGTTGAAAATCCCTCCTTGTGTTTGTCCTTATTCCTTAGAGGCTTAACGGCATTCACTACCTTCCCAAAAAGTTACTAGATTCCAAAATCGCCCCCCCAGTTTTCTCAGAAACGAACAAATAAAATGGAAAATAAAGAGTAGCTGCACTTTCTTTGATATGCTAAGAAGATGCACCTGCTCATTTAAATCGATTATATTAATTAATCGTTGAGAAAACTGGGGGGAGAGATCTAGTAACTTTGCCTGTGATGAATGCCCTTAAGGGCCTGAGCACAAATCACGTAAACATGGACGTAAGAAACGGAAGCACGCGCAGATCTGTTATACAGTTTCTGCGCATCCGTTCTTACGGTTACGTGACTTGTGTGGTTAGGCCTTTAAGGTGGTGGCGGTATACAGTAATACCGAATGCCCATAATACCGAATTTTCCTCATTGGTTGGAAACTGGAAAGTAGGACTTTTCAATAACTTTACCATAAGTTATTAGTTTTTAAGCAATGAGAAAAATTCGGTATTATGGTATACAAGCGTGTTCTTCAGAACAATTTTGGAATTTTTTATCGGTATTTCGATTCAACTCATGATCATTATCAGGTTGATTGAACGGGAATTGTACTGAAGAGAACTTCTCTGAGGTAGTACGCAAGAAGCCCGACTGGTGATAAGCCCGACTGCTTGTCATTAGCTGAAAACTGGTGATTTTTAGTAAAATAACTCAATATTTCTAGTGATCAACCAATAATAGTGAAGTCGGGCTCATTACCGGTCGGGCTTCTTGCATACTACCTTCCCTGATGGTATACTGGCTCATGTTCCGAAACCTTGCTCTCGTACTTTAGAATATCAGTGTAAGTCTTTTCAATTCATCAGGAAAACAGAGAAAACCGATACCCCAGAGTACGAGAGTGAGGCTGGCCTCCCATGGACCGGAATTCGTTCCGGCGGAATGAAAATTGAACCAATGCACAATTTTTTATAGATTTATGATAGAACGCTCTAAAAGAAATTGTGAAAGCGATTGGTTTAAAGTCATTCCGCCGGAACGAATTCCGGTCCATGGGAGGTTAGCCTTATTCAGAAATCAAGTAATTTATAATCAATTATAACATATCACGTGAAAATATTGCGCACAAGTCGCAGGATATCCAGTGTCATGATTTATCATTAATATGGCGTGATCATGATGAATATAGGAGCGTAAGTTCATCATCACATCGCATGATACATATGCTTGTTATTTGCACGCAAAGAACAGTTCAAAAATTTCTTACGTGCAAGATACTAGCAAATATCGGGCACAAGCTAGCTCGCAAATATGTGATGAAATTTGCGCGCATGAAATGTTATCTGGGAGGTGAACTGCATGAAAATGGTGGAAATCCAAAAGTAAAGAAATCGAGAAATGAAACAAACGAAGCGTGAAAGATGTTCCAATTCCCTCCTAAATCACACTTGGGTAACTCTTGGTTACGCTTAGATGACTTTGAGCTCACGCTCTCGTCACGCTTCATGGGGTTAAGAGTGGTCAAAGACATGAAAAAATGATATTCTCAAATAATTTTTTTTGCCAGTAAATTATTTTATTTTCCAAAAGTAAAAATATAGCGTCATTGCCTAATGTTTCGACTTCACCGGAAAAAAAGTTTTGTTGAAATGTGAACAACCAAAAACTTTAGTTATGCTAACCAAATTTTTGTTGTTGCAACAAAACATTTGGTATTAGACACAAAATATTTTTATTGACACATTTGGGAACAAAATAATTTTGTTGAAAGCACAAACATTTGGTTGAAGGAACAAAAGTTTTTTGTTGTTCACATATCAACCAAAACGTTTTGCTGTTTTAACCCAACAGTTTTCTCGGTGTTGACTTCACCAAAATTTGAAAGAAAAAACTCAATAATTTTTGAAGTTATGGCTGTTTGTGTTGATCCACTTCCAACCGAAGTCCCTGGCGGTAACCATCACAAATCTTTGGAGATTCATCCAAAATCGATCGGACAGTAAAGATTAGTTTTATTAATAGATAATCTAGTGCCTGCTCGAAGCTTTTTTTTTTAAATTAACAAAATGACGGCCTCAGGAAATTTTTTTCCAAATTTTCGGGAAAAAACCAACAGTTAATTGTTCATAAAAACTCAAAATTTAAAAAAAAATCCTTCGATTAGGCACTAGTTTTTCATGTTTTCCAGAAGTTGTATGAATTTCATTGAAATCTACCGAGCGGTTTTCGACTTACAGCAGTAACCAGCTCAAAAAACATAGTTTTGAGAAAAACGCATTTCAAGTTTTACAATTGATTTATGCTTATGCTGATTATTTACCCTAACAGCACTCGGAGGTTTTTGGAACGTTCTAATAACGTCCGGACGTGTTTTGAACGTTCTCAGAACGTTTTAAAAACGTTCAACGAACTTAGTGCTGTCTGGGTAATTATTTACACTGAGTCATCTATTCCTGGGCCATACAATAGTTCTTCGGCCGTTGTAGAAGCTTCCAAAATATCGATTTGCTGTTGCCTACGTAGCATTCTACCTTCTCGAGTGTTCCCGTTAGCGCGTTTATCTGTGACTTTCACACCCCCTTTGTTAGTTGCTGAATAACTCGGAAAGTATTCGTCGGATTTACTTCAAATTTTCAGAGAATATTTTTAAGATATTATACTTCAAGAAAATGAGGAAAAAAATCGATTTTTTTTAAATTATGACCACCCCTAATCCCTTAACGCTTCATTTCCACCAGGGAGACCAACCTCGGTTTTGTACTGTATAGACCCATACGGCACCGGGAGGTTCTATCAATATCCTTGGAACGTCTTCTGAAACATCGGAATGTTCTGAAAATGTTTCGGGACGTTCAGGAAACATCGCATGTATATACCAGGGATGTACGAATGTCTGGTATAGTTTTATTTAGGTTTTCATGGAACGTTTATGAGACATTGAAAATGAGAATTTGTTAATGTTCAAACTTGTGCCAAATCTTTCAATATTCTTCATTTGGAGCCGATGTAAATGAACTGCGGTGTGGCCTCTATCGATAGATTCAATAAATTACATTTACATCTTGTTAATACATTGTATATAATGAGATTTTGTTTCGCATCAATTTTGAGGTTATGTGAATCTTAATATATTGACTTAATTGTTGATGATTCATATTCTGCCAATAGTTTTGAACTTCTGAAATGAAATCTTCCCAAATATTCAATACAAAACATACTTTGATAGTTGTTTGATACTTTCGTCCCTGGTAAAACTATAAATATAAATTTATATAGGTTAGAATAAAATACTTAGTTTTCATATAAAGTTTCGAGAACATTCTGGAAACGTACCCTAGCATTTGTGAACAATGTCCCCAAAACGTGTTTCCCAGCACATTGGATGAATGTTCTCAAGATGTTTAGAAAATATACTTTTGGGAACCAACATCTGGGGGACTATGGATACGTTCTTGAAACGTTTTGAGAACTTTCGGTGCTGTTTGGGGAGAAGTCCTCCAGACAATTCCCCAACAGTACCATGTCGATTGGACGTTTTTAAAACGTTCTGAGGATATTTCCAACACATCCGGATGTTCTTCAAATGTTTTAAAAACCTCTGGTTGCGGTTGGGATTATCGAGAACCCGAATAAGGTATTCGGACTATCAGACAGATCCCAGTAACCATTTATTCGAAACCGTTATAATATTATCTGAAAGCTACCGAAATGATTTCTAATGCGTTGATTTCTGCCACCTTTCTTGATGTCTTCTCAAGAGTTCTGAATGCTATTCAAAAAATATCACGAATAACTTTCAGATAGCATTTCCCAGACAGCACAGAAAGTTCTCTGGATGTTCTATAAACATAATCTTGGTTCCGCGTGTGTTGGTGCCCAAGGCACATATTTTCCAAATGTTTGAAGTACCTTCGCTTTTGATGCACATGAATACGTACCGAGCACGTTCTTTTCATATACTACGGGACGTTCTTTCCGCGTTTTCTAAACGTGCTTCCATGAAAACTAACCTTTTAAAAACATATGTGCAACGCCGCGGAACGTTGTGAAAACCTTTCCTTGAATACGTCCAAAGAACATTGCAAGAAGACATGAATAGAACTAAACGGGACATTTGCATGTTCCTGCGACATACATGCGACGTTTTTAGAACATCATGAGACGTTATTTCCACGTTCTCTGTGTAACCAAGCACGTTTTCGGAACGTCCAGAAAACCTCCCGGTGCTGTATGGGTTAGAACTCTTGAGAAGACATTAAAAAGGTGGCAGAAATCGATATATTGGAGATGATTTCGACAGCTTTCAAATAACATTATGACAGTTTCCAATGTTGGCCGGAAAATTGTTCACTGGGATGGGGCGGGAGTAATAATTACCCCACTCTGTGCCTCTAACAGCCTTGATGAGCTCCTAGCCCGTATGGAAATATTTCGCTGAAAAATGTCTGTAAAACTATGAAAAATCTCTGAAAAAAAATGAAAAAATTCTAAGAAACTCTGACAAACTCTGAGAATCTCTGAAATTTTGATGAGAAATCTAATATTTTTGGGACATTCTTTACAGACTTTTTTCAGACTGTTTCAGAGTTTCTCAGAGTTTTTTCATTCTTTTTCAGAGAAATAGTAACGAAATTGCACTCTGAAAAAACTCTGACAAAACTCTGATGGATTGCTAACATTGTTCTGACTTTTAGAAAAAAATTAAAAAATTTTCAAACACTTTTTCACACATGATATTTGAATACGGCATATGAATGTATTTATTGAATTTCAGGATTTTTCAATAATCCGAAAAATGTCAACAAATCATTAGAGTTTTGTCAGAGTTTTTTCAGAGTGCAATTTCGTTACTATTTCTCTGAAAAAGTATGAAAAAACTCTGAGAAACTCTGAAAAAAGTCTGAAAAAAGTATGTAAAGAATGTCCCAAAAATATTAGATTTCTCATCAAAATTTCAGAGATTCTCAGAGTTTGTCAGAGTTTCTCAGAGTTTTTTCATTTTTTTCAGAGATTTTTCATAGTTTTGCAGACATTTTTCAGCGAAATATTTCCATACGGGAGGTTACGTTTACCGTCAAACTTCTTTTTGAAATTGTCTTTTCGAAAGGTCCCCACAGGCTTTCATAGCCGCATGATGCTTTGCGAACCCAGACAGCACACAAGAATCCCAAATGAATTCTGAAAAAAGAACTCTCTCAGAATACAAAGTGTTCTTAAGGAGTTTGAAAAGAATTCGATTTGTCAGAATCTTTTTGAAGAAGTCTCATAAAATTTCAACGGAATTCGCAAATGTCTTACGAATCGAATTCTTTTGAAACTCCTTTGGAACACTTCATATTCTAAAAGAGTCTTTTTTCCAGAATTCATTTGAGATCCTTGTATGCTGTCTGAGTGGATATATAGAGGCAGATTAAGATTCAGCATAAGTTCTTGCGTTTTTCGGCTTATAAAAATCTCACTCCTATGCCTGTGACCTGTCATGACTATATGCACCATTGATGAGATTATTGTTCAATATCACCACTCTGGAAGATCGTAGGTTGATTAATGACCTGTTATGTATATTCTAGTGATGGGCGATATTTCAGGATATCGATATTTTATATAAAATTTGTAAAAAGTTTTTATCGATATTTTATAAAATTCAATATAAACTCAACAAAATTTCTATAAAAAATATCGATATTTTTAAATATCGCCCATCACTAGTATATTCAGAATTATTAATGGGCAAATAAGGTGTCCAGAACTTCTTTATCTACTAAATGTCAATGTATCGTCTAAGGTTCTCAAAAGACCGCTTCTTTTCAATATTGCGATTTTCACTTCTCAATTTTTATACACTAACCCAGTTAATCGCATTTGTTGTCGGGCTAATATGTGTAGGAATAAAATTGACCCAGATAGAAAAATGTCCCAATAATGCCATTATAATGACGACATGCACACCAAAAGATGTTCGCATCACAGTACCAAGGTGTTTTCGCATAAAGCATTGCTATTGGTAGCAAAACGAGGTGATGGTACCATAACGAAGACATAATGTTTACATTTTATGCATCATTGCAAACTGAGCAGAGTTTATGATGGTATGTTGACAGCACATTATGTTACAAAATATTTAGAGCATGGTTTTCTATCTGGGTGATTTCTTTTCTGGGTCGGTGGCAAACTTTAAAATTGACACTAACGAATTAAGTTGTAGTTAACGCCTAATTATGGTGGGTATGAACAGTGATGCCAGAAAATTCAAAAATCGCCAACTTTTACCCCCTCCATACCCACCACACAATCAAATTTCTTTTGTCGGGAGCTTTATTGTGTGTGTGAGATTTCTATATAGATGGGGCTTGATGGAAAGGACAAAACTTGGCGTTTGGCATCACTGGGTATGAATCGGCGTTGTAGTATGCGATGCTCTGTATTATGCTTTGCTGTGTTGTATTTTTTTATCCCACATAAAAAAATGTCTCAATAATGCCATCATAATTGTGACATGCACGCCAAGAAATGTTTGCATCATGTTACCAACATGTTTCCGCATAAAGCATTGTTATTGGTAGCAAAACGAGGTGATGGTACCATAACGAAGGCATAATATTTACATTTTATACATCATTGCAATCTGAGCGTAGTTTATGATAGTACGTTTACGGCACATTATGTTACAAAATATTTAGGGCATGGTTTTCTATCTGGGTATGATATCTTAGCATTTTATTTCATCTTTTCGTTTCTTTCATTGTTATTACGACCGCATTGGTTGTTTATATTGTTGTATCTAATGGGCAAAATGGCCCGTTGAATAAACTAAACTAAACTAAGACTCAGGTATGAATAAGGTTTTTTCCACAAAAGTAATTGTCATTCTGATCTACTTGAATTTCCATATTGAAATTCAAGAGGTTCGAACTTGGTGTTCCGAGATGAAAAATCATACAAACCATTTGGTCCTGACCAGTTTATTTAAAAACCTACCATATAAATGTATACAAACTGAGTTTCTAAAGATCCTGTAAGCCACGAGCCAATACAAAAAACATCTCTACGCCACGCTAATACAATATAGTATACTATTAGAGGTTCGAATTAACGAGCTTCGATAGTATTCCATTACAAATCCGTTTCGATAAACGATTCGAATTTCAACTTCATGAACATTCACCACTTCTTTTCTCTCACGTTCTTCTCCCCGGCAGTCTAATAACACAACAATTCTATTATAAAAATTAAAAATATTTATTCAAAGTTCTATGATACACTTTATATACACATGTTCTACGATCTACGTTTTCATTTTGACTCATCATCTTCTCAACCGTAGAATAAAATAAAACGTTCGTCAGTCTTGATTTTGTATTTCTTTTTTCTCACCCATTACGCAACGAATAAATGTTATTCATTGTTCACAGACGTACACACATATACATTATATTCGGACTAACAAAAAGGAGGGACACAAAACAATATCGAAAGAATTTTAAACCAACATCTCTTACGAATCACATTTCTGCTCGATTATTTCCAAACTTTTCGCCAATCGATATCACAGTTTTGAGATGTTTGAAATCATTTACTTGAATATGTGCATATGTAAATACACACACGCAGAGAGAGACGTGGATTGAAAAAACAGAATACTGTGCGGTTAAAGGAATCAAAGTATTTATGGTGATCATCTTCTTTTCTTCATCTTCAACACAATTCAACGTTTCCACACAATCGTGGCGTCTTTGTTTCTTCTCTTTCTTAAGTACAGATGATGTACCTCTGAATTTCAACACAATCCCATATTTGAAAAAAAAGGGAACAAAAATGAATGTACTTTTGCACGGTTATCAATTTTCTTTTCGCGAAGATATTTAAAAAGAATATAAACGCTAAAAAGCAACTCCTGAGGATAAAGATTTTTCACAAGGAACATTTTCACGGCAACATAGTCTTTCAATGGTTACTCTTTTGTTGTTCATTATAAATTTCACGAGTTTCTTTCACTCGTTCAATGGAAATGAAATAATGAAAATGATGAAATCAAAAGAGAAGGAAGATAAATATAAATTTCTATGAATTTGAAACAAAATTATAAATATATTGTTTGAATAATCATATGTGTGTTGCGTCTTTGTATCGAAGGAGTTACTTTCACAAAAGAGAATGATTTAATCAATTGATTTAAGGATATTATTGTAAGATGATAAAATTATAATGTTCGATCTACATAAGTTAATTCGCGATGATGCATCGGAATACGAGTATATATACAATATGCGCTCACAATCATTCGTACCGATCTGTTTTTCAGAAATTATCTGCGTTCTAATTATTATTATTACCCTACTACTATTTATAAATACTTATTTTCTTTTCGAGACCTGTTGTTTTGTTTTTTTCATACAATCCTCCATTACGACTCTAGCATTGATGTTGATCAATTGAGCCAGAGTGGTGCAATTGACCTTCATACGATGTCCACTGACCACCATGTAGGTGTTCAATTTAGATAGATCAATGGGGCCAGGCTTGATCCCGTAATAGGAAACTCCACCACCGCTAGAATCGTTGGAATTCTCCTCTTCGTAGAGAAAATTTATACCAGGAGGATAACGTGGTAGAGGATTAGTAGATTTTCTAGCCACCGCTTTGAATTTAGGAGACAGCATTCCGCTGGTTAACGTTGATTTGGCCGTTGACTTTTTCGCTACACCGGTGTTCCTCAACAAGGCCTCGAATTTTTCATCACCCGGATCGACATTCTTACATATGACTTTGCTCATTTTGATATCAACAATGGCATTGTAATTTGGAATACTTTCTATCCTAAGATCCCATCCTGGATGCTGTAACGTAATGTGATTGGCCACAAGACTGGAGGTACTGAAACGTTTATCGCAATATTTACATTTGAACAGGTCTATATGCTTATCCACATGTTTTCGCATAGCGGATATTGTAACGGCGGTGTGAGAACATTCGGGGCAGGAAAATACTTTTCGCGCTTCTCGGCTGTTTTCTCTTTTGTAATTCGGAGGTAGGTGGGAATGGAACATGTGATGATGAGATTTCCTTTTAGCGTCCGTGTCGCATATGTCGTTACACCATTGACAAACCCAGTCGCCTAAACTCGCTTTCGTAGTACTGTCGCTGTTACCGCTCTTGCTGCTACTCGGTCCACTTTTTCCGGGATCAAATTTCGATAGTTTAGAAAGGAGAGATTGTTGGGCTTCTTTGTATCTGAATGGTAGATCGGATTGGTCTTTGTGGAAGGAAGACCAATGCTTTCTAAGAATTTCCAAAGATTCCGTTGAAAAATTGCAATAGAAACAATCGTAAGATTTCTTATTGGGCGAGGCGTCGTCGAGAAATTCCTCTTCTATGTCGTTGGTGTAATCAATGAGATTTGCCTTTTTCGCTGGTGGATCGGTGGATTTTTCACCGCTATCCACTTCGTCCAAAATGAACGGCAAATGTGAGTGATTTACTTGCCAATGTTCTCGTAATTCCGGCTTCAGTTGACAGCTAAACGTACAATGAGGACACTTGATCGTATGTTTGATCGTGTGCGATCTCATGTGAGCCATCAAACCCGCACGAGTGGCAGCACTGAATCCGCAAACGTTACAGATCTCTGGGACTGAAGAATTATCATCTTGACCTTCTTCTTTCGCGTTAATTCCATCTTCCACTCGTTTGCGTTTTTTCGTTCTTCTCAAAGCGGTTATTCCGTATTCTCTTTCCCAAATTTCGTCACTCCAATTGCCTTCCACAAAATCTGGATTTTGTATAACTTTTTCCCGTAAACCGGGATGCTTGGATCGCATGTGATGTTTTACCAGACTCTCGGAGTTGGCACTGTCATCGCAATAAGGACATAAAAATCGTTTCAAATGGTGTGCCTTGGTAATGTGATTTTTCAAACCACGCATCTTCAAGAACTTCGCGCTGCAATGTTTACAACGCCACACCTTTCTCTGCGCGATATCTTTCCCACCTGCGGCAGCTGTAAAATTGTTTCATAATTCATAAACTTACTAATGAATAAACTATAGTAAATTGCTAGTCACTTACCAGTACGCGAAGTAAACGTCTCGTTGTCTTCTGTATCCAAATCATCAAGGTTGATGACCAAATCATTGTCATGACTATCGTCCTCATCCAATTTCAAACCCAATCCGTCTTTTTGCAAACTAGTAGTCATCTTTGATAACTTATCCACTTTTTGTGCAAAAATATTTTTCAAAGGACTTCCCCCCACCAAAGACTTTTTCACTGGCGTGGTTTTATTTAATGCAGCTTTCATCAATTGTGTTTGTGTCGCCAATACCTTACCAACCTGAAATTCAAAACAGTCCGCTGCTATTATCACGAAATCACATTATATTTTCAATATCTTTGAGAATATAAAAATCAAATACCCATTCTTCAATCGAGTTATCCGGAGAAAGAGGTTCTGGTTCCACCGATTCGTCATTGTGATGTTTGGCAAGATGTTTCATCAAAGTATTACGAATGATAGATAAGAAACCGCACAATTTGCATTGCCATCTGATCAAAAGAATAACAAATGTCACGAACGAATTGATTTATTTACAAATTTAAACAAAAAAGAAATATATATTCTCACCTCATGTATTTCAATTCCCGATACAAATGATCTCTCAGATCGTGTTTGTATTTGGTTTTGAATTGAGTGCAAAGAGTGCAGGAGTATAAATTGCCTACAGGTTTTCCGTAGGGGCCAAAAGCTCCCATTTCTGTTTCATTCGTCTCATTGGTCTCGCATCCGTCACCTGTGTCCTCTTTGAATGGATCCAATCTATCATCGTCGGAAGATACAAAGCGTTTCGATTTTTCTTTACTGAATTTATTTTCATCCAATGAAGCAGATTTGCCAGGTTTAATTTTGGCTGGTCTAGATGGCGTAGGGTCGGTATCGCTTTTACGTTTAGTTCCTTTACCCGCTAATTCCTCCTCCTCCAACAATATTCCACGAATATGTCGTACTCGTGGCATATCTCTCCTCCATAACGGTGTCGTATCGAAATGCTCATCCGGTAAATTAGATTCTGCAGTTTCAGTGCTTTTCTTTTGTTGACTTTTTATTCTTTGATAAACCATAAAACATTGCGCGGTTGAATCGTTGGGATGCTTTGCAGCGATGTGTTGCTCTAGTACTATCTTACTGATACTTTTGAAAGCGCATACGGTACATTTAAATTGAGATTTTTCGTCGTGATCAACACCCACGTGGGATACCATATCAGCTTTATAAACGCATTTATAATCACACATGTTACACTTCCAGTGATTACCATCCACGTCGGCGGAGTCTTCTTCGATATCCTCTTGGCCGGCACTCCCCTGTTGTACGTTCTCTGTACTCTCTGGTTCTCGTACTACCTTGACGAACTGTCTCTTCTCCGGATGTTTATCACTCAGATGTCTCTCCACAACGTGTCTACAATGTTTCGTGTTTGAATGTATATTTATAAATAACTATATTCATTCGCGTAAGAAAAAAATATCAAAAGTGCTCAAAAAAAGTCCCTTATAGACGTCACAAACAGTGAAAAATTCTTTACAAATTATTAAATAAAACAAAATGAATAATTGTAATAAAAACCAGGTTCCAAAGGAGGATACATATGATTCATGTTACACACCTGTGATAGTGATGATGATTGCAATGAGAACACTTGTAAAGTCTTGCGTCGTGCATTTTTAAGTGGACACCCATTTTGTCGATTGCTACATTCTGATTTTCCTGACCCGGTTGCGGTTGTGGGCAATGTGGACATCGAAAGTAAGGTTCTTCCGAGTGCAAAGCTTTTAGGTGATACCTCAACATTCCCTCGTCAACCGTTAAATAGTTGCATTCAGGCACACCACAAACATATCTATCGTAAAAGCACGAATAATAACAATAAAACAATAGGATGTATAATGTGGAAAGGAGGAAAATAAACGCAATACGATTAGAAACTATAGTTTCTCGGTAATTTAGAAATTTTGTGGTTTGAAAGAAAATGAGAAAAGGACAATACATTTTGTGACCACACAGGAATTGATTTGGTTAATTTTGTATTAATAAATTCGAATCCCCAAAACTTGATCGATCATCGAGTGATCTATCTTTGTTGCTATGGACGTGTACGAACAAACACAACAATTGGTATTATTATTTCGATAGATTTTTGGAAACTGTTAATTCCCATTGTTAAATTTATCCTCAGAGAGGAAAAAAGATTCTCAATCTCAAAAACAAGTGAGAAAATCAAATCTGTGCGATGCAGAAGGGAAAACGTGTGATATATACCTTTTGTGTTCTGGAACAAATTTCGGAACAGCATCGTCCTCTTCTTCGATGGCGGTAGTTTCTTTCATCTTAGCTCCCATTCGTCCGTTCTGATGAGAACTACTCGCTAAATTAACCATCTTATCGAACATCTTTTCTTTCTTATCTAAACAAGGAACAGGGTTAACGGGTCCTGTTTCGGGCACCGTCTCGTCCTTGGCGTGAAGCTGCAAATGCCTAATAATATTGGTACGAACTTTAGTCGTGTAAGGACACATGGCGCAATGCACTTCGCGATTATATATGGCTTGTCGTGGTAACATTTCTATTTCATCAGGACTGAACGTTGATTTTTCTGTTTCCAGCGCCTTTTCCAAGCTCTTGTCCGATAACTTGTTGCCCTTACGCTTTTTTCCTTTTCGTTCTATTCCAAGCTATAAAATGACAAAGAAAATCATTAAAGAGGAGTATTCGAAAACTTCGAGGGGCTTTTTCTTTTTCAAAACTCACCACTGGATGCACGACGAACAATCCATCCGCGGAAGGATTCTTCGGATCGGCAGGAATCAATTTATTTTCTGACATTTTATGTTTGGTTTTCATGTGGGTTATCGCTTGATGAGACATGGCGTATCGGTTTTCGCATAAAGCGCAACCGAATCGTTTCAAACCATGAATCTTCATATGATCGATCAGAAATCCGATTTTGAGAAACCTTTTTTTACAATGTACGCAACTCAAACTCTTCTCGTCATTTCGATATGTGCAATCCTTCGCGTGTGATCTGAGATCGGTTGCGGTTGGAGCACCGTAATCGCAATTATCGTACCCGCATTTGAATAAATCCACCCCATCGACACCGCTATCTTTGATATCGGATAGAGTCAAAAACTTAGGACTCGTTTTGTTTTCAGTAAAATTGGAGTTGGCGTTGTTATCGCTGTCGAGAGAAGTGCTTGAATTTTCCGTGGTGAGAAATGGAGATTGTTCTGTGTCATCTTTAAGATCTTTCTGATCCAGAGAAGAGGTTGCAGATGATTTTGGATTATCCGTACCTTCTAATATCTCTAAATCAACATCGTCTCCTTTATTCGACACATTTTTATTCTCCTGATCTTTATCGCTGGAGAATCTCACGTTCTTGAAAAGTTCAGGATTATCTAAGATGTTCATATTGATAAACTCGTCGGAACAATTCGTATCCATGATCCCCAACGGATCGACAGCGTTAGCATTCTCACTGTCGAACGATAATAATTGTAATTCGGGTTCTTGTAGAATATGCGACGAAGCAGGATAAATTTTCTTCGAACTTGTCGAAGTTTTCTTCCCCTCTATCGACGGATACTTTTTATTCTCGACAGATGGATTTTCAGCGATATTCGTTTTATCTTGAGATGATTTGTCTCCTGCCGTTTTGATAATCACTTCGTTGCTGTTGGTAGGATTTTTGGATACCTTGAGAGTTCCAACGATGTCTTGAATAGCCGTTGTGTAGACTTTGTTGTTATGGAGTGAGAGGTTAGATGATACCACAGAATCGGCTTTCTCTTTTTCCAATAAGATCATATCTTTTGATGTTTTCGAGTACGTTATTTTAGTGGATGACAGGAGATTCGTACTTGATACTTCTTTGCTCGTTGGAGTTTTATGTGCATTCAACTTGGGATCATTCTCCAATCCTTTATGGATATCAGGAATCCGTAGATTCTCATCCATGTTTCTCAAAACCAACTGTTCCAAGATGTCTCTGTTCTTCACCGCCTAAAATACCAAAGTGCATGAACGAAAATATATTATAACAATATTTCTACCAACGAATCTTACGTACCTGAGGCGTAAGAGTACGCTCGAGAATTAGCGATAATCGATTATAATGAGACTGACTCAAATGGTTGTGGACTTCCTGTACTGAATCGCCCCCGCGCAAGCAATATAAACATTGAAATTTGGAATAATTATGCGAAGTGTAGTGCTGAAATGAGACAACATTGAATAATTCTTCTCATTCTTTTTATAAAAGATAATAATAGCGAGATAAGGAATGAAATTGGTACCCACCATGACCAACTGTTCAATTTTCGGGAATGCATCTTGACAATAATGACATTTATAAGAATACAAACTCCCGTGTTGATTTTTTAGATGTGCTGCGAATAACTCTGGTACATAAAACCATTTGTCGCACTCTGAAAATCGAAATCGAATTAATTAGTCACGTTATTGATTAATTGATCTGTCACACATCTGGTATTCAATTGTTCGTCTGAACCATAGCTACCCTGATGAATTCATTTCGAACGATTATTCAACTTCCGCAATAATGAAAATTGAGGAAAAACGAAGAAATTATAAAGCGACTTGTTACGTTTTGTCATGTGACCGAGGGAAACTTTGATAATAATAAAAAAAAACTCACCGTGTTGACACACGAAAGGATGCACGAATTCACGACGATTGACCTGTTCGCGCGAAGGGACTTCTTTCAACAGTTTACCAACGATCACCGCGACACGATTTCCGGCATGACATTGTGCCTGCAAGAATACACATATATTGCATCAATCAAACATCAAAGTAAGCAACAATTTAAAATGGAATGAATCAATACCTGATGTATCTCGACGTAAGATGGCACAACAGCTCTATAAAAACAATAATTACATTGATACCGACAATGAAGATGTTTCTTCTCGATATGCAATTTCATGTGCAACCAATCTTCTTGTGACGTCGCGCAATAGGCGCATTTTTGAAAATCATGAACAAAATTTGGTACAGTTTTGCCAACAATCTCAATGTGTTGTTCAAAATGCCGACGAAAATTGTCCATGGAGTCTGTAGTGAAAGAACAATCGTTACCCATGCACTTGTACATATGACTCAATTTCGTGGGTTTCAACATTTCATTGTAAGTCTCAGAGGATTTGATTTGACTCGGCAACGCAGGTTTTTCCTGCACTTTGGGAATTTTCAAAGTATTATTCGCGGATCTCACGACCTTGACCAGTTTAAAATTTTGATTCGAAGAACTCGAGGAAACGGTAACGGTCATTGGTCTTGCATTCATCGATGTGATAATGGAGCCGGAATTCACGGTAACTGGGAATCCCAGTTTCTGAGGTTCCAATTGAATGGTAGTAGTTTTTGCTGTCTTTGGGACAATTGGTATATAATTGGGTACTTGAGAAGAGGCCTTCGTGGATACCGGAGGTAAGCTTTTCAAAGGAATCAATTTCACCGTTTCACTGTTGATGTATCTTTTCAATATAATCGGGGAAGTATTTTTCTTCAACAATGAGATTCCTTTACTTTTGTTGATCGGAGATGTCTCGACTGCTTTTCTAATATCACTTATCTGAAACGAAAGTATAATAAATTCAATGATTCTTGGGATAAATACATACATGTTCTGTCGCAATGATTATACACGTACCAGGGGATTTTCTGTTCCATCGCTGTTACTGTTGGGCGCCAAACTCACTACATTGGCGATTTTCAAGAATGAACACTCCTCTTCGGTGTCAGTTTGTAAGATTTCTCCTGCACCTTCGGATGGAGAACTCTCTTCTATAAATAATATAAACAATTGTTAATACTTCACAATGAATTTAAGAGGAATTTAAATGAACATATTTGAAAAACAAACGTACCACCTCCGCTGACAGCCTCGTTATCCTCTTGAGCACTTTCGGTGATTTGTGCGGGTACAGAAAGTTTATCGCCACTCAATCTTCTCAATCTAATGAAGTTTTTCGGAGGACTTTTCTGGTTGGTATCATCCTTGTGTTCAGAAGAAAGATTTTCCGCACTGCTTAGAATGCGTCTAATACACGAAATAGGAACTAAGTTCGAGGATTTAGAAGTGGGTGAAGATGGGTCTTCGGTTTTAATCACAGCACTGGGAGAAGTTGGTTCCTTTTTAATTACGGACTCGGAGGGCGAGAGTTTTTCCGTTTTAACAACTACTTTTGAAGGACTTTGAATGGGAGTGGTTTCACCGGTAGAAGGAAGGGATTTCACATTTTGAAGTTGAGCTGCCAGTCTTTGAATAGTGGTCAACATGGGACCATTCGAAGAAGCATTTATATTTGATGTTTCTTGAAGTATAGTATCAACATCGGTAATAGGTTCGTTATCCGATTGCTCGCTACTGGAATCAGAATCATAAACTGCAGTCGTTGGTTCTGATGATTCTTTAGGATCATCGGCGTTCGATTTGGATGATAATTCCGCTAACGGGGGTGGGGTTGTTGCTGTTATTGTTGTGCCAGTAACAAGGGGAGTGCCGACACTTTGGTTATCGTTCGCGTCTACCGTTTTTTCGATAATCGTTAGAGGATCTGTAATTTTCGGTTGAGTTCCATCCATTTCTGAATCATCAGGATTCTTTTTGATATCTTCTACAGGTATCGGAGGGTCGATAGACGTTTTAGCGTTGTTATCGATCGCCGAACTTTCGCTCAAAGAGAAAGTAGCAGAAATAATGGGTACAAGCGGGGAAGGAGGAACTGCAGTGTTATCGGTTTCATTGCTGTGTTCTTCCACGTTACCGAGATCCGTAGTCTGCATCTTATCTTTGAGTTTATCTATAATTGATTGACCCTTTTTAGAATCATCTTTATGAAGTTTGATTCCAATATTATCCACTATTTCTTGCATCTTCTTTTGTCGTTCCAACTGAATTTCTACCTCTTTGTTCTCCAAACCAGGAGTAGAAACGAATACGCTCAAATTTCCACTAGATAATGTGCCCTGTTGTTCATTATCTTCGTTGGTGTGCATCGTTTCAACTGGTTCCACTTTACCAACAATTGCCACCGCATCATCTTCTTCGTCCAATTTTTCTTGCTTACACGCTGACATTTTAGCTATCTCGTTAAACGCTGGATCTGTTTCTGTCTTATTGTCGATAGATGGATCTTGATCGAATAAAGGATCCTGATCGTTCATCGGTTCGATTTTTGTACTAGGAGATAATTTGATTTTATCAACGCCCCCAACGTCAATCATAGAAGCATCAACTGCATTAATAGACATATTAATTTTAACGATCTCCACTGTGGAATCCTCATCTTTGTGCCAAAAGTGTATATGTTTTTCCAAATTAGAGCGTTGTAGTTGTAGAAAGTTGCACCGAGAACACAGATAACCGTAAATGGCGTTTTCATTGGGTATTTGTTCTTCGTCTAACGCCTCGTTGGCCGAGGTATTGACTTTGGCTATTTTATCTCGACATATTTTATAAAAGTGCGTTTTTATCGAGGATTTAGCTACAGTTTGATAAGGACAATGCTTGCAACGGTATCTGTATTCACCGGTGTGCGTGGTACAATGTTCATAGAATGTTTCCATAGCATTGTTCTTCACACCCTCGTAAGAGAAGGCACAAAATCTGCAGTTGAAAGTACGTAAATCTTGGTCTCCTAATCTGTCATACATTTTCTTCAATTCTCTTGTTTGTACGATCGCTGTTTTCGCATCCGCTTCATTCAATCTTGAAATCATTACCTCCTGATTCGAATGATACGACTTGTAATGATGAACAATATTCTTCCCATTGAAGGAACAAAGTAAACATTTGTATTTTTCTTGTCTGGACCAGAAATAATCGATTAAATTTTGTGTAGTGATTTTGGTAATATCTTTTTCAACCCATTTCCCTTTTTCTGTGGTTTCCTTGTTGTCGGTAGTAGCACCTTTGAAAATTTCATCGTCGTCCAATGGTTTTTTACTTTTGACTTTCAGTAACTTATCTTTGGAATTCAATCCATCGGCGTTGGTTTGAGAACCTGTCGTCTCGTTCGAAATGGATGCAACCTCCTTCGATGTATCGTCGGCTGGTAATGAAGATTCTGCCGAGGCGGACGTCTTTTTCTTCTTCTTTTTGGTTACTATTCCCATAGACCATCGGGCGGGTTTCTTTTTCTTTCTACTTGCTGTTTTCTTATTAGAAGTTTCCGTGGCTAATGGATCCATGGCACTGTCTTCCACATCAACATCACTATCTTTATCCATACTCTCCGCGGTGGCGATATTTTGATTAACTATCGCGTCACTGTTACTCGATACCTCATCTTCACGAGGTTTTCCTTGCGATTTTGTTTTATCATCTGCCGCCAGTTGTTTAGATTTTGCAGTGGTAGGACCGGAAACATTCGAAGCAACGCTTTCCCCATCCGATCTGGCGTCATCGTTTTTATTATCACTACTCTTCTTACTTATCGAACTCTGTCGCTTCCTTGTTTTATTACGAATTTGTTGTTTCTTTGTATCGGATTGATCTTTGGAATCATTCGATTTGTCCTGTGTTTCGTTATTTGCATCAACAGTCGTTGTCGATTCCAATCCATCCAAATCGAAACTTTCATCAGATGAACTATCGAACGTTATTTTTGAAGAATCGATTTTGAGGAAGTCCGTTTTTTCAACCATCACACGAGCTTCTTTATCAACTTCTTTTCTGATAACTCGTTTACTTCGTCTTGGTCCTTCCAATGAATCTTTGGCACCTTCGTCTTCGAGGTCTTGATTTTTCGTAATATTGTCTTCGGATTCAGGAGGGGCTGATTGATCCGCTCGAGAAGATAGAGGTTGATCCTCTTCGCTATCGGAACTATGAACAACGTCTTTTGATCGTCCTCTCGCACGATTCGATGCTCCTGATTTTTTACCTCTGCCCCTTCCAGATTTACCTAACTTGTCTGGACTTCGGGATTTCAAATCTCGGGGCAAAGTTTGTTCCTGATCTGAATTGACATCGGAATTTGTTTTCTCCGTTCCATCATTGGGTTGATTCTCTTTAGCTAATCTACACATTCTATGTCCAGTTGCAGTCACCACTCCTTCGCTGATGAACATTTCTCTGATATCCTCTTGTAACATTTCCAAAGAATTTCTCCTCTTGGTTTTACCTTTCGGTGCCGCTTTCGACATATTATCTTTACTACTGTCCATAGTTTCAGTTTCTTCGGCTCCGGATTTCGCCGTTCTATCTTTACTTTCCGATTTATCAGCAGATTTATTGAGTTTCGTTTCTTTAGAGTCTTGGGATACAGCGGTAGAAGTATTCTCATGCGAACTAGTGGGTTGTTCTTTAGTCTCACGATTCTCTCCGGTAGTAGATTTTCCTACTTCCGAGCGTTTATGTTCTTTCCGATGGCTCTTCTTCTTCGAACTATCACCACTCAAATTACCAAGTCTCTCAGCCAAAGACTCATCTTCCGAACTATCAGACAAAATAACTCGTCTCTTCTTCTTTGAGGATGATTTCTTTGTTTCAACTAGCTCATTGCCTTCTTTATCCGAACTGCTACTACTTTCAGACTCGGAATTGATAATTTTTTTCAATTTGTCAACTCTTATAGCTTCCTTCAATTTCTTAATCAATTTTTCCTGTTCGAGCAATTTCTTTCCTTCTCTCTCCAAAGATTGTTGAATCAATTTTTCGATAAATTCTTTAGTAATATCACCCTTGTCCTCTTTCTGCTTGATAGCATCGGATTCTTTCTGTTTGCTCGCGGTGGTTTCCTTCGACAGCGGCTCTTCCATCTCCGTGGTTGTTTTAGAAGTATTAGAATCGGCCTCCCTCGTTGTACTTTGCTGAGCATTCCCACTGTTATCCGCGGAGCTAGACTTGGAGCTTGTGGATTCGCGTTCTTTTTCATCCGTACGCTTGTGATCGCTACTGCTGCTAACCTCGGTACTTCCTTCTTTATCTTTCTTCCGTCGTCTGCGAGTTTTCTCCTCTTTCGAACGACGATGAGAGCTGCTGCTACTACTCGACGAACTTGATTTCTCTTTTGAATCACTTTTAGAATGATGAGAGGAGGAAGATGAGGATTCTTTAGTTTCTTCGGAATGAGACGTACTGGTTTTATGACTAACGGAAGAAGAAGACGCTGCTGCAGGTTCAGGGCGCTTCAATTTAGGAATTTTGAATTTCTGCAAACCAGAGCCTGGAACTAGTTTGGCTTTGGTATCGATAACACCGTACAAACTCTCAAGAGGTGATTGCATATCTTTAATTACTTTTTCGCTGCTCGTTTGTTTGGTGCTACTACTTTGATCCGAGGAATCAGATTTGGATGATTGTTCGGAGGATTTATTGTTTCTGTTCGGAGATATAGAAGGTGGTATACGTTTACGGGGATCTCTATCGGTAGAGGGAGGATCTTTTGGTTTCGGAATAGGTTGGAATTTATCTTTGCTAAGACGAGGATCTCTGATCGAAGTACTGGTGTTGGTGGTATTGTTATCTCCAGATTTACCGCTCAACAATGTGTTAGAATCCCCTCGCGGACCACGTCCGTCTCGATCCGAATGAGAGGAAGGAAAACGAATATTGCTATCACGAGGCCAATCGGGTCTACGATTAAAACTACCTCTTGGTGGGTCTCCTCTGTTTCTATCCCCGTAATATCCTCCTCCTGCTCCTCCTGTTGCCCCTCCAATTCCTCCTCTGCCTCGAGAATTCCGATCCCAATCCCGTTTCCACGGTGCGGTAGGTCGAATATAATTATTATTACCAGAATCCAGAGGTGAATTAGGCATCTCGTTTTCTCCTCTATAAAGAGGATCATTTGGTCTCATGTTTTGAGCAACGTCCCAAGACGTTGGTCGTCCATGGGACACGTCGTATGGATTCTCGTAAAGTCTATTATCTCCTCCAGGATTTCTATACTGATTGGACATAGGAAAATTATGAGGTCCCATTCCTGGCATGGCCGGTGGTATTTCAGGTTCGATTCTTGGTACGAGATTCGGATCCGGGGGATGTGCTATCGCGCTCATCAAAGGTCTGATATTGGTAGTACTGATAGAATTAATATTTGTATTGATACTTATATTGTTATTGATGATAGGTTGATTCGGGGGATATTGATTGGGTCTCATTTGAGACTCCGCGGTGGAAACCATGCCCGCGTTCCACATGTCTTGATGCATTCCATGTTGATACGCTGAATTGGGCGGGGCGGGTTGCATAGAATTACCTGTAGTGTATGTAGTTTGCGTCATCCATTGTTGATAATCGGTACCGTAAGAACTTGAAAACGAACTAGAAGAGGCGGACCAATTCGGATGACTGGTTGCCATTTGTCTAGCGTAATAATCTGGGCTATGATCCGGTCTAAATTCCGCATCGGATCTCGGAGGTAAATTGTCCATAGGACTCGATGTTTGCCGTCGTCTTTGATATAACATTCTATCATCTAATTGTGGTATATTTTCTGGATGAGTGGAATGACTGAACGGACCGACAAGATTTTTCTCTTCCTCCAAAGGATGATGTAAGGGACCACCAGCGCTACCAAGTCCCTTATCCGGACCTCGAGAATGTCTTTCATAATTATCCCCAAAACGTGGATCAGACTTGGAAATCGTAGGAGGATGAATGATTGATGAATGATTAGCCCCGGAACTGGTAATAGTTTGTATCGGAGATCCTCTAAATTCTCCGGTTTTCAAAGCTTCGTGGGTAGGTACGAGAGGCGATGACGTGGGTAATGGTTTTCTCAAATTACACTTAGTCAGGAGTTTATCGATTTGTTCCCATCTCTTCTCATTTTCTTTAATAAAATCAGGCTGTCTTGCAGCGGCACCTCTGGCGAGTCTCGGATCTTTTAAAACTGTATCGGTATGTACAACAGGTTCAGGAAGCTTCGGAGTTCTAGAAACATCTTCGCTACTCAAACGAGGATCCTTACAACGAGGATCTCGTCTTTTTTCATTACCGTCACCCAATAATTCAGCTAAATCTTCCCTGGACAATGGTGGTTCTGTTAGTACCGATGCCGGCGAAGCGAGGAGAGACTTATTCGACGACTGCGGCAAGTTGGCTTCTTTTACCTTCGGCGGACTCACGGGTTTAGGTTTAGAGAATACTTCTTTAGGAGTCGAATTAATATTCATCGAAGAGTCCGTTCGAGGGATCGGAGGTTTCTCATGACTCGATGTTCGTGATGTTGATGTTTTAGATCCGTCCAAAGAGGGCACATTAAAATTCGATACATTCCGAGAATTACTGCTCGGTACATTAAAAGATCTTGAATCGTTATTTGTCTTTTGAGGCAAGCTGTTTCCAACGATTTTAACCGCGCTAGCTACATCGCCTGAAGCTAAAATTGATAACCATTTGCTAACATTGTTTTTAACCACCCTTTGTTCTTCCGTCTCTTGAGTTTCGTTAGTGCTACTGCCACTCTTCACACTCGAACTATTTGAATCGTCGTCTTTGCGTTCCGTTGGTATAACGATAGGTGGTTTGACAGGTACAACATTTGTTTGGTCAGGACTAGCTGGTTTATCCGGAGTTTTATCATCCAGTTCGTCGCTTCGTTCGGTGGGAATTATTATAGGAGTTACTACAGGCTCGATTTGAGAAACAGGATCCGGACTGCGAGGAGGACTAGGACTACGCGGTGTTTCGTCCACTAGATCGATTTCTTGAATTACTTTGTTTTGAACAGGTTTATCTGACGATGGAACATCATCACGTCTTCCAGAACTGAAGGCAGTTCCCTGAAATAAAAAGATTATTTCAAATCAATCGAACACCAAATTGTGCGTCAAGGACTGAAATTATCATCTTCTATTTACAAAATTTTCTAAAGGCATAGGCTCGCATTGTTAAAATCAAGTTTTTGATTAGCGTAATAAATTGATGTTAGAAGCACTGTACGGTGAAAGGAATATTACAAAATAATATGAACTTTTGGTACACTAAAAAATAAAATCCATATTCAAAGAATATTTATTTATCCGTCGAGAACTTCAAACAGGCAAGTCGATACTTTGAAGTTGAAGGCCAGTGTATCGTGACATATTATTTTATAGTTCTGGATATAATTATTTTCATAAGATTCCTTCTTTTTTCCTTTCAATATAACTGAAACACTGTTTTTCTGTGAAGAGAAATAGATTCTATATTAAAATAAAACTGATGAAAGTTCATCCTTTTTGTCTACCCGGCATCACTGCCTTGAAATTCTGCGTATTGTATCGACAAATGTTAATTCAGTTAGTCGTGGGGCTATATCCTAGGAGATATTAAAAAAAATTGTCCTACTTCCATGGTAATCTTCATAAAAAAAAGTCTTTGAATTGAGAATTACAGAGTTGAAATCTCATGAGCAGTAAATTTCATACAATTCTTATAATTTGTCTTCATTTTTCAAAGTATTATTCAATAAAATACATAAAATGCACAATCGTACCTGTTCTACTTTAGTATGCAGCTTTTGTAAAACATCTTCGCACCTCTGTAATGTCTCGATTTTTAATCTGGTCAAAAGAAATACAAATATCAATGAAATCTGTCTTCCGATACAACATCTGTAAGACAAAAGAACTTACTTTCTTCTACTATTTGTTAAAATCCCATGGAGGCTTTGCATTTTCTGCAATTGTGGCTCTCTCGACCTGTCAGTGACATTCTGGAGCCGTTCTATCATAGCCTCGAGAAATGGAATATATTTTTGCATTTCTGCAAACTTCTTATCGTATTCGTCCATCTCGTTGGATGCACTTGCCCCTTCACCTGCGAAAACACACAATTTATGCAATTCATCGACAATGTATCGTTACCAAATATAAATATATGTGAAATCATATAAATAATACCTCCAGGACTCTCCTCCATTTTTCAAACATTCAGTATTTCACGATTCTCATTGACAAAATAAAAATATAAAAATGGGAAAAGATATAGTTATTTATCGTCACTTTGAGAAAATATGAATTTGCCGCATTACATTCAATTGCATTGGCTTGCCATTAACAATCGATAGTCGATACAATGCGAATGAAGATTCCATTTTTTGCTCCCTTTTTTTTGTATTACACAAATCTTGTGTAAGACATTCACATGTATGGATGGGTTATGTACATCGTATAAGAAACAATAGGTTATAATTGTTTGCCTTATAAATTCACAGAATTAACACGATCTTAAAATTAACTGAAAATACGAGGGGCCACGAGTTGTACGTGGATCATTTAATATCAATACATTCTGAAAAACACCGATCATCTTTTCACTAATTTCAATCGAACATTATTGAATAATTAAGAGATTTCTTTTGTTTTGGCAGATCGTCTTTCAAGAGTATCGCGAACACAAATTATTTATATCACAGGATAGTGATGTTAAAAAGAGAAACATTGAACCGAGCTGAGCTAGGCTCGATTTCAATCACCGGAATAGACAGACGCTCGAGAAAACCATTCTTATTTCATCTCATTTCCAGTTAGTACAAGCAGGTATCGCTGTATAGCGCTACGAGTGATTCCTAGGAATTATTCATGATATTTCGGTATTTTTGTGGAATTCTATGATATTCTTACAATTTCGGACACTGAATTCAGCACTTTCGAAAGAAATATTTATGTGATATAACCTATAATGGTTACTGTCTTGGTGAAAAAATTGTATTGAATTTTCTAACACTAGTGCACTGTACAAAAACATGTGCATGGGTTTTAAACATGTTTTTTTCAATAAAAATTCTTTGGACTCCGTAGTGGTATACTTATTATGGTAATATATAATTATATCCTCACAATTCCTTGAACTTCACCGAATTCTATTGAGTTTTATAGAAGCTGCTAAGTTCGATTGAAAATAAGTGTTCGAAAAGTTGACACACTTCAAAGAAATTTGTCCACCAGGATGATTCCAATAGGACAAAAAGATATCTTTCAATTATTCAAAAGATGACCTGATAATACACGGAGAATTCTTTTCGAAAAACAAGAAAAGAATTCTTCAAGAACTCTTTTCGAACTAATGTATTCATAAAGAACTCTAGAGGAGTTCAATGTTTGGGACATTAACAAGTTTTTTGAGAGTACTAGAACAATACTTTCAGCATTCTCAAAAAACTCGTTAATGTCCCAAACACTGAACTGGAAGAGCTCTTTATGAATTCATTAGTTCGAAAAGAGTTCTTGGATAATTCTATTCTTATATTTGAAAAAGAATTCTTCGTGTGTTAGCAAGGTGTATTTGAAACCCGAAGACCTCTTCCAAATATTTCATGAAGATATCTTTTCACAATTCTAAGAGAAGTAGTGTGCAAAAAATTCAGACTAGTTTCAAAACACAGTTTCGATCTTTACAGCATAATGCGTTTCCAGAACCTTAGTCTAGAAAAACCAAAACCCTAGAACCCCACTCTAGGAAGAGGACTCTTTGAGAGCTCTTGTAGAATACAAAGAGTTTTTGAAGAGTTTCAGAAAGAATTCGATTTGTCAGACATTTACGAATTCTCTTGAAACTTTATGAAACTTCTTTGAGAATTACAACGGAACTCGCGAAGTATTTTTAAAACTCTGAGAACTTTTCGTATTCTGAAAGAGCTTTTGAATAGTCCTTTTTCCAGGATGGCTTTGTGATTCTTGCGTGTTGTCTAGGTAGCACAAGAGTTCTGTATGAATAAATTGTATTCATTATGAGCTCTTTTAGAACTGTTGTACCATCTGGGAGCTTTGTAAAACGTCCAGAAGCCAGTTTATTAGTCTAAAACTAGTAGATATGAAAATGATCATTGATATCTCATCGCATATGTATATTTCCGTATATTGCAGTTGAAACAACAGAGTTAAACAACTGACCCAATTTCCAGGTAACAGACAAGAATCACTAGTGGTTTTTGGAAAAAGAACTCTTCGCGAATTCTTTTAGAATTCACAGAATTCTTGAAAAGTTTGAAAAAAATCAATCCATCAGTTATTCGCAAGTTTTTCTGAATTTTTTGAAAACTAGTATAGCACATAATAATCTAAAATGAATTCTGGAAAAAAGAACTCTCGAGGAACTCTTCAAGAACTCTTTAGGAAGTGTCAAAAAGAATTCGTTTCATGAGAAATTTACGAAGTCTTTTAAAATTCTATGGGACTTCTTTAATATTTTCAACGGAACTCGTAGATGTCATATCTTGAAGAGTTTTTTTTTCAGAATTTATTTGGGATTTCTGTGAGCTATCTAGAAAGTCTTGAAGAATTCTTTTGTTAGTGACAGGTTCGGATTAACGATCGGGCCAATGGGATCACCAGTGACCACAGGATCTCCACCACTTGGGGCCCCTCACCATTCAGATTTCATTCGTTTCTTTTTTTCTTAGAAATACTTCCACAAACGTTTCGGACGTTTGACAAACGATGGCACTTTTTAGAGAAAACGTTCGGCGAGCATGGTTAATGTTGAATGTGAATGGATTTTTGACTATACATATAAGTATGGACCATGAAGGAAGAAGTATGAGTAGTGGAAAGGGTAAGATTTTTTGGCGCCGGAAATTTCGTCATCACGAAACATCAAAATATTGGTTATTCTAATTAACAGAAGTATTTGATTGGATGCAGGCCGTTAGATCTCAAAATTTCTGGCATCACCACTGATCTAGGGATCCTTTAATGAGGGATCGGACAATCAGTCGCCATTAGTGGGATACTTCCGGTGTTTTCTATAGTTTAGTTAAGCATGCATAATGTATGTTATTTTATTAAAATCATTTTTCTCAAATGTATTTACATGTTTTGTTCGAAGAATGTTTCAGATTCACTTAATTGTAAGTATTATACATGAATAAGCTGACTGTAAATATGTATCTCGAATATTTTCATAAATATCAGTACCTATCCCACTAATGGCGGCCGACCAATCCGTAATCAGCAGTTGATTGTCCGATCCCTCATTAAAGGATCCCTACCACTGATCAGGGATCACCACTGATGGGTTCTGTGCGCGTGCGATAAGTAATATGCGTTAACTATGCGCAGATTATGCATAAAACATTGTAAAATTAATTCCGACTTGAAATTCAAAATTCAGAATATATGAAATAGATATTTATGAGTGTTGAAATGGTAAGCAATTCACAGTTTTAAAATTATAACCCAACTTGACCATCAAAAAAGATGATGCAGAAAACCCCCTTTGGTTATCTGCATTACCTGCATTAGTCTTATGCGCACATTATTCCTTGCATAAAAACTATCGTATTATGCGTACCCAACCCTGCCACTGATCTATAGTATACACTGGACAGTGCATAGCTCGCCGGACATGTTCTATTTAGAAAGCTATATACATCGGTGGAATTGCCCCTACCCAACGGAATGTAATAGAATCTACCAATCCTGCGCGGCTATTGATCAGAAAAATGGTGGAATTTCCCCTTCATGGCGGCGCCTTGATGGGGACCAAGCTCGCATACGGGAAGGCTATGCTCTGCACTATCCAGAGTATATCAAGACCTGAGCACACAAACGCATAATCATAAAACATAAGTATAAGCGGAATGCGCAGAAGTCACCATGTTGTCTTGACGCATTCCACTTATGCTTATGTTTTATGATTATGCGTTTATGTGCTTAGGTCTTTACAGATTAGTGGGCATCACTGGTATGGATAATTCTCTTTTACCGGCTGGGGAAAAATTTTTTTTTCGAAACTTGAGACTCGGGCTATGTACCGCAATTTGTAAAGTATCAAAGGAATATTCCCTGAAAATTTCAGACTGTTTCATGAATTTAGTTCGGAGAAATCTTGCAGGCGAAATCTTCACTCGGAGATAGTATGCATTAAGCCCAACTGGTAATAAGCCCGAATGACACTTAAGCCTGACTGGCGTTAGTCCGACTGCATTCAACCCGAACGAATTTGAACCCGAATGACAGTTGACCCGACTAATTATAAAAATATAATTGAATAAAATGGAAAATCAATCGAAATCAAAGCGTAATTAACTTTTAATCTATACATCTCTACAGTAAAAAGTTGAATAAGCTTTGATTTCGATTAATTTTCCATTTTATTTGATTATATTTTTATAACCAGTCGGGTCAACTGTCATTCGGGTTTAAAGTCGTTCAGGTTATAATCCGTCCGGGCTAACGCCAGTCGGGCTTGAGTGCCATTCGGGCTTACCGCATACTACCCACTCGGATGCTACGCCAGTATCCCGTTAACTACTATCAGTCCATACTTATGTAGTCGGAAGAATGGATCTTCTTTAGCTTCGTTCGTTCAAGGGTGTTCTAAGTTGCTCCAACGTGCTCCAGATATTGGTGATTGGCTCTTCTTGTTATAAACATGAATTGATTGGTTTGGTGCAAGTTGGGGCAACTTAGAACACCTTAGAACGAACGAAGCTTTTGTTAACTTTGCATCTCAGTCTCAGTGAGAAGTCAAGAATTCAACAGGACATTTTTAGCAAATGGCTTTATAAGCAGAAACGCCTGTAAAACCCTTCAAACTCTAGTAATTGGCCATCTCTTATAGAACTGGCCAATCATATTTGCGATTCTCAAAGGAATCACCGATCAACGAGAAGTTTGTTTTTGCTGGCAACCCTGTTCATTAGCGTTTTGCCGTCATCTCGTCCCAGATAACGCACGAAGAATTCTTCTTCAAAAACAAGAATAGAATTCTTCAAGAACTCTCTTCAAACTAATGAATTCATAAAGAGCTCTGGAGGAGTTCAATGTTCAGGATATGAACGAGTGCTTTGAGAGTACTAAAACAATACTAATATTCATATTAATGAGACCACATATAAACCATATACGGTCATATATGGATAGAGGTTTCATATATGACCTCATAATCCACATGTAACCCATATTTAATGCATATGCGGCAAATTCACGGTGCATATACGCCATATATGCATTAAATGTGGATCAAATCTGAATTAAATGTATTCATACATGAAATTCCAACGCATATATGACCACGTTCGCGATGCTATACATAATACAGAAAATTTCACTGTCTCAACAAATGATTCGCAGCTGAGGCTGAATAATTAGCTGACTTGGCAAAGTATTTGCTACATTAGCAAAAGATTCGCTGTTCCAGCGAGAAGTCATACGGCAAAATCATATCATACTGTCCTAGTAGATTCCATTCCCTCCGTCAAATGGAGACAGAGGGAACAGTACACTGAAAGAAAAATTGGCTTATTGCTAAGAACATATTTTCTTGTTCTGAGAAAATGTGTTTTCCTCATCTCAAAAAGCTCCAAGAAGAAGAAGAATACTTACAAGGAAGGTTAGGTTGGTGTCAGAGCCGGATTTTTTTTTCAAATTCTGCAGACAAGTAGAGGGTGTCGAGTTATCAATTGTAATGTATGCAATTTCTGCGGAAACTCATATTCAGGGGTGAACATCCCCCTCCGATGTATACCGACACAAGGTGAATACTTGCGACTTTTCATGGTTTCAAAAAATTCTCTGTTTCTGTATTCACGTAGAAATAGAAGAAATGATTGTCATTCACTATCATAATAAATTACTTCAGAGAACCCTCAAAACTCGTAAAAAAACTACCTCCTCCCCCTCACACTAAAAGTTGAACGGGTGCTTTAAATTTCCAAAAGTCTTTGTACAGTTCACTGAAGGTAAACGGAATTATACATTATCCTAGTGAAGTCAGTGATAGGATAAAAATAATATAATCAGCTTTATATTACCTAGGATGAAGAACTAGTAATCGCATTTATACATAAAATTTCTTTGATTTCATTGTTGTTTGCACATTAATATATTGTGAGATAACGTGCATGTATATAAAAAATAATTCACAATAAGCATAGTTGTGTAGAATAATAATTATATCCTGATAATACGGCTACTTCTCCGCAGATGTCACATTTTGGTCTCATATTGGTATTGAAACAAAATTGTACCGGGTTCTCGAATACAGGAGACTTACTCTCCTGCAGATATCTGCTTTTGAACCAAGCATTTTGAATACATCAACATACCTAGGCGATGATAACTGGTTATGTGTCAACGATTGAAGTTTTACGATATTATTTCTGACATGCAAATTGATGTCGTAGCGCGAAAGCATAATTATATTAGAAAAATCTTTCGTGAATCCTTTCATCAATGTAAGATTTTTGTTACTCGACACAACTTGTTTTACTGTATTTTCACACTGTCCACTCCATGAGTACAATAATAAAACAACAATGTTTCCAACCTTAGGGAAGAATACTTGTTGGAGCCAATCTTGTAAAAGTTTGGAACTCAATATTCCAGATTTGGAGGCTGTAATGTAAACGTTTTCAGCACGAAACAAATTTTTTTCAACAATTGGTCCAAACTTTCCCGTCGGTTCTTTGAGAACTGAACGCAAAGGTGGTAATAACTCCCTGTCCGCATATATGGTAGGTTGTACAGTATAACTATGGGCCATAGCAGACGCGGACTGGATGACGGCTTCGACTGTTTTTTCTCCACGAATATTTAATGTTTGGCCACTGTGCAGCTCCAAGTTGAAACTGCTTGCATCGGAATTATATGTATTGTGGGATCCATATTGTACTATTTTTGTCTCAACATTTTTCACAAACTCATCATTCATTTTCTTGATATCCTGACTCGCGACAAGAGGTGCGCGTGTTATGCACTTCGTTATTTTTCGTGGCACAATGTTATGTTTCTTTTTGAACTGCCAAACCCACCAGCGTGATGCTTTAAACCAAGGCATTTTCAATTGTATTTTGGCTTGTAGGGCCCATCTTCGAAGATCAGTGTCATGTACAATTAATTTTGACGCAATTGAATCCTTGAAACTTTGTAAAGTGAATTGCGCGACCCGGTACAACTTATCTTCTCTGTCGCCCCCAATTTCCACTTGTTCTTTCCATCTGTAAAGTTGTCGCTTTGAACGAACTTTTCGAAACTTCTGTTATACGGATGATAAAGATAATGGCTTTGTTTTCCCACTTTGCTAATAAGCAACTGCTCGTTGCTTATATTCGAAATTGATTTTTTCATCCTGAAATAAACATGCCGGCACTTCTGCATAATCTTCTTCATATTCTACAGTTTCTTCATCTTCAACAGCTTCCGCTATGATATCATCCATCGAGTCAAGGAAATCCAATCCCACAACCTCCTCAACTTTAAAGAAAGATTCTTCCATACTTTTTTCAATTATACTTCCGATAACATCTTTTTCGGTCGTTTTATATTCACTGTACTGAAGTTTCACTGCTGCAAAGGGACTGTTCTGCTCTTAACTGCGAACATTGATAATGAAATGCCTTACTTTTCAAATAACGGGAGCTATAAACACTAGGATCATCATTATCAATCTCTTCTTAATTTGAAATACGGAGATACGCCTCTGTACGCAGCAAATACACATCCGTTTCGTAGCAGTAAATACTCATATGGAGGAGAATATTAACACGTGTTGTGTGGCGCATTCATAAATTCCCTTTCAAAATATTTATATCAATATCACAGAACCTAAAAAAGATTAATGTTGTCTACTGCAGTCGAAACCAGTCGTCCTCCCCCCCATATCAGTACTGACTCGTACGTAAATATGTTCACATACGTGTTAGTACTCATATGGTGTGAACATAATATCTGCGGGGTAGTAATCGTAATGAGGTATTTGTAGAGAATACAATCATCATGAAACGTTCACATCATGGAGGAAAATTAAGAACTATGTATGTTTAATAGGGTGCTCCGTATTTCACTCAAATAACGGTTTTTCCATTTTTTGTATGCGGCACCCTCCAATTTTGTTCTACAACATGAAAAAGTGGTACAATATGTTTTTTATATGATTTTCAAAAGAGATTTGGGGGTCGTTGCCGGCATTTTTGAGAAAACAACACAAGATGAAAAGTCGCAAGTATTTACCTTATGTCGGTATACATCGGAGAGGGATGTTTACCCCTAAATAGGAGTGTCCGCAAAAATTTCATACATCATAATTAAAAACTCGACACCCTCTACTTGTCTGTAAAATTTTGAAAAGAAATCCGGCTCTGACACCAACCTAACCATTCTTGTTAGGGGAGGAGATTTTTCTCCATATTACGCTATATACCTTCAAACTGAGTTAATGTTTCTTCAGTTCCAAAAAAAGTTTCCTTCCCTCAATGAAATATCGGATTTGACTCGGTCAATCTGATATTTTCTTGTTCCAAATTTTTGTTTTCTTTCAATGTACTCGAATGCCCCGTGAAAAAATACCCGCACTGTTCCACGAATTTTTCTTGACAATGATACACGTGGAGTATCCATATGACAAAAAATTTAATAAAATTCATGAAGAAACTGATGTCGAATAAGAATTCGAAAAGCATTTCCAAAAAGTATTTTAGAAGGTATTTCATGTTTTGTTAAAATACACACAGAAAAGTATTTCAAATACAAAGTATAAAATCAGGGTTGTTTGGTTTAAACCAAGTGGTTTATTGCTCGAAAAAGCAATAGTGATTTTTCGCTAAAAAAACAAACGAACGTGGTTTTTTCCACAATCCAATGCTTTCATATTATTTTCCTCATTTTTACTTCCATGTTCCTTATATATAAGGAAATGGAAGTATTGTATTATTTTTGTGTATGTGCTCTCTTCTTCATGGATCAACTTTCATGATCTATATTGGTGACAGTTTGAGGATCACTTTGCACTGTGGAAAATGGGAATGCACGAGAAAGAACCATTATTCTTCTCATAATCATACTGTCGAGTTTTTGTAACAATCTAAAATATGGAAATACATGTACCGTTGTGAAAACTGAATGAATATTCGTGATGACGAAACAGATAGTCATTACAACGATCTTTTCCCTCACAACAACCATTTGATATTGCCAGCTCAGCTCAAGGGATACAACTATATACCCAGATAGCGTCAAGGGTTCTGAAAGAATTCGAAGAGAATTCCAAATCCTCGAAAAGAATTTTTCCAAAATACCGAAAGTGATCAAAAGAACACTTATGGAGATTGTATACAGCTCGCAGATTTCCGAAGAATCTAACTCTTTTCGGATTCCTTTTTCGATAGGATGTAATGCTTTTTCAAGTCATTGTAGAATTCTGCAACGATGTTTCAAAATTCCCAAAAGAACTTCAAAAATATGATATGGGATTGTATTTTATGCAGCAGGCCAGTTTGAAAAGAGTCCGAAATCATTCATAATGAATTCTGGAAAATTGATGACCGTTCCTGCCCACAGAGCATCAAAGGAATTCGGTTTTCTTTACAAAATATTGAATAAAAATGTTCATCACTGACTTTTGAATATTGAATCAATTAATTTATCATTGCTGTACAGATGCGTTTTAGTTTTTCATGCTCGGTTTTAAATATATTATAAATTGAATATGCTAAATATTGAATCTAATTGAATGAAGTAATAATGTAATTAAATAAAGTTGAAGGTTACTGTGTTTTGTACTGTCCCTTTTCAACGAATTTGAAGTATTGCGATACCGATGTTTATAATTTCTGTCACTCAAAGTAATAAAAAACCAATTTATACCACATAAATTGTTCAAAATACATATCCAAATACCTTTAGATATTCAGCTTTAGATCAGAATTGAGATTCTTCCCTCCAATAAATCACTGCCTGCTTTGTATGTGAATGGTCTTAATTTGTTCATGGGTGAGAATTGAAACTTGTAGTTATAAAAAAATCCCTACAACTTTGAAAATCAAGAATTCCTCGTTCAGATTGGAAAAACTAAATTCAATACTAAAAAAACCAGATTCGAATCCAAAAACCCAGATTTGAACCAAAAAAACCTGGTTTTTGTAGAAAATTCTGGTTTTTTGCAACCTTGTATAAAATACTCCTAATTCAAGTATTTCAAATACTCTTCCATGGAATACTGCCCAACTCTGGGAGTTATAAACAAAATAAGTTGACCATTCAGGTAGCAAGTATTCCCTACATCTAAGAAAAATCAGAATTTCACCACAACTGAAAAGGTAGCCCTAACAGCAAAGTGCTGTTCAAATATGCAACAAATTGTTCAAATACTCAAGAACAATTTGAAGCAATTTTGCAGTAGTGATGGGGATTCTTCAACAGAACCGATCCTTGTTCACAGAAAAAGTATCTGATTTTTAGAGATTTGTATATAATATTGAAAAAAATTCGATATAATTTCCATCAAACAGAATCGATTCTTTTATTGATTTGTAAGCACATTACGTTGACATCCCCGATATACATATACAGTATCCGATAAATTTGTATAAAATATATATCAAGTTACAATCGATACTTCAGAAAAATGTATAGAAACTAGATACATATTTTATATAAAAGTATGGATACTGTATAGTGATGAACGAAATTTCACAATATCGATGTATTTTATAGAATTTTTGTTGAGTTTATATTGGATTATATTGAATATTGATGAAACTATATACAAATTGTATATAAAATATCCTACATCTCTAACCTTGCGTTGGTAAATGTGCAACAATATGCTGGGAGTTTCAGTTATTGTCGTTTTTCTGGAAAGTTGTTCGGCATAATTAAACTTTCAGTCAGATGTGTAATAATTTTCCAGTAACTTCACGTGAATTTGAAAAACAATATAAAAGCAACAGTGAAAATCGTCTGGCACATGTTATTTGTATGAAAAGTTCCTTTCTGACTGGCTAAGTGGAATTTCAATATTTTGGAGGAAGAAATCATTCTTCAGATAGCTAGAAGGAAACTTTCAAAGGAAGAAATCTTTTCGTACGAGTGACATTCTGATTTTTCTGAATTCAGAGAGTACATTGAATGCTCCAATGATCGATGAGTACAGCTCTGAAGAGCTATAGTTAATTATAGAGTGAGTGTACACGGAGAGAAATGCAGATCGAAAATATAGTTATCTCCAATAGAAAATCGGAGAATATTTCTTAAATTTGTAATCAAGATAAAACGGTTCACATTTTCGTTGAATTCTACTTGGAGAGAATGAAAAACCATCAGTACTGGACAAACAATAGAAAAAAATATCAACTTTTCAAAACTCGCGCATGCAATTTCACAAAGTAAATAATAAAATTTAGAAATTTTGCTAATCACTTCGTGAAATTTCATGCGCGACTTTTGAAAAATTCATACTTCTTTCTATTGTTGGTGAGGTATTGATAATCTTCCATTCTTTTTCAAGTCAAATTCAACAGAAATGTGAACCGTTTTATCTTTATGACGAATTTAAGAAATATTCTCAGATTCTAAGAAATAGTCGTCAATTTTCTATCAAAGATCACTATGTTTTTGATTTGCATTTTTCTCCATGTAGAGTCAGCTCTGAAACTGAGCATTCCACAGTTTTTCTCAACAGAAAAAGAGTCTTGTCTTTTCTGCCTTAGGAGTCATCTTTTGAAAGGGAGTCAAATGTTCTCTCAGAAACCCAGAAAGATATTGTATATGTAAATATAATAATAGTCCTGTCTACACACGGAGAAAATGTAATGACGAAAGATTATCCAAAGTTGAGTAAAATAGGGACACGGTGGCATTTCCACGAAGTTCAAAATCCAATTGATCTCATTTTACTCGACTACGGATGAAAATTCATTCGGATAGGTCTCAACAGAATTCAAGTTGTGGAGATAATAATGTGTCCCTTCAATGTTCCCAACGGGAGTAAGTATGTCTCTCAAAATCCATTTTTTAAATCCCCCCTTGAATTTTTTTCCCGGACAATCTGGGGGATATAAGTGACGAACGTGGTGAGAAATTCCATCAACAACTGAAGTTCATGTAGCAACACCACCAGAGATTTTGGAATGAGAGAATGATGGGGGAATATATTTGGTTTCACATGAGAGAAACGGATGCTACGAAGAACAAAAGACAATCATGAAGTCAAAATGACTTTTGATACCCATTTTATATTATTGATATACATTGGAATAAAAACAATTCAAATCAATTGAACTCGGATATAAGCTATGAATAACTAAAAGTCTGAATATGAAGAGAACGTTCAATTTTTACACTTGTACATGAATTGTAACTTCTGTACTTTTTCTTACATTTCCCTTCGGAAATAGTTCACTTTCTTCGTAAAAGTGCGAACTACACGTAGAAAATTTGAAACGGGAGATATTCCCACAGTTCCTATTTTTACTTGACGGAAAAGTAAATTTTATTTCCTCATTTTTGTCGAAAAATAGTATTATTTTCAAATATTTTGATTCCTTGCACTCAAACTACCCAAGCAATCAAGAATAGTGACAGTGATATTTGTTGGGAATTCAATTATATACATTTTGACACCTTTTGGAATTAGATTGGTCGCTTCTGAATTGAGATATACTCCAATTAGTAAAACTACGATCGGGAAATCCTTTTCTTAATTTCAAAAATTCATATCTCGAAAACTTCATCATCATGAAGTAATCAGTCTTATGACTGGTTTGATGAAATCCTCCAACCCTGTCTATTATTCGCTAAACGTTTAATTTCTACATATCTACGACAACACTTATGTTGTATAATTTGCTTCATATAACTTAATCTAGGTCTACCTCTTCGAGTTTTACCATTCATTTTTCCTTCCAATATAGTTTTCAATAAGCTATCATGCCTCAATGTGTGTCCTATCAGATGACTTCTTCTTTTCACGACATGTTTCAAAAGACTTCTTTTTTCATTGACCTTCTCAAGTAGTACTTGTTCACTTTTTAATTTCTCTATCCACTTTATAATAAGCATCCTTCTATAACACCACATTTCAAAAGCTTCGAGTCTTCATTGGTCCGTTTTTCCAATTGTCCAAGTTTCGCAACCATATAATGCTGTGCTCCAAACGTAACTCCTCAAGAACTTCTTCCCCACTACTAAGCTAATAATCTTTGAGCATAGCAACTGTTCCTTTTGGTGGAAAGCCTGTTTTCCTTGTACTATTCTAGCTCTATATCTCTTTCGCTTTTACCATTTATAGTTTTTGCCAAACTATGGTGAGTGCAACCTTACCAGTACTGCGTCTTTTAACAACTCTGGCAATTTCCATAAGGCATAAATACCAGAGGATTTCTTTTTCCACTGAGATAGAAATTCATGCGATAAGGGGTTAAAGGAAGCCTGCATTCCACCAGCATGTTGCATTTCATTTTCACACTTTACACTGTTTATTGAATGATAGATTGAAATTGAATAAATATGAATAATAACTCGTCTTACTTGTGAGAATTTGTACACTCGAAGTACTACTAGTACTGCTACTACTGGAAATATTAAATGCCTCTCCATTATTCGTCATGACCGCTCCAATGGAGTCCTTAAAAACATGAGATTGACTTCAGGAGCTGCAACATTCAAAAATTTCATAATAAAAATCATTTGTATACAGAACGAATGTATTGCAAATTAAAAAAGTGTACATGGCGAGTCAGCAGCCGATTATTGTAACTTTTGATTAAACTTCGTTGAAGCCTTTTTTGTTACCAGAAATCGATTAGGGAGAATCCCACTAAACGTTTCAGATGCTCAAATCTTTAATATAAGTTGTGTGTAAAAAAATCATGAAACTCGGCTGCCAGTTTCATCTTCATAAAAGATCTTTCTGACGAGATTATTTCGGGATTTTTTATCTTTGAGCTTCGAATTTAGAGATATGAACATTCCAAGATTCTTATTTTGGATATTTGAATTTAACATCATTTGCTAACTCAGATCAAGGCGAAAAATCAGACAAATATAATATTTCTCGACCCAAGTTATAGCAGTTGGAAATGTTGAGTATTCTAGTTAATTAAAATTAAAAAATTTCAAGTTACTATAATTTCATAACAAAAAACGTTATGAAACTAGATTGGTCAAATTTCGAAAAAAACTTCTTTTTTACTGACTGAGAAAACAATTTTTTCTTCCGAAATCTGAAATTCGAGCTCTGGTACCACGATTGATGAAGCATCAAAGAATATTCCTTGAAAATTTCAGACTGTTTCATGAATTCAGTTCGGAGAAATCTTGCAGACAAAATCTTGACTCGGATGGTACGCTGGTATCTCGTCAACGAATAGTGTTGGATTCAAAGTTCAAAGATACAGTATTTCCAAATTATTGAATTTTTTTGTGAAAAATTTGCCAATGCTCGTATCTCAAAATCCAAGCCTTAGATCAAAATTTTTCAAAGAAAAAAATTGAATCAGAATCTTTTCACGATTTCACACTCTTTGATTCACCCTGTGTATCACTATTCATGGAATTTTGCGTACAATAGAGTCTTATGGCAATTATTAATAAGTTTGGATTGTCCGTAAACTCTGCGACTTCCTTCAAGGAAAAGAAACACCCCTTTGTTTCTCTCCTATTTCTTTAATCCCACTTTTCATCCCTTTGATCTCAATATTCCGAATGAGTGTGAAAGCAACGCAGAATTTCATCTGTTCTTTCAATTGAAGGTGCGAATCCTTCATAGATCCATTCATTCGGATAATATTTTGCGGATTAGTACGCAAAGCTCTGTCCACGTATCTCATTCAGTTTTTGTGCAAAACACTATACATATCGCTTCGTGGGCGCATATATTTTGGGCCCGTATCACAATCTTTGATAATCCAACTCCACCTCAATTATTACTCAGTTGATCACATTTCAACAAAATCATTTCTTTGGTTACAGGACCGTGTAGCGTGACTACATGGTATGTTCCTGGGAGATACGGTGTTCAGGTAAAGAAACATACTCTACATTTGTACACTCAGGAAAAAAAATGCTCAGCTAATCTGAAACTAATGTTGCCAACTCCATACTCAACATGGACATATGTTGATTTAGCATTGTTCTCTATGCTAGCTCTGATAAAAAAACCGGATAAACAATCAGATAAAATGGCACGAATAAAGATTTTGGAACTGGATTTGGATCCTAGGTTCAGATAGAACTGGATAGAGAATCGCCGCAAAACCCGTATTCGCGCCAGGATACAATAATCTGGATTCTCATCCGGTATTTTCACCAATGAGACCAACATGAAACTGACAATATTGATCATCAACTCCTAATGCGGCTACACGGAAAAAAGAAAACAGCAATGGTTATTGTGAATCGCAGTAATTCATTGAAAAGAAATGAAAAATCAAATTCACGCCGTTCATTACTGCGTCTCCCAGTAACCGTTAATGTCCAAGCAGCATTGACGAATTTCACTGCAGTACACATCACTGTAATTGCGCTAACCTCTATCATCCAAGCGTGTTTTCATTTGTTTTTCAACTGATTGCTGTTATGGACAGTAACCAGTGCTGTTTTCTTCTTTCCGTGTACTTTTGTGTCAGTGCACCGAAAAATTAACAAATACTGTCGTTCCCTATTCCAATACACCACCCTGATCTCATGTATGAAGCTGGAACTAACAATGAATTCATATTTTATGTAAAAGAGGAACGATTGAATTCACTTTGATTTTGTAAATATCAATCTAGAAGGCGCCGTTTCTCTCAATGGACCAATTTATTTTTGATACTTGCTAATGGTTTCCTCGTTGAATATTATAAAAAATCCTGTGAAATAATAATATTTATAACATTTATATTTTATATGTCCGTGTGAAAGGTTATTTCATTTTCACTCCATTCAGGACCGTCCTTGATCAGTAAATCCCATTGTAAACAATAAAGTGGACTGTGAGATGAAGGATTCAACGAGAGAAAGAATATGCATTATTTTGCCTCACATTATTCTCATCGCCGAATACTCTTCATAAGCGGTTGAGTTCTTCTTCGTTGTTGTGACATGATATACCTTTTCGTAGTCAATTATCAATCAGTGAATCATAGAACGATATTCCAAGTCACTTCGTTGGTTTCTCTGTTACGTAGGAATCGAGAACAATCTTTCATTCTCGTGAATTTTTTTGCGGTTCGAATGACCTTGGAAGTACTTTTCAACATTTTGGTTTATTAAAATCGAAAAAGAACATTCTTATTGCAGGAGAATGCGCGGGATTGATATCTGCGCCTGCTACCGATGTCCATGTCGTATGTCCGTTGATTTCACGTACATCAACAGGATAAATGTCCGGTCAATGGAGATAGAACGTGAAAATCGTATGTCAATACCGGTGAATTCAATGAAGCTGAAACTGGCAGCTGTATGGAGCTAGCAGCCAGTTCTTATAACTTTTGATTAAACCTTGTTGAAGCTTTTTTCATACCAGAAATTGATCCAGTAGCATCCCATCGAACGTTTCAGATCCTTAAATCTTCAATAAACGTTCAATGTAAAAAATTATGACAATCCGCTGCTAGCTGTACGGCTGCCAGTTTCAGTTTGATGTGGATGCATGGAGGAAGACATATAAGGAGGGAGTATAGTAGTGAAAAGGGTCAGATTTTTCAAGTCGGAACAATTCTGCATTGCCTCCACGTAGCTTTTCCATCAAGTTTCATCCCGAATCCACCTTATCTACCGATTCTCCATCTGAATTTTACGTAAAGACGATGTATCTCTAGTAGAAATTTGATCAAGCATTCCCTGTTCTTAATAAGGTCCTGATCAGGTTAGAATCCGGAAACCTTAAATAAAGGAAATCTTATGAGGCCCTTACAAGGGACTCATGTAATTTCCCTAATAAGATTCAAATAGAGTTGTAACGCAGGAGTGCAATAGGGCTCGGATGAGATCGCCATAAAATCGAACGAAATAGGAGAAACTATAACAAAACCCGATGAGGACCTGAAAGGAAATCATGCATGTCTCATCAGGCATTGGTATTTTCCCGTCCAAAATTTCTACTAGGGATCCCATAGTTGGGTGATATTTGAATCATTTATACGTTCATTAGATTCAATATTTTCAATATTACAAGCGTGTGAAAGTTCTATAAAAATGTTAAATGAAATGAACATGGAGTCTGAAAGGGTTAAAATATAGATAAAATTTGTTCTTCTTCATTGGTCCAGTTATTGTATCACTACCGAGGCAGTATAATACTTCAGGATGAGCTTATGATGAATATCTTTGAAAATTATGAAAATTTATGAAAAATTCTTGATGGACCCACGGGAATAGGGAAAGACGGGCTGATACTGTCTCACTACTGCTGCCAGAGCTGCCAATACTGGCAAATCTATTAAAAGTGGCAAGAAGTCGACATGATAATCGGTGTTGCAACAATCAGTTACTAACTTTATGCCCGCTAGTTTCAGCTTCATAGGTACTGGATGGGGAAGGACAAATGTGATTTGAAATAGTCATTTTTGCGAACATGCATATCTCATCTTCTGATCATTCCATTCCCATATAAAGTTATACCACATTTCAGAGATGGTACCACGCTGATCCCATATGAGCTTCAGTTCAATCAGTAGACAGGTGAATAACATTTTCTTTTCGAAATCAATGTTTCTGAGAATTTTTGAAAGCTAGCCCTCGTGATGTTCAAATAAACTCAATGACATGTACACAAATTTCTACACGGAGAGAAAAAATTTGCTGACGCAGCAAATCGAGGTATTATATATAGAATAGCAAAATTTTTTGCTGACCTAGTTGAAAATTTGATATAACAGCAATCGTGTTAGCTACGACAGCAATTTTTTAGCTGTGGCAGCAAAAAATGTTTGCTCCGCCAGCAAATTGTCAGTATTATATACAGAATGGCAAACAAATTTTGCTGCCACAGCTAAAATTTCGCTGTCGCAGCTAACAAGATTGCTGGAACAGCAAATAGTTTGCTGTCACAGCAAAAAATTTGCTGCTCTGGCAAAAGGAACCCAGCAAAAGTAGATTTCGCTGCCACAGCGAATTCCTTTTTCTCCGTGTATCGACCGATAAAATGGTCGAGTGTTGAAATTAACACCGGTGAATGTATACATGTTTCAAAATTCAGCTGTGTATTTGCAACGTTTGGTGGAAAATTTACTCTTCTCAGGGTTTAAACCCACACGTCCCAGTGTGAATTCATTCATGACATACAGAAATCTAAGCACGCAGAGTGTAACATACACATATTGGAGTGTTACTTAAGGGTTAAATTCTACTCTCAGTTTTTTCCCGTGTAGTTTTACCCTATGAATTTACCCTATGAACAGACAAAATCTGTTCGGAGCTGGGTAGATGTGGCAATAAGTTTTTTTTCCGTTGGTGATTTTTGGAATCGTGCATATCTCATTATCCAAAGACTGAATTATAATGAAAATTATCTCAGGATTTATATTGATTGAAATAGATTAGGATTGAAATGGAGAGTTGGAATAAAAACGGAGAAGCCAGGTGCTAATCATTAGCAAAGTATTTTCAATTATTAATCATGAGGAATGAGTGGAAGAGTTTCGTAACTTCAAACACACTTTTGAATCTCTCAAATTATATATCGTCACTTTTGAAACCCATATAATTGATCGATATTCCTAATCCCAATAAACCGAAAGTAACCATATTCGTCATCTTTGTAGAATTCACAAAAGATGGCAATTTTTATAAATTTGCATGAATTTTTGGTATAACGAGCGTTTGATTAATTGGTGTTTGAAGATAAAAATAACAAGAATTCTTCAAAATTTGATATTGATCTGCAAAAATGTAATGATCCAAATATTTATAAATATTTCCACATCGATGGTCTCCATAAATGAGATAATGGGCTGTTTTTAATGGTAATACTCTTGTGTGCACTCCCTAATAGCACCACCACCAAGGAGACACATAGCCCTACGAGGATTTGAGGTGGATGAAATCAGTGGATTCGATGTCCAGACAACGAAAAAATGTCTAGTTTCATATCGATAGAGATGCTGTACAGGCTACCATCTCAAGAATATATGGCTGGATTGACTGTATCAGATGAATTCTTCCAGATTTAGTAAATGATTTCCAAAATCCACTGAAATACTTATTCGTTTGTTCATCTGTTTCACTTCCTCTTTTTAAATTCAATATGCATATTTTGAATAAACCGATGCAAAATTACGTTGTAGGTTATGTTCTTCCATGCTCCAGTTTAAGATTTTGGCAATTGATAAATCCTGTACTCGATGATTCTGTTCCACAATTCGATAATGAAATTCATTCAATTTCATTGAATACGAATATTGCAAATTGAACAGCAGATTTCAAAAGTTGCTTTCGGGTAATGCTAGATGCTCCATTCCAAGGAAAGATACAGAATAATGTAATATGTTTTACAATCTTTGCTACAATCGAATGTTCATCCAACATTGATGATCTAAGAGGTTGACTTTTTCACTGTATCCATAATCAAAGGTATACTCGTTTGTTGATCAAGTTTGGATATGATTCTCCTCCATTTGTGTTCTCGACGATAGCATAGTCAGGAAGTATCTTCAATTTTGTTTTTACATTTCAAGATCTTTGAGCACTCATTTCTTGAGATGATTCATGCACGTTTATTTGTATGTTCCATCATTTCTTCAATTCAAATTGGATCAATTTGTATTTCATTTTTGTCCTTTTCAAATAATACACTTCGATCTTCCATAAACTATTTGATATCAACTCGATTTTCAACAAGATGTCCTTTTTTAGAATTAATATCCAGATACAGTGAAATACCCTTCCGTTCAAGAGGGATAAATTTCAAACACCTTCTTTCTGTACCATCACGAGTTTACAATCTTCACGAACTTGCCATAAAGAGCAGAGAAGAGTATAAGATAACACATATATGAAACTATACGGAACACATCATTTTATTACATTTGATATCAGCAATAAATGTAGTGTGATCATCGATATTCGGATTCTCTCAATTTTCACGGTTTCACCAATGCAGTATTCTTATTATTTTTTCATGATTTTCATTACAATATTGAACTCTGAGCTTTCAAAATTGTTTTCTTGTACTTCCATTTGAATTTGTATATTCGTAATAAACGTTGATATTGATCCACAAAGCCAAACAATACATAAGACACGTTACGTTTAATAGAGAAAAATTCAAAAGTAAATTCTTGAATGATAAATCAAACGATTTTTAGTTTTGGGATCAAAGGACTAGTAGTAGAACAGTATACGAGGAAATCCATCGCTGTATAGTACTTTTAATTCGATCGATCACATCACTCATATTTTTCGTTCTATAACCACGTTCATATGCTGTGTACCATATTCAGTGTTTCGTCAAACAAGCGCGATCATTGAGCGTAAATTATTCAAATTTTCCCGAAATAATCCAGAGGAAATGAAAAATAAAAACTCAAATACTCCTGCGAGAAAATTATTGTCATCTTTATGAATATTGATCAATATAATGTCCATATATACTTGATCTTTGTATAAGCTTGTGCACTACATTCCATACTGAACAATGTTACGTAACACAATAGCTTTGTACTTTGCCTTGGATATTTTTTGGATATGTTTCGAATTGTTTTTCAATTGATGGAATTAATTCGTTCGTTGGGACTTGAGTCTCATGAAAATTGCATTCAGTGTTCATACTTGTGAGTGCATACGTATGTGAATATTTATTACACTGTTACTGTATCTGAATATCATTCAAGTATCCATATATTCTCTCCAATTATTGAATTTAATGAAAACAAAGATTTGTAACCATATTCCCCACGTCTGCTGTTTCAAAATGGCCGATATTCAACTATTACAGAATTTCTTACACATCAAATTTCAGCGTGTACCTCCACCCCGTCTCTTTCCTAACACGATTCAGAAAATCTACTAACCGAATTTTAAGAAAACCTGGAGTTCAACTAAATTTTACCACTATACAATTTAAAATGTTTCATAATGGGAAAGGTTTTTATGAACTTTGATGAGGTAGATTTAGAGTATTCTTATGTTGACTTTTCATTAATGAAACACGATACTATACAATATGATTGTTGTCACACAAGAGAACGATTGGTATAGAATCCATACACGAACATTGTAACAGAATATACTTCTTTTCTTGGACTATAAAACGAACGTTGTAGAATATCTGTTCTGTGAAGATAAAAACATATTGAAGAGAAGGAAAGAAACGTCTCATTAGAGAATCATAGCTCTGTTTCAACTGCCACATGAAGATGAAATTCCTTAGTTTTTTTTCTTCATTGAATAGAATACAAACGAACCGACTGAAATGAGTGACTACGATCGACTGCAAGAACCTCAACTGTGTACCCTTCTCCTCTGCCTACCATCACCCGATGTACGTACAATCTTCTCCTTCTCTCATTTCGTCGCACAACCACCAAAGAATATAGGAGCGTACAGAAGAAGAAACAACCATATCACAAAGAGATGTACCGACACAACACATTTTCATTATTGCGACAGGGCGGCGTTCGTTAGATTCGATATAAAATACGTTCCGATGGTCTTTATATGTACGGATATTGATTTTATTCTCAATGCTGCGGAATGTATTTTATTCATATACGTATAAACATGTCTTTATGATTTATGAATTATTCATGTAAATTCGAAAATAATTCCATAACATGGAGAACAAGCGAGCAGTCTTTCCCAAATCTTTGCTTTGAAATTCTAATGCATATGTATCTGCACTTTACACTGCACTTACAACGAGAGAAAACCACAACAACATAGCGGCAATTGGTAGTCATAGACATGATGACGATGAGTAACTTTGAGACGGAGGAATTGACAATTTATTATCCTTTTGAACAAAAAAAAAACAAAAAAAAAACGAGAATTGATGTACTGAATTTGTTATGAACTAATAAACGATTTCATGTACTGTCAATGGAACTCCAATAATCTCTGATGTGATTTTTGTCAGAGTCGGTACATCCGTCACGTAGCATAAACGCGTACTGCTACGTAATATCGATAGCCGCCTTTCTCGCCTACGTGACTCCTATGCGTACGATAATACTTCGTTCGTGTATCTTGTATCGTCGGAGTTCCCATTCCTTCTTGAACAAAACAGATCATACTTTCTTCATGCACAAAAGCTTTCGTCATCCGACTTGAATTCTTCAGGATCAAGCAAGTTATTCAGTTATTCGTTCAAATCGAATCCAGTACAACGACAAACGAGGCGTACTCTTTCTTTTCATCTTTTCTAATCCCTTCTTTGTCGGTCTCTCGACCACGTGTAATGTCGTTATGATATGTTCGTTAGGGATTAAAAAAGTTTCTATTCGTTGCTTCAACCATGAGATCCGCCATTTTGTTCAGAGATGGTAGAATTGAAATCGAGTAACTCATAGTACTTCGTATGAAATTCAATCGTGGTCAAGGTTGATGTATACATGAATTATACATACCATATAGTATCATAACGAACATTAATATAATAATAATAGTAATTATTAAAACTGCAACACTATGATAGAGAATGAATATTGAATATTGTACTCGGTGAGACGTTCGTCCTACTACATTGTACAATCAACTGCGGGAGAATGTCGAGACTTGGCCGGGTATTCCTCGGGTAGATGAAAAGGAAGTAGGTGGCGTTGGAAACTCGAAAGTAGGACGGAGAACGTAGATGTCGCCTTTGTTCTCGGCTACTGCCGTTTTTTCTACATCTCCACTCCCGTGGCGGTTAAAGATGATACGCGTTACTCGGTATCATGCCGAACGTGTATTCGCAGTTCGACATTTTTCGAAATTCACGTGCTGGGCGTTTTGAATCAGATCTGATGAATTTTGTAACGAACATGGTTACAATGTTTCTGATATTCACGCAAGTTTTACAAATTTTGCCAACTGCAATACTTGTGTCCTTTCCCTTCTGACATGTCGGGAACATCAACGTATGCAAATAATTTTCACAATGGAGGAAAAATAGAGGGGTAGTCTGATACTTCCCAGGAAAAATCAACGCATTATGCGGCCTATTAAACAAGCCCCCTTTGACTCATACATTTTCCCCTAGAAATCCGTTCCACATATTGAAGCTGAAATCCCCAAAGAATCCAGATGGCGATTACATCGAATTATAACCTCAAAATATCAATGTTGCAAAGTGTTGTTTCGTGGAGATTAGAAAAAGTTTACAGATGTAATATTATTATATGTTGTTATTTGTCGTTTTCTCTTGAATTTTCGCACAGAATGAATTGTTTTCACAAAATTGATGGGCCAAATAATACGCAGAGCCCTCCACAACTTCTCGTTCACTTTGTGAACAGGAGTTCTAGACAGTCAGAGAGGACTGTATCAAACAGACCATATCATGTCCCAGTAACTCACTAAGCTAAAACCGTCATCAGGTCAATTTCTTATGCTTACACGCTTATATGCTTCTCACAATGGAGAAAAAATGTGGCAGGCTAATTTTCTTCCCGTTATAGTTCTTCAATTCATTGTATTTATTAGTTTTGATACCACCATTTCGAGAAATACTTCTCAAGCTCTACAGGTTCTTGTATTTTGTTTGTTATCAGTTTTGCATACATTATAACGGTATGAGTGAGTAATGTAAAAATTCTACATACCAAGTGTCCTCAGGATTGATTCAGGTACAAATGTAGGTATAATCGTGATGGAAATTTATGAAATGTAAGAATTGTACAGGAGGGACGCGTATCGCGCTATAAACAACGATCAACTGTGCAGTACCACAGAGGTACTGGAAAAAAATGTGTGGGAAGGAAGTAGGTGGCGTTGAAAGAGAGCCGAATGGAAGATGTAGATGTCGCTTTGTTTTCAACTACTACCGTTTCTGTCGTCTCTACTCCCATGGCCACGCGTTACTCGATATCGTGCTGAGTGTCCCTAATGAAATCAAATACACCGATCAAACACCGTGGTTTTCTGGTACATTTGTGAATTTTCCATACCATAATTGACCCCATAACAACACCAAAAAGCCGATTTTACCAGTTTTACACCAAGCGATCCTTCTGAACATTCTCAGTCAGAGTACAGTAACATCGAATTCACACTCATCCTCTACAGATAACAAAGATATTGGTGTAAAAAATTCACAAATACACCTTGATTTCATGATGAAATACCAAAATACCACTTGATTTGCCACCTGATTTGCACAGATACCGAATTGACACCAAAAAAACTCGATGTAACATTTTCATTAGGGGCATATTCGTAGTTCAACATTTGTCGGGATTGATGACATACGTGTGAACGTTTTGGATAAGAACTGCAGGATTTCGTAACGAACTTCGATACGTTACGATTGTGTTTATCATACATACGTGTATCCAAGTAATTTTTGTAATGAACAAAAAATGTTCGATGGCCAACTTGAAGCCAACTTCATTTCTAAGTTGACGTGATTTGATGTTGTAGTTCTATAATTCAAGCTTAAGATCTAGAGGTTCGTGTGTATTTTTTTTTGTATTATAATTCTAACGATATGAATAAATAATGTAAAGTTCTACATACCAAGTATCCTTAGGATTGATTCAGATACAAATGTAAAAACAGAAACGATGAAAATTTGTGAACTGTAAGAATTGTACGCGAGGGAAGTGTGTCGCACTATGAAATGCGGTCAACTGCGGAATAACGCGGAAGTATTGGAAGTATAACGCGCGAAAAGGAAGTAGGTGGCGTTGTAAATTATACAAACGTCGCTTCAATCGGTATGTGTAATACCTCTACATCTTGTAGGGAGATTTGTATAAAAATTTGGGTAATTGGAACAAGTTAATTGTCAAAAAGAAATATCGGCGACGTTTATTACATTGGAAACTAAGAAAATGTGGATTCTTGAAATCCAAATCTTTTCACTGAGCATTTTCGGTAGAAATTTTTATTAAGGCCTAAGCACACAAGCTACGTAAACGTGAACGTAAGGAACGGAAGGCTGCGCAGATCTCGTATACGCTTCCTGCGCTTCGTTCGTTCTTACATTTACGTGACTTGTGTGCTTAGGCCTGTAACATTGCAGTGATGCTAATGTGCTCTTAACCCTCCAACCGTGGCCCAGGTGTCACAGACCGCTATTAAACCTATATTTGCTCATAATTCTAATTTTTTTTATTAATTTGTTTGACATTTTATTATTCTCCCTTAGCTGTCACACTGGGGTCGATTATGACCTCAATTAGAAACGCCAAAGCCAAGCTATGCGTGCATGTGTCTTGAAAAATTTCTAGAGTACTGAAACTATTCCCATTTTCAATCAAATAATTTGCCTAAAGAAATAATTAATTTCGAATTTGTGAAAAAATTATGTGTGTAGCACACATGCATCGCTTGTTTTCATCGATCGATGGGTATATTTCCGCTTCTAAATGACATTATCACTGTATCATGAGGAAGAATGATATGATGAAACATGGACAATCATGTCACGCTAGGGTGGAGTGAGGTGAAGAAACTTTAAACTGGTAGCAGATTGCGCGGAGAGTTCGAATTATCGAGTTTCTTGATGGTAATCCAAGATTGAATCATGTTGGGGTAAGTTTGACCCCAGTGTGACAACTACAGGTTATTCTGCATAGAATTGTTCACTAATTCACTAATTTCTACACAAACAAATTTCTACTTGGAAGGTACAAAAGAAGGTAACAGCGGTCTGTCAAACCGAGGATTAAGGGTTGAAAATACTTGTGATGAAAATTACAACGGTACCCAGATAGCACAAGATGGCGATATTACATTGTCAAGTGATATTTTAATTCACTAACTTTCAGAATATTATATTCGTAAACCGAAGGACAGAAACTGTCAATATTATCGTTGCAATGTTAATGTTTTTTTCAAATTCTTATAGAACTTTTTGCGCTGCCTGCCTACCCAGATAACACACGGAGAATTCTTTTTCAAGAGCAAGAATAGAACTCTTCAAGAATTCTTTTCGAACTAATAGATTCATATAGAGCTCTGGAGGAATTCAATCTGTCGGACATTAACAAGCTCTTTCAGGATATCAGAAGTATTGTTTGAGTACTCTCAAAGAACTTGTTAATGTCCGACAGATTGAACTCCTCCAGAGCTCTATATGAATTCATTAGTTCGAAAAGAGTTCTTGGAGAGTTCTATTCTTGCTCTTGAAAAAGAATTCTTCGTGTGTTATTTGGGTACACAGCACCACAGCTCAGAAAGAGTGCATGATAAATGCATTTGGCACTATAAGAATTCAAAATGAATGCATTGAGAACTCTTTCTCACCTGTGTCGCTGTGTGGGTGGGTAGAATCATAAAAATTAGAAGGCAACGGCGAAGCGGTCGTCGGCGCTAATATCGATATGAATATCGGGTTTCGATACAGGCAGAGTGAAGATGCACGTACGCACGGACAGTAAAAAATGCGAGGAGAAAAGGGATCTTCAAAAAGTAATAAAGTTCGCAGACAAACGTGTATAAGCATAGCCGCCCCAGACATATGACATAGCAAATTATATCACGTCACATATTTGTAGTGTATAAAATTCAGATTCAGTGATGAAACTTACTGAAATTGTCAATTCTCATAGGGATTCACAAGGATACTAAGCCAAATTTATTCTGACATTTTATTAAAATATGAAGCGAAAAAATCAAAATATCGCTCCATACAGATCAACTTTATTAATTCAAGAAGGTCTGTATAGAGCGATATTTTGATTTTATTGCTTTATTTTTGAATGAAATGTCAGAATGAATTTGGCTAATGTCCCGGCGCTGGTGTCACTTTACATCTGGTAATCAATAAATTACGTAGCTCATTCTACTGCAAACATATTAGAAAAATTTATTGCTACATCAAATAGTGAACTCTGCTATCTTTCAATCCAAGTCTCCGTTTACAACTTTTTTTGCATGATCGATAGTTCTCGAAAGAAAAAGATGATAAAAAGCACCTATTTTTTTGTAAACCAAAAATGGATGTTTTGCAACATGAAACTCGTTCTAACTCTGTCACTTTCCCACGTATCATAATGAATCTTGTGGATTCTGTTTCGTAAGACTCCCCCGAAAACAGCAGTGTTTGGAAAATTCATAAAAGTTAATAAAAAATTGCAAATTTCTTAAGCCTAAGTTAAAATCGTAGTTTTCATGCTTCGCATTAAAGAAGTGGCGAGGAAAATAGGAGTTGAAAAAAACTTCTAGGGACAAAGTTGTTCGTGGATACATAAAGAAACTTTTTGGCAAGTTTTAGACCTATCAGTTCGCAAAATACTCTAATTCATGTATAAACGCCCGGGAAAAAAAAACACGTTGAAAATAACGTTAAAAACAACATGGGAAACTATGTTGAAGACAACGTTATTTACCATGGTAAAATGGTTTCTCTTCGGAAAAGAAAAAAAAATTACGTTGAAAACAACGTAGTTTTTAACGTTGTCTACCACGTAGTTTTCCCACAATTTTTCAAGGAGGGTCCATTGAGAAGGATTCTATTAGAAAACGCATGTCGTGATATGTCGTAGAAAATCACGTTGTTTTTTTTCTTTTCAGAAGAGCAACCATTTTACCATGTTAAACAACGTTGTTTTGAAACAAGTTGTCGACGTCGTTTTCAACGTGGTTTTCTTCCCCGGGCGTGCAACGGAAATTCATTACATTTCCCGAGTGACTATCAGGTTCCGTATAGGAAACATTGTAGGGTGAACCACTCAGTAGAGGAACGATTCATAAAAGAAGTAACTATTAAAAATTTCTGCTACATTTAAATAATTCGATTGTTTTTACAATAGAAGTAACTTCTTATGAAAACAATCAAATTATTTTAATGTAGCAGACATTTTCAACAGTTACTTCTTCCATGAATCGTTCATCTACTGGTTCTCGTTGCTCAACTGGGTAGTTCACCCAATTCGGTCAATTTTTCAACGCAGTTTGATGGCTTCTGGGTCAGAGAATCCAAATATCGAACTATTTTACAAGATGTCTTATCCATGTTTTTTTAGGAACAATTTCATTGCTCATAACGTTTTTATGCACAAACTATTGACTTTGAAACACTCCCTTATCATGGGAGAAGGAGATTCTGTAGGGAACAGGACGTAAACATTTTCTCAGTTTCTCAACTGCTCGTGTGAATAAAATTATTACATTGAAAATATAATTATTATATTTGAATGAGACTATAATCAATTGTAATCAATCTTTCTTCCATAATCGATTCATGTTACAATTCCTTTACCTAAAAAACGTTAATCTAAGTTATCAAACCGAATAATACTCTCTAAATTTCTTGAAGTCAAAATCCACTCCCAAAGAAGGAAAATTTTCGCTCTTTGGAGAATTTTCACACTCTTGGAGTCTCTACATTACTTGGTGTTCTTCAATCATTATTATATAATACAATATTCATGGCGAAACTTGCTAAGTGTCACTCAATTTTTAAACGTTTCGTAATTGAGTAACATGTAGCGAATTTGGCCATGGATATTGTATTACATAATAACGATTGGAGAATGTTGAGTAATACTTTTTCAAATTTCATGAAATATCGCTGAAAGTTCAGTAATACACCGAGAAAAAAAAGTTTTGTTGAAATGTGAACAACCAAAAACTTTAGTTATGCTAACCAAATTTTTGTTGTTGCAACAAAACATTTGGTATTAGACACAAAATATTTTTGTTAACACATTTAGGAACAAAATAATTTTGTTGAAAGCATAAAAATTCGGTTGAAGGAACAAAAGTTTTTTGTTGTTCACATATCAACCAGAATGTTTTTTTGTTTTAACCAAACAGTTTTCTCGGTGTATTTAGATTTATCGAACAAGTATATTACTATTTATCGAACTTCCAAATCGCTCTTCTCTCAGTGCAGGGAAGTGTCATTGCATTTCATCGAACTTGTTTTATAGCTTTTCTCACATTACTTTTTTCCCATTTGTGACGTATTTTCCCTGTATTAGGCATGTGAAAGAATCCCTGTCTGAAAAGTCCGATAGATTCCCACGGATTCCCTTAGGTGTTGTAACAATAACCGCATAAAAACCGATGAGATATTTTATTCCTATGATAAGGTAGAAAGTGTCCGAAATTGCATTTACCCGAAAAATAATGATTTGTGAATCCGGGGATAATTACTAGAAGTTTCTAGCGCTCCTCAAATAGCCACAAACTTTACTGCTTTCGGTTAAATGGCCTTTAGGGCACTTGCTACCTCACCTACCCTGGTGGAAAAATGTCGTTGAATTTTGTTGAATTCCGTTCACATTTGGCCCATTCGGTTTTCCTAGAAAATCAGCAAAATTCAACTGAATTTAACAAAATTCCGTTGGAATTCAATAATTGTCCACAAAATTCAATAATTTCTCACGAAATTTGTTGAATTCCATTGAAGTTTGATGATGTTTGAGGATTTTTATTGAATTTTATTGAAACATTGCTGTGCCAAAATTGAACAAAATTTTTCCGCCAGGGATTCCTATAAGTATTTATCAGCTTTGCAGATCATGCCGTTAGAGACTCATAGTACATCGGATTCCTCATAGAATCTAATGGAAAGCCACATGTTCTGTGACAATAACTGCATAGAAACCGATAGAATATCAAACGTATCTTTGAGATATCTTAGAGATAACTTCGAAATATCTTGGAGATGTCCGAAATGAGAATTTATACGACAATCTTAATCCCAGACAACACAAATTTTTGATTGTATCAAAGATTTCCACTGGATGTTTTAAAGATGTCTTGTGCAACCATTTCCACTGTCTTTAAGATATCTTCGGTGAGGAAATCTAAAAGATGCCTTCAGATCTCTTTCAGACGTATTTTGGATTACCCACTGAAAGTATCTTAAAGACAGTGAGAAGTGTTGCATAAGACATCTGTAAGATATCCAGTGGAAATCTTTTAGAAAATGACAAATTTTTGCTCGTCTAGGAATTCATCCTGCAAAAGATTCTTGGAAGTATCTCAAAAGACATCTTTAAGTTATCCGATTGTGCTGCATAAGACATCTTTTATGTATCTTAAAGATAATTCTACAGAAAAATCTTGAGATATCTCTTTGCTTATTGGGTCGGAACTTTTTGTAACGCTTAGGTTTCTTACTTGAGACCTATCAGTACGCATGTATACTCATATACATACATGGATATACCCACAGTATGAGCTACATGTATAGGGACGTCCAAGAGGGAGAAGGAATCTATATACGATAGCGAGTGCAATAAGCGGATGGGGGCCAAATCAACGAAAAGACAAATCAACGAAATCAGTGTTCGAAAAGAGAGAGTGTGAGGTATCTCTCTTTTCAACCAACTTTTCGTTGATTTGGTTTCTCGTCAATTTGGCCCCCATCCCAATAGGCATTCCATAATGGGTATACTGTGTATGTCGATGAGTGCCTAAAAATCGGCGGTTGTTGGGGAAAAAATAAAAACGTTTGTTTCCAAAAATGTGTGCAAAACTTGATAAAGTCGGCCCAGTAGTTTTTCACGTATTTCACGCACGAAATTCAAAGTATAGTTTCGAGAAAAACACATTCAAAGTTAAGGGTAGCACTATCTCTCGCGCAAGACGGTAGAAACGAAAATGCTTATCACTTGCAGAATTTCACTCCGATCATTCTGGAATTTTTCCCGTATATTTTTGGAATATCGTATTATAACATAAAACAATTAGGAAATATTGATTTTTTTATTCTATAAATGTATTCCCTCCTTTAATTTCACTTAGAAATCATTGGAGGAAAAATTTTGCCACCTATGTATATCATCCTCATCATGAAGTAATCAGTCTTACGACTGGTTTGATGAAATCCTCCAACCCTGTCTATTATTCGCTAAACGTTTAATTTCTACATATCTACGACAGCCCTTATTTTGTATAATTTGCTTCATATAACTTCATCTAGGTCTACCTTTGCGAGTTTTACTATGCATTTTTCCTTTTAATATTGTTTTCAACAGACTATCATGCCTCAATGTGTGTCCTATCAGATGACTTCTTCTTTTCACGACATGTTTCAAAAGACTTCTTTTTTCATTTACCTTCTCAAGTAGTACTTGTTCACTTTTTAATTTCTCTATCCACTTTATAATAAGCATCCTTCTATAACACCACATTTCAAAAGCTTCGAGTCTTCGTTGGTCCGTTTTTCCAATTGTCCAAGTTTCGCAACCATATAATGCTGTGCTCCAAACGTAACTTTTCAACAATTTCTTCTTTACTGCTGAGCTAATATTCTTTGAGCATAGTAACTGTTTCTTTTGGTGGAAAGCCTGTTTTCCTTGTAATTATGCTTCCTAGATATTTGAATTCTCTCACTTACTGAATTGTCTCTGCATCTATTTTGATTTTCGTTCTTCTTGATGTTTTCGCTGTTGTAGAAATCATGAATTCTGTTTTGTCCTTATTTATATTCATACAATAGTTTTCTAGTAATATTGTTTTCATAGCGTTGAGAATATTTTCCAACGAGATTCCATGGATATTGCAAATAGAATATTCTATTAACAATACTCTGAGAATGTGCCAATTAGGATATTGCACACAAAATATTCTGCGATGTTCTGGAAATCCATGATAGAAGGATGTTAAGTTTGTTCCAAATGAAATATGATATTTATTAAATAGAATATTTCAGTAGCAATGTTATATATGGGGCCGTTCATAAACTACGTAGCCCTGTTTTTGCGACTTCTTTGCCCTCTTCCCCATGTTGCTCTATCGTGGCTTTTCCCTGAACACCTCGCCCTTCTCGCACGTGGGAACGAAGTTTTTTTTACGTTCGACCAAATTCATTCGATTGAATGAATTGTTATTCAAGCATGACCCTAATAGAATTTTAATTTATTTCATTGAAATGAAATTTCTCTCATGTCAAATGAAAACTACCTAGGGGAGACCGGGTACGGTTGGAACACCACAATCATTCCGCTAATTGTTTTCGTAATAAGTGAATTAAGCAACGTGTGGTGAATGATGCGACACTGAGAGTACTCTCAAGATCGCATCAACATCGATGCAATGTTAATGCAAGGTTCTAATGGAAATGCTCAGTGGGAAATTACCTATTGTAAATTATTTTTTGATATTTTACAGGTTTTTTACTAGTATAATCAACTAGGTAAATTACAGTGAATTACTTCGGGTATGTCAAAATACAGTAGAGCCGAAATCAGTAAATCCGAACGGGATCAATCCCGAAAAAGGTCTAGTCACATTTTTTGTCATTCCCATGCGGCTAGTAACAAACTATTATTTTTCGGGATTACTTATTGCACATCGAATTAATTATGGTTTACTTATGGTCCAAAATATTTATTGTCCAAAAGTCACAAAGTCCCGAGTGTCGACATCCACAATGGGCAAAATGCCGAAAAGTCATTACACCGAATGTGCATACCCATACAGCACAAGAGTCCCTTCAGAGAGCTCCCGTTATGATAGTCAACATGAATTCATTATGAATACTTTGAATTCGATTTGAATTCTTGACGAACAACTCGGTTTCTCAGAAAGCATTCATATCGTGAATTCATCAAGAATTATGTAGGCATCAAACATGTATTAATTTAGAATTCATGTTTACTGACATAACAGGAACTGTTCAAGAATTCTTTGAGAAGTTTATATGAATTCAAAATGGTCATTCGTGCTGTCTGGGAAGTCCCGGATCAAAAAATATAAATTTCAATACACATAAACTAATTAGTCACTTTTATTATAAAAAAATTATTTTTTCTCACTTACTATGCGCTTACTTTGATTCATATTAAGATTTATATTTTTTTATTCGGGACTATGCACATTCGGTATAATGGCTTTTCGGAATTTTGTCCATTCTGGATATGGGCGCTCGAGGCTTTGCAACTTCTGGGCAATGAACTTTCTGGATTATAGTACCCTTTTGTAATTATCCTCGGATTCACAAACGATTGTCTCTCGGGTAAATGCAGTTTTGGGCACTCGCTACCCTATCAAACTAATCCATCGAATACTTACAGTAGAATGATATGGAGAACTATTAAAATGAATGGAGGGAGTTGTTTCGTCTGATGGGCCCCCAATAAACCACCGAATGTTCATTGTTCCGAAAATCTATATTTCGAACGCCCGTGAACCGGGGTTGAATGCGCATAATCCCAAGCAGCAAAAGTTTCTGGGACACTTTCCTTCAACTGTTTTTGTTCAATTTTCACAATGTTACTGGGAATTGATAAATACATGATTGAGGCATTGAAACATCTGAGCAACTTCGCAACAACATGATGACGATTTCGACGTTTACAGCATATTGTTAAATATTTGGTGATGCAATCTCCCAGGAAAATCTCAACACCTGGTTCTTCGAGGTTGGTGGGAATTCGCTGGGAATAACTGTAGCATTTCCCTGTCTGCGATGCGTTGGGTTAGTTCCGGAAGCAATCAGATCCCTCATTCCTGTAGAATTCACAAGAAATCGCAGTTTTCATCCAATCAAATGCATTCGTCATAATATTGCACGAGAGTTGGCGGTGTTAGGAAAATTCACCCTGAACGGTGTTGCTTTGGCACCACGCGGTGTCATTCTATTACCATTTGGAGTTATCATGATACCGACTTTCGGGTGGACTTCTGTAGAATCCGCACACAGGTTCCCAGGTTAGGGGAATTTCTAAGAGAATCCAATAAATTGGTGCTATCAAAAGGAATGATCAATGAAGAGACCTAGTTTCCTCTAACTTGACAATAGTGTTCGTACAGTCAGATAGAAGATGAGAGTGCACATGGACGCGTTCAAAAAGCATCTTTGCGTTGTGCTATCGAGTGGTCAATCGTGGAATCGTATAGACAACATGGATGCACCAATCACAACGTCATATCGGAAAGAAGGTTTTTACATTCATTGGTGCATCCATATTGTCTATACGTTTCGACGATTAACCACTCGTTGGCGCAACGCAAAGCCGCTGGTTGATCGCATCCATGCGCACTCTCATCCTTACTTCTTTTTTCACAGTGAATAATACTTCGGTCTATGAGCGTTCAGAATATGAATGTTCGGTACAATTAGGATTCGATGTGTTGGGCGCCCACCTTTGAGTTTCATGCATGGAATAATGAATACTTTTCCACCATCGTGTTCTTAATCCTGGACTCGTGAACCCTAATTGCCCGTAAAAAAGAATTCAAAAGCATGAACACATCGAATTGCGGATTTTTCGAGAAATTGACTTACAAATAATCGATTGATCATAGGTGAAAGCGTAGTCAATGTGCATATAAAATCCACACAAATAACGCAGAAAACTAAGGGGAGTTTTCTGCATCATCTTTTCTCCAAGAGAGCACGGGTCAAGTCGATTGATTTTAGATACATTCAACAAACATCCAAATGTCCATAGCTTTATCTGAGGTTTAACGAAGATTTTTTGAACGTTCATGTTCTCATGGGGTTCTCATGATCAAGTTGGATTCCACTTTCAGGTTAATGAATCGGAATTCATTTTGGATTTATGGAATAGGGATGCCGTGAAAGTTCAGGAACAGTTCAATTGGGGTTCGAAGAATTCATTACGAGTTCTTGAAAATGTTTTCTGAACTGCTGTGCTGTGTAGAGGAAGGAATCTTCCGTCAGAGGGAGATAGCTGACATTATTGTACGAGGAAAAGGAGCAGTGGTTATATCAGCCTGTCACCAGCGTAATCCTGACAGGACACTTTCATTGTCAAACAACATTTTGTTCACAAAACAACTTTGCCATTCAATATTGTTTTATGTGCAGCTTACTATTTGAGTTATAAATGAAATAAGTTGACCATTCAGATGACAAACACATCGACTACTCCAATAATCGAAGAGTATACTTATGTAGCATCGACTTGATTGGTTTAAGTCAACTATGGAACTAAGCTTCGAATCGAAAAATATTAAACAAGCATATTCAGTTTTCTCTCAAGAATACGCTGATGAAAAACTGGAACTTTGTCTTGGGACATCCTGTATATTCTTGGAACATGGCTCCACACGACTGTTGGCCGACACTTCAATTCAATTCAAGTTACACGTAATCAAATAATTTGTGAAATGAAAGAAAATAAGTTTATTGGCCCATAAATACACAAATTTGCCAGAATCACAACACTAGAGAGCCTCAAGGGAGAGAGTGGACATCGGAGGTTTGCTGTGATTGGCCAAGGCCTTAAGAAGCCATATTGATGGAGTATTCCCATTATGATTATGATTATATTTGGCTTATAATCATAATCATAACAGGAATACTCCATCAATATGGCTTCTCAAGGCCTTGGCCAATCACAGCAAACCTCCGATGTCCACTCTCTCCCTTGAGGCTCTCTACACAACACCAGATTGTTTCGACAAACAATTTGCCAAATGAAACATTTTGGTTATGTTTATCAATTGTGTCGGACCACTAGATCGTTCGCTACCTGGACTGTGATTGACATTATGTGAAAACGAGGAGTATTGAAAAACGTGTGAGTCGAAGGGGCCTGCCCAAAACGATTGCATTTACCCGAAATATGATAATTTGTGAATCCGAACACAATTAATAAAAATTCCCACCCTTCCTCAAATAGCCGAAAACCGCATTGCATTCGGATGTATGGTATCTTACCGTTACCCAGATAGCGTAATAATTGTAAAGGAGCTCACAATCGATGCAATGTATTCATAAAGAATTGTTCTTGTGCTGTCTGGATAACGATTTACCACATCGGTAGGATTCATATCCACTACCATTTTGTCAACGAAATCTTAAGGGGATACCAGCGGCGTGGCAGCAGTCAAATCTTTTCTGACAAATTACGCGAAAATGAATTATTATAATCAAAATATCGCTCTGTACAGACCTTCAATCGATAAAGATGATCCCCTTAAATGTCCAAACAAAATTTCTCAGCCGATCAAAATATTGAGTTTAAAACTTTTTTGACTCGTATATGTGCTGTCTATTTGCAGATAATTTGATAACCAATCTAGCACAGAACTTACTACAACCGTTTTCTTGTAAAATTGAGAATCTATCCCATGCAGCAGGAATTCGGGTCGGTATAAAAGATTTCTGAGGAAGGAATCTGAGAAACATCTTTTACACAAAGCAAAATTTGTGCTGTCTGGGAACATATTATTTTCATATGTCAACTCGGGTACAACATATTTTTAATAAATTTTTGTCATAATGGTAACAGGCGGAAATCCCCACAATGGTTCCGAAGTTTCGAGACCACAGCTTACTTTATTCAAGGATATACTAACACCGGGATATTAGCCGAATTTTTCGGGGACGATTTCTCCACAATACTTGAATATTTTCAAAATATCGCTCTATACAGCATTTCTTGAACGTCTATAGAACTGCTGTATAGAGCAACATTTTGAAAATATTCAAATATGGTGGAGAAATCTTACACGAAAGATTTGGCTGAACTCCCGGCGCTAGTATTCCCTCAATGGACAATGGCGGAAAGATACGAGATTTGAGGGTTAGGAGTGGTATCACTCTTGCGGTTCTCAAGCTTGAAGAATTTTTGTTTCTTTACTTTCATTCAATTAGATATGAACGTTATGCATAAAGAATCCTGTTGGATTTGTCAATCAATTTCATCGAATGGTATATACATGCACTAGTAATGCTCTCAATTTACGTGTTGAAGAAATATACCTACTCACCAAAGCGACTCAGTTATGACGACTATCGGTGAGAATAGGAACTAATGCACTTCCCAGTGTATTTTATCTGAATCGTCACCGTTGTTCCTGTTTCGCAATAAATGTACACTGTTCAATGATAAGCCAAATCTCCGACTCTAAATTTGAGTTATTGTTACATTTCAGTCTTTGCCCTACGATCAGCTACAATCCAGAATATGAATTTGTAATGAAACAACTATTCGACTCGGATCCCACACTACACTTCGCCATTGCGAGATTACGAATAAATATGGCTCAAGTCTACTAGCTAGTCAGTGCATTGCGAGGTTATAACACACTGAATGCAATGTCTACCCACGTCGTTATGTTCAAGTAATTCTCACGTGCGCCTCATTGGGCGTCAAAATTCAATCGACCAATGAGAGGAGAGTAAGATATACGTTCTGATGTTGCAACTTCCAAAAAGCATCGTCGTCAGTTGTTCGATTTCAACTGGAAGTGTCTGAAGCTCTTCAACAAAATGGTGGAAGGAATGATCGTGTATGCATTTTTCACGTTTCAAACAGACATTCATATTCCCTTTGATCATTTCGAAATGGGATTTCAGTGTATCATGTTCGATTCAGATGTTACTCCGTTATGTTTATTGAGGTTGAAATTCGAATATGAAATGTTATATGTTTTCTTTTCAATCGAATATGAAATGTTATGTTTTCTTTTCAATCGAATTATAATTTAAGGGGACATCAGCCAAATTTATTCTGACATTTTATCGCTTCATTTTTGAATAAAATGTCAGAATAAATTTAGCTAATGTCCCGGTGCTTGTATCACCTTAATATTTTAGGAGAAAATAAAATTAGTTTTGTATTCCTCTGATCGTCCAGATTCAGCAAGACTTCGTTGAATGTCACTACAAAAATTGCATCCATCATGAAACTCTTCAACCCAAAGGAAATGCACAGAATTCTTCTATAATATCGAACAACACGAATTTTCCGAGATTTTGGAGATATTTTCATTTGTATTACGTAAGCCCAAAAATCTTGTTGAAATTCGAATAATTCATTGAATTCTACGATTATAGTGTTCATAACATATTTTTGGATAAAAAATTTATTTTCATCAAGTATATCAAAACTAGTATATTTTGTTGGAAAAAGACTGAGTGTTGACCGTTGTTATCAATTTTCATCATTTTGAGATTTTGTCATATTTCACTTTTAATTCGTTTTCAATAAACGATTCAAATTTCAACATGATTCTCAGACAGCGTTTGTATAGGATCAACGTTTGATGATTCTTTGTGAAGAAAACCTTGCAGAGATGATGTTATTCTTGGGGCAAGTGTTGCAGTTGACTATCTTTTTGCTTATAAATGATCTAAACAGAAAAGAAGTTCATTCGTATGAACTACTGAACGATACTAACCGAATCGTATCACCATAAACAATTTTCCATCAAGTTTGAAACTCCTTCACGTTTTAGCACTTTGCAAGTAACACGACACAAATCAATCGAACAGCTGAAACGCTGCACAATAAAATGGGAAAGAAACTACACATTTTATTGGACTCGAACAGCGAACTACGGATTGCTACAGATAGATAATGGCTACCATTGAATTCAAGTATCGAACGTAATATTTGTTTTACCTAATGGTTCTCTTCTCCGATCAATTCCTTCACTCCCCATTAAATTGTGATCACACCACACTTTATCGATAAATCAAATCTTTTCTTCTTTGATTCCACAATGATGGCTGATTCCTGTTGTTTTTTTCGATCTCTTCGTTCATTTATTCTGTAATAATCGATGTTAAAAATATCGAAATCTCCTAGGATTCAAATAACAAATCACTGTCCATATCATGAATTTGAATCATTTCAACACATAACAAGTTGAGGGAAGTAAAGAAGAGGAGAGAAAGGGAATTCTTCATACAATTTCTATGGAATAAAGATTTATTATTTTCTTGTCAATTGTACGTATTTATATATTATAAAACACCAAAGAATCACGAATTTGCATCCTCATCTACGTGAGTGCGGAGTTGGTGCGATTATAAATGAAATTACAAGATTCCAACGTGTGCGAAGTTGTCAATGAAACGGAAATTACGTCAACGAATGCATATCAGTTCACATCAACGGCTGTGGAAACTCGAGTAAATGTGTTGGAACTTGAATTCTTTTGAATCGCAGAGAAGTATATATCGCTGTCGACGAAATTTTCTTCGAAAAGTGAAAATGGAATGAAATGACGAGTGCATAACAGACTGCAGTGTTGCGATATTCGCCGAGCTCGGAAATCACAGCTTGATCACGTGACTACTACTATGTCACTCACTGATGGATATGCTTGCGTTTGTCAGCGAGTTATTCCCATCACCGTATGGAAGGGTTGGGAATTTGACATGTCGAGTGACGTTTCTGACGTATAAGGCTAACCTCCCATGGACCGGAATTCGTTTCGGCGGAATGACTTTAAACCAATCGCTTTCACAATTTTTTTAGAGCGTTCTATCAGAAATCTATAAAAAATTGTGCATTAGTTCAATTTTCATTCCGCCGGAACGAATTCCGGTCCATGGAAGGCCAGCCTAATACACATCCTGTATAATACATATATCATACGTACAACAGGTAATTGTTGGTAATTTCTAGTGGATTTTTTAATGGACCAATTACATTCAGTTTTTAAGGGCACCATTAGGATGTATTAAACTTGTATAAAACCAGAGATGAGTGGAGAGATTGCTATCGTAATACTGAAATCGTGGTATGGTTTATGGTTTTGAAAAAATGGAACCACACTGATTGATTAATTCCATTGGATTTCAGAATTTCCGTTCGATCTGAGCAATCATAAAATATTTATTTATTAGTTGGTATCATTGCCGCGTGATGTCGCTAGTCCAAGAACCATACCACGATTTCAGTATCACGTTAGCAATCTCTCCACTCATCTCTGATAAAACCTTATCAGTAGTATACACTGTATCAAACATGTGTAATACTTGTATAAAAGTAGGAATATTATACTATGTATAATACAACTCCAACCCTGCCATATAGTATGCGAGGTACATATATGCATTGTTTGGTTCCTCTCGGCGAGCGTCGGTAACATTCGATAAGCGGAGAGAGAAGTAGTATAAATGTTTCTTTGTGTCTTCTCATTCTAGGAATTTCCTACGAGCACACAACCTACGCTTACGCAGCACCGTATACGAGATCTGTGCAGGTTGTGTTCCTTCCGTTCACGTGACTTGTGTGCTTAGGCCTTTACAAAATATGATTTTTCCAGCCCTATGCAGGGTTGGGGGTAAACACCCGTTGGACCGAAATTTATTTGACCAAATGACAATAATTCGTTGAACTCAATATTATACTGGAATGAGCACTCTCTGTTTTTTCTATAACATTGGCCGGTCAGAGGGAGAGATCAGTATGTTGGGAGATGGTATCTGCTTTTAATATATGTACTTTAAAGAGAGAAAGGAAATATGTTGGGGGCGTCTTATTCTTTTTCGCTCATGCAACAAGCTATACCAGTCTGACCGCTTAAATCTATGGAGCACGCATTCCAGTATGTATGGAGTTCAATGCAATAATCCGAAAAAGTCTTGGTGACATTTTGTCTTATTCGCACACGACTAGTAACGTATAGTAAGATTTCGGATTATTGTCATTCGGTCAAATAAATTTCGGTCCAACGGTGTTTCGGCCTAACGGGCTTCCGGTCCAACGGGTGTTTAACAGGGTTGGGAATGTATTATACATAGTATAATATTCCTATTTTTATACAATTATTATACATGTATATTACATTGCATATTACTGATAAGGTTTTATACAAGTTTAATACATCATAATGGCGCCCTTAGGAACCAAATGTAATTGGTCTATCAAAAAATCCACTAGAAATTACCAACAATTGCGTTTTATACGTATAATATATGTATTATACAGGATATGTCTTATATGTCAGAAACCTCACTCGACATGTCAAATTCCCAACCCTGGTGGAGACATGTATATACGTCGTCATAACAACGCGTTCATCCTTCCCTTTCTAATGCCGGGACCACAGACTTCTATATATTATCTAGACTGCGAACATGCTATAGTTTGTGTCGTCTCAAAGTGAAGCCAACACACCGATATACGCGTAAACATGTGTTAGTGACACGGATGAGTAATTTTATCGTGTGTTACCCCAGGGACTCATGCTAGCGACTGTCGCGCGCGACATCATTAGAAGGAAAAAGAGATCCGAGTTGAAAACATCTTTCCTCTTTTTTCTCCTAATGATATCACGCGCGAAAGTCGCTAGCATGAGTCTCCGGCCTTAGTAGACGCCATATGTCATTAGGTACACACCAACATTACTTTTTGAGATTGTATTCACAAAATCCGGGTAAACACCCGTTGGACCGAAAGCCCGAAACACCGTTGGACCGAAATTTATTTGACCGAATGGCAATAATCCGAAAAAGTCTTTGTGACATTTTGTCTTATTCGCACACGACTAGTAACGTGTAGTAAGATTTCGGATTATTGGCATTCGGTCAAATAAATTTCAGTCCAACGGTGTTTCGGCCTAACGAGCTTTCAATTCAACGTGTGTTTACCAAAATCCGTACCGATTGACATATGGCCGCCATCCCTACTCCTACCCATCTTGGCCTCACTTTTGGAATGCTCAGTTCGCAGTCTAGTGTATTATATAAAAGCCTGTGGCCGGGACTTGACGAAAGACCCGCGAACATTAAAAATCGAATGAAATCACAACTTATTCATTTCCAAAATTTCTTGCGGAGATTTGTTTGTACAATTCATTAATGTTTCTTCCTTCTTATTTTACATTCTCTATTTCCTTATCATGCGCCATTCAATATCTTGTAAGGAGAATTTGAGGAATGCCAAAAATTTTCCTCGCATGTTAAAAGTCACCCGCCTCGTTGATGAAAGTTATTTAAAAATTTTCAAAGAATCGCAGTTTTGACGATGTAGGGCAACTTAATTGTTTGCAACTCTCAAATCTTTGTACATGATCTTTCTAATAATCTTATATTTTCTGAGTTAATTCATTATAGCAATGCGATAAAAATGATACACACAACACTCATAAACACTTCTTTTCCTTCCCCGAGTACGGAAATGATTCCGTGGTTCAATGACAAGTCACTGACTGCTGCTCCACCGGACTTGAAACAGAATTGAAATAGGCTTGAACCACAGGAAATGACCACTCAACAGGAGAGTACATTTTTTACAAGAGAATGCTTGGATCGTGATTAGATAATTCCATTTCAATCCTGTTTCATTTGCGCCTGGTGGAAACATAGTCACTGGATCAGTAATCAGCGAAACCCACGTCCTAATTCAGCTGCGGATGCAATTTTTTTTCAACCATGAAAATTCATTATCAATACTTTTCTTGCATCTTCAATTATACGTCAAATCAGCATTGTTTTTTCATGATTGTTCATATGTTTGACTATGAATGTCCCGTACACATTCATAGCGAACTGTGAGCACGATTTCATCAAATCTCACAGTCCACTTATGAATATCTTTTTGCAAAATTCATAATCTTTCAATATGATCATCTTCCTTTGTATCGTCATAAGACTCTGTTCAGAGAGGAAATATGAAGAGAAAAATATTTACATATGAAGAAGAGAAATGTAAAGCGATTGGAAAAATTTGAGAATTGAACACCTGTTGATGTCAATTTTTGATTTTATAATTTTCAATCAATCCCGAAGAGAACATGAAGCTTCAGCGAACGTTCAGATCAGATGTGTATAGATCGGACCGAAGGTTCATTAGAGCTAACTTTTAGATTCACAAACGTTTGACAAAGGTTCTACGAACGTTGAAATGTCCGCCTCGAAATATGTTCAGGAAACATAGATGGAACGTTCGCTGAAGGTTCATCGAAGGTTTGACGAAGCTTCACAAAAATATCTATACTTATATTAATTTTAATCAATGTATATGTAGAATAAATTATTTAATAAACATAAATTCTTATAAATCAATCTAAGTATAGATATTTTTGAAAAGCTTCGTCAAACCTTCGATGAACCTTCAATGAACGTTCGGGTCCTATCTGGGAAAATTTTCAGGAATAGGGTTTGTATACGGGACTATTTGGGTAGTAGCCGGGAACTACGAAGCTGATAACGAATGTGTATCCGGGATCATCCGGGAGTAATACGGGAATTGGTCACCGAAACTAATCAATAAGTTTCAATCGGGATTCATTCCGGAATTATCCAGGTCCTATCCAAGAAAATTTTCCGTAATGAATTCCATGTCCGGGTAGTAGCCGGGAACTGCGAAGCTGAAAACGGATATGTATCCGAGTTCATCCGGGAGTAATACGGGAATTTGTCACCGAAATTATTTAATAAGTTTCAATGAGGACTCATTCCGGGTTAATTTCCGGGAATGCGTTTCGTGTTCGAGTCTATCCGGATACCAGTCGGGAACTGCAAATCTTGAAACTGATATGTATCCGGGAGGATTCGGGAGTAATACGAAAATTTGTGGCCGAAATTGGTTAATGAGTTTCATTTCGCATCCTTGGTAAAAAAAACCGGATAGAAACCGGATAAAGACCGGATAGCATTCAGACTGGGCCCGGAACGGAGTGGTATCCGGGTGCATACGGGTTTTATACGGTTTTTTTTTCGTTTCGGATACACATATGGGGCTGCACGGGTGCAGTGCCGGGACTCTGAAGTGGGAATCGGACATGTATCCGGGTTTATTCGGGTTCCTTCTGGGAAAATTTTCGGGAATAGGTTTTGTATACGGGTGTATCCGAGTGGTAACTGGGAACTTTGAAGCTTAAGACGGATACGTATCCGGGCTCATCCGGGAGTGATCGGGAATGATTCACCGGAATTCATTTATAAGTCTCAATCGGGTTTCGTTCCAGGTCTCTTCGGGTTCTATCTGGGGCAGCCTCAGACACATGGTTTCTTATACAGGTCTACCCTGGTTGTGCCCGGGAACCTTGAAGCGCAAAACGAGTACGTATCCGGGTTTATCTGGGAATTGATAACCGAAATTGGAGCCTTCCGAAGGAGCTGACCTGATCATCTGGTCATGACCAGATCACTTTCTCAACCAATCAGAGATGATCTGGTCATGGCCAGATGATCAGATCAGCTACTCTGGAAGGCTCCATTGATTTATAAGTTTCAATCGGGTTTCGTTCAGGGTTACACGGGTTCTATTTGGAGCAGTTTCAGAAATATGGTTTTCTATACGGGTCCATCGGATTGTGCACGGGAACTTTGAAGCTCACAGCGGATACGTCTCCGGGTTCGTCCGGGAGTAATACGAGAATACATCTTGATTCTTCCAGATGGAACCCGGAGATAAAGCCGAGCATATATCCGCTTCAAGCGGTGTAGTTAACGAGTAGCAACCCGCACAAATCTGCGTATGAAACCATTCTTCGAAAACTTTTTCAGATCGCATATAGATAAACCTGGAATGCATGCCGATTGAAACTTCGGAATGAATTTCGATGATGAATTTTTGTATTACTCCCGGATAAACCCGGATACGTATACGTTTTGAGCGCCAAAGTTTCCGAGCCCAACCCGGATAGACCCGTATCCAAAGCCTATTCCCGAAAAATTTCCCAGATAGGCCCCGAATGAACCCAGATACATGTCCAATTCCCATTTCGCAGTCCCGATACTGCACCCGTATAGACCCGAATATATACCCGAAACGAACAACCTTCCCCCTATAATACCCGTATGCACCGGGATACTACTCCGTTCGGATCCCAGTCCGGGTCCTATCTGGTCTTTATCCGGTTTTCCTCACCAGGGTGTCATAAAAGACTCTGTAAGTGTTTTGTCGTCATCTCGGAGATCCACTGATGTGATAGAGGCTTTGTCTCTCACTCGCAGGACCCGGGTTCAATCCTCGCTGAGCGAACTTCCAACAATTCGATTTCAAGTTGATTTTCATCGGTAATTAGAATAAGAAAAATCGTCTGCAACGCATAAAAAATCGAATTATCAGAGAAAATTTTTTTTCTGCATAATAATATAGATTGAAATCTCTCAGATGGATCCGAATAAGACCCGGATAGAACCCGATTAGGACCCAAATACAAGAACTCGATTGATTCCCGGATGAAGTTCCGACTGTTATTCGAGTCTCCACTTCAATTCGTCGGAAAAATCCCGAATGGTCCCGGGTGAGACCAGAACACAAAAACCGTATAAGTCACCGTATAGACCCGGATGAGGTTCCGATGCCTATACGGGTCCTATCCGGGTTCTGAATGGAAACCTTGAAATGAATCCCGAGTCAGACCCGGAACGGACCTGATAAGAACCCGAGCACGAAAACCCGATCATTTCCCGGATGAAACCGTATAAAGTTCCGACACCTATACGGGTCCTATACGGGTCCCAACTCTAATTCGTGGGAAAATTCCCGACCGAGTCCTGGACAGTCCCGGATGAGACCCGCACACAAAAACCGGATAAAGCGTCGTGTAGACCCGGATTTTATTTTTCCAAATTACTGTTACCTTTTCTATACGAATTCCACGATTAAGCCTCATATATCCTGTTCATTTCATAGAATACAATAGGATCTTTTCATAGATACGAAGAACGATAGAGTTATATCGTTTAATAACGATGTGACATTGTAAAATCCGTATTGGACCTCATGGAAAACCATAGAAAGAATGTATCGTTCTTTATTGGGAAAATTTAGCAGGGTATGTCTCACTGAGATTCCGAAGTGCGAAGTGGATTAGGTTTTGCTGATTACTGACTGTTACTGACCAGACCAGGGTTGGGTAGGTATCAAATTAACGTATTAATACGTAGTGAATGTTACGTATCATATCGTGTAACAAACCCCTCTTTCAGGGTCTTCTCACGTAATAAATGTAATTTATGTATTGATACATACGCATCATACTCGCGTAATAAATGTGACAAACCCTCCAGTGACTCGTTATTACCCAACCCTGTTGCTGACCCAGTGACTTGTCATTGAGCCACGGACCCAGTGGTGCCAGATTCGAAACCGAGACCGCTTCTACTCACCCCATTGACCGTTTCCCCTTTCTCCCACCATGCGGAATAATTCGCGCGAGCGACAGAGAAAGAGTGACTATCACTCTCTCGCCCGCTCGACTTATTACGCATGGTGGGGGAAAGGGAAGCGGTCGATGGAGAGGGTAAAAGCGGTCTCAGTCTCGAATCTGGCATCACTGCACGGATCATTTCCGTACTTGGAGAAGGAAAAGAGGTGTTTATAAGTGTTGTGCGTATCATTTTTATCGTATTGCTATAATGAATTAACTCAGAAAAATATGAGATTATTGGAAAGATCATGTACAAAGATTTGAGAGTTGCAAACAAGTTGCCCCACATCGTCAAACCTGCGATTCTTTAGAAATTCTCAAATTTCAGAATAACTTTCATCAACAAGGCAAGCGACTTTTGACATGCGAGGGGAGTTTTTTGCATTTCTCAAATTCTCCTTACAAGATATTGAATGGCGCATGGTAAGGAAATAGAGAATGTAGAATAAAAAGGAAAAAACATTAATGAATTGTACAAACAATTCTCCGCAAGAAATTTTGGAAATGAATAAGTTGTGATTTCATTCGATTTTCAATGTTCGCGAGTCTCTCGTCAAGTCCCGGCGTTAGAAAGGGAAGCATGAGCGCGGTTGCTATGACGACGTATATATATGTCTCCAACAGCGAAAAATCATATTCTGTGATAATCTAAGCACACAAGTCACGTAAACGTGAACGGAAGAAACGCAAATCTGCGCTGATCTCGTATACGGTTTCTACGCATCCGTTGTTACTTTTACGTAGCTGGTGTGTCTAGGCCTTAAGGGCATTCATCAGAGGCAAAGTTACTAGATCTCTCCCCCCAGTTTTCTCAACGATTAATGAATATAATCGATTTTAATGAGCAGGTGCATCTTCTTAGCATATCAAAGAAAGTGCAGCTACTCTTTATCTTTCATTTTATTTGTTCGTTTCTGAGAAAACTGGGGGGGCGATTTTGGAATCTACCCTTGTTACAGTGTCTGATAGGATATGATAGGAATTATTTCTATCATTTAAGAGTATGTTTTTGGCGCATATTTTCAACATAGAACTTCAGATATTCAACAACTGAACTATCCGAAATGAATCGCGCATTTTATGAACGAGTACCTATCATATCTTTTGACATTTTTAACAAGTCACATTGGGGATGAAATTTAAGTCATTCTATAATATTCTATGCGATTTTTCATAAACTAGGACTATTATACCTTATGTGATATCAGGCTGGTATGATGTTTTATCCGGTTTACCAAAAAATTGTTTTATGGCATTGTATCTGATCAATAATATGTGAAGAATCTCAACAAAATTTTGTATGATCTCCTATCATAACTCCCTCACAATCTGTGAATGATAACCTGTAGGAATAAAAGTTCGACGTGTTGTATGACGATACATATGATTCTATCATATTCTATACGATTTCTCACAAATCCGGGCTATCATAACTTTTGCGATATCAGGTTGTTATGATGTTCTATCCGGTTTACCAGAAAGATGTTCTATGGTATTATTTCTGAACAAAAGCATCTCCAAAATCTGAACAGAATTTTGTATGATCTTTTATCATAATTTCCTCACAATCTGTGAATAATAACCTATATGAAATGAAAGTCGAGATAACCTGTATGGAATTTATGACGAATACAGAACTGAGGTCTATCATAGCAGTGAGGCCAGGAAAAACGGTGCGGACAGAAAAATCAGCCCCTCCGTTGTTCATACAATGACACGTTCGAATACGTGTGACTCACATGTATACGAAAGTTTCATCGTGTGCGCGGTAGAGGGGCTGATTTTTCGGTCCACACCGTCTTTCCTGGCATCACTGTATCATAGTGTATAAGGGTCCTTTATTAGAATCAATGATGTTCTATGTGAATTATCAGTCATGTCGCTCATCAATATCACCCCGTATGGAAATGTTTCACGGAAAAATTTCTGTGAAAACATAATCTCTGGAAAACATCGCATTTTCTCTGCAAAAATTTGAAAAACTCTGACAAACTGCAATAATAATCATAAATGGGAACGAAATTGCGTTCTGAAAAAGTTCTGACAAAACTAATGAATTTTCAATATTTTTTTGATGACTAAAAAATTTTGAAATTCCATAAATACATTCATGTGCTATATTCAAATATCATATGTGAAAAAGTGTTTGAAAATATTTTAATTTTTTTTCAATAGTCAGAAAAATGTTAGAAATTCCTCATGATTTCGTTGGAATTTTTTCATGGCGCAATTTTGTTTCTAGTTGTGTGGAAATAAATGGAAAAAAAACTCTGAAAAAATTCCGAAAGACTCAAACAAGTATGTACAAAATGTCCCATCTTATTAAATGTTCCATTACAATTTCAGAGATTCTCAGAGTTTGTCAGAGTTTTTCAGATTTTTGCAAAGAAAATGTGGTGTTTCTAAGAGATTATTCATGGTTTTGCAGAAATTTTTTAGCGAAATATTTCCATACGAGTCGAAAATCGGTTTGATCATGATGGTGGGCCTTCAATACACCGAATCGTTTGTGCACCGAATGTTCATTGTACCGAAAACTACAGAATGGTTCGTCTTTTGGTATCTATGAGAAACAAGCGATACTATTGGATAAAAAATATTCGGTACAATGAACATTCGGCAGATCTTCCTTAGGGGCTGAAATTTTCGGTTCAATCATCTTTCGGTGTATTTACCTCTTGGTGGATAACAGGGCTACCAAAATTTCTACTCGTGAAAATCCTTAGAAAAATTTGCGCCATTTTGACCAAAACGCGCCATTTGCCCGCAAAAAAATGACGCATTTTGCTCAAAATGGAGTAATATTTCCCTAAGAGAAGCGAATATTAGAACAAATGAAACGTAAATACGTTTCAATTTCCGCTTCTTTCGCGATTAGATACTGCTTCGGTTACTCTTCCATGTGGTTTCATACGCTAATTTTCACCGGGACTTAACCGTATACAATATCATAGGCCTGATACTCTTTGCGTCTGCGCGAATGAATTTTATACCTACATCACAAAATTACGCAAGAATGAATTGTGACTAATATAATGGCTTATCATAGCATAGCAAAGCTACTTCCGCTATATCGCAAACATTATCATACGACCTCCTTCCGACGGATATTATTGAAACAACCACCCATTTGGTCTTTCCGTGAAAGCTCATAAAATATGATAGAATCCTATTCTCCTTAACCATATAGATTATCATAGGCCTGATACTGGTTGGGCCCGCGCGGATGAATGTTATACATCACAAAACAACGTAGAAATGAATTGCGACTAATATGATAGCTTATCATAGCAAAACTACTTCCGCTATATCGCAAACATTGTCATAGGGCTTATTTATGTCACATATAAATTACCACAGCCGTTTGATGCTTACGCAGTATCTGATAAATCATGATGGGATTCAGTACTCCTCCTTCAACACAGAATGTGACTTCAGTTCGGTTTCCTATGCATAACATCATTTCGGATAGACTGCCTTGTTGATAAATATGATGCACCTTCCAATCTGAGTTATTCTGTTCTTCGCATCAACACATATTACAATTGTTTATGTATCAGTATCATTCAATCTCCTTCATCTCGGGTAACTTATAAGATATGATAGGCCCTATGTATTGTAAATCTGAAGTATTCGTATGAAGTAATATATATGATTGAATATTATAAACATCCTATCATTTGTGTCCCAGTTTATTATAGAACGCATAGAATATCATAGGATGGATAGTAGAAAATAATGATTTTCCTGTCATATCTTATCACACACTTTAAGCAGGGTAGTAACTCTTTGGGAAGGTGGTGAATGCCGTTAAGGGCCTAAGCGCACAAGTTACGTTCACGTTCAAGTGCTTGTGTAGCTAGACCTTAAGGGTCCCTAACGAAACATTAATGAGTATTTTTCCGACACGACTGACTAGTGTTATGAGAAAAAGTGATTTTAACACCACTGGTTAATGTATAGACATGAATCAGTCACGTCTGCACAGAATAAAGTGGATAGAGAAAGTAAAAAATGAACAAGTACTTGAGAAGGTCAATGAAAAAAGAAGTCTTTTGAAACATGTCGTGAAAAGAAGAAGTAATTTGATAGAACACACATTAAGGCATGATAATTTATTGAAAACAATATTGGAAGGGAAAATGAATGGTAAAACTCGCAAAGGTGAACCTATATTAAATTATATGAAGCAAATTATACAAGATAAGGATTGTCGTAGATATGTAGAAATTAAGCGTTTAGCGGATAATGGACAGGGTTGGAGGATTTCATCAAACCAGTCATAAGACTGGATTACTTCATGATGATGATTCGAGAAACACATAATCCATTACGATGCAATGAGTACATTCACCTCTTTTTTCAAAGCAGAACAAGGAACAGCAGTCATGATCACTTTGCCCACATAAGTCAAAATCCATATAGGCATTGCGTAAAGATGATAATATCCTGCAGTATATTCCATGTTGTTCCAAATTATGACCAAAAAGAAATAGTAGTTGTAACTCAATCCCATCAAAATAAGTGTGAGAAGAACCAAATAAAGTAAAATTTGAATAGAGAAGATCTTGTTAATTCTGTTCGTGGTTTTGGAGAGTTCTAGCTGGATGCGCCTTTAAAATCAATATAATATACAATATCAACAGCATCTCTTTAATAGTTTATTTTTCATTAATGTTACTTACATCATGGTTTGAATAAAATTCAGGTAACAGGTGGGTCCTGAAGAACTTTTTTGTCAAAGTTTACACCTCGATGTAAACAAAAAATGACAAATTACATTTTTTTCAACAGCATGATTCATTCTCTTGAATCTAATACTCATAGATCTGAAAGAAGGAAATCAAACATCAAGATTATCTGGGGAATTATATTCCAAATCAAGGTCCAATGATCTTGATATTCCCATCAACTCTTCCTCACCTGACGAACCACTTAAAAATAGTATTCACTACAGTATCAATTATCAATGGTGTATACATGATAATGAATGAGGCACTAACTTCGCGTAGTCTTCTTTTCGAATACCACCAATTCAATATTGCAGCAAGGTACAGTAAGAAGTCTGTCACTAAGCATTTCAGTATATATTTTATAGTATCAATCGAAGCATTTGAATTATTTCTCTGAATTCCCAAGACCTCCAGATTTTGATCTATCACCATGCATTGCAATATTACATTTCTTGTATCCTGAAAGGCAAAATCCTCTCGCATTTTCTGTATATAATTAAAAGAAAGGCTACACTGAGTAAAGTAATGGGAGAATTTTGCTCGAAAAAAGGTCACAGGAAAGTTCCTTCATGAATAGAGAATTCTTCACCACGATTTGATGGACTCTTCCTTCATTTTGAGGATTCAACATTCAAAAGACAACGGTTTGACCTGAGAAGATTCTGAACGAAGGTTTTCCAGTTTTGTCAGATTTTGTCTGGTTTGTACATCAGTACTGGAATTCATGTAGAAGTCAAACAATGCCAGGTCAGACCAGATCAAGATTTGTCTGAATTTGTGGGATATTTTGAACACGGATGAAAAATTTCCCATATTTTTCACAGAGTATGTATCTTAAGGTATGGAATGTTGTTAAAATATCTTGGTTTGACTACCTTTATCCTGTGCCAAGAAGAAATCACGGAAATCACACAGAAGATGTTGAAAACATAAGTGTAGAATTGGAACGTTAATTTTTGAATGAACCTTCTGCTTGAGCTCATCACGATTGTGGGTAAGGTTGAAAAATTATAAAAATAAACTCCGTACAGCGTCAATGCATGAAAGAGGCTTAGAACAAGTCTGGGACAGTTCATGGGTATTTCGAATATTCCAAGTCCAAAAACCCAACCGATCCATAGAATAGGTCTGGCAGCTTCTTTGGAAGTTTCTACACTCTCGGAGTCTTCCATTTTCAATTTTTCAGCACAAAGAAAACGATCATGGAATTGCGTTTATAAAATTTCTCACGTCTGAAATGTGTAATCAAAGTTGGCCGAGATACGAAGGAATCATTTTGTATTTGTTGATTTCAGGATTATAGAATGGTTAAACCTCATGCTCGTGCTCATCTAATTTACGTAACCCCACACACTTTTCAATTGCAGCTCAAAATTTTTGGTTCGAGTCCTCAATATTCCTTGCAAGGTATCATGATAAGTCCTCGTATCTTGTATGGTCTAATCATAAGAATTGCATTCGAAAATTGCATGGTTGTGAATTCATACTCGCATGCATCCTGATATGATCAGGACTTTTTCGGAAGGAATAATGTAAATCAATTCTATATCGATTATATCACGTGTGACAATTTTTGCTGTCTCATGGATGTTTCTTGAGCATAAAAAAAAACACTTCCCAGAGAACTGATGAGTTTCTTTTTAACTTTGTTACACAACCTTTGTTTCATTCTGTGGGTGTGATCGATGCAACAGAATGGGGAGACTCATTATAATTTATATATTAACTATAAGTGTCGGGGATGATTTATGTACACATTCCGAAAAAACAACTGGATAAAATTTGCAAGAATAGATGATTTTTGAAACCTAAAATGACTTCCTATACAAATTTTAATAAATTCATCTCAAAATTACATGGTAAATTCGTAATAAAGACCTTGTTGGACTACAGGGGAATCTGAATGGGCATTTTTGGGAATATGGGAGTAGTGATATCTTCGAGACGAGACGAGACGAATAGCCTGCTAAAAATACCAGGCGATATCTTTGAGAAAAAGAGTTTTAGATGTCTTGCACAACACCTTCGGATAAGTCACACTGAATTTTAGACCAGAATTGGTCCACAAATTATCTGAAATTGTGGTGCAAAGTACAAAATGTTCACTAGCCTCACACTTGTCGTGAAGATACCCCACAAAGTACCACAGTCCCAGAAGAATTCGTAAAGAATGCTTATTGAACTGATTGTGTCGTTCTTTATGAATTCTTCAAGTATTCTTCTGGAGCCGTGGTGCTTCGTGGGACTTTAGGACATGGAATTTTGGTAATGGAAAACTCATCGATCATATTTAAATTAATGTATTTGCACTGTATCTCAATGCGTCTCACAATAATACATTATTCAAGTACTTGGAAATAAGATTGAATACTCGTATACGAAAATAATTGTCATTTCAATGTACTTCAGGAATTTTTCGTACTAAGAACACATGGAAAAATCATGCGTACGTTCGTTCGCTAGGTCAATTTCGCTAATAGATAAAATTACAGAATCAGATAAACAATAAAATCTCATCACAATTATCTTATTTATACTCTCAATTTAAGAGATTAATTATTTGCATCCTGAAGGCCGTTCGTTCTGCGGCAACTTTTCGCAAATGAATTTCGAGAAATTGCGCAATGCTGCAGTTTGAGTATCTTGGTTAGGAGTCTGTAAACGTCAATACATGATGGTTAATTTAGAGGACTAGCAATCCATCTCAATGCAATACTGCAAATCAATTATAATTATTAGTAACACTTACGTTATTAATAATAACAGTGGGAACGAAAGCAAGAGGTGGACTTAATGCATGAGTTTTATCACCATTCGCTGCTAATAAATCATCCGATAAGGTGCTCGATGTGCAGTCTTCTATTTTCTTTTGCATTTCATCGTTCAATCCAATTTGTTGAGTACACTAAAAAGATTGTTCATCGTTAAAGGGTCATTACAAAGTTATAATAGTTTGATAACATACGTGCATGCATGTCGAATGAAACGTACGTTGAGAGGAATCTAAATCGATTGGAAAACGAATTTAATGGACTTTTGACTGCGATAACTAAACTTTGTCATTCATTAGTCTCCCAATCAAACGATTATTTGCATTTCGAACATCCAATTGACCAATTATCGAATATTGAAAATTTGTTCATTGATAATTAAACAAACTAGATGAAATTTTCAAACACAAAAAACAATATATATACGAATACGAGAAGAAATATTCTTAGAACTATAGCAAAAATTTGATAAATTCGTGGCAGAATGTATTGTTAGATTCAAAATATAATTTGAGATAAATTTTCACTGAGGTGTTTTTTCATCGACCGGTTTGAAATCACTTGTCACATGTGGATTTGAAAGTGAACTCCAACAAAATCTCACGTTCAAACCGGAATTTTAAGGTAACGCATTGAAGGTGATTGTTTTAACTCTAAAAGAGTCTTCAGTCTGAAATAATCGTGAGCTCAGCGCTTTGGAATGGAAATCATGTGAATTTTTTTTGAACATTATTTTTCCGTGTCATTCGGTTCAGGGAAATTTTCTGAATCGAATGGTACAAGGATCTCATTTTGGTCAAAAAATTGAGTTCACCACTTCTTTGCCTTGCACGGCAGTACTATTTCAGATATTTTTTCACAGAGTTTTGAAGAAAATCAAGGAATTAAGGACATCAAAGCTCTTTAAATTACTTCTCTCTGAATTTCTCCGAAACAATCTCATTGGATTTTCAAAACTGCTGCAAAAAGTTCTGGAATCCTTCCGAAATCCTCCGATGAAACTCTTCTAATTCTATCTGAATATTTTCAAACTGATGAAGTGAAATTTTATTGGATTTCTCAACTCCTGCGGAATTTGGTTTTTAAAAGGATTCTTCGAACTTCTCTGATGGAACAGCTTGAAAAACCTGATAACTCCGATTGTGTGATGAAATTAATGAACAAAAGACGAATCAGTTTAACATTTATGAAGTCCATTCTTTCTTTTCTTTTCGAAATTATTGATCTCTTTGGTAAAAATATCGGAAAGATTCAAAAAACTAAAGACATAGAAATGGGACATTATTCATAAACCTCAGCCAATCTTATTGGGTAATAATGGACCAGTTATTTATCAGCTTTCATTAGCTGCACTGAGAACTCAATTTCTTAGGCTTGGAGAGAATTTCTTTGCCCTCATTCTGATGAATCTTGTTTCCGATCGAAAATATAATTCATTTCATTGGAAAAATTTTTCATTGAATTGAAATCACATTCTTCGAATTCAAGAAGAAATGTATTTCTGTTTCAATTTGAGAATCATTCGTTCCAATCCGATGGAAGTTTTTTCCATTTAACTGAAATTTTTTCTATTGAAAAAAAGATTTATTAGAAAGAGGGCAAAGGAAATTTTCTTTGAGTCTAAGAAATTGGGCTCTCAGTGTGAGTAGTTGAGTATCGCTAGAATCGCTAAATTGATGAAACCTTTTGCATTATTTGACATTTATGTTCATATGAATGGTAACCAGTCCCATGTGCATAGACATCTCTACAATTCTCTATATCATATGTAACCGATATCGCGAGTTGTCCCTTAATTACAATTCATACATGGTAATCATTACATTCCAGTTTGCTCCTCGAAAAGGATTTGTCCTCATTCCCAACAAGTTTTCATAATAATTAACTGGATGTTTCTTCATTTACAGAACTTCTTCGTGTAAAATATATGATTTACAATATTAAACGATCTTCTCTCACGCTTCTTTCATTCTCCTTTTGATCACATATCAAGATGTATTACATGCTGTCAATCTTAATTGGTACGGGGTTTGCGTTTTCAATTGACTAGATCGAATCGAGGAAACGACCCGTTTCTATTGAAACCAACTTTAGATTGATATTTTTAAAAATATATCAAATATCAACTAATAAAACTAAAATCTGTGACCAAATGATTCACCTGAGGTACGGCTGTGGATGGATTGGAAGCGGACATGGCACAATTAACAACATCAACCATCAATTTCTGACGATCTTCTGGTTTTTCTAGTAACTGAATCTCCTTGATAGCACAAGCTTGTGCTTTATTACCGTAACATTCAGGTGGTCCATGTTGACAGGTGAATTTCCATACATTATTCTCCCCTTTCCGGTGCTACGTAAAATAAATACAAATGATTGAAATTGATAGAACACACGATTCAGGGTACGTAGTTCATTTCGCATAAGAAACTTCAACATAGAGATCTACAAAATATACTATCGTTCATATTTCGTTGAAGACAATCGAATGAAGAAAGTTGAATTTATCTCCCAATCAGCGAAGATTCTGTGACGGAGCTGATATAAGGATTCAATTGAGATGGTGAAAAGATACCTCATAATCACAAAGTTCTGAATGCGATTCTCGAGATTTGAAGTTTTGAATTCCATTATCCGTACTATAGATATATTTTAACAAGAATTTCAAGCAAGGTACACTGAGAAAAAAGTACCTAGCTGCTCTCTAAATTGAAAAGAGTGAGATTTCTACTTGAATGAAAAGATAGGTTTTGCTTTTGGCTGCCTAAAGAGTGAATTTTCACTTCCAAAGAGTAAAATTCTACTCTTTAGGCAGCCAGAAGGGAACCTATCTTTCCGTTCGAGTGGAATTTTCACTCTTCCGTATCTAGACATTGCGGCAATCAACATTCAATTATCTCAGCTAGATTTTTATTCACGCCAGTTAAATTCTACGCGGCGTGAACAAAAATGTAGATATCTAAAATTGAATAAAACACTTTATTCAGAGTGCTTAGATTGCTTAACGGTCTAATATTCAACGACACCCTTTTTCTCGGTGTAATTCAACCTTTTCACTAAATTACTATGATACTTTAACTTCTTAATAGAGTATTTTTATTTAACGGACATACTTATTCAACATGAATAGATTTTTTCATTGCTATGTTGTTATGTATATAATACACAAGTGTTCAATCAAGCTGGGTATAATACGTTGTTACTTTTACCGTCGCTTTGCCGTACGGAATGAGTGTGACATTGAGATGTTCCTTCAGCATTGGATACGCTGGTGCCAATTGCTTTGTGATGAAGTTTATACTGTCAGGACACAAGGCTTCATAATAAACATCTACATTGAAGACGGTTTGAGGAGCTGCATCCCCAGCAACCTGTGAAAAAATGCACAATAATTCTTTCATTAATATTCAATAACGTTATTGTGGTTTGAGAATGATAAAAAATACATTACACACCGCAAGGTTTGAAAATCCTATCTCATGGGAATACAATAACAAGGATATTCTGAATCACAAAATATTTTCTGGTATGGGTTTTTGTTTCTCGAGCTTGAACTCAATATAGATTATGAAAGTTCAAGTCGAGTGGAGTGATAAAAAGAGAATCACGTAACTTGCTCGATTAGGAAAAAAAAATCAATTTGATTAGATAGACAGATGCAAACGAGAAGAGCGCTATTCTCTTGAATTAGTCACATTCAAAGATTCTTTTCTTTGTCTATATTTCAACTGATCTGTGGTATTTCGTATTGATGATTAAGATGTTTGAATTGTGATATTCTAAATCGATATGTATGAAATTTTCAAATGAAATAGCAAAGGAAAAAAGGAATACGTTTCTTAAAGTGTCTTTCTGGTTAAGATTTTCAAGGAAAATTTGCTCTCAATCTAAAAAAAAATGGCAAATCATTCCCGTTGAAGTGCCTATCGCATAAAATAGGATATTTTTTTTCATCACAAAATGACAAAATAGTGGCCCTTTTTCGAAAAAATCGGTTTTTGAGGGTGGAAAATTGGATGCAAACCGGACGATTTTTGACCAATCAAAGAGATCCTAGTTCATGGGATAGCGATTTCAACAAGGAAGAATTTCTGACTTTTTTTGTTTTTTCGGATCATCTGGTCGTCCCAAATTACTCCCAGCGTCGTTTTTTTAGTGTTTTTTGTCGTTTAAATTAGTATAACGAATACAAAATTTGTTTGGATTTGGAGAAAGATTTTTTTTAATATTCAAGGTCTAATAAAATGCCTACAAATTTTCAGAACGATATCTCAATTTTTTCTATGGGAAGAAAATGTTTGAAAAGACACACTTTTTCTTGAAAATCTTAACCAGAAAGACCCCTCCATCTTCTATCTAGTCTTCATCTTTCTAAAAAGTTCAAGGGGAAGTTTAAAATAAATTTCGAGATAGGTTGATTTCGGAAATATAGGAATCTTTAATAAAAATTTGAGCACATTTGTTAAAATTTGAGGATTTTTCTTGAATTTGTGATGAAGATAAAACGTTTCGGATTTTAGTTGAACTTTACTTGAAAAAGAATGAAAATTATCAATACTCAAGAGACAATAAAAGAGAATATGAACAACAAAATTTCCAAATTTTATTGTTTACTTTGTGAAATTTCATCTGCGACTTTTGGAGAGTTCATATATTATTGTTTTTCAATTGTTTTTTGAGTATTGATAATTTTTCAATCTTTTTCAAGTGAAATTTCATAAAAATGCGAGCCATTTTATCTTTATCCCAAATTTGAGAAATATTCCCAAATTCCCTGGTAACAAAACTGGATAAGAAACCGGATGAAATTTCCGGGATTCCATTCGGGCGCATCCGGGCTGGTATGCGGGTTTTGCGGTGATTCTTTATCCGGTTCCATCCGGATCACATCCGGGTTTTGGGACAAGATATTTTTTGGAATCCCAAATAAAACCCGAACAACGAGACGAATGAATTCTATCCAAAATTTCGTGTGGGATTTCGAAAAATGTTCAGTATTAAAATCCGGATAGGGTCCGGATGAAACCCCGGACATTTCATCCGGGTTTGAGTAGGGTTCCCATCCGGCTTTTTAACCAGAGTTTTTATTGAAGATTATTATATTTTCGACCTGTATTTTTCTCCGTGTAGAACAGTCTTTTCGGGGACCAAATTTCTAACCATCTAAATTCTGTGTAAATTGTAAAAAAAAAATGAACGTGCTTAATAAAAAATTACTGCTTTTGTCATCACCATTACAACACCAGCACCGATGGATACGTTACCTTCGCGTAGAATTTAGGTGGAGAATCGGTAGATAAGATAGATCGGTGGTAGAACGGTGGTTCCATATGGAGAGATGATGGAAAAATGTCAGAATGAAAATCCAGGTTGGATATACGAGTATATACAAGTATATACGAAATAGAAACGTTCGTAGAATGTACGAATGAGATGCAAAGAATATATAATGAACGTTCATAGAATATTCGAATGAGACTGTTTTGAATATACTGAGAACGTACATGGTACATTCGAAATGTACGATATTCATTCAATTGACGTTCGATTGACGTACCGTCGTATATTCGATTACATACGTTCGATGAATATGCATAGCACTTATGAAACGGTCTCATTGGAATGTGCATAGAACATATTTCGAATATTTGAGGAACGTTCGTAGTATATTCTGGTGCTACTTGGGGTTCCTCGCCATTCTACCTTATCCACTCTACTTTAAGGAGCCCATTGAGACCTATTGATTAATAAGATTTGATACCGACTTTTCAATGGTAAATAACACTGGTCAACAGCCATTTTGGTGCCTGAGGTTTGAGAACTGATTCGGAGTACTTTTGGAGCACTGAATACGAAAAACAACATCAAATCAGTTGTATCAACTCGTTTTTCATAATTTTGTATACATAAAATTCATCAATTATATAGATTATATGTGATAATTATGTATAAAAGATAAAAGAAAGTGACCTAATCTAAGAAATCTGATATTCATTCCACATTCAACACACCGAAAGCACTACAAATCAGTTACCAAACCTCGGGCACCAGAGAAAAACATTTTTTCTGTTGACCTGTGTAATCATTTAACTTCCATCATTTCACTTGTTTGAACACGTTGAAACCCAGGTGAATTAATGAGATTCAATGAGAGTTCAATAGTCTGTACGGAGAAAAATAATATAGTAAAATAGTACTATTTTGTCAAATATCTTCACAATTGCCTGACGGTCTCAGAGGCTTTCTTACCGAATGTAGTAAAAATTATTGCAATTGTAACATTTTATTCCATATTTGAGGAGTACTTCTCAAGATATGAGACCTAATAGTATTATTACACTAGAAAATGTTGTGATTTTTATTGTATTATTGTTCTCCGTGTGGAATGATCGATTACCGTTGCAAATTTGTATTGAATTTCATTATTCGATGGGTTTCAATAGACTTTAATATGTATCAAGAAAAATAAGAAAATTTCCTATGAATTATATTTGACTCAGGGTATTGTCAAACAAATATCAAAAAGACGAACAGTATCTAGACATGGATTATATAAATAACTCTGACGATAAAAGTTCTCTTGTTTTTAAACATGTTGTATATTGAAGTTTCGTCGACGGCTCAGACATCAAATCAAAATTCATAGCGTCGAATGAATTACATTATAAGATTTGATTTATATATATTCTTGGAACTTTTTCAAAGTTTTTCGAAAGTTTGTTTTAGTTCTTTTTATACGGGATCACCTCGAGTCGCGGAAGTGAAATCAGGAACAAAAACAAAAAGAGCTGTCGTTCGGAATTCGGAGCCGAATGTTGTGCCAATTGTTACTGCAAATCATAAGTTCACTGGAATTTTTAAATGCGTAATAATGAAATCCACTACTAAAATTAGACTCTGAGTGTGAATTTTGGCTTTTTTTTTACCGATTCCTGGTAAGTATAAGAACATTTTCAGAATAATAAACTCTGAATGTCAGAAGTTCTGCATAGAGTCTAATTTTAGTAGTGGATTTCATTATCACGCATTTAAAAATTCCAGTGAACTTGTGATTTGCAGTAACAGTTGGCACAACATTCGGCTCGCTTCTTCTGATGCTTGAATGTCTTCAATATAATTTTCTATCACCCAACATTATGGTCATTAGAAGATCGTCATTATTTCTGCAAATGCGGATGTAATTTGAAAAAAAATTTTAATCGATTTTTTAAGAATCGATTCTTTGGTTTCGATTTTGTAGGAGAATCGATTCTTGTGATTCGATTCAGAATCGATTTAAGGATCGATTATTCAAGAAGAATCGAACATCACTAACTTAAGGTGATTGGTCATTTGAGAATAGTCGGAGTATCTGAAAGTTCTGCATTTTGATTGTTCAAACTTGACAACCGTCCTGTATGAAGAATTTATTGAATCTCACTAAATCTTATGAAAAACTGTCAATAGTGTTGGAATTTTTAGCAAATCTTGATGAGCCCCCAAACTATAAAAATATTTTTATCAACATTTAAAATCCATCACAATTTATAATAATATATGAATATAAAAAGAAGAGTAAAGTATAAAGTATTATTCTTAAAACAAATCAAAGCATATAAATAGAATAAAAGAAAGTATGTATGAAAATAGATATACACTGAGAAAACAGATATCTTGAAAAATACCATAATGTATGGATTTTCAGCGCTGGTCTGACCCGAGTCGGAATATTCGCTTGCATGAATCTCTAAAAGTACCATAATTTCTTGGACTTTTTGAAATAAGTATGGTACCTTCCGTATAAAAGTCCAAGACATTATGGTACTTTTAGAGGTTTTTTCAGGTAAATATTTAGACTCGGTCAGATCAGCGCAGAAAATCCATAAATTATGGTACTTTTTAAGATACCTTTTTCTCCGTGTACGTATCAATAAAAATAAAAAAATACATATCTTTGAATCAACTGTGCTTTCAAACAAATGTTTTCGATCAGATTTGCTAGAACCTAATTTATATAAAATTATATATAAATTATATAAAATTGTACATAAATTATATACAAGTTTGAATTTTTTTTCACTCGGTATACATCTCAAGTCTGCTTTGCATATTACAATACCAAATGCATTGAATGAAAAAAATACTTTTAGTTAGATTCATGAGAATTTATAAAGGTAAAATTAAAATATAAATCATAATTCCTAGCAAAAATTTTCAATTTAATTCGCTAAAAGCGCTTGGCGGAAGTGTTTTGCAATTGTTTCATCTTCTTATAAAATAACGCGGGTCGATTTACACTGGCGGTGTTCTTTTCAAGTCTACAACAATGCCGTATGAGAATTATGAGAAATGTTTCAATTTCCGCTTCTTTTGCGTTCAGATACTGTTTCATTTACTCTCCCGCGCGGCTTCATACCCTTCTTACGCTCCCGTTTTCACTAGGGATACGTCCATGTACGATCTGCTCAGCTCGAGATCGAATTCTATATTATAGTTTTTCACAATTTGTCGGACAGAATTCTTCTTTTAAGTTATTTTCGTTATTCAATTCAATATAAATATTCTGAAAAATAATGCCCAGGGGCGTATCTGGAAATCCTCCGTCCCTAGGCTAAATATATAGTACCGCTCCCAGAGGGGGGAAATTGTTGGAATTATACATAATTTATAAATAATTCGATATAGTTTATATATAAGTTTTATATTATTATATATAAATTATATCGTGATGCCACCCCTAGGCCATAGTCTAGGATTCGCCTTGGATTACCAAATGAGAAAATAGTCCTTAGAAATAATGGGAAAGTATCCCAATATTGCTTGAATAAAATTCAAAAATATTCAATTTCTTTGCATAGCAATTTTGACTTTCTCTCTAACGAATCAAATCATATCCCTAACAGCACAATGTGTCTCTGGGACGTTTTCTGAACGCTCAGGGAACCTCCCCTACGTTCTATAACCCTTCCATAAACGTTCCAGTGGCACGTTGTGCTGTATGGGATAATCAAAACCGTGCAACGTCCCAAATGAAATTCTGCAAACATTGATTCTTTTCATCTTTAAAGAACACATGTTCTGAAAATTTCATATACAAATTTAAAACGGTTGCTACCGAAAATAGATGATAAAATATGAAATGAAGCTCATCAATAATAAAATATAATTAAAAATTTAATTTCTTACGTGATATGCGATTTCTGTGATGACTAAGGGCAATAAGAAATTCATCAAAAAACAAAAACACGCGGAGAAGAAGGAGAGGAAATGATATTCAGCCTTCCTCTCACTTTCGGTTCAATTTTTTAAGAAACGATAAAGAAAACATAAAGCGCTTTCTCCATGCTCATTAGAATTCTTTAAAAATATCAAACTGTATTCAGATAGTGTTTTCTCTACTAAATGTCTACCTTCTCATAACTTTCGCAAACATAAATTTGTAGAAAGAAACATCATTGTTACTTGTAATTCATGATAATTGAAAACAAACGGTATATCGTAACAAAGATCGAGGAGTCATGGTTTTACAACTGATTCGAATGATTTTATATAAATTGTATATAGAATTGTGTATAAGTCATGCGAATCTTTACATATAATTTGTACAAAAATTGTATGAAATTACTTTTTCATCATAAAATGTGTATAAAAGCACCTGAAATTTTATTTTCTCAAAAATTCTCAAAAGCATGAAAAAAAAGGAGTATCTTATACAATATTCATCGCTACATAGAGACAACAAAATTCGCTGGAACAGCAAAATGTGGTTTGGTGGTTTTACTTTTGATTGAAACAGCGTGTTTTGCTGAAGTGGCAAACCATTCGCCACTCTCTCAATTTTTCGGATTGAAAAGTTCACTTTTAATGAGTTAAAATACTGCAAGTATAACAAAAGTGAGCTTCCACTCCTGAAAAATGAGTTTCTACTTCATGAGAGTGAATTTTTAGTTCATCAAAGTGAAATTTCAATTCGGTTTAGAGAGAAATTCTTACTCCAAGGGAATGAAAATTGATTCTCATGGAGTGAGAAATACACGCTTTAGGAGTGGATTTTCACTCCAAGAAATTTAGAGAGCACGTCAGCTAATTATTCAGCCGTCACCACCAATTATTTTGTGAGGCGGAACAATTTTTAGTATTAGGAGCAAGCAAATTTAGTTGGGGCAACCGAAATTCTTGCTGTCATAGCTGAAATGATTGTTGAGATAACAAATAGATTGCTGTTACAGCAAAAGGTACCCAACGAAATCGAATTTTGCTATCATATAATGAATAGTAATGAATAGCTTTCCACGTAGATACGGGAATGATCTCACTAAAGTTTAAATCGCTTATCGGATAATCCTGTCCTTCTACTCTATTAAACAGAACATCATAGAACATTCCTGGAATATTTCCGAAATGATTTCATTCAGAGGACTGTTAGAGTTTCAGAGATACGCCTACGAAAATAAGTATAAATAATCCCCGTGCTTGAAGAATCTCATTGTACAAATTGATTTTCATTGATTCCGATGCAGAAAACCGATTCAAACCCATTAAAAATCAGTTTTCTGCATCGGAATCAATGAGAACTGATCGGTTCAATGAGATTCTTTAAGCAGGGCTCTGGGAAATATCGCAGGTTATCTGCAAAAATTCTGACAAACTCTGAGAAATTATGAAATTTTGAAGCAAAATCTAATAAATTTGGAAAGTTCTCACTGTAAAAAAATTCAGCAAATGTGACTGTGATTTTTGACAGCCACTTTTTTCTGAATTTTCAGATAAATTTCACTACAATTTTGAGAAATTTCAAATGAATTTCGGAGCGTGTTCTTTAACTGGCTTCAAGTGGCTGTAAAAAATCACAGTCACAGCTTCTGAATTTCCTGGAGGAATTTTTTTACAGTCGCTGTACAGACCTTTTTCATTTGTTTCAGGCAAATCTGGGTGAAATTGCGCTCTGACGAATTTATGATCAATTTCTAACATTTTTCTAACCATTCAAAAAGAATTTTTTCATTTTCAAACACTTTTTCATACATGAGATTTAAATATAGCATATGAATGTATCTATTTATGAGATTTTCAAATTTTATATTGCTGAAATTTGAATCGTTTATTGAAACAAATTGATAATCAAACAACCAAATACTCGGCTGTTGAAGACCAAAATCTTAAAGTACATTCTTTAGATTATTTTTCCAGTTCCAAGGAGCAAATTTCAGAAGATACACACCGATGATTTATCTAATCATGACAGTTTGAATTTTCGTTTCGTTTCCAATAGTCAAAAAAATGTTAAAAATTCATCAGAGTTTCAAATGTATTAGATTTGTCATCAACATTTCATAAATTCCCAGAGTTTTTGCAGAGAAAATACGATGTTTTTCAGAGATTGCTCATGGTTATTTCAGCGAAATATCCCCGTACGGGTGTTTTGAGATGCTTTTATTGAATACTCATAAGTTATGGATGTGCATGCAACATTTTGATATCCAAAATTATTCACGCGCAACCTAGAATATTGAATCGATACTTCACTTATTCATGTATTTAGAACATTTAGATATCTTCATCCATACAGGAAATTCAGTACTATTTGCATTGGACAACTATAAAATATGATTCCACAAAATTTTATATGGGTATTCAAGAACATCGCATAACATTTTTATGCTTCGTATTGTTCATATAATACTTTTTCCCACCAAGAATTCATACGAAATCTTAGCCAGAAAGCGAATATCAATTACAAATCGATATCGAACTACTGAATTTTCATTGAATTTCGATCTAATTTTGCTACGCTAGATATCCGTTCGATATAAAATCGATATCGAGAGATTCTCACTTCTGGTCGGGAACAAACTTACGAATTACATCAACTGATTTGCAAATAAAAAATAGCACGGTGACATTTTCCCACAAGACAAATCAAACAGAATATTACAAGTTATCGAAAAATATCTCTGGAGTATCATCAAGTTTTCTCATATCTTATCTACTCAATCAAGATATTCATCCGAGAAGAAAATTGCTCTTTCTCAACATTTGATAAATACATCAAAGTGCAAGACTCACCGGTGTTTCGTAATTGAGGAACGTCACGAAAGCGAGAGCCGCCAATGGGAAACTTGGGCTGAACAGGTAGCACCGCATGGTTGTGTTATAATGCTCGTTGACAAAATGATCAGTGATTTAAATCCGCTTTGGTTTTGTACCGTCCGAGAATGATAGTGAAAGACACATATTCGTAGAGGGGGAACGCAAGCATGAAAACGTGCGGAGAAAAAGGAATAGAAAGAGATAGGATGCATCGAAGAGAAAAAAAGAAGAGGAATAAAATGATCAATAGCGTATTTACTTGGTCTTATATGTTACTTGAAATATCACTTCTATTATGAATTGCATTGAAACTATGTTTCGTATGATGCAAACTTTAGGTACAAAAGTCCCCTGAGTTTCTCCTGGATTCTGTTTAAATTCTTTCCAATGAATTCATATATTTTGTTAAATTTTTTCGCTTTTCTTTGACATACATTTCTTATAAAAATTAATGTGTATGGAAATGTGCGCCCGAATGACAAGAAACTACATTAAATATTGCTGAATTTCATTGAAGTTAACGAATTTCAATAAGATTCAATGGACTATTTCAATGGAAATATCATTGGATCTGACCAAACCCCATTACAAAATCAACAACGTTCTCGCAATATCTTATCTAATTAATTTTGATAAGATTTTAAGGGTTTGTTTAAGAAGGGTGAGTAATATTTTCCAACGTCCAATATAATGAGGTTTTGCTGATCAGAATTCGAATATTAAAGATTTTTTCCAAGCACAGTCCACACAACCATCATCGTTATAAAATCATTTTCGCCAAGGACGTACTGTACAATTCATAAGAAAGTTCAGTGCTAAATTGGAGAAGAATTATTCCATGCATTGTAAAAATCATAAATAATCAAAACAAAGAAAACCAAGATCTCCGAACATTCGAGGAACATTTATGCACGTTCGTTAATGATTCTTTGAACCTTCAAATGTTAATGCAACTGATAAATGTTTTTTCGAATGTTTGGCGGCTATCTTGGTCCCATTGAGATAAATTCCACCATGAAGAATCGTGGTTATCTGTAACAAATGATTCACTATATTTAAACACTAACACTTTGCATTTGTTTGGTATGAATCTCGTTAGAAAACAATGGTCCAAAGGTACGGCAAGAATGAATGCATTTTACATTCATAACAAAAACAAAAACATATGTATTGTTTGTACAAAATGCAATAATTATAACATTATTCCCTATATTACACATTACGTAGCACCAAATTCTATAGATCTTCTGAATTTTTTGAGTTCATTATGAAGTTTTTCTGCGCGTAATTTGAAGGCTTCACCAAGTTCTGGATTCTTTTGTACTCCTTCCCCTCTTATGTGCATTTGTGCAACATTTGCACAAGCGTATGGATTCCCTTTCTCGCAACATTTCAAAGACAATTTGTAAGCTTCTGTTAAGTTTTTCTCTTGGTGACCTTCGATACCAGAGAGATAAACTCCAGATAAATAGAAACACGCTGCTTCCACGTTATTCTCATGACAAGCTCTTCCCAAATCTTTTAAACCATTGGATATTTGAGTGGCTTTATCTTGAACAAATTCGGAATCCTTCATCATCGCTAAAACACCGGCATGGTAGCATCCAAACCCATCATTTAGCTCACATGAATTCTTCAAATACTTGAAACCTTCTTTTTGATCTTTATCGGTTCCCTTACCTGTAAATATAAATTAAATGTATGCATAAAATATTCTAAACGTTCTGCTTTATGGAAAAACTAACCCAAATCTGTATGTTGATATTCTTTTAAAAATCCTTTTACTTTCCCTTTGCTTAATGTTGCTTAATTTTATTTTATAATAACAGATAAAAAATCTCAAAACTTTTGATCGAGTTCTTATTTTATGAACGAGAATTTGAACAAGCGATGAATGATTATTTTTATAAATCATTCTGAGATTATGTATTCTGGAAATTCTAAAATTCTCGAGTCAATTGGTACCCTAATTTGAGGTTTTGGTTTTCTCGCAAAGGCAAACATTCGGTATGAAGAATCATTCTAATTTGCACATCTTAACGGAAATTATCCTGCGTCATAGAATATGCAATATGAGTTTTTATTTCATTCATATTATTTACAGCTCTTATCTTGTGGGGATTGTATCAGAATTCCAGATAGAAAAATATCTCGATAATGCCATCATAATGGTGATATACACGCCAAGAAATGTTTGCATTAGGGTACCAAGGTGTTTCCGCATAAAGCATTATTATTGGTAGCAAAACAAGGTGATGGCATCATAATGAAGACATAATGTTTACATTCCATGCATCACTGCAAGCTGAGCAAAGTTTATGAGAGTACATTTATGGCACATTATGTTGCAACATATTTAGAGTATGTCTTTCTATCTGGGATTTCTTGGTAGAATATGAAATGTCACATATTGTTCAAACTTGTGTTGAAAATTCCATAGTTGAAAGCAAAAATTTTTAGAATTAAATAACACACTCCAGTACCTATGAGAAATTCCAGGTTTAAACTCCAGACTAACTTGAAATTGATCTGTATTGTCTCGCTCAATGTAAGACGAAATAAAATTTTATTTGTTTCGAGGCAGAGGTGGGTAATGACATGTCATTGGAGGATTTGTTACATTTATTAAGCAAGTATGATACATCATATGTAGCATGTATCAATCAATAAATCACATATATTGAGTGAGAATACTCTGAAAGAGGAGTTTGTTACATGCTATTATATGTAACATTCACGACGTATAAATACATTGAGTTTGATATCTACCCAACCCTGCTTCGGGGTTTAAAAAATTCACCTCTCTTCATCCAATCAATACTCTGAATGAGTTTTGATTATTAGAAATATGGATTCTTACATTGAGCAACTCAAATATATCGATTAGTTTCATTGATCAATAAAAATATTTTTGCTTCCAAATGAGATTATTACTATATTTCATCAGTTAGAGGCAAGGATTACTAGGAAAAGAATATGAGAGAAGAGAAAGACATCCTTAGAGAGGTATCTTTTGAGGATCCTGCAAAGGGCCTTGATGTGCCTAAATCCAATCCTGCCCTTAATATTAATGACATCTCTTACATAATTTTACCTTTGGAAATCAACAAAAACTTACCAATAAATTTGTAATCTCCATATTTTGCACAACTTCTACCAAAATTATATGTATCACAATTCATTTTATAAATCTCAGCAGCCTTTTTGAAATCCCTCGATATTGATTCTTCATAATCCCCAAGTAAATGACAAACTATCACAAAAAAGTATATATAAAATTTGAAAAAAAAGTAGGTTAGGAATCCCACAGTAGATAAACATAACGAACCTTCTGGTTTTTTTTCATTCCAGCACCCAAATTTATACTCGGTATGAAGGTTTTTCAAATATTCCTCGACTTCGGATTTTTCTTTAAGATTATAACCCGCCATTATATTCAAAATTCATTCAAAGATATTTATGAGTAGCAGAAGTTAAAAGAAAGATTAAAATTAAAATACATTCTAGCAACTCCTACACGTTTAAAGTTCAATGCAATTCAACACAATTCAATGGAAACTGATTTTACAAATTCTAGGGATATGACTTTATCACTGGAAAATTATAGTCCAAGAGAGGTCTACTATGATTCGCAAATTCTTAATTCCATGTGAATATGACTAGGAATCCATCAATCGTGTGTAACCGTGCACTACAAAAAGCCGTTGTGTCATCATCATGATGATGGTACCGTGAGTACCGTGCGCTTCATGGAAAATGAGCCTGAAACGAACAACTGGCAGCTGTTCTTGTAAGTTTCTCGTCTTTCGTTTTTCTGTATTAGAGTTTTAAATACATCCAAACATATCCATCACTGACAGATAATGTGATGACACATAAGAGTTCATAGATTTACAGTCACAATTTAATTTTTTATGTTTAAGAATCACAACTTTATGAGATTTTAGAGATTATTTCGTTGTACTATTCTCGTTGCATCCTAGCGCGTAACTGAAATTTCGTGCAAATTGTTAATCTAGATTAAGAAAATTTGAATTTTAATAGTGATAAGTGGTGCTCACGAAGTTGAACTCGAATGATTAATGACTACGACTATGGAGAGTCCGAAAATTAAACAATGTTTGTCCAAGGCAAGTATGGAATGATTTCTGCTAATAAAATGTACAAAACAATGTTCATTATTGATAGACACAATTGAATCATTGTTGAAATGTGAATGTGGAATTGAAAGTGCTTATGTGACGCATCAATTATTTCATTAATATTTTTCCTCGTAGTATCAATATCCAGATGTGATACAGAGACAAGCGAATCAAGTTCTTTCTGTATACAAGGGTTTGTCACCTGAGGTCGAACCATTCGGTATGTTATTCGAATTACTCACCTGATGGAATTGATAATAAATTTCTGATACTCTATTGATGTTTTTAGTTTTCAACGATGGATCTTGTAAGGAACTTTTCAACTTAGAAGGAACTATCCCTATTGTGTATAAAGGTAATGTTAAAAAACGACAAAGCGTTTGATGAATTATAATCCAGTGAATTTTACAGGAAGTACTTATAACATTCCCATTTGTATATGGTTAGTGGATACTTATCCTAATAATGCACCAATGTGCTATGTTAAACCTACTTCCGATATGCACATCAAAGTCAGTTTATACGTTGATCATAATGGCAAGATTTATTTGCCCTATCTGCACGATTGGCTTCCTGTAAGTACAACCAACAAGAAAACTTTGACCAGTGTATTGGAGTTCTTGTACACAACATGTATATTTTTATGCAGCATTTATCAGATCTAGTGAGTTTAATCCAAGTAATGATAGTGACTTTCGGTGAACAGCCACCTGTATACACAAAGAGTCGAAAAGTGAAAAATTCAGTTTCTACGCCGTATCCAGTGCAATGTAAGTATTGTTTTCACATTATTCAAGTGATTTTGATTTCAGTACTTTTAAAAAATCGATTAAATGTTGAATAGCGTTCATGCCTATGCCTGGTAATGGCTCAAACGTCAGTGGTACGAATTTCACACCATACCCAACAAATTCACAATACTCTGGGGGAAGTAACGTGTATCCACCGATGTTTCCTACGACCTGTGGATCAGGATTTCCGTATCCCAACTATAGTGGATTTGGAAATTCTAATCCCACTTGCGGGGGGCAAGGATATACCCCTTATGTTCCTCCATTTCCACCAGTTACAATGCCGGTAAAGTTTTTTAAATGCTGAGAATTTCATAAATCCAAACTTTTTTTCTTGTAATACCAATAATCCACAGTCTCCTACTGTTCCTGGCAATTCATCGAACAATTCCGGCACTATTACGGAAGAGCACATTAGAGCGTCTTTGTTATCAGCAGTGGAGGATAAATTACGTCGCCGAATGACAGAGCAATTCTCTCAATTGCAAGCCGAGCTAGAGACTTTGCGTAGAACGCAACAAGAACTCACGAGTGGTTCCTCGCAATTGTCTGAGAAGTGTAAAAAACTGGAATTGGAAAAATCAGAGCTTGAAAAGAATATTAGTATTCTTCAAGACAAGGAAGGTGAATTGGAGAAGGAAATTGATAAACTCGCTGATAATCAATCGATAGACGTGGACGAAGCTGTTACTACCATTGCTCCTCTTTATAAACAGTCTGTATTCAATGATGCGTTTGAAATTCATAGTTTTATTACTGCAAGGATATAAGATAAATCGTTGTTTTAGGATGTTGAATGCTTTCGTGGAAGAAGCCGCGATCGAAGATGCCATTTATTATCTTGGAGAAGGATTACGATCTGGGGTTTTAGATCTAGATGCTTTCTTGAAACAAGTCCGACAATTGTCCAGAAGACAATTCATGCTCAGAGCTCTTATGCAACGCTGTCGTCAAAAAGCTGGATTAGCAGGTTGAAAAACGTGAATCCATTCTATTAATTTGATTATCCAAAAATACTGTATATTCTATTTTGATGTAAGAAAAGAAAAGGAAAAAAAAGGCTGTATTCTTGATCAAATTATATAAATTTAATAACGAATAAACTTATCCAGAGGAATTGAATTGAATGTTAAATGTATGCATATTTGATTACGATTATTGTGCTTGTTTCATGGCAATGGCAAAAATTGTAAGGAAATGTTGCTGATTCAATTTAGAATTATATTTTGGAAAAGTAAGGTGGCAAGTTCCAAATCTGGTACAACTGAGTGCATTTGGAGTTAGCAAATAAACTTCATTTAGAACTATTGATGTGCTTATAAAATTTTAAAGGATTTCAAGTAATAAAAGTATTCATATGAATTTTGTAACAACATACTCATGAGCTTTGTATTAAAAGTACTCTAGTGAAATTTTGTTTACCAGAACCACTTTAGTGGTTAGTTGTAAAACAGATATGTTACATCACACAAATGTGATGATAAAAATGATGGTTTTCAATTTTCAATGTAAATGACAGTTGTTTTATTTTATTCTAAAATGCATAAAAAAAGTAAACAATAAGTATTTAATATTCACACTTATATTACGTTCTTCAATCTCTCAATCATAATTGTATATTCATCGGGTCGTTCATTAGACAAAAAGTCGGATTGAGATACTGCTGACTGTTCAATATCCAGTTTATGACAAATGTCAGGGCAAAATTTGGATGCTCCTTTAATACAAATCTGATGCTTTAATAAAAATCGTAACATACATTTGAAAGTTTTTCAACAAAGTCTGTCTTCAAATAATATACATTCAAGTAGGGAATTAGATGGGAGAAACGGTAAGAAAATGCTGGCTGGTGAATGAACTTTTTGGTGCTTGAAAAAGTTGTCTTTCCTGAAAAATCAAAATGAACCATCTATTTGCATTGAATTTCAGGAATGTGAACGAAGTGAATGTTCATGAAATTTGAATTGTTTATGAGAACAAATCTGTAACTACATGGAGAAAAAAAAATAAAACATATTTTTTTGCATGGTTTATTTGAATACTTGTTCAGGATATTCAAGGGGATACCAGCGCCGTGACATTAGCCAAATTTGTTCTGACATTTTATTCAAAAATGAAGCAGAAGAATCAAAATATCGCTCTACACAGACCAACTTTATTAATTCAAAAAGGTCTGTATGGAGCGATATTTTGATTTTATTGCTTCATTTTCTAATAAAATGTCAAAATAAATTTGGCTAATGTCTCGGTACTGATATCACCTTGATGCATGGTTATCAGTACCGTATGGGATGTTTTCATGTTTAATAAAAGATTCGTTCCAATAAACGATTTATCAATATCGAATTTAACAAGAATAGATTCTTACCTATACATAAATTCCTACCCAAAGCAATAAGAACAAAACACCGAATCCAGAGAATATAGCAGCTACTAAAGAAACTAGTAACTCTTTGAAAATGTCACGTGTGAATTTTGTGCTTGTGACTTCGTATACGAAGAACCAGGCTGTGAAGAATACTCCAATTCCTAAGAGTACTAAAGCCAGCATCGGGAAAGCAGCTGGATTGATCGGGGAGACATACCTTGTCATTGATTCAATTTCAATCTGAAAAAGTTTAAGAAAAAGAAAAATCATCATGTATAGAGAAAAAGTGTGAGATTACTATAAGTTTACTGATGCTTGTTAATCAATTATAAACTTCTGATCTATAAATATGAGGTTTTTGAAATATGTTAAGGTTATCTTTGAAAAGTAGGACTTATTTTGAATATATATTATGGTTAATATTTACCATTTTGGAAATTTGTGGATATGTGGAGTTGTATTGACTATATTTTTAATCAGTTTTAATCTTCTTACTGCTGAGGGAAAGTGTGAAGTATTAAATATTGTGGAACAAATTCACCGGTACTAAAAATATAACCGGAAAAACTGTCGAAATTGCCACAGTGTCAACAACATGAACAGCCACTAATTCTTTGCCACCTGTTATCGGTGACGGCCACTGATCTATAGTATACACTGGATAGTGGATATCATGACTGCACTATGTAAAGTTATGTTCCTATTAGAAGCCATTTTAATCTTGGTTTCGTGCAGGAATTCGCGCGAAATTTTGAACTGTATGGATTGCGTGCAATACTTAATCCGTATGATTATGAATAAAAACGCAATATACGATCATTGGGAATAATCATTTGTCCATAATATTTACTTTGTTTATTTAAAATACCTACGTTACGTGTCCTAGACTCGATAGTGCCTTGGTATTTGATAGTGCAGCACTTATAACCTCCAAATAAATGTTACCGGTGTAATATAATTTCATTTATTGTAAGAATTGGAGTTTGAGTTTGTTAAGTTTGATAAATTTATTGAATTGAATTATTGACGACGCAATTTGAACCGTAAATTTGAATCGTAATAAACTATTTTATACATGAAATAGTGGTGTAGTCAATGAAAGGGATGTAAAATTAAAATATCCACTGTCGAATATTAAAATGTAGCTTTGTTTTTCACATTTTCAATTAAATTTTGCGAATAAATTTGATTTGAATCTATATTGATGGATGGTAATGATTCTCGGATATCTAGTTTGGTCACAAATACTGAAAATTACCAACGTTTTGAGTAAAATATTCACAACAAAAATTTCAAATCCTCTGCCTCCAGCGTAGAACTCCTGCAGGAGTTTCCTGCTTTGGTATGCATGCATACCAAATTGATAATTTCACTATTTTCTATAATTCATTTACACTAAGTATAAGTAACTTTGTTACCTGCATTAAATTCAATATTTTGACAAGGCTGAGAAATTCCTATATTGAAAGCAGGATACATACATTTTGCATCGTTAAAAATGTAATTCTCGTATACTTAACACAGTAATATTACAAAAGTGATTCTATGATTAAACAACGTGAGTTTGTAAATTAGTTTTTCATTTGTTACTGTGCAAGAGAATTGTGAAAAATTTATTGAAAATTCTTCTCGAACATTTGTGTTGCCTGTAATTTTAGATATGAAAGGTTTTAGATGGAGGTTTTGCATAAATATAAATATGACAGATTTTTATTCCTTATTATCTAATAACAATAATTATTCAAGTTGATGTGAAAAATTTAATGTATGCAGAAAAATATTTCCAGAAGAATACAAATGGATTTTCAGTTTGATATTTACAATTTTAATAAACCACAATTTTATGTAATTACAGTTTGAAACGTTCATTAAAACGAAATCAGTATTATTATAAATGAAATTTGATAGTTAATAACGCCATTTCATGATTAATTCATTTAATTAACATGTATTCCTTATTGAAAAATTCCAATTGAAACTGATAAGTGTAGTTTGATCGGAATCAATGGGTTCGTATTAATTTTCCGTGTCATTTTGTCACACCTGCTATGGGTTTCTATTGGATTTCATGTGAGTCAATATTCTATTGGTGTTTATTATTAAAATCGGTAAAACTTCATGAATATCGATGGAAAATAATTTCCCATTGGAAAATCATGTCGTTTTGTCACAAGATCTATGAGAATCTATTAGAATTAATATATTGGAAGTTTTCAACAGGGTTGCTTAGCAAAATATTGTAATAATGATGGCATGCAACAAATGACATTTCATTTTGTTTTGTATTAATCATGAAATCGTTTCGAAAAAACATTCATACCTAATTAATTTACTATACCTGAGGGAATTCTGCCCAGATAACACAACAGTTCGTGAGCCGTTTCAAAGAGTTCTTAAAATAAATTCTGGAAGAATTATTTGTTCGAACTATTAACGAGTTCTCAAGGAGTTCTTTGAATTCTGAAAGAATTATTTAACAGCTCTATGATGAATGCCTTGAGTGTTCTATGAGAGTGTCGAAAGAATACTTCAAGATTAATTGAAGAACTCCTTAATGTCCGCTTGTTAGAACTCTTATGAAGCTCTGTCCTTGCTAGAGAAGAACTTCCTACGAATTCAACGTGAATGTTGAATTCCTGCCTGTTCCTGTCGATTCAATGATTGTGAAGAAGTATTTAGTAGAAATGATTAGGTGATGATAGTTGGTTTGAGTCCATAAAATAAAGGAATATGTAATTAGTGATATTTAATGAGAACAAAAAACTAATTATATACGTTTTGTTTTTAGCTTTGTGTATATTGCAAATATTTTGGCATTCATTGATACTAAAAATTTCAATGATTAGTTTGATCGATTTTGTAGGTTATATTTTTACAAGGTGTCTAAACTTTAATATGTTCTGATAATTTAATGAACGTTGTAGAAATAAAAACTTGATGAACGTAAAAGATGATATGAACCATTCATTCAATATTTATCCACGTACACCTGATATTTTAAAGTAATTTTTATATTTGATAAACACATGAGTTCCGTGAGAGTTCTTCAGTCATTCATTTCAGGAGTTCGCAACGATTTCTGTTAACTAATGGATAGAGCTCCTCAAGAGTTCTATTAATCGGACATTAACGACTTCTTGACGTAATTGGAAAGAACACTTGTCGATTACTTCAGAGTTCTTGAAGAATGCTTTTACTAATGCTGAGTTCTTCAGGAACTCTTCAAGAATTTTTTGTGTTATCTGGGATGTGATTCAAATTGTATGCACTATATATAAAAAATATCTGCAAACTTCGCAATGATTAAGAAGCGTCAGCGTTATTGAGACAAACGTGAATGTTCTTGGTTGGAATGTTCTCTCCAATGGCGAAGATCTGTAAATGAAAGTTCTCAACATTATCATATCTGAAAAGTATTAAAAAAAAGATAGCATAACAGAATGAAAATAAGATGAAACGATTGAGAAAAAACATTCAATCTTCATTCAATAATGTAATTTTATTTGTTCCATAAAAGCCGAAATGTAAGAACAAATAATAAATGAAAAAATAATAATTAAATATGGGAAGAAACTGTGGTAAACATATAATAAATGGAAACATGCGATAATCAGATATTACAAATGCAGTATAACACACATTATTAATATTTGTATTCTTGTTTTACCAAAAATCGCGTGCAAAAATAATAAATAATTAATAAATTATGAAAAATATATCTCAGAAAAGAAAACTGTGTTAAAGATATCATACATAGACATATCCAACAGTACAGAGTTACCAATGTGATACACATTATTACGAAACAAAAAATGCAATAGTTTTATTACAGAATAAACACATATATCATGCGACTATTATGGTCACTATAAAAGAAATAAATTAAAAATATATACAGAAACATGTAAAAAGACATGCATAAGAAACAGTTGGGCAAAGCTGGGGTAAACAGTTGGGTAAAAATTCTGGTAAAGCTCTCATAAAAATCACTATGATACTGCATATATAGAAATAGTTATTGGTGTTCCCAAATGAGTCTTCGGGTCATATTGTGTCTAAGTTTTGTCCCTACTAATTGTTCAGAAACGGCTTTGGTCTTTGCAAACATTCTCAAATGGATGTAGGTTTTACTAACAGCTTTTATCAAATTATATATGTGATTAGAGTCTTCCACGGAATCATCGAACAAATGTTCGTTCAATGACTCGAACAACGAACATGGTAACTGTAGCATATCGTACATAATTTTTGAGCAAAGAACTGAGGCAAAATTTTTTTCATGTGGTATTGTTTTAATTTATTGAGAGATTGACGAAAGAGCTTTTCAGTGTAGCTGCAGATCTTCACAACAGATTCGCTGGGATAAATCAAGCCTCCTCGATTTTTTGTGGTAATCAATGCGTACTTTTCAGGAGTAGTAGAATCACAACGATCCAGCAAAGCGAACCGGCAAATTTCACATTTTATTGTTGGATGTTTTTGATTTGTCAGTTTCTTAACAACCCAGCCAGCGATATAAATTATGCAAGTTTCTGTAAATTGTGAAAATGATGACGGCAAAGTACCATTGAAATGTGAAAATTCGTCCATAAAAATTTGCTCATAATCATTACTAATCGTTATATCATCTAAGCCATATTTTTAGTAACACGCAAATTTGCAGCGATTTCATACGTTTTGGCATCGAACATATCACCTTTTGTTTTCGTGGATGGAACTGTCAGTATTGACGTGTTATCCTGAGCTTCTGCATTACCGTTGGAAGCGCGGATTTGATGGCACACTAACATTCGCTTGTATGCGGTAACAAACTGCATGCAAGTTGGATTAGGACACCATCCACCGCATTTCCTGATAGCGCAGAAGAAGAGCTCGAGATGATCCTGGCTAAGTTTATAAGTAAGCAAATACTTCAACTGCGAATCTACCGGTTTCACATAATCTTCGTAAATCCCAATTACGGCAGAAATGGCTGAGACGAAACCGGTAAATCCGGTATGCCTTCTTGTGTCACGCATCAATTTACCTTGCCGATCACGTATGTTCGCCAAATACTCTATCGCGTCTTCCATAGGCTTACGCCAAAAGCATTCGTTGGAAGGACGCAAAGGAGCTTTAAATCCTTTCCCAAAAGGATTCCTAGAATTTAAAAAATCAAAGACTTGATCTATACAGCGAATAAATTGAACCGTTGCTTCACTGCCTTGGAATTCTTGTAGACCCAACGTTTTGTTGCAGTATTCGATAGCATCTGCAACGCTAGCACTCAGTGTTTGAGCTGCCCATGAAACTTTCATTTTCATTTTCTGATATTCTATGTGACATTTCTTTAATTTATTTCCCGCTCTAAGCCCCTCTTTTTCCTGAAGCACACATAAATTTTCAATGAAACACCAATTAATTACATTGCCTGTGGAGTCTACAAGAATTCTCAAGTCACCGAAACAATTACGTAGTAATTTTAACATATGACATGCATCAAGAATGGCGTATACTTTCTTTCCTGTACTGGGGTGAGGAAGAAAGGGCGTTGGTTATTAATATCAAAGACAACTCCAAGCTCCTTCATTATGTACACATGCTGCGCCGGACCGTCTAACGTAATCGAGATCACTTCGACTTCAATCTCATGTAATCGACGCAAGCTCTCTGTAATGAGTTCGACAAGGATGGAACTATCTATACCATTTATCAAAAATGGGCTATAGGCAGCTTCCATCGCTGATCAACTCCTACGACCATAAAAACGAGTGCGTCTTTCGCTAAAAGACTATCATCGCTCCTTTCCTCATATGATGTTCCAATATCTACATAGCCACGTACGATCCCATTTGGTGCACGTTGCACCCCTTTTTTGATGCCCATTTCGTCTAGCATAAAAGATACTAAGACTTTTTTATCCACTTTTTTAGCTTCAGCAACCCGTAATTTTAAAGCCTCAAAACTTTCGCTGGTGAATCCGGGTTCACCATCAATGGATGCATACCAACACCTCAGAGTGCTGGGATCAGGAGAGCTTTACCGAATTTTTCCCGTACAAAAGATAAGCTTTCGGCGAATAAAAGTGCAATGTTAGCGCAAATGATCTGAGAGCTGGAGGATATTGTTCACGAGAAATTTTACCGTGAGAATTATTTTTAAAAACGTTCCAAGAATTCAGATATGTCCTCATCAGCAATAGCATCAAGAGCAGCAAGTGCATTCCCAGAAACGAGCATTTTATCTTTTAGTTCACTTACGATATCTTTCAGGCTGCTGATTTCTGCGGCCATGCGCTTCATTTTTCGTTTCTGTGCCTTACTGTCCTTGCTTAGTTCGGATAATTTTTCTCTTGTATTTTCGAGTTTCCTTTTCAACGTCTTCGGCGAATTTTCATAATTATGATCTTCTAGCACACTGCGATGAGATCGAGTTGTCTTGGGCGTACTTGAATGTGATGTCGATGTGAAATCCATGCCATGATTCTCGTCGTTCTCATCAGAGCCCCAGGCGACTCTTTTGTTACTCGGCTCAGCATCAGCATCACAATTATGAACTATGGCCGCATCAGTATTGAATTCAGTTACATCTTCAGTGGTTCTTTCACTCGATAAACTGCAGGTGAATTTCATGCTGTGGTCATTGTTTCTCAAGTGTTTCACAGCAAGTTCCTCACTTGGAATTGTAGAAATCTCTGAGAAAAGTTTTAACGTAATTCACATTAATGCTCTCATGTCCTCTAGCAAAAAACATGAATATAACTTTGCTTTTAATCAAATGTTATTATTTCACAGTTTTGAAAATTTGTCTTCTAATGAAACTTCATTCTAAATAACTCTTTTGGAAAAATCCAATATATTCTAATAGATTCAGGGCTGGGAATATTTCATTAAAACGTATTTGAAATACATGAATTATAAGTATTTTATATTTTTCATTTGAGATACATTTTTGGAGCATTTTGTGTTTGAAATACATTTTTTGGAGTATTTTGCCCAGCCCTAAATAGATTTCCATACATTTTGTAAAGATTTATCAATAGAAATTTTTTGTTATATTAGTACTTACGAGTTTTTACCGATCGTACCAATGAAACCGGAGGTGAGCTGGGAGAGATTGTTAACGCTGTTGTAAACTCATGGAGAGTTCAACTTTTGTTTCCTTTTAAAAATTTATTCGAATCAGTTGAATTATTGAGTTTGATTTGAACAAGGCAATCAGAACTAGTGTTTAAAAAAAAAGGTCGAACACACCAATCAGAATTCAGACCATATTTTTAGTATAGCGTTAGCAATCCCTCTCAACTCTTCTCTGATAAAACTCAATAAAATATCGACTTACAAACTCACAGAGTCCAATGAAAACCTTATAGCAGCTTTGACAAAGCGACACGGATAATTGATAGAAAACTACTATTTTCGATAAAATTACATTTATTGGTCCCTGGCTGAAATCACTAACAAAACCTGAAGAGTTCGGAAATAATTTGTTTAGATTCTAAACACAACTAAACGATTTACTTGGGTTTACTATGTGTTTTTGTCCAAATTCTTACCAGGGGTTTTTATTGAAATTCATTCATACAGAATTTTGGTCACCTATCATTTCTGAAGGAGCAAAATCAAAATATTTATGCTTCTTTTACTATACCTGTATGATTGATTGATTGGAATATATTTGGGACCGCAGTTGGCTTCAATCTTCCTCCTGGATAGTAGCATGATGGATCAAAATGCTTTGAACATAGTACACTCCTTTTCGTTGGTACAAAATTGAGCACAGGCATATTCATGATCCACTTATCCAGAACGTCCTTCCTTGAAAAAGGGAATCTACGAATAAAAGGAATAAATATGAATGTAGTCGTCAATGTAAATTTTTTGTTTTATCATAGACACTAAAGTTGCCCAGCATACTTATGAAATTTAAGGACTTGATTTTTATTCTTCTTCGCTTTGCAATAAGAGCAAGCAAATTCATAATCTCCAAATATTGATGGCACGCTTCCTGGGGCAAGTGTTACATTTGTAGCAGCGATTATTATGTCTTTCTGTTCGAAATGATCAGAACATAATAGTGCGGACGAAGTAATTTGTTGTGGAGTGAAATTCATGTTTCGCAACCATTTTTTCAATCTCTCAGGCTCCTTAAATGGAAATCTGTCAGGAACAAAATATAATTGAAAAAAGAGGTGATTCGAATTTATTCATCTCAGATTTTGAATAATTGTGCTTATACAGGAGGTTACATACTACATTTCATAAAAAACATTTGAGATATAAGATACTTTCAAATAACTTTACCTGTGTTTCAATCAAAAAGCTCAGATTTGATTCCAGACATACCTTATTGTTATGGTTGTATACCACAGCATGTTATATGTAATTGTAATGATTAATTGTGATATATTCTAAAAATATATTCCGAACATTTGTAACTTACCCGTGAAATGTTCTGAAAGATTCTGAGCTCCATTTGAATCCGCAAAAAATGCATGAAGCAACCATCTTTGAGGTTATGTTTTTCACCACACGAAAGTAAACACTGCACAAAACCAAGAATAAAATGGCTTCTAATGGGAACACTCCCCACCACCGCTTCCACTATCCAGTGTATACTATAGATCAGTGGTGACGGCAGAGATGAGTTGAAGGGTAGACCGCGATTATCCCGAAAGCGTGTTGACCCGAAAGTCGAAATCCCGAATAAGAGTAATCCCGAAAGATAACTATATTTTACTAGTCACGCGCTAATGAGATAAAATGTCACCAAAATTTTTTCGGGATTTCAACTTTCGGGCCAACACGCTTTCGGGATAATCGCGGTCTACCAGTTGAAGAGGTGACTAATGATATATGTAAACTAGGGTCCAGTTTTTGATTGGTGGTATCACGTTTCCCGTTTATCCTTCCACGCTGATTGGCTTAGAAGAAAAATTTAACCGATCACATAATTTTCTTCAAAAGAAAAAACGTGATACGGGATACGGGTCATGATTTCAACCAGAGATGAGTTGAAGAGATTGCTAACGAGATATGAAAACCATAGTCCAGTTTCTGATTGGCAGTATCACGTTTTCCGTTTATCTCTTCATGCTGGTTGGCTTGGAAGGAAAATTCAACCAATCATATACTTTTCTTCAAAAGAAAAAAACGTGATACGGACCATGATTTTAACATTAGGTTCGTTCGTTCTACGTGCCCTGAGTTGCTCCAACTTGTACCAAACCAATCATTTCGTTGCTTAAACTGGAAGTAGCGAATCCAAAATACTTGGAGCGAGTTGGGGTAACTTGGGACATCGGTAAACGAACTTAGCTATTGCGTTAGCAATCTCTGCTATTCATCTCTGATTTCAACATTGTGTTAGCAATGGTAAAGTATCATAATACCGAATGTGCATAATAACGAATGTGTCATAGTACCGAATGTTCATATTCCCGAATGCTCATAAGACCGAATGTGCATAGTCCCGAATAAAAAAATATGAATTTCAAAATAAATAAAAAAATGGACCAATTCTGTCATAAAAAATTGATCGTTCCCACATGATATGCGTAAACGAATCATTTTTTATGACGGAAGTGGCGGATTTTTGGATTCATTTCAAAATTTATATTTTTTTATTCGGTCTTATGAGCATTCGGGAATATGAACATTCGGTACTATGACACAAACGGTATTATGCACATTCGGTATTATGATACTCTACCGTTAGCAATCTCTCCAATTCATCTCTGGTCACGGTTCAAAAGCCCGAAACAGCGTTGCCAATGAATCCTACTAGACGATGATTATTGGTTAGTTCTTACAGAGCGACCTAATCTCATTCTTGTTTCTATAGAAATTGCTCGGTAAACACCCGTTGGTCCGAAAGCCCATTAGTCCGAAGCACCGTTGGTCCGAATTATAAAATTCCGAATGAAAGTAATTCCGAAAACGTTTTGGTAAAATTTTATCTCATTCGCACATGACTAGTAACGTTTAGTTATATTTCGGAATTTTATAATTCGGACTAACGGGTTTTCGGACCAATGGGTGTTTACCAAATTGCTCAATGAGCGAAATCTGGTGGGATTTTGTTGGCCACGCTCAGGGTTCGGAACTTCTAGAATCGTTTACGATTTTGATTGATCACGTCTCATAGAATATTGGATGTGGGGGGCGCAAAAACTGTTCAAAGCCTGACAAGTATTTTTTGTCCGGATCTGCCTGGCATTTTCAGCAGGGTAGCCATACCCATACAACAAAAGTTGCTGTAAAATCGTTGCTCTTAAGTTGTTTATCAAGTTTCCGTAAAGTTTCTGGGAATTTGCTACGCATGTGACCCGAAGAGAACATGAAGCTTTCATGAACATGAACAATCAGCATTCAACAACTTTGAATTATTATAGCTCCAAAACGAACAATAATAGAATAGTCCAATTTTTATATCAAAGATCCACCGTTTTCCAACTTAGCGTTTGGCATCAAGTTCAAGTATGTAGCGTATACAATTGCTTCGGAGGCTTTTGAGTGATTTGAATTTGAAAAAAAAAAATTTTAAATACCCATATCTCAAAAACTGAGCCTCAAAAAATCTTTTCATGCGGGAAATTATTGCATTTTGGCTGCAGAATATGCCACAGTAATGCGAATGATGAATTCTGAATCATCCTGTATATGTAGAGCTCATTGATAGAGATTATCCGTGATATCATTTCGTTGTCTTGCAGATAACATCATCCCAGACAGCACAGAAAGTTCTCTGTATGTTTCGGAAACGTACTCTTGGTTCTGCGTGTTTTGGTCTCCATGAAATAGGTTTTCCAAACGTTTGAAGTATCTTCCCTTTTGATGCTTCTGATTGAGTTCTGAGCACGTTCTTTTTATCTACTACGGGATGTTCTCGCCATGTCTTCCAAACGTCCTTTCATGAAAACTACCCTTCAAAAACACAAAATCACACGGTGGACATGAATGGAACTAAACGGGACATTTGCATGTCCCTGGGACGTACATGTGACGTTCTTAGAACATCTTGAGACGTTATTTGCACGTTCCCTTTGTAACCAAGTACGTTTTCGGAACCTTCAAAAAACCTCCCGGTGCTGTATGGGATGAAGGTTTCGAATGACCGTGTACTGGGTTTTGTCACAGCTGTTATAGAATTTCTATCGGATTCTGCGAGGGAGTCAATATTCTATTTTTATTGGTGCAGTCGGTAAAACCTCATAAGTACTTCTGAAAAAAAGTTTTCATTGGAAAACCATGTCGTTTCATCACAGCACCCAGATAGCACATGAGTTCTAAAAGGGTTCTTTATGAATGCATTGTATTCATTATGAACTCTTTTAGAACTCTTATGTTATCTGGGGCATTTATGGGAATCTATTGGAATATATTGGACTTTTCCGATAGAGGTGGCATCATATTCTATGAATTTTTGAAGCAGTCTCTTTCAAACATTCTAAGCATATGTATGGAATATATTTGCACGTAATAAGACTTTTCCCAGAATATTTGAATATCCTCAACGTATATTCTCAGAACATTCTCAGAACGTGTGTGTGCTAATCGAGAATATTTGAATTAATTTCTCTAGTGAAAATGGACCATATAAAAACATATAAAAATCATATGTGATCCGTATAAAATTCATATACGGTCATATATGGCCATACATAATCCGTAAAGGACCCATAAATGCAAGCTTCCCTCGTGGAAATATACGCCAAATTACGCCAAAAAGTATGAAAAATTACGCGGAATTAGGCTTACCTGCATAAAAGCATGGCATAAAAAGTTGTAAAATAACGTAGAAAAATATACGTGATTCAATGCAGAAATACGCCAGACTACGACACGGGGCTGGAAGAGCGTAATTTTGGAGTACTCAGGAGTATAAACGACGTATGAAGAATGTAAGAGTATTCAAGAATACGATGACACCGATTTCACTGAGGGACGGACTTATGCGTAGAATTTAGTAGAAAGCTCGGGTTTTTATAACTTCTTACGAATTTTTACAACCGTGTAGGAACTTTAAAAACTTTTCACCACGGAAACGTGAACGTGAAGCAGATTGATTGAGAACTACAAATTCCTACGAACAACCAAGATTTTTGATACTGAGATTTTTCGTTCGTCCCGTTGAGGAGACATAGTGTTGCATAGATTTTTTTAGAACTTTCTTTTGACAATTTCCATTTTCTACGCATTTCCAAGAATTTTTACGAGTTGGGACTTTGAGAACTTCCCACGACGGAACGCGAACATGAAACCAATTGCTTGGAAACTATGGATTTCTACGAGAAACTAAGATCATCATCGGCATGAGTGTTCGTTCGTCTCACTGCACTGACGGACTTATCCGTAGATTCTCTTAGAAAATTCCATTCCATCCCTAGTGGAAATGCACCATATATGACCCATATATGACCCATATACATAGGGGTATAAAAAAAGTCTCTCCTACGAGAATTGAACGCGGTTCGTTGGGACCGGACTCCATCCCCTTTTCACTGGAGCCACCGCCGGTCACTTGAAAGAAGCGACTTCTTTCACGTATATGAACTCCCGCTTATTCTTGAAAACCATATATAGCTCATATATGAACTCCGAATTGGTAGATCAACAATTGTGGATCACATATAAAACATATATGAGTTATTGCAGGTCAGATTCACAATGAGTTCCTCAATATTTTTAGAATAATTATTTTTGAATTCTTCGTTGAAAAATATGAGATATTTGTCAAATTTGTTTGTTTGCTCTTTTTTAGTTTATTGTGTTCACCCGTTTACAATGTGTCAGAGCTTTTAGTTTTGACAAATCCAGTTCTTTTTAAATGCGTGTATCTCGAAAAGGTATCAACACACAGAATTACTAATAAGGCATAAAAGTTGGGATTTTTTCTGAACTTTTCAAAAATTCGAGTGAAATTTTTTTTTCCAATTTGTGTCTAGTGGAATTCCTACGGTGGAAGTAAAAATGGTAGTTTATTCGAATTTGGACATTTTCGGCCCTTTGAGATCACCAGGAGTCCAAAAGGCTCTAGGGGGAGTCTGTGGTTCCGTACCCTGACGAAAATTTTTGTCATAATTTCTCATAATTTCTCATTGTCCCAATTCATGGAGAAAATATGAGAAATTCTATTGTTCTTTCTCATATTTTCTTCATGAATTGGGACAATGAGAAATTATGAGAAATTATGACAAAAATTTTCGTCAGGGTAGCTTACAGTGCTTGTCGTGAATTTTAATTTGTGCTGCCTTCTGTTATTGTCAAAGACACCGAGATGTGAATTTTGCCGAGAAATCTGCAACAATATTTGAAAGACTACCCCATACAGCACCGGGAGGTTTCCTGAACGTTCAGAAGACGTGCTTGATTTCACAGAGAACGTGCAAATAACGTCTCAGGATGTTCTAAAAACGTCGCATGTATGTCCCAGGGACATGCAAATGTCTCGGTTAGTTCTATTCATGTCCCCGTGTGGATTTGTGGTTTTTCAAGGTTAGTTTTCATGAAAGTACGTTTAGAAGACATGATGAAAACGTCTGGTAGTAGATCAAAGGAACGTGCTTAGAACGTATTCAAGGATATCAAATGGGAAGGTACTCTAAACGTTTGTAAAACTTGCTTCAGCGGGACTAAAACACGCAAAACCAAGAGCACGTTTTCAAAACGTTCAAAGAACTTTCTGTGCTGTCTGGGACGTGAATGACATCTGTTGCTTTGGTTTGGGATCCGAAAGACCCTGTGTAACCTTTACGTAAATACTTTGAAGTGTGACCTCAACGGGTTAATTTTTTTATTTAACAAACACGATCGATCTATGGTGCATAGCAATACTTTTGGTTCAGTTCTGAAAATGGTAATTTTCTACGACATTCAAGAAATATGAATAAAACAAAACAAAAAAGATAACTCAATAACTTGAAATTACACATCAATTCGTCCATGAAATGTCTCGTATCTATGCTGCATTACAAATCTTGAATAATCGAGCACGCGGAGTTCTCAGGCCGCCCTTGTTTTGTCCAGATCTCTCGAATGCCGTGGAGTAACATTTTCAAAAACGAAACGAAAATTATCGTTATGTTCCAGAAATTAGTTTTGCTTGTAGAATTTGAAAATCAAACGTATTCGAATTTGAATGAAATACTCTTTTCACTTCCATCGTCGAATTACGGCAAAATACGTCCTTGGAAAGAAATTTTCTCTTGACTTTGTGAAAAGTTGAGGCAAAATCCTAAGTTCCATGCCTTGGTAATAATTTTTTGTATTGGAAACTTTCCAAGATACAGGCATTTGAAAAAAAGTGGGTTTTAGAGACAAGGAACTTCGACATATGTTGTAAACCTGAAATCATAATAGAATAAGAAAAAAAGAAACAAATGATATGTATCTTACATTTTTCAACAGAGAATTCGGGATAACCATTTCAAAAATATTTATGAACTCTTGGAAAATCCGATATGAAATGATCCATACATAGCAAATAATTATACCAAATATGAATCATATATGTTTTTGACCGTTTCCTGCAAACATATATGTTGCGCGCGGTACCATATATGCTTTATACGTATCACTGATGAAGCTTCGGCCACATATATGGGGCATATATGGTCATATATGTTTTGTGGGAATCATATATGGATCATATGTGGATCATATATGGGTCATATATAGGTCATATATGATTCATTTCCACTAGGGATTCTCTTAGAAAATTCACGATGGGACGCGAATATGCAACCAATTGCGGGGAAACTACGAATTTCTACGAAGAACTAACCCAGATAGCATTGAAAGTCCTCTGGACGTTTTAGAAACCTAATCTTAGTTCTGCGCGCTTCGTCTCCGGGGAGTACGTTTAAATACGTTCAGAGAACGTTCATTTTCGATGCACCTGAATACGTTCCCAGTACATTTTTTTCATCTAACACGGGACGTTCTCGTTACGTTTTCCAAACGTACTTCCATGAAAACTAACCTTTACAGACTAATGCGTAGTATCGTAGAACGTCATTGACATCTTTATTGAACACGTCCCCAGAACGTCGCATGGTGGACATAATTGAACATCACAGAACATTTGTATGTCCCTGAAACGTACATACGACGTTTTTAGAACATACATACGACGTTTTTAGAACGTCCTGGGATTTTATTTGGACGTCCCCTGTGCGAGCAAGTACGTTTTCTGAACGTTCAGAAAATCTTCCGATGCTATCCGGGAAGAAAATGCGTAGTTTTTCGTAGTTGGGTATATTCTATATTTGGCGTAGATCAACGTGGAAAGCAGTACTCATTGATGTAAAGTACTTGTACTTGAAAAGGCGTAGTTTTTCGTAATTTTGTAATTTTTACTTTTGGCGTAGATTGTTGTAAAAGGTAGTAATTTTCATCCATTCTTGGAATTATAACTTGAAAGGGCATAAATTGTTGTAATTATGTACTATTGCTCTGAAAAAGTCTGAAAAAAGTCTGTAAAGAATGTCCCAAAAATATTAGATTTCTCATCAAAATTTCAGAGATTCTCAGAGTTTGTCAGAGTTTCTCAGAATTTTTTCATTTTTTTTCAGAGATTTTTCATAGTTTTACAGACATTTTTCAGCCAAATATTTCCATACGGAACGTAATGCGTGGTAGTTCTGAATAATTTGAAGTATTCGAGCATGGAAAGTTGTAGTTTTCTAACTAATATCGAAGCACCGTAATTCACTACGCCAATCTACAGATGTGTTCGAAATGGCGGACTTAGGAGTGGTTTTGGGCGCAATCTGTCGTAGGTTTTGGCGTAAAATGGTGTAATTCTTGGCGTACTTTGGCGTAGATATATTTCCACGAGGGTTTTTTCACATATGCAAAAAAATTCTGCCATATATGAAATATTCTCCATACATGGATTATATATAAATTATATATGGATCATATATGGTCATATATGGATTGTATATGGATTATGGGTATATGATTCTACACGTTTTCATGTATGGGCGATATATGGATTATACATATCCCACATAACAATTCATGTCTTGCGATGTCTTTTAGATAAGTTTAAGATGTCTTGCGCAACACATTCAGATGTCTTTTAAATGTCTAAAACTCTTCTTTAGTCTAGAAGATATCTAAAAGACATCTAAATGTGTTGTGCAAGACATCTTAAACTTATCTAAAAGACATCGCAAGACATGAATTGTTATGTGGGATATGCATTATGTATGGATCATATATGTTTAATTTTTACTAGGGTTTCGGGAAGAAGTAATTCAGATCTTATAAGATCTAATTAGATCCGAAAAAAGTAAAAATGTAAATCTATTTGGATTCATGCGGATCTATGAAAACAAATTTCACGCGAGCGTAAAGTATTTTTGAAGAATTATTAAATGTACCCTGCTAAAAATGTCGGAAAAAGTGGAACACCACTCATTTATTTTCGTTTTGTGACGGTTTTTGTCCCGGTTTCGTTCCGAATCTTTCCGGCATTTCTAATAGGGTATGTAAATCTCAACAGATCTGGATGAACCCCCTGGTGAAAATTTCCGTTCGCCGGAAGCGAACTTTGAAACAAATGAAGCATAGAATGTTTCACTTTCCGCTTCTTTCGCGTTTAAATACTGTTCCATTCACTCTCCCGCGTCACTCCATACCCTTTTTACGCTCTTATTTTCACTAGGGCCTGGGAAGCATAGATGTTTTTATACTTGGTTTCTATGTAGATCTAATTCATTACATCTAATTAGATTTGAATTGTTTCTACTCGGGTTAAATACGTACAAAGTCAACAACATTGGTCCGAATTTTCTTCTAGTATTGAAAAAGAAGATCTAATACCATTTTTTGTATTTTCAAACATACTTGCTAGTACTAAAATCATCCAAGATTTTATTTTAGAACAACTTAACAAGCGAATATAGCAGTAAAAGAGATTGACTAGAATTCCGGTGGTCAGCTGTCAGTGGTTTTCTGCATTAACACATATGTAACATATAAATATACCTAATGACAAGCGTACCGTGTTACACAGAGATATGTCTCACAAGTATCAGTTTTCATCAATCTCAATGTTTTTTTTCTCCATGAAATCCGGTTACATGAGATTCAACGCAGAATATTTCGCAGATATTCACATTGTATCGTTGGAATGAATGAATAACACAAATATAAGGATCATTTTATTAAATAATGAATTTTGTATATATATATATATATATATACATATATATACACACGTATCAATACTTATCCTACATTTAAAATACTGTAATTACATGAATAACATAATCTCAGGACGTTGTTCACAAATTATTTCAAGTCTTTGCGAGAAGTAGATTTAGCTATCTAAAATGAATTAAGTGATTCAAAATACTCCCCAGTGAACATTTTTCCCCTCAACATTTGAAACATTCATTATGTTCTCTAAATGCTAGCAGAAAGTTCTCTAATGCGTCGATTTCGGAAATCTTTTTGATGCCTTTCTTATGAGGTCTGGAAGTTATCAGAAAGTTGACTTAGATCACATTCTGATAACTTCCAGACCTCATAAGAAAGGCATCAAAAAGATTTCCGAAATCGACGCATTAGAGAACTTTCTGCTAGCATTTAGAGAACATAATGAATGTTTCAAATGTTGAGGGGAAAAATGTTTACTGGGTCATATTTGGTCTTCAAACATCTATCGAAAGTCTAGAAGATAATAGTAATAATACTCAAATACATATACATGTACGAAGAATGCCGATACGGATATCAATTGATTAAGATTCCAAAGCACTAACAATCAGTAAAAGAAAAAATACACAGTATTAAATTTATCTTCTCCTCGAAAATATAAAGTTCAAATACAAATATCAATAATTTGTCTTCCTTATTCATTGTATCAACAATGAAACGTTTGGTTTGCAATTCTGCTGTGAAATTTTATAGTAAAATATCAATTTTGCGATACAACTTTACGCGCAATGTGAAAAATCCAAACGCAGCAGGAGAAAATGTATACAAAATTTACATAGATGTTTGTTAAATATTGTTGTTTGATGTATGTTAGGCATATCAAACAACGCAGGAGTTCAATATGACCAGCATATTTGAATTTGTCCATCAGTAATCCGAATGTGCCTGTGATTATCACGTTGTTAAAAATGATCATCCCTCTTGACCATTCCTGGAATAGAATATGAATAATTATTCATTTCAGTGGGAATGTAGTTCGAAATATAGGATTATTTTATAAACACCCTCATTAAATGAACATCCCACACAACACAACCCTGGAGGAAAGAACGAATAAATAAACCGGATGGGAATGCGGACAAAACCCGAATGAACTGTATCCGGGTGTATCCAGGTGCGAGTACGGGTATTGCGGTGATTCTTTATCCGGATTCTATCCGGGTTTTGGAACTGGATATTGCTCAGAATCTTGAATAAAACCAGAACATAGAACTGGATGAGTTTTCGCCAAATTTCAATAAGGATTTCGAGCAATATTTAGTAATACAGTCCGGATAGAACCGAATAAAAAATCACCGCAAAACCCGTATTTGTACCAGGATATACCCGGATACGTTTATCTGGATTTTAACTTCAAAAAACTCTGCCAATTGGCACATTTCGGTGACAAATTCCCGTATTACTCCCGGATGATCCCGAATACATATCCGTTGTCAGCTTCACAGTTCCCGGCTGCTACCCGGATAGAAATATATCAACTGAAATGTAAGCTGTTTGCAATGTCTCAGATACATAACAAGAGAAATATTACGATGACATATTTTATGAATGTTCTTGAAATATTTCAGAAATAATTTGGAAATATTGTATGAAATGTAAGATTGGCGGACATCGCAACCCGAAGAAAACATGAAGCTACAGCGAACGTTCAGATTAGATCTGTATAGATCGGATCGAAGGTTCATGAAAGCTAACTTTTAGATTCACAAACGTTTGTCAAAGGTACTACGAACGTTGAAATGTCCGTGTCAAAACACTTTCAGGAAACATAGATGGAACGTTCATTGAAGGTTCTTCGAAGGTTTGAGGAAGCACCACAAAAATATCTATACTTAGATTAATTTATTTTTCATATAAATTGATAAAAATTAATGTAAGTATAGATATTTTTGTGAAGCTTCGTCAAACCTTCGATGAACCTTCAGCGAACGTTCCATCTATGTTTCCTGAACGTATTTCGAGACAGACATTTCAACGTCCGTAGAACCTTTGTCAAACGTTTGTGAATCTAAAAGTTAGTTCTAATGAACCTTCGGCCCGATCTATACACATCTGATCTGAACGTTCGCTGAAGCTTCATGTTCTCTTCGGGAATGTTTCTGAAGGGGCTCTGAAGCCTCAGTGTAACATACAGCAATATTACAGAAATATTTCGATGTTTCAAATGTTGGATTTCTGAAATCTTGATGAAATCTTTGATGCTGCATGGGAAGCATTCGGTGTATCGATGGCCCACCGTTTCATGATACATGTTTTCCTGTCCCCCGTTTTCATAAATGATCATAACCTCAGCGAAATAATGCACGTCAAACGGTTGCAATCTCACCTTGAGTATCCATTGAAAATTAGGAATCAAATTTCAAAAATGTATTACAATAAATAATGTGACAAAATAATTATTTCAAACGTTTTTTTCCGTGGGTTTTTTTCAAAATATATTTCTCCTGGAAATTCAGAACTGTAATAGGATAACGATACTTCACATATTCTCATGAAATTTTGCAAAACCCCTCAAAGTGACTGAAATATAGTGGCGAGCGAAGCTCCGAATTTTCGAAGTTTCGTCGAAGCCAAGCATTGGTATTTGAAATACGAAGCTTCGAATCGTCGCCGAATGACAATAAAGTATTACAAATTTTCGAAGTTTCGAATTTTCGCCGAATCACAATCGAATATTTGAAACTTTTGAAATGTCGAGATCATTTTCTTTTTTCCCTGGCAGAAAAATTTTTCATGGTTTCTCATAAAATTACATCAAATTTCTCATAAATATAATGATGACCATGAGATATGGTTTCTCATAAAAACTCATAATTTCTGATCAAAAAAGTTATAATTGTTCCTAAACAAAAGTATATCATCATATAATTTTCTAATTTCTTATGAAAATTTCATAAAATTTAATTCCTAAAAAATTTCATATAGTTTCTTCTCGAATCCGTAAGGACAAGGAAAAAAAGTAAGAGCGTGTGATTGTTCGTGTAGTATACTTCACACAGAATTATACACCCTCGGAGTCCATTCAATTTGTAAGTTCATTAATTTTTTCTAATGAATTTTCAAGAATCAACGAATACGTGAACTAGCATAATGTTTTAAATTAAAAGAACATCATTTCCCATAATAGGGTCCTTCCTTTTTAAGAGATGATGAGATTTTATTCAAGGTTTATGAGAAATTATGAAAAACTCATTTTTCACAAGATTTACAGATTCTTAATGTAAATTTAACATTTTTGTAATGATTTCTCACCTCCTTTGTGTCAATATTTAACACAAATTGTGAGTGGACCGTTTGGCACGTGCGCATATGTTGAAAATACACCAAATTTTCTACTGTGCACGAATTCGTACCTTTAAAGGTAGTATACTATCACAATGAATGCTTATGATATCGAATAATGACTATAAATACCCAGTCATTTCCTAATAGCATTCAAAGTCTCTAAAAATCATTTGGTCTCATGGATATTTGTTATTATGGTATCCAGCGTTATAGACCTCTTGTAAATATCGGAATGATTCGGAACAACTCGGGTCCATCAGAAAATTCACCAGGATAGGATACAATAAGGATAATTGAATAGGATATGATTAGAATTTCATTGGATGAAGAAACCTATTCTAACTGCTTTAGTTGGGTTGGCTTGAGATGAAATAACATCAATATTGTATGTTGACCACACTTCAAGGTATCATATTGGATTTCCTCAGAAGTTGACAGATGGCTTCCATTTGATGGGTGAATTTTTCCATGGAATTTTCAATCACCGAATCATAAACCTTGATGATTGCACGAAACAGCAAAATTCGTTTTGGATTCGCTTCGTCTTGAAAATTTGTGATTCGCTTCGAAAATTTCATACAAGAAAAGATTGGCTTCGGATTCGCTTTGAAAAAATTGCGATTCGTTTCGAAAATTCGATTCGGACAGAAACTCCCCTTCGCCCACCAATACAATTCATTATTATTCCAATTTTAATTATGTTATACATTACCTCTCTCGCATTGTATATTTGGAAATGATTGTACAAAACTATACAGAAATGTATAAATATATATACAGTTTGCCATATTGGTAGATGGGTTTCGTATTTATTCCTCGATGTGACCTGTGAATAGAAAATTAAGGGGTCATCACGTGGTTAAAAATGTATCCAAAGGATACATAGTTTATGAGTATAAAAGTACCGCCAACCGATTCATCAATGAATTGTTTGACTCTGATTAATCGTTTCTCGAATAATCGATTGATCATTTAATTCCTATCAATAAACGCTCTGCCGCGAGTCTCTAAATAGAGTCAAATAATTCACATTATAAGATAAAAACGAATTCTTCTCTTAGGATGCGAATTATTTGACAAAATATTTTATGAGAATTTTTGAATTTAAAGGCTCGAAGCGATGCGTTGCCATCCTACAACGAGAAAATTTTATACTTGGATTTATTTGGATTGACTAAATTTTGTTTGAATCAACTAAATTTGTATTTAAATATAAACCTACCAGAGTTTTAGTTGAATGAAATAAAAAATTTATCTCATCCAAATAAATTTTCTTTAGTCATTTGAAATGAAATTCACTTGAATCAAGTAGAAATTTACTGGATGCAACGAAATGTGTAGCAGGTAAATATTCAAGTAAATAATTTTTCTGCGTGTATATGGTAAATTCATCCATTTTCTTTTTTGCGTACAAGGAATCATGATTTCAGAATTTGAAAAATTATTCGTGTTGAAGTTCAAGAACTCACATTTATTTTAAATTCGTCAAGACCAAGACGAGGGGTGCCTGGAATCCAACTCGGACCCTTCCAAAAAACACCCAGTTTATCGTTCAAAGACTTCATACTCCGACTTCTTTGGAATAATTGTACAATACAGTACACCTGAAATTACATAAATAAACTATATATTGATTTCAGGAATGTTTGTTCCTAATTTGCTCTTATAGTGTGATATTGAATAAGCCTCTTCATATTTTCCTTTTGATAAACTCAGAGAATTTTCTCAAACACGCAATCGTATCGAATTCAATTTGGACCGCAAAAAAAAAATAATTCAGATAGTTTTTAGGACGGACCTCTTGAAAATATGTTTGCATACTAAAAACATTTGCTTAAATCTCTCTTACTTGCAAATAAATAGGATTAAAAGTTTTTGGTTGGATCGTCAATCCATAAATCATCTCTTCTTTCGGTTCTTCAGCTCTGAAGGTTCCAAACAATCTATCCCATATCATCAATACTCCTCCATAGTTAGTGTCCAGACAATATAAATTGCATCCTTCATGGAATGAAAAGAATCTAGTCAGTACGTGAACAGAAACATTTGCAGAAAATGACAAGATCTTCCGTAAGATATATAATTATTGTCCCAATTTGCGAACGCTACGCCGTATTGAAATAACAGGTTAAGCGCCAAACTTTTTTCAGTGTGCTACACTGGTTGAACTTGGGAGAAATAATAGGGTGGGCCGCGATGTAGGGAGAATGGGTGCCCTGTAGAAATCGCCAGGCAAATCCGGATGAATCCCAGCAGTTTCTAGGACAAATACCGAGCAAGATCGGGCAGATCCGGACAGATTCCTGCCTAGACCTGCCTGGTTCTGTCGGTTTTGTCCCAGGAACTGCTAGGATCTGCTTGGCATTTTCAGCAGGGTGGGTTATCTTCTCTATGGGTATGGACAATTTTTGATGCAGGCTTTGAGATAGTTCTTAATCCTTGCCACCAGTTAGCGAAAATATCGTTCGGGCCAGTTAAATTTACAATGTTTCTTATTCAAATAAAAAATAACTTCTCTCTATCAATATTATGTCTTATAATACGGTTTTGATTTGTTTCTTCATCGCTTAAGATTAGTATTTCTGAAATTTGAATTCAGTGCTTTTTTTGGCCCAAACTACTTGAATTTCGCAGTGGCAAAATCAAGAACTAACTCAAAAAAATTTTATAACACATACAGAAGTTGACACACCTATGGGGCAAAACACGTCAAGTGTTCCCACTTGAAAATGTTATAGTCTCCGATTTTGATGAAAAAAACTGTGCAATCATGATAAAACTGGAAAGTGGCAGTGTGTATTGACAAACTTTCTGTATACATGATAATATTAATAATTAGTTGCCACAGTGAATAAAGCATGTGATATTGATTTTTTGTACCGTCTTTAGAATGACCAAGGAAGCACACTTTTCATCGACATCACTGACCTCCAAACCCGAATGTAGGCGTTTCAACGGGTCAGTAACGGCTCTTCATCGACATTGAGAGATCATCGGCAGCCGATCGAAACACCTGAAATCATTGCTTGTAGGGCTGCACCGCGCTGCGGCTGATATAATCGAACTCGGTGCGCTTGGGGCGTGGGTCGCGTCGGTCTATGCAACGTGATTTCCGTGGAAGTTATCGGGGGACCATATTGTTTGAGCTCTCATTTTAAAGAAAAAAGAATGGCCTTTTTTTGAGCCTAATTTAAAAATTTTCAAAAGTGTCAATTTTACGAAAAAATTTAAAAATAAAAAAAAATCACTTTTTTTACCTAAATAATTATCTGAGGATATTGTCATTATTTTTATCGGAATATACAAGAAAAAACCTTTGGAAAACCTGTACTTCGTTCCCTTTAAGGGGTCTTTCTGGTTAAGATTTTCAAGAAAAATTTCTTTCTCCAACATTTTTTTTCATAGAAAAAATTAAGATATCGTGTTCAAAACTTGTAGATATGTTTATTGGACCTTAGATATTGAAAAACAATTTTTTTCAGATTTCAAGATATTTTTTTTTCGTTATACTAATTTAAACAACAAAAAACACTAAAATATGACGGTGGGAGTGATTTGGGACGACCGAATGATCGGAAAAAAACCAAGACAATGGAAAATTATTCCTTGTTGAAGTGGTTATCGCATGAACTAGGATATTTTTGATTGATCAAAAACTGTCCGATTTGCACCCGATTTTCCAATTTCAAAAATCGATTTTCTCGAAAAATGGCAGCCATTTTGTTATTTTTTGATGAAACAAAAATATCCTACTCCATGCGATAAGCACTTTAACAAGAAATGATTTGCCATTTTTAAAAATTTTTTCAGATCATCCGGTCGCCTCAAATCAATCTCACCGTCATTTTTTAGTGGTTTTTTTTGTCCAAATTGGTATAACGAGAGAAAATTGTTTTCTAATCTGAAAAAAATTTTGGTGTAATATTTAATGTTTAATAAACACACCTACAAATTTTCAAAATGATATCTCAATGTTTTCTCTGAGAAAAAAATGTTTGAAAAAACAATTTTTCTTGAAAATCTTAACCAGAAAGACCCCTCAAATGCACTTGTATGAGACTTATGATTTAACGAAAACAAAAACACCCAAAACTTCCAGCCCCTGTATTTCGGCAACCCGTCCATATTCCGCCTTCCCAATTTGCACAGTTCATGTACTCTGATAGGGCAACAACTTCAAATTTCATAAAAATCGGAGACCATAACATTTTCAAGTGGGAACACTTGACGTGTTTTGCTCCCTATTCTTTTCACATCGTGGGATAGACAAACCCTTCTCCTATCTTTCAAGTTATTAAAACCATCCAAGTATTCGAACTCGAACAATCGTTTTGGTATTTCTTATTTACACGTGAATATACAACTGTACATTGCTTCTAACTCCAATCCTTTGGACAAGTCGTTAGGTAAATGGAGTGAGATACCGAGGAACTCTTCCAGGTTCATCCCATAAGATTGAATATCGAGACTTAAGGGCACTCATAAGAATAAGGAGGGTATAAGAAGAAATGGGTAAAATTTTGCACCAATTTTTTCCATGAATTACTTAATGAATTTGAATTTCAAATGGATAATAATTTAGTGCATACCTCAGATTGGACTGTTCACACAAATTTGAGGGTTTTCATGGCTTGCACATATTGGGAAATGAAATTAGTAAAATTTTTGACAGTTGGAAGTTATTACTTTTAAAATCCTCTTAGAATCGTCAGAAAATTAGTAAAAGACTGAAACTTATTTTTTACAGTCTAATCCTACACTGAGAACCCGATTTTTTAGATTTAAAGAAAATTTCTTTGCCCTCATTCTGATAAATATTGTTTTCAATGGAAAAGATAGTTCATTCCAATGAGAGATTTTTTCATTGAATTGAAATGATATTCTTCGAACTCAAGAAGGAATATATTTCTATTTCAACTTGAAAATTTTTTGTTTCAATCTGATGAAGAATTTTTCCATTGAAAAAAATATTTATTAGAATGAGGGCAAAGAAAATTTTCTTTCAATTTAAAAAATTGGGTTCTCGGTGTAGTCGCGGATTTCATTACTATTCACTTCAGTGCCCTTAATACCAAAATTCAAAATGAAATCACTCTACAATTCGAATCTTTTCATATTGCGGTGGTGAATTCATAAGAGGAATGAAATCCACTGTTGGGAAAATCTCCTTGAAACTTCATAAGAATATTATGAAGTTTTTTACATAGACATTTTATTGAATTTCATAATGAAATATTTAATTCAATAATATAATTTTTAATATTGAGAATTTTTAATAAAATTTAACCAACCATTGTTACATTTCAGAAAGAAATTTTGGTTCAGAAAGAAATTCAAGGTGGAAATATGATATTTCATATAGAATTTCGTATTAAATTCAAGAATTTTTCTGATAGTGTCCAAGCCCTTACAGCTGAGTCAGGAAAGCTCTAATTCCGCAGGAAAATAGCCCTCAAGTTCGAATCCCAGTACCTTCATTTCTCAATTTTTTTTCAGTTTTTCAAATTTTATTCATCCCCCTCTTTTCTCACATATCTGTATTTCCCAAAGTAACTTACCATGGTGTACACGATGATGTTTTGGAGTGTTGAATACATATTCGAGCGGACCCAAGTCATCTATCACTGTAGTGTGGATCCATAATTGATAGATTAAGTTGAATTGATGGTGTGCGATGAAATGAGATGGTGGGATGAATAATGCGAGTGGGAAATAAAATATCTGTTGGCATATGAAAGGAAATACCATTGGTGACATGTAACTCTTCGTTAATTACTTTCATGTTCGTGAATTTCACGTGGATCTGTGATTCTTAGATTTACTCAAATTCATGTGCCAATACGATATATACTTACAAAACTGATCCATTGTTGTAGTACGGATTGTCGTAATCCCACAACAAAATTAAACTCTTCGCTACTGTGATGGACTTGATGATATGCCCACAAGAAATTCACTTCTGTAAATAAATTTTCAACGATGAGTGAATAAAGACAATGTAATATTGTATATTCGTATTCAATTGGAATTTTAATCAAATCAACGTTCTTTTTATTCAAACTACCTGTTTGAGTAGGTACGCATCTGTAAGATGTTCCTTGTCCATTCTCCGTGCATACAATGTAAAAATTATGACTAATTTTCTTTCATTTCAATAATGGATTCCTTCCTCCGATCATGGAAGCATTAATCTTTTCATAAAAAATAGAAGATTTTTCTCTCACTTTGAGGAATTATTCTACCTTTTGGATGTCGAATTCTCCAAAATATGGAAGAGGGGCTCTGCTACCACCATGTTTTGGGAGAAAATCCAAAAATTATTTTTAGAGTGTATGTATAGAGAATACTTCAGATTTTCCCGCACGACTAGAAATATTGCAGGTATTGATGATGTAACGATTCTTATTTGTAACGTAAGAATTTCCGTGATATAAGAGTTCGGAATCAATAACAGCAATGTAATTGAAACTTTTCGATACGATGATTACGACATAATTTTAATTGAATCTTGTAAATGATAAACATGAACGTTTCTTTGAATCAATCGAACATTAGAAATCAAAAAGGACTTAACCATGGTTGCAACGATGTAGCCAGTAATAACAGAAATCTACTGAGATGGCAGCTAAACACCATGTCCAAGGCGAATTCCATGGCAACTCCCACCAATGGTATTTCTCATATATTTTGATGTAAACATAATACTTGACTCCGTGGAAAAATACCCTGAAAACATAAGAGTATATTTCTTTACACAGTATCTCAATTTTCAGTTTAGTACCATGTCTCCAAATGATTCGGAACTGTGAGTAACCGTGTGGTATCGAGACTGATTTGTTACACGGAGAAAAAGTAATCTTGAAAAATACCATAATTTATGGAGTTTTGGCGTTGGTCTAACCCGAGTCAAAATATTTACTTGAAGATATCTCTAAAAGTACCATAATGGCTGGTAATTTTATGAGGGAGGTACCATACTTCTTTATAAAAGTCCAAGAAATTATGGGACTTTTAGAGGTTCGTTCACGTAAATATTTTGACTCGGGTCAGACTAACGCCAAAAATCCATAAATTATGGTATTTTTCAAGATATCTGTTTTCCCAGTGTATATGAGAATTCCCATTTCCTGCAGTTTCTATTGAGGAAACAAATATAATATAGTCTATGGATATTGTGCATTACTTCAATAATGGATCATGAAGAGATAAGAATTTTTCATCAATTCAATAATGAATAATGAAAGAATAAGAATTTACCATTACTTTAGTAAGGAATAATGGAATATTAAGAATTTTCCGTTACTTTGATAAGGGATAATGAAGGAATACAAATTTTCCATTACTCTATTGATGAATAATAAAGAGAGAAGAATTTGTCACCAGTCCAGTAATGAACACAAGGAAAAAAAGAAATAGTTGCAGAAACTACTTAAATAGTCGATTTTCGATAATCTACTTAAGGGGATTCATTACTCCCTGCAAAAGTTACTAGATTCCAAATTTCATCCCCCAGTTTTCTCAGAAACGAACACATAAAATGAAAAATAATGAGTAGCTGCATTTTTTTCAATAGCCTAAGAAGATGCACCTGCTCATTAAAATTGATTCTATTCATTGATTACTGAGAAAACTGGGGAGAGAGATCTAGTAACTTGGCTTGTGGTGAATCGCCTTAAGTAGTTGCTGCAGCTACGTAGTACCCTGTTGAAAAAACCAAGCTGAGTTCCACCTAGGTTCGACCATGCTGGGTAGGGCCAGTAGGAATTTGGTTACATGCTCGAACCATATTAGGTAGGACCATGCTGCGTAGGATCGGTGTGCGGTCGGAAGTACCCAGTTTTTTGCTCCCTAGACAAAATATCCTAGGAAAATGATTCAGAGCCAAAATATCCCACTACATTTCGTTCCTTGGCATAAAGATTCCCGTCGGAATGATCCGTGGTGTTTTTATCCCCGAGCCAGAATATTCCGCTGCAGATGAGTGTTTTATGTTGTTAGAAAAGTTCTGAAGTTTGGAACGAAATTCTGTGTGAGGTGTGATATTTTTATCTTGAATGTAATGCTGATTCCTAAGTTTAATGTTGGTGACGGAGTTTCACATGTTCTTACTGATGTGTAATTGTCGGTTAAATGTCACTAGTCTGTTATTGTAGTGCGGAAGAGAGTTCTTAACGTGGAGAATAAAGTTGTGTACATTATGAATTATGTTTTTGAATTCAATATTTTATTTTGAAGTCTGTTTAATGAATTGATTGTGTAAGAGAGCTTTTTTTGTTTGCAGCGTAATTAGAGTTGTTGTGTATGAATGTTATGAAATTTTGATCGATGCTGTGTACACATTTTATGATTGAAGTCGGTACCATCAAATCTCGTATGTCTGTAATTCATTGCCGTTCGCTTTGTGTGTGTAATCTTTGTTTTGGATATTGTATGTGTTCGCTTCGATGGTTGTGTGTGATTGTGTGTTAGTGGATAAATTGTATCATCAAAATTGAATTCAAGACGGTCTGTAGGATGTTTAATTCGGTGAGTGTTTAGTGCATGTAATGTAATTGTAGAAGAAGTCATCTTATTGTGTTGGGGTATTTTTGTGCGGGATGTTTAGTGTTTGGTACATTTCCGCGGGGGATATTAGTGGTTGGGATATTTTTTCCGGGATATTTTTGCGGGGAGATTTTGATCTGGTATCAAGTAACCTAGAGCCGTAGGATCAACCTACATAGGATCAGGTTGGTCCCACCCAGGGACGTCTTTAGGGCGGGGCTCAAGGGTCTATAGCCCAGGGCGGCAAATTTCAGGGGGCGACAAAATTATAGAAGTTTTTTTCCAGTTATCAAATGCATTCAAGCACAAAGGGAGCGGAAAATGTAAATTCAAGTGTTTCATGTTAATATAATCACAGTATTTCAATCATTTACACACTTGTTGAACACTTAAAAATATACAAATCTGTTAATGTCTGAAATCAAGTATTTGATAATTGAATATTTTATCCATTTTATGGATATATTTACATGCTTTGAAGCGTTTTAAAAGCGACTACAGGCTTCAAACTCTGAGTGTATCAAAATAAAACATTCGAATTTAAAGTGTATGTACGGAAATTGGATACATTCAAACACGATTTGTGCATGAACTCATCAAACTGCCGTGCATGGTTGTTTGGACTGTTCTATTCCTTACCCTGGTTCAAGTGTCATAGCAATTCATAGGAAAATGTTCTTATTATGGAACACTGTGGATTCTGCAACACGATATTCATAAGTAAACCATGAAGTTCTATGAATTTCTGTTTATGATTCATCATGCATCCCTATGAACATGAATTCATAAGCATTCATCATGAATTATAAGCAGAAATTCATAGAACTTCATGGTTTACTTATGAATATCCTGTTGCAAAATCCATAGTATTTCATAATAAGAACATTTTCTGATGAATTGCTATGCAACTTTAACCAGGGTAGTGTGTTTTTCTTCAAATTCACGGAAATAATTCACGTATCAATCTGCTGTCAAAGTTTTTTGAATTAATGACATTTTTATTTAAATGAATGAATTTTCATTATGTACCCTAGTAGCATCGGAATGTTGCATATATACTATGCACGTTCATAGTATATCTGAATATACTATGAACGTTCATAGTACATATACAACGTTCGATGGCTACTTGGGTATTTTTTATTTGATTCAAACAAATTTCTCCAGATGGCAATTCAACCTTTGTCACAAGTTTGCATTTCCCTTTTCATTGGCAAGATTTTCCCGGAATTTTCCTGAAATAAAATTTCGAAATTTTTTTATTCACTTTGTAAAATTTAATGTGCGACGTTTGGAAGGTTCATATTTTCTTTCTATTCTTTGTTAAGTATTCAGAATTCGTCATCCATTTTCAAGTAAAATTCAACAGAAATGTGAACCGTTTTATCTTTATCACAAACTTAAGAAGGTTACCAATAGTTAATGATGCTAAATGTTTAATCCTGTTGAGTGTGTCAAAGTTTCATTAAATAATATATTTTTTCAAGTTATATTACATAGTTTCCAAATAACATGAATACACCTGAGAGAATGATTGAAAATATTAATTCAGCTCAAGTTGGGGGCGGCGAAATATTATTAGCCCCTGGGCGGCGAAAACGTAAAGACGCCCCTGGTCCCACCTAGGCTGGTACTACCTAATATGAGTCTACCTAGAGGTCGGTACTACCCTGTATGATCTATCCAGTTCTAGTATCAACCTGGGACAGAACATGCTTGATATGGCCTCAGATAATGATGAATGAATCTTGGAAACTCCAGTAGAACAGTACAGTACAACAGTACAATTTATCCAGAGTTTTGACATTTTTATCAAATTGCGTCACAGTTTTGTCCCACTGGCATTTCGAGATTTTTATTTCTTATGATCAATTTGAAAAAAATGAGTCAAGTTTGAGTTGGTAAAATTAGAATAAGGACAATCTAGCTGGAATTAAGTTGATTCTATATTGATTGTTAAGTCAGCCGACACGGCCTGTAACTAGTACCAGTTGCAAGCAGGTTGGTCGCAGATCGGTTGTTGGACCAACCATCATGGTTATAACCAGCGCCAGCTTGAACGAACCTGACACCGGTTGGAACCAGGTGGGTTCCGTATTGGTTGTTGGACCAACCATCATGGTCTATAATTGGCACCAGCTTGAACCAACTGGATGCCGGTTGGGACCCAGTTTTTGTAGTTGGTCCAGCTGGGACCAAGTTGGTTCCTTGTTCGGCCATGCTGGGTTTTTTGTGTTATGTGTCCTGACTACTAAGCAGCTGCAGTGGCTACTTAAGTAGATGGTCAAAAATCGACGATTCAAGTAGTAGCTGCAACTATTCTTTTTTTCCGTGGAATGAGTTCAGAATACATCACTTATTGCTTACCAAAACAATCTATGTCTGGCTATACTTTTATACAAGTTTTAGATGTATTAGGTAACAATTTCAGATGGTGTCATGCCTGATTATCCGATGGCAGAATATCCGACGACAAAATGTCCGTGTAGTGTGATGTCCGAAGGCAAAATGTCTGAGGATATTATATCCATGTGTGAAATGTCTTCTCAAATTTGAATTCGCAGTGTTTTTATGAAAGCTCTTTATGAATATTATACTTGCTGACTCGTGGAAAGGTGTGTCATCATATTTGTTGTTATTATGTTATTTTATTTGTGTATTCTGTTATTGTTGTGATATCACGTATGTTTGTTATTTGTGGTTGTTATTTTTTTTATTGCGATCTGTTATTTGTTATTATTATTATTTTTACGTTATGCGTATGTTTATGTTGATTTTCTTACTTTGTTATTATTTTGTATATTGTGATTTTGTTATTGTTTGCTGTGTTCTTATTGTGATTATTGTATTGTTATTGTTTTATTTGTTTTTTGGGGTTATTTTAATTTTTTTATTTCGTTATTAGTGTTGTATCACATTTGTTTGTTATTCGTTGTTGTTGTTATTGTTCTTCTTATTGTTGTTTGTTATTTGTTATTGTTATCATTTTCATGTTATTCAGATGTTTATGGTCATTTTGTTATAGTTTTTTGATGACTATTTTTGTTTCTGTTGTTGTTTGTTGTTCCTATTTTTTTGTTATTATTATTATTGTTGTTATTGTTTATCGTGGGTATGTTATTGAATATTTGCTGTATGATGTACAATTTCACAAGAACTAAATATGTTTTCTGCTGAACTTGATGAATATCATTGAATATTTGATGAATGTCATCAAACAATTGATTCTCATGTCCTCGGATAACGTGACGTTGGGTATTTTGTCGTCGGACATTCAAGTCTCTGGACATTTTGTCATCGGACATTAGGTCGCGGATATTTTGTCGTTGACATTGTGTCATGCGACCATTTCAGATAATTTTCAACCAGAGATCAGCAAAAAAGAAATTTTCATTTCCCATTTTTTTAATTTTCTGGTAATACATAATTAACATACATATATCATTTATTTTCCGAATAATCATATTTATCTATTAGTTAATTATTCATTCATAATAAATGACTGGTACCTGGAGTTTGATTACCTATTACTTGAATAATGAATAATTTTTTAAAATATCTACATCATCCATTATTCAACTGATGCATAATTTTTTCAAATATATTATTCATTATTTAAGTAATGCATAATTATTCATAATACATTGTTCATTATTCAACTAACGCATAATTTGTTCAAATCCATGGTCTATTATTTAAGTAATGGACAATGGAACTCCCTATATTGCCCACACTGAGAGAAAATATGTAGTTAAATAGTCCCCATGAAATACTTAATTGATTTGAATAGATTTTCATTGACTCAATTGAATAACTGTTTCCATTGATGAAATATTTCATAGCATATTAAATATTTGTTTGATTGAATAAATATTTAATCGAGTCAATGAAAGTTTATTCAACTCAATTATGTACTTCATGGCAACTATTGAACCAAACATTTTATTGTTCCCGGTAATTTTTTCTCTTGGTGCATTTTTTTAGAAATGAATAATGCACTGATAGATCAATCTGATCATTCGGAAAATGGATAATATACATATGTTAATTATGTATTATGAAAAAATAAAAAAATGGAAAATAAAAGTTTCTTCTTTGCCGATCTCTGACATGTGTGCTCAAGTATCATTGCTGCGTAGCAAGTACAAGTGCTAGAACGGTTGAGAGATCCATTGACGGACCTTCACCCGCATATCGTTACATCAAAGTGTTGATAATCACTCTATATATGCACACTGAGATACAAATGCACAATTAAATCTAATCATGTTGAATGTGGACTTATGAGTCCCTCTGCTGATGCATTTACATAGCATATGAATAATTACAAACATTTATATGTCAGTACATACAATGTAAAAAAAAAGTATTAATCCGTTTGCATCTTAATTTCAGACAATGCTTTTTCCATTGTGTCAGCGATTGCTTTTTCGGCTTAATTTATTTACATCATAGATTCAGTCGAGAAATGAGCTGAATTCAAGACTTTCTTTTTACAGTGTACGAATCGTTTATTCGAACAAATTAATAATCGAATCAGGAAATGTTCAATTCTCAAATATTCAAACTCTTATATTATATTCTTTAAACGATGTTTCTAGATCTAGAGAGTTAATTCTAAAAGATAAGTAACGATGATGCATAAGACTTAGTGAGCTGGAACTTGCGCATATCGCGGTGTATAATGATATTAAAAATATTTATAATGTTAATTACAAGATACAAAAGAAACTACAACCATAATGTCCATAGCAAAGGAATGCTATTATATCGAATCTCGTTAGAAAAGCCAAACTATTCTTCGGTAATGCAGTAAAGATCATTGAGTCTCTCACGTTTCATCTTTTATTTGAAAAGTACTTTACGCAAGATCAGACGTAATAGCACTACTTCACTACAAACGTTGTAATTTCATTTCTGTTCTTTTGCTTCTCATCGAATCAAATTGCTCTTCAACATTTTCATCGTAGTCTCATGTTGGCGTCCACAATTATTTCCTATTATACGATTCACATATATACTTCCCACATCGAGACCCTCTGAATCGAAAAATTCCTCGATATCTACCTCTGTTGCATTCGAATTGTTCACCGCTTGTAAGTTTATTCGTGGATATTGAAGAGATCCGGTAAAATCTCGTTGGAAGTGATTATGTTCACCACCTTCGTAACAAGTTCAAAATTGTTTCATTATAGATGTATACCGTGCCTCGGCAATTCTTTTTATTGCAATCTCGATGATTATCATCGTTCGATTTTCCCACTTTCCTTTCGAGTTCAGATTTTATCAAGTCAAGTGTGTTAACCTCCATCGGTAGATTTTCCAATAACGTAAATCGTCGTTTTATATGTTTTTAGTGGAGGAAGTAATGAATTTGATATCTTAGTTCTTCGGAGAATACTCATTGATATAATTATGGCTGATCTTCAGGGGACGATCTATCGCTTATTGTTATCTTTTTGCAAATGTTTTGCTAATAGTCCGAATTTCTGGATTGTTGTTTTTAGATTGCACGTTTTTCCTTCTGAAGAAACAGGTTGCAATGTTTGTTAAATGTTGATACAAAAATTTCTAGAGATGTGGTTCCACACTGAAAGAAATTTTTAGCTGCATCAGCTAAATCTTACTTATTATAACGCAATATTTTGGCATCAACACACGGAGAAAATTTTGTAGTAAAAATTATTATATTTATATCATAGCCATGGGATGTGCTTTAGTATGCGATAGATTACCACAACTCTTCTTGAAGTCGATATGCGGAGTAATAAGAAAATACAGAGTTATAGTTCGTATTGTCTTCATCGGATATATAACTTCTCTCTGTGCAGGACAGTTAATTTCTTAGAGACATTAGCTGGAATTTTGCTACAACAGCTAAAATTTCGCTTTGGAACTAACAAAATAGCTGTCCATCTCACAGCTAATCATTTTTTTCCATGCAGTCCGGAAGTTTAGACTATTATACCAAAGCAAGATCAAGCAACAAGCAAACATTTTGAAGCTCCCCTTAGGTTTGCGTGCAATTTACGTGCAGAAGCTTATCCATGTGCGTCGTTTCGTGAGCGTATAGTACAAGCCCATTGCGCGCAAATTCTTATCCATGTGGGTCACTTCGTGAGAGCTTCTTATCTGGGAAGCAGTTGTGAAATCAAATTCATCACGTCAATTTGTCTTTCAAGTATTTTGTATATTATCAAAACTAATGCAACTTTTTTCTGTTTTTTCGAATTTTATTCTACAAAAAAAAACACTGCACTACAATTCATTACAATATTCGTTATGGCCTAATACTTTTTGCCATCGACTCAGTACTTCATGAATTCCCTCGCAAAAAAATTCTTGGCTTTGGAAGAATGGGAGATTGTAAATTGCAGAATCGTCAACCCATTTTTGGCACTTTTTCGAATGATCGAAAGCGTACACTTTGAAGCGGGTTATTCGTCGATCAGAAAAGATGGGAATCGAAAGGCGCGAGGTTTGGAGAGTAGGCCGAATGCCTCAGAATTTCTCAAACAAGAAACGTCAAAGTTTTACGGACAGGTTTTGCTATGTGTGGTCTGGCATTGTTGTGTAACGATTTCACTGGACGTTGTCGGTGGCCAATACACGAGTACTTTTCATCCAATACTTCGCTCAAACGGTTTAATCGTTGACAATATAGTCCCACCGTGACTGCTTCGGTTGCAATAGCGCATGTAATTCCTTTACAATTCCACCACGCTCAAAACACTACTTCATCTGCATGAATTTTTTGTTTAGGAATCGATGTGGAAGGTTTGTCCGGATCAACATAAAATTTCTTACACTTTGTATTGAAATAAATCCATTCTTCATCGCTCCTCACAATGGTCCAGAGAAATGATTTTCCATCATGTCGAACGAGGAGAGAATGGCAAGTATCATTTCACTCGTTATTGTTTACTTCACTTCATTCGTGGGAAATCGTCCTGCTTTCGTTTTTTTTTACCCATCGCTTTTGAATGTCTGGAAATCGTTGTCTGATTAACTTCAAGCACTTCTGCTAATTCTTCTTGAGTTCGGCATAGGTTTTTTGTTAGGCAACACTTGCAAATCGTCGTTTGGACACTTTTCTGTGTGATCTTTGCGTTCCTCGTCATCCAAACTGCATACCCGGACAGCAAAACTAGTTCTCAAACAGTTCTTAGAGAATACCATTCGAATGTCACGCTTCTGGAAAGAATTCTTTGAGAATACGTACAATTATTCATTTGAATCTAAAAGTGATTCAAAAGCATGCCCGTTATGTCAGTAGAAATGAAAACATAATATAAAAGTTCAGAAAGAACACGTAATCTGCCATCCCAGGCAAAAAAGATGTTAACTTCAAATTCGTTCGAACGGAGAAAACCGAGAAAAACTATTCCACGTCAAAATTGAATGATGTAACTAATATTTTGACAATATTGAAGCGGTTCTAGGACAAATAAGGGGTGCTGTGTTTGATTATTTAGAAAAAAATCCAGTATTTTTAATAACAACAAATGAAAAAATGAGTTAAGGGTGTTTGATGAACGAAAATACCTATCAAAAGAATCATAACTCGAGTTACGGTTTTTTTCCATTCAACAGCGCCCCAGCATGATGCCATGATAGTTCGCTTTACAAGCGAATAAGAAACATTTCAAGTCGGCATGCGACGTTCATGAAAATCACCATATAATTGGATTCCAATTCTATGGATTAGATATTTCAAAAACTAATATTTCTTTCACGTGGAATCAAGTGTAATTCTGCCTTTTTTTATGTTTACTTCAACAGTGCCGGTTTTAGAGGCGAGAGGGGGGTGGGCTGGAGGGGGCTATAGCTCCGGGTCCCTTTTTTCTCAGATCATTATCCAAAATAATTATACTGTGAATTTTTGAATCCCATAAAAGGGCCTCCGGTAAAATTTAGCTCCAGGCCTGTTTTTGCTAAGAGCTGGCACTGACAACACTGACACATGCCATGTCACTGCTGTGTCGCTGTGACCAAGTGTATTGCTTTGGGAGTTTCCTGCTTCTAGAGCTTATTTTTTCTCTCAATTAAGAATTGCCTGAAAATTCTATATAACAATGAAAAATATCGTAAAAGTATGCATTTTATATACGAATTATATTTTACTTATGCATTATTCCCATCAGGAAAAACTAAAAACATGTTTACGAATTTTGTGTGGACTCTTTCAAATAAGAAAAAGTAATGTATCGATAAGATTTTCCTTGTATCAATACCAAAATACTTACCGTGCTGATTCGTCGAAGATCCAGTGAGATAATGATGTTACTTGATTGTTCAATCGGAAGGGACCTTCGTTTTTCATGTACAATATAATGTTCTCCAGCACGATGAGAGCAAAGAATGGAAGCCATACCTGTGTGTAGCAGAGGAGAAGAGCATATTATATTACAGAAATTGAAACATTGTTTACGTTTTGATCTTTCGTTCAACGACGTTATATGTTAAATGGAAACACAAGCAAGTAAGAATCCTTCGATATGGGGGAATCATTCAAGGTTTGAATTTCACCCGAGATTTAATCCAAATCCAGACTATAGTACTTTTATTGAAATTTTACTCGCCATTCATTATGTATGTTGTAGAAGTTTGAATCGTTTATAGAAACGAAATGAAAATTCAGACTCACAACATCTGATGAATCATCGTTATTTCCCTGACAGCAAAAAATGCTGAGCAAATATGCAGCAAATTGTTGAAAACGTACAACAGTTTGAAGCAGGGACGTTACGTCGCCAAATGCGCAACAATATGCTGTGAATCTAGGATTTTAGCTTGAGTTGTTATCGTATTGCTGGGAAGTTGCTTGGTTTCATGAAACTCTCAATCACATGCGTAGCAAATTCCCAGCAACTTTTGTTGTATGGGTTATCTTCTCAAATTGACTCATTGAAATTGGAAACAACGTTCGAAGAATGTGCTGCAAGATGTTGGGTTTTTAACTGGGGTTGGGTCTGAGTATTTCGTTATTCGATTATTAATTCGTTTCAATAAATGATTCAAACTTCAGCAACATCATTATTTTTGATATATCTCAGATCAGATCAAAGTATGGAAACTGTGAATCAGGAAACTACAATGACTTCACTTTTGATTTTTCGAATCAATAGAAATTGAAAACCGCGAAACGAAGGAAACAGTTCATGGAAATGTTACGGGGAGGACATGGTACAGCAGGCACAGGGGATATAAAGAACTACGGAATAGTTGATGAGGGGTTGGAAGATTTGAGCGGGAAAGAGGTAAAGAAGGTAATAACGTAGCTGAGAGAAGAAAATCGGCAAGAGTACACTGGAAAAAAAATGTATTTGTCCTCTCTTCATCAAATATTCATTTTCAGAAATTGAATATTCGATTGGATGTAAAAATTGATTACTTGTCGCGAATACATTATTTATTTAAAAGACCAATTTATTCGGGGCAAGCATTCCATTAATCGATTTGATTCAATATTTCATTAATTCCAAAGAATATGTTATGGAGACAGGACAAATAAACTATGTATTTGGTTAGAAGAAATTTTTTTCAGTGTAGATGGTATAAGTATATATATACATGTGGTGCTATTGAGAGATTTGTCAAAAAAATATGACAAGTGAAAGAAATATCAGAAAATTGGAAAGAAGAAAGGTGATAACTCCAGAATAAATGAGACGGAAGATTACTGGGGAATACCGCCAATGATATTATTACATAAAATATATGCTACGATATTAGTAGAGAAACTGAATGAATAAATGAAGGGGAAAAACACGGTTCCGAATCATTAGATAGGATTTTGAAAAGGTATGAAGGTGATAGACGATGTATATGTGTTCAACTATCTAATAAGGAAGGAGGTAGAAAATTACTTGTTGTTTGATTAAATCCGGCTATCAATACATTGAATAGGCGAATACTGTGAGAATTAACGGAGGAAAGGAGGATTGATCAGACGATGAGAAAGAGGATAAAGAAGATATCCAGAGGAACGAAGATGAAGGTGAGGGTAGAAAGATAACCTGTATAGCAGGGTAGCACCGTTATCTCTATGTTACCCTGGGAAAACATTTATTTGTGTCCAATTGATATTTATCTTATTCTACTTCTAACAAAAATGAAGAAAAATATAATTTTATTCAGTTTTTATAGAATTTCCTCACAAAATCTGTATTTCAAGTTTGTTTTTCTTTCCAAAAACATTGGTCTTTCTTAGAAAGCGCCCCCGAAATTTTGTTTCAAAATGTTGGCGGAGTCCCACACGGAGAGAATAATCCCTTACTTTTTCATGTAGAATACAACATTTTTCATCGTGCTTAATATCAACGCCAGACCGAGTCCACACAGTAAAATAGTTCCCCATAAGGATTATATGTACGGTTTTAAATTCACACAGTCAAAATTCTTGTAGTAAAATTCAGAAATTCATGGATTTTCAGCAAAATTTCTTATTCAGTAAATATTGTACTGGACATTATTATAAATTACTGTGGAGTTTTTTTAGAATTAGATGAAAATACCATAATTTTTCTTGTCAATTCCATTCTGATCCATGAATAGTGTGACTAGTAGGTAATGATCTATCACAGTAATTTCAACTGTATTTTTCTCCCCGTGCAGACAATTATAATAAGTTGAGAAATTCCATATGCAAGGACTTCGCAATTAGAGTCGCATTGTACGTCATGGAGTCACAATTTTTCCATTTCTCTTGTATTTCACTCATAATATGTCTGAAGTGAATACGGAAAATCGTAGGACATTGAATGAACGTAGATTGAGAGGATGGACAGGATAGAGGGCAAATAAACCACTATTTGAGATAAGTAAATTTATTTTTGGTATACATCGATATGAGTTTCAAGTGGATATATCGGAGGTACGTATTGCGCAACGGAGAAATGTGCTCGCCAAGATTCTACGTAAATACCATTCCTAAATTCTATCTGCTGAGGACTGAGAGCGAAACTCGGGAGTGGAGTAAAATACTCGTTCCACCCTCTCCTCTATAGTGACATGGAGGTCTATGGTACTCGGGTGAAAAATTCTGAATAGTAATGAATGTTTCAGGAAAAACGTCTCAAACTCCACATTACTTGATGCGAAATGATCAAATTCTAAAATAAACAAAATGAAAATATTTCAAAATTCTTGAACACCCTAATGCGTACATCGATTCCTTTGTAATTAATCTCCACCGTTGGACACGTACATATATCAATGTATAGATAATTACGAAACGAAGTATCGAAGAACATTTTTATTTTCACTATTTGCAGTTTCAGATGTAATTTCTGCTGTGTTTTATATTGAAATATTTTACTGAACATTCGATACGCTTGAAAATTCCATCGAGATTCAACGAATTATTGTTCTCCCCGTATCATCATGCGGGAATGTTTTGTATCAAGTTCGAAATGTTGCATACTTTTGTTTTTGAGAAAATTAAATGTACAAGAATGAATTCAGAAACAAGCTGCAGGGAAATCATAGAATAGTTTTCTTGAAAGGAATTCAATACCGTGAGAAACCATCGGAATGTCGGTGAGGTTTCGACCACGGTTAAACGCCAAGTGTACGATCGTTTATTTCGTGAAGTTAAAACTCGTGGGCAAACCCAACGACCGCGTAGGGTGAGAAATTACAATCTTCAGGTCGAATGTGTTTATGGAAAATTTGATAATATCAACGAACTGTGAGGTGTTCGTCACGGGATAATGTTTTTCAAACAGGAAGTACATTTTTTGATTGATTCGTCCCTCTTGAAAATTTGAGAGACCCACAAGAGTTTCCAAAAAACGTTGCCCAATGGAGAATTGTTGCCTCCTCGAGTGCTTTTATTCATTCAACAAACAGATAAATGTATACGCGATGGGTATAACGAGAAGAGAATTTTTGGTAACTTTCACCGTAAATCTGAATTAGTGTACTTGGCGTCGAGATGCTATCTTGTCTCTTGATTTTATTATCATAGTTCCTAACCGACTATGAATATTCACTCTATTCCGATCTATCGTATTTTTACTGCACTATCGAGTAACGTGGGCATCAATTTGATGCATTTTTTATTCTCTTGTTCAGAAGAATTCCTAGATATTGTTAAAAACTCTCATTGCATTAGTCAAATGTCACGCAACTACTATTGATTGCAACGTAACATTTTTGACATATGTGTTTTTTACGTTTTTTTCGTCAACAGAACATGCAGAAGGAATATAATTTTTCATTTCGTTTGTCAACTGTCAATGACATTCCTCACTGACCTTGAACTCATTATCTTTCCGAAGATGATACACACTGTTAAAAATTTCTTAAATTTTCATTCATTTTTCAAGTACACTGGTAAATGAAATTTCCAATTCTTGGGGACTGAATTGAGAATTCAATCACATGTAATTGAATTTTCATTCAAATGTCATTGAAATTTCAAGAACTTTTTTGAAGCTTCATGCAGAAATTTAATATTTAATTAATAAAATATTTCATGATAATAGGATCATCTTCTTGATTCCAAATTGTAGAATTTTGATAACAAAAAAGATTAATCATGCGTGTTTGGACGAGGCGATGACAAATCTGCAGTTCAAATCAGAGCGAGTAACACCAATTCAAATTTAGAAAGTGAATTATATTATATGTTGATGACAAACCATATTTTAGAATTTCTTTTTCAACCACTATGAAATGATTTTTGTAGCTGATGTATAAGTTTCTCCAATCTCTTCACACTTGGTCCTTCAAAGAAACATGGGGAGGATGTTATGATTTTTATTATGCGCTATGATTAAATCTGAGAACAGTTTCTATAAAACGTTACACATCATTATGAAGTTACATGAGATCAAGTACCCTTCCACGCTGTGATACATACATCCCAAGTAGCACCAGATTGTACTATGAACGTTCTTCGAATATTCGAAATATGATCTATGCATATTCCGATGAGACCGTTTCATAGGTGCTATGTATATTCATCGAACGTATGTAATCGAATATACGACGGGACGTTAATCGAACGTCGATTGAATGAATATCGTACATTTCGCATGTACTATGTACCCCGATTAGAAATTTGATGAGGTAAAAGGAGGGGCCTTATAAGGTAACATAGGGCCCTGAGGTTTGCCCGACTAAATTTCTATTCGGGATGTTCTAAGTATACTTAAAACAGTCTCATTCGAATATTCTATAAACGTTCATTATATATTCTTCATATCTCATTCGCACATTCTACGAACGTTTGTATTTCGTATACACTTCGAACTTCTATTGCTGCTTGGGGTCCCGTGGTACTTGAGCTCGATTAAACTTCAGTCTGCAATGCTCTCCTATTCATGAGAAAGGCCCTGCGATCGATCGAATGAAATTGATTCCTCATTTCCGAAATTTCTCGTATGTTTCAGAAACTTTACTCCGATCGATCTGTATTCAAATAACCATGCGAGATAATTTTGTTTACAAGAACTCTTATCGTAGAACAATACTGAAGGGAGGTGTAGAAGAATCTGGGGGATTCAACAAACAGTACAGAGACAGACTTGAACAACACTTGAGTTTATCATACCGAACAATTCTCTCTTATCAGCAGCGATAAATATATCGGTCGAGTCGATGAATTACTGACATTCATCGTTTTTTTTATTAAATATTCGTGCAGCAGAGACACGTACATACAGAAAACAAACATACTTCTTGCAATGAATTTGAATAAATGTTATATGTACATAATGATTTTATAGTTCAACAGATGAAAATTAAAGGTAGAATAAAGAGTAGAATCAATTCAAAGTCCTGCTGTACCATCGAAGTGATGAGAGTATTGGTTAGAAAGTTGATATAATAAGTTATGTTTGTCAAAACAACGAACATTATTTTGTTACATTAATGCGTATGCGAATATCACCGTATGGTATGAACATAACCTCAGGCAATAAGATGATTCAAGGCTCACAGATGACCTTGAACCATCGTGATTCTTTACACTTGAAACCTGAAAGAGTAGAAATCTGATGCATCCACTCCGTTGACTCTCAGAATTGAGCTTATATCTGGCTCGAACATTCGTTCTCAGAGTGGGTTTTTTTATTCAAAATTTCAGATTCTTATTTTCACACAGTCTCCTCTGAAACTTGACGCGGTAGGCAAATTTTGAAAATCAACATAAAATTTCAGTGAGGAGAGAAGAAAAACAGATATTTCTCAAATATAGTCACTGAACTTTTTATAAAATTCTTTGTGATTTTGAACAATTGAGAAGTATTTTTTTTCACCTGGTCAGTACTATGTTGACTTCGAGGACACATTTTCTGTTGTTTCAACAAACGACCGGGAAAAATGAAATATTGCAGAAATTGGGAAATTGCATTGCACTGTATTTTCAACAGAAAACTTTTGTTGTCCCAACAAACAGTTTTTCTTGGATTATGATTAACAAAATTCTTTGATTAAAACAAAAAAATTTTCGTTGAGTTAGTCACAATTCTGTCATGATAACAAAATATATTAATAATAGTAGTCTCGTATGGCGATTCAAATCTTCTGAATATGTTTTTTGTTTCAATGAATTATGATAATTGACACTGAAAATTTGATTGAATTCGTCAAAATGGCTCAATGGAAGTGAACGTTCACTGTAGTAATCAGCGTGATAAATTAAAATTCTGGGTTCATGTGCACAAGAAGTGCTCCTTTTTATGCAACCTGATTAGAAATTCGTTTGCTTGGATGCTCTGAATTGGCTCTACGAAAATATGGAAATCCTCTCGATGGTGCGAATAAAAATTGTTATTTTATTCTTACAAACGTGCTAGTGCAGGTGTATTGCAATCATGCAGTTTTCTTGTACGGACCAGATCTGATGAAAACCTATTTGAACCAATTTGATTCCGATAGAGATTCTAGGTAAACAAATCGATGACGATACACAGAGAAAAAGAAATTCGCTGGGACAGCAAAATGTGATTCATCTGTTCCATTTTATGTTACGTCAGCTAAGTATATTCAATCGTAGCAGCGAATTATTTGCGGAGGTAGCAACATTTTCCATACTGTATATAGAGAAGCAAACAAATTTTTTACCGTTGTAATTAAAAAAAATTGTCATCATAACTAATAAGATTGTCGTGATGGCAAATAAATTTCTGCCACAGCAAAAGGTACTCAACGAAATCAGATTTCGTTGTCACGATGAATTGTCTTCTCCAGGATAAAATATAAGAATCGAGAGGAATAAATCAGATGCGCATCCGTGGAATAAAAGCATTGGCGATGTTGTATGAGAAACTTCCGATGCGAAATTCGAATTGAGATGTGAATTAAATTCTGTCAATCGTTGGTAATGAAATTTTTTCAAGCAAGGTAAAAAACTTTCCGGCTAATATTTTTGCTCAGTTTAGTGCTGCGTAGATCTAATCGGTCTTCTAATCGTAATTCTACAGATCAATTTTTTTTCAGGGCTCACGCGCGCTTGAGACGCTGATTCATTGGTGAGGAAACGATGGCTCGATGCAGAAGCAACGTGAAGGCAACTTACAAATGTCCGTATGCAAATCGAGACCGGATTTTCCTGCATTGCCTTCAGGTTGCTTCTTCGTCAAACCACCGTTCCTCCATTAATTCACGTCTTCCACGGTTTTCCCTCCTAAATTGAATGGCCAGATCAAATGATCAGTTATGCGCGTGACCTTTCGTTTGATGCACTTGAAAGTAGACAACCGCAGCTAATCGCGTGTTAGTGTTTTTGAGGTTGAAAATAGCAAGAAATTCTCGAGACTTGAAAAATAAAAATTTAACAAATTTAGAACCACTGAAAATTTTTGAACTAGCATTTCTTTGAATGTTTCTAAAAATTTGTGAAAATTACTAAAACCCTCTGAAGAAACTATGAACATTTCTGAAATTTCAGTGATTTTTAGAGAAACTTATATGTATTTGATAGTGAAATGCAGATAAATCAATGTCAAAACTATTTCTTCCATGTTGTTTTGACCTAACAATGCAATATATTCAATCAACATTTTAAATCAAAATTCAACCTCCCATGTGGGGAACTTTCTGAAATTATGCAAAATTATATATAAACTATATCGGATTAAATACAAATTATATATAACTCTGAATATTTTTCCACGGGGTTATTTTTATACTCCTCCTTTCCTTTCAGACGAATGAATGATTCATCCCCACTAAGTTAATTTATCTTCTTCTTCTTTTCTTCCATTATTTCATAATTATCGTCGCAATTGAAATTTCACGAATGAACGTAAACAAAGTAATGGAACTTCATATTACGAATGAACATGTGCAAATACGCATAATTTCTTCACGTATTTTACGTGCAGGCAATAATGGGATGCTCGCATGTAAAACAATCTCGATCCACACAAACTGGATTTGAAGTGAAACGCGTTCAAAGTTCGCACGTGCAATTGAAGAAACTTGAAAAACTCAAGTGTTGAATTATCTACATATTTATCGTATTTATATTTCACTTGAACTGACGTTTACGTCGGTTAACATATCGCGTGTAATTTGAAAAAGAATATTCCATTCGGTATTTGCGATTTGAAAATTCTCGCAATTTTCTAGAGTATCAGAATCGTTTTCCGAAACAAAAAAGTGCATTGTGCGTGAAATGATATTTTGCGTATTCGAATGAGAACGCGATGAGAGGAAAAACAAACACACTTACCTGCTGGAGATAATCGGGAACCTGATGTGGAAATTCAAAGGTTGTCTCGTAGGGGTTAACGAGGTACCAAAATTTCCCGGCGTGTTTCAATTGTTCAACAAAACCGAACTGCGACGTTACGTTCATCTTGAGCGTCTGTGATACACATATGTGTACTCATATTAAATCGAATCGAAGGAAGGCGGTGTGGTCTCCTCAAGAGCGACGACCCGATAGAGAAAAGAGTGTGAGAAAGAGCTCCAATTGTAAGCTGATGCCGTTAAGTCGAGTAGCACTTGAATTGGGTGTAAATATCGTTTATGTAATAAGTGGTTGTTGTAAATTTAGATTATACATGAACACATGCAAGGTTATTATACAAAATTGACTGATAGTACAAATGGCTTTGATGATTGCATAATAAGTGTTTTAATACCAGCGCACGAGTCTCTGCGTGCGTTTGTATGAGCGGGCACCTTTATCATATACAAAACAATGAATCAGGAATGCCGATAAGCTCTTGCTTTTGTATTAATTCGAAATTATTCCGAATAATATGTTTGTTTGGAACAAGTGCGATACCAATGTTATGATTAAGAACCCACTCATTACGTGAAATTTATACGTCTTTCTTTAAAGTCGTATATCAAGAGAGCATAGGAATACGTACATCAGATCAATGATGAATCACTAGATAATTGCTGGAAAATATCGGATACATTTATCAAGTTCAGTAATTCAAGAAGAACTATTATGTATCACACAAGAATTATGTTCTAAATCATAAATTCATAGTGAATTTTAGGAAACGATGTAATGTGATCGATATGGACCACCCTGTATATGTATTTCTAAATTTGTTGGAGAGTTCTTCGATCTTTTGAGTTAACAGCGTGAGCATATATTTTTAGAATCACTCGGATTGTACAGGGAGTTTCAGATTTTCTGTGATCTCAAGAGGACATTCTAATGTGATGGGTTGGAAAGTTCAACATTTTTTTGGAGCATTTTTCGATAGTTGTTACCCATAAAACTGATATTCCACACTCGTTTGAAGTGCTTCCTGTCTTGTAACGCTTCAAAAAAAAGGCCCAAACGGCGCACGCTCGAGTTGTGGAACAGTTTTATGGATTACCTGGTGGGGGTGATTTCTCAAAAACGACCAATCGTATCGATTTCATATTTTAACACGGTATTCAGTACTATCGTGGCTATCGTTCGTACCTCAAACTTGCTGATATTTCGATTTTAATTTATAATAATTTCACCTGATTTATGATGCAAAAGAGGTGTTTTTTTTACACTTTTGTAAGAACTGCCGCCATTATAGTTGGGGTTTCAACCATGGGAGTTAATGTTGTAAAAAATTTTGAAATCTTCTTCCATGGTTGGAATTATTCAGCGAGAGAGCGATGAAACAAAAATTCAAAGTCTGATAACATCTTCTGTTTCCTATAAGATCTTTCAGGCAATAGTATTCTTCTATCACTGGGAGATTTATAGTAGATTAGATAAATGCTATTCTAATATCAATTCAATAATTTGATTCCATCTATAAATTCGATAGTTACATTTATTAAAAATTTCAATCTTCATTTATTTATTCGGGTATCTGAAAAGTATCATCTACCTCAATGCGTAGTATATCTTTCAATTATCAGCATAATTGCACGTGAGAAAATGCGAGTATCAGCCATTGCAACGGGCCTTCCAGTGTGGACTGGGCTTTCTGGAAAATGCTAAATCAGTATTCAGATAAGGGCGACAACATAAATGAAGAAACTTCTTGGATGTTCTTTTTCTCAGCTCACTAGGAGGGCCGGAATCATCAACGCAGACGGAAATATTCCGTCATATTCGGAGATTTTTCATCGAGGGGGGAAAGTGGGAAATTTCCGACGAGTGCGAAGTTTGCCCCCCCGAACCGAAGGCAAGGGAGACAATCACACGAGTGGAAATTTCCCACTTCTCCCCGAGGTGAACATATTTTTTCCCACAACTGCAAGGAAAGTGCAAATTATTTGTTCAATTGCATATAAAATAATCATATCCATATTGCAGAACGAAAAGAACCCTTGTATTTTATATGAAAGTACATAAATGAATATTTTTTTCCCACACCTGCACGGAAAGTTGATGTTTTCTGACCTCTTTTTAGGGGAGAAAGTGCTGAATTCCAAGCGAATGTGTCACAGCGGGAGGAAAATATTCTCTGCCCGCTTGCAGCGGGAGGAAAATACAAACTATCTTTTCGTTTTGAAATATGCATATGAATATTTTATATGCAATTAAACAGATGATTTTCACTTTCTTTGCAGTTGTGGGAAAAAATAGTATGTTCACCTCGGGGAGAAGTGGGAAATTTCCACTCGTGTGATTGTCTCCCTCGCCTTCGGCTCGGGAAGACAAACTTCACACTCGTCGGAAATTTCCCACTTTCCCCCCTTGATGAACAATATACTATTCTTATGACCAACAAAAATTTTTTTCAACTCTCCTTGATCATACCTTCGAGGGGGGAAAAAGTTTGTCCGACTTTGTTCAATAGTTCTCGAGAAAAAAAATCTTGAAGATATGCTTTTTTTCGACGTTGACATTGGAATGTCCCCTTAAGAGATCATCATTGATTGCCACGTGAGCACGTTTTTTCCTACCAAATTACTCGAAATGGAATTCGGGAAAAGATCTGAAATTTTCATCAATTCAGTTTCGAATAATTCAGTAGAAAAAACTCGTACACGGTCGGTACGCTGGTATCCCCCCTAGTACAAATTTTGGATGGGAAAATACCAGGATCTGACGAAGCATGCCTGATTTCCTATCAGGTTCTCATCAGGTTTCGTTACAGTTTTCCCTATTTCGCTCGAGTTTATGGGAATCTCACCCCTATTTGAAATCTATTAAGGAAATCAGATAAGTTCCTTGTAAGGGCTTCATAAGATCCTTCTTATTCACGGTTTCGGGATTCTAACCTGATCAGGACCTTATTAAAAATAGGGAATTTCTGATTGAGTTTCTACTAGGGACTCCTAAAGAAATTTTGATAATGCTTTTCGAATTATTGAAGTATTTGAAATCTTTATAATATAAATCACAAGGTTAATCTCTCAGAACCAGTATTTAGAATTCAAAGAATAGTGACTCTTTAAATTTAGTTAATTTGTATTCGGAGATGAACCTTTTCCATCGGATCTCGTTGAATCTCATTGAACATTTATTTGCAACTAATTTAATGAGGGTTCATAATTGAATACTTGAATTTATGCTATTCACTCTTTTCACGGAAGTAGACAAAAATCCCAGAGAATTTTCTGGATCCTTCAACGGTCGCGTGGGATGTAAAATCAGAGACCAGAACGTAACGGAACAACATTACCAAATACTATTATGTCGTGATGTTTCTTAGCAACGAGAACAGAATCCGATTTCAATGATTGTTCCTGTTCTCAACTAACGTATAGGAACAAAATATATCGCTAATAACGTTATTGAGGAAATAACATTAGGGATCCGAACTTAGCAAAATGATATGACAAATTTTTTCAAGTTTTTCGGCAACAGAAACGGAAATCAATCTTGAATTCCGTTTCTGTTTCTGAGCAACTGGGAGGAATGGAATGCAACCTCGATAATGTTATTGAGATAATGACATAATGAAATCTGCATGAAACAAAACGAAAACGAAATTTTTTTTTCCATTTTGATCATCTGCCATAGAACTGGAATTGCTACGCATTTCTCTCCAATGAAAGACTGAAAGAACATTACCTATAAAGAAATGTATGACAAGAATGATGGAACAAATTGACAAATCTGTTGTTTTGATTTGTTCGTTCACCACACTCAGAGAAATAGTGTATGTGTAGAAGAAGGTTAACTCAGCAATTACCCAAAACACATAACATCTAAAAGGAGTTTAAAAGTGTCGCATAAGACATGTTTCGGATACGTATTAGACATCTTGTGGAGCATTGTTTAGAAGAATAAAGTACATTGCTGAAATTGAGCCTCGAATATCATATTCGACCTGAGAATTATTCCTCAAAATCATACAAACGATTATACACATATTGACCTACAGATATCAATAACTTTCATAACTTGTTTTCTCATGTTTAAGAATTACTTTGGGCTTTCAATTTATATTCGTGGCCTAATCCTTCCAAAAATCCGTACCAAACTTTCATCCGTCTTCTGACGCTCCAGGGCCGTTAAGTTTATTATTCTCAAACTAACATTCATTTCATTTCGTCACGTTCCTTAATACCAAACGAACGCATACGATGCAATTTCGTTTTTGTTCTTGGGTAACGAAATGAAATAAAAAGAAAAGTTTAGTTATTTCCATGGGAACACAGTGAGTTTTTTATTCTTCAAATAACGTTATTCATGATATATTGCATTTCATTACGTTACTTAGTAACAGGAACGAAAATATACAGTAGATGAAGATTGAGTTTTTGAGAAAGAAAACAAAATGGAATCATAAGTTTTGTTTTTCCATGGGAACGGAATGAAACGGAACAAGACCTTCGTTTGCATCGCTGTGTAAAATACACCCCAGATACTTTCTTTTGATTACTACAGTGACCTAAAATCAAATTCCTCTCCCAATTTTTCCGAAAATGAATGAATAAAAGCAAAAAAAACTCAATAATGAAGCATAGACTCATTATTTTCGATTTATTCTTCCATTTTCTGAAAAACTGAGGAGAGAAATTAGGTGATTATGGGACTTTGGGATGTCTTTCAACGAATAAGAAATAAGTGTAAGGAATGAGGAAAAGATGTTTATTCTCCTATTGAATGCAATTCAAACACCTGACAAAAATAAATATACATGAATTCAAGGATATCGATGATACTAATGCGTTCGTTAAATAAAAGCTACTCATATTCGGTTCAAGGGAGAGAAGGTTCAACAACAAGAACGGAACGTGATCAGGGATTTTAAGAGAGAAGTATATCGGATTGCCTATCGATGAGGGTAATACGGAATCACACGAAAGACACTTTTTCAAGCTCCTTTGGAATAGCAATCCGCTCGTTATTGAGTTTCATCGAGTTGCTATTCCGCAGGCACCTGCACGAGTGCTAACGAGTGTTCCCTTTTGCATATTTCACTTATGCATGCGAGAAAGAATATTTCACTACTAGTCAAATTCTCATTTTGATATTTATATAATGACTTTCATGCAACGAAAACCCTCATAAAATTCCATATGATACTTTATGGCGTAAAAATTCAGATTTCCAAGAGATCTTACGTGCAACTCTAGTTGTTTTTATGCATAATGGAAGGAAAATTAGTTGGGTTGGATAATTTGGGAACTCGGATATTTGTTTAAACCCTTCGTTCAATCACGAACTATTACGAAGTTTTTCTTTCAGATATGTCCTTCAAGAGTTACTGTGTCTGATCCAAGGGTGCTTTTTCTTGGAGAAATCTCCGCAGATTCGCGCTCATCGCCTTGTTTTTAAATATTTGTTGATAAGAAAATGATGAAACATTGTTCAAATAACACTCCATCCAATGCTACAAGTTAGAATAAGAGTTTTAGTTCGTTGGAAAAAAAAAAATAATGAAAAATGTGCTGTTTCTTTGTACTAAAGAGTCCCATGTGAAAATTGCCGGAGTTGACAAAACGCCCAATACTGGAAAGGTTGTATTTGCTCGACTTCGGCAAAAACAACTGTTCCTGTTTAGGCCCATTACTGTTTTTCAACTGGCTGTACATGTTCGACGGAGTTGAGACGGTATTGGTTGGCGTGGACAGACAGTGTTGGGCCAGTAATGAATCAATACTAGCCGGAAAATACGCTGATCGTAGTGTAACGGAGCCGCGCCAGTACTGTGCCAGAGTTGGGATAACCATTCAATATATCCAACAGGCGATCGAGTGCCAGGATCGGTAGGGCAATGGCTAACTACAAAATCGGTAGTCGAACTACGTTAAAATTATGTCCATGGAAATCTGGCTGTTACGGTAAACCAAAGCGGCGCCAGTACTGAGCCAGAGTGCGGATTACTACTTCATAGATTTGATAGCCGATTATATGCCAGTATCAATATGGCACTGGCTGACTACGAAATCGATGTTGTATTGTCGTTAAAATCAATTCATTATGACAAATGGCGTGGTACTGGCGAGTTTGTATTTGCCAAAGTTCGGCAAAAACAACTGTGACTGTTCAGAATCATTACCATTTTTCAACTGTCGCCGAACATTCGCAAAATTTCAGCCGGTATTGGCTCGCGTGGACAGACGGTATAGGGTCAGTATCGAATGAATACTGTCTGGACAATACCCAGGATTTCGAGAAACGGTACCGTGCCAGTATTCAGCCAGAGTCGGTGATAATTCATTCCATATGTACAACAGACGGCAATATGCCAGTAATGATATGACTCTGGCTGACTACAAAATCGATAGTCGATAGATGTTGCAATTATGATCTTGGCAACTCGGCTGTTGTGGTCAGCCGGAGTCGCGCCAGTATTGAGCCAGAGTTGGTATTATGATTCAATATGTTCGATAGACGACATGGTACCAGTATTGGTGGGACTCTGGTTGACTACGGAATCGGTAGTCGATTGACATTAAAATCACGATCTTGGCAACTTGATTTTTGTAGTGAGCCGGAGTCGCGCCAGTATCAAGACAGAATTGGTATGATCATTCAATACGTTCGATAGAGAACAATGAACCAGTATTGGTAGAATCTTGTTTCACTACGGAGTCTATGGTAAATTGCGTGACTTCAAGGGAATTGGTGCAATAAATGGGAATTTAAGTGGTCCGTTGTCAACTCGGAGATTAGCTGATGTGATACAGACTCTGTTTCTCACTCGCAGGTCCCGGGTTCAATCCTTGCCCAGTGAACTTTCATGAAACCACTTCCCAAGCGTTTTTCTCAGATAACGGCAATGAGGAAAATAGATTCAAAAAGTTTGGAAAGTTCAAATTCAATGTATTTTTTTTTTACTTGAAATATAACTCCGGGGATCTCTAATTACCAGCACTGTGCCAGTACTGGGTCGGGTCTGAATTCCTACGTAGGATGTATTATTTTGACCCTCTACCACTTCTCATCCAGTACTGGCCGAACAACTGATTCTGTTGCAATGCCAGAGTTCCACCATAGTAGGCACACACCAAATATCGCTACCGACGTGGTGGTAAATGTTTTACTGGCCCTTAGGGATCGTACCCATACCACGTGACCTTTTTCTTACTTCCTTCTCTATCTTACTCATTATGCCTGAAGTTGGTGCAACAAGGAACGAGACAAATAAAAAGGTCACGTAGTATGGGTACGTTCCCTTATGTAAAATGATGTTATCATTCCGACTCCTTGCCAGTACCGTCCAAACCACTGGCCCCATAAGGGCAAGGTTGGATTTGCCAGTACTGGCAACTCTGGCAACAGTACCGCGCCAGTAGCGGCCCGTGTGTACATTTCCACATGGGGTTCTACAAAACTTAAAAACTGTGATATCAATATAAAACTTTGAAAAATTCCATCCAAGATATTTAGAAACTTGAAGTTCTCGCAACAAGAATCGAATTTCCTTACTGTCATCTGATTCCATATATTTTTGTCCCACAATAAAATCATATTTCAAGCTGAGGTCTAGAATTCCCGATCCCCGTACTATCCTCGATTATTTCTTTTTCAGCAATAGAATTGAGTGTGTGTGTTTTTATCAAGGATAACGTATCTGGGTTTCGCATAGAAAATGTCAATACCCTTCGTCTTCCCCTCTCTCAGAGATTCAGGAATCTCCCTCTCATGGATCGATCATGTAAATTAAAACAGTTGAACCGCCCCACTTTTTGTTTTTGTCACAAGGAGTTGTCAAGCTAAATGATCCCGTCTTTTCTTACTACAATGAACAAGAAGAAACTGATGAAAAGCGTTGATAATATCTCCTCTTCTTCGACCGGATATAGCTTCAGACCGCAAAACGGTGAAAGCTTTATTCGGTCCTCACGTCGATTGCGAAAGAATGAAACTTTCATTGGAAACAATAATCCGCTTCGTGAGGGCGATATAGATTTGAAAGAAGGCATTGAATCAGAAATGGAGTTTTCTCTATAGTTTCGATAGAACTTCTAGGCTACTTTTTTTTTTTTCACTTGATTGTCGTTTTCTCACATCATTATCTTTTGTCCGAAAAGAATCTTGTCGTTCGAATTTATCGCATTTCTTACGTTCTTCATGCGTACATAACGCATAACGCCACGATACTTCGAATGTATCAAGTGTTTTTTCACCAAAATTTTGCCATGTTCGTTCCATCGCCGTTATTACATTACTCTGCCTAACGATGCGATATCCGCTTCCAATTGCCATTTATTTTGTTTTTTGTAGAGTCATCGATGGGGTGAAAAAGTGAAATGATTAGTCAGGGATTCGAATGCCTGCCGGACATTCGTGTCTGAAGGTTAGTGCATTGACCGTTTCGCCACAGACATGATGACAACTCGACATTCTTCGTTTGTATTTTCGCTACGTTATCTACAGTGATACGATTTTAGATACAGGATTTTCAGTAAACACGTCAGTTTCACGTGACATAATTTAGTTAGCAAGTATGTGTTGTTTTTCTTCTATACATATCTAAATGAAAATGTTATCACGGGTTGTTATGAGTCACAGTATAACAACGACGTTTGTAAATAAGTTTTCTTCGTGCGCATTTACAGTTTCTGGTATCGATTGGGGGTGGTACGTCTGTACTTTAAATGACGAGAACTTTTATCAGCTCCTCAAGAAGTTTCTATTGGAAATTCTGATTCTGTAGTCTCACTTTTTTCCATTCGATGAATTACAATTTCTTTTTGTCGTGATTTGTTCCTTAACACCCTGAGATTCAATATACATTGAAACATAATTTGTGCTTTGGTATCAATTTCTTCAGTTCTCTCCAATTGGATTCAACTTTTGGATAAAGTATTGAACTGTTGAGCTTGCCCGATTCGATCTTTTAACGAAAAACTGTGTGAAACTTTTCACTAATCTCATCAACGTACGTGTCGGCTAAAAATTATCATTGGATTGAAATTTTTCTACGTTCCATCAGTTTTACCGAACTTGAGCTTACAAACTTATTAAACCCTCACTCAAATAAGATATTCTTGTCGAGGCCGAAACAGGAACGAGGTCAACTTTACTAGATCTACACGGAGGAGAAAGGTTTTGCTATTTCAACAAACTCGTCTTCGCTAAATGAATTGAATGATCCAAGGATGACAATTCGCCGCGTTAACGAACTATTACAAAGTTTTATTTGCTTTCATTTGAGCGAACTTGCTTGCTGTTCATGTAATAACAAGCGAATTCCCCCCCCCCCCGTGTATGGGGATAAATTTTTAGTAAATTTCTATTAATTTAATCAAATCTAACACAGCGGACTATCATCATTGCTTCACCTGGAAGATTTTTCTCCGTTCGGATCAGATTACTTTGGAGTTTGGTTATCCTTTCGACTTAATGGATTTTTATGGAATAATTCAAATTTGTTCTTCTAAATGGAATCATCGGAAAAGATAGGTATTACATTCGTATCTCCAGATTACATCTCATTTGAACAGAATTATTCCATTATAATTTATCGAGAAAGCGAGGAAAGCATAAAATTTCATCCGAGTGAGAATTGAGGAAGAAGGGTGATAAAAGATCATTCTTCAAACGAACGAGAATGATCAATGATTAATTTTTCGGAAGGAACGAGAAATATTTTTATTTCGATTCTCATTTTATCAACACCTCGGCCCATATATTAGTTTTATCCTCAATCTAAAATATGGCAGGGTTATAGAAGAATCCTAAATTTGATATCAAGTAATCTACCCTATAAATTGGTTGGTAAATGAATGTTGCGTGTAAGGTGGAAGAAACGATTGTTGACTGGATTGTACTCCAAATATTTTGTTTCTCTCCTCATTTGCAAGTCAACACCGATATAATCTGGACTCTCTTGTAGCACTTATAGTATTTTGTAATACGAGGATATATCGTGGTATGAATATTACAGTAGTTGTTCTCCTCTTTCGGAAATATAATGGAACGGAATTGTTTCCTTACAACGTATTCACCGCATTTATGAGCACACCTTGGCAGGAAAAAAATGATGTCACGAAAGGAAGTTCAGATCAATATCATTAACAGTTGTGGAATTTTATGTGTTATTTCTATGGATTTCGTTTAAGATCTTGATTTAGATAAGATTTTTCGGACGGAGTTTTGATTAACTATAAACGTTAATAATTAGCGGATAAACTTTTAGTCGATTATAAATGCAGACCTCACCACAGTCCCTGATACACTCATAAAGGATTCTTTATGAATTCTTATAGTTCCAAACGTATTCATCATGAACTCATGCTGAACTGTTGTTGTTAGACAAATATTTTCCACAGTATTTTTCACTGCTTTTAATCATTTTTTACGTTCCCCTATAATCAACAAAGCGACCCTCAACGTAATTTCTCCGTCATATCTCCTTCCATTTCGATTAAGGAACAAATAAGCTGAACCAAACCTACAATGTTCCAAGTGTTTTTTCATAAAACATTTGATAAGGGTCCAGGTTAGATAGGCATCTAACGATAAGAAAAAATTGAATCAATTTTGTCCAACTTTTGTCCAAAGTTTGAGATCGGTTCAAGGTAAGTTACCCTACCATTGGATTCACATATCCGAAGAATATAATCTTCTCTTCTTTGATTTATTTCATTCTTCTTCGGATGAATTTTTGGATTTCTTTTTTTCTATGAGAATTATCAAACCTGTCTGCTTGTCCATCGAGTGTTAAGAATAGTTATTGACAAGAAAACAAAGGTATGTATTCTTCCATCATGTCCAGAAGTTCAAATCATTTCAAAATCAGAAATTCGAATCAGAATAAGATAATGACGAAGATGATTCGTTTTCGAAAGGACAGTTCGTTCATATTTGATGGATCGAATGAATTATCGATGTTAGGAAATAGAAGAAGTGGCAAATGATAATGTTGCAAACGAAATCGACGAAATTGATTTGATGAAACTGTGGCATGAAGATAACGGAACAATCCATTCAGCTAATTATGTTATTGACAAAGCAATAAAAAGGGAAATCTCTCTTTTATGTTTTATGAAATATTCATTGATGAAGAACTCATATGAAATTGAATGAAAGTGTCGATCTTCAGGAAATGAAAAGGGGAGGTTAGGATGCCGGAAATGCTAAGTTTGAAATTTCAATGTCGGCAAAATGGAAATTTAGATAGAGGAGAATGGTTACGATTGGATCACGGGGGTTGATTGAAACATCGCGAATAATTGACGATAGGCCAATGATATGGCATATACTAAACCATATATATATATATATAAACTCATAGGAATGATTTCTTGTTGTTACCATCATTTTATTCTTGATATCGATTTTCTTCTCCAAAAACAAATAGGCTTCGATCGAAAAGCGGTTTCGTTTAAAAGTAATCATATCACGGATTGTTAGTAGAAAAAAATATGATTCATGATTTTTGTTCAACATAAGAATCTTAATTTCTTGTGAGAACTATCGCTTCTTGTGGTAAGAAAAATCTTCTTACGCTGAAACTAAATGAATATTCTTAGAGGTGACGCTTAAAGATACGCCCCCCTCTCCTTAAGTGGCAGCAGATCGGTCAGTAATAGAGGTTTCAAGATTGATTCCAATATATCGTGTTGTAAAGTGGAATAATAATTATAAACTTCAAAACAGTGATAATCAAATGAAGCACTGTATCGTTGGTTTTTCTTTATTACACATTATAGAAATGCCACGTCTTGTCAAATATTTTGAAAGTACAAGAGTATCGACCAGTGTACCGTGAGCCAGATACCGTCCCAAGTGATACACTAATATTTTATTTGGAAAAACTCAATTATTGTACGCAGTCAACATTTTGTGTCTTGCGATATCTTGGTTTTAGATGTCTCTCAGACGAGTTTGAGACAAGAATTGGTCTACAACTCATCTAAAAGTGTTATGTAGGGCATATAAAACTTGTCTAAAACATATCGGAAGATATAAAATGTTTACTGGATAACAGGAAAGATTTCATTACCCTCAATAAAGAATTCATTGCATCAAGAAAATCTCTAAGTCTTATTCGAGAATTGCTGATGGTGATATCAAGACTATTTTTCTTGATGTAAGATTCAATATTCTAACGCAAAGATTATCCAATTTTACTTGAGGCCAGAGAATTTTTTTTTATCACAAGAATAATTAGGATTGTCCCTATGTTGAGAACAGAATTTTCTCATAATAATGAGATTTTTGTTACCATAAGGAAACATTTCTGTGAGTGTATATATATGGTATAACTGTAAAATGAATTTGTACACAGAAGGAGCTCTCCGTTTCTTTTCAGCCCAGTGATGCCAGATTCGAGACCGTTTTTACCCTCTGCATCGACCGGTTCCCCTTTCTCCCTCCATCAGTGATCCCAGAATGCGGGAGCTGGCAGCCCCCACCCCGCGGTCGGTGGGACACTAATACTGTTTCAGCGCGTGTCCGTGTGAACAGAGAAAGTCTATATTCTAGACTTTCTTTCTTTCTCATACGGACGTGCAGTGGGACAGTGTGAGTGTCCCAACGACCGCGTGGTGGGGGCCGCCAGCTCCCGCATTCTGGGATCACTGCCCTCCATGCGGATTAAGTTGGTCGAGCGAGAGAGAAAGAGTAACTATCGCTCTCTCGCTCGCCCGATTTAATCCGCATGGTGGGAGGAAGGGGAAGCGATCGATGGAGAGGGTAAGAACGGTCTCGGTCTCGAATCTGGCATCACTGACATCACTATTTCAGCGATCTGAGCTATTGCGAGCTGGTCGTTAATTATTCACGATGTCTCAACCGACCCCCGTGTCAGTGATGCCAGCGGTACAAGAAATGTACCCCCTCCATGAGGCCATCGTATAGCACGCGCACTATTGCACTCCCAATCAGTGATGCCAGTGGTCCAAGAAATGAACCGGATTGGGAGTGCATTAGTGTGCGTGCTGTACAATGGCTCTATGGAGGGGGTACATTTCTTGTACCGCTGGCATCACTGCCCCGTGTTTCAACCGTACTCAGTCTCTCCTACCGAGTCTTGAAAAAAATTATCATCATTTTGTCTTCTTTGTTGTAGCCGCTCAACGACTGGCCATTTTAAGCATAGTAAAAATTTTATATTAGATATTAGCATATTTACATTGTACTTTTGGGATATATTTGATGATGTCGCTATGAACCACAAGTATACGCGCATTCACCATACTCTCTCGTAATGAAGATAAATATGTTACAATTTGAAATAAATATAATTCTGAGCCTCATAATAAAGTATATCCCACGAGTAGGGGAGACCGGGTACGGTTGGAACACAGGACGGTTGGAACGCCACAAATATTCCGCTAATTGTTTTCGTAATAAGTGAATTACGCAACGTGTGGTGAATGATGCGACACTGAGATTCGTGATGGGACTTCGGTTTCACTTCATTCCTCCCTGGATCTTTTTCCCCATTATCAAAAATTGGCTAGATATTTGTCCTGTTCCAACCGTCCTGTGTTCCAATCGTACCCGGTCTACCCTACCATAAAAGTATAGTAATCTTTAATATAAACTTTTCTCTGTGAGGGAATACCAACGGCGTGGCAGCAGTCAAATTTTTTCTGACAAATTACCCGAAAATGAAGTAATATAATCAAAATATCGGTCTGTACAGACCTTCTTCAATCGATAAAGGTGGTTTGTACAGAGCGATATTTTGATTATATTACTCCATTTTCGCATGATTTGTCAGTAAAGATTTGGCTGCTGCCACGCCGCTGGTATCCCCTCAAAATCACCAGTACTAGTAATTCTAGCAATGATACTACGCTAGTAGTGAGCAATTTTGCAATTTACAAATGGGGGGAGGATTTATAGGGGAGAATCGCCGGTTATGGAACACGTTTTATTTCACAGCCATAACTTTTTGGTGAGTCGATATAATCCGCCCAACAATATACCATTTCAATGGTGCACTCATACCCAAACTTTTCCCGAAAGACTTGCCTTGATCTCGCTGATAAGGAGAATTTTACAACCGTTTTTGTAAGATATTTACTTCTCGTGAAAATAAAAAACGTCGCCGGTTATGGGACACCCACAAAAATCAGTGTATATTACTAAAAAATCAACTGAAAATTGGAAAATATAAAGAAAAACCATCAAGAATTCAATAATTATCAATATTTACTTGTTCCGTGATCATTTCAAAATGGGTCACACCGTGGTCAAAATTCTAAGGCGTTGTGAGGCATTTGCTGATTTATATGAAACCCTGTATCTGGGGGTTTTTTTGGTCACTGATTACTGATCCAGGGTCACATTTTGCAGATTCGAGATGGTGGATCCAGTGTGGCGGATTCGAATCTCAAAATTCACCAAATACCTTTTGAACTGTGCACTCAAATTTTTTTCAAGATTGATAAAGTAGCGAAGACAACAGACAAAGTTTTGGGATGGCACATATTGAAATCTCTATCCATTTGAACACGTTAGCAACAGAGACAAAATAATTTTCACAATCGATTGAGTTCGAAAACACAAGAAATTTCATTAAAAAAATGTTATCAATGATCTGAAAATTTCAAGAAACATGTATAAAGACTTTTTCTTCAAAGAAAAGTCAATTTGCGATCATAATTGTGTCACACATACGCTTTGAACGTATAAAATTGGCTGTCCCACAATCGGGAACTTCTTTGTCCCATAACCGCGATTGACACTCTATCGCCAATGACGCATAAAAAACGCAAGAACAAAAAATTTTCGTGCCATTGCCTATAGGACTTGAAAGTGTGATAAAAACACTACATATATGTATATCGAACTTTCTGTCATTGCTTCATCCGCTTGAAATAATAGCCCTTTTTTAAATACTTGAACTTGTTTTCTTCTCATTGATTCTGACGCGCTATTGATAGAGAGGTATACACGTGCGTTGATGGACTTCAGTTTCATGTCAAAAACTTGTTTATGATTTAAGAAAAATTTCACGCTTCAAACATCCTGAGTTTTGTTATGGAAAATACCTAAAAATGTGAAAACACCGTTTTTTGACATATTTGAGGTTACTTAAAGTCGAAGGGTAACTTTTTTCACAAAACTAATAGATGCGCCTCAAAGTATAAGTCATTCTCCTCCAAATGCCGTTGAGTTTGCTCAAATATCTGTTTTTTTCATTGAGTTACGACAGTTTGAAAATTGTGTCCCCACCTATTTATTGAATACATGAGCGCACAAATTTCAAATTGTCGTATCTCAATGAAAAAAACAGATATTTGAGCAAACTCAACGGCATTTGGAAGAGGATGACTTATACTTTGAGGCGCATCTATTAGTTTTGTGAAAAAATTACCCTTCGACTTTAAGTAACCTCAAGTATGTCAAAAAACAGTGTTTTCATATTTTTAGGTCGAAATATCCCAGGAATCCGACGTGATATAGCAATTCTGGGGCCATATTCGGATTCAGCGCAGCAAATTACCTCAGAAATGAGAATTTCATTCGAAGGAGAATTTCATTGCCGACCAGTGTAATAAATGTGAATGCTGATTATGTTGTTGAGACATATTACACAACTTAGAATGGTCGTAACTTGGCTAGAAAAAATCATACATGACCGTTCAATAGCTCATTTTAAACGGGAAGAGTAGTATAAATTGATACAGTTGAGGAAAAAGATCAAGAAAATTTTATGCGTCCTGTACATAACCTCAAAAGTAGCAAAAAAATGCATTTTCCCAGTATACGGGGTGTTTCAGAACTCACTGAAAAAACTACACAGGCGTCATTCTGCAGCCAAAATGCAATAATTTCCCGGTTGAAAAACATTTTTCCGACGCTTAGTTCTCGAGATATGAGCATTTTGAGATTTTTTTTCAAATCCAAATCACTCAACAGCATTATGTGCTACGTACTGGAGCCATTGACACCATTCGTCAAGTTGGAAAACGGCGGATCTCTGAGAAAAAATTGAACTATCCTATCATTCTTTGTTCCAGAGCTGCAGCGATTTGAAATTTTTGAGCTCTCAGCCAATCAGAACTCAGCAACTTCAAATCGCTGTAGCTCTGGAACAAAAAATGATAGGATAGTTCAATTTTTTTTCCAGAGATCCGCCGTTTTCCAACTTAGCGAATGGTATCAAGCTCCAGTGAGTAGCACATGATGCTGTTAGATGATTTGGCTTTGAAAAAAAATCTAAAAATGCTCATATCTCGAGAACTAAGCGTCGGAAAATTTTCTTTCAAACGGGGCATTATTGCATTTTGGCTGCAAAATGATGCCTGTGTAGTTTCTTCAGTGAGTTCTGAAACACCCCGTATACCCTCAGATATCTCAGAATCCTGACGTGATGGCCCAATTTTGACTCAGGATTCGGATTCTACGCTAATCCGCAAGAATTTTTTAATTTCATGAACAAAACCCGATATAGTTTCATAAAATCCATCATTGAATTCAACGTCTGAGAATTCACAACCAGTACTCCTAAAACAATTTCATTCATTTTCCAGAGGTTGCTATGACGTAATTGCGGCTAATCGTCGTTTTTATCCCGCTTGTTCGAAGCTTTCATATCTCAGAAATTAGGCCTTTGTTTTTGTTTCGAAAACACGTCTTTGAAATCTGTTCCAAGTATTCATGGGCATGTTACGTAACTTTGGCTATAAAAATAGATATGAAAATGGGATATGAACTTCCGCAAAGTCATAGATTGAGCATAAATTCGATTCATATCCCAATTCAGATTATCTACGATATTATATTGGAACACTGCGTAAATAAAAATTTCGCAAGTAATAAAAGTCGTTCGATTTGATGGCGCAACGATTTCATCGCCGCATCCATCCTGCGGGTTTCTAATCTAACATGGAATAAAAGATATATCATATGTTATTTATTTCTCACGACAGGAATGAAATTCTCTAACTTTCATCATCGCTTCTCGTTAAGGTTTGATAAATGTTCTGTGGAACTTTTGATTGAAGTATTTGTTCCGAATGTTTGATGTCGCCATGTGACAGAATGTTACTTTCGTTACGATGAAGAGGTCACGGTTTGTTCGTATTTTGGTTTCGTCAGGATTTTTCGTATCCGTTGGATTTGAAGCTTCACGTTTATTCGTCTAGTTGATCAGCTTTCGCTGTTCGGGATTTTTAGTTTCAAGGAGTGCATTTACCGCGAAAAAATATAGCATAATAATGCTATTAAATTTTCAATTTGATATACCTTTTGTATCAGGGATGTAAGAAAATTCAATCATGAAGTTCTATCTTCTGAAACTAAGTCAGTTGATTATAAATATCAATGAGTGTTGAAAAATTGATGGAAACTTGTAATTTTAATAGTGATATTCCATTCGAATTTTCCTATATCTAGTTCATTTATGAACAAATAGAATTGAGAAACTTGTAATTTTATATTTAAAATCAAATTCAAGTTCGAATTTAATTTGTTATATTTTAGGGGATAATCTTAAAAATAAATGCAATATTCAATTCGTTGTTTTTATGAGTTGAGATAGAATTGAAATTGATGTTTTGAATGGAATAATTTGAATTAATTTTATTGACAATTTGAAATTAAATTTAATTTCCTATAAAAGTATTGATATGAATGAAAATGATTTATAGGTGATGATAACATCAGGAATAAACTGGAATGAAAATAAATTTTTCATAAAAAATCGATTTTATTGATCAGGGAAATTTTTTATTATCCACTTGTTTATCAAAAACATGTCTGTGTGTTCAAATAAAGTCTTTCCTGGTTTATTAATTCGAAGCCAAGTAGCTACTGCGATTGGACTGTAAAAGGGTAGCATAATAATTTGTTTTTTGATTGGAAAGTAGTATGAATGAAATAATAAGATGATAACTCTATTAATTCCATGAATCGAATTATAATTTAAATAAAAATATGTATTCAAATGTGTATGAGAGACGAAAATACCCTATAGAATTTTATGCGCTGTTAGTTTTATATTGGAATAGCATTGATTAATGAATATAAACTAAATCAATTTCTATTAGAAGAATTCAATAAATTACTTTGGGGATAACAGCGTAATAATTTATGATAGCTGGTTTTGAATGAATTGATTGCAATCACGATGTTGAATTGAGATAAAATCTCAATGAAGGGATTAAAGATTGAAGTCTGTTCGATTTTTCAAACTCTACATGATTTGAGTTCAGATCGGTTTCCATCTTTATATAAATAATAATATATATTCGTACAAAAGGATTTCATATATTAGGTGTGCAAGTTGAAACTCGGCTTTAAGTTGGTTGCATGAAACAAAATATTTGAACGCATCCAATTCGTCCGCTATTTTGTCCCTGTGTATCAATTTTATGAGATGGATTTCGATGAGCAACATTTACGCCATTGTATTCTATTCTGTGTTCAAATGAATAAAAATGTTGCTCAAGCTATGGAATTGATTAATACGAAATTGGGTCAACATTCTGTGAGCCATTCAACAGTGAAAAAGTGGTTTACAAGATTTTGTAATGGAAGTTTCAGTCTTGAGGACGATCCACGTCCAGGTGCAATCAAAAAATTTGAGGATGAAGAACTTGAAGTTTTACTGAATGAAAATGCATGTCAAACTCAAGAAGAGCTCGCGGAGCACTTAGGAGTTACTCGTCAAGCAATTTCACTTCGATTGCATGCATTGGGAAAAAAACAGAAGGAAGGAAAATGGGTTCCTCATAAGCTGACGCAAGAAAATGAAGGACAAAGAGCCCTAGTAACACGCAATCTTCGTCAAACGTTCTGAGAATGTTTGCAGGACGTTTAAATATTCTAGGAACGTTCGGAGAATATTTTACGCACATTGGTGCTACTAGGTAGTTGCCATTTGCGTGAATTTGCCTTCTCGGTTGAAGAAGAATTTTCTGCATAAAATCATTACGAGTGATGAAAAATGGATTTTTCTCCACTCCGGATGGAAAATGGCAACTTTCTGCCCGCTGGCTAGAACGGAGTTGCCATTTTCCGTCTCCGTCGGGGAGAAAAACAGTATACACACCTCGGACAGTAAAAAAGAAAGGCTAAGATCACATGTTTGTCGGGCTCGGCTTCACCTCGGCCGACAATTACATGTGATCTCAGCCATTTTTTATTTTACTGCCCTAGGTGTGTAATATACTATTTCCTAACAGCGTGTGCAAAATTCGGTTTTCCAAGCCTGTGTTGCGTGCGCAAAGTGAGTGATTCCCGCACTGGTCCGACTGCCGTGTGGGAATCACTCACTCTGCGTACGCAACACAGGCTTGGAAAACCGAAGTTCGCGAACCTTGTCAGGAAAAATAGTATACGATACTCGTGCACACGTAGGTCATCCCGCATGAGCGAAGCTCGTATCGTAATGTACTATTGTACGACAATCCTAAACGTAGAAAAGCATGGGTTGGTCCGGGCCAGCCATCTACATCAGTTGAAAAACTGAATATTCATGCAAAGAAAGTTTTACTCTGTGTCTGGTGGGATTGGAGAGGAATCATTTACTACGAGCTTCTCGAACCTGGCCAAACTATTACAGCTGAGCGTTACCGGGCCCAGCTGATCAAAGTAAGTGATGCTCTGGAGGAAAAAAGATCATTTACGGGGCAAGGAAGGCGAAAAGTAATGCTGCTGCAAGATAATGCACGTCCACATACAGCAAAACCAACCCAGGAACTCATCTTCAATTTAGGCTGGGAAGTTGTACCTCATGCGGCATATTCACCAGACTTAGCTCCTTCTGATTATCACTTATTTAGATCAATGTCGTCATATTTGAAGGAGCAGCGCTTCATGAATATCGAAGATGTCCGGAAATAGCTGGATAACTATTTTGTTTCAAAACCACCAAGTTTCTATCGTGAAGGCATTTATCTACTACCCGATAAATGGCAAAAGACTGTAGATAATAACGGCGAATATTTTAATTGATAATTCTTGGAAGAAGTATGTTCTCAATAAAATTGAATTTGACAAAAAAAGCCGAGTTTCAACTTGCACACCTAATATAAAATCAATTTTTGAATATCAGAAAATTTCTAATTAAATTTCATTCTTTCGGCTGATTAGTGATTAAAATCCACAATTCATCTTATAGATAGCAATATCTTTAAATTCAATAATAAATTAATTCATGAAGGAGTTATTGCCTTGAAAATTATTGTAAATATAATTGTAGTTTCAGTGGGTGTTGCTTTTTATGTTTTATTAGAACGAAAAATTTTAGGGTATATTCAAAATTTTAAAAGCCCTAATAAAACAGGAACACAGTGGGGAGCGCGCTTGCTGAGGAGACGTTTTCTCGGTACCTGAAATGCCCTCAGATTCGGCGAAATAAGGTCTTCGAGAAAGAAGCAGGGTCCCCGTATGGTGCTGGGAGAGCCGATCAAATGTGGGTTCCTTGGTTAAAAAAACCATTGATTCTCACAAAATCTCATTGGATCTTGTACAATGTTCTGACCAAATCCCATTATATTTGATGTCATCAGATTCTATGGATTTGTTTAACCAGGGTTGTCAAAAACAAACGTTACATACAAGTTTTCATAACGTTCAACTTTGAGTGTGTTTTCCTAAAAACAACGTATGAGTTCTAAAGAATTCTTTTTGAACTTGTGTACTGTGTGAAGAGGGTCGTAAAATTTCCCTTATGGAAAAACTCGATATCGAAATTTGATCGTTGAATCGTCAATTCTTGTCGTTTTTATTGGACTTGCCCGGTGATGAAACAACACGATAGATGTCCGATACTGTTACAATATTGACGATAATTATCCGATACAAAACCAACCAGCAACCCGATGATATCCCGATAGATGTCTATAGATAGAATTTATCGTGTTGTTTCATTATCGGACTCGTCCGATAAGAACGAATCGAACTGACGATTCAACGATGAAATTCCGATATCGGGTTTTTTTCATGAGGGTTGTTTAGATCTAGGTGCTTTTTTCTCTTTACATTTGTGCCGCGTTTTCGTTTGAGCCTATCCCTAATTCTCTCGTACATACAGTGCACGTTACACGTTGAAAATATGTTTGGCTAATTGTTCTACATTCCCTTATGTTTGCAAAATACATATTTCAATACTTCCTCAGGAGTGGTTGATGAATATTTGTCTTGCTTTTCTGAATGATTCACATTTCATATTCTCGGTTTTTTCACTACGTTCACTATAGTTTTGTTTACCCCCATCTATTTTCTCATGTTGCGGTTTCTTCTTAGACGTTTTTTTGCAAAACGTGTTTAATTAATATTCATTATTGAGTTACGACTCACTTATTTACCATTCCTCTGTTCGAGGAAATATTACAATTCATAATGTTGTTGCAACTTGTTTTGATACAGTGAATAGTTTCTTGTTAAACATACGATTGTTTGATTTCGTCCTTTACTGCAATTTGAGGTAGTGATTTTATATACACAACAATTGTGGATTTGCCCTCTTTAGATTTCCAACACCGTTGCCTCGTGATTTCCTTATAACGATCAAGCTCTTGTCTACATGGCATTTTAATTTGACTTCAACTGGCATTTTCAGTTTGTTTTTCTATTCCATTTGCAATTAAGACAAACTATCATGCGGAAATTCAATAAAAGGAAGTTTTGTGATGTTTTTTTTTGTTTTTTTCAACGAGTTCTGAGGAAATTTGGCACGTTTAGAAAACAATATGAATATTAGGATGGCTGTTTCAAATTTAGGACTCAAATCACGGGATTGAAAAAAAGTTCACAAATAGGGAAAATTTCTTATCACTCCTAGTTCACCTTAAGGGGTTCCCTGGTGAAAGGGAAGCGTGTCATAAAGAGTAACGGAAGCGTAAGAATGTTTCAGATTACTTTCCTAATACTTCTAATATGCTTCCTATCCACTCTCCAACTACGCTTCCGGACGTAAAGCCCGGTTTCTATGAAATTGGTGTTTCTTCGGATACGCTTCACACACTTCAAACATACGTTCGAACCACTCTTAATGTTCCACTTGACGCTCGGTATACGCTTAAATCCACGTTCCAAATACTTTCCAACTACGTTCCTGACACTTTCTATCACACGCTTCCCTTTCACCAGGGTTATATCTGTTTGAAGCTTAAAAATAAGAGGATTTTCTGTGAATTTTTTGTGACTCTGCAAATGGAACGATCAATATAAGGTTCCGAGTATTCATTTATTATACATATCTTGAGGTGGAAAAAAAGATTTTTAGTTTCAATATTGAGGACAAAATGGCGGCTCAGTTGTATGTACAAAAGAAGCGTATTTTTTGAAGGCGCTCCACGGCCGACATCAGAAGTCTCGTACGTCTGCAGCTGGAACAATGAACAAAATATTTCCCTAATCTATATGAATCTTGTTACAAATGTACGTAGGGTTATTGAGAAATATTGAATTTGCAATTTTGGCATCAATTTGAAGAATACAATCGCACTTTCGACGAAAAAATCGACCATAATTTGTTTATAAATTGTTCATCAATCGTAAAAACCCTACTTACTTCGATGGGTAATCTATCCGAGAAGCTACAGTTAAATGTTCAAGTCAATCGGATATAAATGACTCGACTTGTGATATTGGCCGATTTTGAAAATGTGGTTTCGAGAGAAACGCGTTTGAAATTTGAGAATGCGTTCACGATGGGAGATTCTTAAAATAAAGGCTTGCTGATTTTTTTACTTTTAGTCTGCAATCCCAGCACCATATAACTATCGTTCTGAGTTCAAATAACTCTTCTCCAGCTCTTTCTTGCACGATTTGGCGATTTTTGGTAACATTCCAAAATCGCTACATGATTGAGAAAGTCAGAATTTGTCATTTCGAATCTCCCAGTGTTGCTTCAAAAATTCATATTTTAGGAGTTTTCAAAAAATGTTTTCATTAATAAATGTCGTTTCTACATCATCAAGCCAATGAAAAAAAATGGGAAAAGAAAAAATTTCAAAAAGATATATCCTCTTAAGGGGATACTAGCCGTGTGACAGCAGCCAAATTGTTTATGACAAAGTACGGTCAAACGCTCCATTTCAATCAAACTATCGCTGTGTACAGCAATTCTCTGATTCGAGTAGAAGTGCTGTACAGAGCAATATTTCAATTATTACACGGAGAAAATTTATTGGCGAAAGATTACCCAAAGTTGAGTAAAATGGGGACATAGTGGTATTCCCGTGAAGTTTAAAATCCGGTTGAGTTTATTTTACTCGACTACAGATGGAAATGAATTCGAATGTTTTCATTATCTCAACAAGTTGCTTACCGTTGAAAAACATCTGAATGGATTTTCATCTGTAGTCGAGTAAAATTGAGTCAACCGGATTTCAAATTTCGCGGGAATGCCACTATGTCCCCGTTTTACTCAACTTTGAATAATCTTTCGACAATATATTTTCTCCGTGTAGGGGTCATCCATAAACTATGTAGCCAATATAGAGGAAGGGAGGCGGAAGATGAAATGTTACGTTAGACTACATAAGGGAGGGGGGGTTCCATGCTACGTGTTTTTTCATTTATGTTGTACTTGGAAGAAAATTCTATACATATAAATATCTAGGAAACTGATCCATTTGAAGATAACCCAAATTATATATTTGATTGGATCAAATAAGATTATTCTTCATTCAACTAAATCTCATTTGAAATGAGAGAAATTTTATTCCAATAAAATAAATCTTTCATTTTAGTTAATTTCAATTTTATTAAGGTCATATTTGAATAAAATTCATTTGATTAAAATTAATTTAGCTGAACGTGAAAAACTACGTTCCCACGTGGGAGTTCAAAGAAAAGCCACGGTAGAACTACATGGGGAGGGGAGGGGGTAAAAAAGTTGCAAAAACAGGGCCACGTAGTTTATGGACGGCCCTTTATTATGAAGTGTTTGCCCGTAGTTTGTTATGAACGATGGCTGCTGCCATGCCTCTAGTATCACCTCAATCAACTTTTTTGCTATATTGGTTTGGAACAAGCATTCGCGCTCCCTCTAACAAATAATTCATCTTGTTGAAAGCATGTAAAAATTGTGAAATGAGTGCCGAAATGATAACACAAATCATCACTCTGGGATTTTAAAAGAAACGGAATTTTTTTTATTTCGCTCAACGTCGTAAAAAGGATGTGCCAAAATTTGATTAGGGGATGAAATTTTCACTCTGAGCGAATGAAACTCCGATTCGTTTTCCAGTGATAAAGAAAAAAAAGTAAATGAATGATAGTGATACTCCACATTCCGTCGACTGATACACAATGAGATTTAATCAGGCATAACTATTTTTTGTAAAACATTCAATTATAAAACTTTCTTATCAGACCACACAAAAAGAAGTTGAAATCTCCAAGAAACGATCGAAGGTTCTTCACCTTGCGATAAATGCTGTGTACCTCGAAATAATTTCGTTCACTCTTAGTTTGTTTTGAGTTGTCTTGAAGATAAGGTCGTTGTAAGGTTAATGATTATTTGTATGAAAGGATGCGGAGATGAAGATTGAGTACACTGTAGGATACAATCGAATCTCACGCTTTAGAAATTAGAATTGTTATCTTATTTGTGAGCTCATTAATCAATTGAGCGGACCAAACCTATGATACTCCACTGAAAAACAAAGCCGTTTATTTTCGTCGTGCTAATTGTATTTTAACTACATATTATTTTTATTAATGACTTTCTTAACACGAATTTATCGTTCAAATTGAATACAGCCATTAATCTTTCGATGCATTCGATCGGTGTGTTTGCTTCCAGTGATTCTGCCGAATTAGGTGTCCCAATAATCACCGTAAGAATCAAGGGAAATTAGAATTTCGAACTTTCAAAGTATTTTTAGAAATCATGCACTGAGGGAAATAAAATTGGTTAATTCAACCGAAGGAACTCAGTTATTTATTCAGTAGCCACTATTATAAAAATATTTTTATAATAAATAACTGTGGTTACTGAGAAATTATTTTCGTTATTGAAGAAATCGTTGAATTCGCTCAAAATAATTGATGAGTCCTTTTGGAACTATTTTTTTCGATAACCGTAACTGATAATTTCTCTCAATGTGTTTTTCATCAGCTACCAAAGTTTTGTGACAATGAAATGTGAGTTAATTTTCAAATCAGTATGCTTTACCTATAACCCAATAAACGTAAATTTTTTGAACATCCATTTGAAATATCTCTACAAAGATACATTCGAAATGCGTCATGAAGATATTTTGAAGATAACTTTGAGAAATCAAATGAGGGTATCGAATTTGGGAAGAACACAAAATATTTTGAAAACATCTTAATTGAGGTATCTTTAGAACCAGGGTTGGAAGTGACTCAGTTGAAACTCAATTTGATTGACGTGAAATTAACAATTAGAATTGAATATTTTTAATTGAAGTCTTTTTCGATCAACAATTAAATTGAATTCTTGATTGAGGTCTTTCTCAATCAACAATTAAATTTAATTCTTAATTAATTTAATTTAATTTGATTATTTAATTTTTTTGAAGTATCAAATGAATTTAATTAATTTATTAATTGAAAAGAATTGGAGTTGAGAATTGAATTTTGATTGTTGATTGGAGAAAATTCACATTAGGAATTAAATTGAATCCCTAATTGAAACAAATTCCAATTAAGAATTGGATTTCCATTGTTAATTGTGTCTTTTGTCAACTACCTCATGTACATCCCTGTTTGGAACACATATCAAAGATCACCCTCAGGCAAGATTTCCTCGTCCACGCAAAATCTCCTCATTCTTTTTTCATTCTTTTTTCAATTCTTCCTGAAAACATGAACAATATTAGGTGCGCAACCAAGTTCTCGCTGTCCTTTTTGTGGAAATGCAACTTTATTGTGAAAAAATGGTTCCCAAGTGTGTATTAACGGCGGGCCCAATCTAAGCCCAGGGTAGGTGCCCATGCTGCCCAACGTGGGGCCAAGTGCTGTCATCATGGGCCCAGCATGAACCCAGACTAGGCAATCAATACTACCCCTACCTTTTTTTTTTTAAATTGGAAAATTGCTTTGAATTTTACCCCAGCGGGCATGAATTTCGGCCCTACTTTGGCCCAGTCTTCGGCCTAGTGTTGAGCTCCATCTTGCCTATATGGGCCCAAGACTGGACCAAAGTGGGACCAAGCTTCATACACGCTGAGGATTGTACACACATGCTCGGGATAAAAATTCACCCCAATCTTGGCCTAACGCTGGTCCAAATTGGGGCCAAGTTCAAATGTGCCCGTACTAAGATTCATTATTTCCATTTTCTACCAACCATAATTTTATGGGAAAGCACAACAGGGCCAAGATTGAGCCAATATGGGCCCCATCGTCATTCCCCAATACTGGGTTGAAGAGGATGGACCCAGCCTGGGGCCCATTGTCAATATAGGGAATACACGCTTGGGTACGTAATGCTGGACCCATCTATTGACAAACAGCGAGAACTGAGTTGCGCACTTAATAATATGGAAATTATGCAAGTTTATGGAAATGCACAGGGAAAACCTCTCTAAGGGATATCATAAAGTGATGAAGTCGAGATATTTTCCAGCAGAAAATTTTGGAAAAAAATTGTCTTTTGAAAGACGATTCAATGCAATAGGACTGTTCTTAAAAATCCATAAAAGTACCCTCAGAATGTTGTAAATTCCCAATAAACATACAAATCTTAAAGACATCTCAAAGATGTCTAATAGATTTTATTTCAAAGATGTCTTTAAAGATTTAATAAAAGACATCTTTTAGATATCTTGAAAATCAAAATTACAATATTAATAATATAATAATATACTGATAATGATTATAGGCCTGAATTAAAAGAAATATCAATTTTGATATAAAATCAAATAATTGGCGACTTTCATCATGAAACCTTATGAAACCTTGCGGATCTTGCATCTTTCATAGGATCCATAAGTTTTTATCAGGTTTTGCTTGGTATTTTCAGCAGGAGTGTTGCGATCAGCTTCTTCCATCATGTATTGAACTTATTTACTGATTACCGTATCCCAAACGCACATTTGCTTGAATTTGGATCAATACTTTGTTAATCATAAACACACTTAGAAGTTTGAGTCTATGTACATACTTCCGAAGGGAAAAATTTCTATGTATTTTCTGGTTTTCTGCCAAGACTTGTTTCTATCAATGAAACTTCTTTCAAAAAAAAAATTTCAATTTGAAATAATCAACTTGTAGAGAATGTTTTTATACTCTTCGACTAAACTTAAAACAAAATAAACGAATCTCATAGTGTGCATTGTTTCTACTGACCAAATTGGATCACCTCGGACCACAATTGATGTTGCACGGATTGAAAACTTAATTCGTTCAAGTACTCCTGCTTAAAGAATTTTATTGAACCAATAGAATCTGCATCGGAATCAGTGGGTTCAATGAGATATTTTGAACAGGCGTACAAGAAAATTCTACGGTCATAGTTTGTAATTCCAAAAAAACACGAAGGTCCAAAGAATATTCAGTGGAGGTGCATTGAACGTTCGGACATTGGATGGTCCGAACATTCCTTGAACATAAATGTACGTATAATGAACGTGAATTTCACCTAAAAGATCTCTGTCTTGGGGAAGTTACGAGGATGGAATATATAATTGGCAAGACATTTTCAGATCATCTGAAAGTGTGCTTCAACCGTGGTTAATAAAACCTATTCATTCCTATCGAATGTAATGAATTCACATTGAAATTCGAATTCTGCACGTTTAATAGGAATGAATGGGTTTTTTTATCAATCAGGGCAGAGGTCCTAAGAAAAATTTGCATCATATCTAAAACTCGTCTTAAAGAAGTCTAAAAGATATCTCCTAGATATCTAGTAAGAGTTCTAAAAGATGTCTCACTCAAGACATGTTTTGGATGTCTAAAACTGTCACATGAGACATCTTTTAGACTTCTTTTAGATATCTTTTAGAACAGTTTGTAAGACATCTTGCGAAGTCGCCAGATACCGTTTAGATTTCGAAAAGATATCTTTTTGTCTATGTGGGTTCCTCCCGGTTTTCCCTGTTTCGAATAAAAAACAGGATGATTCATTAAATTTGAATCGGAACACCCAAATGCCTTAACCAATTTCTTCTCCGGAACAGCCTCGGCATGCGTTCCGCTGTTTTCATTTCACAATCTTAATTCCGTTAAAACAAATATGAACACGAGAATATGTTGAAAAGAAGAGAGAAAAGAGTGAAGAATATGAGCATGAAGGGAATAAAACAACCAATACAAGTGGTACGTGAAGGTGCGAAAACTCGCGCGTGCTTTGGAAACTCTGTAGGGTGGAGCTTTTCTATGATTCCTAACAGTCTTCCTCCCTCGTGACTAGTGCATGTATTTTTGTGGCCACGTAACTTCATTTTCTGAATTCACCACGTCTTGTAACACGATGTTCTCACAAAGCAGAACATAAGAGCCATCCGTTTCATCGCATGTCGCAGTTATTTGAGATTATACTACTGAAAGTGTACTGTGTGCACCAAGTTTCTATTTTTGGCGCTGAACGGTGAAACGAAGGATGAAAAACTGACCGAAATTGTATTTAATACCTGAAAAAATTGTAATAAGTTCTACATCCTTTCATTTGAACAAATTTCCTGTGAATTTGTGATACGGGAAACAATACACCCTGATGCCCTGATTGTAGAATCTTCCACAAGTATTCTCAGAAAGTTGCATAAATTGTCTCTTGCATCTGTGATCTTTGATTCAATGAATCCCACAAAAGCTTTATCGGATGAAGGTTGGGGGTTGAAGAGGCTAATCTCTTCATATTTCCAAAGTTCAGAGATTTTTCTTTTCATGCGATGTAGTATCGTATTTGTTATCTCGTTGCATCGCGAACCCACGATCGATCAAACAAATGACACGAAGTTCATTCACGAAGAGAGTTTTGATTAAAGCAATTATCTATGAAAGGTATTGTTCGCAGAGGTTTTTTGTGACACAGGTTTCGTCGACTAATGAATCAAGGTTTGGTTTTTTTTATTCTTCCCTTGTACTGAGATAATTCGATTCGTAACCATCAAATGTTCATATTCTTGATATATGTCACCACATTATTAACGTTTTATGAAGGCTTGATTTTGGGGAGATTATTGAAGATTATTTGAACATTATGCTTTATTTGATACGTGAGCTGATATCAAATACAAAGTACAACCACGGCACACGACGGTGACAAATCATGAAATATCAAATACAGCTGCAAATATCAACAATCAATTCATTTCAGTCCAGCGACAAGCAGTGAATTTAATATCGAATTCAACCAGAAATGTTCGATGATGTGTTCTCCAAACATGAATTTATATCTCATTCATTTTTGCCACGTTCTACATTGAAAATTTACTATCTTCGCGTTATTCTTTATACTCTATCGATTAACGCCATACAATGATTTATTTCCTAGTCCCATGAAACTCCGCTATGACAAATTGTTCTTCACTTCTCATTCTTTTTTCCTAAGAAGTATCGAACAGTCTCGAAACATATTGGATAACCGCAATATTTCATATGGAGCAAAAATACTCATTGATGATTCATTCGTCGTTTGTTTCTATAAAAACAAACTTTCGTATTCATCGTTTTTTCGTGGGGGTTGATTTTTCAAGTTCACTCTATTTTATAGTTGAAATTATTCGATCGAGTCGATCAATAAGTTCAAGTGGGTCACAAAATGGATTGTAAAGCTCGAATGAGAGGTTATATCCCTTCGAGTGCAAGAATTTGAGATAATAATGCTGGAGCTTTTGTTTGTTTTATCCAGCCTCTCGAATATTCCGTCTTGGGAATGTCTCGTATTGCATTCACCTTCTTGGGTTTTTCTCATCGTCCTAGCAAAACAAAAATGCTTGTTAAGGAGATGACGAGTCACGAGTGTGCACTTCAAAGCTAAAATACCGAAGAGGAATACAAAAACCATAGGGTTTCTTTTATCACACGGACTTGGAGATTAGATTATTTGCATAACAGCTTTATTTCGATCTCGGGTCTCTTTCTATTTACCTAGATCATAAATTTGTCACCAAAGAGAGATTTCTCGTCATTTCAAATGCAAACGGTGTGTTTCTTTGGGTTGAAATTCATTTGTTCGGAACATCAGGTGTATGACCGAAAGATGTCTTGGATTTTATTACTTTACAAACGTGTGCCAAGGGATTTTATTGTGTCGTATGCATGCAAACGAGGTCAGATTATACTTTTTGTAACATGAGAATACTCTTTTCCAATTAAAACTTGGGAATTTGGATATGCGGATGTGGAATCTATTTAAGTGGTTGTTAAGATAACGACTTAAGCAGTACGAATAGCTAGATATGTTGAAAATGTCTTTGGAAGTTCGGTACGAGTTCTGTAAACATGTGATTAGAGTCTCTGAATGAGGAGATTTTGAATGCGTACATTCTATGCATATCCATTCAACCAAAACAGTGGCATTCGCATATTTTGAGCATAATCACAGGATAATCTGAGCGTACATGAATCTTTGCGTTAAGGGGATGTCCTGCTTTACGAATCCTCAAAATAGTGTTTTTTGGAGAATTTTTTGAGGTACCAAGAAAATAATTTGATCCAACGAACTTTCCAAAGTATTTTCATATATTTTTCAAGTGAATAAACAAATTTTGTCTAGTGTGAGAAGATCATATATGTAAGAGTTATGTCCACGTTCGCAGAGCGCTTCGTAATTCAAGTCTTCTATCCGTGGGAAAGATACAGGTCGTATTTCTTATCTAAAACAGAAAAACCGAACGGCATTTCAATTTTCATACATCATTCTTCTACGTGAACTGAGAAAACCCGGAAGAAATCGTGAAATTCAAAATTCACTCGAGGTGTGGAAAAAAGCTCTTTTTGGAGGAAGAATAATCACTTAAAGTTGCTATAAAAATTGCTTAGACATAATTTTCCATAAAATTTTTAGGTCCAAATAGAAGAGGATACAAAATTGAAGATAACAAGCTTTGATTCATTTCAAACGGACGTCTAGTTTGTTTGCCATCACTCCCACCAGTTCATAATGATTGTGAAAATGAAAACTGGAGAAAACACACTTTCCTTCATTATTTCTCATTGAAGAACATTTTTTTATCAACTTGAAACATACACGAATACACTCCAAGGAGTTCGTTTCATTCAATTATTTTTTTTGTATCTAAAAAAATTCTCCAAAAAACGCTTTTCCGAGGCTTCTTAAAGCGGGATCCCCCCTCAACGCGTAACTGTCTTTATCGAAAAGTTAATTTTAATAGGTTTGGAGGAAAATTAGTAGGGTACAAAAATGCGGATTTTGAAAACATGATATGCTATGAAAAAATGTATTGTAGAGCTCAGGACTGAGAAAGCTGCCATTGCGGTCAACCATTATGACAAGAAACTGATGATTCAAAACTTTCCAAGTAAAAAAGTCTGCCTTGAGAGGTCTTTCTGGTTAAGATTTTCAAGAAAAAATTGGGATATCTTTTTGAAAGTTTGTAAGTATGTTTATTAGACCTCAAATATTACAAAAACCAGATTTTTTCAGATTTAAACAAATTTTTTTTTCGTCATACCAATTCAAACAACAAAAAACAGTAAAAAATGACGGTGTCAGTGATTTTGGACGACTGGATGATCTTAAAAAAAAACAAAAAAAATGGCGAATTATTCCTTGTTGAAGTGGCTATCGCATGAACTAGGATCTTTTTGATTGGTCAGAAATAGAGACCCTTTAATCAGAGTCTGGTCAACAGCCTGAAAAATGTGAATGCATTTCGATTGGTCCGCCATGTTTCCTCTAAACTGAGTGGGAGAAATTGCGGCGAATTCAAAATTGTTATTTTGCATATACTCAGTTTTCCATGATTTATAAGCAAAATATTCACAAACTGAAGGGTGAATGTGTGTCAACTCCTCAGTTGGACTGCAAAATGAATTTCCAAATTAATTCCGAAAATTTAAACATCGAAGTGTGTAGAAGTTGTAATGAAAATTAAATAACGAGTGAAACTAACCTAGATCAACGTAAACAGTTTACGGGTCAGTAAACAGTTTACAGTTACGGGTATTAAAGGGTCTCTATATATCACTTACCTAATTGTGGAAGTTTCATCATGAGTGCGTTATTGTGCCACACGAAATACACAGAAAACGTACTGTGCGTTTAAATAGAATGCACGAAAAATGATTTTTTATAAAAAATTATAATGTTAAAGTTTGACGCCACATGGAGAGGTGAGAATGGTGAAAACTGTTTACGTTGATCTAGGTTAGTTTCACTCGTTATTTAATTCCCATTACAACTTCTACACACTTCGATGTTTAAATTTTCGGAATTAATTTAAAAATTCATTTCGCAGTCCAACTGAGGAGTTGACACACATTCACCCTCCAGTTTGTGAATATTTTGCTTATAAATCATGGAAAACTGAGTATATGCAAAATAACAATTTTGAATTCGCCGCAATTTCTCCCACTCTGTTTAGAGGAAACATGGCGGACCAATCAAAATGCATTCACATTTTTCAGCCTGTTGACCAGACTCTGATTGAAGGGTCTCTAGTCAGAAATTGTCCAATTTGCGTTCGACTTTCCACCCTTGAAAAGCGATTTTTTTTTCCAAAAATGGCCGCCATTTTGTAATTTTTTGGTGAGGAAAAATATACTGGTTCATGCCATAAGCACTTCTACAAGGAATGATTTCCCAATTTTTTTAGACCATCTGATCGCGACAAATCACTTCCACCGTCATTTTTTGATGTTTTTTTTTGTTTAAATTAGTAAAACGAAAAAAAAATGTTGTTTGATCTGAAAAAAATTTCTTTGTAATATCTAATGTTTAATAAACATACCTACACATTTTTCCACACGATACTTCGATTTTTTCTATGAGAAAAAAATGTTTGAAGGAAAAATTTTTCTTGAAAGTCTTAACTAGAAAGACCCCTTAAGTTTCAGAAACATATTATGAAACTTTTTACATAACATAATCTATTGAATCTCATAGTATGATATCAATATATTTCAATAATATAATTTTCAATTTTAAGAATTTAATGCTCAAATTTATTAAGATTTTTGTAAATTTAATAATCAAATTCTTTTACTTCAATGAGAAATTCTAAAATTTTATGACTCATATTAAATTCAAGAACTTTAATCAATTTCAATATGGGAATATTGAATTTCACAAGAAATTTTCCATTGAACTTAAGGTTTTTTTCAACAGTGTACATTTCAAAGTATTTTGAAACGCGATCGTTTGAGGGATGGACGGTTTATCACTAAATGTCGATTTAACATAGTGATTGATTTCTCGTGGAACTGCCAATGTATTTTGTTTATTCATGACCATTTGAGGTTCATGTTGAAGCTTCTTCGCTGGATTCAATGATTTTAGCAGGAGTTTTATTGAAACGTAGCAGATATTAAATTCCTTGATTTTCATGATGATTTAAGGATTTGAATATGAAGTTCAATTATTTTATAATAAGAATCAGGTTTATTGGCACATTAAATATTCAATTAGTTTTTTTGAAGCAGATTGATGAGAACAAACGATTGGTTCATTCGTTAGTTGTTTATATAGCATTCTTATTCAATGGGGTAATAATATTGATACGAATTGGATATTACCCAAGCAACACTAGAGGTTAAAAATGCTAAGGAGGTGTTTGGAAAATCCTACGAACACGCTTGGAACCTACAAATGAGACTGTTTTGAATGATTATATGCTATGCACCTCTATAGAATATCTTAACGAATTTATCCAAAATAGTCTCATTTGCACATTCTTTTTACATTCGCTGTATCATCATAGCATCTCTGAGAAGTTCTTGTGTTACTTGGGTATACTTCAGTTTCAATAAATATTACGTGAGGAGTATGTTTTTCAGGATTATTCCATTTAGTTGATCTGATATATGACCAGTCTGGAAGTCCATTTTTGGAGTAAGAGTTCAATGTTGAGAATACCTTCAAGATATTTGATTTGATTTTCGGATATAATCGTTGTCTGCTCCAATTTTTCAAGTTCGTATTTCATTTTAGATTTGGCAACAGGTTTGTAAAGCCCTGTATTCCTTCAAGCATATCATATTCTTCTTTTATTAATACTTATTATTGTAAATATTTTGATATACATTCAAACAACTCAATTAAGAATTCAAATATTGAAGATATTAAAATAATTGTAATGAATTTTTGAACATGAGTAATATTAGGTTGGTAAGAAAATCTTGCGACATTTTTTTTTTCAATTAATCTATTTTTTCTAATAACACAGTTCGAGAACATTCGAGACTCGTCTATTTAGTCTAGAACCTTCCATACCGCAATGTTTATAAACCAGTCAGTTGTTCCGCGCAGTCAGTACGAGAAAAAATGGAACAAAGTGCACTTCGAGCAAGCGCTTATTCCGAATTTTTACAAGGGCATTCTGCAAGAGCTGCAGCCTCTAGTATTTGCAGCGCGTTCAAGTCAGATGTTGTTCATCATTCAACTGTATCTCGTTGGTATCAACGTTTCCGTTTAGGCGACACATCTTCTGAAGACAAACCCAGGTCCGGTAGGAAATCAGCTGTTAACGATGAAAAACTGCGTGCACTTGTAAAGGCCAAGGCTAACACGTCGTCCCGAGAATTGGCCAACAAACTCGGTTGTAGCCACCCCACGATTCTCCAACATTTACAAGAGATGGGATATAGGAAAGTTGGGTGCTCTATGTTAACCACACATGCAAGCGACAATGACTACCGAAAGGAGAAAAACCAGAGCCAACCCCTAAACTGTCTCGCGGAGTACAGAGAGTATTACTCTGTTGTTGGTGGGACTCTGAGGACTTGCTCTATTACGAATTGCTACCAGCTAAAACCAGGATATCGGCGGAGACTTAAACTAGAAAACTGCAAAAACTGGCTGAAATTATCAAACTAAAAAGTCGTAGATGTGTCCAAGTTCGACTTCTCCACGACAACGCTCGACCCCACGTAGCTAAGATGACACAAGACTGTATTTCGCAGCTGGGTTGGGAAGTTTTACCACATCTACCGCATTCACCAGACTTGACTCCTACCGACTACCATCCTCTCCGGCCATTGAAAAATTATTTACAGGATAAGGAATTTGATGATCTCGCCGATCTCGAAAATGCGCTGAACGACTTTTTTAACTCACGACCAAAACAATTTTGGGCGGAGGGCGTGCAAAGTTTACCAGAGCGTTGGGCACGAGTTGTAGATGCAGAGGGAGCGTACATCACTCAATAATATCATATTATGAAAATAATAAAAACTTTTTTTCTTACTTTTTTTGCGTGTTGCAAGACTTTCTTACCAACCTAATATTATTTTCATAACGAAAATATAATGTTCCAAGTTGAACTATAAAAAAAGGAATAATATAATTTGAAATTATAGTATCCTTGATTGAAATTTCGGATAAAATTATTTCAATTGAATATTCAGAAGTTCATATAATTATTAATATGAATGATTGAGGTTTTTCCTTGGTTCTAATGAAATAAACTAAAATTTGGTTAAATTTTCAAGTAGAAATTGAATTGACAAATTAATGTATAAAATTTCTGAGATTCTAAGACCTAATAATTATAAATTATCAATTTTAATATACAATTCAAATATTCTCATTCAATTACTATCCTGTATTTCATTCAGTTTGATAATCCTTGCGATCATTCAATAAATGTTCCAATAATTGAAATTGTTAGGAAATATGGTATAATTGGCATACCAAAAATATTTATCAAATCCATTGAAAAAATAAATCTTCAAATAATCGAAATTTCAACATCAAAAATTGGAGAAAAAATAGTCTAATAATGAAGAATTGTAAAGGAGAAGATAATCAGAGGGGAGTCATAGAAGTAAACCCACGTTCAATGGAGAAGATTTTTCACGGTTTAGATTCATAGGTATATAAAATTCCGGAATAACAATTAGAAGAATTGAGATTATTGAGGAAAAGCATCAATGAAAAATACAAATGTACTGCTCAAAATTTTCGGTCCACTTTTAGAAAGAAAGACGAACATTTAAAGAATCATAGCTGAATGAAAAAGGGTCGTAAGAGAAAAATAAAAAAAGCCATTCTGAAGGGCGAAGTATGACTTCCAAAATGAATTCAACTTTGTTCTTCAACCGTGATTTCTTGAAACGCAACGTCAATTTGAATATGACGTGTTTTCACACTTTTTTTTCCAGTCACATGAACAGCTGCATTTCAGTGAGAAGTTTCATCACCGAATAACGCGTCAATACAGGAGCTCGGTTTTTGAGATGCAAGAATTTTTAGATTTTTTTTCAAATACAGATTATACTATAAAAAAATTATTATTCAAAACCTCATTCAAAAAAGCCTCGTTCAAACTTATCCGGCAATTGATCAGTTTAATTCAAGTTCAATTCGGAAGAGGAGAATCTCATTGCGGCCCTAACAAGGCCAACTTTTTGAAATCTTATCAGACTTGGATTAGTTTTTCTCATGGAAGTTAGATAAAACTACCGAAGCAGCAACAGAAGCTCAGAGTATATACGAAATAGAAACGTTCGTAGAATGTACGAATGAGATACGAAGAATATACATATAATGAACGTTCATAGAATATTCGAATGAGACTGTTTTAAATATACTTAAAACGTACATAGTACATCCGAAATGTACGATATTCATCCAATCGACGTTCGATTGACGTCCCATCGTATATTCGATTACATACGTTCGATGAATATGCATAGCACCTATGAAACGGTCTCATTGAAATATGCATAGAACATATTTCGAATATTTGAAGAACGTTCATAATATATTCTGGTGCTACTTGGGTAATGTTAATCATGTTCAGATGTGGCTAACCTCATCTCCATTTCAACAAGAAAACTCAGAATGAATGCAAGTAAATTTCTTCTGAATGCCCTTAGAATTATACAAGTTTCGATCCTCCACTGAGAAACTCCAGGATACTATCAAATTTTTGATACAACAGTGATACGCGAATGCTGGTTCTATCTATTCGTTAATATACCCAAGCAGCAACAGAATTTCAAAGTATATACCCATGTAACACGGAATATTCTGAGAATATTCTCACAACATCCGAAGCATGTACTTGATCGAATATTCTCACCAAAAGTGTAGGAGGGTGGTAAATATTCATAGAAGATTCTTAGAACATTTGAATGAGACTCATTCGAATATTTTAAGAACATTCGTACAATATGCGTACAAAGTTTGTAGGGATATTGATGAGTAGTGCATGCACAAGTATCGGGATGACATGGATTCAGTAGGGGTGGATAATGTTGTTGACAGGCTACAGACCCTTGAATGATATATTATTTGATTTCGTATTTGGGGAATAATAAATTGATGAAAGGTGCATTTTAATGTCACTAATGTTCTATGTGAGGGCCATGTGTAAAAAATAATCCTCAGAAGTGTAATCAAATATTCCCAAGCAGCACCAGAATATACTATGAACGTTCTTCGAATATTCGAAATATGTTCTATGCAAATTCCAATGAGACCTTATGCATATTCATCGAACGTATGTAATCGAATATACGATGGTACGTCAATCGAACGTCGATTGAATGAATATCGTACATTTCGAATGCACTATGTATGTTCTAAGTATATTTAAAACAGTCTCATCTGAACATTCTATGAACGTTCATTACATGTTCTTCGTACCTCATTCGTACATTCTACGAACGTTTCTATTTCGTATATACTTTGAAATTCTGTTGCTGCTTGGGTTGAGAAATGCCGTATACATTATGATTGCCTGTTTACCTCATCCATCCATGTGAATCCATAACATTGCTAACAATTCATGATTACAGATGTTGAATGATCAGAAAAATTGATTGTGAAGTAGTTTTCGATGACATTTAGAAGTTTATATTGTCGGCAATTTTCATTTTAACAGCATTCTTTTCTAATATCCCCACAATATTTGTGGCATCATATTCTGAGAATATTTGACACAGTCTCACTCAACCATTCTGAGAATGTGGGTAGAATATATTTGCAGGTAATAAGAATCTCTATAGAATATTCGAATATGCTCAACGTATATTCTCAGAACGTGCGTGTGCTACCTGGGTACGAAATAGAAACGTTCGTTGAATGTACGGATGAGATACGAAGAATATTTAATGAACGTTCATAGGATGTTCGAATGAGACTGTTTAAAATATACTTAGAACGTACATAGTCCATAGTACTGTGATGTGCACATGTAAATGGATTTGAACTATCGCGATATTAACGTAAAAAATGGCAAGTTGTGATTATCAACAATTAAATTTATTGTAAATGATTTTTTGGATGAAAAATTAAATCATGGGGATATGGATCAACCAATTGGGGCCGCATCACGTACACGGAGAAGAATTTGATTGTGAAAATTACTATTTTTCGTCGTAAATTAGTATTATTGGAAAATATTGATAGTAATTTGTAACCTTAGTGTATTATTTTATACGCACGTGGTAAATCATCGTCAGCTACAATGGTAAAAATGAAGATTCAGCGTGAGAAAATGTATTCTAGTAATAACAACTATGAACAAACGAAATAAATACCTTTTCTAATGAAAATGATCACCACTTGACAATAAAAAATTTTGTTTGAACAACTATTCTGAATTTTGAAAGCCACAAATCACATCCACTACAAATGACGGGTCGGTATAACACAAGCGCTGATGGTAATATTTTCCAACAGCGCTCGAGATTTTCTTACAATTATCGCACACAAGGTGTCCAGTTTAGGTTCCCTCGTTTAGTCTTTCAATGAAACTTCAAAACAGCGAATCCATAAGTGCGAGCGTAACAAAGCGGCTTTAATTGTAAGGTTTATAGGTAGATATAAGTCTATTATTCTTAAGTTCGAATTAGGGTTTCCGATCTCCAGCCAGAAGATCGATTTTGAGAATCGATTCGAATCGCGAAGAAGTGAATCGATCTCTTGAAAAATCGTCCTCGCAAAGATCGATGTAAGCAAAATCGATCTTCGATTCTTCCTCAAAATCAACTTGATAAATTATTGTGCAAACTTCATCTTATTCGGTAAATTAATAACTTCATAATTAGTTTCAATTATTTTTATTGTCAGTAATCATATTTGCTGATAAATTAATACAATCTTCGGAATATAGAATGTTTTTATAATCTCAACATGAATTACAATATGCAAATTAAATATTCATATCTGTTAATTGATCAATATAATCATAGAATTTATAGAATTTCCACTTAAAACACCAGAGTGATTTGTTAGACAAGTTGTTTTATAATTTCGAAATAAATAAAAATTTACACCTTTTCAATGTTGTTTGAATTTTACTTTATATTATACATAAGCATGATAACTGCTTAGTGTTGAGTGTTTTGAATCTGATGAAAATATTCATATTTTGAATTGAAAAAAGATTATGAACCGTTCAAATTGTAATGAATCATCATTTCTTCAAATTTTCCATCATGTTAAATAAGAATATGGTGATAAGTATTGAATTAATATTGATATATTTCACAAAACACTTTGATCACATTAAAATTTGTCCATGGCTCCTCCCTTTAGTACAGTAGTGAGGTCACGGAGTGAATTTAATATATTCCCTCCTCATTCCATCCATCTGAGAATGGCTCCAAATAAATTCCGATTGTAATCATAATATCCCACACAGTATTTCAAGTATAAACCGATATCTGAAGACAAATTCAAGATGTCTTATGCAACATGAAGAGATATCTATAAAGTATCTAAAACGAGTTCTTACACGGAAAAAATTAGTCATCCAAATTTTCTTTGACTAGTATGTCACTTTTGGACGGAGCCCAAATTCGAGAAGAATTCGTACACCGAATTTCAATAATTCGTTGACTTTGTCCATTGTTTCAATCATGGAATCCACTTTTCGTTTTTATCGTCGGAAGAATGGAAAGGGTCAACGAATTATTCAAATCCAGTGTACGAATTCTTCTCGAATTTATGCTCCGTCCAAAAGTGACATACCAGTCAACGAAAATTTGGACTACTTATTTTTTCCGTGTACTTCTAAAAAATTTATACAAGATGTCTAAAAGACATCATCCCAAAAGATAAGTTCTACATCTTCTAAAAGATATCCTTCAGATGTATTCTAAAAGTATGAAATTGTTTGAAAAATCTTGAGAATATCTTTTCGTGTTTCATAATACTTCTCGAACATTTCTGAATAGTTTTTCAAGATATTCTAAAGATCCAAAGTGCTGTATGAGATTTGATCTTGAAAATTTGTTTAACCACATCATGGATCAACATAAATTATTACTGAAATTGCCAGTTGATTAAAATTCAATTTTCATCAAGAATTTGTGAGTTATGACATAGTTTTCCACAACTCATTGAAGGTGAAAGGGAACGGATTGAATTCATCCAGTGCATAATATCTCTATGTAATTAAATGAGAGAATCGATTCTCGATCTCAGTACTTTTCCTCGATCTTTGGATCGATCTAGACACATGAAAATCGATTCAAAAAATCGAAGATCGTGCATGAAAAAATCGATTTTCGATTTAATCGAATCGAGATCGGAATCCCTAGTTCGAATCCCCTCCGCGTAATTAGGATTTTTCATTATAAACTGTACTCAAGAATGTATTAAAAATAACATGATTGCAATCAACAAATATGGTGGTAATAACTCGAAGGTTGGACAACATGAACCAACAAATGTGCCTGGAAATATGTTTTTGCAAGCAAATTTTTTTTTCATATTAGTGAATGATATTATTATCATTGATGGTGAAAATTATTGCCTTTGCTTCGATTTTTAGAGTTCTTGCTTGCGAGGATCTTGAAATAAAGTGTAAAGAAACATTACGATCGCTGATGGTAAAAAGTATTAGCATTGCCTGGAATCAACAATATTACCTTTGTTAGTTTTCCTGAAGAAATTTTGAAATTTTTGACATTATGATAATTTTATTTCCAAGCTATTCCCAATAGTTTCAGTTTACCAATTTTGATGATGATATTACCTACGTATTTTGCCACTTTCAACCATCAAATTTCTTTCCGTGTAACCTGTTTAGAGTGGGTAAACATACCTCTATCAGAAACGGAGAGAATCTAGTTGCCAAATCCGACTTGGATGAAATCAATCGTTACACATTCCTTCCTACCGGATCTGGCTCAGAGCAAATCGAATCGGTACCGGACTCGCACTCCTGCTCGGAGTACTAGACTTCAAGACTTTGAAATAAAATTTTGAAAAGTGAACGAATTGACAAGAAATAAATGTGACAAATAATAATTGTGAAGCTTGCAAAGAAGATTTCAGTGCAGAAAATCTGATGAATGGTGGAAAATAGAAAAATCTCTATTTCATCCACACCCTTAGAGGGATTCAATATCCACTTTCATTCTGTGGGAATACAATTTTAAACCCACATTCACAGGATTATATCTACGTTCGTAAAATAAATGAGTTTCGCAAAAATATCATCTTTTCTGTTTATATGGATTAAAAAAGCATTGCAACTAAGTTGGTTTAAGGTGTGATATATTCCAAGCGCGATCTAGATATCAGGTGGATGTAAACTGTATGATATATTCTCTGAAAAAGGAGAGAAAGAAAGAGAGAGGAATATCAAATTCGTTAATAATTTCTGTGGAATTCGAGATTTGTAGAGCCACTCCCATTTCTTTATGTATCATCTGGAACATTTTCTTCGTGATATTTATGAGGGTTCTCTAAGATATCTTTAAAAGCGTTTTAATATATCTTTGAGAATTTTTAGAGGAATCTTCCAAATCTCCTCATGACATCTCTTGGAATACTAAAAGTAGGGGATAAGAAATCTTAGAGCATCTTTAATACAGTGGGGAGACACCTTTCAAATGATCCTCCCGTCAGATTTCTCGTCTTTGTCTCAAGACATTATCTTTTACAATTTTGAAATTACGCTTTGCGTTATTCGAGATGTTTTGTCGAGTTCAAACTGTGCTTTCCCTTGTGTGTGAACCACTTTAGATATGTTCCTCATTAATCATGAAAAAAAATTATGGTTGATTCGAAGGTAAGTACGGACTATGAAAACATCTACCCTTTTTATCTTTATTTCAAACTTAAATCCTACATTTCACTTTCAAAAACATCAATGCATCCCAATTGTATTCAAACAACATCAATTGTTTCTCATTCCATTCGTGGTTTGTGTTCCAATTCTCACCAATTTTCTCGGTTTTATCTCTTTTCGAGCTCCTGATGGAAGGAAAACACGTATACATATTTCAAGTAGGTGCACGTAGAAGGATTGTGCGGAGGGGTGCGCATGATCCTTTACCTCTGAATGCTACGTACCTTCGATCATTCTTCGATACTGGAAACTGGAACTTCCTCATCACGTTCATTGTGCATCGCATAGAAATGGTCTTGTTACAACTTACACGTGATTACCGTTATACAGCGCTGCTTCATTGTCCTGCCAATTAACAAACGCACAAAGAGAATCCAATAGATTTCTGTCTGATCTGATCAATGGAATGACTAAACAATGGGAGAAATAAGAGTATCACGAAGAACGAGAAACAGAAAAGATCTTGGAAATGATTAGCGAAAAAGGTTTCAAAATTTGCATAGTGATTTTAATCTTTGTAACAAGATTACAAAATGATGACACTTATTAGTCAGAATTGTCATATAATCCTTTACAATGAATCCACAATTCACACAACATGTAACTGTATATGTACTTTTATAATTAAATAATCACAGCAATTAGGTCGAAGAGGAAAAGCTTATCATCACACTTATTTTTTTTTTTATATATATCATATATACACGTATCAATTATACCTTATTACATTATCTTAGATTTTATATATACATAATGTCGTTTATCTGTTTTTTTATACAAAAATTATTCTGCATTATTATTCAATTGGCACGATATTGAACGGATTGTATCGAGAGATGGATTTCGATACATTATTATAGACTTTCCCTTTATTACAGACATTAAATTTCATCCATTCCAATAATACAATACTGCTTCGTGAGAAAATATTTTGTTTATTCAATAACGGTCCTCAACATAGTTGTACCCTGGTGAAGAGAAAATTGGATACATTTTTTTGAACAGTTTCCATTTTTGTGAAAGATACATTGCGTTGCTCATTGGTTCATAGCTTCGAATACCTGCAATTCTGAATACCTTGAATCAATGACTCAATACATGTAACGTATCATCTTCATGTTTTTAATAAAAATCCCAAACTTTCTTTTTGTTTTCTTGTTCAAAAGGCTTTTTACCTTATATTAGACATGTTTCTAGAGCGAAATGACTCTTCAGAGACGTAGAAGAAGTCTTGTCATTTAAACAGAGTAACTGAAAGATTTCTTTACACCTTGTTTCGACCTTGTATGGAGAAAACATAATCCTTGTCGTCACTTTAACACGTTTTACCACGTGTTTAGCATTTTTGAATCCACAAAACGGAAAGATTCTTCTAGCCTTCTTCTGACTCTTTTGTGAAAACTTCGTAGATACTTGGAGAGGTTTCATTTTGATTCCCTAATGAAACAAGTCTGTTCGTTTCGCAGTACATTTCGGTATCGATGTTAGTTTATTACAGATCAATCGGAAAAGATAGAAATAGGTATTTTTCAACGCGACATCTAAACGAGAATTGAATGATTAATCCGATAAAATCATTCGAAGGAATTTTCAAACAGTTCAGATTTGAACGCCCCCGATAGAGGGAACGGGGATTGTGATCGTTCATGAACATCTTCTCCTCTCCTATACCTGGGAGTCGAGAATGGTATGAGAGAATACAGAGAATAGTTCATCGGGATACATTTCAAATGATGGCGATCTCCTCTTTGGATTGAAGTTTCTCGCACATAGAACGCGAGTTCATTCTGAATGCTTGCACGTGACTCTCTGCAGCACTGTGACGCCATCGAATGGATGTCGATTTCAGTCGCCCTGAAAGCATAAAAAAAATGTATAGAGAAAAACTTGCTTGTCCACTCCGTTGGATGCATAAATAAGGTTTATCGAGGTTGAATCCTCGTGAGATTCTGAGAAGAAGTTTCTGTGTCGAGCGTAATAAATATCCCTTCGACTGAAATGTGCATGAAAATTCTATTCTTTCGAATATGCGGGATGAATAAATATTCAGGTTGATCAATTATTGCAATCCCGAGTGATACGATGGTTTGTGGAATGGATATCTGTGTGGAGTTGAATAGATTCGTTTGATACACGTGAATCGTGGACCACGGATTCTCTCCCCTTTACAAAGGTAGCTTAATTATCTCTATTTGTCGGTTGTACATCTTTCTTCCTTTATAACGAATCTAATATCATCATCCCTTCATCGAGGTTTGCTCAAAGGTCTGCTTTCGGTCCATTCGGTTTACCAAGCAAACCCTTGAAAGCGGTAGTGTCTCTTTCACTCGCATAACGTGTCTGCCCACACTATTCCACGACTCTTTATCATTCCAATTACATTCGAGTTAGAAATAATTTATGCGATTCACGAGTGTGACGATCCCTCGCGACAACCCTCAATTTTTCTTCTTCAGTCGGCGATTCAATGGCAAACGATGTGATATTGCGTTTCTGATATCACAATGCTTTTCAAGGATGATACTATGTCCCCTATATTTCATTCTGTCTCGTCGTGCGTGCATTTTATCTGTGGATGAGATGAAATGAACAGTTCATTGCTCGAAGTTTACGCACGAGATGGGAGAAAAAAATTTTTCGCAGTTCAGTTTATGAGTTATGATCTTTTTTTATTGTTTCTGCTCGTCTTTATTGCCAGAGCACGAGGCGCAGCATACTCCAGATGATTTTTAAAATGACGGGCCTCAAGAATTTCAAGGCAACTCTTCGAGTGAAGAGCAGAGAAATGTGGAGTCTTGGAATGTAGTGACAGTCGATTCTTCAATTACTTAAACGAAGAATCTTTGAAATCATATCAAAGAAATTTGTTGACGCAGCAAATCGAGGTACTATGTATAGAATAAAAAAAAAATTTGTTTGCTGACCTAGCTAAAATTTCGCTATTACAGCTAACTAAATTACTGAAAGCACAACATGATTGACTGACAGCAAATTTTTCGCTGGACTAGGAAAATTTTTAGTATTATATATAGAATAGCAAATAAATTTTGATGGAGGAGCCAAAATTATTTGCTGCCGTAGCCAACAAAATTGCTGTAGTAGAAAATAAATTGATGTCACAGCAAAACGTTTGCTGCTTCAGCAAAAGGTAACCAGCAAAATTAGGTTTCGCTGTTGTAGTGAATTATTTTTTCTCTGTGTACGGTCCTCGATATTTTGGGGATTCTCAGGGCCCTTGGTCGATTCAACACATTGAAACTATGAAATACCCGACAGCACGAAATTTGCTTCCTCTGAAAGATTTCAATCGGATGTCTCACGCAAGAGCTTCCATTATCTTCAGGATATTTTGGTTTAAGAAATCCAAAGACTTCTTCACATATCTTTTACATGAACTACATTTTGAAGATAATGAAAACTGCACTAAGAGAATGTATTGTTGAATATTTGTAAGAAAACGTACTCTTAATTTCAGCTGGATCGTCCATAAATTATGTAACGCTTTTTGCTTCCTCGTTAGAGGGAAGCTTTGTGATCTTTTCGAGGGACCAAGAATTTTTTTCTCTCCAAACTCAAGAACTCTTGAACCCAAATGTTCCTCAGAGCTCAGGGAGTAATTCTGGTTCCGTGTCTGTCTGTCTGTGTGTCTGTGGGGATGTGAGCTATTCTGCGACCGCGGATATCTTCCGTTCCTATTATCCGATCGTCATGAAATTTTTAGCACAGTTGGAACCCGAGCTGATAGTAGTCCCATATACGACGCAACCTGATTCTTACAGAAGAACGGCAGGGGTAAAGGAAACTGTTATGAAAAAATCATGATTTTGCGACCGCGTATATCTCCGCTTCCTATCATCCGATTGCAATGAAACTCATACCATGTTCTAGTGATGATCCGATAGTGGTCCCATATGAGTTTTATCTCAATCGATTGAACACTGGGGGAAATTTTTGTTTCGCGATTCACATTATTTGACAATATTTTGAAAGCATGCCTTCCCCATGTCGGTATCATCCAAATGTCATGAAACTTGGAGTATACCCAGACAGCACTACAGTCCCTTTTGAATTCGCAGAGAATTCACAAAAAAGAATGCTCTGAGAACTGTTTTTTGAGAATTTAATATGTCATTTGAAAGAATACATGCAGTACCAAAAGACTCCAAAAAGAATTCTTATTGAGTGCATATCAGAACTGGCAAAACATTCATCAAGACCACATACGGTATTCCAAAAGAACACCCATTATGCGACAAAACATGAATCCCCACGGAAGTTCAAGATGTGTTCTCAGTCCGCCCAAATGAACATAAAATGAAAGCGAGAACTTGAATTCTTTCAGAAGTTATTTGATATTCATTGAAATGTCAGACATTTTAAATGAGTAAAAATATTCATATTCAAAGCTTGGAATCTTTAAATTGATTTTGTTTATCCAAGTATAAAAGCTAATAGATGATCAAATACCAAAGTGTAGTGGTAGTTGATTTCATTGCAATAACATGCAATAAATAAAATAATTCTATAATTATTGACATTAATGGAATAACATACAAACTCTTTAATACTATGATGAAATATTTTGAGGTTAGGATTTACTGTGGGTAAAAAAGATGAATGCAATTTTCAAATTGTATCAAACCTTTTAATAATAGTTGAGAGACAAAAGTAGTTTGGGATTCATCTTGATCATTATGAAATTCAGAGGGACATTCAGTTCATTGAATCTTTTTGAAATTCATGAAATTATGATGCATAAAGCGTTGCTTTTTGTTTCTTTTAAATTGCCAGTATAAACAGTGAAAATCAGAGTATGCTTTGGAAGTGTTATGTATAACGTAGGAAAAGACGTTGGAATTTTGAAAGTTCTGCGTTGAACATTGCGAGGTCCCATAATTTGGTAGTGTTCATACTTAGCGCAGGTGAAGAAGTTTCTGATGTTCCGTACGAAAATATTTCGCTGAAATCATCATGAACAATCTCTGAAAAACTCCGCTTTTTCTCTAAAAAAAACTCTGAGAATTTCTGAAAATTTGATGAAAAATCTAATATTTTTCAGAGGTGGGTGAATCTTTACGAAGCGAATCTTTTGTATAAAAAAATGTTCAATTTCTATCGAATTCTATACAAATTTTATCAAAACTCGATAAGTATTTTATATAAAAGATTCGCTTCGTCAAGATTCGCCCACCTCTAATATTTTAGGAAAAGTCTGTATAAACTTTTTCAGACTTTTTTCAGAGGTTTTCAGAGGTTTTCAGAGTTCTTCAGACAAACAGGAACGAAATTGCACTCTGATAGAATGCTGACAAAACTCTGAGAAATTTCTGTCTATTAAAAATTCTCAAAATTGTATGAATACATTCATATTCTAAATTCAAATATCATATGTGAAAAAGTGTTTGAAAATGAAAAAATTTTACTTCAATAATCAGAAAAATGTTAGAAATTTTTCGGAGCTTTGTTAGAGTTTTTTTAGAGTGCAATTTCATTCCTATTTGTCTGGAAAAAAAATTGAAAACCTCTGAAAAACTCTGAAAAAAGTCTGAAAAAAGACATTGTATGGTATTTACATATTTTGAATTAGAATGTTTTTCATAACTAACCTTTGAAAATGGTATACATTATTTTTTAAAGCGGAAGTTTTTCAAACCGTTGAGTCTGCTTTTTTCAAATATCAAAGTAACTATTTCATTCATTTATTTGTTTATTTAACGAGCATTAAAAACTGATACCATTATGCACGCAAAATGGATTCAAAACCGATATCATTATGCACGTATATTGTATTCAAAACTGAATACGTTATGTGCTCAGAATGTATCCCTAATGGCGTTCAATATGAGTTCTTTTGGGTGGACTAGGTATTCTTTTTAACCTTCCATATGTTTTCATGTTTAGTCGCATAACGGGTGTACATGTTGATGTCTCATAGAATTAATTTGGATGATTCTGGGGATACAAAATGCATTCTCCCAAAAACTGAGGTGTTCTAAATGTTTTCTTCAAGAATTCTTTGTGAAGTGGTGGTGCTGTCTGGGTAATCAGTTTACAGGGGATTAGTTGTATGGTGTGAATTTCAAACAAATTGGAATTGAAGGAAGAAAGTGGTAAGCACTGATCTTCGGAACAAGATTTGGAAATTTCGTAAACATCGTTATCATGCGGATAACTTCCGTTCCTATCATCCAATTCTCATGAAATTTTCATCACAGCTTTGTGCAGTGTGGATCGCAGTCCTGTATAAATTTCAACCTGATTCTCTAAGAAAAATGGGAGAAGGAAAGAAAACATGTATTTTTTTTCAACACTAATGAGAAAGCCATGTGCCAATTGGCAGAGTTTTTTCTATCGTTCTTTGTTGCATCAACTTCAGACCAGATCAGCGTTGCCAGCCTCCTGCTCTTCTCCTATGGATCAGCGTACCACGTACAGCTGTTGAATGGAACGGCCAATGACGGGAGTAGAAAAAAGCAGGATCTCGCATCCCTGGACCAGATGAGTGAGATAGAGAAAGAAAAAGTAGACAGCGTTACGTAATATATGGACGATCCCTAACTTGTAGGTGCAAGAGAAATTTCATCAAGGGTTAACACCACACGGAGAGAATTACTCTCTAAATCTGGAAGAGTGAAAAATCACGCGTCCTACTCCACCAAGTCTAAGAAGTGAGCCAGTCCACTTCGAGTGGGATTCCCACTCGTTTCGAGTGAACCTCCACTCTTTTAGAGTGGAAAATTCACTCTAGAATTGGAGTGGCTGTGAGTTTATAACCTCAAACCTTAGATTTTCACTCTGAAAGAGTGGGAATTTCACTCGAAATTTCAACAAGCTCACTTCAGGCTGCCTAAAGAGTGAAATCTCACTCTAAAAATTTTAGAGAGTAAATAGTAATGATTCCGATGTGAAGCTTCCAAAGGAGAATACATCGTGACGATTACGATGTTTCGTAGTACTGACTACCTCGAAAACAAGTGATGCCTACGTTTTATGCGATTTCTCGTGATAACAACTCAATCAGCGGCATGTTTACATCGCAATGTTTATTATTTAAATCTCTCCGTGCACAGTGGGATTTTAAAAAAATCAAAAAAACTTCTTCTTGGCTTAAAGTACTCTTTGAGGACCCGAAAATGATATACCGTCAACTACACAGTGATATCTGAAGTGGAAGAACAATTTTTGAAGCATAAAAGTAGAAGCGTGCACAAGCGCGTTATGAAACATGCCGAGCGGTCTCTCACCGAAGGCTCCAAAAATTCCTGGAGAGAAGCTATGTCGATCAGAAAGACAACAGATTTCAATGAAATCGATGCAGAAAGGATACTATATGGGCCCCGGCATTGGAACTTTGAGGTTATTTTCATTAAAATCATCTTTAAACACGACGAAACTGTTACGAAAACTTTGAACGCGATTATCCCTGGTGAAAATGGAAACTGAAATTAAGCGCAGACGAAAAGTATGGTGGAGCGTAACAGGAACGTTAATGAAAAGTGAACAAAGAGTAAATGGACCGGATTCGAAGAGTATTTGAAGCGAAGTTTGGAACAAAGGGAGCGTATAAAAATCAACGCTCCATGAAAAGTATGAGCAATATAAGAGGAGAAAAATTTTAACCACCTGGAGAGATTCGAACCCGTGATTTTTATCATTGTAATCCAGCGTCTTACCTATTCAGCCATGGACTGCTATGATTCCTGACAGTTTAAAACCGATTACCTTTCATGGAATGTAACAGTACTCTTCCCAAAACGGCATTGAACGTTTATAAAGCGTATTGATAGCGTATAATTTCAATACTTCACAACAAGCAATCATTATACGCTTCGGCAGGAGAAGGTTAGAACCTTTTTACGTTTCTTGTCAGCTGCGAGTGTGCTTACTACGAGCGTATATTTTCACCAGGGATCACAAAACAGCATTTCAAAAATCGGTGGCCGCTTTAGCTCAGAGATGGGCAGCCTCAATTACTTTTTTGTACTTAAAGTACTTTTTCTTGTCAAGTACTTTCTAATTTGACATTCAAATTCTCTATTTTATGGAAATAGGAAAGTACTTGACAGAAGAAAGTACTTCAAGTACAAAAACTAATTGAGGCTGCCCATTCCTGCTTTAGCTACGCCAATTTTCAATCAATCACCTCGGAGTTATTTTATTGTATCCGTGATATGTTTATCCAGTGAAATACGTACGGGTTTTTCGGAATATTGATATGTGAGTTTTTTATCCTGTATTAAGTAACGAAATTTACGGTGAAAATGCTACTTTCTTCTCAAAATCGATGCCATGTCGTGGAAAATGCATATTTTTCAAAATGGATACGCATTTCACTAGCTTTTGGATTACAAAAATTAATTATTCTCGGTTCTTTGTTCTAGGTCAATTCTGGACTAAGTTATTCATCCCACCGCACGACCATAAATTTTCACGGTGCTCCAGTCAATCACCTGTCGAGCCACCATTTTTAAGGATAAAATTCCACAAAAAAATTATTTTGTACCTCAATAGTAGCGAAACACATCCATGTAGTTCAATTTGAATAGAAACTGTCTAATTTTCAGAAAAAAAAAACTGAAAAAAGCGTTATTTTTGAAGGGTTCAGTGTGGTGTTATCCCTTAAAATATCAACAGAATATTTTCTCAATTTAAGAATTGCATTCTTAGTTCCAGAGAAATGTTGTTTTATCAAGGATACACATTCATGGAGAAATGCATTTTTCAGAATATGGAAGTATATTGTTATCGATGACAGTAATTATTTCTCTCATAGGATGTTGCATTAGACATTTCCCAGATATTGAATACACGGAGAAAAAAGATCATGGAATGATCGCTAGGAAAGATAGTAAACTGGTGACAGCTACGAATTTCTGTGCACAGTCGCTAACAGAGACGAGTAATGATTCCTATTTTGGTATACTATATTGTATTTTAATATACCAAAATAGGAACCATTACTCGTCCTTGTTAGCGACTGTGCACAGAAATTCGTAGCTGTTACCAGTTTGCTATCTTTTCTAGCGATCATTCCATGATCTTTTTTCTCCGTGTAGAAATCCCTTCGACAACGCAAAGTTCGTGCTGTTTTGGTACAGCTTCCATGTAGTCGCTTCACGCGAGAGGTTTTAATTTATGCATTAAATTAAGGGGATACCAGCGGCCCCTGACGATGCAACCCGAGCCAAATCTTTAATGACGAATTTATTAGGAAATAAAGCAAGAAAAGGAAAATATCGCTCTGCACAAGCCACCTTTATTGATCGAAGAAGGTCTGTACAGAGCGATATTCCGATTTCATTCCTTTGTTTTCAAGTAATTTGTCAGAATAGTTTTGTGTCGTGTCCTTTTCTAACCAATGGGTCTGGTTGTATCTTCAGGGGTCGCTGGTATCACCTTAAAAATCACATGTACAATTCACCTGAGCGGAAAACAAAAGTTACTGTAAATTTGTTGGCAAGAATTTCAATCTCAATAAGATAAATAATTAAATTACACGTACCAAGTAGATATCGATCCTTTAATAAGATAATAGAAACCACGACTAAATTCCAATGTCATGTTAAATTTCCTATTATCACACGGCTCATAAAATCTTAGAATTGTGAATGAAAAACAAAACATTGTAATGAGAGAAACACTTTGTTAGTAAATTGAGATAAAACTTTGTTAAGTAAATTGCTTGAGGATACTGCCGATCCGTGAAAAGTCAACGAACTCAGAAAATTCATTAACTCAATTACTTATTTGATTTAATGGATTGGAATAATGCTGTTGGTATTTTTTGCGATGATTTTAATTGGATTGACTTTGTATGTTCGAAAAACACACCTCTTCGAAAACCAATTAATAGCTACGTGCGGTTAATGTGTCACTTTGAATCACAAAGAATCGTTCGAATTATTACTCCACTGTAAAAATTGATTGTGAAGTTGTCCCCTGAAAAATGCTGACAGCAAAATTCTTCCATAATGAGGGACCTTTTCTCATGATTTAGTGGAGTTTTCCCTTACTTTTGCGAAGATTTTACATCCAAAAACCAGAATATTTCTTAAAAATGAAGAAAAAATCCCCTATTTTCAATGAAAAAACAATTTCCTCGTGGTCAGGGGACGGAATTTATCACTCAAGGGAGGGGAAAAACTCCCGAAACTCTCAGCAGTTGCTGGAAGAAAAATTAATGAAGCGTTCTGAGTCATGCGAAGAAAAACACTGTAAAAAATGTGGGAAGTTTTTCCTCACACTGTTGCACTGACAGAAAACCGACCTGTTTGAAACATTCGTGCTCGCAGTAACTTGAAATCAGGTTCGATTTACCAAGGAATGTGATTGTGATGTCCAGAAAAAGTGGTTGAAACCAAAATTAACTATATATTCTGCACTGAGAAAAATGAAATGTGAAAATAACCTCTATCTCGTATATTTTTCACCCATCAAATAATGAAAACTGAAGTCAGCCTTTCAAAAATGAAAAGTACCTTTTCAGTATTGAATTTCACCGTACATTCGGTTTGATTCACTAAAAAGATAGTATTCATCACCTAACTCATGGTAATAATAACCAAAATAATGTATTTTTCACCGTCAAATACATTACTATATTGAAACATGATTTCTACAATGCAGATTTTTCTCAGTGTGATTATTACACCAAGAAAAGAATCTCATTCCCCTAACCTGAAAAATGTAGTTAATTTTTGCTTCAACCATTTCTTCTGGACCTCACAATCACATTTCCTGGTGAATCGAACCAGGTTTCAAGTTATTGCGGCCACGAATGTTTCAACCAGGTCGTTGTTTGTCAGTGTGGTGGATTTCGTCCCCTCACCAAATTATTTTTCCCATCAAAAATGAGGGATTTCTCCATCACTTTGAAGAATTATTTTGTTTTTTGGATGTTGAATCCCCTACAAATGCAGGAAAAGTCTACCGAATTATGATGAGAACTTCTCCATCTCCGGAGGAACTTTGTTGCTCCTATTTTTTTAGGAAAAATTCCACAATCATTTTTTACAGTAAAGAGATTGAGATTGCGCATTTATGTAATGCATGTTTTCACGGTAGACGGGGTTGTTTGCTGGAGAGTCATTGAAGATCACCTAACATGTTCTTAATCCAGTCTCGACCCGGTCTTTCCCACAATAGTTCATTTCCCCAATGACGCAATTCGATTGAATAGAATGACCTATAATGATTTCTGGAAGAAAGAAAAATGGGAATACTGGTCATGTATTCGTGAAAAACTCGATCACGGATCGGTTTTGAATGGTTAAATGAAATCAAGGAACGTTATGTGAGGGGCAATCGATACAGAGAGGAAATGAAAAAAAAATGAATGAGGATCGAAATAGAATGAAGAGCGGTGTAAATACTTCATTGCTACATTGAGAGGGGTGGAGAATAAGTTAATGGAAGTGTTGAGTGGCAAAGATTAAAAGGGGTGTGTGAAAAAAAGTAGAAGCAGGAGTAAAATAAAAAAGAATGAGAGATGAAGTTGGAAGTATAATAAAAGCTTTGAGCGAGGTTTGAATAAGGGAGAATAACGTGTGATCGTTGAAAGGAAATTTTCTTTCTCAATGACAAAATTATGTAGTCGATACGTCATTATTTGACGTATCAAACTATTGTAACAATCCATTCAAAAAGTCCGTAGGATGATATATAGATGGCGTTACTAGAATTTGTTCAATATGATTTTTATTTAGTACTAACCTTCAAACGATACGTGTGTAATTTTGATAGCAATTGATTCGTGAGTTATAGCATTTTGTGTGAATCAACTTTTGTTATTGAAAAAAAAGGAGAAAAATGAATTTCGAGTTTTGATGAAGGATTGCTTTTTGATGACAAAAAATACAGTGGAAACCAAAGAATGGCTTGATAAGCATTATCCGGACTCTGCTCCATCGAGACAAATGGGAGAAAAGTGGATTACTGAATTCAAACGTGGTCGTGCCAGCACAAATGACGCAGAGCGCAATGGACGCCCAAATGAGGCTGTTATTCCAGAAAACATAAAAAAATCCACAAATTGGTTATGAATGATCGCAAATTGAAAGTGCACGAGCTAGCTAACGTTGTAAAGATATCAGATGGTAGTGTTTTTACCATTCTACTCGAACATTTGGGTATGCGAAAGCTCTGTGCAAAGTGGGTGTCGCGTGAGCTCACAGTCGACCAAAAAGAACAACAATTGATGCTTCAGAGGAGTGTTTGGCGCTGTTAAACCGCGATAAAATCGAATTCTATCGTCGATATGTGACAATAGATGAAACATGGCTTCACCGTTACACACCAGAATTCAAAAGACAGTCACCTGAGTGGACAGCAGTCGAGGAATCGAATCTAAAGCGAGTGAAGACGCAACAGCCAGCCGGTAAGGTGATGGCGTCTGTATTTTGAGATGTGAAGGGAATAATATTCATCGAATATCTCCAAAAAGGAACCACCATCAACAGCGACTACTACTGTGCACTTTTGGATCGATTGAAGGCCGAAATCGCAAAGAAACGGCCACATTTGCGAGAGAAAAGTGTTGTTCCACCAAGGCAATGCACCGTGTCACAAATCGATGAAAACGATGGCAAAATTAAATGAATTGGGCTTCGAATTGCTCACCCACGCACCGTATTCTCCAGATTTAGCCCCAAGCGACTTTTTCCTGTTTTCAGATCTCAAGAGAATGCTTGCTGGAAAGAAATGTCAATCCAATGATGAATTAATCGCTGAAACTGAGGCCTATTTTGAAAAGGAAGAGAAATCGTACTATAAATGTGGTATCGGAAAGTTGGAAAATCGCTATATCGCCTTCGAAGGCAACTATGTTGAATAATAAAATTGAGTCTTGTCAAACTTTTGTTTTTTTTTTTTAATACTTATCCTACGGACATATTGAATGAACTGGTATATTCGCGTGGTGGAATGAATTGCTAACATAGGTGAGTTCGATAATATACGAATCCGGGAAATAAATGAAAAAAGAAGAGTGGGAAGAAGTTATTGAATTGAAGAAAGGAACTTTGGTTTCTTCTGTGAAAGAATTTTTCATCATTTCATGGATGATTGCTAATGAAATGATGATTATTTTCTGAATTAACGAAAGAAAGTACTCGAGCCACGCGCTCGAATTCGGATGTATGCAAATTACCCGGTGCCTGGATGGGTCTTGCGTTTGACCTAAGTGGCAGTCGCCTGTGACTCGAGTGAATTCAAACAGAACCAAGCGAGAATTTTCCAAGATGGGACTTCGATAGGTGTGATATAGAATCCGGGAGGACCTGCGCAGGATATACAGCAAGACTTGTCAATAAGAACGCTTTCCCACTTTTCGCCTGTGAGCCATCCCCCACTCCGACTACCGATTCTGAACCTAAATTACTTTTGTGGGGACCTCTCAATAAGAACGTTTGGTCTTAGAAAGTTTAGCAGTTAAAATTCTAATGAAATCTTAGTGTTTTTGAGTTTATATAAGTGAATATTTATTTTTCTAATATACATGAATTTTAATATTATTTAAATATTGAAAAATTCGAAACAAAAATTTCAAATTATCTTCCAAAATCAAATAAATGTGAATGTAAAATTTTTAATGATAATTAATACTATGTGTATTTAAAGATTTTCATATAAAACATTATGAGCTGAAGTAATGGGATAAATATTTTGGTCTTCTTGGAAATCATTCGATGCGATGGAATGAGACTGAGATTCTTGAAGGATATACTCAAGTGGAGAAAGATTGTCTGTATTAGGAGTCACAGGCGGGGACGGGCTATGGCCTGTGCCAACGGCGCCATGGCGCAGGGGCGGCAGGCCGTTAAAGGGCGGCAATCGGGTTGACAAAAATTCTTTTTTTGTTTCAATCATTTGAACATATTTTTTAGGAGAATAATCAATTCTAGGCGATAAAACAATATTCTTTGGTAATGAATATTTTCGTGAAAAATTAATGTTTGCTGCCATATAAGGGGCGGCAAAAACCAAATTCCTCTGGTCACAAACTGCAAAAATTACCGTCGAAGATATGTCTCAAAATAAGACATGATATGTGATATCATATTATGTTATTATATATGATATTATGTTTGATAATCCAAATCAAACACTTGGCTGTTTTAACTGGAAAACATCAGTATCTTATTTCGCGACATTGACGTTTCAATATGTTTGTTTTCAAAGCAGATGATAGAAGTGTGGTTTATCACATTGAACTTGAAAAGATGGATTATATTCATGATTTTCAATCATACGGTTGATTAGAATCTCATTTAGTTTTCCTTCAAAATGGCACAATATACATTCCGAATACATTGTTCCTGTTCTTCACTTTAACGTTGACGTGATAGTAATTCGAGGTTATGTTTCTACTTACAGCTGCCAAACATTTTTGTTTGCTAATCAAACATGTCATGTCTTGAATGAAAACATAGTTTTGTGTTTGGAATATGATTACAGTAACATTTTGAAATGTTTGAAAAGTCACTACAAAAGTATCTTAGAATAAGATATCAATTTTTGCAGTGCAGGAATTACTTCTGGAGCAAAAAATTGTGACTCTTCAGGTTCCTCTTCAACAAATACAGTCCGACCTCCCAATAAGAACGCTCCCCCAGTTTCTCGCTCGAGTACTTCCCCCACTTTCGAGTACCTATTCACGTGCGGACCTCTGAATAAGAACGCCAAACTTGATAGAATCATAAAGAGTGAAATTAAATAAACACTTGAATGTACGTTACCGTTTTGAATAATTCTTTATACTTTCGAAAAACTTTGCTGTACGGAATCAATCTGGTCCCGTTGTTTTTCAAGTTGATTGTATCAATTTTATTTCCATGCACATTTAACGAATATGTGTGTGTTTGAGGATTTTCGTATAAAATGCCCAAAGATTCCCGTAGAAAAGTTCCCCCCATCCATTTCTATAAACTTGAGAAATTTCCATATTATTTTCTATGTTTGAAAAAAATGAGGAAATAGACAATAAGGGAATTTTGCATGAACGAGAAAAACTTTCCCAAGGGTTCAGACAAATAATTGAAATTATTCGCTTCTGTTTGAATGTTATTTTGATTCACAACGCATTCAACTGCAGGTATCAACCAGAAATCTACAACAGGCGCAGTACTGCACCAGTACTAGCGAAGAATGGCAGGGTACTGGCATTTGTCTGGAATGATAACGCTTTTCAGTACTGGAGATTGAGTACTGATGCCATTATTCGCAATCAGTGCAGGGCCAGTACTGGGGATCGAGTACTGATGCCATTATTCGCAATCAGTGCAGGGCCAGTACTGGGTTAGTACCTGGCCGGTATTAAATTTTCAGTACTGGTTTATCAGTACAGGCATATTACTGTATTTTTATGTATCCAGTACTGATCCCATACGTGTTGACCAAGTGTTGGAGACCCAATACTGGCACTGTACTGCACCTGTTGTCAACATTGGCTTATTATGGATTCTTCTGATTGGGGTAGAATATTTTCAGGAGTACCGAATTCTTCCATTGAAGATGAAGCCTCAAGCAAACGGATTCTTCAACATTTTCTTCTCAATACATTAAATAAAGCAATAAATAATCAATATTCCTAGAAATCCTAGGAATAATATGTACATCAACTATACGCATTGCATAAAAGAGTATTCATTTACAATCTAGGACTTATTCACATGGGTGCCATGGAAAAATTGACACTCGTTTAAGCGTTCTTATTGAGAGGATTGCATGACGGAAAGAGAGACAGAGACAGCAAGCGTCAGACAGCAAGGAGCGCGCGCCGGGTGGGGGAAAAACTCCTCCCCTTGGGGGCTTTTGCGTTCTTATTGAGAAGCCGAACTGTACTAAAATTCCCCTTGTTCCGAGTGGGGGTTATGTGAGGCCTAGGTGGGTGCGGTGTTGGTCCAATTTGAGATCCGTCCAAGTGGTCCGGTGCAGGATATATCAATATCCCTCGTCTTCCGGATGGATCTGCTGCGAAACCCGAATGAGTTCAATGTGTGGATCAGGGCGGGACACACAAATACTCATCAATTTCCAGTGAGGTGGGACCAGCGCAGGATCCACGCGGTCCTGAGTTGGTTCAATCCGTCTACGTGGGAGTTCCCAACGGTAATTTCGAACTATCGTTATTTATTTCCCATATGCACAATCACTGTTTCCATTCTAAATGGACAATTTTTCATTGAGGGATTGGAATTAAAAGTACATGAATATCACTTACCAGAATTGCAACGGCCCAAATCTGATCTGTGAAAGCCTGCTAATTCCTGCATTTGACGTCGCCTGACGCTGGCGCGATCTATCAGACAACAGCACTTACAAATTATCAGTTGGAAGTACACTCGGAATCTGAAAATCAATTTCGACACAAATGATTCTTACTAAGATTGTGATATTTTGTTTAAAGGAATTTTAATGCTGAAAAATATAACGAAGGTATGCAATTTTTAGTTGATCCCAATCAGAAAAATCCAAATAATGCCAATGTTGACAACAGGTGCAGTACAGTGCCATTGTTGGGTCTTCAACACTTGGCCAACACGTACGGAATCAGTACTGGATACATAAAAAAACAGTCCTATTATTGTACTGATAAACCAGTACTGAGAGCCTAATGCTGGCCAGGTACTGATCCAGTACAGGCACTGCACTGATTGCGAATAATAGTATTAGTAATCAATCCCCAGTACAGAAAAGCGTTATTCCAGACAAATGCCAGTACCCTGCCAGTCTTGGAAAGTACTGGTGCAGTACTGCGCCTGTTGTAGATTTCTGGTTGGGATTTTCCAATCGCATAGTTTTCAAACACGGTCATTGGTGAGATTCACTTTTGGAATACTTAACAGCATTCCCTAATTGTGGGGCACAAGAATCTTTCGTATTCATCTAATTGTTCATCTTTGCAATACTGTATTTATCGCTTTTTCAATTTTTCCACACGTAGTGACTAAGTACGTTTACATATAAGAATCCATACGTTAACTGATGAATTTTTGGAAAATGCTCTTGCACAGAAAAAAAGTATCTCTTTGAAGTCAAGAAATTGTTATTCGAATAGGTCCAAATAAATATTTCTACACCAAGAATAAATCTTTTTTCTCATACAAACGAATTTGTTATTTGAAAGAAGGACCAAATAATACATTATTTCCACATGAACAAATAGTAATATTTATTTTGACTTATTCAAATAACAATTTCCTTGATTCAAATGAATACTTTTTTCTGTGTAGGCGTATTGAATTATGGAAGATTTTTGCTACGAATTGCATCTTCAAGACTGTAACATCGCGGGGCCCCCATTTGTGGTGCGCAAAGTGTAAGCGAAAGGAATAGAGTGTACTTTGAGTAAATACTGCTCAACTCTCTTCCTCTACTTCTGCACTTGGCAATGACGAGAGAGATTGTCGAGCACCTTTTGAACCGCATGCTTTCGAAGAGATCTGTACATTGCCTATAACAAAGACCTGAAATTTCGGAATGGTACTAAACAGAAACCAGAGAATGACGTCGATGTATTGAGTTTGACCGTCGCAGTCGTCTAAGATAAATTCTACCGAGACAATGTGTACGATTTTATGAGGATTTTTCTCTTCGTTAATAGAAATTTCATGCAATATTTCACGAAATAGTTACATGAATTGTATCGATCAATTTAAAAAGTACATCACGTTGACACTATTTGGAGCAAAAAATTATATTAACACAACATAATTCCGTCTAAGGTTTCAACACAATCCTGGTATACGCTTTAATTTTAGACCTGCTTCATTAAATAAGGCTTAGCTGGTTAATTAGATATCACAAGCTTGTATTTATTTGAGAAACTGATTAATGTAATCGAGTTGCTGGATACATAAAGTCCATGTCGTGGTTGTATGAGAGGTTTTCTGTTGAAAATTGAAATAATTTATGATGAATCGAGAACGATGAAATATATAAAAATTTCATCATCTGTTATTTCTTCGTTGCACAGGATCGAATAATTGTCCCGGCAAACTTGAAATTATCACAATCGATTTAATCGTTTGAAGTCAAACAATTACTTCCTTATTTATTTCCCTGCAATTTACCTAAGTCATCCCGAAATAATAGGATTCTTGATGTATAGTTGTAAATACGATCCGTTCGTTCATGAAATCAATAAAAGAATCTAATGATGCATTGATTTCTTTTGGGATTCGTGATAAGGGATGGTAACTCGTATTACGAACTTCTGACAAATGTGGTATCTAACTGTACGGTCAAGAACTTTACGAGGTAGAGAAATGTGAGTCACGTTCTTGATTTTATTGATATACACGTCGTCATTCTTATTCAATAATATTTATAAAATATGATGGGGTATCGCAAAACAAAGTGTTTCATACACGAAAATTTTCAACTTCATATACAAAGTCATTGAGATGAGATCGAATTCCAAAAGGGGTAGCTTATGCTCGTACGATGGGAAATGGAATATTTTATGATTAAATTGTATTCTTCGATGTATTGATAATTTTTTCTAAATTATTGACTGAATTTCATTGATTTCGAGTGAAATGAGAGAGAAAATTTGGTTCCACCTCAACCCTTGAGAATCTTCTCAAGAGATTTTCAGAACACAAAAGATGGCGGACAAAAAAATTGTGACCTTTACGTAATCGAAAAGAGAACTTTGTTGCAAACTTATGAAGTTAACAGAATGAAGATAAAAGAAATAATCGTGGGTGATAGAATCCTTCTCACGTCCGATAAGGAGTTATTCCTAAGGAGTATTCAAAGCAATTAACACACCTGTAAAAGTATGATGAATATTCGTGAAATTTTTACAGACACGAACACTATGATTTATGAATTCAAAAAAAAAGAGAAACATTGAAGTTTAAATGATTAAAAGGAGAAGTAGTTATCATGGGCTGCGATAAATTTTCTCGAGAATCTCATCATCTACTGAATCTTTATTCCCTCCTGCCGGCGTTGGGCATTTGAATTTGTATGGTAGATAATTTGTACGTGGGTTTTCATTCGCTTCATCAAGAATTCTACAATGCAAAGTGCGAGTGACGTTTAATTTCGTTATTGCACCATTCCTCAAGTTATTATCGGAATAACCTAGACGAGTTTCATGGTGAAATGGTTAGAGTTGTAACCTTCGGAAATTGAATTTCAATAAACATGAAAATTCAAATATTTGACGGATCGATGGGATAGAAAGATAGCCGCGAAGGAGGTGTGAACGCAGATTTTTTTCACAATTCTGTCGGATTAGTATTTGAGATTCTCTTTCACTTGTATTGAAAAGTCATGAAATTCAGTTCAAATGGAGAGATTGCAGAGGGAAAAATTGGGTGGAGAGAGGGGGCTTTTTCGATAATATAGATCTACATTCGTTAAACTACAGGGTGAAAAATCGTTCGAAAGGATTCGCTATTGTCGTTTCGTATCACATTTTTATTGAAATTTTGTAGAAATCCATGAATTTCAAGGAATTTATCAATTGTAAGCATACAACAGTGAAAACAACATTGATCCGATTCAAACGATTCTCTTCGTACATTCAAATTTCAGGATATTCAACTCCATCTTATAGTTAGATATCTTAAAATATCCTTATGAATATATAAAACAATTCCATTACCTATTGTTCATCCAGTAATAAATAATAGGATTGACCATGGCGTTGGACATCGCCAGCCAATAGAAGCTCAAATACACATGCTGGACGTAGCTTTTTTCCGTGAAATGTCGATGATGATAAAGATAGATGAAGAAAGCTTGATAAGGTAACCAGCACACTCCAAATATCGTAACCACGATGATGAACATTTTCACAACCTGAAAAGAATTTTATTGACTCAATTAATCAAGTGTAATCAAATTGATCTGTTCATGATTGATGATAATAATTCATCCGCACAATACGGGATATAAAATCAATAATACATACATCAAATGATATTTATTATTTCACCCACGATTATCTTTCGTGCCAATTTCTCTTTCTCTAATACTATTGATTTATTCCTATCGACTCGATCAATTATTCCCACCGTTCCAATAATAAATTTCATTTGACGTTGCATATTAATTACACTAAAATCATTGACAAATAATATCATCAGAATATAATTGGAATTAAATCAAACTCCTCTGACATTTAAGGTTTTCGCGGTACCGTTATCGGTGAAAAAACTTTTTTTTCCTATCCGAACGAGAGGGATATCTGTGTTCCTATAATCGGGGATTTCCGATCCCCGTTTGTTATTCGAACACACAGTAATCCGCACAAATACAACTCATATGTTTTTTGTTACACGTTGGATTGTCGTGGAAAATTGCTTTTGGTGTGTAAAACGCGTACGGAAACAAAGACTTCAATAGAAAAATTTCATATTCTCGAACAAACACAGCGTACGAGTCGAAGTTGAAGAATTAATTGCAAGAGAAAGCGCGTATATGGGATTCTACGACAGGTCAGGAAATTTGGAGAGATTTCCTTCATCGACGACTTTGCTTGATGGAGGAAACGGAATTACGTCAATTCTAGTTGGTGAGCTACATGCTTGGTTCATTAGAATTTTGATAAGGAAGGACAGTTTTGATGGAGGTTCGTGATCAGATTCGATGAGTTTGAATTTACTTTGCTGACGTTTAGAAGTGAATATAAATTGTAATAATTGGTCAAAGTATGGGAGTTTGATGTGATAAATATGTTGAGTTTCCTCTTATACAGGTCAACGAACAAATTTTGGACTTCCAAATTTTGTTCTGAAGGTGTCCATAATATTTTTCAATGTAAAAAAATAGCCACAAATTTGTCTTGGTCGAATTAAAAACACAGCACTTTTTGAATACATTTCTGATCAGCTAAGCGATTTTAACGGTCATGCCACAATAAACCGCTCATGGTTCAATAATGGAGCACCCATGTAAGTATTGACAAGACTGAAAAAACCCCAGGTTGTCTCAGGATTGCACACGTGTCAGGAACAAACCTCCGTTAAAAATAAATTGAACCAATATTGTTCCATAATTGTCCCGTTGTTTCCAATTGATAGTCAGTCATCCGTTCATGTCTTTGAAATGGCCATTGCACTTGGTACAAGGTTGGCCCATGCGTAAAAAACGAGCGTTCGTGAAGAACAATTGTGCCAATGTTGTCCACATGAAGGGCACGATGTTTTTAATTAGTGATCGAATTCCGAATTCACAATGGCTGAAGACTTGTGTATAATCATTGGACCAAGACCGGCCAAATTTTTTGCCCATGATTAGCCCCACTTCCTATAGTTCCACACACTATGATAGATATAGTCGATCTAAATAAGAATAAAACTTGATTCAATGGTAATAGGCTGCTTTTGAATGTGATGATACACGGAAATCAACTGATCTTGAAGAACTCCGAGATGTCTTTCTCATGCAGATGTTGATCAGACTGGAAAAACCCAAGCTTGTCCCAGTCTTGGCACATTCAATCCATCGTTTTAAAATGATTCATGTACGGTATTCCGAGGGAGGAAGTTAAACTCAAATCATTCTTTTCATCAGTATCTGTGATAGAAGAGAGCATTGATTGATGCTTGGTGTATCAATTGGACCAGGCTTGAAAAAAAACCATTAGCCCTAGCTTGCCCTGATCTTATCATTCCCAAGCCTGGGTCAAGTTTGGTGAATGGTTCAAGACAAGTCTCGGTAGGTTTTGTGTCAGGCTTGGTCCATCATTGAGCCATTGGTCCATCCACACATGAGCAATGCTGATGAAGATTCGTTAATGATTATTCTCACAAACATCCCCAATTGTGTTCGTTGGAAAGTGATGAGAAATACGAATAATTCTGCTAATAAAGACTGACCAATCATGATTTGAGTAATTTTATTGACAGTTTCAACGTCAGTGTTTTAATATTTATCCAAAATTTCTACACTTGATTTACCAAATAATTTAATTTACCGGAAAAGCAGAACCGCTGCCATGAGTAAAAATTTCAGTTTAATCAAATAAAATGTAATGTGGCTTCCTTTCCATTAATTTTTCCTTAAAATTTCACAAACCATCGTAGCTAAGAAAAATCCATTTCTAGAAACAGTAAAGTATCACTGGGGTGCCGCGATAACCAGTATCATAACATTAGACCCCCATCCCATCCCATCTACGTGACGTCATGAAGGATAACGGCTTCACTGCTTTCTACCTTCCGACAACATTATGCTCTTTTCGGGTTACGCTCGAATAGCCTATCGATGAAGATATTGATCCAAGCACGCAGGATAATGATCATATTTTTTCGATTATTTTCGTCAATCGGCAGATTATTCCATGAAATCTATGCGTCGATGCTTTGTTCGTAGGGTTTTATATATCAACAAGGATTTTGTATCATGAATTGTCATGATGACAGAGTTGAGGAACTGTTTTTAGCGTGGGAAAGTGATATAAAGCACACGTACGTAATGTGAATGTTGTACAGGATATGACTAGGAGTCAAGTAATTATAATATCGAATCTTTCTTTACGTGCACCGAAGGTGTTATAAACAGATCCTGAACGTGTGACCAACTCCTGTTCGACATTGTAACATTTTTTTCAACGTTGAAATAACTTATTGTCTATTGGGATTCCTCCATTAACTCTTCCTTCACTGTTTTGAAAATATAGAAAAATTTGACCACAAGAGTTGGAAAACTTAATTACCAATAATTTTGTTCACTCGATTTATTAACACAAGAATATAATAATAAACTTCCCCATTCTTTTGTCTAAACAAAACAAAAGTCTCTCTTGATGTGAAATATTTCATTATTGATTTGGAAGATCGAGAGAATAGGGGTTTTGTTTCACTTTCTCAACTGTGTCTTTCAATTCGATATTCTCAGAGAACCATCTGCGTCAAAAGTGTATTGTAAACATATCTCCCTTTTGTCCTACGCATTTTGTTTAAAGGTCTCTCTATTGCTGAACTCAAAGACCGAAAGGGAATCGTGTAAGTGGAAAATCTCACGTAGACATGAAACCAATCAATATATCGTACGTGAGTACTTGACCCAAAGTTGGAGAAAGTATCACGAGCGATATGAGTCCTACATTATTAAATTTCCTGAATTTTCAAACTTATGTTCTCAATGTACACAAATAATTCATGAGAATCGTTTCAATGTTTGAGATCATGATTTTTTGTTGATTTTTCAAAATTTGGCAAATATACAAGTTCTTATGACAGCACACAGAACAAAGAAAATGGAGGAATTTACCACAGGAGATGACAACGCGTCGCTTAGAGCCTTTGAATAGAAATTGTCACAAAATATTTTGTCAAATAATTCACATCATGAGAGAAAAATCTAGTTTTGTCTCAAAATTTTGTCATTTGAAGGCTCGAAGCGACACGTTGTCATCCTAAATTTCTCCATTTTCTTTTTTCCGTGCATTTATAGACACTGTAAAAAAATTTCACCGGAAAATTCCAGTACATGTACTGGAAGCAATTAACCTGTACATGTACCGGAAAATTTCAGCACATTTGTACTGCAAAAATTCAGTGCAAACGTTATGGAATTTCAGCATCAAAACTGGAAATTTCCTGAGCCTCGGTACTGGAATTTTTCAGTACACGAACTGGACTTTTCCAGGACATGTACTGGAAAATTAATGCTGAAAATATCTATAAAAATTGAAAAAAAATTGCTCACGCAAAGTGATTTTGCAGGGTCCTTGTGTTCTAAGATGATTGAGAAACTTGATCGTTCATTTTGATGGACAGAAACTCATGTCTACCTAACGGGATTTGAACCTACACTTTTCTACCTGCCTACCAACTGAAACCTAAGACCTAACCGATGAGCTATAGCGCGACATATTGGAAGGCCAGCTTGGGTTACTACGTATGCTTCATATCTAGAATACAGAAGAGGATAAGTCTTGGAAAAACCTCATATATCAATTTTATTGGCTACAATTACAATTATTATTCAAAATCTCAATCAGGAAATTTTTAATATAAAGACTTGAAATTTTTCCTGCCAGAAATGACGAAGTTCAAAAGAAGTGGAAAATTCCATCACACGACCTGAAAATTGCAGTTCAAAACCTGTATAATTCCAGTATACCAACGATTAGGTTTTTTTTTCTAAATTCCAAATTTTTTCTCAAGTCCTTTTTGAGGGGATATTTTTTTCTTGTGCACAAGAACTATAAAATTGTAGTACGAGCCGGTAAAATTTTCGCGAAATCATGGTAAAATTTCAGTACATCATCTCAAACTTGAAAATTCCAGTACAATGACTGAATTTTCAGTTATGCTTGGTAAATTTTCAGTAACGTAACAACAAAATCTCTGTATATGTACTGGAATATCCATATTCCAGTACTAGCACTGGAAATTTCCAGTCCAGTTGAACAGTAAATTTCCAGTTTTTTTTTACAGTGGATGATCCTGTGAAACCATGGAATTATGATCATGCTTTCCTTTGTTACAATGAATGGAAAACGGAATTTTGTTTAGAACTTGAAGAATATCCTGTTCTTTTGAAAAAATCTTTTCACACTCTTGGAAGATGACATGTTTTTGAAACAATTCGAAGTATGCACAAGCGAACTTCTCTCAAGAAGCGTTCGTAGTTTAGTGATTACGATGCGAAGTTCAAAACCGCAAGGAAACAGTTAAGGGAGAGATGAAGATGATTACGTGATTTTCCAAATTGGAAATGGTCTTCTCTGCATTTAAGATCTACGTGTTCCGGTTTTCATTAGTGCTCTTCAAAATTTTCCATTAAAGTATAAAGATTTTCAAAATAATGATTATTGTGCTGAGAAATCGTTTCAGAATTGGATGCAAATTTCTTTACTTCTATTGAAAGAAATGTCTTTTTGGTCCAATGATTCTTACGAATCTTCGATTTGAAGAACAATCTGAAACATGGGATATCAAATTTCTTCAAATCTATGACTCATGGAGGAAAAACTGTAAGCCTTTTCCTTATTTTTTTCACCACAACTGGAACAGGAAAGTGTATCAAATGAATTTTCATATGAGAATACGAGAGATTACGCATTAATAGCAAAATTTCACAATACGCTTAACAAAATTCAACGTTCAGTGTTTGAAATTGTAATTCTACCTAGGGTGAGAGCATCAGAGTTGGAATGAACACCAATAACGGAATCCTGTACGTATTTTCTCAATAATTAACGTATGTCAGCAGTTTGAAATATCTTCGGTATGCAGAAAGCTTTATCATTAAATTTTGTTGGCAGTGGATTTGTCGCCGTCGGGAATGAAATATCATATTCCGCTAAGATAAGGGTTGTTAAAAAAAGTGCATTGATTTTGTGATCTGCAGTCAATATATGCAATGAAAATGAGCGTATTTATGTTTTGATTCAGCAATTGAGCGGCCGGATCTAACAACCAGCCGCGCGCTCGAAAAGACGTAAAAGTATTGTCCAAGCCGTGACGTCACACACCAAAATTAAAAATTGGAATTTCGAAAAACAAAAAATACCAGGTGATAGGTCTTGAAAAAATCAACCCAAGTCTCCGTTTCTGATTTTTTTCCTGTAATCAGTAGTTGCTTCGTAAAAAACAAAAACTGAAAATATTTGCGGTCTGAAAATCAATGTTTTTCAACATTAAACTCGCTGTAACTTTTTTATTTTCCAACGTATCGAGATGAATTTTATCAATTTTTATTCGTGAGACCTTCCCGAAGACGATAATGTTGAAAAAACTCGCAAAAAATCATTGAAAATTATTAATTTTTTAATCCAAAGTGATTTTTTAATCCAATCATCTTTTTCAAGCTTCGTATTCAAAGAGTGATGAATAAAGATTAAGCAGGAGAAAACTTTCAGCGACAAAGTTGTTCGTTAGTGCATCAACCAACTTTGTGGAAAATTTCAGATCGATTAAACTATTAGTTTGAAAGATACAGCGATTTATTCATCAGCGCGTAACCTATATTCTTTATGATTCCTAAATAGTTGCAGGTTAACCGTAAGAGACTGTATGAAACACGAGTCCACTCGATTCCTCAATACAGGTTTATGTTTTTTGTGTCGAATAATTCGAATATCAAGCTATTTTTACATGAGGATTCTTCATTATAAACAAATAAACCAGTTGTTCAAAACAATGTTATGAACGAAAGCTTGATATTTGAGACAAATTGTGTGAACAAACAAGTTTCTTCTTCTTTTTGTTGAGGAATAAATTATGTATGAACTATGTTGCCAATACTACGATTATTTATTTATATCATCAATTATAATTATATCCAAAAGATGGATTTTTTTTTGATAATGAATTGTATCCGTATCTCAATACTTCAATTTCCTGATAAAGGAACATTGAGTAAAACATCATTCATACAAGATTTATTCTTTATTCTTCTAATGTATCACCGAGGATAACATGAAGGATAACATTCAATTTTTGTTGACTTATTCCGACCGAATCAGCTAATGGTGTATTCAACAAATCATCAAAAACAATATCTGATTCCACAGTGTGACTTCTCGGTTTTCCACTATAATCATAAAACAACTCAATTTGTTTATTTGGAAAATATACCATTTTTACCGCATCTCTGATGTGCAAATCTGTCGGTTTTTTAATTCCATCTAATAAAGTTTCAAAATTTTTAACCGTACACGCAGAATCTTTTATTATTTTGAATGGTGGTTTTCTCGCATTTTGAATTATGTCATAGTATTCTTCATCGGTTTTTATGGTCTCTATTTTTTTCTTTTTTTGTCCATACATCCCAAAATTGCGGTCACATGAACAATAAGAATGTCCACGCACAGGAAATAAATGTTGGATCTCAATCTGTAATTTTCAGACAACAAAGACAAAAAATGCATGACCAAATAATTTTTATTTTGCCCTCCACAACCATCCGAAAATAGATCAATTTTATCGTAGTATGAGATTTCCAATTCGCGACAAATTGTATCATAGAGGAGATCTCACGCCGTATTTGCTCCTTTTTTGTATTTGCCTTCGATAAAAAAATACATATAACTATTTCTTTGATCTCCGAAAGTATTAACATTGAAAACGTGCAACCATATGAGTCGTCGATAAAATTGATCTAAGACCGGAATTTTTGGAAGAGGCAAATTCTGGCCAAAATCAAATTCCAAACATAAAACCTGATGTTCAGCGAGCATAGATTTTTTTAAAGATTTGTGTTGGTCTACAAGTTCTTTGTGTTTCATTAAATCTTCATCATTTGCATCATTTTTATATTCGAAACAGAAGAATTGCTTCAAACTGCAAAAAGTTCCCTGTGACTCCATTCGAATTTCAGAGACTCTACAGTAGATCCCATATCATTCCCATTGTGTCTACCTTCTTCATTTGAGAGTGATTGAAGAGTATCTTTACCTCCTATCATTTTTATTTAATCATTTATGACTGTTATTGATTGATTGATTTATTTGTATTCATTTCTTTGTATTTTTATTTCATTCATTGAATCATTATTGAATCAATATTATCCATTATTCTTCTTTTATTATTCATTATTATTATTGATTTATTGATTTATTTATATTCATCTTCATTAATTTCTTCTCCATACCATAAATTATCATTCGCAGAGCTGGGTGAAATACTTTTCACTATCTTCCAACTGAAATAATAAATAAATACTTCATTTGACGTTATTTATGGATTTTTTAAAATAAAATATTTCATTCGCTTGAAGAATTACACTTTCGGGAATAAAATATTCATTTTACTGTGGAAATAATTTAAAATAGTTTTTCAAACAGTGTTTTATTCAAAATAAACATATCAGTGCTGAAAGTGTTTAGCGAAGTATTTTTTCTTGTCATTACAAATATACAATCCAAATAGTTCTTTATAAAATCGTTTATCAAAAGATATAATTTTCGATCATCAGGAATCATATGATATAATATTTGTGAACAAAGTAAAAGTTGTGTAACAAAGTAAAATAGATATAAACAGGGAATAAAGTATTCATCTTATACTTGAGCTTTAGATTATAAGAATAAAATATTTTATTTTATGTTCCCTACTATCAAAATAAAATATTTTATTTACTGAAATTTCTTTTCTTATTTGAAATACTATTTTATTTCAATTCTGAAGAACGATTTATTTAAAATAGTATTTGGAATAAAATTTCCATAAATATCACCCAGTTCTGATCATTTGTACCTGTTTGGTTTGGGAACAATGAAAACGCATATCAGACTATTTTCAAAAATCCTGAAAAGATTGCTCCATACTGGAACTGATAACTCCTATTTCAGGTCGATTTCCCAAGTTCATCGATATGCTGAATTATTTGAGATACGAAAATTTCCAAGATGATTTCCATAACAACGTAAAATTAAGAAATTCGTCTTACAAAACGTTTCAAATCACTCAGCGATTTATGAAACTCTCCCCAATGAGATTTTATGCGATTCCCTTTCACGTAAGATCAATCTGTGTCAAAGATCCAAACAACGTCGAAATACCACCCAAGAAAGATTGTTCTTGCGATAAAGAATTCGTATAATACATTTCATATTCATTTGGAAGGAGTTTGTTTCATGCACCGAATATTGGATATTTGATTGGAATTGAGAATCCAGATAAACGGCTCTCCTAAAAATGCTATTCTCCGTACGGTCCAAGTTTTTCCACGTGACGAAATATATTGACAATTGTAGTAGGCCTTATAAAATATCGTAGACCATTTTATTCGTTCCTCTTGATGAATTACACATGTTTCTCTCATGTATTCCCAGGAGTTTCTTCGGAATAAGAGATCAGGGAGTGACGTAAGACAAATGTATGAAACAACGATACCACAATAATAAACGCGCAATATACAGGATAAATTTTGAAAAAGCGACTATTCGTGATGATATAAAAATACACGTACACGGAAAATCGTTTCCTCGAGAAAAATAGTTGATAAATAATGATATCTACCCTTCACAAACAAATTGAACCACTCTTCCGCCATCCCTGCGAATAATTTACGATAGAAAATGCGGATACTTTTCATATGTGATTTTTGCATCAAGAATCTTTGGGATTGTATCTTGTATTCACGATCAAAGTTGCGGATCCTTTCGTGTGTAAACAAAATATATTCATGATGTTTTATCGCTTTTTATCGTTATATATTTAGAGCAAAAGTTCAAGTCAGAATATCTTGATGAATTCTACCCCAGACAGTACAGAAAGTTCTCTAAACGTTTTGAGAACATACACTTGGTTCTATGTGTTTTGGTCTTCGAGGAGTAGGTTTTCGAAATGTTTAGAGTACCTGCACTTTGGATGCCGCTGAATACGTCCTGAACACGTTCTTTTCATTTACCACGGGACATTCTCATCATGTTTTCTCAACGTACTTTCATGAAAACGAACTGTTAAAAACTTGTGTGCAGCTTCGCAAAACCTTATGGAAACCGTTATTGAACACGTTCCCAGAACGTCGTACAGTGCACATAAATAGAATGCACCGCGACATTTGTACGTAGCACGTGACGTTCTTAGAACATCCTGAGATGTTATTTGCACGTTCTCTGTGTAACCAAGTAAGTTGTCTGAACGTTCGAAAGACCACTCGGTGCTGTATAGGACATTGTTTTCTGTTTGATATTCTTAGACTTGGATTGCCCAATAAACACATGCACGTTATTTCAACCTTGATTGCAGTCCGCTACGGAAATTGATATCCTGAAATGACGTCTTGATAACGTATTATATATTCAAACTAATAGTTGAAAATGACCATCAAAAGACATCCTAATGAAATGTTTCCCGAATGTACCTGAAATATACGTTTCGGATTTGTTTATGAACCCTCAGGTGCTCGAACATCAATGGAAGATATCCTGTTGAAAATGTCGAATGAAACCAGACAAGACTGCATAAAAATTCATACAAGGAGCGAGATAATAAATAGTGTGGTTCGATCCATGGATATTTGACTCCTCAAATTCTCTTGTTTTTGAAAATACCATTCTTCTTGATACTAGTAGAAGATTTTCACAGTAATTCATGTGGTTTTGGAACTATTTTTGAACCGTTGTTATGACGTTATTTTGTGGATGAGAAGAACACATGATCTCCTAAACGAAAGAATATTGCTAATCAACAACGTGTGTGTTTGTTGGATGAATATGGAATTGTCGAATCCTCATTGAAACTTGTTACATAACGCATACTGAGAATGAATTCATTCCTTTATTCATTCAAGAATTTTTTAGAAAATCTTGTTGGATAATCTTCGCACCAGTTTGAGAAACGCCAACGCCTTACTTTTTTCCTCATTCCAATTTGTGATTTATCGTTAGATTGAACCACCTGGGTATCGAGTTATGCTGAGTATTCAAATATCATTGAACGATACCAAGGAAAGCAAAGAAAAGTATCAAAGTTGTTACCGAGCCTGGAAGAAAATTCATTGAATGGTAGACGAATGAAATTATAATCAGACAGATGGGAAGAAAGAATGAAATTTCAATAAACAATTCATGTCATTCATGGTATGTGTTCATCACATCTATTCTTTGATTTTCTCAAGTTTTCTAATTATTGTACACATTCTTCATTCATGAACAGTAAAAACACTATCACAGCAGAATACGTTGAAGGGATATTCAAAATTCAGATGATAGGAGAATAATTTTGCCATGGGGGATTATTTATGGATTATAAATACACCATCAATGTCTTCTAGATGACATGTGGTTATACGTACACTACACCCGATTGTTTTCAAAGTTTGCTCTACCGGTCAATCCCCTGCAAGTAATTCTATACCTTCAAGCATTGTCTATTATGCACCGACTTTGATATCGAGTATGTGAGTTCGATGCTTTCAATTTAACTCCTTGTTTGAAGATTCTATATCCTATTTCGTGAAGGGGAAATGACACCATATTTGAGGATCGAATTAACAGTTCGTGAAGGAGAATTCTCATTGCGTTGTCCCTAACTTTGAAGGATATGAATTTAATTGGTTATCGTTATTCTACGGACGGTTACCTCTACTCAAAGACTAATACAATAAACTTTGTCAATCCTTTGACTATTCGAATATCTTTTCAGGTCAACGATATACCGATTTTTGGGATGAATTTTTCATTTACTCCGAAATGAGAAGGTGACAGCGATTGACTGTACACAAACGAAGTGATACATGAAGTGTGAAATGCGTTCGAAGTGAAAGTCTAAGATTCAAGGTTAGAAGTTTACGATCACTTCAACTTCATGTACTTGGTTCGCTTCTGAGACGTAATCGAGAGAAATCATTGAATTCTCACTTTTTCACTTTGGTGGAGATACAGTGTATCGTGAAGTGATGACGAAGGGTGTGTATAGGTGTAGCAGGGTCGTATATACTGGTCTGGGAAGTCAAACGATTCTAAGTGTTACCTTTACTGTTACCCTTATTGAAGAGGATTGTGATTTTCTTTCATGTTCGTTATGTTTCGATCAGGGGTGCCCATCCCCCCTATAATACATGGTGCGGGAATCCCCCTTCAGTTACCAAGCAAAACAAGCCCCTTTTCCAGTGGAAAATTTTCATAGGCTTACATGAATTTTGAATAATATCTATGCATCATGTTTCTACATTATATTTATTAATATCCAAATATATGGTGTTGTATAAAGCATAATATTTTTAATTTGGTAGTAATATTGATTGCCGATTCTTAGAGGAAATGGCAAAACTTGGTATAATATTATCATCGGATATCTTATCCAATATATCTTTTCCACTGGTCAATATCATTATAAGTTTGACAACCACAAATCGGACATAGATGATCGTAACCTGTTCTTAATCAGTCCAAGTTGACTCATACTTCTTTCCGCCGAACAATTTGTTACAGGCAGAGATAGCAGTATTTTATACAAATATGACAAATTTGGAAAAGCTGATACAATCTGTAAGCACCTGAAAAGAAGAGAAAAGGGTTTGTATTTCAAGGTTTGCCGAAGTATTATACAGAGATAGTTTATAAAAATTCCGTTTCTCTATTGTAGGCAAAAGTTTATGGAATTTCTACAGGAAGAATATAATTGGTCCACTACTTTTCTCAAAATTTGAAGGACTCAGCCCTTGTAACAAATTGTTTGGGGGGAAGGGCACAAACCCCCTAAACTCGGGGCCCGTGAACGCGTTGCATAAGATATGTTTTAGAATCATATCAGACGTCTATTATCATGCTCATTCGCAAGATCTTTTAGAAGTCTTTGTGCCATGTGGATAATTAGTTTCAATAAACAGTTCAAACTACTGCAACATTCGATTTCATTTGAAATAAGTCAATTTTTATTTGAATCCCACATAGTATAGAATGTCTCGGTAATGTCTTGAAATATCACTGCGACATAACCAACACATTTGTAACATTGCAGCAATATTCCGAAACATTACTGAGACATTGTGTTATGTAGAATGGAGCGCATTCTTCGTTTGAATACAAACAAAAGTGAAAATATTAAGTACAAATCTAAGTACCTCGATAAAATGATTTTTATCAAGTACAAATCTATTAGGTTTGTATTTGATTTGATTCAAATAAATGAGGATGATCTGGGTATACGATTTTTCTTATTGTGATTACTTTTAATGAAAAATTGTCAAATTCCCCGTTATAACCCCCCCCCCCCCCCAATTTCCATGGTGCACCATTGCACCGTGCCTTGGGCACCCCTGGTTTCGATGAAGGCGATAAACAAAACTGTTAACGAAATTCAAATGTCATCTTCAAGAATGTATTATATTCATAACAATTTGTTATTATTGAGTAAATTCGATGCAATAATGTTACAATGTATAGTCAATATTACAATTGTTTAGTCTATCGTTATGTGATATATTGAAATTTGTCCGCTTTTTTCGAGTCGAAAGGTGATTTTACTGAATCAATCAGTTCCTCACGTTCAGCCTGTGCCGATGCAATAGCATAAAACAGCACGTCCCTAGTTTCCCCTAGCACAAAAATTCTCGTTGATTTTCGCCAAGTTTCATTTAAATCGGACAAGGATCTGATTGTCCTTTGAAAGACTTTTGTCCAATTTCAATGAGATTTGGCGAGAATCAATGGGTTCCGCCAACCAGGGGTTCTCCTATACAAAAAGTAAACCCTGGCGAAAATGTAGCGTGCTTTAAGCGTGGATATTCGCCAAATTACTCTCCAGAGGTTATCTATCTCTTTTCGAATATGTCGTGTGGAAAGAGATAGATAACCTCTAGAGAGTAATTCGGCGGGTATGTGCGCTTAGAGATCTCTTCATTTTCGCCAGGGATTGGTAGGGAAAATTCGCAGCGCCGAATGTTTCTATATTTCTGCGACTATAGCGATAATTTTTACATGAATATTTTACTTTCTCGTCATATTCGTATCCGCTTTGCAAACCGATTCATCAATCGAGAACCTATATCGTTTGAAGGTATCACGGTAATAATCAATTATCGACATTCGATACGATAGACTGACGAATTCATTGCATGGCTTTGTATGGGCTTGTACAAAGAATTACATGTAATTGGATACGCTCATAGTTTTGAATTTCATCCTATTTCGCGTCGATAAAAATCAATTTTCCACGATTTGATGATAACTATCCGACAAATGAGAGAAATGGATTTCGATTTGGTGAGATGCAATATACACAAATAGGTATTTTTCGTTTTTCACGTTCAACAGTCAACAAAATGATCCCTGAGCTTGCTCTTGAGGAGCTCTGCATAAATAAACCGGCCTCGATTTCCTGATTCGAGCACACATCCCTCGTCAGAGAAAGAATCTTAGGTAATATGTCCCATGTCGCGATAAATTCAGATTATTTCCTGATCAAGTATTGACACTCTCCAAAGAGTATTCATGAAAATAATTAATACATTCCACACGTACCTTTCTTTTAGACTTCATTGATTCTTTCTGATATTGTGTTGGTTCTCCTATAGTCTTCGAACCCCATAATTTTCGGCCCATCAACGTATAACAAATCGCCATCACAGCCATTGGGATGAGGTAAGTTACGCAGAAGAATAGTAAATTATATCTGTAACAAGAATTACTTGAATTTAGATTAAAATTTTTCAAATTACAATACAATAATTTCTCATCGACTATTCAATTACAGCATCGCAAGTCACTCTCAAAGGGGGTATTGTTTGAAATTCAATATTGCTGAAGTTTGAATCGTTTATAGAAACCGACATGAAAATTTAAATTCACAGAATCTGATGTTTCATCATTATTCATCTTCTCAAATCAATTTCTCGGGATGAAAAACATCGTTTGAAGGATATACCACAATATTTTGCGCCTTCAATAGCTGAATATGTCGCTAGTGGTTAACAAATTCGTTTCAAGAAACGATTTCAACTTCAGCAACATCAAAATTCAACCAAAATAACAGGACTGCGTGTCCAAAAATCTCTGCATGTGATCTCAAACTTCAAAAAATCTTCCATCATCGAAGACTGATGTATAATATATTCCAAAAAAGAAATAACATAAATTCCTGTCGATTGTTTTTCAAATCTCGATGTTATTAATTTTTGAAAACAAGTGAAAAAAACCTTTGGGAATGTAGCACGTAAAATCGATACCGTTCCTCGATATCGTGTTTAAACTCAGTTCACAACCCCCGAAAGCATGATCCATTAGTATTCACATAAAATATTCACATAAAAGAACCCTATTGATGTGGGGCAGAAGGAAGAAAACTACGAACCGTTGGAAAATACGATTGTTGTAATTCTCCCACGCGTATCGTTTTCAATGAAGATTCTTAAACAGGTCTACCTGTTCAAATGAAAATGACCAAGATCCCACTCCATTTTCGTTGTTATTTCATATCTTTTGTAATAAACAGACGTTAATAATCGTTACAATTCTGAATTCCTCATTCATTGAATCTTTTCAAGCGATTTTTGTGTGTAGTGCCTTTGAAATACTTTTCAATATTCAAGACGATAACAATGTTTTGGAGCATGAAACGCAGGGAAATGCAAAGTAAAAGAAAAACAGTGAACCATTCCATTGTTACCGTGAAAGAATCAGAACGATGGAATATAAACGATGAAAGCCACTCATCGATTTTATTGTTTAAAGGCAAACATTCATCAATTACACGTGACGACATCGTCGAGAACAACGAAAAATTGCTCACTCTTTTACACTTGAGAAAACTTCTGCCAAACTTTTCGCTGGAAAGATTTTTCTGCTTCTTTCATTCATCAAAGAGAAAAATGATCGTTGGTTGTGAACACAAAATCTATTTTTCAATTAAAATAATGGAAAGAGTGGGAGGATTTCTTTTATAATCACAAATTTATCTATTTTTTAACGATAAAAAATACTCTGAGAAAAATAAATAAATGGAGGAATTCACAGTATTCAAATAACGAATGGATAGAAAATTGTGGATTGATTGATAGGTAGTTCAATATAGAACCCCTAAGAAAATAGAGTATACAAAATGCAACGAGTACCAATTAGGTCGAGATACTTTTATTATTCCCCAGCGGTAAGTCCTGCACGGAGCAGCGATCCCATCCCCCGGTCTTCCTTTAACCGCTACTGATTCAATCTTCCACTTCCACCTTTCAGAATTGCGGCTGTTTTCACTGGTACACCACTTGAAATCCACAGGTCTACTTTTATCCCCGATTTATACGACATACGTACGAGTGTATGCAGCGTACGTGTTTCTATCACACCTTGTCTCTCAGAATAAAGAGAATTATTCTCACTCACATATGTTTTTTTAATTTCGTTTTTACTCACATGTATTCTTGTTTGCTATTGAGATATCCCCCGTCTGGCCACGACACGTAACATGCGATTCTCGTTCTTCCATTAGAGTACCTGTGAAAATGAAATTTCGTGTTTTTAACTGGAAATTTTTTCTCCCATACGTTTATATTTCACTCTCAAACGTAGGAAATTTGTATTGGGGGAGTATGTGATGGGATCAACTAGGGTCGAAGATCATCGTTCTTGACCCTAATCCTCTTTCAATAAATATTAAGATTCGATCAAAATTGTTCAATGTTTGAGATTTTACAGTGTATCCCTGTAGCCATAATACGAGGAACGTAGAACGTATGATACAATATCACTTCTATTCGGTTAAAAATTGATGAAAAGAGTCTGTGAGAAATCTGATCCCTTTTGTAAATGTTGAACGATCGATCAGTCGGTGTTTGCCAGACGAGTTATGTTTTCATTCTGATACTCTTGCGATGTCAGTAATTCTTTAACTATTCTTATTATATTCACAATTTCTTCTCGGTACCAACCCAATCTTATTTTATATCCGAGTATTGTCATTGAAATTGAAAGATATGGCACAGTCTCGACGCTAAGTATACAACATTCTTTTCTATAGTCGAATTACGTTTCACAATTTACTGAATTTTCATGTCATAATATAAAAATGCGATGCATATATGCAGGAAAACATGATGTTCCCAATCAAAAAACAGATTTTATGCAAATGCGAGTACACTTCACACTCGAATGTGGAAGAACAAAGAAGCCGGTGTTCTAGTTTCGGTTTCATACCTCGGAATCGGCAAATCTTCTTTCTTCGTACAACGATCCTCGCGTTATTCTCTCGGAAAACATAAGTGATAGTGGAATATTCGTAATGAAAATAAATATACAAACATGACGTGACACGTGAGCGTGTGAATAACGTCAGCCTGTGTTTGGTATCTTCCAAAAAACACACCACCCATTTGTTTAATGAATATTAAATGTGCAGCGGGTCTTGTTGAGATAAGGAATGTATAGTTCCAGGAATATCAGGTCATCGAAAAATACACATAATTTTAATAATTTTCAAACGTTCAAATGAGAGGAAAATTTTGGAATTAGCTTCTTTCATCATTCAAATGACTCATATATAAAATGAATTTCAAAAGAATTATGACTGGAGAAGGAAGGAAATCTGAGGAGAATAAGGGACCGTATTCGAGATAAGTATACAATAATGACACGACGGTATGCTCTTACACAACGGGATTTTAATTAAAATTGGGGATGATTTTGATATGGGATTCCGGATTACATAATTCTTCTTTAAATATTTAGAGATGTGTACCATCGGCTCTTAACAAGATATTCTTTTGGCCTACGGAAGGAGAAAAAAGGAAAGGAAATGAGGAAAGAGTCCTGGCAGTCGGTAGATTGGATGAATAGAGGCAATAACATGGAAAAGGCCGAAAGAAAGCAAAAAATACGGGAGAGACAGAAGTTAGTGAGATCGCTGAACTCGAGCACGAGAATCTAAAGAGAAGAAAGATTGAATCTCCAAAAAAAACACAAAATAAGGGAAAAACAAACTGGAAGGTTTCGGAGGGAGGTAAATTCAATGAAAGCCGGTATATTGTGTTTGGAAGTTCGTGTATGTTATCTATCTGTTATGCTGAACAAATGGTGTAATGAACGTGAAATGAATAATATGAAGTTTATATAGAGTTCGATGTGTAGAATTCAATATGGGGGCAACTGGGATACCATTCCAGTCGAAATTGGTTACATAATTTCTATCTATTGAATCAGAATTCAATGGGCCCCAGAAAATGGGTGGGGGAACAACAAAATCACATCAGTTATTTTTCTTTCATACCGTTGTTTCGCGGTGGAGCTTTTTTTCGAATATTTTTCTTCACCGCGGGAAAGTAAACGACTGTTTCATTGAGTACTTCAACCTCGAAAGAAAAACATAAAATCTCTCCAGGTGAGGGATGAAAACCAACAAAGTGAATGCTTTTCTTCCACTCACAATTATTCTGATCACAACTTAAATTTTTAAGGAAGAGCGCAAAAAAATGGGTGTGACTCATTATACACATGAATCATCTTCAAACTCTACGACTGTTCTACAAAAATTATGCAGAGTTCATTTAAGTTCATATCCAGAGATAGTTTTTCCACTTTTGAGAATATTCAATGCTTCGCACTGAAAAGAAGGTATGGCTCTCACAGCTCTACTATTCATGTGTTCTTGCTGTCAAGAGGTATAAGGATGCCAGTATAGCTCCCACAGCCGAACGCGTCGCTATCATAGCAATCTGTCGGTCGTGGGAGCTATACTGGCATCCTTATACCTCCTGATAGCAAGAACACAAGAATAGTAGAGCTGTGAGAGCCATACCTTTTTTTCAGTGCGGAGAACATTTTGTTTTAATGACCGCATTCCGCGGCGTAAGTTGGATGCTGTAAGATGAATTCGCATTCTATTTTATTTCATGAAATATTTGGAAATATCCAAAAGCCTCCATAAATTCTGACCATCTAGATTTCGAATATTCCATTGACTTCTCTATTTTTTGAAACACGAAACGTACACCAACAAACTTGAATTGAAAAAGCTCAAATTCAGTTGTCGTGACCCACACACATCTCCTGGCAGCGTTCTCAGGATATTCTAGGGACATTGCAATATCGCCCGAATCTCCTGAGGACGTCGCCAGGAGATTTGTGCTATGTGGGGACAATATTCCAAACCATCCACATATCAAGGACGCAAAATAGCTAGCTATCATAGTGAATTATTTTCTTCCATTTATCGGGATATGACGAAGATATACCGAACTCAATTGGACCGGTGCTCATCTCTTTTAAACATAGATGTATTCTCAAAAGATACGATCGACAGATCTTAATGCACATTTTCCTGGTTATGCGAAGGTTGACAGCAGTAACAATACAGTACAAAGAACAAAAGTTCAGGTCCTCCGGAGATAAAATATGGAAGACGGTGGTTTTACCCTCCCCTGTACAGATAAAACTGTGTCTTTGATTCAAATACATTTTCTTCCAGTCGAGTATTAATTTTTCGTGTCAAATAATCGAAGTCGTTTAAAAATTTTGATTTAAAAGATTCAATATATTATTGTTGAATAAATAATATTTTGAATTAGGAGAATCGGAAACATATTATGTGGATTTCGAAGTGAATATATTTTCACCTTGAGTCAAGTAAATATTTGCTTGGATGATGTTGAGAACTATTCACAGAAAACCACAAACCATGGTTCCCATCGGTCATTTGTACTTCATTGAGCCAGGGAACAGCATGTCGTCGTCACTGTTCGTCAGCTATTATAGATTTTCGATTTCTAAATGACCACGATTTTCAAATGAGGAATTCTATCGACTGAAACTGCACGAATTGAATTCTAACTTGATAACCAAAAGTCTCAGAATAGTTCATGAGTTATGAAACTGATGAGCGCTTCCTTACCTATTTGTATGTATATAAATATGCATGTGTCTAAAATTCTGGAAAATTCAGTTTTAAAACATTTTTTGGATCATTTGTGTCTTGGCAATCATGCCTCGAATAAAATTTCGTAAATAGAAACGTCGAAAGGAGAAAGTATATTCTTGAATTCGCGTTTTGTCTGCTCTAACCAAAGAAAGCAGTGTGCAAAATGTCGACTTTTGCCCATTGACCCTGGTGAAAATGGAGCGTTCTGGGGGGAGTTACAAAGACGTTATTAGAGAGTCCTATAAGAGTAATCGAAGGGTCAATTCAAAGTATCAGAAACGTTTCGGAGGAGTCATTTGGCGGATGTAAAGCGTGCATGAAAGTGAGCCCAAAGGAAGTAAAAAAAAAAGGATTTGCAAAGGGGAATCGAACCAAGAACTTCTGACCTCGGGAGAAAGTCCTTTACCGCTAGGCTGACATCGGTTATTGAAAAGCTAGAACTTTATTTCCCTGATGAACTGTGTCATAAAGGAATGTGCTTTAAATTCAATCTTTATCATCGAATTAAAATGATTTTTCATCCTGGAAATTTACAAATCAATTTCAATATCCCATGTGTAATCATTAAATGTGCAAAAGAATTTAATTAACTTGCACATATCAAACATCATCAAATTACAGTTCGATAATTCAAAACAATTGTTGTTTAGTAATTATATTGGTAAATGTATCTTGAATACGAATAAAATTTTTTAGCTTAACAACTGGTATAAAAGGTAAAGAATACCCTCTAAACATTCTAACCTCAAAATCATATAATTCTCAATCAATCAAAACATATGAAGAGTTGGAGAAGAGTGTTCAGTAAGAAAAGGGTGCGTTGGACGTTCAATGAAATGTGATAGCACGCTCAACCAAATTTGCCTTAGAGTAATTTGGCGGTCGAAACTTTTCACAAACGCTTCTGTCACTTTATTGCACGCTTTGACGGTGTTTCAAGCACGTTCGATTTTTACCAGGGGATGCAAGAGTGGATGGACTGTGAATTTTTATAGTCTTCGAGGCGCTGAATTGGATACATATGCGCTGAGTCTTGTGTGTCAATGTGGTGTTTAATTCCGGCTATATAAAATCCACTGCCAAATTCAGCCACTTTAAGACTATAAGCAATGTTTTATCCAGTCGGTATGGAACGCTACACGGTGACATACAAGACTCAGTAAAATGTGTTCTGTAAAATATAAACTTCATACGATTATCACAAGTTTTCCCCATTTTCCCATGGTTTTTCGAGCTTTTCATTATCAGTATCAAATTTCGCATCCCAAAAACTATAAAAATTCACATCCCCTCCTTTTACGTTGAAATGAAGCAAATAGTATCTTTCGATCAAAATCATATTTGCTTGATTGAAAACCAAGATATGTTCCACTTGAATGCATCAATGCTGCTTTCTGGATAATTCTTTCATGCTTTCTCACAGAATTTTATATACGAAATGAATAAATGTATGTTTGAATCGAAAAATCATTTGTTCAATCGAAGGAAATCACATCTTCCTTTCAATCTAAAACAACAGTTCATCGAGGTATCGTATTCATTTGGACGAATGAATTGTAGAGTTTGGATATTCAAATAAATCCCAAAAAGTTATTGAATAAATATTCATTTCGCCCTATTGAAATAACTTATTAGTTCGACTTCACATGCTTCGAAAATACTGACAAAAATTATACACAGGAGGATAGGAAATAAAATAGAGAGTAGATTAGCAGAAAATCAGTTCGCACGGAGAGAAAAAATTTGCTGACGCAGCAAATCGAGGTATTATATATAGAATAGCAAAATTTTTTGCTGACCTAGTTAAAAATTTGCTATAACAGCAATCGTGTTAGCTACGACAGCAATTTTTTTGCTGTGGCAGCGAAAAATGTTTGCTCCGCCAGCGAATTTTCAGTATTATATATAGAATAGCAAACATTTTTTGCTGCCACAGCTAAAAGTTTGCTGTCACAGCAAAAAATTTGCTGCTCTGGAAAAAGGAACCCAGCAAAAGTAGATTTCGCTGCCACAGCGAATTCCTTTGTCTCCGTGGGTTTTAGGGAAAATAGGGGAACGCGAGAAGCAATTTCAGCACTTGGAGCAGTAGTAGAGAAAAGACTAGAATTAAAAAAGTCTGTGTATATAGGTTTTGAAGATATAAAAAAAGCATTCGGTAATGTTGATTGGGAGAAAATGTTCGCGATTTTGAAAAAGGTAGAAATTAATTCTAAGGATAGGAGAATAATATATGAATTCTATAAGAATCAAACCGCAATAATAGAAATAGACGGTTAAGAAGGAGAAGCACAAATTAAAAGAGGGGTGAGACAAGGATGCTCACTATCACCATTGATTCTCAATTTATATATAGAAGAAGCGATGAACGGAGTGAAGAAGTGAGTGCAATTGAAATCACAGATTCAGGGAGAGAATGTAAGCATGTTGAGATTTGCGGATGACATAGCTATATTAGCTACGAATGGTGCTGAGTTAGAAAATATTCTCAACACTATGAAAACAATATTACTAGGAAACTATTGTATGAATATGAATAAGGACAATACAAAATTCATGATTTGTACAACAGCGAAAACATCAAGAAGAACGAAAATCAAAATAGATGCGGAGACAATCTAGCAAGTGAAAGAATTTAAATATCTAGGGAACATAATTACAGAAAACGGTAAGAGCGGAAGAGATATAAGAGTAAGAATAGCACAAGGAAAACAGGCTTTCCACCAAAAGAAACAGTGACTGTGCTCAAAGAATATTAGTTTAGCAGTAAGGAAGAAATTCTTGAAGAGTTACGTTTGGAGCACAGCATTATATGGTTGTGAAACTTGGACAATTGGAAAAACGGACCAACGAAGACTCGAAGCTTTTGAAATGTGGTGTTATAGAAGGATGCTCAGAATAAAGTGGATAGAGAATATAAAGCATGAAGAAGTACTCGAGAAGGTAAATGAAAAAAGAAACCTTTTGAAATATGTCGTGAGAAGAAGAAGTAATCTGATAGGACACACATTAAGGCATGATAGTTTGATTGCATGATAGATTGAAAATAATGTTAGAAGGAAAAATGAATGGTAAAACTCGCAAAGGTAGACCTAGATCAAGTTATATGAAGCAAATTATACAAGATAAGGATTGTCGTAGATATGTAGAAATTAGGCGTTTAGCTGATAATAGACAGGGTTCGAGGATTTCATCAAACCAGTCATAAGACCGATTACTTCATGATGATGATTGAAATAAAATATTTATTTGAATGACTCAAAATTCATTTGATGCTACAAAACACTTTTATCTGTGCATCCCCGCCCTCTGGGGAAGATACTTATTATAACATGCGTATCGTCATTAGGAATCCCATGACCGTCGTTCAGGTTTCGATATTTTCAAGATAATTAGAAGTCGTGAATCGTTTCAAGTGGCAGTTGCAACGTGAACGAGAGTTGGGAGAAAAAACAGTCTTTGATACTGGAATCGATAAACTCTACACCAGAGGAAGTTCCGGTTCCAGGAAAATAGTATACAATAATGTAATTGTTGAATCAACATCGTCTCGAGTACATTTTCTTAGCGATCGGTAATAAGAGATAGATTTTGTTTTACGCGTGACCGATAAACTGACGTGGAAGAAACTTTCTTCTTACTAGTATGAAGAAGATTTCAAGAGTTATGAAGACCGTTTTAATTTCGCCGAAGTTTTCGGAAGTAATTTCAAGCCCATAATCCTAGATATAATATCACTTCAATCTTCATTGCGCGAGTTTTATCTATAGTAAAATGAAAATTTAACGTTAAATCCGACTTCTTCATAACCCGCATAAAGATTCCGTTAACCCACTAGAAATCAATCAATTATATACCATACCTCCGCGATTTTGTCGTTGAATATAAGAGGCAAGGTATCGCTAGCACCGAAGCGGTTGCCCATATCAGTAACAAAGCGAACACCGTACGTTTCCGAGACATGTGATGTTTCAAAGGACGCATGATCGCTATGTATCTGCAACAAAAAGTAAAACATACTTTGTGTCAAGTTTTATAACGTTTTATTCTGGAGTCAAGTTGAAATTGTTTCACCATCTCATCTTTCGAATACTTTTATAAACTTTTCGTTCTATAAGAAAACTTTCAAGTCTTCTTCGGATTCTTAATGCATTAGTGGAGTTTGAAAATAGGTCAAAATGTTTATCACCGCCACAAGTGAATGGGAGAGATATTCTGAACTCCGAATTCGATAGTGGGGAGGATAGAATCAGATCAACCATGTGTAACGGATCCAAATGCAACGGATTGTTCTAAAATTAATTCATCATTTTGTTCTTCATCGTGTCTCACAAATCTTTAAATATATATTGTGGAAAATATAAGACATTTTTCTTCGAAACAATGGTGGATTCCGTCCCTTGATCTTGCGGGAATGGTTTCTTCATGGAAAACAAAGGATTATTCTACCACTTCGAAGAATTGTTTGCCTTTTGGGTGCTGAATCATACGAAACAAATTTGTGGTGATTCTAACTGAATTGGAGGAGATTTATTGGCAGTGGCAGTAAATTATACTCCAAAATTGCCCTCATCCCAAATTTTATTCCAATTTGTGGTAAATACGACAAGTAATTTGTTTGTGCGCATGAAAGATCTTTGCTACCATCATATCTTACACTGAGAAAACAGATATCTTGAAAAATACCATAATTTATAGACTTTTGGCGCTGGTCTGGCCCGAGTCAAAACATTTACGTGAACGAACCTCCGAAAGTCCCATAATTTCTTGGACTTTTATAAAAAAGTATGGTACCTTCCTCATAAAAGTCCCAGCGATTATGATACTTTTAGAGGTATCTTCACGTGAATGTTGTGACTCGGATTAGACCAACGCCAAAAATCCATAAATTATGGTATTCTTCAAGATACCTTTTTCTGCGTGTAGGAGAAAAATTCCACAATTCCAGCAATTACAGTGTATTATAAAAAGTTTGACTGTTCATTGGCATTTTCCCTAATCTTGAACCAGTAACAGGAGATTTTTACCAAGTGAATTATTCCACTTTATGAGCACACACGTGGAAAACAATAATTCGCAAACCTAACTCATCTTCACCCTGAATCCCACCCCATTTGATTACTTCAAAATCAGTTGGAGACGCTATTTTTTCAAATATTACAGCTACAGTTCTAGCTGTATTAGTGAATAATGTGGCTACCACAGCAACAATGTTTTATAGCCAAATTTGTATCACTATTCAAATATTAATTACTAAACTTGCGAACTGATTAATTTGTCAAATTTCCTATTCATTGATTCATCCATTCATATTATCAATCAAACCGGTTGAAAGAACAGTCATTTTCAGGATCCTGTTGATTAAAAATGATCAATGATGTTTCACTTTGTTCGAATATCGACAGATTTCTCGGAGGATGAATTTGTTCCACGAAAATACTATATCGTTACAAATGAATACAATTACTTTTCCGACTGCATTTTCCCATTCACGCGTGAAACAGACAGGATAATAAACGGAAAGGAATGAAAGAATGAGAACGGAAGAGGAATGCACATACTTGTAATGAGAAAAATGTATGATGAAAATTATTTCCTCTTCTGTTTGTTCTGAGGATGCAATTAAGTTCTCAAATGGTCTAAAGAATGTAAAAGTCTACAAAAGAACTCGGAGATCGATGTTCAAAGAGGTCGTAAATATGAATTCAATGAGATAGATTTTATAACACATAGCTTTGACGGGCTTTGAATAAATAAATTCAAGAAATTTGTTGTGTCGACTTGGCGTGTAAACCCTCTTCACAGAAAGATGTTTTTGTTCTCACTAATCTACATGATTAAAAACATGGAAATTATGAACACACGTAAATGCTACGTGATCCATTATAGGCATAAATGATTTAATTCACTACTGTACCGTACCTCATAATTTAGTGCTCCAAATAAAATTGAGAAGTTGGATAAATTAAATTTCGTACGTGATTTTATAACGAGTTATATTCGGATTGTAGATATACATCATCCTTGATGGTCTCGCTATCCTGTACAAGTATTTAGAAATAATTTACATTTTGTAATGCACCATCGTGAAGTCTTTTTGAATATTTTTTTTTAATTCTGCTTCTTGGATTTCATAATAATGATGTGGAATTCATAATATGTTACTTCGTTCTTCAATGTTGTTAGAGAAATCAAATTATTCTTCTGTATTCGAGATTGAGGGCATCCCCAAGTTCTGTAATCTCGAAAATATCGGAATAAAACCAAATATATTTAATGAAGGGGAGGTTCTCATCTAGCGACCCCGAAATAAAGTGATTTTCTCGAATTGTTTGTTTCATGGAAGGGAGTAAATAAAGAACCTCGGGGGTTTTCACACTTGTTAATTGAATCTTTAAGTACATAAAAAAATGTTTTTTCAGTGAAAAATAATGCCATGGGAATTGTTGATACATGTTGAACCGTAACCACCTAAAAAAACAGTGACAAATCGGGCGTCACTATAGCACTTACAAAAATCCAAAAATTTTTATGAAATATATTATATTTGTTGGAGGTTGTACCAATAAAACCAATGAAAACTCCAAAATTCACAAAATCACTGACATGCAAATTTTGGTAGCGCTTTTTCACCTTTTTTCGCTCTTTGAAGTGCTATAAAAAGAAAAAAAAGGCAAATGTCATCTCCATTCAGATTCATTCTCCAATAAATTCGATCAGCCTCAGAATAAAAACAACAAAGAGCAATCCGTTCAGTCGTTTTTGAGATATCGTGGAGCCAAACTTGAAAAACATGGTTTCGAGAAAAACGCCCTTAAAGTTTCGGGATACGAATCCTTCAACTTGAGAAAATTTTTTTCATGTACTTTAAGACCCATTTGATGAGTTTCAAATAACTCAAGTCCTTGATTTCCTTCCTTCTTAAGAAAAGAAATTCGAGAAAATCACCTTATTTCGGAATTCGCGTGATGAGAACCTCCCCTTAATGCATCTTCCGTGGTTCCTGAAGACTGCATCAATGATTTATTTTTCATTCCATCTTTCCATTTCTGAGAAAAATGAAAAAAAGCTTTGGTACTGCAAAAATACAGAAATATGTGAAAAAATTCCTTTTCATTAAGATAACGTTTACATAAAATCTCTTTTCATGATTCAAAGTACGCAAGAACCCTTGTTACATAATCCGATTCGTTATTGAAAGTAAATAAACTATGAACCATTAAGGCGTGGTGTGAAATTAAATTGAAAGTCACTTCAAATTAATTAAAGGGGCAGTTGCGATGAAGACAGAGTCGTTACTAGGGCAAGTCTCGTCAACCCAGAAATGTTATTCAGAATATCGAACTCATTTCCTGTTTCCTCAATGTGGGAAGGGTTTAACGTAAAGCTGATGATCAAAAAGTGTCTTGTTCCCTCATTGATTCACCTTTTGAAGCAAAGTGTATGAATTTTCAATCAAATTGTGATAAAATCGTCCCGATTTTCTGTTTCTTCTTCAGGGTTCAACGCGTGGAAATGTAATTCAAATTTGTGTATGAATTTGATTATCCAGATAAATGAATGACACCAGATTTTTGGTCAGAGCTACTCAACTCTCAGTTATGCTAACAAGAATATTAGATTGGGCGTATAGTAAAAAAATGTTTCAGTAAGCATAACAAAACAGATTTCTTTGTGTACTCGACTGTTTAGGCTATGATTTTCTAATGAACTTTTCGTATCCCTCCCGATAAAAAGTATTGACCAAGTGCGAGTAATCGACTTTGAATGATTGATTTTGTATCTATGCATAAGTGTGGGCTTTTTTGGTCAAAGAGAGGGATTTAAAATATGCAGTTGCCGAATATATTATCAAGCACGAAGGGTGATAAATTGTAGAAATTTGAGGATTTAATTCTAATACAGTGATTACTCGGATTTTACATCCAATTCACATACATATGTGTCACTTTACAAGCTGTAGGACAGTGCGAAGGACCGCCTTCTACATTCAATTCGAATCCAATGCTTCAACAAAGGATGCACATGAATTAGAAACTGGTCTCAGAGTTCGTGATACGGACCAAAGGAAATCGCTCCAGTGACCCGTTCAAGCTGTGAGAACTAGAATTGGTTGGACAATGAGAAGTAATTCATGATATGGATAGCGGTGACTAATAATAATGAAAAACATATAAGATTTTGGTCTTTAATGTTTTATCACAAAAACAAGAAAAATTGGAATAAAGTGAAATAAAGAACATTATAATCGGAAAATGAATTTTTTTTCAATTACCTCACATTTCGAATGGTTTTTTTCTTAATATTAAATTTAGGTTCATGCAAAGAAGAAAAAACATGAGCTAACGAAAAAAATTTGATTTGTTGATTTTAGTCGACTACAAAGATCTAGGCGTTCTACGGCCGTGGTTGCCACAAATTCCAAATTCAAAAATTCCCTGACTTTTTCCGATTTTCAACACTCGTGGCAACCATCCACGGCCCAAAATTAAACAACCACGTTCGAGGAGCTGTGGCATTTCCTTTTTTGCGATAAAACATTGAAAAGCCAGTGGTACACGGAGAGAAAGGTATTTTGAAAAATCCCATAATTTATAGATTTTTGACCTTGGTCTAACTTGAGTCAAAATATTTACGTGATGATACCTCTAAAAGTACCATAATGGCTGGGATTTTTATGAGGAAGGTACCATACTTCTTTATGAAAGTCCAAGAAATTATGGGACTTTCAGAGGTTCGTTCACGTAAATATTTTGACTCGGCTCAGACCAACACCAAAAATCTATAAATTATGGTATTTTTCAAGATATCTGTTTTCTCACTCTTGTGAAAATATCTCTACGCCAAATTACGCCAAAAACTACGGAATATTATGTCAATTTACGTCCCACAGCTTGGCATAGTTTTACATAATTGGGCATAGACCAAAATATGAATATTTGTGCCGAAAATACGCGAAATTGAAGCGGAGAAGTAGGAATATGTAAATTTGGCGTAGAAAGTCCGAGAGTTTATGTCATTTCACGTATTTCTACACCTTTTTACGCCACAGTATACGGGTAAAACTCTTGGTCATAGATGGGCGTACTTTGACGTAGGAGTGTGCAGAATTTCCTACGTTTTTTTACGGGAGTGTCCGAAATGCAGTATTTAGGCGTAGTTTTTGGCGTGCTTTGGCGTAGAAATATTTTCACAAAGGCAGTGTATACATGAATCTCCCACCTTCAAATGACAACTTCAAGTTCAATTTCGTCTTAAAACAAGACACGCGGTAGAATCTTGATTCCCAAAATATGAGCATATTCAATATTTTCAATTATATATTAGGTGTATAACTTTGCTTCCGCCGTTTTGCAATAGATGGCTGTAGCGGTGAGTGGTAGTTGAAATAAACAGATCATAGATGTCATACAATGAGCTTAGGTATTTGTAAAAAGTTATTCTCGATTAAACATGTCAGCTTACGAGACAAATTCTCGTCATCTGCGGGAGGTTTTAATTTTCTGCTTCAATATGAAGAAATCTGCGGCTGAGGCTCATCGAATGCTCTCAAATACCTATGGTGAGGCTGCTATTAGTGAAAGAACGTGCCGAGAGTGGTTTCAACGCTTCAAGAACGGTGATTCTAATGTCGAAGACCAGCATGGCGGTGGAAGAGAGAAGGTTTTCTAAGATCCAGAATTGGAGGCATTACTTGATCAAGACTCGTGTCAAACGCAACAAGAATTGGCAGGATCATTGGGAGTGACGCAGCCAGCCATTTCAAAACGCCTGAGAGTCATGGGAATGATTCAGAAACAAGGAAATTGGGTGCCGTACGAGTTGAAGCCGAGAGATGTTGAACGGCGTTTGTGTGTTTGTGAACAGCTGCTTTCAAGGCAAAGAATGAAGGGAATTCTGCATCGAATTGTGACTGGGGACGAAAAATGGGTCCATTACGATAATCCCAAGCGCAGAAAATCATGGGGATATCCCGGCCTTGCTTCCACGTCGACGGCCAAACCGAATATTCACGGTTCCAAGGTTACGCTCGGTATTTGGTGGGACCAGCTCGGAGTAGTGCATTATGAGTTGTTAAAACCGCCTGAAACAATCACAGGCGATCGTTATCGAACGCAATTGATGCGTTTGAGCCAAGCATTGAAAGACAAACGGCCGCAATAAAACGAGAGACACGATAAAGTGATTTTACAGCACGACAATGCTCGACGCCATGTTGCGAAAGTGGTCAAGACATACTTGGAAACTTTGAAATGGGAAGTCCTACCCCACCCGCCGTATTCTCCAGACGTTGCTCCCTCGGACTATCACTTGTTTCGATCAATGGCACACGGCCTAGCTGACCAGCACTTCCGGTCTTATCAAGAAGTAAAAAATTGGATCGATTCGTGGATCGCTTCAAAAGATGACCAGTTTTTTCAACGCGGGATTCGTATGCTGTCCGAAAGATGAGAGAAAGTAGTGGCCAGCGATGGACAATACTTTGAATCATGAATGTATAACCAGTTTTTTACAATAAAGCCCCCAATTTCGGAAAAAACGGCGGAAGCAAAGTTATACACCTAATACTAAAACCAATTTCGCTCATACTTCTTTTTAACAGTGAGTTTGGCGCTTTCAATATCAATTTCTTCGATTGTTTGAATATAATTACATATTTTAAAAATAACCCAATTTCATTATGTGCACTTAATTTTCAGCTGTCGAATGAGATATCTTCTAATTCAATCGGTGAATCATTTACTGGAATATCTCAATGTCAGTTCGGTTCTTGTTACAAATAAATAATAAAATCATACGGAGTTGATCTTTTTCCGAGCTGACCTCATATGTTGTGACAGAATTCCATTAATTTCTGTCTGAAAATGTCTCTCGTCAATTTATTGACTCAAGCAGATTCCAAATTTGTCTCTCTTTCATGTAATTGAAAATTACGAGAATGCGGGGAAAGAAGTTGAAATATCAATTGAAAATGAAAATTAGACTCTGAAGAATAGTGGATTATAATTTATTCATTTATTTAATAATAAATCAGAAATTATAACTTGTTGAAAAAAAATATCATAGGTTTTATAAGCAGTTTAACAGTTTTTAGTTCTCTCGATCATTATAAAGCATTCAAATATCATAGGTTTCAGAGTGCTATATCAATTGAGTATGAATAAATATGTTTGCCAGGAAATTGAGTAGTGCTTATTGTGAAGTTGATTTGTCGAAGTGCGTGCCCAGACAGCACCGAAAGTTCTCAAAACGTTTCAAAAACGTGTCCATAGTCCCACAGATTTTGGTTCCCAAAAGTATATTTCCTAAACATTTTGAGAACACTCATTCAATGTGCTGGAAAACACGTTTTGGGGACATTGTTGACAAATGCTATGATACTTTTTCAGAAAGTTCTCGAAACGTTATATGAAAACTAAGTATTTTATCTCTAACCTATACAAATTTATATTGATAGTTTTACTAGGGACAAAAGCATCGAACAACAATAAAAGTATGTTTTGTATTGAATATTTGGGAAGATTTCATTTCAGAAGTTCAAAACTATTGGCAAAATATAAATTATCAAGAATTAAGTCAATCTTTTGAGATTCACATAACCTTAAAATTGGCGCGGAACAAAATTTCATTATATGCGATGTATTAAAAGGATGCAAATGTAATTTGTCAGATCCATCGATACAGGCTCCACCGCAGTTCATTTGCATCGGCTCCAAATGGAGAATATTGGAAGATTTGACACCAGTTTGAACATTAACAAATTCTCATTTTCAATGTCTCATAAAAGTTCCATGGAAACCTAAATAAAACTACACCAGACATTCGTACATCCCTGGCATATACATGCGATGTTTCTTGAACGTCCCGAAACATTTTCAGAACATTCCAATGTTTCAGAAGACGTTCCGAGGATGTTGATAGGACCTCCCGGTGCTGTATGGGTGTTTTATCTTATCCCATTGATAAAGTTCCTGTTAATGTTGTTATCTTTGATGCAGACATTCTAATAGCGATGAATTCAATGAACTGAAACATTTGTTGGATTTCACAGCATTCCTTCGTTGCTTGATAGCAACTGTAGGATTACTTTTCTACCCTCGCTTAGATATCTTCTCAACTTATGTTCGAGAATTAGTTTTTTGGGACATTTGATTACATTCCTTCAACGTATGACAGTGGAAATATTTTAGAAATCAATAATTATACTATTAATGAATGAATAATGGTAAATAATAAATAACACAGGTCTACAATGATTTTGGTGCCGCTAAAACTAAAGCAGATTTTGAGTATATTCGATACCCTGACTCTGGAAATATACTTATTTTTTTAATGCTACGTGTAGTTTTCAAGAAATCGCAGGTGTAAAATAAAATGAAAATGCACGATTTTGAAACGTTTTATTCAATTATTCCACGCTTTAAGAACATTTTATCAAATTATTCTTCACATTATCTCAAAATATGAGTCATTCTCTTCCAAATGCGATTAGGTTTGTTCAAATATCTTTTTTTTCTCTGAGATACGACAGTTTGAAAATTGTGTTATTTCACCTATTCACTAAATCCATGAACACACAAATTTCAAATTGTCGTGTCACAGTAAAAAAAAAGATATTCGAGCAAACTCAACGGCATTCGGAAGGGGATGGATTATATTTTGAGGTGCATCTACTAGTTTCATGAGAAAAAATTACATTCTGACGTCACGTAATCTCAAATATGTCGAAAAACGGTGTTTTTCACACTTTGACGTTAAAATATCTCAAAAACCACACGTAATAATGCAATTTTGAAGCCAGATTCGGATTCAGCGCGCCAAAATACTTCGGAAAAGTATGATACAGTTGTTGCACCAAACAAAAAGTTCAATTTTGTAGGCCTGTGTAATAATAAATTAACACATCAAATAAAGTAATAAAACAAAGAAATTGAATGATTCAATAAATGAATAAGTTGGTTTAAAGAATATATTAATCCATAATATTCATTCAATATGATCAATTTTGTGTATTTTTATTAGGTTAGTTTATTGTGGATTGTCCGAAGTAAGTGGTAATCCGACGGAGCTATGTCTGGCGAATATGGCGGATGGAATAGTACTTCCCAGTCCTGTCCATCTGTGCATTTACTGTGCCTATTCACACATTCTGGTCGTTTTTCTTCTATGGCTCCTTTAAGGGGATACCAGCGATGCCCGCTGATGCAATCCGCCATACAAGCGTACCGACTGAGTAAAAATTTTCTCAGCAAGAATACTCTGAACTGAATTCATGAAGGAGTATGAAATTCTCAGGAATCAATCTTCAATCCTCCATCTACTGCTGCACATCGCCCAAATTTTGAATTTCAAAAAAATATTTTCTTCTCAGTCGGTCACACAAACTTTTTTTGGGAAATTCAAAATTCGGGCGTTGTACAGCAGTAGATGAAAGATTAAAGATTTGTTCCTGAAAATCTCATACTTTTTCATGAATTCAGTTCAGAGTATTCTTGCCGGGAAAAAGTTTACTCAGTCGGTACGCTTGTATGGCGGGTTGCATCTGCGGGGATCGCTGGTATCCCCTTAAGAGGATACGAGCGTTTACCATCCGAGCAGGTTGATTAGAAGAAGACAAACTCATACAATAGAAAAAGAGGTCCGAAGTGAACGCTCGTATCCACTTGAATGCATTAGTTGTCGTCGGTAAAGTTCTCCATTAATAGTTTGAGAGGGTTCGAGCAACTCGTAATATACAACACCTCTCTGATCCCACCAAATGTAGAGCATAACCTTGGCACAATGAATATTTCTTTTTGGCTGTGATGGGCCCGGTTCACCTGGCTCTACCCAAGATTTTTGGCGTTTTAGATTCTCATAGTATACTCTTTGTATCCCACCCATTCAAGCTCTGTATACTTTTCATTAGCGTTTCGGTTACCCTCCAACATACGCTTCGTTTACTCTTCCTTCCCGCTTCCATTTTTACCAGGGATCTCTTCCAAAATGTAAACACTTATATCAAGGTCATTTATGATAGATCCTAAGAATTTAATTCTAAAAAATATCTGTTCAAAAAGAATTGAAACCTTATGAACTAGCTGCTGTTGCAATTGAGATGAATGTTTTTAACCAGAATAACAGAAATTTTCATTGAGAAACTTGAACTTTATTGCGTATGTTGAAGCAGGAGACCAAGTACTTCTATTCTAAAATGAAGAAAACAGCTTTCCTTGATTCACTTTATCTCTCTTTTTCCCCTCAACAAAAATAAATAATGCACATATGTTATACAAGGTGTTCTAGAATTCGCGAACCAGATTTTATATGGGTGTCTTTCTCAAACCGAAACAAATCACATTTCCGTCTACCATTCTTTGATCTGAAGCTCAGTTTCAGAGTCGACTGCATCCAATCCATCAAGTTAAAGACACTGAGTATCCTTATTGATAATTGAAGTGGCTGATGTACTGATACCTCAATTCATTTAGTCTATAACGACGGAACCTGATCCACAGATCAGAAAATGGCGAATAAAGAAGTTATTCGTTCGAAGGATACATTCATCAAATCCAGACCTTGAATATTATTCACAATCGTTCTTTCCCTATATTCCTCATATCAAGTTAAGAATAACATTTTACTGTAACTATAAACTCCGAAGTGGAAATATCTAAATTCAAGAAACAAAAGGACTCTTTCACAATTTTCTCGAATTTAGTTTGAGTGACAATAATTCGAAGGAATTGTTTGATGTGTAAAAAAGAAATCTTTCGAGATCCAAGATTCAATCGACGACGAATAAACATAGATGTCCTCTTAACCGCTTCAACAATTTCATTTCATATACAGCGATGGCTGAGAGTATTGTTTGAAAGATCCGTACGTAAATATAAAATTTCAAACGAAAGGAATCGGGGTTTCACTCTACGCATCTTTCTACTCCGCTCTTCATTCTCTATGTCACTTTGCGTGAAATGAAAAAGCGATTGTCAACGCCAGACCCTTTTCCTTCTAAAGAGCAGCCATTATATACCTTCGTATATATATATATTTATCCACGGACAACAGCTTGAGGCAAACTTTATTGCATTCAGAAAGTAAAACGCTTCTAACGTTTCGACGGTGAATTTTCCTCTATCATTGAAGAAAGTGAAATGATTAATGCGGTGAGTCGGATTTCTGTGAGCAAACAATAGGATTCGCAGTGTTTGTAGTTTTACGAACTGTGCAATCTCTCATTGTATACATACGCTCTAGAATTATCTATTAAACGATCTGGATTGTACGAAAATTATTTCAAAAGGACATAATTAGATTGTTAATTCTCAAAATAATCCTTTGTTTTCATAAAAGAGAAATAATAATCAAAGTTCTACGAAACTTTTCCCACAAAATATCCAACGGAAGTCTGATTACAATGTTACATTGATCGAACTGATCTCTCCATTCGATACCGTAGGTGTCCACCGAATCAATCCACCGTGGATCGAATGATATCGATAATACATTCCCGAAATTACGAATCACTGATTGAAAATTTATCCTCATTCAACAGTGGATTGCAAAGTACTGTATTTGCAAATTCTTGACATGTTTTTACATTCTGTACACACAGAGAATGTTTAAAACGTACCATTATTGTCTCATTAAGATGTCCTGATATATACCCAGTACATGTATACAGCACAAACTGTGCAAAAAATATCACTGATGAGGGAACGTGACAACGGATGTAGCGTAGGTTTAATGGTCCTCAGCATACAACAATTCTCTTCACTTGGTCATCGATTAAATTGAATAATGCACGGTTTATGAAATTGTTGAGGATGTTTTTGCTTTTATAGGACGTGATTTTCCAGGAAACAAATGGGTTTTTATGAATTGAGATATCCAACGAACATGTAATCAATTCCACGACGCGGTATTCAAAACAAGTCCAGCGAAGATGGGATGTAATATACGAATTAAGTATTCCGGTGGAGGATTTAATAGATTTGAAACAATGTTTTTTCCTTGATCGTTTCCAGGAGTCGCTTTTGTTTCTATTCACGACAAAGCACTCGTCAAATATTGAACAAAAAAAAATATGAAAATCTTTCTTCATTATTCGTGTGTGAGAAAAAATTGTCTGCAATATAAGGTTTTCTCGCACACCACTTTGACCAACAGATCCTTCAATGTCATGAAAACAATGATGATACCCCAAGTCTCACCAGGTGAAGGTTGTTCTTAATGGTGACTCGTTTCTTCTCCTCTACCGTTATCCTGTTTTTTGTTGTTCTCAAAATTTCATCTTATTATCTCATACATTGTACACCATTGCCCAACATTGGAGAATAAAATTCAAAGCGGAGGAGCTAAATATAAGGATATTCTGAAGAATGAGAATTTATTCTTGATACCAGATTTTCCATTCAGATGAGAATAATTCTTTCGATGGTTATGACGGTGGAAAATACTAATGATTCCTAATATATCTGATCAAAGAGGAACCCTTGGGAGTGTCGATGTAATGCAGGATTTAGTTGGGCTTTGGGAGAATCGATGCAGCCAACTTGTTGCAATCTTACAGTAGTGTTGCGCTCATCCCAAGCCAATGGTCACTTTTATTTTAATTGTTGGTAAAAATCAAATAAAAGATCCATTCTATGATTTTGATATAAACGATATGAATGTCAGGGATTTTCGAGAAGTTCGAGGAATCATTTTTTTGATCAGAATGCGGTGGGAATACGCGTGTTTTGGAACAGATGAAGAATTCTTTCTGCCATGGAATGTTCAGAGGAGACTTGGATATTAATTGAATGCTTGGTTTGCCACTCGCGAGAAACAAGCAGCACCCTGGTGAAAGATATTGCATTTTGCCGCTCGAGAAAGGGTTTCTCCCTGGGCCGAGCTATCGCTCAGAGTGATACTTGGGGCAGGGTCTCGCCATGCATTAGAGACCGTCGGGTGTGATCAGTCGTTTTCCTTCAGGCAATTTTCCTTCAGGTTGATGGATGGGCCAGGCGTGGCGCAGCCTATGATCAATGACGAATCAAAGAAATTCATTTATCGATCGCGTATATTGGTACAATGTTCAGACCATCGTCAACCACCACTCTCTCACCTTGCCTCTAAATAAATTGACCAGCCTTGCGCTTAGTAATTTATATGGGTATATATACGTGGCATAGGACGGACAGATCCTGATTCCAGATTTGTCTGTGCATACTGCTCTCCAACTATTTTTCCATTGAGGGAACTGGAAGGACAAAAATAGAAAGGAAAAAACACAGCGTGTTAACTGAAGACGTTACAATTATCCTGCATTAGAGGCGATGAAAACGAGACTGAATTACACAGTCCTCCAACTCGTTTTACTCTCGAATAAAATCCGTCAGATTCAAGGTGGATACCAGAGAGTCTTTCCCAATGATAAATTTGACACAGCTTACTAAGAGCTTTGTCAGTCTTCTGACTGACCTCTTATAGAGATTGAACGAACCTTTCCTCCACCTACGGAACACGTTTGATACTCTTCAACTCCAACTCCGTTAGGTCTGAGGATTCGTTTCATAAAGGCATAATGACACACTTCCCAAATAACTTGGAGCAAGATACCAACATTCGATAATCCTGTCACGTGTCAAATTATCTGAAGCTTTCGATTGAAAGGGACAGAAAAGAATGTCCACTTTTTCCTTGCGAATACTCACTCAATGGACTATTTGAACCTCTGGGGAGCAAGATTTTGATATTCCTTTCGCATTAACTCTTGCTCAAACTGGAATTCTTATCAGTCACAGATATTTCATGCATTAATCGATCGAGTGTCTAGACAGACAGCATTTTATCGTATTCTTGAAATACTTGGAAACATACAAACATACTTTTGATACATATTTTATAAGAAAATCTTCCGCTGTATCAATCGAAGGAGAAGAATATTGGAAATGATGTTGGACTAAATACAAAGTGTTTTCATAAGCATCGGATCTCAAAAGCAGCATAATTGCATGTAATTATCTTGGAATGGAATGTCACTATCTCCTGAAAATGATAGAAGCACGAAAAGACGGAAACTTTGGAAAATTCAATAATCAAAGATGGAAAGAGAATTACAGGAAGGATAAATAGAAAATTAGGGTCAAGGAGGTAATGAAGTATTGATATTGAGGGATGTACATGATGTACAGCACCATTAGAATAAGTAATATGTTTATCAATTATGTATGTACACTTACTGAAGTCTCGAGGATAATTCTGTCTATGATTATTTGAGGCTTCTCCGTTTAGAAACCCTGTTCTTAAAGGCAACAGCTCACCAGCGTATTTTTGCTAGATATCGTATGTACCTTTTCATCAAACAAATTTTAATTTCCCATTCTATTTGGAAGTTTTGAGATACGATGTTGACGATTCTTCAGCAAAGGATTTGTCGTCCCGATTTAAAGAGGATGGAGTTTGATCCAGCACTTAGATTTCATCTACTTCACCGGAACGCGCTGTGGAGACTTTTTCCCTTCGGAGTTCCTTTTTCTATCTAAGAACGATGTATAAGGGGAGTTGAGAGACGGAAAAAGAATCCTAAAGCGATTTCAGAATGAATTATAATAATTCATACGTCAAGGATCCTCCAGTTTCTCTTGTGCGTTTGGGATGGGAAAAAAGTATTCGCTGGTGAGAAGATAGGTCCGAGCGTGAAAGGTTTTTTGAATCTTTCTGGATGGAATGCGTTGGACTTGGAATATATGCAGTGAGAATGTATCATCATGTGATGACAAATTTCTTACTGATGGAGAAATCTTCTGTTCCCATTCTCATGTGCAGAAAACCTGTCATTATGGTTTTCGGTGGACTTATCCATCATTTCTTGAGAGACTCAGCACATGAAAGTGAGAATGGACTCCAAAAATGAGGAACAATCCTCCGTGAGTATATGGCAAAATCTATCATTATATCGAAGAACAGTGACATGAATTCTACACTGCAATTATTAATACTACGTAATTGAAATCTAAGTAAAGTCCTTTTGTATCTGTATCGGAATATGATCGATTTCTCCATACTTTTAGTGCATATGGAGGAAATAAAGTAATACGAAGGATGAATCTTTGGGAATTATTAACACTTAAAGAGGAAAAATAGCGAAAGAAGAGGGAGGAGACTTATTGATTTTTAGCGTGGAAGGTTCATAGAGATCTGATTTATGGAAATTGGAATTCAGAGATATATCGCTTCTGCTGTTTTACTGGATTCACGAACTTGATTAATCATTGGTGGAAAAGGATAGGTGTACAATCCAACAAAATTCAAGCGAAGAGTAAATCCAACGATTCGAAATTTTGCGAATACAAGTGGGTTTAACTACACTGAGAAAACAGATATCTTGAAAAATACCATAATTTATGGATTTTCAGCGCTGGTCTGACCCGAGTCGGAATATTCACTTGCATGAATCTCTAAAAGTACCATAATTTCTTGGACTTTTTGAAATAAGTATGGTACCTTCCGTATAAAAGTCCAAGACATTATGGTACTTTTAGAGGTTTTTTCAGGTAAATATTTAGACTCGGTCAGACCAGCGCAGAAAATCCATAAATTATGGTACTTTTCAAGATACCTTTTTCTCCGTGTATAGATAGAAGAATTGTATTTCGGATTATGAAACTTCTTGAAGTATTTGGGCATCATCTCACTAACCATCTCTGGTTAAAAAATCACATTGAACCGATTGATTCCGATACAGAAACATAATTCAAACCAATCAATTCATTTCATCTCCTTCATCGGTTTGAATTGAGTTTCTGCATTGGAATCAATCGGATTTTTTAACCAGGGATCTCTCTGAGATGTACATTTTCCATCTCCGAAGTTCCATGATTGGAATGAATTATCTTTATAATGAGTGAGAAAGATCAGGAATTTGCGAATTATTCATAATGAGGTGACAATTGCCATGTGGCCTGGGCAAAGAAACACGATAGAACCCGGGTTGAGGTTGCATAGGAACTGGGATGGAATATTTTCTGAGTCTACATGAGTTTTCATACAGAAAAGAATTGTTTCCCAGGTAGAGATTCATATCGAGTGTTCGGTCAGGATTGACGAAATGGACCCCAAATAAAATCCAGATAGAATTCTAGTAATAGATTAAGAGAAAGATCTGATCGATTCTCAAACAGACCTGAATAAGATTCGAATATCCATTCCGGTTCCGTTGACAATTCGTGAAATGAATTCTGAGGGAGAATCAAAACGAATCCCAGTAAAAATTCGCACACAAAAACCAATGTTGGAGATCGTGAATTTTTGATGGTATGCGGATTTCAATACTGATAGACATATAGGTGGCGTTGGTATCGTCAATGGTGTGCTGCATCCATTGTCGTGTTTTCGCTCGTACAGGCCCCCGCACGATGTACACGGCTTGAGAATAATAATGAAGATTTATGTCCAAATTCAACTTCTAACTACAGTCCACTAATTTACCAATCTCAGTACCAAAGTGATTGAATTCCGCTTTAGTCGCGTCCACGTGAGCGATAATATCAAATTCACAACAACCCTTCGTCTATTTGAAATTCCTCTGCGCGATAATTCAGTTTTCAACGAATGCTAGTTTCTTGTTTTCATTCGATTGTTCAAGCGTTCGTGTATTCTTGAAAACATTTGCAGTTCAATTATTCTCATCAGAGATCTGCCGTTCGCATTTATATTTTCACATTTTATTCATTCCTTTCCCTATTCATCGGAGAAATGCGCATCCTTGAACATTCCACGGTTATGTATCACTTCACACACCGTGACTGCTTTGCATACTGAACCATACGTGTGCAACGAATTATGCCGAATTTGAATATAAATACAATTCAAAGTTCCCAGAGGATTGCTATTCTCGTTTTTTCCTCTATGTTAGCACGCTTTCGTGATAAGTTTAAATGGAAACCAGGATATAATACGGTAGAATTTAAAAAAAAAAAAATGCAATGTTTGTGATCAACAATCAAGATGGATGTACGCTTTTTTGAAAATGAGAATTGACCTAAGGTGCCTTCGCACACCACATTCGAGGGATAGAAATTTCAACTTCTGTCAACTACAGTTTGCTTCATAAAATTCTAAGCACAGAGGAGAGGGAATTTCTACCGATTTCACCAAGCAACCGCAAACACGAGAAAAGTACATCCTGCGGATGATGATTTTTATATTCTTGATTGTAACCTTTGAACGTACAACTTGGAACGTTCTTGTGGTCACAATAGTTGATCGAGTTGGGATATCATCAGCAATTCTATAGCACGATACTGATTTTTATTTCATGCTTTATAATGATAAGATTGATACAAGTGATTGAATCAATCTCGGAAACTCGAATGGAATAAAATTGATAATTCATGTAAAGAACATTTTGGTTGCGTTGTACAAGATTGGAGGCCCCTAAATCGAAAAAGTGAATGATGAATTTTTTATTCAGAGGGTTGAAATGATGGAATTCGTTTCATCCGTTGAAAGATATCAATGAATAAATATGAAATACATATATATTCATACGATCATATATCATTATGTTTCGGAATTTGGTTGCGGACTCTTAAAACGAAAACAGAACAATTTTTCTCTGATGAAATACTGGTCGAGGTTCGAGTTAATCGACTTTTCCCTCCAGAATTCGAATATTCCTAGGTCATCTAAAATTTCATAAAGACGTTAAATTTATGATTGAATTAAATATTCCAGAGCATCAGAGAAAGTTTAGTTGGAGGAGAACCTTTCCGGCTTGAGAAATTTTCCTCATCTGAATTTCAGAATAGACGTATTTCACTTTCATTTTTGGTGATTTTCAATTTCCTCCATTCGCATGGCCAAGTTACTGGAGTTAATTCAACCAGATAAAAATTGACCATGGGCGTTTGGCTGGCGCAAGGCTCATCAAGATGGGCCGAGCCTGAGTTAGCAAGCATGGTGCAACTCTAAAATGATAACATCATTTCTACCTCAACCCGATAGGTTTCACCATCAAGACCTAACACTGGAAATAAGGTTGTGATAGGATTTGCCGTCAGTGGCAAACAATAGGAAAATTTGTTCGTCAGGGAAGAGCCAACGCTGTCGCAATCTCGCGGCAGTTTTTCGTACATCTCACGACAATGGTTACTTTGGGCCTTCATTGTAGTTGAAGATATGAAACAAACATTCATCCTATAATTTCGACATGAACGAAATGAATGTGGGAGAATTCTGACAAGTTCGGCAAATAATTTTTCTGAACAATTGATACTGATAAATGATACGGAACCGGTGGTGCTGACATTGAAGTACACGGGGAGAGAAATACAGTTGAAATCGCTGTGGTAGATCACTATCCACGAACCAGATTGGAATTGACAAGAAAAATTATGGTATTTTCATATCATTCTAGAAAACTCCACAGTAATTTATAATAATGTCCAGGACAATATTTACTGAATAAGAAATGTTCCTGAAAATCCATGAACTTCTGAATTCCATTGCAGGAATCTTTACTGTGTGAATTTGAAAACGTACATATAATTCTTATGGGGAACTATTTTATTGTGTGGAAACCTAAATCTTCATGGAAATCAAAACTTGGTCTGGCGTTGATATGAATCACAGTAAAAAATATTGTAATTTACATGGAAAAGTAATGGATCATTCTGTCCGTACATGCGTGCTAAAATAGATGAAGAATTCTTTCTGTCATGGAATCTTCGGAGGGGACTCATATATGATTGCAATTTACAGCTTGAGAAGGGAGTTTAACCCTGGGCCAAACGATCGTTCGAGTTGTGTCGAGCTCACATCCAAGCTGGCCAAAATCATTGCTTAAGTTGAGCCAAGGTATTGCCTGGGCTGGGCCAAGCTGCCACCCATGCTTGGTACAACATGAAATGCCACTGTCATTCAGGGTTGTCTAATGCTTGGGGCGGGCTAAGGCCCCTCGTGGTGAATCTTTTTTGTTCTCCAGGCAATATTGGTTGAAGGATGGGCCGGGGGTGCGCAGCCTATGATCAATGATACATCAACAAAAGTGATTTATTGACTGCCTATATTGGTACAATACCGCCCCCCCAGTTATATCTTATCGTCAGTATTAGTGGAGCTTGAAGATCATTATATAAACATAGGAGGATTCCAACTATTCTCCCTTTCATTCCACAGTGGCTCACAAACGCAAAAACGTGGCCAAAAGTCGAAAAAAATGTTCTCTCTGTAAACCCTTGTGACAGTCGGTATTCTCTTACTGATAGTCGGGCATCTCGAAAAAACTATGGAGGAGACCTAAGTATGTTTGCAAGGTTCCCGAGCTCGCCTGAAAGTTTCACTTCGCCAACGCAACATTTTGAGCAGATCGAAGAGAAATGAATCGTTTGTTTTGAAAGGTGTGTCATTTTCGTGAAAATTGACCGATTCTCAAGTTTTAGTATGGAAACTATTACTGATAATAAATACTGCCGAATCCATAAATTCAAAATTTGGGACAAATAATGATTCCATTGTTAATTGCCACTAACTTTCTCACATATTCAACGAATAATGTCTTCTGCAAAAACGCAGAACTAATTGTTACCACCAGTTACCACCGTGATGGTTTTTCACATGTCTAAACTGCCGTCCCAGGCAATAAAGTTGTTAACTCCAAGTTCGTTCGAACGGAGAAAACCGAGAAAAACTATTCCACATCAAAATTATATGATGTAACTGATATTTTGACAATATAAAAACGGTTCTAGGGTAAATAAGGGGCGCTGCTTTTGATTATTAAGAAAAAATCAATATTTTTAATAATAACAAATGAAAAAGCGAGTTAAGGGTGTTTGAAGAACGAAAATACCTATCAAAAGAACCATAACTCGAGTTACGGTTTATTTCCATTCAACAGATTTTTCCAAATAGTACGAGATATTTGCTCCTCACTGATTTTACCCAGCGACAAGATCGTAACTCAAATTACGATCTTTTCGTCTGGCAAAGTGGTGACGTATTCGATGGTTCTTCTCATTTTGATTTAAGTTACGACTTTTTTCTGATGATTGTCTAATTTTCAACTCGTTTTCAGAGGAGAAAATGTTCATTACGTAAAAATTAGGAGCATTAACTAATTCATATTAACACAGTTTAACGCACCTTGATTCCCTGAATCGAATGATATAAAAGTCTCATTTTTGAGAAAAATTGAGTTGGCAACTTTTCTGCCTGGTACGGCAGTACAGAACCCTTTTCAAGAAAATTGAAAAATTAGCTGCGACGTCAAATTTGACATTAATTTTTTTCCTACTGGAAGATTCCATTGCCCGCGGGCTTTTTGGGTCGGTGATTATGAATTCGACATCACATTTTTCAAAAACAAAATTGCGGATCCAATATGATGGCTATGATTTGGAAACAACTTGTAGATATCGAAACATTTCATTGCCTAAGGGTTTTTTGGGTCGCTCATTATGAATCTGACATCGGATCTTTCAAAAATAACTTTTTTCATATGGTGGATTCAGTATGGCGGATATTTTTGAGGGACAATTGGAATTCGGGAAATTTTATTATTTGAGAGTATTGAAGGCTGCTGAACACGGATTTAAAATGGACTTTTCGATTGATTCGTAAATATTAGTGGATTTTGATAGGGATCACGTGGTTTCATGTGAATATAAGCTGAATATTTCAGCTTGTCGCTGTATTTGTACACAGCAAACGAAAAATGTTTGGGCTGTTTTGAAACGAATGAATTACTAACATGCTTTTTCGAAAGTATTCAACTTTTGAATACAATTTATTAACCAATGAATTTTCGAATTTTTGTATGTCATCGGAACCGTCATTTTGAATTTCGGAATTGTATCTTCAAATTTGTATTCAGCGGCCTCAAAAACCTTGGGATAACGAGTTGCAATGACATCCAATGGATTCCTTGAGTTTGTATCCGCCATTTCGAATTTTGGAATTTTTACGACGGATTCATATTCAGCGACCCCGAAAACCCCTGAGTGGGGAGTTTCAAGCGGATTCAAGGACTCCTCATACTTGTGGCCACGTTTTTGGGGTTTTCAACCACTAGGCATCCTCTAGTTCTATTGTCAGACCAAGATTTCAGATAATCGTTATATCGGCGTTCAAATTGTTACACGCACGTTAGCCAGATCTGTTGCGTAGACAGAAAAATATGTGGAACACCTAGACAAAGATTAGCGTGCTTCAATGAAAAATCCCGCATTAAAACCGCAACACATGTTGAAGAACATATTGCATTCCTAGGAATGAATCATAATAACATTATGAACCCTTGGCCCAGATAAAATCTAATATGAATTCTATCGATTACAATATTTCTTGAGAAAGAAATCAGATATCATAAACTTTCTGTATTTATTCATCTTGATATTATTCATTTCTGGGAAATCTGCCAAGAATACATTCTTGCGTAAGAAGAACATGAACGGGAGAATACATTTCCGAAGAATAGTTCATGATGCATCTTGTAGAGAATTTTCCATATCGTTCCCCACCAAAATCCACTTTATGATGATTGATGTCGCTTGATTTTTCTACCATGATTATTTGCATCGATTATCGCGTGCACATGAAACGTAATCTGCTATACAATGTGCCAAAATACGACGTAATCATAGAATGACGATTTTCAATATCGATTCTGTTAATAAGAAAGGAGAATTTTCTCATGTGATGTTCAACTGACATTGAATGTTCTTTGAAGGTCGCATAGAGACGTTGATTATGCTCATACTTACTGAAATATTCCAATGGAACTAGGTCGTTCGTTGATGAATGAATGCTACTCATTCTCAAGGAAAATCTGATCTACGCGAATGGTACCCAAAATCAACGAAGCGTAAAAGAAACAAAACTATTCATAGGAAATATCACCTTGATCCTCAATCTTAGATGAGGTGGAGGTCAATTTCAGGTCCGACTCGAGGTCCTGTATGTATCTCTTTCTGGATGATCATTTCTCATTTTGAACTTTTTTTCTTCATCTCCATAAGTCTTCATATGACATATTATTCTTTCACGTTGTCTAGTCCCTATACAAGAGTGATATAACACTGTTTTAGGAACTGTTCTTGTCAATCATTCTGCGACGAATTCGTATCAAAATTGTTCACTTACAATGGAAGAGCCGATAAAAAAGTTGGATCGTGTGCTGCAAAAATGACTTCATGGAGGGAGCACACCGCAAATTCGAGGGCTATATTTGAATACATTCAGAGTGTTAAAATTGTTTAATCTCTTCCCGATTGCCTAAAACTCCGGAGATATGCGAATAATTCACATTTAGGGATGGAGTCTTTTGAGTTTCAATCGTTCATCGAAACGAATTGATAATCGAATAACGAAATACTTAACTGTTGAAGCTCCAAACCTTGCGGTATATTCTCTAAACAATCTCCCAATTCCAATGAGTGAATTGAGGAAGATAAATCGCGATGACTCAACAGATTTTGTGAGTTTGCATTGTCGTTTCGTTCCTACACGGAAAAACTCTCACGCCGATAGTCAGATTTGTGCACATTGATGACCAATGTGCAGGGGAAGAAATTTTTCTCACATTGATCTTGAACGCCTGAACATAGGCGGTCACATGTTCACACGTCGGTATTCAGTGCGTAAACATGCGAAACCTATGTTTACGCATTGAAGATTAATGCGGACAAAATTCTCATATGTGCCATCCTCGCATTTTATCGGTGATGGAGGATAAATATTATGACAATATTATGAGATGGTTTTACAACATGCATTGCCATACGAGTTATCTTCCAACACCTACTTACCACACCTTCCATTGCGTAGTCCTGTACACTCCACAATTTGTAAAATGTTTTGACATTAGTCCCGACATCCTCGATAACACTATCTCGCTCGGAAGCTATTTCTCTACCAACCGATGTGTTTTATTATTTTCTCCATCACAACGAGAGCAGAATCCCATTATGACTCCGGCTGGAAAATAATTCTTGCATCTATTTGGAGAAGCTCAACAGATGCTAACCTCCATTTCTTGGAGGAAAATGAACCTACTTTCATAAAAACTTCACTATAAAAGGGGAGAAATCTTTTTTCTTCATATCTGACACATGTGTCTGGGATCCAATAAGATGAGTAGTACTGCTTGGGGTTACATATTTGCGTAAACAGCAATTGCGCTGTAAATTTCATTCATATCACATGTGCAACCGGCGAAGAGAATGGGAGGAAATTGCTGTATTTTTGATCTTTTGCACGCATGGGTGATCCTTGAAACTGTTTGGGACGGTATGCTTGCTCTTCTTGTACGTCGAAATCGGATCCTGAATGGTTTCAGTGAAAGATTCCACCTTCAAATTTTATATCATCACGACATTTAAGTTCTTCAATCTAAGAGATGGGCTGATTTCTGTACTAAGCTGTGTTGTGGAGAGTAGCACTGGAGGCGCAGTTGTCTCTTGGTTGTGGAAGAATCAGTATCCCATAATTTCTTTCCCACAATATGAATGCTGATCCCATGCCGTTGAGTTGGATTCTGACACGTCCTCATCCCACTGCCGTCGCCAATCTCAGCTATTGCGATCAGCTCGTCAGCGACATTTATTCTGATGAAACGAGTGGGATTTCAATTCGAACCTGTTGATACCTATGAGGTTTGAATCGGAATCTTGAACTCCCAATCGGGATTGAGGGGATATTCAACCAGGGTACCAATGGTCCATCGCCATTCCACCAAAATCCTGGGTGGAAGATCGGTGATTGTGCTGTATGGGAGGGAAAATGATTGATTAAATCTAAAAGAATATTCCAACAATCAGAACAATGATTATGAGGATATGCAAAAACAATCACTATGAGGATATGAAAATTCATCTCAACCATGACGTATTGGATTGAATTGACCAATATTCGGGAAGCTGGATCCATGAACACAGTTTTTTGAACTTTCGTAGAGGTTATAATCGATAACTCGCCTTTGGTTGCAATACTCACGGGTGAGGATTGGAATTCAAGCTATCTTTTACGTGATACGAAGTCAAGTCGGGGATCAATAGCGACAGTCGATCTTGAAGTAAATATGTGACAGAGCTTTACATTGCGTCAGTGATCGAAATCCTTCACAAACTGACTGCACTTTTCAAAGTTCAACCGAGCTTTTAGATATTCCGATTGATTTCCGCAAATGCTCCAGTTGACTTATTCGTGATTTCAGAATGATCCAAGTGACAAAAATCGGGAACCCAATAGTGGAGATAGAGAAGGATATCTTTTCTCTTCAGAAAATTCGTGTCAAGAGTTCACACGAATATTAATTGTGACATTATCTTCGCCATCTCGCTGTTTTGCTCTTCTGGACTTCATTGGTCTATCGACGCTACCCACATACGCGCGAATTAATACAGCCGGCTCTTGCTCGTGAATTATTCAACATCACAATGGGAATATGTAATCAATACTGATAAAATATGGACTATGATTCAGAGAAACTTTTTCAAGCATTTATATTTTCATCGACAATGAATTACATCTCGCTGTAATCCCACTGCTGTGACACCAAAACATGAATATTTCTTTCAAATCTCATTTTCAACTGATCAGGAGGAAGGTGGAGGGTTATTCATGTCCCTCTCCTTACTCTCTGATCCTTAATGAGAGAGATTTGAATTGAATCCTGGAAACGGGCACCCAAAGTATCATCAAGATTGGTTTATCACTTCTTTGTCATATACACAGCACACAGTATTATTGAATATCAGTATCAATGAACGATTCCAATCCACATTATCGAACATCAGTTGATCATGTATCATATCCTGCAATTGTTTCTATTACTAGAATTTCGTCGCTGGAAGCCTCGAACTTAATCCTTCTTTCGCAAACTGTTTTTTCGATTATCGAGGTGAATTCATCCTACGAGATACATTCAATGAGATAACATTCCGTCTGTTATCGTGGGAATATTGATTGATTCGATGTTAATTGTATGAAGCAATTCCATTACTCTTGTTGAGAATGTGGGGTTGTCTTTCGACGAATTGCCGTTGCTGTGAATAAAATAGATTGATGCATGGAAAAATGACATTGTTACACAAGAGTAACGTTTTTTTACCTGTCACTGCGTTGATAAATGGATTTCTACATGAAAATTCTTCAACGCAAAGCTGACGTACAATGCGATAAAAAACATGCTCGCGTACGAATTAGTCTGGCGTCTCCAAATCTCAAGACATCGAGCTTAAGGTTTTTTCATCTCCGTTGTACTTCACGAAGTGCATAATCGATTCGTCTGGCTCGATTTTGGGATCCAGAAGAATTGGGAAACAATTGTTGGTTCGATGTCTTTGAACTAAGAGGAATTGGTTATCCATGTTGAATATATCCATTGTCAGTAAGAAGGTGTTCTTGGAAACCCTCTGGCAAAATTCACAGTTGCATATCTTTCTGTGAAGAACGGTACGTTTGCTCAAAGGCGATTTACGAGAATCCAGATTGGAGCTGTAAATTCTCAAAATCAGGCTGAATGAGGAGAAAAAGAACCTGTTGATTTACAGGAGTTCTTTTTTTGCTCCATTCGATTCTACGTGATTACGCATCTTCGCACTTTTCATTTGAAATTTTATCAGTAAGAATCATTTCATTACGGACAGAGGACAAATTTCCTTGTGATTCGTTGCTGCTGATGTGTTTCATATTCCCATTCTTGCAAATACTAGTTTTTATATGGCTAGACTAATTTTTGAAGCTTTGGAAAATGTCATGTTCCCAAGGTTCGATATTTGCGAACAGTTGTGCAGGGAGAAATTCATGCTCGTAACAGAAATTTTTCATTGATAATCTTTGAATATGCAAAAACTCACATGATTCCACTCATGTATGATTTCATTAATCAAACATGAACTTTTTGCGAGTGGGGAAGAGTTTCTAAGATGTGGGATAAAAAAGCAACTTCCGTTGATTTACGGAGAACATTACTCATCGCGATGGCTTTTATTCCACAATTTGGAGATAAACTATTAGGATACCTGGTAATTTATTCCATCAAGCTAAACTCAGGTCAATCCGAAAACTTTTTTTGATAAAGAGTTCATATTTTCCTCTTGGATTCTCCATGAATTTATCACAAGTACGTGAAGTTGTTGGTTTCGATCATTCCGAATCTTACTCAAGGACATCACTCACAGAACGACATCATATTTCCTTCAATCAAAAATATATTGGTTTCAAATATCTCTCGTCGCTCTTGTCTCAGAGTAACGCAGTGTCATTGGAATAAGAAGATATCTCACCAGCGAAAGCCATTTTTTTCCTTCCACTGCACGGCTTCCTCAAGTGATTCGTGTTGAAAAATCAACCGTGAGAATATAAATTACTAGCACTTCCTTCTCGAAACGATCGATAAGCTTTTCATTTTCGAAAAGATCGTGTGTGGCTGTCTGATATAATTCTCAAGTTTCCCATAGATGCGATATCTCATATACTATCGGGCGTTTTGATACATATTCATGATTACTGAATCCAAGTGAGAGTTGAACATTGACATAGATATGTAATGGATCGTTGAAAACTACCTTTTTTAAATTTCTTTCCTAGAAAAGAGGTAGAAAAATATCCAACGATCGCGAAAGAATACAGCAGATAAGGGGCAACATCTTTTTTGCTAGATGGGGAATGATAAAGCATTTTTTGAATGTTTTCCTCATCAATTTCACGTGGAGTCTCTCTTCCTCGGCGGACAAATTGTAGAACGTGATAAGCATTTACCATCGACGCGAGAACTTATCCTAAGCTTTGATCTTTCCCTTCTCAATCCACACCTTATGTCTTCCACGTATACACATAACAGCGGATACGGTTGGTGAAAATCAGAGGAAAAAAACATTCCAACTTGTGTAGTACTTTTCTCATTTTTATTCGAATTCAAGGTAAATTGTAATCTCAGTTGAGGGCGAAGTGCCTCGAGTTCTGATATCTCAATCAAAGTTCACGCAAGTCGGATGATCAACTTTATAATTGATCTATCATATTTTTGTTTTCCAGGAAGATTTAACTCTCATTCTCTCTTACTCTGCTCGAAGACGTTTTGGTTTCATTATCATTTTATTTATCATGTTGAAGTTTGAAATTCACATTCCACCGGAGAGTGTATTTTCCTTTTATGTAGGAAAGTATTCATTTACATATTATCGCATTTTGAATTTCAAATGGATTGAAGTATGTCATCGTTGAAAGGATTATCAATATTGTTTCATGGCGAGATTCCATTATGAATGCTTTGTTTGGATAACATTGAATTTGTATGTTGAACAATTCTCATTCAATACACGTTGATACATCGACTGAGAAACTGATCTTGAAATCCTTTCCATTTCCGGAATATAATTTCTCAGAAAATTCTCACAACTGATCAACAGACTCCTCATATGATATATAATATTCCAGATCAATCGAATGACAAACATTGATTCAAGTCGAGTATGCTTGAAGTGGAAATGATGAATGATGTGGGAATTTTCCGTTGCTCACCTTATGTAATATATTCACACTACTTGTTCCAACGTATACGAATTGATTTACGTACTTGTTGATATCATCAGGAACAGACAACTAAAGGATGACAAATAACTTTCATCTTCTTAGTAACTTTGTTCTGTGACGCCAAAGGAAGAAATTCGGACGGAATGGAAAAACTTTCCAAGAATTGAAAATCTTGAAGTTTTATCCGTGTTTGGGTTTTGGAGGTGAGATTTTTTAGAGGAATTTCATATGAAATTGACTGCATTTCCTCATTTCAAATACAATTGTGATGCTGTTTGCACGAATCTTCGACAGGAATGTACGTTCGAGGAAATATCTGAACTCTCGTTCCGAGGAATGGTTTCGAGGGACGCATATTCAGAGCAAAGGGTACAATGAGAAGGACGGACTATACCCACAACCAAATAGATGATGTACCAGACGATAAGAGACGTCAGATAAACATCACGGATGTTACGTTCTGCAGAGGAGTAGATTATGATCTGGATCACATTATGGTAATGTAGAAACAGAACTTCCTTCAGCATTGTTCATTTGAAGGACCAGATAGAAGAGACTGTACGATTCAACACCCAGAGATGGGAAGAAGAAATAGAAGGAGAAGAAGATAAGGCTCGATATTGGATAGAGATCGAGAATTCATTCAATATGCTGACAAATTCAGATAGTTTCATGGAGGCTATGTTCAGATTATAGAGAAGGCCGAGGATAGAGTGGGTTGTGTTGCAAAGTGAGGGAAAGTTGAATTGTTCTAAGAAAGTGGGATGGAGGTTAGTTAGATCGTCAGGGACAAAAAACAAAAGTTGCAACGACTCCCGAGAAATGTTTGAGGCGCAAAAAAATTCAACATACTCAGAAAAATCATAAAGCTCCAGGAATGAATTTGATACCCGATGAATTATTGAAGTCAACAGGAAGATATGTTGATAGAAATCGCATAACCATAGATCTATACACCGAGAGGGAACATCCTCAGACAGTGAGCGATGATTCCAAAGAATGATAGCAAATTTTATGAAATGTTTTCTCGGTGTACCTAAATTTGTACTTCGGGCCCTCTGCGACTTTGATGTGAAATTTTCCAATTCCAACGACTCATATCCTCTGAGAAGTCCCCTTACCGACGAGTGAAAGGAGGGAAGGCGGACTGTTAGTGAAAGCAGACAGAACAGCTGTTAGTGCTGCGACAGCAGTTACGTAGCGTCAGGTACTAAAACTTCTGACACGGGGCAAGCGCGCGCGAACTTACCCTTGAGCGCGTTTTTCCTGAGGTGGGAGCTTTTACTTATAACCACTAGGTGCTACTTCTATCCCGTCGCTACAAATAAACGTATGAGGGTACATGGGAAGGGGCCTGGGCATGGTTCATCACCCACAATCGATGAATGCGTGCAGTTTGGATGAAAATACAACAAGCAATCCCGATTGTCAACTCTGCACTTTAAAATATGAGTCATGAAATCAAAAACTACGAAGGAGGAGAAAACTCCTACGATGGACGACTGTAACATAATAGATCCTAAGAATCGTGAGGGGAGTTACAGGAGATTAGAAACCGACGGCGATGGATTATTCACGTCAAGAGTAAAAAATAGTAAAAGAACTTATACTGGGCTGAAGATAAAACGTCGAAATCGTGGTAATAAGAAAGTTGACCATAATTATAAATAATTTGTTGATCGGAACCACATATTCTTTCAATAATTCAATGTCTCATGATCATTTAGATAATTATGCCTACTTTGGCGAATTAATGTGATCGAACGGAAATCAAATCTGTATCAATCTGAACATATACCCTGATGATCCTCCAATGTAGGTCAAGAGCCGCTACCGGCTTCTCCGAAATACTTGTGGTTGTATTCGCTGGGATCCCAATTGAATTTCATGTCATTCTGTAAAAGACTATCGCATAAATGAAGGAGGGATTTGTTCACAAGATGCAACACATGTATTATCAAAAAATCTGGAATACTTCTTCAAGTGTTTGGATATGGTATTCAATCTTCTTCCACTAACAGTCATTCTGATCTTCAATATATACATCTGTAATGAATAGAGAACTTCATTCTTATATCCATTAGTTCAGACCGCTCGATAATGGTCCAGTACATGTACCGAATATTGCGCATATGAGATCGCCTCGAGCACTTCATTTTGCTCCTGTACTTCATTCACGTCTGTTCATTTGATGATGCGTTCATTTAATCATACCTGATTGTACGTGCACACTGAAATACACAGGAACTCATTTATCTGTTTGGAAGAAGTGGATATTTGGGTTCAATTATTGTTACTTGCACTCAAAGCATCTGAATGTTCACTCATTCGTTCCTATATTGATCGATGATTATCTCTTGATATAATGATTGCTTGATGATGATTGCTCTTCGAAAAATTCTGCACAATGAAGCGACGCTGTAGAAATATAATGTTTCATTATTCAAGCACTCTTAGTTCCGAACACTCTGTGTCGAACAATAATGAGGAATTGAATTATTAGAAATTGAAGTAGATCAAAGGTGCCCCATGGAGTCGTTTTATAAATTCTGAAAAATCATTGAACTATTGAGGATGAAACATCTTCATCATTATCAACTCTGAATCATGAATTTCGCACGTAATTCAGTATTCTCTGAGAGGAATGTTATGCACAATTGTGATTGTAAATGCGAGTTACAATGGGAATTGTTCACCATCAATTCGCATTATTCGATCTCAATCTGATAAGACACCAACCTGTACTAAGAGAATAACCAGAAACCACTCAAGTCACAAACTTCCTTCAGTCTGAATCATACTATGTAAGAGACCTATTTGGAATCTTGCGTATTATAATATCTGCGTATTCCACTTTGATGCACAGAAAGTATTCGAACGATTCAACGAATGAACATCTCTTCCTCTTAATATTCTGCATTCCTTTCGATCCAATGAAATTAATTTTCAAACTTCAATTCGAATACATTTTATTCTCATCTTCCGATTGTAACAGGTTTCTTTATCTTGACAATCACATTGATTGATTTCCCATTTCAAAAAATGATTATATGATAATGGCGATGTATTGATTCACTTCGTTCGTATCGTAGCAGATCGGTTCTTGAAAGTTTGAGTCATGTCATCGGTTTTCGCATGGGAAAAAATCCCTAAATCAACCCGCGCGGGAATTCAAAGTCTCGCGACAGTCGCGCAAGTAGTCTCGCGTTGCCCTTCAAGTGTCTCACCTATGAAACAATCCAATACCTTAGGGAGATCTCGCTAATAAACTCGCTCAGAGTCTCATTCATATCTTGGATTGTCTTATAACCGAGACTATTCGCAAGATCATTTCCGAGACTATCCGAGATTCTTTGCGAGACTATTCACAAGACTGTTTGCGGGACTATGCGAGATACTGAATTTCTGAATTTGGCGGGCATCGAGAAAACATGATATCGATTATAATACATATACAAATCTCACGTAATTGACAGTTATTATTCACCCCATCATTTGTTTAATCGATTAGTTCTCTGATTCTGTCTGTTCACAGTCCTGTTAATTGCGTAGTTTCCTCCATTATTCACAAAACTCAACCAGTTTTTTCAACAGTCCTCTAGACCAGGAATAAATATATCAATAAGAAGTCCGTTTCCAACTATCATGTGAGGTGTACTATGTATTTTTTTAATTATTTTTTCAAATATATATGTCATTCAATCTCTAAATATTGAAGATCATTGTTGGGTAGTTATTACGTGTTGGGTAGGTACGGGTCACCTCCCGTACAGCACCGAAAACTGGATTTTTTCACGTTGCCTTCATATCGCTTCTGCATCGAGTTACCGTTTTTCCATAGCTCCACTTCGTTCACAGATTTGCCTTTCGAATTCTGCGTTGAGGCGACGTACCCCACTGTACGCCGATACCGATGTTGTGAACACTTCCACCACACGCTCTAATTCGTTAAACGCGAACAGCGAAATTCATCAATGGCTCTTGACCAAGTGCCCTTGTCAATTGAGCTCACATCAAGCGTTACATTAAGAGTAACTTTGATAGGAACCTTTGGGATATTTGTGAGATCTTCAATTTTTCTGACCATCCGGAATTGAGAAGTGGAATAAAAACGAGTGACATGACGTGTAAAACTATAGGACGTTGATGTATCGTTCAATAAAGTGCAGCGTTCCATTGATCATACAAATCAGTTCCTATATCGTGCTGAAGAAAAATACTTATACCTCTGGCGTTAGGTAGTTACTCATTCATATTCATTAAATATTCAATATAATGAAGGAATATTTATGCTGTATCGATGAATATTTATCGTGTCGCAAAAGCATTGATAAACACTTGTTCGATTCAAAGAATATGAATTCCAACGTTCTTGTACCACTTCAGAAAGACAGAAATATAAATATTTTCCAACCAGTCAGTTGAAAGACTTCACGTAGGGGATTGAATTAATCAGAATCATAAATACGGGCATTGATGTTCTGTTATAGAGAGTCGAAGAGTAGAAGGATGGAACATACTGTCATTTTTGAAAATTGATATTCAACGATGAATTCAGAGTTATAAAGAGAATCAATTCCATACTCTAGATCGTGTACAAATTGAACAGATTTGTGAAGGAAGCGAGTAGTACAACGGCATTCAATGAATTTACAGGAAACAGGAAAGGGAAGCTCCTCAGAGAGCAGTCAAGACTATTCATGAATGTATGATGGGAATAATAGATTTATGCGCTTCGTATTGAATATGAAGAATGATTAATACTACATGATTCATTTGAATGTAGCAGGATCATTGTATTCACTTTATCTTCCATCAAAACAATGGATCGTCAATGGAATATGTACAAAAATGAGTCGCTTTTGAACAGGGTGTTCACATTGCAATTATGGCATATTATTTCTCACAAAAGAAAACATAGAATTGTTGGAGTTCTGGAGAAAGAAGGAACGTGGTAATCGTTTTCCCGCGAAGAACGTGATTGTACACACTCGTATAAAAAAAGAGGAATCTTAACGACTAAGTCGACAAAGAAACGCTAAAAATCATAACCATGCGTGACGTAATCGTATCATATTCAATACAGGTTCCGACGTTCTGAAAGGAGTTCGGAGAATAAAAAATGTAACAAGGCGAAGAGAAACGTATACGCTTGACGTGAGAGAGATTTCGAATGATTTTATGAGAATTCCAACGAATTTAATGATCGACACAGCGTATTCGTGAAAGACATGGAAAAGAAGAGAATAACTGTGACAGCTATTTGGAGTCAGCTCATGGCAGTAGCTGTTGTGAAGTTTCAATCTTTGAACGCATCATCGAATCTAATTGATTCTAATTATTCCTTCAATGAGCCTCCACTTTGTCGCTTGTCCGCCGGTTCGAAGGGTTTAGGAAATGGAGAACGTGGATCACACATTGATAATTAACCGTCATTTTTTATGCGTATCTTAATGTAGCTTTGCTTACGAAACAAGAATGAATTTAATCGAAACAAACATAGACTAATCAGAAAAAGTATGCATACTTCAAAATTATTTGTTTTACAAGCTGTGTTGCCGACAAATCCCGTTCTCTGAGACGATTGAACGAGTATGCATTTCCATTGAATAGAATAACGAATCAAACAGAAATAAAAACCCCCAGTTTGCAACACAGTTTATAAGACCCTGTGTAGGAGCTGTGACTCCTTGTTACATACAACGATGATACGTCGATAGTCTGACGAATAAACGGAAACGTTGATGTTCGTTGAATTATGAATGAATTTTCCCCTCTTTCTAGAGAAGAAGATAGACTCATTATTTTTCTAGGGAGAGATTAATATATTTCTCTCAGAGAGAAGTGGCGGATTCAATAAAATGACGAATTCGTATCTCGGGAAGTTTTGAGGAACAACTGATCATATTGATAATCTTAGAGCATATACTACTGGAGCGAGCAAAAGCTACGAAGAAGTGTGGTTAGTTCGAATTGAAGATAGAATGAGAGTTCCGACTTTCAGGCAGTGCTATCTTTGTTTAAATCTCATTGGATGCAAAGAGAGACAACTGCTTAAAAGTCGGATCTCTCTCCCTCTCTCAATTCAACCACACTTATTTCTATTGAAATCATAGGCAATGCTCGCTCCAGTAGTATATGCTCTAAGTTAATAATACAGGTATAATGAATCTCAGAATGCGATTGATTGGTCGCAGACTAAATACCAGACAAATTACGAGAATTGGCTTTGAATGGTGTAGCGCATTATGCTATTTTGACTACCCAATAAAGTGAGGATCAGGTTCGAGTTTCGAATTACTTTTTTCCTTTCCATTTGGTGCAAGAAAATTTGGTCACTATCGATCACTCCCGTCCCTGAATAGCTCCTACTCTTCAGGTAGATTCTGATTCCCTTCCCTGAGCAACCCTCACAGAATGAGGCTTAGACTCAGCTTAGACCCAGCAAGGCTTTAGTTATGGAAAATTTGACCGAGTTTCACCCACTGGCCTTCTAAAGCCGTGACAACAGCTGTTGTAGAAGTTGTGATATCGACTTAGTTCTCCCTACTAAGGTTCGCCTATTGGTTTACCTCATATATGACTCAATTCCGGATGGGAGGTTAACTTCTGAGGTCATCGCTTCTGGAAGGAGTATCGACACAGTGGTCAGGCACCTCTTGATATACCGCGCCGAAGTTATTTCTACTTCGACACATTAAGTTGAGTACGCACGCCACTTCTTGGAAATTATGCAAGCTAGGCGAACGCACGCGCGCGCGTTGTAGTGAGGGTTCCGCGCAATCCGACGGATGGAGCTACCATGTGATTTTCTGGTAACGGTGCGATGTCCTGGAGTTGAATGAGACGAAAGAAAAATGTCATCAAAGGTCAATAATCCGAAATTCGCTGATTGGTCGATTCCTAGCAACTCACTAGGAACTTTCTAGGAATTGATCAATCAGCAAATTCCAGGCTATTAACCTTTGGGGACATTTTCATTTCAGGTCATCAAATTCCGAGACATCGCGCTCTCGGGACAAGGCACCACCACCATTCTTCTACCCCACGCAATGTATTTACTGACCTATCCTAGTGTCTCGTCAGCGGTTATTTGCACACGGAGAGAAAAAATTTGCTGACGCAGTAAATCGAAGTATTATATATAGAATAGCAAAATTGTTTGCTGACCTAGCTAAAAATTTGCTATAACAGCAATCGTGTTAGCTACGACAGCAATTTTTTAGCTGTGACAGCAGAAAATGTTTGCTCCGCCAGCAAATTTTCAGTATTATATACAGAATAGCAAACAAATTTTGCTGGGATAGCAAACATTTTTTGCTGCCACAGCTAAAAATTCGCTGTCACAGCTAACAAGATTGCTGTCACAGCAAAAAATTTGCTGCTCTGGCAAAAGGAACCCAGCAAAAGTAGATTCCGCTGCCACAGCGAATTCCTTTTTCTCCGTGCATCGTTAATTGAACTAATTGAACTTTTCCGAGTGGCATACGAGTAGCTGCGGAAATCACTTGATAGACGTGTCAAGTGCTTTCGTTAGATGGTTCAAAATCTCTCATTCCAGTAGCTGTAACAATTGAATTCATGTTTGTCTCAGTGGAACAAAATATCTCACCTTAATTTCTTCACTCTCACATGTTATTCTTGAAAGAGAATTCAAAATTATTCCTCTCATTGTTACAAAATTTGAATTCTCTTAAATGCACAAGAGTTGTAATCGAATATCTGATCATCGTTCACAATGAGCTCTTTGGACACATTGAAAGTTTCATCCTCATACCTGCATATCTGTCAACACACAAGGATTCAATGTAAAAATATGGTTTTCTCATAACGCTTATGGATCGTGAAGCTTGAGCATGATGCGGGTAATGTGGCTTAGTGAGGGCGTATGAATCATTCTACAATTATGATAATAGTCATCGCAAGGTTGGCGTGACTTACTTTAGAAAAAGAATTTCCTACGATTTGATGTTCTTCTTTTCGATTTGACTTGAAAAATTCTAGATCTTTACAAGACAAATCAACATGCTGATGTAATATTTTGCTCTGCGAGTGGAGATAACGGAGGCAAAAGATCAAAGCATTGAAATATGTGTGTAAGGAGAAAAGAACGAAAGTGATCAGACATGTAGTCACGAATATATTCCAATACACCGTTCAGTTATTCGGTATACTAGTACAACCTTCTTTTCTGGCTGGGAAGAACTCGTTATTCCGAGAAAAAAATCACTTTGTGATTGATGTCTTTCTGGCGATACTCTTGGGTTTTGGATTCAGTCCAGGTGAATTATTCCTATTGCGAAGAACAATTCAAACAATTCCAAACCTTCGTTTGAGAACATTCATCCAGCGTGTGACAGTTTTCAAAATGCGCTCCCAAAGGCCAATGGATACGGAGAAAATAATCAAGCATGGGAAGCAATGCAACTGATGACAGCAGAAGAAGCTAAGGGAAGTTGGGAAGAAGATCAAGGAGAACTTATAACAACATTTCAGACCTGAAGAACATGAAATACACCTGAGTAAAAATATCTTAAGGCGAGTTTACATCCGATTTTGATCTGCGTTTTCTAGTTTGAACCATGCACGAACTCTTGGTCGTATGAGAAAACACCACAGCACCACGAGTGGCGATATTCGATTCGTGATATTTCCCGAAGAATCTCATTCCGTGAAGCCATGTGTATGCTATATCGATGCATGGGAATCCAATGTAATGAATATATGCATTGATTTATAAAATAATTTGACTCGGAGGAAGATTCAAATAAAATCATATGTCGAGCCTGCAAAATTGTCCCCATAAAGAACGATACAAAACGATGAATTTCTTCTATAGTTTTCAATGAGGTTTCTGAATATGGAATTTACGAAGTTATATCGTTATTAAACGATCCTACTCTATCGTTATCAAACGATAGAACTCTATCGTTTCTTATCGTTTTCTACAAAAATTCAAAAGAATGTATGGGATTTTATCGTGAAATTCATATAGAAAAAGTACTACTTATTCTGGAACGCATAATTATTTTTTTCCAAATAACTGGTACTTTTCTTATACGAATTTCACGATAAAATCCCATACACCCTTTTGAATTTTTATAGAAAACGATAAGGAACGATAGAGTTCCATCATTTAATAACGATATAACTTCGTAAATTCCGTATTCAGAAACCTCATTGAAAACTATAGAAAAAATGTATCGTTTTGTATCGTTCTTTATTGGGAAAATTTGGCAGGGGAATGAGAGATCTTATTGAAAATCCAACTGAAAAAGACATGAACATTCGAGAATATTTGAGAGATAATTTACTACAATAACCAGAGCATTGAGTACCATAACGTATTTGAAAAACTACACCGTGGTAATTCCATTGAATCCGTGGAAAGTTGAACGAAAAGCACTTCCAAGCGTGGCCACACATCAGAATATAACTTCCTATCCTAACTCCCCGAATGAGATTCCAGTTTTCACGTACGAACCGATTCACCATCCATTTCCACCACATATTTCTGTTCCAACTTGGTTCGATTCACAGTTTGAGCGACACAAAAGGCTGTATTTTCTGGTATCATGGAATGAAAGAATCTGAGGAGATGAGAATTCCCTTGCTCTGTACGGATGTGTGATTCGAGTCGAATATTGAATATTGATTGCAGATAAAAGTACAAAGAAGAATTCAATGTTCGATATCTTCATTCACTGAAATGAAGTTGGATTCATTCGATTCAGTATTATTTCAGTTACAGCGGATGGAACATTAATTTGTAATATCCACATGTTTTTCTTGGATTTTAGAAGTCAGAGCATCATTATGCGCATCACTGTTTATTGAGGTGATAGAAATCCGGTCGGAGTACAAAAGCAAATGCACACATCCTGTACAGGAAGAAGAGATGAATTTTCCAGACCCTCAAGTTTGGAGAAGTTCCTTTCTAATAGAGAAAATATTATCTTAGCATAAACTTACATTTCATTGTATGAAGTTGGGTTTGTTTGCGATGAAAATCCAAGTGAAGAGATTATGAGGAATTTCCCAACCAACAATGATTGTAAGAAATCTTTTGTTGAACAGTCAAAAATTCGAATGATTCGCGTGAATGCGGTCACAATTTTCTTTCCCAAACACATCCTTCAATTTGTGGCTGGGGAATTTAAGAAATTGATTTAATACTGCTGTACGAGGGAAACGTTTCCTTCATTACGAAATTACAAAGTTCTGATTAAATCTCATCCAATTCTATACAATACTTCTCTCACTTTCAATGAGATTTTATAAAACATTCCAAACGGAGCGGCTGTAGCGGTTGAAATCAATCATTCTCGCTGAATGAGTATAGATGCGACTAAAACTTCAGAAAAATTCACTTGAACCTAAGTGATTTTCAATATCGTATGGGAGGATGAAGACCACTTCAACGAATTAGTCACTTCACTACAGTTTTCGTCACACGGATGTATATACAGATGCAGTTCGATAATAGAAGTTTTATAATGCGTCACCTGTTCTCAATCCCATGATCACTGCCGGAGAAGGTCATTTGAATGAAACCGTGTGTTCAAATTAAGTGATCACCGACTAAATTTGAATTCCAATTCACAATCATTATTCAGATCTTTTTCCTTGAAATTGGACCACATCGTTGCTCGAGATGTGAATCATCCTGTACCTAACGTAATTCCATGAGAGGAATTTTCTCACGCGATCCAAGTTCACAACTCAACCACTTTCCTGTGGATAAACTCGATATGACACGAATAATAAAATACCACATGTTCTCCAATTTATCCAAATCAAGGTTGCCGTATAACAATAATTTATTTCCTCATATTTCATGATAGAATTGCAGAATGATCATCGTATCTGTATTTCATTTGATATTCTCGATTTACGATCTAACGATTCCTGTGTTGTTTACTTTTGCCCCTGGGTTATCCAAAGAACAACACTACAGTAATTCATGGTTAGAATTATATCCATTCAGAATCTATCGATGGCTTTGTACAGTCGGTGGATTCAACCCGTTCCCTGCTACCTTTGATGAGTTGTGGGAAACTATATCACAATTCACAAATTCTTGTTCAGAATTTCATTTCAACCACCTAAACATTTGAGGAATGATCCACCTTGATCGATGATATGGTTAAACACTTCTTAAATTGAATATTATGAATAATATCGAAATTTATTTGTGGGTGTTCTCAAATTGATGAAATGAGGATTAAATCCACCCACTGTATCGTATACGCAATATCGTTCCCCATTTAGTAACCCTGTACCTATTACGTTAATACCACAATCCGCATCTTCAGGAACATCAATTACGGGTATGTAATGGGCAATCGAATATAGCTAGTAAGAGGGTGCATTATTAGACTGAAACTGGAAAGAACAGGTAGAACTTCTGAGAAGGTAATCTGAGTTCGTGTTTATGGCATCAAGAGTCCATCCAATACACTCCTTTCGAAAGCAAGTCTGTCGAAAGGCTACAGACTTTTTCAATAGACTCCTAAAAATTTGACAATAATAAGTAAAACTCACTTCAAGTTGGAGAATCAAGCAACTGTCAAACACCATTCTTCGATTGAGTCGACTTGAATCTTTGAAACTTTCCAGTATTTGGAGTACTTAGATTCACTCGAGACTTTCGGAAACCGAACATTTGCTATAACACAATGCTGTACCTTCGATTCACTTGAATATTTCATGCGAACATTATAAATATTATTCCATACAATAATTGAAGGGCCGGATCGAGTAATCGGTTGTGCGCGTGACCTCTCGTCTAGTGCACCTGAAAGTAGGCAACCACCGCTAATCACGTTTCAAGACTTTCATATTAAAAACATACAAGAAATTCGCGATACTAAAAAAACTTCCAGTGGGAAAGTTGTTGCAAATGTATTCAACAACACTCTGACGAATTTTGAGACAATTCCGTATTGTAGGTTAGGAATTATTGCAGGTTGAATGAAAAAAATGCCATGTGCATCGATTGAGATGTTACAATATGGGTGTTTTCAAAGGGGATAAAAATGATTATGTACATGAAGCTGTTCAAAGAAAATTCTCAAATGCACTTCACCCAAATCGATTAAATATTTCACACTTTCTTTCAATAAATCATAATCACATAAATGGAAAAATATATGATAGTTATTTGAACGTTTTATTGGAAAGAACCAATAATTGAATATTGGCAAATTTGAGAACATGAACGTTTCTGTTCCTCTGACATGGCTGTTGAATGATGGTTTCAATCTAGAAACATCAATTTTGCGACAGTGGAATTCATAAACAACACATTTCCTCGTCTTTAGTTTAGATTCCGTTTCAATGAACGATTCAAAGTTTGAGAATACAAAAAGTATGCCTTCCCACTGGAAAAAATAATAGAAACTCGTACGTTTTATTGAAATCTGATAAAAGTGTCCAAATGCCACTATTGAACCTGATAAAATCTTATAAACATATATGGGGATTCTAGAGCGGTATTTGAAAGTCTACGAGATTTTTTCAAAGGCGTCTGAATTGAAAGAATTTTTATTTCAATACATCTTATAAATCTTTCCCATATATTAAAAAAACAACAAACCGAATATTACAGAATAAAAAATGAAATACTAAACTTAAAAATAAATCATACGAATTTCAGAATTTTTCTTATCATTCACAAAGTCCTTTATCGTTTTATCACTTTTGTTAGGATCACGAATTGTCGTGTTTTTGAAAAGATTTTCATAAAAAGCATTGAATAAAGTATTCACTTCGACAAAAATTTTCAACGGTTCTCCTTTGTACTGATGGTACATGTTAATTTTACCGTTTGAGAAATAATCAATTTTCACTGCAGATCCTATTTTGATCTTGCGAATTTCAGAATTTTTTTCTTAAAATCGATTCAAAATCTCTTATGTTGCATTGTGCGGCGTCAATCATTGTAAAAAAAGGATGTCTAGAATTTTCAATGATTTCAATGTACTCTTCGGGTGTTTCAATGGTTTCTTGCACTTTTTTCTTCTGACCGTATCTACCAAAATTCCTATCACATTCACAATACGAGTGTCCACGGATAGGGTAGAGATGTTCAATAAAAACCTCGAAGTTTTGAGAGAACATTGAGAAAAAAAGGACCATCATATAATTTCTATTTTGACCTCCTGCAGCATCAGAATATAAAAAGATTTTGTTATACCCCTCTTTTTGTAATTCAAGGCGCAAAGCATGATATAACAAATTACAAACTGTGTTTGCTCCTTTCTTGAGTATTCCTTCAATGAAATGAAACGTATAAGTCGATTCTGAATGAAGAATATGTTTCATTTCATCGAAGGAATACTCAAGAGAGGAGCAAACTAGTGTTGCCGCGATATTATTGTCGAAATTCAGAAATAATCGATTATCTTAATTTTGACAGGTTTTCATGGAACTTTTAACGCGTAGATCTTCGACTGTGCACGAAATGAAACGGGATAATGGATCATCTTGGTCTTTTCAACAAAATGAATCAAAATATTCTTACATTATCGTAACGATAATTATCGATACATCGTAACGATGAATGGAAGCATATCTTGGTTTATTTTGTGTGAAAGTCTGGGATTATTCATTATTCCGTTCCATTATGAGCATAATCGAAGATTCGTGGATTATATATTCCATAGGAGCGTGTAAGAATTGAGATAATCGATTATTTCTCAATTATCGACGATAATATCGCGGCAACACTAGAGCAAACACAGTTTGTAATTTGTTATATCATGCTCTGCGCCTTGAATTACAAAAAAAGGGGTATAACAAAATCTTTTCATATTCTGATGTTGCAGAAGGTCAAAATAGAAATTATATGATGGTCCTTTTTTTGTCAATGTTCTCTCAAAACTTCGAGGTTTTTATTGAACATCTCTACCCTGTCCGTGGACACTCGTATTGTGAATGTGATAGGAATTTTGGTAAATATGGTCAGAAGAAAAAAGTGCAAGAAACCATTGAAACACCCGAAGAGTACTTTGAAATCATTGAAAATTCTAGAAATCCTCTTTTTAAAATGATTGACGCTGCACAATGCAACGTAAGAGATTTTGAATCGATTTAGAAAAAAAAATTCTGGAATTCGCAAGATCAAAATAGGATCTGCTGTGAAAATTGATTATTTCCCAAACGGTAAAATTAACGTGTATCATCAGTACAAAGGGGAACCGTTAACAATTTCCGTCAAGGTGGATAGGGGAGAGTGGGGACACTTGCACCATGGGGTGATATGCACCACAGCAGATACCTCTTAATTTTCCAAAATTTCTGAACTGTTCTTGCACGTGGCGTTTGCTGAATGGATGACCTAACTCCACACGAGTTCACAGGAATGTGGAATGAATCTCTGTTTTTTTATTGATATCAAAAGGTTTTGCACTCTCAAAATCGTTTGATTTGTGTCTCCTTAGTTTTTCAGAAAAAGTTTCCCATGATCTGTAAGTGATCCCAAACACCACGAAACCAATCTCAATCGAAAGTACAATCGTTGCACAATATTTTCATGATCCACTTTTTGACTGAAAATATCTGGAATTTTTTTGCAAGCATCAGTAGTCTGTTGATGCCGTGAGGGGTGCAATGCACCACAAATTGCGGGGATACTTGCACCACTTCCGATGTTTCATTTTTTTTATAGAAACAGGTATTCAGAATGATCCGTACACTCGGATGTTCGAATCTGAATGTTCTTCCGAAGAACAGAAGAGAGAAGGAGAGGAAGGAGAGAGAGAGAGAAAGATTCTTTTGTTTGATAAAATACTCTGTGAAACTCTTTGCTATTTCCATGAATGATCTCACTTCATATAAGTCAGGGAGGATAAACTCAATGAGAGAATTTTCATAATGAACTTCAGCGCCGCCAAGGGGAAGGCTACTGGAACTAACCTCATATGGATACATTTACACAAATGCTCAACAAATCATAAAAGTTTGTGACACAGTATCAGTGCCTTCATGTGAGATTAGTTCAAGTACCCTTCCTCTTGGCGGCGCTGAAATCAGTCTCAAGAACGTTCAATTGAGTTTATGCCTCCTGATATGAGTTGGTAGGAGTGACAAATTTCACTTGTTTCCTCCGTTCATAGCAAACACTCTTGTGCAATTAGTTTTCAATAAAAGGTTGTTGCTAGTATCAAACTCTAAACTGCATAAAGTCCATCTTGATCGTAAGTTCAGCTATTCACTTGTATATCTGATTATTCATTTCAAATAAATACTGATAAATAGATTTGAAAATAGTGGTTATTATTCCAATTAGCCCTGCTAAATTATCCCCATAAAGAACGATACAAAACGATAAAATTTTTCTATAGTTTTCTATGAGGTTTCTGAATACGGAATTCACGAAGTTATATCGTTATCAAACGATAGAACTCTATCGTTCCTTACCGTTTTCTATAAAACTTTAACAGATTGTATAGGGTTTTATCGTGAAATTCGTATTGGAAAAGTACTACTTATTCTAGAACACATAACTATTTTTTTCCAAATAACTGATACTTCTCCTATACGAATTTCACGATAAAACCCTGTACAATCTGTTAAATTTTTATAGAAAACGATAAAGAACGATAGAGTTCTATCGTTTGATAACGATATAACTTCGTAAATTCCGTATTCAGAAACCTCATTGAAAACTATAGAAAACATTTATCGTTTTGTATCGGTCCTTATTGGGAAAATTTAGCAGGGAGAGGATCAATTACTCAGGGAGAGAGAGAGAGAGAGAGAGAGAGAGAGAGAAAGAGCTAATTCGCAGGGTGGTGCAAATATCCCCACAGGGTGGTGCAAGTCTCCCGCCATGTGGGGAGAGTTGCACCAAACGCAATGTTTTTGAAGAACACTTATATCATTGATAGGATGTTAGATTCGACCTTGCTATCATTTGCAACTTAGAAAGGAATGTTTGCTCTGTCAAAATCCCATAAATAATATATCGAATGAAGTTAACCACGAAAGTTATAACAATGTAAAAAAAAAGTGGCGCAAGTGTCCCCACTCTTCCCTACTTCATTGAGTGATTTAGGAAATGCAGCACCAGCGACTGAAGTAGGGATTTCAAGCGCAAAATTGAAAGATCTAAAAAGTTTGCAGCAATATTTGAGCGTGGAAGGTCAGGCTTATTATGAAAATCTTTTCAAAAACACGAAAATTCGTGATCCTAAAAAAAACGATAAAGAACTTTTGTGAATGATAGGACAAATTTTGAAATTCGTATGATTTATTTTTGAGTTTATTATTTCATCTTTTATTCTATAATATTTGGTTTGTTGTTTTTTCAATGTATGGAAAAGGTTTATACGATGTATTGAAATAAAAATTCTTCCAATTCAAAGGCATACTGGTTGTATTCTTAAACTTTGAATCGTTCATTGGAACGGAATCTGAATTAAAGACGAGGAAATGTGTTGTTCATGAATTCCACTGTCGCAAAATTGATGTTTCTAGATTGAAACCATCATTCAACAGCCATGTCAGATGAACAGCAACGTTCATGTTCTCAAATTTGCCAATGTTCAATTATTGGTTCTTTCCAATAAAACGTTCAAATAACTATCATAAATTTTTCCATGTATGTGATTATGTTTTATTGAAGAAAAGTGTGAAATATTCAATCGATTTGGGTGAAGTACATTTGAGAATTTTTTTTGAACAGCTTCATGTACATAATCATTTTTATCCCCTTTGAAAACACCCATATTGTAACATCTCAATCGATGCACATGGCATTTTTTTCATTCAACCTGCAATAATTTCTAACCTACAATACGGAATTGTCTCAAAATTCGTCAGAGTGTTGTTGAATACATTTGCAACAACTTTCCCACTGGAAGTTTTTTTAGTATCGCGAATTTCTTGTATGTTTTTAATATGAAAGTCTTGAAACGTGATTAGCGGTGGTTGCCTACTTTCAGGTGCACTAGACGAGAGGTCACGCGCACAACCGATTACTCGATCCGGCCCTTCAATTGAGGGCACTCAAGCATCAAGAGTGGTGGATAAAATCTTGCGCCAACTCTTTCCATAAAACACTCGATAGATTTCAAATAAATAATGATTGACGGCATACCTGAGATTGGACTCTGAATATAAATTCGAGTTCCCTGACAGTTTGCAGATATAGGGAAACCAAATTATTGAAACTTTCAGGAATTTGGAGATTAATACTTTTAAAACCTCACTCATACTCCGCAGGAAACAGTGAAGGATTGGATCTTATATTCAAAGTCTGAAACTGGTCGTGGATTGTATCATGGTGAACTGAGAATTTCCGGTAAGACGTCGCTTGGTTTTTTCGATGCTCGAATGACCTTCGTCGTGAGAGGATGGAATATAGTGATCAAATTCAAAACATATGCATGAAATAGGTAAGCATGGTTCTCGATATAGTTGTTCTGTAACATTCCAGAGGAGAGGAGATGGGAGAGCTTCTAGAAGTGAAGAGCATGTGCGAAGTATCCCACCAAAGATGGCCAAATATGTAGAGTGAGGATAATTTATCGAGCTCATCGACCACAGATCGATAAACGTCAGAAACACTTATCGTCTTCTTAGAGAAGACATGCTTTCTTCCGATCTGCTCATGATATATTAGTTCTATGACATCAAATTCACATAGGGTTTAGTTGATGTTTCTGGTGTAATCGATCGAATCAGGTTAATTTGATCAAATGTAGGCAAGTTATCGCAGTTACATCACTCCTACTCGTTTCCCGTATTCATGATCCTATATACACATCGATACCTGGGTCCATGCATGTAACATCAATGATTCGTCCGCTCCTCCTTCGATCCAGTTATCATTTAAATTGAATGGTATATGAAGTGAAATAACAGTTGCGTAGATACAGATCGTAAAATGAAGTTGGTAACAGCGGTGGGATATCGTCATTGATATAGTATACTGTAGGGGTGTGCGGGTAGCACTTTTTATCGGGTCGGGTTGGGTTCGGGTATTTGTATTCCTTTTCGGGTCGGGTCGAGTACCCGATTGAATCGGGTTTTCCAAGTCGGGTACCCGAATATAATAAAATCGCTTGAATTTAATATTTTCAACTTCTATTCGAAGTTGCCATTGCCGTTGATATTTTAAGGACAAATTGTCTTGAGCGATTGTAGGAATAAGGAGATTTCATATGAATTCAATTCTAATATGAAGAATGCCATATTCACTACAATTCTATTAGGGTTGTTACTCCATGTAATTGATTATGCAGCGCATTAAGAAATCTCCAAATTGCTTCATGGACTGTTTATATTTATTTTTTAATTCAATTAAAAAATATAATCACATTCATGTCTCATAAATAATATATTATCTATTTTTGTATCTAGTAACCACAATATAGAATCTTGAACATCAATGAAAAAAAATATTCTTCTTATAAATATCATTCTTTTTTCATATTTTGAAATTTGAATGGAGGAAGCACAACTCTTCCACATGTTTTGTAAGCAATCTTGATCGAGTTGCTGTCACAATATTCCCTGCTGAGAAAAACGTTTGCTATATTTGAAATACTCGAATGTAATCGGGTACCCGAAAAACTCGGGTAATTGAAAAACCCGACCCGACCCGATGAAAACCCGATGACTCGGGTACCCGCACACCCCTAGTATACTGGTTTTGGGAGTATATAACGACTCAGATCACAAGCGCGTCGATGTTTCTTCAAGCTGACGGATAATTTCAGAATATAACACTTGAAATATCGAGTAGAGATTGATTTGCGAAAACCGGGTAATTAAAAAATAACAGGTGACTGCAAACGATCGAATAATTCGAACGAAACGGATGACCTGAATAAATCGATTGACTTCACAGGATCATGTAATTATTGAAGAGATGAAGTTATGGAAAAAATGATGATCCCATCAAAATATAGAATACGTAATCAGGCATTCCGGACCAGTACTCACCTGCTACGAGAATTGATTATCGTCAATCTGAAGTCTTGAATTGACATGTTTCACAGCAACCGCAAATACGTCAATCCTTCTGACTGAGTATACTCGCCAATACTGTGACACTCTCTCAAATACTCGCTGAGTTCTTCCCTTCAGAAGATTGAGAGAAAAATGGAGCGCCTGGTCGGATTTGAGTAAATTCATCCAAAGATCATATCTCTTCATGCACTTAGAATTCATCAAAACATCATCTTGGCGGAGAAAAACCGCAAGATTCCTTTGAATGATACCGATACCTACCACGATTTCTCTATCGATACTGCATTTGTTCCATACCAAATATGAAGTAGTTTTCATAAGAAGACTAAATAAATAGATATCAAATCAAGTGCAACGAAGGTTTCAATGAATCATTGAACCCTCATTGTATTTTCATATATCTTTCCACAATGCTTGGGACTGAGTTTGGAACCTCCATGATTCAGTTGTTTCATATTTATCCCTCCAAGCAAACTTGCTGATACACATGAGATTCAATTTTTAGAATCACATTTTTATGTATTCCACCTCCAACGAATCTCCCTGTGCTTGATCCTCCCAACTTCTTCATATCATATCACAGAACATATAAAAACTTCTACGCTTCTCTTGCTTGACATCAAAAAGCAATTTTCCTACGCGAGTTCTGCCATGATACATATCAATTTCATTCCGACCGTACAAACTCACGAACAGGTGGACGAGATTTAAATGCGTAATTTGTCAACACTCATATTCAAATTGATCTAAATGTGCATTAAAATCACATGAGAGAGAGGAACCGGATTTCCGTGCGGAAATTTCAACTTCAGTTCTTCGTATCTGACTTCCAAATGGCCTTCGAAACGACAAGGATATCACTCTCATTTAATTCTGAAAGTTGGATCGTATGAATAATTTATGTCGATTGACAAGTTTCCGATAGTTCTTGATCTGAAAATTCGAATGAAATTTTATTACTTTCCTTCCTCAAGCGTCATGCAGAGTTACGATTCGGAATGACAGTAGCACGGAAGTGTTCAATTGCGATATCGTCAATTTTATTTGTTTTCCTCTTCGTCTTTCATACCCGACAAATTTATCTGAAAGTTCGCGGGTTCTTCTGAATTTTTTTTTATTACACACATGGATTGTAGTGTTTGAAATGTGATTTCAAACACTCATGCACGGGATATAAATTCAACTTGAAAATCAGCAGTCGATGCCAATCATCTTCAATAAGAGAAAAAAACACGTAAAGCTTTTTGAAGGTACATGCATTATTTTCCTCACATGGTAGCCAAATTGTCGGATGTGACAAGTTCAACATAGTGCCTTGTCACGAGATCAGTTCCGTAGAGAGCGAGTATAATAACATAACATCTCGCTTTCCACTTATTTCAGTGCACTTTTCTGCTGAAGGGTTTTCACTGTAAAATGCACACGTAGCTACAGTCAATAAATGAGAGACGCTTTTCTCGTCTTAGACAGGTGTACACGCCAGCACATACCCCGCTCGTGATCTTTCACTGTTGCAAGAATTTATCGTTCACAACTTGTACATAATATATTCTAACGTACGGAGTATACGGAAACCAACTAGTGACAATACGAGTTTTCTGAACAACCATGAGTCTCTCGCATTATACGTCACTATATGAAATATTGATGATATATCGTGTATTGCGGGAACATTTTTCATCGCATGCGAGAACGAGATACGCTTCTCGAAAACAAGAAATAAAAAAATTTGGAGAGAGGATTCAGGAATAGCGTAGGGGATTGAAGTGTTGATACAATAGCTACGACTTTGAACAACAGTCATTCAGTTGTCATGCAAATTAGTAAACGACTTGATAATTCGCAGTGTGTAGTTATCAAATGCCCTGTGAATCACTCCACATTGTACAAGAATGAATTCACCGCGGATAAAAGACTAAGAATGAAAGTGGATATGAATTAGATCTCGGAGTAAAAGGTTTAAAGTGGATACTGCGTTCGAAAAGTACTACATTCTTGTTGAAGTAAACTTGGAGGAGAGATTGTGTGAAGAACGGGAATGTTTCGTATCGATTTTCGAAAACACATCCATCTTCCCACTCTTCAAAATATCATTTATCAAATGATAAAAGAGAATAAACGTGATAAAAGTGTAGGGATAGACAGGTAACTGATCTTCAACAATAAATTGATTTTCCAATCTGTTGAAGGAGGAGAAGAGGAAGAACGAGACTCGACAGTTGATACTAGCTACCCGAATGCCGTTGTACAACGAATGGAAAACTGTTGTTCAAAGTACATCGACGGTAAGGGTTTCGCCGCAGGCATGCAGCTTTTGTTGGAGAATTTGAGACTAATCAGCGTGAATCTCTCTTCGTGATCTGGAAGTGATTTTGTAACTATTACGCGTAATTGAGGAATTTTATCGGAAATCATCAGAATCATCAGAATCAAACCCTAATTGGAGCATACTTGGCAGCTTGGTGGCTTGGACTTGGCTTAGCTCATTGCATCTTGACTAACCCCTCTAGTCAATTTTCACCTGAGCTAATCATTCGTTCTATCATCATCTCAATTTATTCACACTCCAAATGCTCTTTTTCTCTCTTTTCCGTCCAGTTTCGTATCGTTTGTGAGAGAACGTGAGCGCAAACGTGATAAAAGAGCAAATGTTATCACGGTATTCTCAAGGTATTCTTGTCAACAGTTCCATCTATATCGTCAACATAGCCGACAATATCATTATATAAGAACGATACACTTCCTTGTGTTGACGGAACGCTCCATTGTTTTGATTTTACGTAAAGATTCACAATAACAGGACGTAGTACTCTTTGTATCCAGTCTGTTGTCTCAAGAATATGTTTCGCTTTGTTGATGATATCCTTCCTCCCGATATAACGTCAGTACTCAAAGATCCACAAGAAATGAGAGAGAAAATAAATAGGGTATTACTCTGAACATTGGTACTTCGATAAGTAATTTCGTATAGAGCCTGTCAAACGTGAGGAACGCAAAATTCTGAAAACCGATTGGAACTATGGAGAAACTCTAGACTACCGAATATACATCTTACAGAATATTATGAAGACTGAAGAACGGTAGAATAAAAACGAGGCAGTTAAGAACAACGATTACACCAAAAGGAATACAAAGGAAAATTGTGGGATGAACTCGGATATCTTCTGCTCAAATAACTTCCTCAAAACATTGAACAAGTCAAGACTCAGACATTTGCCCAAGGTGAAGATGGTGTAAGAATTACATTGTCGGCCGGAACATAAGTAGGTCAAATGTACAATAATTATCAAAGTCGGAGGTAAAGCGAGTGGACGAGTTTAGGAATCATTTCTTCAAATGGTGGAATAGTTCGCATTGAAAGAGTCGTTTCAGAGAAGTTGAATCCGCTGATTGTAGGTACAATGTGAAAAAATATCGTTTCGATGTTTAACTTCTGTCTTCTAATAAAATCAAAATTTGATCAATCGCTCAAATATTTCGTAATATACCACATTCTATAATAAACGTTGAACATCTGTGAAAGTCATTCATTTGATTTTCTCATTGCGAAAACATCGTATGTTATGCGACACGGACTTTCCCAACGATTGCTCTGATTTATATACAAAGAGGACGTTCGGGTGATTCAAATGAATGATTTTCCGCGATGTGCAATATGTTATTTTCTTCATCAACTTACCTATCAAAGGAAATAACTACGAGAGTGAAGACACTAGAAGCAACGGTGACGTGAGCGACGAAGTTGTTTATGGTACAATAAATCACTCCAAACGGCCAGTCAGAATTCAGAAGGAAAACAAAGTTGAATGCACAGTTGAGTAATGACATCATCAAATCTGCCAGAGAGAGATTTACCAGGAAATAATTGGTAATTGTTCTCATTCTTCGGTGCGCTGTAACAGGCAAATGATGAGTATTCTTTTTTAATCCAGAAACTCTGCAGTTTAGTGTTAATGGTGATGAATGATGATGAAAATATTGTTTGAAATAAGTCTATATCCAGGTCATCAGAGTTCAACTAGTAACATCATTTTGTTCTATCAAACATGCGATGAGATTCTCAATATCTTCCAAGCATTTGTATCAGAATAATGAAATGAAATCTCATAATTGAATGTTTTATATCAAAATCCCTCTCGATTTCTCATAAGAAAGAACTTTTATAATACGGGGAAATCAGAACTGGAGAGTCGTGAAATGATTCCTCTTCAAGATCAAGATATATTTCAAACTCCACCATTCGTTTGGCATAGCGCCTCTCGATATTCGTGGAATTAAATTCACAGTTCACTGAGAAGACAATCTTGAAAATCAGATCACAGAACAGTTGTCAATGACAAACTACTTCATGAGATAGAATCTGCCACAATGTGGTCCAGTCAACTGTAATTGACTTTATTTTATCAGATATATGGAATTAATTGTCATACTTCACTGTATCAATACTTATTTCAGATATCAGAGGGAGTTGTAATTCAATTATGGTGTTGTAAACTATGTAATTCATACGCAGAACGTTCGGTAAATCTTGGAATTTTCATGAATAATAGCTTAATTCTAGTTCGATTATTTGATAATTGGTTATTTTGTGGGACCGAACCATTGGAACAAGGACTTATTTGTTGGACATTCACGCTTCGCTTGATCATAATAATAGAGAACTCAATCCCAGTACTGATGGCATTTATAATCAATGGTATTTGGGTCAGAATTTCTGAAATCAGCACGAATTAAATTTTGATTCTCATAGTCCAATGAAATGTAGCAAGAATTATAGCTTTTTGTGTTAAAAATGAGTATGTAAAATGATTTGGCAGAATTTTTTTTTTGCGGAAGTTATGAATAATTGAAGTTTTGAGCGACTTTTTTTTTTTTAATTTATCACTTTTGAACAGTGCAGCCGATTTGGACGTCCAAGCGCTTTAATTGAAGATCATTGATTGAATTACATAAATTATCTTATGAAACCCGGGAAAAAATTTTTTCTCATTGTTTTTAGGTAAGTTTATAAAAAATTGATTTTTAACAATGTTCTCCGCCTCGCAAAAATCTGGAAATAATTAAAGAGAAATATTGTACCCTTACCAACCCAATTCCGTAGCGGAAAAAATGGAGACGCTCTTTGTTCGACTATAATTTTGATAATGATGCAAGCGCTAATGCAATACCCTCGGAGGGGCTTGTGAATGTGAATATTGAATCCTAGTCGATTCAGCGAATGAAAAATGCACATTGCAAACAGTAGATGCGGAAATCTGTTTACGTCCTACATATTTTGTATCAATCGGTAAAAATGTATGTTACCATCGAGATCCTGTAATTGTTACCGCTTTTCTGGAACGTGCACGCAAAACTGTTTCTTCCGCTTTGTGCTTTTTTTCAGAACAGAATTCAAAGGGAATATTCTGAAAATATCCTTGCGCCCAGTGGAATGAAGCATGAGGTGTCGTTATTTGATCTCCCGTTGGGCGTTGCAAACTTGCGCGTGATGCCAATCTTTTAACAGTTCCGCCTACTCCATCGCAAGTACTTTTGCCGTGCGGAGTGGCAAAAAAGTCGCATTTGACTCCAAAATCAGATTCATGAAGGACCAAATTTGCGAAATTCAATTCATTCTTATACTGAGCCGCACAACCGTCAGAAAAAATATGAGCTTTCTCACATTTTCACTGCCGAATTTTTCCTCCAAATGAGTAATCATCTTTGTATTGAATAGATGAACTGCGACTGTATCGTGTTCATTATATTCCGAAATAATCATAAAACATCCATTCACCGTGGTGCTCCCTGGTTTATAGTGATCATTCGACCAGTGATACGATTGAATTGCATCCTGAACCTCGAAACTATAATTCTTGGTGAAATCTAGAGCAACCACAAACTCTCCTTCCTGTAGATTTTCCTTCGCTTTCGAAAAATACTCATTCTGTGATTTTGCAATGAAATCATGTTGTATATATAAAGGTATTTCCCCCTTAAGATTATTCCAAAATAATTCCATTTTTTCCGATTGATCAACAAGTTCGCATCTTGAAAAAAAGGAAAATAATTTTAGTAAGAATTCAAAGGTGCTGACTGGGGATAAAATCCCATGAAATTACCCATCGGTGCAAGTCCATTGTTTATAATCAATGAACAAATCTGCTGATAAACTCGGAAATATGTATCTCAAGTCTTCATTGAATCCTGTGCGCAGATCATAGTTCAAGAGATAACATGATTCCCCTGGTGCGGAGCACATGATTTCTTCGGCTATGTCTGGGATAGAAAACTTATCATTGCAACCAGATTCTCGTAAAGCATTATTCAATCCATGGATTCTTAATTTCATGTTTTAATGAAGTTTGCAAACACAAACATTGTGGCTGCCGCTACATCCGACAACGACACAATGAGCAGGTCGTAACTTGATGAATTTTCATAAACTAATTTTCATTTCTGGGTTCTTCAACAAGAACTGATTATGTAGGTCTTCAAGATTACATAAAAGTAACCTCTTCTGAATACTTCCTTCCTTTCCATCTTTTGTGATTGAAGCGCAGTCTTTTTTCCCCGGCATAAGACGACTATATTCATCTGACTCGTAAAATCCCTGGACCTTCTTAACAATATCACTGGATAAGGTTTTGCCTATTTCTTGAATGAGAGTCGAACCGAATCCCGATGATTGACGAAGCTTCAAGGCAGTTTCTGCCATATAACGAGTGATTTCCAATTTTCTTTTCATTTTGGCGGCTGACCAATTGGTAGGTACACATGTGAGCAACTGCATTTTTGCTTGTCTATTGGTCGCCTTTGACAAAACGGTTCTCGCCGCTGCCGCTATTAAATCATCCGCAAATGAATCTTTCAGAGGACTTGTTTCTTTACTTGGTTCACATGAGCCGGGAGACCATTCATCTACGTTGACAGAAGGATTCAACATTCATTCAGGGGTGAAAGATGACATTTTAGTACAATTTTGTTATCACAACTTACCATCAGAATCTTGATCATCTGAACAACAGATTTCAACTTCTGATGCACTCTCATCGAATCGCTCCGAGCAAAATTCTGTCTCTTCCTGCTTGAGAAAAAGAATGCTCCCGTGTTTTCTCTGAATTCCCAGTCGGCAGGTATTAAACAAATATTTTCCAATCAAGTTAGAGAATTCAATGCCCCAATTATCTATAACCAATCTTATTCCATCGCTGACACGACTGTGTTTCGCTTTTAATAACGAATCATCACAACGATATGGAGATGGCATATCCACGAATTTTTATAAATGTAGAATATGTGATTATAAACTTCCAGCATCAAATCGACCGATCATGTGGTTGTTTGAAACAAACGAGAGCCACGGGGAGTTTGTGCCAAATTTCAGTTTGTTGTGTTATGCGACAATTTCAGGTTGTTAGAAATTATCATTCGAATTAGTGTAGGGGTGGAAGGCATGGAAATAATTAAATATTCACATTTTCTGATGTAAATCCACTAATATGAATTCTATTGAAAATGTAGTAGGCGGACTGTTTTCTGTCGTCTCTCCGTCGCATCAACGGAGACTCTCTCTTATTTCTCTCTGATTTCCACGGCTTCCATCATTCCTCCACCCACCTTTCGCTTTTGTTTCTATAACATTTGCAGGGTTGCCAGAACAGCAACACAGTTGCTAGATTTAGCACTATGAAAACATTTCTAGCCCTGAATTTTTAAGTACAGCACTTAGCACTATGGATAGCACTTAGATTAAATATCTAGCACTATTTTTTCAAATGGAACATATATTTATAGGTCATTACTAATTGAAAATTTTAATTATCTGAGTTATTTGCATAATGGAAAGTTCTATAATTCATATGAAGAGTTTCCTTCTATGCCAAAGGATTATTTACATTGAAATTATTCGTTGGAATAAAAAGTATGTATTGTATCGTGATTGAGGATTATTATTGGAAATATGTTGATTATTGAATAAATGATTACCTGATGGCAAAATTTTCAAGGATTATTTTGATTCACCCTAAGGGGATAGGTCTTGCAGCATATCTATTTTGAAAAAAATCATTATATATATATATTTGGTCAAATAAAAATATTGTTTTGTTGGAAAAAAGTCCAGTTTACAGCAGGGTTGGGAGTCATTCAATTAAAACTCATTTGAATTGACGTTCAATGAACAATTAAAAATTAAATTCAATTCTTAATTGGAATTTTTTTGCAACAAACAATTAAATTAAATTCTCAATGGAGGTAATTTCCATTTGACAAATCAATTTAATTGATTCAAAATCAAGCGATGGTTGATCCATTTTTCTTATGTTTTCTTGTTCTTTATTAATTAACAAATACAGAAAAACAAGAGCGCATCAGGAAAATCAATCAATCATTGCTTGATTTTAAAGCAATTACATTTATTCGATAATTGGAAACGACTTCGATCAAGAATTGAATTGAATTTTTAATTGAAGAAACTTTCAAATAAGAATTAAATTCTAATTGTTAATTGGGTGCTTCTTCAATTAACTAATTTACAACCCTGGTTGACAGTATATTGATACATGATTTTGGTCATTGAATATCGAATCAAATATCCCTGAACATCTATTTGGAGATGTAAAATGGAAAAATAAATATACAAGGTATCTCACTAAACACTCTGACCCTGCTGAATGTAAATTCCTGATATAACAAAATGTGCAAAATTCACAAATTCAAAATTCTCTATTTTTCCCGCGTTTTTTTTTAGCACTAACATTTGGCAACATCGAAAAAAATCTAGCACTGTCACCAATTCTAATTTAGCTCTGAACAGCACCGACTGCTGCGTCATCTAGCTCTGCGAGTCTATAACCTTCTGGCAACACTGAACATTTGTCTATAAGACAAAATTCTGAGTGCAATAGAGGATCGGTAGTTGATGATGTCCAGGGATATGCTACGCATCATATGATTAAAACTATCCAGTTATGAATATTAATAAATGGATTGAAAATTATTTTGGGAAAAATGGGTACTGCGCGCATCTCTGATTCACCAAATCCACTGGAATATAGTATTCACATCCCAAAGCCGCTACAGGGGCAGCACGCCCTGCGAGTCAAAAGATACAGCTCCGCGCGATTGCATCATTATTATAATTATAGTCAAACAAGGAGCGTCTCCATTTTTTTTGTCTACGGAATTACGTTTGTAAGGGGACAATATTGCCCTCTAATTTTTTTCAGATTCTTGCGAGGCGGAGAACATTGTTGAAACTCAATTGTTTATCAATAAATTACCTAAAAATAATGGGAGAAAATTTTTTTCCGGGGTCCATAAGATAATTCATGTAATTGAATCAATTATCCTCAATTCAAGCGCTTGTCCGTTCAAATTGGTTGCACCGCTCAAAAGTTACGAATTTTCAAAAAAAAAGTTCCTTAAAACTTCAATTATTCATATTTTCCGCGAAAAAAAAATTCTTGCCAAATCATTTTGCAAACTCATTTCTGACATAAAGAGCTATCATCCTTGCTACATTTCATTGGATCATGAGAGTCAAAATTGAGTTCGTGCTGATTTCAGAAATTCTGACCCATTTACAATAATAACTTCTAAACCAGATTTGGAATAGTTTTTTTCTGTCGAAAGACGTGTATAGAGATGAATAAATTCAAAATTGAATTGTGTAGGTATAAATTCAATTCGATGCATCTTCTTAGAGTTACACCTGATTGAGTGTGAAATTGCTGAACTAGCCCCGGTCTGCCATATCAAACGGCGAATGACTTCCAGTAAATTCTCAAATGCACGACTCCTTCAACAATTTATAACAAAAAAAAATGTAAATCAAGCGAATCAAATTGAATTCACCCTTGAGATTGTAAAACAAGCATCGTTAGGAAACATCATTGATTATATCATTCAACAAATCTGAAAGGAAATCATATCAATTTCATCTTTCTCCTCTTTTTCCGAATACTTTTAATTCTCACGTTACAAGGTTGAACTTTTGTAGATTCTCATATAGCATTCGATCGAACCTCGATCAAAGAGATTATCCACATAAAAATGTATCAAATTTCATTCAGGTCATGAAGATGGACCCTTATCGGCTCTGATTTGGGTTTCCAATGTCAGTTGTATGTATCGATCTTCATCAGAATTCTTGGATTCTTTTTATACCATTCTGAAGGAAAAAATACAGTATCGTTATTCGGAAAAAAATTCACTAATGCGAATGAAATTCATTAGAGATGAGGTGTATTCAGGATTGCAAATGTAGTCCAATCGAGGTTTCATTAACCGAACAAGATTGTGGAAAATTTTAACGGAGATGGGTGCGTAACAAAATCCAATTTCCGTTAATAGTCGATTAAAAAGGGGAGTAGAAAAATCTATGAATCTTTGACAAAACTGTTGAAGATTCAAAGATATAAATTGAATACATATCACAATTGGTTGAGCACAAATATTTATTATAGTATCGTTAATTTGATGTTTTTTTGTGGTCCGAGGTAGGATAATAGAAGGGGTATTAATGCATGATATTGCTGAAAGATTACTGTGATTCATCGGTGCGTGTACAAAGCATGAAGATTTATAAGGTTTCTGATGGAAGCACCTGATATTGATGTATGATGAATCTCTTTAATGTTCATTACTGTCTCGTTTTTCTGGCATATGATACATTGATTTGATTGTGAGTGTATCGTTAGCATGATGGGGAATACGTTGAGAAACCTGGGATTCAAAATTTTATAATATTGGAAGACAGTACTTCATTGGAGGTGAATGAATAGCTACGAAATCTTGAGGGTATTGGGAGGGTTACTGAGAAATTATGTACTAAGGATTAATTCGCCAACGTTGTTAAGGAGTTATCAGGTCAAAAGGAAAATTAGGTCGGGGTAAAAGATCAGTAAAATGTTGGAAAACATTGAAATATAGTGATCATAATGAGGTCGCTTGAGGATAGGGTTATCCTGAATGAGTTCGCTGGACCAATAAGAAAGTTGATGGACTTCATTGGCGATCACGTTATTTGCACAAATTATGACGGCCGAAAGAAATACTTGATGATTTCAATACTTCATCGATATGAAGTGTGGAAGAACTATAACGGTTCACAGAAAACAATAGTTAGCTCTTAGCAGTAACAGCAAGAAATATAGCTGCCGCATTGCAAATTTCGCAGCTCAATTATATGACTATATCCAAACTTCAACCACCAAACCTGTGCAGTCAAAGCTACGATTTTTTAGCGTGATAGCTACCGTGATAGCGAGTAGCAGCCACAGCTATTTCAGTTTCTTGCGTGTAGATTATAACTTGTTTTTTCTTTCCTGTGACCCGTTGTTCCATAATATAGCGAGATTCTTCTTCTACATGTCTTTAATGATCTACATTCGAAGTCCTTTTTAGCTTATATTATTCGCTCTCATTTAATGTCTTGAAGGACAACGTTTCAAATATCCATCGAAATCTTCTCAGACAATTTGCCCTGATGATATAAAATTGGAAGAAATACGTCCGTATCTCTTGATAGCGTTGGAAGATCTTACCTAGTAGAAAATTAGTATTACGCTCACTTTGATCACTAACTACGAATCAAGAGTTTCAAACGTTGAGAGCTGAACGTTCAGAGTTTTGAAGATTTTCCTTATGGAGTTACGATGTGCCCTTGAAGTGGTTCTGATTCTTGAAGAATCACGAGACCTTTGACGATTATTGTTTCCTGTACGTTAGACATGATTTGAATTAACAATACTGATAAACTTACATTTTATTTGGTATTAGCGGAAAATGTTAACTTAGATTTTTTGCAGACAAGGAGAGAAAAAGAAGATTAAAATTCAGCTGTGTGTTGAATTTCAATACTCGATGGGAACACTGAGTCATGCTATTTTTATGAAAGTTTGAAATGAAAGATGAATAAATTAAATATAAATTCGAAATATACAGTATGTGAATATTTTATTGATGATATCTTTATGAATTTGCTCAATTCGTATGATAAAATGCAAAATGTTCTTCTTCGATTCATCAGCAGATCTTGCGATTTCCGTCCCTGCTTCCCCGAAATATCGATTTTGGATTGAATTCCAACGGTTCGTTAAATAATCCAATGAAATCTATCGTTTTTTTAGCCCATTCGTAAATTACCTGTTCTTCCCCGCAGGAATATCAAATTTTGAAGGCTATTTCTATTACAGACCGATTGATAATTATTTCTCAATAGATTTCTCTGAGTTCTCCACTCTTCCAGTCACTTGCCATTCGGAGCATTTAATGACAAGCTATGAAAATATAATACAATTTTTTGTAAATTTACTTAATACACTCGGATCAATGAACAATTTTCGAAATACAATAGATCATATTCCACATTGGAGTTTTCGTCGTCTTCTAGAAAAATGAAATGGAATTATAAAATAAGTATGAATCAATAAAAATGATGCGGAAAGTTTGCGGCGGTAGAATCGAATATGATTGCATAAAGTCATGCCAGTCCTATTTGATTCCAGTACGGTGAAAATATACTAATTTTTATATTCGTTCGGCAGAACAAGAACTCTATTCTTCATTTCTCTATTCTCAGATAACTGTATTGCCAAATATCTCTATTCTTAGATAAGTCTATTCCCAAATATGTCTAATCCTGAATATCTCTATTCTTACAAATTTCTATTCTTCTGAATATTGATTAGATATAGATGTTTTTTGATTTATATGTAACAGAATAGAGATTTGTAAGAAAATATATATCTCCCGTACAGCACCGGACATTTCTACGTTGCCTCTACGTTGTCTCCACGTGGAATCTTCGTTCATCCATGTTATATCCACGTCCACCATTTATACACGTAGTGTCCACGGAGATGCAACGTAGAAATCGGTGGATGTGCTGTTAGGGCTAAAATTGGTAATATTTGAGAATAGACTGATTTAAGAATGAAGATATTCAGGAATAGAGTTATTTGAGAACAGAGAAATAAAGAATAGAGTTCTTGTTCTGCCATTTGTTCATATGTTACTATCCCTTGATAACACAAGAGTTCTAGAAGAGCTCATAACGAATTCGTATAGAATTCTTCTAGAACTCTTGCGCTATCTGAGATTCTCTCAAAAATTACGCGAAGTAAACCTCACATTGAGAAAACGATTGAGTTATAGTCACCAGCAGGGGGATGACACTCGGCTGAAAAATATCTTCCCAATTTGATGTAATTTCCCCAGTATCCCTCCACCCATTCCGATAGGTGGCGGTACTTTTTTCGTCATCAGTCATCAACAGTTGGATTGGTTGACTCAGAATGTCAATTCAGTTGTAAGATTCACAATTATTTTGTGCTCGCAAATCTGCAAAGATATATGAATTGATGAAATATACTACAGATCAAGGATCATAATCACCATCTCTTGATCAAATTTTGACAACAAACTTTGCTGCTGACGAAGTCTAGTGGTGCCATGTTATCACGCGGGGGTGTAGGAATTGGAAAAGCGGATACAAATTGTGAACTGTACCCCTGGTCAACAGCATTTGGTAATAGTTACTGAATCTCATATGTAGATATGTCGAAATAAATCTAGTTCTGATGGCCACCATACAGACTCACGACTAAGATTTTGCATTATGATCATTAAACTTCATTTATTATCACCAAGTTCTGGTGATAATTATTCAATCTTGGTAATAATACACTAGAGTCCCCATAACAGTTTGGCCAACTCGAGATCTGACGATGGATTGGTCAAGTTCTATAGAGGTTACTATTTTGTCTTCTTTTTGATGTCTAACTAAAAGACATTTTCAGGCTCATTTTTGTCTCGAAGTGATCTTCAAGATCGAAACAAGCTGAGCATGTTTTTGGTTGGACATAAGTCAGCTCTAAGAGCTCTTAAAAAAAGGCTTCTCTGATTTGTGTTCCCTGGGATACAATATACTCGACTGATTTGCTTCACGTCGCTATTGTTGACCGATGGCTAGGGATCTTTGTTGTCAACATAGGTTTATATTTGAGAAAAAGAATCAATATAAAGGCAAGGCCCTATGCGGGGTGTAGTTGGGTGCATTCAGATTTCCAAAACAAGAGGGAACGTTGGAAATGCAGCTTGGCCCTACGTGGGTTATGTCCACGTATGCTTGAATTAGGATCTTCAGGAGAATACGGCGAGCCTGACAAAGCTTTATGCAAGCTGTAGTTGATGTGCCTAGCTTTGCAAAACGGGGGAAAACATCCCAGACAGCACGGACCTCCGAAAGATAACATAAATGTCATGTTTAAGAGAGCTAGTTGCCTTAAAAGATAACATATATTTTGTCTTTAAGAGCTTTCTGTTGTCTGGGTGTTGATGGGTGTCCCTGAATATCAGCAACCCGACTAGGCCCCTTAGTGGCTAAGGCTAGGATATCTCAAGTCTGGACACTCAATACAAGCCCATGCGGGGCCTATATTCAATACAGGACGCCTGGAAAAATGTCCACACGGGGTTGTATGTTTCATGTAGGAATAACCTCGTGATATCATTATATACGACCGGAATTCTTTCATCAATTATATCCTGACATACATTTTGTTTCAAACATATATTCAATGGATGAATAATCTTTTTGTTTTATTTTTTTCTCCCATCCAAAATGGTAGATCGAGAAGGCTTCCATTGCGTCGCCACAGAATGCCCTGCGGACGATCCCCAGGCTGTGTGCTCTGGGGTTCGAAATGTTCATCAATGAATCGTATAAGCTGTTCCATGAGGTTTCTATTGGTCTAACTAGAGATTTTTTAATTATTCTTTCAATTTTCTTGATTCTTTCCATAACACATTCCACTTGCTCGTAGAAGTTACATTTGATGTTGATAATTTGGAGTCGCTGTTAATAATTTTTGAAATGTTGAAGCTAACGTAACATAAAGAGACAAGGTACGAGTGGCACACCTTAAACGCAAGGGGAAGTGCTCTGCAGTATCTTCATCTATTGGCACTCAGGCTTTGGCTTCCTCGTGAACGTCGTTTATGTCGCTACCATTTTGATCTTTAAGAATTGAAAGCCCACGCTGAAGCCCGAAAATCACAAAGGCATTTGTAAAATTGCTAGCGTTGTTCGTGACAGTAGCTACAATTTTATTTATAGTTCATTCGTACTCACTATGTATGTTATGTAAAGGTATCGCTATTCTGCCGTACGTGTGACCACCTTGGAACATTTGAATTTGATTTCAACCCAACAACTTCACTTAGAATCCTCACTTATTATAGTTTCTTTCTTGCAACATTGTCTCACGGCAAATTCTGAATTCTTAGAAAGCTCGCAATTCTTTACTCCCAGTATTCCACTTCGCTCGATTAAGAAGTAATAATCGAAAACTCTTCTTTGGAATTTATCTGGAAAATTGATTTTTGAATAAACTTGGGAAATCATCAAAGCATGTTTATAATACCTCGAGGATATTCAACCGTATATCAATAACATGAAATTGAGTTTACAAGTCATGCATATATCAAATAACAATCTATGATATCTGATCACGAGAACACTTGTTACCGCTCGTTAACAATGTTCACAAAATAAAATAAATCATTTATAACCCACAGTGGAAATCTCATTGCTTATAGAACACGAAAGATATAGATCATTAATTACGAAAATTCTGTAACATGTAATAATCGACAATCATGATATGCAGTTGAAAGCTGGAAAATGAAAAGTCATAAAATGTCGCTTGAAGCAAAAAATTCTCAATTGAGAGTGGAAGGCTTTGAATAAAATTATTATATTGTGCTCTCAATTTCTGATACGATCATCGTCATTTACATCCAATTCCAATCCCTGTGGAATTTTTCAATTATACCATGTTCTTCATTCATAACATGAAGAAGTACATTGCATGAGAAATGGTAGAAAATGTTTCTTATTCCAATGAATTCCAACGCTTAGAATTTATTAGATGATCAAAGGATTCTGTGGAAGCTCAGCAACAAGGTTCAAGGGTGATTGATAATCACTCGTGTACAAACCATGGGGGTTTCATTCGTGACCATAAACTGTGTAACGCGATAAACGTGGAAAATACCAATCTGCCAAGCATGAATAACGAGTTTAGTTTTCAACTGTACTCTCTTAGACTTAAGAACTCACTTACTTACGACTGACGATTTCGAAATCATGAACGTTACACGAGACATTAGAACCGAGTCTCACTTGTGGGTTCATGAACAGGGGAGACCGTGATTCCTGGTATTCAGCGAAAAATCCATATTATGTAAATTGAATACTCGGCATTGATGTACATTTGAACGTAGAAGTGGCTATCCTTGGCGCTTCTTGATAGCTTCATATCTATGGAGAACAAGCTTTGATCGTTATATCTCAATCTTCTTCTTTATCCATTTATTTATTTTTCCTTCTCTTTCTTCTACCATCATTCCGGATGGAACTAACCGGAACATCTCGTCACATTTTTATATTTTATCCTCATTGAAAAGGTTCTCTTTGGGCATAAGCGATTCGCAAAATTCCCCGATACATCATGACGATCAAACCGTACATCTATCTCCTCGGTGTCATTTATTTCGAGTCCCGAGAAAGAGTAAAAGAGCCATACGATGTGACTGGAAGTATAATGGAAACAAGATTCCCTCAAAACTTTTGGTATATCGAAACTCATCGCTGATACTTGTTCCTGGATACAAGAGGGATGGTTTTTCTTATGAAAATATGTTCTCTCCTTTCGTGGAGGAAAAGGAGAAACAAAATTTAGTATCATGAAAAAACTTTTGTTTCTCATCTTCGATTGGAATACAGGTAGTCGTTCATAGATTATTGATGTGTACTTCAATTTACTTAGCAGATTGTGGGATTATTTTATGATAAATTCACGGTATTCTTTCTTAGAACGTTTTCGGATACCAGCTGGTCTGAGAATAGTCTCACCATTCGAAGAACCACGTGAAAATTCATACTATTCGCGCAAAGAAGTGCGAAAAAAGTTCTAAAAATTGCGAATTCTACGTATAGATTGTCTTGTAGCCTTGCACCCTCTGCTCCCTTTCCAACAGATTACTCAAACAGCATACAAATAAAAATATTAGTCAGCACAAAAATCACCAGAGCATTCTTATATTTTCTTCGAAGAATCTTTTTCAAATCTAAAATGTTTCCGTTGACAAGGTAGTTGTTAATCCTCCACTGAATCGAGTTATAAGTTCACGAAGGAGAGATAGCAAGTTATTTACAATTCTACCAAGTCGTTAGCATCTTTGAAATAAAATTACGGAACGATTATCGCCAACACTGTTCACTTTATTTTCTCGCTGTGAAACACTTTGCGGGAATGAAACAATTAAACTTCTTTCCAATCATCATAACTTCTATTCCATTCGAGAAAATACCTGCACGCAGTAAATTCCATTATGGAAAAATCGCTCGTGTTTTATGAACATTGGATATTGTACAGCTTTTGAACTTATTCCGATAACATTCCACTCCGGAAATTGATTGAATTTGTACGTTGAAGAGGTATTCGAAACATGATAATGATAGTAGAACGTTTTAAATGTAAAATATTTGAAACGCATATGCATATAAATTCACACACGAGATGTCTCAAGAGCATCATACATCACATTCGAATGTAATATGAACATATGAAATAATTTTCTTCCATTGTACGTCAGAGAACAAAGCACAACTGGTTGATACTTTTGTGAAATTGTACGAGATATCTCTTTCCTGGCGGATGTCATAAACGATTTCACGCCTATGTTAGTAGTCCGGAAGAATTCAATCTAAAAATCACGTATGCATAGTTTTGGATGCAACTTGCATGCTCCCTATTGTCAGTTAGAAAATTGAAATGTTCAGGCTTTGAGAGCATAATATATCTACACGAGGTGAGAGGAATAAATCAGAATTCGCTATAGCTTCTTCACTTCAAAGATATGAGAATCTGAACCGTGACCTTTCCCCGCTCTGTATTTTTCTATCTCCACCTCGTAACAACCTCGCGATGTTTCCAGAAAATCTGATGTTTGCTTTATCAATCGCTGTTAGATTTACTTATAATCCAAATATGTTGTGTGTGACTCAGAGGAGGCATCATTTTCAAACCAGCTTTAGAGAAGACAAACTTTCACCGACCATAAATTATCTTCGCAGTTCATCTAAGTTTTTGTTTTTAAACGCTCTCTATCTCACGAAAAGGGTATATTTCGAGAGAAGGGTGTCTCTGCCAGAGGAATATGCTTTATAGCCTGAGCACGCAAGTTTCGTAAACATAGATATAAACGTGAACGACGGTACAAGAATCCCATTTGAGAATCTACGCATCCGTTCGCGTTAAAGTTTATGTTTTTTCTACCTTGATGCTTTGGTGCTTTGACGTTTCGGTACCGTGCTCCCTAAGTTATAAGGGTAGTAAAACAGTCATCAAAGTACAATAACATCGATGTATAGAGTCAGTTGGGATCAGTCGGGTACAATGATATTGAGGTACAAAAACAGGATCCTTCGAATGAATATGAAACTTTATGAATTCATTGTGACAGAAAACATTTTTATCAACATTTCATTCATATTTTATTGAAAGAAATTTCATATAATCCATTGATTCATTCTTCAAGAACATTCGCGAGGAAAATGCATACAAACGCGTGGAATATTTCACTAAAAATGATTGTACTTCCTTGCCGGTATGTCGACGTTTACGAGAAAAATTACAGTGCACTCGTACATGATCACAGTAATTTTTAATGGAATATTTTTCCTGTACGAAGGTCGGTGTTATGAATTCCGTGTTGCGTTTCGTGACAGGTATGAACGTATTCAGAATGAGTTTGGGGTGCCACGTAATTTATCGAATGAACCCTTCAAGGTAAGTATTAATTCACACGATCGATACGTGCATTAACTAGAGAATTCAACGGAAAAGAAATCTCACAATATTCCGTTTTGTTCTCGTTCATGTTGGAGATGCCATTCAAATTCTTTATTTGACGCGATAGTAACAGTCTCATTTGTTATATCATTCCCATACAACTTCATGTTTCTCTAAAATGATTTTCCCACATTCCGACGTAATTCGCAAGCGAGAGAATCAATGCATTGTTTTTTTTATTCTCTACGATATTTCGTTCTCCAATGATTTTTTATATTATTTCACCCTCGTGGAATAAAAGTATGGAATGTTCTCATAATTTTATGAGGGTTCCCGCTGATTTTTCCCTGATTTCCCTGATGGAATTCACACTTTTTCATGATGATTAGAAAATAACCAAACTCTTTTCTCAGTGTTTCTTATCGATATCATTTCGTTTTATGATTATTTTTGAAATGTGAATCACCTGTTCCGATTGACATGAAAAGTTCATAAATCATCATAATTTTGTTTTACTTTGAATATCTATTCTGTTTCTTGAACATTGCTGAAAATTTAGGTTGTTTTGAAAAAAGTGTGGAAGAGAATCATTTACTCCAGTGTTTTCTTAGAAAAATGAAAAAATCAAAAATTCCCTGATATTTCCCTGACTTTTAGATGGGAAATAGATTCCCTGACTTTTCCCTGATTTCCCTGATTGGTGGGAACCCTGTTTATTTTATAGCTGCCGTTGCAGTATCCTTTCAATTTCCCACCATCGATATGCGATATTTGACATCGAATAGAGCAACGCGAGTATGCATTGGAAAATTTCAAAATGATTGTGGAAATGAAGAGCAAGAGATGAAAGATAAGGGTAGAAAGAGGAACCTTTGTGTTGCAAATATGCGTACTTACTTTCGATGTTCAAAGAAGAAGCATACGAGTTCATCAACATTCTTTTCAGCATGTTACATATTGAGTACCAATTTTTCTCGCGTAGAGAATATGCATATATGAAATATCCAAATAGAATAAAGTACATTCGTGCAGTGTATGAAAGAATTGAATTTCAAATGCGTATATGGTATGTAACGTGAAGATCTCGATATGAATGAAGCAAAGGGAAACAGGTTTCATTTTTCGATCACATTTCCATCATATCAATCCGTTTAAAAATAATTTCATTGTTTTTGGATTCGTTGGGAGTGGTTAAAGTGGAATGATTTGATAATATAATCGAGTTTGAATGATATTCTTTTGACATTTTTTGTTTCGATTGGAAAACTCGATAACAGATGAAATAACAGATGAATCAATTGATTGCGTTTGTTTGCCAATAGATAGGCATTTGTCTGAATATCTCTTGTGTCAAACATATTTCCAATTGACCACAGGAAATAATCTTCTGAAGAACAACCTTGTACCAGATATAGAAGTATGAAACCAAAATTTCCCTGTAAATGGCACTAGCCATTAGTTTAGGCTCCCTAAGACCACTTCTTCAGCACCATGAACTGCCCCTAACGACTGATGAAGATTTTCAACACAGAACAATAGAAGTTCTGTACACCCGTGATTGTTTTATAACCTCAAATATGTCGAGTTCTGTGCCTACAAACTTCGATCTGCGGACAGCATTGGTTTTTTGTTATCATTTGAAGAAAACTGCTGCAGAATCACATCGAATGCTTGTCGAAGCTTACGGTGAACATGTCCTTGGTAAAACACAGTGTTCCGAGTGGTTCAAAAAATTTGAAAGTGGTGATTTTGCCCTGAGAAACGAAGAGCGTGGGAAACCTCCGAAAAAGTTCGCAGACGACGAATTACAAGCCTTATTGGATGAAGATGATATCCAAACTCAACAAGAACTCGCGGATCATTTGAATTTGACGCAGAAACCCGTCTCCATTCGTTTGAAAGCCATGGGAAAGATTCGGAAAGTGAGAAAATGGGTTCCGTATGAACTGAATGAAAGAAAACAAGAGAATCGAAAAAACTACCTGTGAAATGCTGTTCGACAGATACGGAAGAAAGTGATTCCTCCAACGGATTGTGACAGGTGATGAAAAATGGATATATTTCAAGAATCCCAAGCGTCAGGAATCATAGGTGAATCCAGGCGAATCATTGACATCTACTGCAAGACCAAATCATTTTGGAAAGAAGACAATGCTCTGTGTTTGGTGTAATCAACTATGAGTTGCTAAAGCCTGGGCAAACCGTCAGCACTGATCGCTACCAACAGCAAATGATCGGCTTGAATCGTGCATTGCGTGAAAAACGACCGGAATATGGGAAAAAGCGACACAAAGTCATCTTGCTCCACGATAAGGCCCCATCACACATAGCACAACGGGTCAGGGAAACGATCGAGGCGTTCAGTTGGGAGATGCTACCGCATGCGGCTTATTCTCTAGATTCGGCCCCGTCCGATTATCATCCATCCGCGTCAATGGGACACGCTCTCGCTGAACAACGCTTCAATTTGTATGAAAATGTAGAATGTAAATTCTCTCTGTAAGTAAAATGTATAAACAGCAATGGGGATCATTTCGAATAGGATATTTTTCATCATTTTGAAACAACAAACATGTGATTTTTATTAAAAAATTCCGGTTTTATACTTCTACACCTGGTAGGGTGACAACGCGGCGCTTCGAGTCTTTGAGGGGACTCAAGGATGGAGAATTGGGCAAGGGAAAAAGTCGAATTTAGCGCGAACTCTTCTCCAAAGGTACGTAATTGATACGAATTTGAGGTGAATAATAATGAATTATTATTCCCGATTACTTGGGATTGCGCACTGCCGCACACTTTGAATTTTCCAATGATTCCTGAAGGTTAACAAATGAAACTGTAAAATTTGTTGACGTTTGAAGGTTAAAATTTTACAATTTTATTTTTTAGCTTTCAGGAATCATTTGGAAATTCCAAGTGCGCGGCAGTGCGCAACCCCAAGGACGTGAACTACCATTATCCGCTTGAAATTTGTATCAATTACGTACCTTATGGACAAAATTCGCGGCAAAACTTGAACCCCCACCCCTCTCCTGCTCTAGTCCCCTCGAATGAAAATTTTTACAAAATATCTTGTCAAATAATTCACATTATGAGACGAAAGTAGATTTTTCTCCTAAGATGTGAATCATTCGACAATATATTTTGTAAAAATTTCCATTCAAAGACCCGAAGCGACGCGTCATCATCCTGAAAGGTAAATTTTTCCATTTTATTTTGTTCGTGTCGTAGTATGAATTTAGAGATCGTAGTTCCACTTGCATAATCCCACAGAGCAGTTGGTAACATCTTTCGAGTTGCACGTTGTGATAAGATAAAACGAATAATCGTCCACATATAACTGTACAAATGGTTTTTCAGATCAGCAGCATAGTCGATTGAGTAACAAAACGGATTATGTACCGACAGAAGATTTATCGACTACATTATTGGGTCACCTTCCCCAAGAGCGTTCTTCCGGATTCTTTCACCATTAATTCACTGAAAGTCAAGGATAGCATTGCCATGAGTTTCTGAAATCCACTTGATAACGATTAATAACACATACAAACCCCAATGTGGCTTATCATCCTCATTATCGATATCCCTTCTTCCTTATTGATTACCAAATTCATTGGATCTACGGTTGATATCATGAGAATTGATTCTTCCCCTATTGTTTAAAACGCAACTATGGAAATTGATTTATTGATTCAATACACAACAGGAACTCGAACTTCGTCCCAGCGTGTAATATGAATTCATTATTGGATAAAAAATTCGAGTTCCTCTAATTACAAAGCATCAAATGCTATATCAAACCCAAACACATTATACATGAACTGAACATCCAGAGGTGTAAATCATTCCTTCACGTGAAATGTAACATACAAAGTTTTGTTATCGATTGATCACGGAATCGTGAAGTGAAACCGTGTGAAGAATGTCTGGGTTTGCTCGCGTTATACTACAAATGTAGCACTTCCACTGAAAAGGGTAGAGATTGGGGTAACTTTTTTCTTCAAGTTTCCTTTCAATTATCGAACAAACTGGAAAAGGGACGGACAAACTCTGCATCATTTATTATCCAGTTTTGCAGTACCGTCATGATAACGTGTCGACTATTCTTATTACCTTTGTGGTTTTGCACCGTGAAATCGAGTTATACTGATTTGCCAAATGTTTCCGCGTTAAGATGCTTCGAAAGATTATCCTGCGAGACTATTCATCTTCATCACTTGACTTCTTTGAACGAGTCCATTAAAAATTCTTAAAATCGGTTGGATGATAAAAATCCATGTACATGGAAATAAATCACGATTTTGTGAGAAAATTCTGAGACTGTTGTTTCGCGTTGTGGAATAATTACCGGCACTATAATGAGTGCTTGAAATATATCAGCGACAAAAAACGCGAGAGGAAAAAATAAGGGGTATAATATATTCAAAGCACATGATTAATTCCCAAGGGAGAATCGTTAAAAAGGTGAAGTTCCGCGAAACGTTTCATCCCCTGCTTCAATTATGAACCAGAAAAATGAGCTTTTCCCATTGTTTATTTTTTAATGGAATTGTATCTAACGATTGTTTGCTTGCATTAAGAAAACTTTCGATTGAATTTTCAACGATGTATTGTAACCGAGAAACAAACTGAGCTTTTAATTAACTGTCTTATGAAACAGGGATGAAATTCTGCACAAATTTATGATGTTTTATGGAAAATTTTATTGGAAATTTAATCCGTTCTTCGATCGGGATGACCCCATTATAGATTGAATCATGTATTCTATGTATTTCTTTCCGTTTTTTTACCATTTCAGTTTTGAAAAACAAGTTCTTTGTCGGGGATGCATTTCATCATACGAAAATCTCGTGATTGAGGTACATAATGCACCTTCATTGAAACTTTACCCCCAATGAAGCATCGTTCGTTTAAGTTTGCTGCTAAAGTCCATTCTATCTTTCGCTCATCGTTCTTTCGATTCGTTTCGACTTTCATCGTCACGCGATTTCATGGTATGATTTTAAAAGCGGTAGGTGGAGAAAGTGTGAAGAATGTATGCATCGATTATGAGTGTCGAGGAAAAATATGCCAAATTCTGCATAAATGCATTGATTCCACCAAAAATTTTACACAACGTTTGAAATTTCCGAGGAGCCTTTCACTCTCGAGTCAGACGATCTTAACGCTCAACAGAGATTCGAAATAGATAATGCGTTGATTCAATAACTGGAATCTGCAGGTACTATTCAGAATATTTTTATTATGAAAAGAATCACGTACAAGAGTGAATTACTCGTGGAAAAAGCGAATCATCCGTTCAAAGAGTGAGTCAAGTAGAATCTGCGTGAGTCAGGTACAAATCTGTGCGAGTCAGAATGAATCATATCGAATCGGAAGCCAATGTAAACGAATCAGTGAGAGGATTATCTACACTAACTGCGTGAACGTAGACATGAACGACTGCGCACCTCAAGATCAGGCTCCTCAAGAGCTTTTGAAGTTTTTGCAAAGGATTTTAAAATAATTTTCCAAGAATGACTCGGGAATTTTCTATGATCTTGAGGTTATTTCCCAAGATTTGAAGAATTACTTTAGTTTTCATAGCAATTCAACCTTGTGTCAGGATTTGTGGGCAAACTCTTGGTTAGATTATATGGTTATATGGCCAAATATTTCCAGAGTTCTCCAAGAATTTTTCAAGAACTTTTTTCGAATTCTTCGAGAACTCTTGTGGAGTTCTTCAAGAAATCTCTTGGAATCCTTTGAAAACTCTTATAGAATCTTTCAAGAACTCTTTTTTGATGCTTAAAGACTTGTTTCGGAATTGTTTACTGAATTCTTCGAGTTCTTTTGGACGAAGAAAAATCCTTCCAGGGATTCATTCTGAACGGGGGGTTCTTTACAAATACATTTCGAATCCATGAAAAGTGCCTTATGAACTCTTGTACCAGGTCTTTGAGAATGCTTTAAGAATTTTTTGGGATCTGATTGTATTTTTGATGAATTCTTCAAGAACTCTCATGACAGAATCTATAATGAACTCTTTGAAAAGAGCCCTTCAAGGATTCCTCAAGAACTGGGATGTTGTGTGGAATCTTCTATGAGATTTTATCAAGCACTTGCAATAACAAAATTGACAAAGTATCATGAGGTGAATGAAGCATACACTGTAAAAAATTTCCATGGAAAACTTGACATAAACGTTTGGAAGTAATTAACACATACGTACGTTAGGAATTTTCCGTATTTCACCAGAAACTTACTGGAAAATGATAATAAAAATCCTATACAGTTCGGAATTTTCAGCTGAATCGAAGGTGAATTTATATACATGTACCGGAAATTGTTTTTCTATCCCATGATCGGAATTTTCCGGTTGCTTCGTACAGGAAGATTCTGATTATTTTTTACAGTGTGCATTTAAAATAGTACAAATTAAGTGTGATAATGAAATTAATCATTCCACTGATAGGAATAAAGAATGAGTCGAGGTAGTCAGTGCAAATAAGGAACGAGTCAATGCGAGTCAGAGCGAATCATCCCAAATTATTGAATGCAACTTTACACATAGTAACTGATGATTGGGAATCATACGAGTCAGGCTGTTTCTAATTTAATGTATTTAACGTAAGAAAATCAAATGGGTCGTTTGAATCGTGCAATGGGGAAACGAGTATTCTTCAACACTAATTTGACTCTTTTTGACTCGAGAGTGAACGGTCCCTCGGAAATTTCCTCTTTTAAAATGGAATCAAAATGACATATGATTCAACATTCACTCCCTCATCGTTGTGCAATTTATCTTGTATCTTGCTTAGATTGTAAGGAGTGCCAAGCCCGATGCATCGGATCATTTGTTATACAAGAACTAGCTCGTATCGACGCATGTCTGAACATGCACGTCATGATCTACTGCGGATCGGTTTTGGACAGCAGCGAAGAATAGGAAAAGGCGCGAAACGATGGTCATTACTTCACTGGCGCGCGTTGGATGCAACAGACGTCACAGGCAACAAAAGGTGAACCCCGATAAGCGAGAAATCGACCGCAATGGGAAAAAGTTAGTTTTACGAAACTCAATACATCGCAGCATTCTTTCCTCTCATCCTGAATTCTTTTATTTACTACAAAACTTTCCTCATGTCATGATTCATTCGATTTTAATATGTACTATATGAATAATGAGTATTCCAATTTAAGCATTGGACAATAGTTTGAAAAATTTGGTTTTTTATCGACTTTACAATCTCGTTCTTACGACTTCTTTCAATAAAAATTCGATATTCTCATCTGTTTCGGAGTTTATCGATTCATCGATAAACTGCAACATGTTTCTGGGTCTGTGGTTTTTGTTTGTGCAACACCTTTCACGTAACTTGATTCCCACGCAACCTGGTGCTATTAAATCAAATGTCGTACAACAAAAAAGTAATAACGCGTGTAAACGAGGAAAGTTGTTTCTTGTCATTCGTTCGGTAAATGCGAATACACGTGGAATGGGTCGGTAAATATTGGCGCACCAAGTCGTGAATTTCTTGATCAAAACAGAGACTCATCTGCGTAATTAGAATGCTTAATCCGCTGTTATATTCTCACCTGACTAATAATCCACCCATTGGTGTGCGTATTAACTAATAGACATTATACCATTTACCGTAGTTCATGATACTCCCGGGTTTGATTAATATGAGCGACCTTCATTGCTAGGGTATCGTAACCCCCTTTTACTCCATATTCGAATGAAACATAGGTTTTTCCTGTCATTAAGGTAATTGAAAATCGTGTTGTCTTACACGTTGATGTACTTTATAGCAAATTGATTAGGAAAAATATTCCTATCCTCTTGTCATGGAATTGTCTCCTTTTGTGCTTTCTGAGAGAATATTTTGGAGGAAGAAAATCTATTTAATGTCATCATAATTATTCGAAACGTACAGATGGATCGAGATGATAAATTATGCAATGAATCGGTTCCGCGATGGAAGATTGGATTTGGAAATTTCAGTTTATATTCGTTCTTCGGGATCCTGTTTGATATAATCATTCGAGCTCCGAATAGTTCTATCAACTTCATGTTCTAGAACGGTTTCTCAGAATTTGTAAATTAACCCATGAAATTATGAATGATTACAATGAGAAGGTGGAATTTTTCATTTGATAGAAATCAATCTTGGAAGAAGAGATTCATTCGTGATCCTTATACTGATCCAGACGAAGTATCTCATTTTATGGAAATTGAGTAATATATGACCCGATTGTTCAATTTATAGGAATTTAAAAGGTTCCGCGCGGAAATTTAGAGTCTCGCGTTGTCTTTCAAGTATCTCGCTTATGAAACAATTCAATACCCTAGCGAGATCTCGCTTGAAGTCCCACACAGTATTCCTTTAATTCTTAGAAAGAAATATTACAAACGTAGTTACATCACTTCAAATTTCACCCTTTTTTTCTACACATATAAAAAGAATTTTATTTTCTCATTGAATTTTTATTGATGCGTGCATTGATTTTTCGTCTTAGACTAATCGATCGTGCAGTTTTCCGTTATATAGGAAAGACATTTCCTTCAGAATGCATTTCCATTCTTGAATATTACGATAATTTCTTGAGAAGATGATAGGAACGGTAATTCAATAATTTATTAAGGATTTGGAATTACAACCATTACCTAATATCGGTGATCCGTATTATTGGTTGGGAAGAGACTAGATTGCTTTTGGCGACAATGTAGTTAACGAAAGCTACACTGAGAAAAATGAAATGTGAAAATAACCTTTATTTCGTATATTTTTCACCCGTCAAATAATGAAAACTGAAGACAGCCTTCCAAAAGTGAAAAGTACCTTCTCAGTGTTGAATTTCACCGTACATTCGGTTTGATTCACCAAAAAGATGGTATTTATCACCTAGCTCATGGTAATAATGTGTTTTTCACCGTCAAATACATTACTATATTGAAACATGATTTCTACAATGCACATTTTTCTCAGTGTATAGTTGAGTTGTAAGGCTATAACCTGATAAATTATGAGTAATTGTTCAGAAGAATCTCATTCTCCGATCATTCTCCAAGTTTTTCTGAGAATAATCATCTCAGATATGTTTTAGAAATGTCATGATCACTTGAAGTTGACTCAACTTATCCCGTGATAAATTAATGGGAAGAGATCAAATGATATTGTTTTGCCGACGATCATAGTCTATTCGTATTTCATTGTATTCTAGTTAATTCATGAAATGACTCTTTCCTATTATTCTGTTTTCTCATTTCATAGAGCATGAACCTGAATTATCCAGAGATATATGAAAATTTCTATGGTTGAATTCATCAGATGAACATTCCACATTTCAGATGTATATGTACTGTCAATACAATTCTAGTAACAAAATTTGTTGCATCGTATAGAAGACTTATCGGTTGGTGAGAAGTCATCATTTTAGGATGATAATTTTACCTATAAATCGTTTTTAATCAAGTCAAGTTCTTATAAATTTGAAAGGTCTGCTATATTAATACAGTATCATAGGTGAGCGACAAGAGAGTCGGATCTTGGATCACGAAGATCTAATTTCGATTCCGAATGAAATTCATAGGGGAGAGTTGCCTTGGTTGGACCATCGCCTTGGATGGACCACCACCTTTCATTGCCAAAGGAAAAAACTTAGATTTCTTCTAATTATACAGCGATAATGTCACATTAATGAACATTATCACTTTATGATTAGAAGAAATCTAAGTTTTTTTCTTTGGCAATAAAAGGTGGTGGTCCACCCAAGGCGATGGTCCAATCAAGGCAACTCTCCCCTACATATTTTTTTTCCAATCAAAAATGTAATTCCTTGATTTTGGGTCAAAATCTCAAAATTTTTGAATAATTTTGCGAGATGAGCAGCGAGACTATTGGTGAGATCTCATTCATATCTCGGATTGTTCTATAACCGAGACTATTTGCAAGATCATCTCCAAGACTATCCGAGATTCTTTGCGGGACTATGCGAGATTGGGTGCGAGATCCTGAATTTCCGCGCGGTGTGGAACAAAAGTTATCGAACTCCTCGTTGTAGGGCAAACTTCGAGGACAAATATGTTAATGAATGCACAAGTTATTGGACAATTTTGATGTCAAAATGAAGCATCACTTCACTCACCTTCGAGACTCGTTTTATGATCTCATTGAATTATTTTCATCCTGGCGACAAGTTCATCTCAGAGCGTCATCAGGGTCCTAACGGGGGAAAGATAGTAAGTTACATAGCGCATGGTACGGCGCAGATGCTGCTCATAATATCGTAGGTTCGCAACGAAATCGAAAATCATGTAATATAAAAAACCATCTATTCGTATCAGATATATCAAAAACAACTCGTTCCGGAGAATTCTTATTCATCGATGATCTGTCAGTCAAGATGGAAACGTTTTTCACAAACTATGGACGATGTTGGACCTTTCATGTCGTTACCATATCGTCTCCGAGTGATCGACGACATGGAGTTTAGCTGGGATGGTAATTTATTCAAAATAACTCACTACAGCAAGGCGAGCGAATCAATCCTTCTCCCAGCTCATTCAGCTTTGAATGAACATTCGATTTTTCTCATGCAAGTTATTTCGTTCTATTTCTTGCTTCTTCGACAACATACGATCGCAGTGGTAGAGTATTCTTATTCAATCCAAGTGACGCATTACGCTGAAGTTTTTGCACTTGGGATCGAACGAATGCTTGATGTCACAAGTACGTTCTAAGTCGATCCTCGGTACGAGTAGTTATTCAAAACTTCTTCCTCGAATCTCTCAGGATGATGTACTACAGCGGTGATGTATGAAAGGTCGTGTTTTCTTCTCACCTGATACGAACGAGACTGACTGTCCTATTTATGGAGTTCAGAATTTATGTGAGATCCTCTAAAATTACTGAACTGAATAAATTAGATTTGAGCAAGTTTAAAGTTCATTAAATAGCAGCGTACAAATTGAAAACAAATCACTGATTTGAAGGTTCTATTTCGAAGCTTCGTTCTCCACAAATTGTTTTACATGTTCAATTTATAAGGACAAATGTTGGTGGAAAAAATCAAAGTGATTTTCAGCAGCAAAAAACGTGACCAACATCTCAACTTTTTATTCAGGAGAGTTGAATTATTCGGTTGGATAAACTTATACTTTGGACTTTTACTAGCAGAGCAAAAAAGGCTCGATCTTCCAACCTTAATTCATAATGCAGGGACAAAGTGACCTGCATTCTAGAAGCAGCTGACGTACAATAACGGGAAGAAATTAATGCTTACTTCGGAACATATTCGGAACATAGTCGTTTTTTTCATACAATTACCTCGAACCTGCGAAAAAGAAATTGCTGCTGGTAATTATAAGTGATAAATTCGTCATAATTGTACCATAAAATATGGTATAGTCGCCTAACAATTTTCCAGATTTATTCTTCGCATAATTGTATGTTTCATCCTGAGTTCTAGCGATAAAAACATGTAAGTTGTAACATGTTGGAATTTGCAAATTTGAATAACAGAGAAGATATTCAGTGATCCCTTTATACGCTTCACGATATCCAATCAGCAGCTGAAATAGTGTCGAAGAATCTTTCATTTCCTCGAATCTAAAGATTCATTTTGAATGTAGATGCGCTTTCATGGAGAAGGAATGTTTCCATTATCATCCGGGCTAACATTCTGATATTAAGAATATCTTGTCAGAGTATTGCAAATCGTATTGCGAATTCTAGAATTTCTTGAATTAAATTATTCACTCGAGTATCTACCTCCCGAGAGTGCAAAGGGTCAGGATTGAAGGAAAAAAATGTTCTTAGAATACCTCGGTGCGTTTGGAGATTCAATGCAAAGCATTCGATTGATTATTTCTCTGTTCTTCTCTCATTTGCATTTATTTATTCTTCTTTTTCCGTTAAAGAATCGTAAATTTATTGCTCCATTGTTCAATGAAGAGGAACAATTGAAAAGGGGTATTACTACTTTCATTAGCGTTTCTGATTACATTGAGATGGATAAATCGTTCAGGATTTCTTCAATATTCATTGTTATTCCATTCAAATCCGATTACGACGCGGATTGAGTCGATGATTAATTCGCAGCGTGAAATATTTGATCAGAAATTTCGAGAGAATCTGTATTTGAACTTCTATGAAGCACATCTACCCAGGTAAAAATTGACCATGGGCGTTAGGTTGCCGCAAGGCTCACCAAGATGGGCCGAGCCTAGGCTACCAGCCATGGCGCAACTCTGAAATGATAACATCATTTCAGCCTCAGCCCATTTGTTTCCACAATCAAGACCCAACACTGGAAACAGGGTTGTGATAGCATATGCCGTCAATGGCAGACCATACAAAAATTTGTTCACCAAGGATGAGCCAACGCTGTAGCAATCTTGCGGCAGGGTTGCGCCCATCTCATGCCAATGGTCACTTTCATTTTTTATTGTAATTGAAAATAAAATAAAAAATCCATTCTATCATTTCGATTGAACGAAATGAATGTCGGAGAATTTCAACATGTAATTTTTCTGATTAGTTTAAACTGATGAATGACGTAAATCCGGTGGTCCTGGCGTAGAAGTAGGCGGGTCTGGAAACAGATGGGGAATTATTTCTGTCATGGAATCTTCAAAGGAGACTTATATATTGATTGAATGCTTGGTTCGCCACTCGTAGGAAACAAGCATCACTCTGGTGAGAGTTATTGTAATTTGCTGTTTGAGAAGGAAGTTTCACTCTTAGCCAAGCTATTACTCAAGTCGAGTCAAGCTAACGCCTGAACTGAGCGAGATCATCGCCCAAGCTGGCCCAAGCTACGACCCATGCTTGGTGCAACATGAGAATCCATTGTCATTCAGAGTTGCCTAATGCTTGGAGCAGTGTCCCGCCAAGCCCTAGAGAGCCTCTGTTGAGAGCATGCTTTTCCCTTCAAGCAATATTGGTTGAAGGATGGGCCAAGCGTGGCGCAGCCCATGATCAATGATGGATCAATGAAGTCGATTTATGACTTCCCATATTGGTACAATGTTTAGACCATTGTCAACCATCCTAGTCCCTACATAGATTGCCCAGCTTTGGCTGGCAGCCTTGCGTCTAGCTATATTCCGTCGTCAGCATTGGCGGAGCCTGAAGATTTTTATATGGGTATATTCAGATAATTGCTGTTTTCCACAGAAAATTTACGTACAATGAAGGGAATATGAGAACTACATGTTTGTTGAATTGCAATAAACGCTGTTTATTTTTCACGCAAATTAAATCGAGATCTCGATAATTCCGCAACTTTTTCTCTCAACATGTTTTTCCATAATTATATCAAATGCATTAATTACTGAACATCGAATCTTTGATATGGAATTTTTATTGGGTCTCTCTGTAACTGCATTTCAAAATCTAATGAACGTTGCAATTAAGTTATGGAAGAATACAGAACTTCTAGATAAGATTGCGTTTTGAATCGATTGAAAGACTTATAAATTCAAAAAAAAAGTTCTTATTACAAAATATAGGAGAAGCATTATAAATTCCTGTTCGATTTTGAATACAACGTACAAGAATAGATGAATAATGGGCGGAAGGAAATTCCCACTTAGCTGAGAAATCGCACGATGTTCTGAGGAAACTCGTTTGTATTTCTCACGTTGATCGTGTGATTAATTATAATCACTCGACCGGGATTATACGCACCAAGTCATAATATCTACGAATTCCGCTGAGTGACATTGACAATTTCTATGAGATGGGAAATCATGTCAGCGAACAGAACGGTGGTGTTTTGAATACAATGAATACGCAGTTCTCCTTTGAAACAAGAAAAATTGCATCCAGTGATGAGATTAGATCAGTCTCGTCGAAGAAAACCAGAGCAACATTGATTCGATACCTGTTTTTTTTTCAATAATGGGGCGTTATTGAGCTGTAGACGTCAATTCTTCGAATAATGTAATTGGTTGAAACATGTTGAATTCTCACACAAGTCATGTTAAAATCTTCCTCCGCAATCTTTCAACGAACTTTCTAGCCCATGATATTTTAAACGAGGGCAAAAAAGATGATAAATGTGTTTAAACCACGAAATTATGAACTCTGTGGGAAGAAAGTTGAAGACACAGTACCCAGTATTCTCTCCGGTGTAAGGTATGTTTGCATTAGTTTATTCAGGTATCCAACAATCCACAATTGAATGACCTATCCAAGCATCGGATAAAAAAGCATGTTTGACGACCGTTTATGATACTTTCATGTAACAGATCCCACGCGATATGAACAACGGATCGCGTGTCATTCACGTTCCCATAAATAATTACCAACTTTTATTCCCTCATATCCGTTCAAATATCAATGTTATCCATCCATCGATATCCGTTATTGAATATTTTGAAGATTAAAATAGCTTTCTCTCAGTAATTATCCAAGCGTTTCGATCTTGAGGTACCTATTAATTCTCTTATTCAAGCATTTTTATTATAAAGTCTCCACCAAAGGATTTACGCTACGAAGAACGGCGATAAATTCAAAAATTTTTGTTCGCACATTTGAGATAAGATAGGAGAGATTGTTAGAGTACTCATGCATGAAGAAAAAAGAACGATGATGACTGTGAGGAAGAATCGTACTACAAGAGTACATTCAACATTCAAATCCATATTTTCTACCTACAAACCGAAAGAAGAAATCAGCTTGGTGGAATCGTTGGCCACTCTTTGATCATTCCAACGAACTAATCTCAGGGTAATATTGATCGCGATATATTTTACAAAACTCACGTCGTATAGTAACTGTTCTGGTCCGGTGCATTCAGGAGGATGAGATTTGGTTCATTTGATGCTGGAACTTATTGGACGTATGCAATTCGAAATTTTAATTCCACTCACAATGATTTTTATTGTGGATTTGTTTGTATCGATGTTATTCGAATTTTATCCTGAAACTCATCGCAGGGATGAAAAAGAAGCATTTCCGCTAATTGAGATTTGTCAGAGAGGATTTCTCATCGTTACACGTATCATAAATCATAAACGACGATAAATCGAAATAATACAACTTTGTGGTTCAACAAGAGGGGAAAAAATTTGCTGACGCAGCAAATCGAGGTATTATATATAGAATAGCAAAATTTTTTGCTGACCTAGCTAAAAATTTGCTATAACAGCAATCGTGTTAGCTACGGCAGCAATTTTTCAGCTGTGGCAGCAAAAAATTTTAGCTCCGCCAGCAAATTTTCAGTATTATATACAGAATAGCAAACAAATTTTGTTGGGATAGCAAACATTTTTTGCTGCCACAGCTAAAAATTCGCTGTCGCAGCTAACAAGATTGCTGGAACAGCAAATAGTTCGCTGTCACAGCAGAAAATTTGCTGCTCCGGCAAAAGGAACCCAGCAAAAGTAGATTTCGCTGCCACCGCGAATTTCCTTTTCTCCGTGAAAAAATGTCGAATTAAAAAAAAAAACTCGTCTATTTTTTTCATTTTTCGCTCATAACTTTTTCAATAATCATCCAAACAGAAATTTTTTCTCTCAAAAATTTTCGTTTTTTCATGTCCTTTTAGAGGAAAAATACAAAAAAAGAGAAGAATTCAAAGTGTTTTTGTTGATTCTCAAGTTTTAAAGCTTGAATCTTATTTCTGAAAAATTTCTATCATAAACTATTAGGTGTATAACTTTGCGTCCGCCGTTTTGCAATAGATGGCTGTAGCGGTAAGTGGTAGTTGAAATAAATAGATCATAGATGTCATACAATAAGCTTAGGTATTTGTAAACATGTAACGCCCGATTATAGGCAAATTTCTCAATATATTAGGAAAAGAGAGAAAGAAAGAGAGAGAGAGAGAGAGAGAGACAGAGAGAGAGAGAGAGAGAGAGAGAGAGAGAGAACAGGAATATTAAGGAGAGGGAGGAAAATCTCAAGACATCGTGCCGATACCGACACCAGGCGGAGACGTTCGTCAACCTTTGAAAAGAATAGTTGGCTTTGAGATCAAACATATCTATATTGATCCAGACATTTCAAAATTGGTGCACCAGTATTACATCGAAATCAATTGAGGAAAAATATCGGGGAAAGAGAGATCAGAGTGCCAACTTATACTAGATATTGAACCCATTGTGATTGGGTGGACTCCACGTCAAAATCAATCATCGATCTGTGGGAATCTAGAGGAAGACCAAAAGATCATCATTCTCGATCTGCGTCCAATTTACATCCTCGGAACCAATGGCACTTCTTGCGCTCTCTCTCTCACAATCGTAAAAGATAAGTAGAACATATCAATTACAATTAGAGATTTTTAAATATAATAAATGATCAGTCAAATACGTTTGGATTTTGCCTCACAATAAATTTGTGTCGATGTTATAATTAATTGTTATAGTCTCATTTATTTAACGAACCGTCACAAACATAACGCCATCGAAATATTAGTCGATTTGTGTCTGCATCATAAAGTTATTCTCGATTAAACATGTCAGCTTACGAGCCAAATTCTTGTCATTTGCGGGAGGTTTTAATTTTCTGCTTTGATATGAAGAAATCTGCGGCTGAGGCTCATGGAATAATGCTCTCAAATACCTATGGTGAGGCCGCTATTAGTGAAAGAACGTGCCGAGAGTGGTTTCAACGCTCCAAGAACGGTGATTTTAACGTCGAAGACCAGCATGCCGGTGCACCGCGGTGGAAGAGAGAAAGTTTTCGAAGATGCAGAATTGGAGGCATTACTTGATCAAGACTTGTGTCAAACGCAACAAGAATTGGCAGGATCATAGGGAGTGACACACCCAGCCATTTTAAAACGCCTGAAAGTCATGGGAATGATTCAGAAACAAGGAAATTGGGTGCCGTACGAGTTGAAGCCGAGAGATGTTGAACGGCGTTTGTGTGTTTGTGAACAGCTGCTTGTAAGGCAAAGACGGAAGGGATTTCTGCATCGCATTGTGACTGGGGACGAAAAATGGGTTCATCACGATAATTCCAAGCGCAGAAAATCATGGGGATATCCCGGCCATGCTTCCACGTCGACGGCCAAACTGAATATTCACGGTCCCAAGGTTGTGCTCGGTATTTAGTGGGACCAGCTCGGCGTAGTGTATTAAGAGTTGTTAAAACCAACTGAAACAATCACAGGCGATCATCATCGAACGCAATTAATACGTTTGAGCCAAGCATTGAAAGACAAACGGCCGCAATAAAACGAGAGACACGATAAAGTGATTTTACAGCATGACAATGCTCGATCCCATGTTGCGAAAGTGGTCAAGACATACTTGGAAACTTCAAAATGGGAAGTCCTACCCCACCCGCCGTACTCTCCAGACGTTGCTCCCTCGGACTATCACTTGTTTCGATCAATGGCACACGGCCTAGCTGACTAGCACTTCCGGTCTTATGAAGAAGTAAAAAATTGGATCGATTCGTGGATCGCTTCAAAAGATGACCAGTTTTTTCAACGCGGCATTCGTATGCTGCCCGAAAGATGGGAGAAAGTAGCGGCCAGCGATGGCCAATACTTTGAATCATGAATGTATAACCAGTTTTTTACAATAAAGCCTCAAATTTCGGAAAAAAACGGTGGAAGCAAAGTTATACCCCTAATACAACTTTTGAGCTTGGTCTATTCGAGGGATTTTAAGAATTACTAATTTGATTGATTTCTAAAAACGAAATCCAATTATTGTCACTGTGTTCTCTTTTGTAACTTATTTTGAATCATTACCTCGTATGGATAGTACAGAAACGATGCGGTGACACCACCCTTTATCGTGTAATTTTCTCATTTGGGCCTTGATTCGAGGAGATTTTATCCTTGAATATGGACAAATCGGTTAATCAAGATTCGGCTATCTGATTAATCATTGAATTCTGTACAGCCGTGGGTTGAATACCTCCCATTCCCCTTCGCTTATTCCATCTTTCTTCTTCTCTTCACGAAAAATCGATTTATTGTTCATTGATATTATGTAGAAAGAAGAGTAGAACGTTCGTCAAGGTGTTTCTTCGGTACATATGAGACCACGTATGCACTGAAGGGCCATTCGGTTCGACTGTTTCATACAAAAGCTTTTTCCCTTTCATTTCCCACCACCCAATTCCTGTCAGCTGTTTCTCCTTGGAATGTATAAATGTTTGTATGGTATGAAAAAGACGTGTTCACTCATATACACTGGAGAGATTAAACCCCTCGAGTGAATTAGTTCTATGTAGGTCATTCAAAGATTATGCGATTCGATCAATTCTATCACATACGTTAGATCGATTCAGAAGATTTATTATCTGTGGTGATTATTCACATTCTTTGTATTTCATCCTGGACATAATCCAAAGTATCCAATTCGAGTGGAACGAGGCAAGACCTCATATAATTATTTCTTATCGTGATTCAAACCACTGTGGTATATATCGAGAATTGGCGATGGCCAATGCATGCGATTCGAGCATATACCTCTAAATAGCGGTTTCGATTAATCGTCATACAGGACTACACATCGACTACAGGATTTCATAGAATTATCAAAGCCGATTAATTAACAGTGAGAAGTTTAAAAGCAGAAACCTGTTCCTTCGGATATATTGATTATACGATGAGAGAAATGTCTTTCCCAAAGAACATATTTTCTTATTCCGAGAAAATATTTCCTTTCCAGTCTCGAGAGGATATATACATTTGGCATACGGAAATTTGTTCTCGTATAAACACACGGAACTTGGAAAAGTGAGTGAATATTTTTTTGTTTGAGGGAAATTGGGAGATTCTTTCCTCTTGGTATAATACGTTCGATAGGAACTCTTATCACAATCGAGGAGTTCGGAAACTCGGAATTCAATTTGTAATCCGTGTGAGTGTATTATTTCAATTACAGGAATAAAGGAAAAATGTGAGGATTCAAGATCCTTTATTAGTTGCGGATTTTTATAATGGAATCATCTCAGGCACGATGACGATGAAAAGATCGAAAAAGAAACCCATAGCGCGCCACAAGTGTCTTTCACAAAAAAGTAATGGAATATGTTTTTTGCGTACAATATGGGATGGATGTTCTTTGTCTTGTACAAAAAATCTGATACAACGCTTCTGTTCTACAATCACTTGATGTGACATTAGCTGTGTAATATGGAACAAAAATTTCATACTTCTTTGGAAATTCTATACGCAAGCATATTTATGTCATTCCCATTCGTGTCTATTGTATCCTTTATGGAATGTGAAACGACGCCTACGTGTAAGCAAGAGTTTTCGGCCCCAGTCAATGAAATTGTCAATATTGAGGCTGATGGTAAAACGAAATGAATATTATGTCTTTGTTCCTATTCAGAATTCTCCTTTTGATTGATTCAATTTCCATAACCCTGCACTATCAAACATTATTGAAGGTTTACTTTCGATTATTTGGCACAGTGCGAAAATGGCTTGACAATTTCTTTGCATCGAAAAGCCAAGAATAAAAGCTCGGAGAAAAAATACGTTCTAAATATTACTACATTTTGTACCAAAGTAGCAGCATAAGTGACATAATATAATTTTCACAACACAGTGTAGTAAAAATTCATGCTTTGTGATGCGAAGTTGCACCAAATTGAAGGGTTTTTCGAATCATTAATTTTCACTACACTGTGTTGTAAAAAATGAATGAAGCTGAAACTAGCAGATTTGAGCTAGCGGACTTGCACTTTAGTTCATTGTAGAATTGTTGTAGAATGGATGAAACCGACACAATGGGATTTGTGAATCGTAATCTTTGAAAATATGTATTTTGAAAGAATTTCAATTCACATTAGCTCAGTTTATAAACGCGGTCTGCTAGTTTACGTCTGCGACCTTCAGCTGCATGAAGAATGACACCATGTCACTTATGCTGCTGCTTTAGTACAAAATTTAGTGCCATTTGAAACCACATTTCTCTCCGTGTGATTACAAGAATAAGAATAAAATACAAGAATTGGACTTGGAGGATACAAAATACAAAAAATCACACAAAAGTTGCATTATTTTTGCATACACCCAAGAAATTTTCACTTGGTACATGGCAAAGTGCTCAGATTCTTGTATTTCATCATTGCCTGCTCGTACAAATATAACACATCGAAAAATTTTATGTCACAGGAGGTCCACTCATAGTTGATGTTGAAACCAACATATCAAATTTTGAAATTCACAGATTTTCAGTATAAATTTAACATTTTTGTGTTAATTTGATACATTTTATGTGTTAATATTCAACATAAATTGCGAGTGGACCTCCTGGAACATACACATGTGTTAAAAATACACCAAATTTTTCACTGTGTAAATACGTGGAACTGTGCGCATGATGAGAGAGGAAATCTCTTTCGCGAGACTCTCGCGATGAGTTTAAGAAAATTTCTTCCTGACGGGAGAAGAAAATCAAGATATATCTTTCTTTTTCCCAGAAGGAATCCTCTAACTTATCGAAGTATCGCGAGAAGAAGGACCTGTATCCCGCTGTATCAGGGTTTTCAAGATAATTCTTCAAGAACTCATACGAATTTCGCAAATGGTTTCAAAGTTCCTTCAAAATTATTCTTATTGTTATGGTATCTGAAAGATTTCTATGAAACCTAAGAAAAATGTGTGATAGATAAGAAGAACAATCTTGGAAATCTATCGCACTCGATCAATGAAAAAATTACTGCTGCCTTGAGAATATTTCTGTGAAAAAAACTGAGAGAAGCATCTTTTGAGGAAAGATATCTTAAAGACAGGGACAAATGTCACGATAGGAATTTTCAAAACATTCGTTTAGAAATGTTGTACACGAGGGGAAGATTTTTACTGTACAGCAAATGTACTTCGAACCAAAATTTTTCCAAAAATATCCTTGAAATGGAATAAAATATTTCATCATCATCATCATGAAGTAATCAGTCTTATGACTGGTTTGATGAAATCCTCCAACCCTGTCTATTATCCGCTAAACGCCTGATTTCTACATATCTACGACAACCCTTATCTTGTATAATTTGCTTTATATAACTTAATCTCGGTCCACCTTTGCGAGTTTCACCATTCATCTTTCTTTCTAATACTGTTTTCAATAAACTATCAGGCCTCAATGTATGTCCTATCAGATTACTTCTTCTTTTCACGACATGTTTTAAAAGACTTCTTTTCTCATTCACCTTTTCAAGTACTTCTGCATTTTTTACTTTCTCTATCCACTTTATTCTAAGCATCTTTCTATAACACCACATTTCGAAAGCTTCGAGTCTTCGTTGGTCCGTTTTTCCAATTGTCCAAGTTTCGCAGTCATATAATGCTGTGCTCCAAACGTAACTATTCAAAAATTTCTTCCTCACTGCTGAGCTAATATTCTTTGAGTATAGTGACTGTTTCTTTTGATGAGAAGTCTGTTTTCCTTGTGTTATTCTTGCTCTTATATCTCTTTCGCTTTCAAGGTTTTCTGTTATTATGCTTCCTAGATATTTGAATTCTTCCACTTGCTGGATTTTCTCTGCATCTATTTTGATTTTTGTTCTCGATGTTTCCACTGTTGTACAGATCATAGATTTTGTTTTGTCCTTATTTATATTCATACAATAGTTTCCTAGTAATATTGTTTTCATAGTGTTGAGAATATTTTCTAACTCAGCACCACTCGTAGCTAATATAGCTATGTAACTCGCAAATCTCAACATGCTTCCATTTTCTCCCTGAATCTGTAATTCCAATTGCACTTACTCCTTCACTTCGTTCATCGCTTCTTCTATATATAAATTGAAAATCAATGGTGATAGTGAGCATCCTTGTCTCACCCCTCTTCTAATTTGTGCTTCTCCTTCTTGACCCTCTATTTCTATTATTGCAGTTTGATTCTCATATATTTCATATATTATTTTCCTATCCTCGAAATTAATCCCCACCTTTTTCAAAATCGCGAACATTTCCTCCCAATCGACATCATCGAATGCTTTTTGTATATCTACAAAACCTATATACACAGACTTTCTCAACTCTAGTCTTCTTTCTATTACTGTTCTCAGCGCTCAAATTGGGTCTCGCGTTCCCCTATTCACGCAAAAATAAAATATTTCTAAGACTGATGATGAAAACCATTGCCCAAAATATTCTGGATCCCTTAAACATCTTGAGCATAATTTGAAAAATATCTTGAAAATATAGACCGGATATCAGCGCTTACATAAAAAGAAGAATTACACAATCACCTCAGAAGCACTTCTCACAAACATTGATTGTTTTTAAGGGAATCAGTATTGTTCGATATCTTACAACGTCATATCGAATAAATGTGACGTTGTTGAAGGGGAAACGAAGGGACATTGAGACTCACCAAACCAATTATCTTCTCTCATTGATAAAAAGAACCTCTCAGTCAAAGAGGAGAAAATCTCTCCATGAAGTGAATATCTTTCAAGCAGAATAAAACTTATTCTCGCATTCTCTGTGAATTGTGAAGAACATTCATGTAACGAGCTTTACACTGGACGAAAGTTTTCATTAAAAACTTGAGAGTTATTTACGTTTTCGATAGCACGTGTTCGCGAATTCTACTTCTTCTTTGTTCCCATATGATTTCAAAGAACTTGATTTTCTTCGAATTTTTTCAGGAGAGCTCGGTTGGTTTGATCTGATAGAACTGAAATTGTTAATTATCGATTCCATTGAACTTTGCGAGTAATTATCAGAGAAGTAACTTTGAAAATCATACACGTAAGTGAAATGAGAAGGGATGAGAGTTTCGGCGAGTTACTTGAGGAACTTTCCACTGCAGAATATTTTTCCTTGCAGCTATCGATTGTGTATATTTCGTATACGAAAACGAATTTACAAGACCAACTGTGTGAAATATTTGATCATTGCTTCTCGATTGGAATATCGTTATATGAGGTGTTTGAGTTGCTATACCAAGTATACAGGGGTTTGCTTCGATTATATAGAACGAGAAAAGAAATTCTGGATAGATCTTTACGGTATTTTGGAGATGGTTCATTTATGTTAGAACCGAAGGGTCAACAATATTTCAACAGTTCCCTAACGTAATTCAAGAGCTGAAAATAAATTTTATGAATCCCATAAATTCTCATTCGACTGTTTGCAAAATTTAATGTAGTGATAAAGAGAATTAATCGAATTTCGGAGACAAAAAATGGTCTTAACCGTTACTTAGAACAAGGGACAGTAATGATATATTTAGGCTCTTTTTCATGTTTTTACTTAAAGGGTTCCGATCCCATTCATCAATTCAATCGTTCCTTTAGAATGAGATTCGTTGAAATATATATCTGAAAATTCGACAAAAAAGGAGTCATTTTCATCAGGCGTGTGTGTGTATTTGTCATGACGTGAGATGAACAAAAAAACCTCGATTAAAAGAGACGTAACATAACATCAGAGGCCTTGTTTGTTTCGATACTTCCCACGTGTACAGAGTATATTAACTACCTTGATGAAGAATTTTCATATACAATCAAAATTTTATGGTTCTCAGTGTGGTTTGTTATAAATATATATATATATATATTTTATATAGAATCAAATCTGTACATCCTTTTCACATTAAATTTCTGTTCCAATGTATAATATGCTCCACTCATATCTGAAATAGTTTCAATACATCTTCCTTAAGAGATCTTCTTTCAATATTAATTTATGCTTCTATTTGTTCTCCAGTAGGATTATTTGCATTCAATTTCATTGGTTCATTTATTGAAATTTTGTTGACAGAAGTTTAGAAGGAAGACAAGAGGTTGATTTATTTGATCTTGGTAACATATAGATGCATTTAAATTTGTATCAAAGCTTTTCTAGCGTGAAATCATCTATGATAAATACGTGTCTCACTTTGTATCCATTTGCTGGTTATGATGCATCATGTGTGACAGACGTAACGTTGGTTTGATAAATATATATACATATTTGCATCGTTACAGAGCTCTGCAGTTAACTGACGACACTCTTGATTGCTCTCTAACAGAAAATGCCTTAGAAACTAAACCATCATAGAGCACGTATCTTCGAATAAATTCACAGTTCTTTTCAAATGCCTTACAATGGGATACTTTAGATGCACCGGGGATATATTTATACATTTGGCCTGAATGCATTCAGAGAAGAAGAGAATACATACTGGGGAGTATGAAAAAATTATGCAGCATGATTATGAAAATTATGGCAAAATTTTACTACGGACTTTTTAAATAATTTTCAAATTTGGCTCTAAAGATAAATCCAAAACCCGAAACATATTCCTAAATATGAGAAAATAAATTATAAAAATTATTGACATTCGTAGGTTTTTATGTTTATAATCGTTTGCATAATTTTGAGGAAACACTTTTAGTTCCAATGTCATATTTAAAGTTCAATTTGAGCAATGTACTTCATCATTGTGGATTCAAAATTTGTATTCACTGCTTAATTGATCAGAAAGTACGTAGCAGAATTTGGCCCATTGTTCGAAGGACTCCATGATCCTTGAAGCCCAACTGATTGAAAGGTAACAAATATTCTTTAGATTATTCTAAATAAATATGGTATCATATAAATATAAAAGGTCGTCCACTCACAGAAAGGTCTTCTTCTGACAAGAAAAAATTTTCTCAGTTCAAGTTAAATTTGCTAGTCTTGAGATAATTTTACTTGAATCAAGGAAAATTTCTCTTATCGGCGGGACTAGGGCTTCGCACGAGACCGAGACTTTTCTCGGTCTCGTTTGGTCTCGACCGGTCTCGGCGAGACGATACCGAGACGATATCTCACTAAATTTTCCGAGACGATAATAATTGAAAGGTCTTGTCTCGTCGAGAATCTCGGTGAGTCTCGATTTTTTCATCACCTCATAAACCTTCAATTTTCAATTCTTCTTCCTCAGAGATATTGAAGAAAAATTTCATAAAGATTTTGTATGCAACAGCTCGCAAAAACTACGTTTAGTATGTTCCTATTGGCTGCTCAGGAACTTGTCTATATATCTGATCATACATTTTCTTAAAATTTTTGCTTCTCCAATCACTTTAACAATATTCTGAACCATAGATTCTTGATGTAAATGGGATGTAACTCAATCTTCAAAATGAAACTAAAAGTCAACAATGTTATGTCGTACTAGTTATCAAATTTCCACCGAGTGGTTATAATTATCTCAGGTAATTGACTTTTTTCAACCTGAAAATATGAGATATGCCTAATTCTTGTAGGGGTGATTTTTTCTTCAATTCATCCAGACAGATTGTTTCTTTTGGTCTTATGTCGTACTATTCATCATGGGAGGATTTTTTTGTCTTTCAAGATTATACTTCGGAAACAAGTACCTTTATTTACACAGTAAAAAAAATTTCGTCATTGTGTAAAAATGAAGTACGTGTCAAAATTCAAGTGTTGAATATTTAACTACGTGTTAAAAATCAAGTGTTGAATATTTAACCCGGGTCGAAAAATTTGACGGTTTTTGTCCTCATATTTCGTTTTTACACTGATTTTGTCCTGATTGTTGAATAATGCGGATAAAAACAGTTCTTTTTCATAAATTTAGTCTGAATTTTTCCTCCAACGAATGAAAGTGATTGAGGAGAAATTCAGACTAAAATCATGGAAAAGTACTGTTCTTATCCGCATTATTCAACAATCAGGACAAAATCAGTCTAAAAACGAAATATGAGAACAAGAACCGTCCAAATTTTTCGACTCGGGAACACTTTTGTGTGTTCATTTAACACACTGATCAAATGCTGTTCGATCGATTCATTTTCAACACATTAAAATGTTATTCGAGTTCAAATTAACACTTTATAAGTGTCACTCTGGAATCAACACACGTTGAGTGTGAAGAAAAATGATTAACATTCGCTTGTGTGTCGAATTTGACGACAAATGTTTTACTGTGTACGAGGTGTGTTCAAAAAGTAACGAGAATTTTTAAATTTCGCGGGTTTGGAGAGTCCGCCTGTATACAATTTTTCTTTATTATGTTGGTACACATGCCCCTGAAGTACGATAAAATTTTCAGCAATATTCATTGCTCACTTTTCAAGTGGCAGCCGCTAACGGTAGACGTGTTTTTTCGAGCTCGGCGATTTTCGTTTGTGAAAAAAATGGATCAAAGAATTTGTATTCAATTTTGCGTAAAAAATGAAATAAAGTGTAGTGAAGTTTGTAAAATGTTAACAAAGGCATATGGTGAGTCTGCTATGAGTAAAGCAAGGATTTACGAGTGGTATAAGCGTTTCCAAGATTGCCGCGAAAACGTTGAAGATGACGAACGACCCGGACGCCCAAGCACATCAACAACCGATGAAAACGTGAAAAAAGTGAAAGAAATGGTTATGAACGATCGCCGAATCACAATCAGAGAAGTCGCTGATGATGTTGGCATATCAGTCGAAAAGCAATCCGAAAAAAACGCCCGGATTTGTGGCAAAACAATTCATGGCTTTTGCACCACGATAATGCACCTGCTCATACTTCATTGCTTGTTCGTGAATTTTTGGCCAAAAACAAAACTGTAACCATGCCTCAGCCTCCATATTCGCCAGATATGGCTCCATGTGACTTTCTTCTATTTCCAAAAATAAAGAGAACATTAAAAGGCCGTCGTTTTACAAGCATAGATGACATTAAAAGCGAATCGCTGAAAGAGCTAAAAGCTATTACAAAGATCGAGTTTCAAGGATTCGAAAAAGTGTTTCGAGGATTCGAAAAAGCGTTGGCACCAGTGTATTATATCCAAGGGGGATTATTTTGAAGGGGACAAAATAGATATTGATGAATAAATAAATATTTTTTTCATGAAACGAAAATTCTCGTTATTTTTTGAACACACCTCGTATGAATACATTTTTCTCTGTTCATATAAGAAGATATTTTTTGATTCAAATAAATATGTTATTTCAATAGAGTGGAACAAAATTTTATTTCACTCTAATGATTTTTTATTGATTGATGAAAAAATCCACTTGACAGAAATAAATCTTCTTCAATTCAAATTAATTCGTTCTTTCAATAATAATATTCCTAAATATTTATTTCCCCCCCCCCCCCTGATGGAATACAAAATTTATTTCAATTAAAGAAGACTCGTTTCAGTCATATGAATTTTGTATTCATTCAACAAAGAATTATTCAAATGAAATAACATTTAATTGAATAAAAAAAATACTCTCTTCTGTGTAAGAATGTATTGATAAATATAATCATTTTTCTCTGAAGTACAATCCTGAAAAAGGAAACAAAATATTCCCTATGATGAATCGTACGGAATGAGACTAAAAGAAATAATCCATCAGAATGAATTGAAAAAAAATCACCTCCGCGAGAATTGAACGCGAGTCATCAGGACTGGACGCCAAGAATATATCATTCAAGTTGCCGCCGGTTGTTGGAATGATAGGAGCTTCCTTTGCATATATTAAGGGGGTATTCTAGTCTAGAAATTTGAAAGAATCGACAATTTTTTGTATATTTTTAAAGTTTAGACATTCAAGAATATGCCCCTGAAAGGATTTCTTGAAATTCTCATCATTTACAATCGAGTTATAGCCATTTTAGTAACGTGACATCTAATCTGGTACGACCGGAAAAATGATATCATATATTGTTGGAAAAACCGGTCAGATTCAGTCAGGATCTGACATACTCTGACAATGATATGCCATTGTCAAAGCTGACCAGTTTTTCGAACAATATGTCAGAATCTGACATTTGATTTCTATACGGAATCTTGACGCAAAACTTCAAACGCGTTTTTCTCGAAACTACTTTCTTCGAGTTAGCGTACACGATATCTCAAGTTCTACTGAACCGATTTATTTCAAATTTGGTATGAACATTCTTTATGGGGCATTCCATACCAAATCGGCCACTTTTTTAGGTCACCCTCTCCGATCGTTTTGAAAATTTTTGATGTTTTTGAGACTAATGAGAAACGCTTTCATGAATTTTCTTACATTTTTTTGACCACCCGTTTCCGAGATATCGATTTTTTTCGAAATTCGAGGTTTTTTTTTTCAAATGCTCATAACTTTGCGAAAAATACACCAATCGGGCTCTTTTTTTTAAATTTTCGTTTTTAAATGCACTTTCAAGAAAAAAAATACGTTTTTATTATTTATCAATTCCTTCATTGTTTATTTTGAGATTTAAGCAAAAAAAAACGTTTTTTCGGAATGTATGCCCACTTCGATTTTTTTGAAAAAATTCTCAAAAAAACTTGGATGGATTTGGAAAATTTTGAGACCCATCCCATCGTGGGCAAACGTTTCGTTCTATTTTTTTTCTTAATTCGAAAAAATGTTTTTTCTCGAATTCAATGGTTTAACTCTATTTTTCTTTAGAGTATACCTGGATATGTGTTTTTTTTCCTATAAAAGGAAAATTGTAACCGATATTCTTAATAATTTACCATTTTTTCATCGATTTATTATTCTGTAATTTTATAAGTTGAAGTTTTTCCGTGACATTGAAATAATTTCACTGTTTCAGATTTATCATAAGTTTTGTCTGCACGGTGGATTGAATTTCACCCACATCTAGTTACATATTCTTATGTGGGCATTCAAGTGACTTGTAACGATTCAAACCGTTGAAGATGCGTTCACGATGTTTGACCGTTCCTTATTGAAACCGTAATTAGTTTCCGTTGCATCTAGCTCGCGGGGTCCAAGGTTCAAGAGGAGGAAACGCGGGTTACAGATTATCAAAAATAAAGATATCGTGTATTTGGAGGGAACATTGATATTTATTCACAACTTTTTTTCGAGGTATATTTTTCGGTTCAATTTGACCAATAAAAATTTTCATATTGGTCTATTCAGCTGCTACAAATCTTTTTCAAACACTTTGCCTCTTAGAATTTACTACTTTTCAAAGTTTTTCTCCCCACTCAATAAATTCATCCAAAGAATTGACTAAGAACTACTTATAAGATATCTTTATAACCTAAGAAAGGATAATAAATGATATTGATCATAATAAATTTCATGCTTCTACACTAGAATACCTCCTTAATTGATGCTTATTCTCCATTCTTGAATATCTCGAAAACTAAGCCGCACTAGGATGAAAACATAATTTCATTTTTTGATGGAAAAGTATGGGTGTTCATACTTTTATGTGTGTATGCTGTTCAAATTGCAATTAATTGAGCATGAGTGGTAAATGATTCACAAAACTTAAGATTATCCCTACACGGAGAGAAGACAGTTGTAAAATTTATCTCTTGTCAAGTAAATATATGGACGATTTAGAAATATAATTCGAGCTACTACAATTTTAGTGGATTTCACCGCAGGGAATGTGATATGCGCATCAGCTATGGTATATTTCACACCAGCTGTGGTATATTTAACATTCGTTGTTGAGAAATCAACTAAAATTGTGGTTACTTGCACTATATTCTAAATCATCCATATATTTACTCAATAAGATGTAAATTTTACAAGTTTTTCTCTCAGTGTACAGCCATCATTCATTCTTTGAGAGTGTGTATTCATTTTCATGCTTAAGTCTACTTTCTATTGGTTTTTATTAGTTTCATCGGGGAAACATTACTGGAAAAAAATGATTAATTGAAAAACAATATTGTTTTGTCATAAGGGATATGAAAATATATTAGAATGTATTGTGAATTTTCAGTGAGGATGTCCATTGCAAACCAAATTATTTTTTAATAATCTGTATGGATCCCCAAGGTTGTAGATCATTTTCCTAGGGTCATTAAGAATAACAAGAGTTTCAAAAACGTTATTTTCCACTCATGTACATATGTACAATGAAAAATTTTTATACGATATTGATACAATACCGAGACGATATGGAGACCAAACCGAGACGAGACGATAACATCTTTATCTTTTTTTGACGAGCCCGAGACGAGAGTTGCACCGATCTCGTCTTGTCTCGTCTCGTGCGAAGCCCTAGGCGGGACAAAACTATACGTTTCGTTCTTGTCAGAGAAAAAACCTTTCTGTGAGTGTCCGTAGACCATATAAATCTATGGATGATTCTATGAATTTCACTCTAAAAAATGGAAAAGGAAATAAAGAAGTATGATCCATTACTGACTGAGAAAGTAGCCAAACAATCGAGACATTCAATAATCAGCCAACATTATGTTAATATGCAATGCCAAACCTGATTGGCCAACAATACACAAAATTTGTGGAAATTAGTTTGACATATAAGCGAATGGATAAAGAAAGGTACGGATAACTGGTTCCAACAGCGGATCAAAACGGATTGATTTGTGTAGAAAATCTTGACATATGGATCGCAATTCTCTTGGAAGATACAGTGTAAATCTCGAATCATAGTTTTCTTTATTTCCTTTGTGAGAACCGAGAAATTGAAATCATGCGATTCATTAAATAAAACATTATACGAACAAGTATCGTTTCATGGTGGATTCAATTTATGTACATTAATAACCTTGATGAGGTTTATATTGTCTAAAACGATCTGGTATGTGATAAGAAAAATTATGGAGATGAATGGAAAAAATTCAATCATTTTCGTTCTTGCGGCTGATACTTATTTTCTACGTTGAAGGAAAAAAAACGTGAGGCGATGCAGAGCTCTACTGTATTCTTCTTCAATCTTCGAACGATACGAGATAACAATTGGTTTTTATTGCGGTCTATGTGTAATGTGTTTTATGTTTATTCGCGACCGGTATCTATGATGCATGTCCTTCGTTTCACACAACATATGGCAGTTCCCATGAACGATAATAAAACTATTTCTCATTTCTCATCGGTTTTGACATAGGATTCGGTTACAGTTTTTATATTTTGATAGTATTAATTTTTAATCAAATTGCAAGGAACAACCTTTCAATCGTGTTTGAGCTCCCGAGTCGAAAAATTTGGACGGTTTTTGTTCTCATATTTCGTTTTTAGACTGATTTTGTCCTGATTGTTGAATTATGCGGATAAGAACAATACTTTTCCATGATTTTAGTCTGAATTTTTCCTCCAACGAATGAAAGTGATTGAGGAGAAATTCAGACTAAATTTATGAAAAAGAACTGTTTTTATCCGCATTATTCAACAATCAGGACAAAATCAGTCTAAAAACGAAATATGAGGACAAAAACCGTTCAAATTTTTCGACCCGGGCTATGAATTCTATTTGAAAACATGAGAATTATATCAAAATTTACTCCCACAGCACAATATTTCTCCATCCGTCATATAGAATTTTTTTTAAAGCTTTAGACAACGTTCAGTGAACTCTATTAGAAACCTCTATTAATCACATATCAAATCAAAATGAATCTAAAATCAACCAAAGCAGCTTGTGTTCTCTTTATTAAGAATTAATAAAATAAAATCGAAAATAATTAGCAAGTGTACGTGCTAAGCTTTTCCGATTTCATTCAATTGTTGCCAAGAATATTAGAGAAAAGGATCTACTGAGTTTGAAATTTCGGAATGCCGTTGAGGGAGCGAAACTGAGCCATGGCTTCGCTGAGAATATAAAAACACGATACTTCAGCGACGTTACATGGAATGGATAATAAGTGTTATCCATTCTAAAAAGGTTTATTAGATTGGAATTTTACTGGATTTATTCAATTGAAATTAAATTCGTGAATTGAATTGTGTTGAAGAATCTTACGAAATCGTTACAAATAATGGCAATTCGGGGGATTTATCGCTAATTTCCGTGTATTGTTAGTAATCTGAGACCACTGAAGGGAACACACTTATATTATTCGATACGCTAAGAGCAAAAGTGGCACCCAAATTGTTGTCAAGCAAAAACAGGACAGGAACTTTTGAGAGCAAGAATGGAATGTCGAAAGTTCCGAGCAAAAGCGATCGCCTACAATTCGGAAGAGCAACCACAGAAATCTCCGGACAAATATGAAACATTGAAGAGCTCGAGCGAAAACGAACCAGCGGATAAATACGAAAGCCACTTTTGCTTTTAGCGTATCATATGACTTTTCATGTACCTGTGACATAGAAATTCTGTATGAAATTAGTGATGTAACTAATACCTGTTTGAAACGAACATTTGGAATGCTCTCGTTACACCATTGGTATGTGCATCTCATGTCAGTTCTGGTAGGGTATAATTCAATTTCTGATCACTATTATTATGATTGAACCTAATGAGTCCATCAATATGGTCACTCGCTACCTGATCGATGAATAATATAGAAAAGGTTTGTAGGTATAGAACATGCGGAACAATACAAATTCATTACGGTTATGTGATTCAAAGTCTCGCGAGGATGACAAATTGATTATAATATATCAAACGTATCCAGATCAATTTCATCTTCACGTATTTATTTGTTTTTGATCAAGTGATATTCAAATGTATCGCATCGTATGTTAAAGTCTATTGAATATATTTTTCATCATCTGAAATCTCCTTTACGAATATGATTACATTCACATTCCCTATTTTCACAGCAAACATTAACGATCAAAACAGAATTTTCATATTTTTGCATTGATAAAATCAGATCCAATGGATTTGTTTGCATGAAAAACATGAACTCGGTGGAAACTGAAACGAATAGCTTGTGGGTAATAAAAAGTATACAACCAGAGGATAGAAACTGAAATGGATTCGGAAATTGGGGAAAAATTTATAGATCCTCGATGAATCATGGTTTTAGAAAAAACAATAGAAGGAATAATTGTTTTGGAAGGAATTTTTTTCACAGTGTACGATCGTAGGCACGAGACTTAGTTTTGCGACCAAAAGCTCGCAGCAAAAGTTGATTGTAGTAAGTTTTGACTAAACTTGATTCGAATGTCGTTCACATCACAAATTCACTGAGTGATTTCAAAGTATAAAATTGCTAGTGGAGTATTTGATATCACAATTCCATCAAAAATTACCTCAATCAACGATTTGCTTTTCGCCGCTAATTTCAGCTCCCCGAAGTATGTCACTGTACAGCCGATATTGAAATTTTGAGTCTGATTAATATTTGCTACAAAATTAAATATCAAATATTCACCCGTCTTGAAAGAATATTCCTCTGTAATATACGCGAAAGGAGTGGAATAGGAATGATGGATCTCCCCTCCAATCTTTGATTAATGTATCAAAGAAGCGATTAATGAACTGGAAGCGAAGATCCGAATAAATATCAAGATACAACAAAGAATTCATAAATGAACCGACGCTGTTTGTGGAAAATCGGAGAAATAATGTATTTATTACAGTCTGGTGCACGGAAAAAAGAAAACAGCAATGGTTACTGTGAATCGCAGTAATTCATTGAAAAATAATGAAAAATCAAATTCACGCCACTCATCACTGCGTCTCCCAGTCACCGTTGATGTCCAAGCAGCATTGACGAATTTGACTGCAGTACACATCACTGTGATCACGCTAACCTCTATCATCCAAGCGTGTTTTCATTTGTTTTTCAACTGATTGCTGTTATGGACAGTAACCAGTGCTGTTTTCTTCTTTCCGTGTGCTGTTAACAATTGCATATTTCCAATAATTCAAGATCATCAGACTTGAACAAGACAAAAAGTTTGTGCTTATTTTGAATCGTTAGATTCCCTTCTCCCAAAATAATAGCAGTAAAATTCTTTGGTGGATGGAAAAATTTTGAGAATAATTCTGGAAAATAGATGAAAATTCCGCTGTTGTCGATGAAAACAATTCCTATCATCGAAAAGAGGGAATATCTCATAACTAGACCGGGTGTTGGAAGAATTGAGCAGTCTTTGTTGTCTTATTCGAGTTATAGACTGATTTTGTATGAATTTCGCGGAAAAAATCATTTTAAAATTCAAAATAATACCATAAATACCGTCTACATTTTCAACCTGGGTCTCTTTTACCCGACGAGAGATGAACGAGCCTTCAATAAAATGACAACAGTGGTCTTCCAGTTGTGTAGATCCCCATACAGAAATTCACCATTGGCGCTAACATAATGCAATTTAGATAAAGTATGGCCGAGGCTTGGCAACCAAGCATGGCGCAACACTGACATGATAACTTCATTTCATGATTTATCAATGTGTTTTTCCAATGGAGCCCCATCATTGGTGCAGAATTTGCAATGAAATAGACCATCATTGGCAAACAATAGAAAAATTTGTTTATCAAAATTGAATGATTTAATCCACTCTGTCTGGACACTGGCTTGCCGTAAGTTTATCAAATCAGCGGCATAGGTTTGCTAGAGTTCATTTGATTTCGGTACGAATTTGACTATTTCCAAGACCCAAATGAAGAATGGTGATGAATTGCGCGTTCTTGTAACGGCCTGATTGTTTTGACTGATCTATCACATTGGATTTCCACTAGAATAAGGCTGCTTATGCATGAAAAAACCAAAGGGCTCCGCTTCCTGACTGCTTCACTTCTCTCAGCAGTCCAACCCTCTTCAGAATTTGCTTTGCTCATTTTGAACAAATCGTAGCTTACATATGCTCGCTTCGCTCGCATCTCTTAAACAATTCAGATATCCGGGGATACATGAAAAGGCACTCATTCGTTTTCCGTTCAACTGAAAATATTTTTGAATCTAATATTTAGAAAGCCTGGAACTAATTGTCTACCATTCTTTATACCATCTTCAAATGATTTAGAAACATGTTTCTGAACAACTGTCCTGGTAAAAATGAAGCGTGGAAGCGTGACGAAAGCGTGAGCTAAGAATCATTTCAACGTGACGGAGCGTCATCTGGGCGTAATTTAGAAATGAATTGGAACATTTTCACGCTCCAGTTGTTCCAAAACTACTTCCTCCACTTTTGGATTCTCACTATTTCGACACAGTCAAAAATTGATTGTGTGAAATATTCAACAGTTTTTGTGCTAATTTGACATAATTGTAACAAATTAATGCACAGAAGTGTTGAATATTCTTCACAAAAATGTGTATTATGGAAAGACGACGCAAAATTCTTTACTGTGCACATGAATAACATGTCGCAAGTTTGAAGTGGAAACACTCTCCTCTTCCTCTGAAGAATCAATCCATTCACCAGCCATGAAGCTTTTGAAATTTCATTCTCTTCTCTCAAAAGTGAGATGCAAAATTTCCTCGATCAAGAGACTCTGTGGCGTCTCAACACCGAGTACATGGAAAAACTATCATAGCAACATACAATATATACTGCAAATCTTCATCGACTACAATATCAAGTGACTGAAATAAGCAACAAAAATAAAAACATGATCCCCTTCTAATGTAATGCAGAACAAGAAAAAATTACCCCAATATTTCAGCCGTTTCGCCACATTTCAACCCCCTTTGCCGTCTCTCACCTCACAAAATCCCACTCTCATCGATAGTCAATTCTAGTTCTGGATGTAAAAGACTATATCCAACGTCTGCTTCAGTCTTCTTTTTTCCCATAAGCGTCCAACCTCAAATCTTCTACGTGGAGTGGATTGCTGAATTCGTACATTCTCCCTTTATAAATTCTGCTGCATCTTCGCTACACACTTTTATTTTCATAATAAAAAATAATGATGAGATATATAAAAGAAAAGTAAGTTCAAAGTACTCTTACAATGTACCTATTCAAAGACAAATTTAGTCAGTAATGAAAAAATTGAATCCTCCGTGCCGAACGTTGGATTTCATTTTTCCATATCCCATTATCATATCTCCTCTCACGCATTCCGTAATATGAGAATCGAGTCGCACGATTCTAGCATACTATACCATAAGTAAAAATTTCATAGAAACGAGAACGTGTACTAGTTATCAATATATTTGTTTTATGAATCATGATTCCTACGCCGAAGATGAATTATATATCGCGAAACTGTGTGACATAAATTCTCAAACCCACAAGAAACACGTCGATTCCGATCAACCTTTCAAGGTATTGACACGATCCGGATAGAAGATACTCGAGTGATATATATCTCAAACATCAATCCTCTGAACGATTTTTAATAATTCCTCACTTTCCATTGGAATTTAAATTGCCGTGTGGAAAAGAATCTTACACCGAGATGAAATATGATTGAATAAAAGTAAAAATACCGCAAGAAGGAAGACATTCCATGAAACAATGGATTCACAATCACTGTAGGAAGCGAGAATTTTTTGCTGTGTAAATCAAAAAGTTTTATCTCTGTTTTGCCGTTGTTCTTGTTTTTTTTTTTCGCTAAAGGATTCATTGTTTTCATGATAGCCGCATTTGCCTTGGAATCGATTTAAAAATATTTGAATGAATACTCGAATTCCAGTATCGTGAATTATTCGTATTACTCTTTATTTCAATGGAAATTCACGGTTCCAGAGAACATATTTGAGCACGTTCCATTGGAAAATAATTCTGTTTTCTTGAATTCAATGTTGTGGGATGGATTTTTGTTACAGGAAGAATGTATAACAAATCCATGAGGGGCGAGCGTTCAATTTAATTCGCTCGCGATAGAAAAAATCACGAACACAGAGTGAAGTGAGTACCAATGAACGCCATCAATTTTATATACTGATTTATTGGGGAATCGACGGTGCTGTCGATTCGAGATTCCTTTGAACGTCACCTTGATCATTTAATAATACTTCAACAAAATTACTAATTGAATTGGTGAACCCTCTTGAATTTTCTGATTGTATTTATGAGCGGATGACAAACTTTTTCGCTGTATCACCTGGGTTGTCGAATATTTTGTACAGTATTAATATTCATTTTCGAGCCCTATGAAAAGTTTGACCCAATAATGGTGCAAAACTGGGCCATAAACGTCATTGCATTGATGTTTCATCAAGGATTGACGACTGGATGATAACGTAGCTCCAGTAATGGGGATGAATAATCGGTTACAAATGAACCTCATTACATGGTTTAGTAATGAAGCAAAATCAATTCGATTTATAGCCAGATATTATGGTGTTCGAACATGGCCCATCAATGGCGTATTACAGAGCTGTATATTAATGAGACTCATTTGCTTTGTTGGAGAAAATCGGTCTTTTTAATCTTCGGAATAATAGACATGGTGGTTTTTCCGCATCTTTTGAACATTGGTTCGAAGAGAAAAAAATTCGCTGTGACAGCGAAATCTGATTTTGTTAGGTGCTTCCACTATTCTGTATATATTCCCGGAAATTTTACTATTAGGTGTATGACTTTGCTTCCGCCGTTCTGCAATAGATGGCTGTAGCGGTGAGTGGTAGTTGAAATGAATAGATCATAGATGTCATACAATAAGCTCAGGTATTTGTAAACATAACGCCATCGAAATATTAGTCGATTTGTGTCTGCATCATAAAGTTATTCTCGACTAAACATGTTAGCTTACGAGCCAAATTCTCGTCATTTGCGGGAGGTTTTAATTTTCTGCTTTAATATGAAGAAATCTGCGGCTGAGGCTCATCGAATGCTCTCAAATACCTATGGTGAGGCCGCTATTAGTGAAAGAACGTGCCGAGAGTGGTTTCAACGCTTCAAGAACGGTGATTTTAACGTTGAAGACCAGCATGGCGGTGGAAGAGAGAAAGTTTTCGAAGATGCAGAATTGGAGGCATCACTTGATCAAGACTCGTGTCAAACGCAACAAGAATTGGCAGGATCATAGGGAGTGACGCAACCAGCCCTTTTAAAACGCCCGAAAGTCATGGGAATGATGCAGAAACAAGGAACTTGGGTGCCGTACGAGTTGAAGCCGAGAGATGTTGACAGGCGTTTGTGTGTTTGTGTAGCTGTGTCTGAACAGCTGCTTGTAAGGCAAAGACGGAAGGGATTTCTGCATCGCATTGTGACTGGGGACGAAAAATGGGTTCATCACGATAATTCCAAGCGCAGAAAATCATGGGGATATCCCGGCCATGCTTCCACGTCGACGGCCAAACTGAATATTCACGGTCCCAAGGTTGTGCTCAGTATTTGGTGGGACCAGCTCGGCGTAGTGTATTATGAGTTGTCAAAACCAACTGAAACAATCACAGGCGATCGTTATCGAACGCAATTAATGCGTTTGAGCCGAGCATTGGAAGACAAACGGCCGCAATAAAACGAGAGACACGATAAAGTGATTTTACAGTATGACAATGCTCGATCCCATGTTGCGAAAGTGGTCAAGACATACTTGGAAACTTCGAAATGGGAAGTCTTACCCCACCCGCCGTATTCTCCAGACGTTGCTCCCTCGGACTATCACTTGTTTCGATCAATGGCACACGGCCTAGCTGACCAGCACTTCCGGTCTTATGAAGAAGTGAAAGAATTGGATCGATTCGTGGATCGCTTCAAAAGATGACCAGTTTTTTTAACGCGGGATTCGTATGCTGCCCGAAAGATGGGAGAAAGTAGTGGCCAGCGATGGACAATACTTTGAATCATAAATGTATAACCAGTTTTTTACAATAAAGCCTCGAATTTCGGAAAAAAAGGGCGGAAGCAAAGTTATACACTTAATAACCCAGCGGAAACTTTGCCATTTTAATTGATCATGTTACTCTTCCTGGGAATTTTTAGCTAAATTAGCAAAAAGATTCACTATATTTTATGTATAACAGAAGATGAAATTAAGATTTAATTCAATGTTGCCTGGGGAGCAATTCACAGAAATCGTCCGGGTGAAACACTCAGACTATTTTCACATTGATTTTTTATAGTGTATAGTATCTACAGACAGCTTCCAATTCTTCCATCAGGTGTATTGAGGAAAACAACTCTGAACCAAGCCAGTGACAGGTCATATTTGCATCAATGACAGAAAATCTATCGTTAGCCATTCAACAGAAACCAGAGATCCATCGATTATATTAATGACTGTCTTTATATCGCTGGACTTCCTCTACACAAAATTTCGCGAAGACATTTAAAAAATCCCAATAGTTCATAAGTGAAGGAAATTTCCTATAATTTCACCTGCGTCTGTTTAATTGTAACAAATCCCTTCTCAATTTGAGTTTACGTTCAATAGACAGAGTCTCTGGGTTCATTTTAAATTCAATGAACATTCGTCACAGATACTTTTTCTGTAGTAATGATCATTCAATGAGCCTGAAATATATTACAACAATCGTCAGTAAACGTATTCAACATATTAACAAAGCATGTTAGAAATGTTTGGGACGATTAGAAAAATCCTGAACATGTTTTTTAAATCAAAAAATGAAAGAAAATATTTTCAAAAATTCTTCTTATTCGTACGTCATATGTAAAAACGGAATGAAAAAAAAGTAGCACCATTATTTATATCTCTTGATCCGAAGAATTGCTACAGGGTGTACAGATTCGAGAATTGGCGCGCATTCAAGGACACTTTGGAAGCCATTCCCGTAATTCATGGGAAGATATATGTGTTTCATAGAACATTCCAATTTCACTTTTTCTTCATAAAAGCAAATCTTCTTGTGGAGGGGTTCGTTTTGGTGAGAGAATTTCCTGTATATGGTGGCCTATTTTCTCCTCTGAACGTTGTTTCATCTCGAATTGAGATGAGCGATACGCAGTTTTTGATGTTGAATGCATATCTCATTGTTCGAATTTGAAACACTGATTCATTTGGATTTGATTTACTGGGTTGCTTTGAACGTCATTTTGATTTCGATTGAATCGTTTCCACTTGACCCGATCTTGAAACTCTTTCTGAATTTCAAGTTCTAGAGATAAGACATTATATTCATTTCACGGAAAATTCGTTCAGCTTTTCGTCTAAGATTTAGAGAAAGTTTCGGATTTAGTCTGCGCATGTTTGATCTGTAGAACTCTTTCAAAAGAAATCCATATCATGTTTGTACATCAAGAAATTACCTAAGCAGCTCATGTATTGGGTATGGGAATAAGTTTCCGCCCTCTTGGAAAAAGTTTTGCTGCTGATACTATTTTTGAGTTCACTCAAGTGCTATACTTGTGATTTGGAAGTGTATATGTAAGGTGTCGATTGCGATAGTTGACATTCGTTACAAGCGTAAACATTATTTTTTATCTGGTGTTAAAAATGACAACGTTTGTCCCGACAAAACAGCATTTGTGGGAAGTTATGCTTCATTATTTTATTTCGAAGAAAACATATCGTGTACTGTGCAATATTTACGGTGATCACGCTCCGTCTAATATAACTTGTAAAGAGTGGTTTCGACGATTCCAAAGTGGCGATTTTGACGTGAGTGATAAAGAACGCGGAAGGGCACCGGAAAAATTCGAAGATGTAGAACTGGAACAATTATTGAATGAAGATGCATGTCGAACCTTAGATGAGTTGTCTGAAGAGTTGGGTGTTGACAGGTCGACCGTCGGTAAACGCTTGCACAAGATGGGAATGGTCCAAGAAGCAGGTAATTGGGTGCCGCATCGACTAAAGGAGAGAGATATCGAGAGACGTTGGGTAATGTGCGAGATGCTTCTTGAACCGCAGAAAAGAAAGAGTTTTCTGCATCGCATTGTCACTGGCGATGAAAAATGGATCTATTACGATAATCCTAAGCGTCGAAAACGTTGGGGGCTGCCAGGTGTACCAGGTCCATGGACACCGAAAACAAATATCCATACTTCAAAGATCATGTTGTGCATCTGGTGGGATCAGAAAGGTGTCATTTATTATGAACTTCTTAAACCGTCAGAAACAATCACTGGCGATCGTTACAGACTACAGCTAATACGTTTGAATCAAGCTCTAAAATAAAAACGACCGGAATGGGACGGTAGACATGATAAACTTATCTTGCTGCATGATAATGCTAGGCCACATGTTGCTCAACCTGTTAAAAAATATTTGGAAGGAGTGAATTGGGAAATCTTGCCCCACTCGCCGTATTCCCCAGACATTGCGCCTTCGGATTATCATCTATTTCGATCAATGCAATCAGCCCTTACTGGAGAGCGGTTTACTTCTTACGAAAGTGTCGAAAAATGGCTCAATGAATGGATTGAGTCAAAAGAACCTGCTTTTTTTCTCCGAGGAATCCGTATGCTGCCTGAAAGATGGGCAAAAGTGATCGCTCCCAAAGGTGCATACTTTGAATAACATTATGTAATAATCCATTGTTTGAATAAAAATCAACTTTGCTTGAGAGAGGGTGGAAACTTATTGCCATACCCAATAACAAACGTGATATGAATATTTCATTCGTTACTTTGAAGTGATCAGAAAAATTGAATGTCCCACTTCCCGGAATTCTCCGACATTTATTCTCTTAGGAACTTTAAAACAGATGTTCCATTTTATCTTCAATTAAAATAAAGTTTGACCCATTTTGGTGAGCCTTGCGATTTTTACTTGGGTAACAGTTCTCCTATGTTTTTTTCAATTCATTTTTTATATGGATTCACGAAATATCAGCAACGTCAGGCTAGAGAAAGGTATGGAACTCTCATTTCAAAGAGAAATTGCGAACGCAGTGAGCGCAGCGAGAAAGCCACAAGGATTCTCAGAGAGAATAACAGGTCCAGGATATTCCGAGATTTTGATTAATTGCTGTTTATTCGCAAAGATGGAAACGCTACAACTTTTCATCAGTCTACAATCCATCGTTGTCGAAATGGGAGGAAAATCATGCTCATTCATACGTTTGATTGATGTACGTTTGTAATGGCTTTGCATGACTAATCGAAGCGACTTTTAAAGACATGTTCCGTTGAAATTGAAGTGCATCGCGAAGTATTATACGGTAGGTCGAAAAAGTATCACGTTTCAGAACGATTCAATCTGCATTTATCTGTTCTTCCCTGTAAGGGAATATAATTAAATCCACTAAGATCTAATGAGTTTTTTCCCCGGGTAAGCATGTCGATGATACTGTGTATCAGAATTTCACATTGAATCCGCTCGGTTCCGTAAAAAAGACAATTTATAACCTTTCGATTCAATAATTCCTATCGTTCGGTATAAAAACGAACTCCACATACGTGTAATCCTTTTTTCAATACTTCTTCGAGAACTGAAAACAAAAAGCATAGGACAGACCAACTTGGAGTGAGATGATGTTTTTGTACATTGGATTCCCAATGAAATATACTATCCGCAACATATGTCTTTCATTCCCAAACTCCAGAATTCAATATAAACACTAAATATCTTTGTTATTCTCTCATACAAATAAATTAGTCTCCTACGTGAGAGGTTGAATCAATATCTTGACGAAAAATTCCATGTTTTCTGTCGCAGTGGTCAATGAGGATCCAGAACTACATCGCGAACAAACAAAATGATCAAATTCTACGAAATTAGTTTTGTTCCAAACGAATCCTCTCCAGTACACCTAAATTAATGGAACATTGAGAACCTTGGCCGTCTATTCACGATATTTCCCCCAACATTATGAATAAATGGATGGGTACATCTCAATGGAATAAGTGGTTTTTTATTAAATGACATAAGTTGTGTTCTGAGACACATTCATAACCGGAATATCAATACCAAAGGGTCCTCGGTAATTTGTACAAACGACTCGAAGATGACGGTACGGTAACATCACCATCATTGATCATTTATTATCTGGAAACCAAAATCATCCCGAGACGTCATGGCTGTACTCGACTAACTTATTCTTTCAAATTTATACAACTTCAATATTATACACAAGGTAAAAGTGTTTTGTATACCGCTATAACGCTAATGAAATCTGTCAAATATTACTCGTGATGGATGAATATTTTTGATGAACTGGTAATTACACTTCACGATCGTATTATCAATTTCCGACATGAATCGTTCAATTTATTCATCGTTCGAAAGAGTCAAAATGAATTCTTTCATCAACACGTTTATTGGATTTCTTATACAGGGATGAATATGTTCAATTTCAGTCTTGAAATAAGAAGTTGACAGTTTGTTTCAAAATACATAAAATTGTGATTCAACGACAGAAAATTATCACATCAACGGGGTATATTCGAATAACAAAGAATTCAAAGATTGCACGAAAAATTGATTACAAGAATAAATCAAGGAAAAGCTAAAGCGAAGGCACAGATACACAATAATGAGATGAACGTTATTGTACAAAGAAACGTGGGAGTATCATGGTGGAATTCTAAATTGCTTGAGAAGAAAGTGGAGAGGAAGGAAACTGAGGGACAACTGCTGTCATATTTGAATTAATCAAAATTGAGAGATGGTAATGGAGTCGATATGACACGATGATATTCAGCGAGTAGTTTACAAAGTATGAGCGATGCACCATAAGAAATTGTAACGTAGTTTGTTGAAGTATGGTGTTATAGATTAAGAGAATCCATTAATTACGGATCTGATGGAATTTCAATTATTCTACAAAATGGTTCAATGAGATGGAAATTCATTAGTTTCCTTAACAATCGAGTGATTGAACTCTCTTTGATTGAAGTTGGAACAGCGATGAATATTTTCTTTAATTAAACTTTGTTTACTTTTCCTTATTATAATACATAGACAACAAAATCTGATTTCGTTGGGTCCCTTTTGTTGTTACAATCAAGAACTCCAACACCTGAAGCCAAATTGGTTTGTCACTTTATATATGATACTGAAAATTTATCGACCTCGATGAATAATTCGCATTAAACAACTAAATAATTATCTGAGGTGGCGAATTATTCGCTACAATCTGAAATCTTTTATTGATTTCTGATTCAGATGAAGTCTTCTTCACGGAGAAAAAAGAACAGTGGATGATTGCTAGAAATACGAGGGATCATTGCTAAAAAAGGTTAGCAAATTGGTGACAACTGAACTTTTCTATCAACAGTTCTTTATGCGAGGAGTAGTAATAGTTCCTATCTTCAGATGAAGATCACTGCTAATTCATTTAGTTTCTATTACAATATGAACTAAACGAACATACTTCCCATTCCTCACAAAACATAGTGATCAATACCATCATCCAAAAGAAAGATGCCGTGAATTATCCTCAAATATTACGCAAAAAAAATAATTCTTTTAGAATTCATACTTCCACGACGGTTTCTCGTCCGATTGATCTGGGATGCGAGGCTGTGATAGGAAGACATTTTTTTCTCAGTAATGGGGATTCGATCCTACCTACCTAATCAACCTAACTTAACCGAAATAACGCTTATACCGACTCAGCTCTACCGCACGATTGAGATTTTCAACTCACTGAAAGTTGAGCAACACCTCAGCAACTCACCTTATAAATAATCTTAGTGATGTACGGCACACAATGCTTGAGAATCATTACCTCGAAATGTTATGAATGATTCCACACCGTGTAATGGTTCTATTCTTTCCTTCTATGTTGGAATCTACTCTATACATTGCTTGGCAATCATTACCTGAAAATATTATGAATCACTCTCCACGCCGGGCAATACAACGTTTCATATTCAATTTCATGACGTTTTTGTCATGACTGAGGGAACCATCGCTAACTCCGTTTGTCGCTGAATGCTCCACAGCATAGGCATGATTGATATAATTTTTCATTACTATACACGTTAGTACCCTTTGCTATTTTTCTATTATTCATTCCTATCATCACAAGCAATCATTGCTTACTTTTCAAAAATTGGCTTCAATCCTAGGCAAGATAGTGATCATCGCCACGAATTTCAGAAACATTTCTCTCCGTGCTGACAAGGTTTAGATGACAGTCAAGCGTGAGATTCTTTCCTGAGATTCAAGTAGCTTTCGTTAACAATGTTGTCGCCAAAAACAATCCAGTCGCTTCTTAACCAATAATACGAATCACCGATGTTAGGTAATGATTGTAATTCCAAATCCTCAGTAAATTATTGAATTACCGGAAATGTAAAAGCATTTTGAAGGAAATGTCTTCTCTATAGTGGAAAACTACACGATCGATTAGTCAAAGATGAAAAAGCAATGCATGCGTACAAACCAATTCAATGAGAAAATAAAATATTTCATATGTTTAGAAAAAAGGGTTAAAATTTGAAGTGATGTCATTAAGTTTGTACTATTTTTTTCTAAGAATTCATACTGTGCGAGACTTTAATCGAGAATATTAGCGAGATCTTGCCGAGGTATTGGATTGTTTCATAAGCGAGGCACTTAAAAGACAACGCGAGACTATTTCCGAGACTGTTGCGAGACTCTGAATTTCCGCGCGGGATTGGATCCTTGGAGAACGAGTACAAGAACTTGTGTATCACTAATTTTCATGTCTACGCAAATATACGACTTTGAAGCAATTGACAAAATGGCAAAGCAGAGAACAAGAATCCTTTGAACATTCAACACCTCGAATTCAAACCAAACTTACGTGGCATCGAATGTTCAAGGAAGTTGAGAAAGAACAATGTTTCAAGTTCCTTACGTATATATTCACATATACTTTGTTACAAATAAAGGTGGTAAAGGTGGTATATCATCAATGCAACCAGAACTAGAAAATCACTCGTACTCTGTACATGCCCGTAATATATGTACAGTATTATATTACGCGAAACGATTTATATTTAATGAGTTGACTGTGAATCGGTACAACAACGTGGCACAATTTAATTGTTTCTCCTTGACAACTGTTTGTTGGTGCAACGTCTCGTGGTACTAAATAAACAAGAAAATTAAGCTTGATAGAATGGTGCACATTTCTGCACGCAGGAAATCTATTGCATCCAACGTTGAAAGAAGGAGAGAGTGAATTCTATCGTGACATTCAACATTTACCAAAACAATTATACTGTGCTGTTTTCATCATGGTAACGAGTCTTCGCTCGCGTTTAAAGATGGATTAGAATTGACTGAATGAATGAAAATGAAATAATCAACTTGTGATTTCAATTTGAAAATTTACTCCTAAAGATCAACAGATTTTCTGTTTTTCTGGTTTCTCAAATTTGTATGATTCGTTGAGCAATGTGGCTAATTTAATTATCTTTATTCGATCCACGATGGACTTCTTCCCTTTGTTTGAAGTTTGTCAAGTGTAAAGTAGACAACTAGAGTTACATATTATTTTATACACCGCAATGTGGACAAAGCGTGTTTACGTAGTTATATAAGATATTCTGATGTTTTATTTCAGGTGCAAACTTCTCTCTGGAATTGGGATGGAGATTTACGGTTTGAGTTGAATTCATGACCGCATGGAAATAATTCATACAAAAGGTCTGTAAGGGAAAATGGACTTTTGTTTTCTTGTGGTGGAAGTATACAATTTTTCGGAAACATTTTGAATTACAGGTTACACGTTTGATAATTTAACTGAAAATTTTGTAAATTATCATCTTGAAAGGAAATAATTTGATTTCACAGGACAGATTCTTGGCAAGTTTACACAGTGCTACATGTATATCGCGTGGAAACAGTTGTAACCTTGAGAGTAAAGTCCGTATCAAAGCGTCGAGTGGAGTGTAATTTTGGCTGTACAATGAAGATTGAAATCAATAACATAAATATTCAAAGCGCTGTGGTGAAAACATTCTCTCTAATTTATCTTGAAACTTTTCAGATTTTATTTTTGATTCATCACATTCCCACTCTCACCGTTTCTTCCAAAATGTTCCAAATGATTTTGGTGGAACTTTTTGTGGAATTTTCCGAATTGAATAAAAAAATTCTGTCTCGATTGTTTTTTGGATTTCATTAAACAATCTGGATGGGGGATTATTAATTACAAAAAAATGTTGAAAAATTGAGCTGAGCGAAACATTCCAGGTTACAGGCTGTACAGCAAAGCAATATACGCATATAAATAAATAAATGGATGAAAAATAATTAATAACGAGTAATCAGTCAATTTATGATTCGTATTAAATATCTAACAACGGATCTTTTATCATCGGCACTCCAGGAATAAAGAAATTCGGCTGTTAAAAAATTTTTTCGCCTATTAAGGAAAAGTTGTATGGTCAGATTAAATATGGGAGAATACTTTCTCTGAAATAAGAACCTCGATTCAATTCCGTAGATGCAGTTGAATGTCACATTATTTTAAACATAAGAGGTTTACATTTTCAACGTATTGGAGATATAAATCCTCTTGCAGCTAAAAAATTGCTGGGTAAATACGTTGATATAAGTCATAAACATTCAGCTACGATGAAGCTGCTTCTGTTGCCGAGGATGAACGTGAAACGTCATACATATTATTCATTTTGGATGAGCCAGGATTAATGCATGCTTCTCCAGACACGGGATTATTTATCCTGATAAATCAATTAGGAACGCAACACCTCTAATATAAAACTTCAACAGTTGAAGTCTTCACAGAATCTGATACCGTTTCCAATCTGAAAATTCAATAGATTTTATATTATAATAGGGAACAGAATCATTTTGCTTAATCATCAGATGATATGATAAAAATTATTCATGCCATGAATATTTTTACATCTTAAAATAGTGTTTATAGTTCTTCGGATAAATTTTTCCGAAAGAGAAGAGTGGAGTACAGCGGAGTGCTTATTATCCGAAGTATTTACCATTGGAATTTGGGATGATGGTGACCATCTGGCAAAAAGCATTAGCGAATTAATATAACTAGTAAAAGCAGAGCTTGAATTTGCAAGGTCCAATACTGTTTACGTCAGAACGTCATCTGGCTTGAATTTGAAACTTTGTAAATTTCACTGACGTATTTGAAATTGAGGACTATACAAATTTTATAACATCAAGGTTGCAACATTTTGAATTCTCATTCTTCTCTTCGTTTTTCTTTTGGTTTTTCCTCCAGTTTAATCGCGATCGATCAGGTTGTTTGATGGTGAATTGTACGTTATCACACCGGATGCAGAGTACGTAATGTATGTAGTTTGTTGACTAAGTTTTAAGAAGTTGAAAAGTTTTCATAGAATATCTTTTTTCATTTCCATAAACTTTTGATATCATCTTTGTATTCGGTTCAATGAGAATTTATTAATGAACCAAGAACATTCATGATTTATGAAAAGTTGCATGTTTCGTCGATGCTTGTTTGTTGATTTTCATAAACACGTGATTAAAGTTCTTTGATTATTTTCAGTTATGTCAAAGAATTTTTTATATCTTAGCGACACAAAGAGAAATAATGAGTATCCCATTGAAGCCCATTTCATTCTGCTGCTGTAATTGTTGTGGAAGTAATTGATCTGTTTGTCCACACCTGAGACGAAGAAACAAAATTAAAAGAATCCTATAGCAATTATCTATGTTCTAAGTGCTGAAAAAGAAAATGAAATAGTTCTTGCAGGATTTCTTAAAAGATGAAAATGCCCTCATTGTGTATTGTGATAATCGAGAAATATCGATATTTAATTACTTTGATCCATTTTAGAGTAGCTCAACTCCTCTAACTGTCACTTCAGATACGTTTCAAGTACATAGAAAATCGAAAACGCATTCGTTTTCACATTTTTGTTTATAAACTTTCATCCATACATTTTTACTCTCGAGGAGTATTGATTATAGTGTACCTCGCCTTGTGGTTATCCAATGCAGACTTCACTTAAGTAAATTGTTTAACAGTTTGCGGATGGATCGAAGGAGGTCGTTAATTGCTCGGCTTAAATTATTTCATCCCTTTCGAGCTTGTGGTTGAGATTCGAAGAATTGGAATCACGAAATTCGTAACTCAATCCAGACCTACCTAAATCCAAACAGATATGATCAGTTCAGCTGAACGAAAGAATGTCAAGAGTCTTTATAGGAATTCTACTCTTAGAGAATGATATCATAAAATTCCTACAGAAATTGCTATAGGTTTCGTGGGAGTGCATAGATTTTCCTCAAATTATTCCTGATTTCAACATCGATACAATATCACTGATTGAACTCACCGGGAGTTTCGCCAGAACTGCTTTTTGAAAATGCATCAATAATCTTATATTGAACCGTTTCCTATCGTTCTGAATGAAGATCAAGTTTTCTCAATTCACATTTTATCTTTTCAAACATAACGAATCGATTCCCGTGTAAAAATTTACCATGGGCGTTAGGCTGGCGTAAGACTCAACAAGGTAGGCCGATCCTAGGTTATACCAGACATGCCAAAAATCTAAAATGATAACATCATTTAAAACTCAGCCCAATAGTTTCTACAATCAAGACCCAACATTGGGGAAATGCTTGCGTGATAGCATATGCTACCAATGGCAAATCATACATGGAGAAAAATTGTCTATCATAAATTACTAGACTCGCTAGTATATTGTGGATGTACTTGCATTTTGAAGTTATATACCAAACATTCTCTTCAAAAGTACCAGACTTTATGGGAGTTAATGGTAGGATAATGACATTTTATAATAAAAAGTTTGATGTTTTTGATGAGAATGTTTGGTATATAACCTTAGAATGTAATTATATCCTCAATATACTAGCGAGTCTAGTAATTTATAATAGATAATTTTTCTCAGTGTAGAAGAAATTTGTTTGCTAAGAATGAGTCAACGCTGTCGCAATCTCACGCCAGTTTGCGCCCAACTAATGTCAATGGTCATTCTTATGTTTCATTGTAGTTGAAAGTAAAATAAAATGAAACACCCATTCTATAATTTTGATATGAAATATATGTCGGGGAATTTCGAGAAGTTCGACATAGAATTTCTCTGATCATGGACTCTTTTGAGGGGACTTGTATATTCATTGAATGCTTAGTTCGCCACTCGCAAAAAGCAAGCAGCACCGTGCGGTGAAAGTTATTGCAATTTATCACTTGAAAAGGGAGTTTCGCTATGGGTTAAGCAATCGCTTCAGTTGAATCAAGCTCCCGCCCAAGTTGAGCAAAACTATTGCTCGTGCGGAGCCACGTAAACGTATTATTACTGCGGAAAGTATTTCTATAACCTCCGTGATAATTTGAAAACGTTACAGAGCACAATACATCACGTGGGTTGTGATGATACACAATATTAAATAATAATAACCCCAATGGTACAAAGAGTTACATGTAACCTTCACTACATTGCACTCAGTGCAGCTAAATATGCTTAATAAAGCTTGTTCTTACATTCCTTTGCTTCACCAAATGTATGTAGCTAATTAAAAATTTCCTGCAGCAACGAGGATGGTTCATAAACTTCTCAACTTGTTGACAGATTTACAACATTAATTTTGATTTTCAATCCCAGGAAACTACAGTTGTGATTGAAATTCATTTTCATTTCAGAATTTTTTGGCACCCTCTTCCCATAAGTTATTCACTATTTGTGAACTCTTTTCCTCCAGTTGTAACAGTGAATTCATGTCCGATCTACCGTAATAAGACGTCGGAGAGCTGCAATAGAATTGAAGTTGAATAAATCCAAACACGGAGAAAAATTTGGGGTAGCAGATACAGCAATTGCGATGAATTTGACAAAATCCACATGTAAATATAGGGATAGCATTTCTGCGGTGGAAATTCTACATCATTTTTGCTGTAAATTGAAAACGTCGCAATTCTACCGCAATCTGATGTAATTTTAACATACGCACTTCATAACTATCACATACATCAAATGTAAATTCTATTGTCGTGATGAATGAAATATAAACAGTATGACAAGCGATATTTACTTCAAACTTATGAAATTTGTATATCAGTCTGATGTAAAATACATGTTAGGATTTTTGAATAAAATTTCAATCGCTCATTCATATATTTTATGCATACGCGAGAACTACGATAATAACTACAACAATTTTTGTTAATTTTCCAAAAGTCACAAAGAAGGGGATAAAATGTAAGTGATTAAAATTTTACATTATTTGCGCCGCATTTTTATGAATTTTCACTGACAATTGAAATAAAAAAAATTTCCCAATTAATTCTTGCTGTTGTGTTTTTTGTTGAATTTGCAATGAGACAATATATACGAATGCAGTTTTGAGCAGTGAAATGAACTTTAATCACTCAGCTTGAATTATCTTACATCTTACATATTAAATATTACAATAAGATACAATACAATGTTATGTCGCCTTATTCTATCATTATCACTAACCGTACGCTATGGGTGGAGATTCAAGTTTTTAATATGTATCAAATGTAGGAACAAACTGATACTCGCGGAAAACTGTTGAAACTGTTTGCGCCATCTTTGTGACGCGATTTTAATCATTTTGAACTAAAAGGAGTGTTACAAAGCTTCTAAGTAGTATTACCAACACAGGCGAGTAGTTTTTGCAGAAGCAATTGTTGAATACACATCAGATTGCGGTAACTGTATATTTGAGAATGAGAATAAAATTCCTGGGAAATAAATCAGATTATCATTCAAAAAAGCATGAGTAACATTAGCAACTGTACTTGTTGAATGTACATTGGATTGCTGTAGAATTGAATAAGTGGAAATGTGGTTGAGCATGCCTTATGGCATCACGTTCGTGAAAAGTAGATTCAGTCGAGTGTAATGGAAAATTTACATTGTTTGTGGTCAATAATATCATGATGAATATATATTTTTGGATTGGCTTAATTTTCACAATCTTTCAAAGCAATGATCATGTATGTATCATGTGAGTTTCATCAAAATTAATGCAGAAATTACATTTAAAGTTTTATCTATGCACTGATGTTAAATTTACATTATAATTTTTCTCCGTGAACATCTCATACACTGTAAAGAATGTGGGGAGTTTTTCTTCATGCTGTTGTTGGATTCCGTCCCCTTATCATAAGGAGATTTGTTTTTCCATCAAAATTGAGCGATTCTTTCACCACTTTGAGGAATTATTTTGTTTCTTGGGTGTTGAATCTTTTACAAATGGAGGGAAAAGTCCACCAAAATATGGTGAAAAATTCCCCATCTGTGGAAGAACTTTGCTGCGACCATTTTTTGAGGGAAAATTCCACAATCATTTTTTACACTGTAATACATAGTAAAATATTGCTGCAGTATTTTTACACTCCGTGGATGATGAATATTTCGAAATATATAGAAGGAGAAAATCAGATATTCTATCACTTCAATAATTCAAACGGAATTATCGAATTAGGATGAGTTTATATGGATTACCTGGAACCTCTCATCTCCCGATATACGTTTTCTTCCATTACGTTCCTCCATGGGATATCTACATTCCTCTTCAAAACTTGTCTCATTCTCGGACAACTTGGAAACTTTCACGCACATAACATCAGGATATCAATAACCTTCGTCTGAGCAATATGCATTTTCAATACGAGAATTTGAATATCGTCAAAAGGAAATAATCCATCCCTTCCCAAGAATTGAAATACTAAATCATGACATTTCAATTAAATTTTAATCCGACAAGGTGATTATGTAATATCGAACGAATAATCAAAGCTTTTGTAACAGTACTTGAAGCGTGTATGCATAATTGGAACTATGTACGTATAAATTTATCCGTTCAGTTCCATACATTATTTCCTTAGATAATACGACCACGTTAACCAGTTCAACCACAATTTTACTCTGCGGTTTTTCAAGCTGAATTTCACGACAAGTTCCTAATGAGAGGGAAAATCTAAATTATTTTCACTATTAAGAACACGAAAACCCAAAACCTCAAGTTTTGTTTTTGCGAGAATTTTGTCAATTGATTGATTCAAGGAAAAACAATTATTTCCCATATAATAAAACTATTAAAAAATTCTTCTTTTGAGATTGATTTGGTGAGCATTGATTCTGCTCGGATCGTGCAGAGTATCGTCACTCGAACAGTTTCTGCGAGACGGCACTAATCGAAACGTCTCGTCGAAAAACTCAGGTTTTTTGTTTGTCCCATCAAACATTCGGAATTTTTGTATCCTCAAAGCCACCTAAGGAATATTCAAAAGCTTCTACATGTAAAAAGTTGGAGAAGAATTAGTTTGATGCGTGATACGTAAGAAGAGATTGAGAAAAGAGAATTGTTCGGAGACGATGAATTTGCACAAAGTTGAAGATGTTGAAGTTCTTCAATCCAGATGATAATGCTGGCAGTGAAAGAAAATGATAAAGGAGAGAGCAAAAAACTGACAAGAATGTAATTGATACTGTGGCAATTTACGAAAGGAATGTCCAAGGCGAAAATTGAAATGTAAAATTTCTCTCAGTCCTTATGGAACAGCCGAATATTTTTTTTATAGATTTATATTGATCTCTGTAGAGATAATTTTTCCTAAAACAAGTTCAGTGAAAATTATGAAAAATAAAAACGCCATGATGAATTCCACAAAGGCGATTGAGTTTAAAACTCACATCGTTTTTGCATTCTTTCTTCTCATCTTTCCATCACAAGAAATACTAGATACGTAATTCATTCGACGTTTGAGCATGAGAAATTCATTTCCATAATTCTTATCCAAGTCGATATGACTCGACGAACCACCTTAAAATTGAGAGAAAAGCTGTAGAAGTTCCTTATCGGCGAATTCTTCTTGTGGTTTCAATATCTGTGCTGCATTGAACACGTTGAAATACGTTCCTATATCTCAAACCATTTCAGGAAAGTGCCTATTGTCTTCGAAGGTACTACTTTTCTCTCCTCTCCTTCTACCACGTTTCCCTCTTCGAAATAATACACTGAAAAAAAAAGTTTAGTGCTTACGAAGACGCGATATGGTTGAGGCAAGTATTCGAAAGAAACAATAAACGGTAACGCTGTGACAACTGTAATATAGTTGGTAGAACGATCTGGTATCCGCTTTACAACGATACGCATCTTTTCTCTATCCACACGGCTCGTTGTATTGAATATGCTCTTTGCTGCCACAGCAACGCGTTGCGAATACACCGTTAGAAAAATCTACCTTAAACTTAACAATACTATTATGAAGTTTTTTACATAAACATTTCATTAAATTTCATACGAAATTTTGTATGAAATTTCATATTTTCATATTAAATTTCATGTTTTCATATTAAATTTAATAATCGTTCTTAAATTTAATATGGAAATATGAAATTTCATAAAAAATTTCGTATGAAATTTAATAAAATGTTTATGTAAAAAACTTCATAATATTATTGTTAAGTTGAAGACAGATTTTTCTAACAGTGAGCATACAATTCCGTGGTAAGAACGATAAGTTCTTTTTTCAGTGGAGAGTCGAATAATTGTATAATTAAAGAACGTAGGATTTCAAGGTTTACGTCTATCCCCTTTTCTCAATTTTAATCTCATTTATTGGTAGCCAATTATTTATACTGGATGTTACATTGAAGATTACACTTTGAAAAATAATTTGGATTTTTCTTATCCTCGAATACAGGAAAATTTCTCAACCTTGTACGGAATGAAATGTATATGTATTGCCCCATGATATAGTTAAGAACATTCCAGTACAGCAACTCTAAGCCTTCTTTGAAAAATCACAGAATTCTTTGTCCACTGAGAAAATCATATTCTAAAAATGAGAATCCCCTCTGTAATAGGAGCCAAGAAGATTTTCCTTCCAACATGAGTGGAAGATATTCTAATATTCAGATCTTTATCTGAATACTAGAAGAATTTTTTCACTTATGTTAAGAGGAAGATAGTCTTGGTACCTATTATAGAAGAGATTCTCATTTTTAGAATATAATTTTTTGAATGTAATCTGAGTAAATCAGGATATGATGACGCACTTTCCCGCTCCACTACAGCACGGAATAATACATCAAACCTCATTTGCTCGAGGAAAATTTAGAGATTGTAATTGGATTTTCATATTCTTCTTGCGTGAACGAGGTTTGATGTATTATTTCATGCTGTAGAGGAAGGAGAAAGTGCGTCATCTCACCCCCATTCATCCTACCTATAAAATAACTATTCGAATATATAGGAGAACTCCTTTTGTGTGGATATTACGCTTAAAATACTGACATAATTACAGAATCACAGTTTTATTTCTCAAATTACAAAAAATGAGAACATTGATATCTTATAAAAGTATCGTCCTCTAGTATCGACCAGTAAAATTATGAATACTTATGGAAGACAATTGTCAGCAACACTTACAAACTTACAGTGCTCACCCCGAATCCTCATCATATGATTCCAGGCATATGAGACACACAGTCTGCCCATGTGGGAAAAATGTCCAAAACCGCCCATTTCAACATTTTTAGGTTCCGCCAATGCTAACAATAGAATATAGCTTGGCGGAATGTTGACAGCCAAGGCTTGGCAATCTATAAATATTCAATGTTGATTAACAACAATTGTAATGTTGCACCGATATCGGTGTTCAACGAATTTAGGTTGTCAGCCTACCATTGATTCACAATTCCACCAGGCTTGGCGCTTGCTAGGCTCATCCTTGGTCCAACGTTGACTGAACGATAAATTCTATCGAAAGTGAGAATCTTTTGTAACGTCGTTGAATATTGCCGCAAACTTTGGTCGAGTCTGGATAAAAATTAGTTTTCAATGTATAGCGCCGATCACTGGTCATAGCATGGCTCAATATTGGCATGCTCCTTAATTTTAAGTTTTGATGGCTGAATTGCTAGCTAAGTTACCGATCGAGTGTTTCTCGTGAGCAGTGCGGGATGTATACAAAGAATATATAAGACTCAAATAATTATCTGGGAGAACAGTCAATCGTTCTTTGGTACAGGTTACACCAGAGGGCTCCTACCGCTGATCCATATTGTGTACACCTCTCTTGGCAAACTTCAGCGATGGAAAACACCGAGTTGTTTGCAGATAAATGAGAAAAACACAATAATGTCCCAAATAACATATATTGGATATTGTGGAAATATTTGGGTTAATTATTCTTTACAGTTTTTAATCAAATTTTCCTATTGTTTACCAACGATGATTCATTTCATTGCCATTCCTGCACCAATGATGGGGTTTCAGTGGAAAAACACATCGATGAATCATTCAGTTGTATGCATTTCAAGATCCATGTTAACACTTGCCCTGGTGTCTTACGCATATTATCAGGGTGCAAGATTTCTCTTCCTTTGCCTACGTCAACTTTTCTTTTATTTGCTATCTTCATGAATTTAAAAATATAAAATAAACGAAATGAAAATACACTAAAGTAGTGGTCATCGAATGAAGATATCTACTGAGAAACAAACGTTCACACTCAACCCTTGAAAAGTAAACATGGGTCATTCGTGCCCGGCGCTTTGAAAAGTACTTAAAAGTGCTAAAAAAACCCTGAGAAAATTCATGGTGTCTCATCAATTGTCTTAGTATCAAGACTGATCGCTATATTGATGAATCATTCATTTGTTGAAACAACATAACAAAATAAACAAATGAAAACGTGGAAAATGGACTGTTTCGTTAAAAAATTCATAACTTCTGATCAAATTAATATTTTTCCAAATTTCGAACGGAAAATTGAAGCTCAAAAATAGCATTCTGGAGAAAAAAATATTGCAAATATTTATCAATCAAATCAATACTTAAGTTTTCAAGATAAAAATCGCGTTTTTTCGAAGTATGTGAAAAGGTACTATTTTCAGTAAAATAGGCATACATTTATTTTTTAATTCTTACAGAATTTCAATTAGTGCTTGTGATGAAGAAAGAGACAATATAAATATACTAAATAAGAAGAAATACGATGAAAAGATTGTGAAAGTTGAAAAAGAGAAAAAAAGTAAACAGCATGTTTCATTCGGTTATGAGGCTCAATTTATGCTGGTCTCACAGTGAGTTTTATAAGTGGACATCACTGTGTATCGATTGCACGTGATAGAACATGAATAATTTTCAAAATGAAAAAAAAATCTTTTACTCACCCGTAATTTTTGACACCCTTAAAAGGTAAACATGAGTCACTCGTGTCTTTTCGAAATTTTGACTCGTTCTCACCGCACTTGTTGACGCACTAAACCATCAGCGCTTGGGGAGCTGGTAGTCTACTTCTATACAATTTTTCTCAGTATAGTTTGGCTCCGCCACTCAACCCCCCAGCCTGAGCTAGCAAAGGGAGAAACTTTCACCGAGGTACGAATGACCCATGTTTACCTTTTGAGGGTTAATTTTCAAATGAAAAGTCATATTTTATAGTCATTATATGGATAACGAGCACATACCCTAATAGCAAAATGCTGAGCAAATATGCAGCATATTGTTGAAAACGTACAACAACAGTTTGAAGCAATTTGCAGGGACGTTGCGTCACCAAATGCGCAACAATATGCTGTAAATCTAGGATCTTAGCTTGAGTTGTTATCGTGCTGCTGGGAAGTTGCTCGGTTTAATGAAACTCTCAATCACATGCGTAGCAAATTCCCAGCAACTTTGCGTAAACGTGATGAACAACGTTAAAGCAACGGTGACACAGCAACTTTTATTGTATGGGTATCAACATTAACTTTTTTTTAACATTTCCTTGAATATGAATAATTACCTATTGAATTTCACTTCCGCACTGGAAGAGGTTTTTGTACAATACAAAATCTTGCTCTGGAAAAAATGGATGGTGCTGATAACAATAGTATAGAAATTAAAACTAGAAGTCACCCTAACACGCTTACACGGATTATAACCTCAATTTGGGTCTGACAGCAATCTCATTATTATTATAACCACCATATTTGCTTCTCAATCTGCCTAGACAAAAAACACGTCGTCACTAATGACCCACCAAACACAGTTTGTCACTATATCATAATTATAATGTAACTTCAAAATCACATGCGATGTAACCTGCTTGTTACATGCAATGGATACCCATACAACAGAAGTTGCTGTGCAATCGTTGCTCTTATGTTGTTCATCAAGTTTGCGTAGAGTTGCTAGGAATTTGCGGCGCACGTGATTGAGAGCTCCATGAAACCAAGCAACTTCTTAGCAACATGACAACAACTCAAGCTAAAATCTTAGATTTACAGCATATTGTTGCGCATTTGGCGAGGCAACATCCCTGCAAATTGCTTCAAACTGTTGTTGTCCGTTTTCAACAATTTGCTGCATATTTGTTCAGCATTTTGCTGTTAGGGTAGGTGACGTGTAATTTCACACTCATGAAAAGTGGTTGCAATGTCACTGTGACATAACATTTTAGTGTTGGTTACACGGTGGTTGCATACAATTATTATGACCTGCTTATTTTGAAAAATATGTATATCGTAGAAACTTTTTGAACTTAGATTCGAGGTCTCGCGCATATATATGTATATATATGTGTGTGTTTCAACCTCAGAACTGGAGTTGAAAAAATCTATCGGGTTTAATAGTATCACTTATAACAAATGGATGAAATCACGATGTTGCTGAAATGAAACATTTTATATTGTGGTTACATTGTAACAACTTTTGATGAGCGTGAAATTATAAGTTACCAATCCATTGCATGCAACGAACAGGTGATATTGCGTGTGATCTCAAGTTACATTGTACTCATGATGTAGTAACAAACTATGTTTGGTGGGGAACTTCTCACGAGCAAGCCAAATCACATTTTGTTTGTCTAGCGAATTTTTATTCTCCACGAAGGGACCTCGATTTCTCCACTTCCTGAAGAGTTTCTTTGTCCCTTGTGGTAAGAAATTTGTTTTCATTATCCCATAATAACAAACTAAATCAGGTCAAATGGATCAGTAGTTGATCGAAAACTTATTAGTGTTTCCTCATTGTCATAGTATTGATGTGTTCAGACACAACATATTACTTGAAAACGATATTGAGGAATTGAAAATATTTCCCAAGCGGTACACGGATGTTTCGGATATGATATGAACATGCTTATAACCTCCAGTAGGACTGTTTTCTAGATAATCACCTTCTATTCGTGTCAACAAGATATTGTACCCATCATAATTCTTCCTGGTGCTGCCTGGTTTATATATTCTAAGATTTCTCGACATCCAATTATTTGTTCATTCTAATGAATGTTATAAACTTCAATTATATTGATCTCCTATGTAATTTATATTTTAGAGAAATCCTGTTCATTGGATAATTCTCCCTTCTGAAAGGGAACTCGCGTCCGTAGGTTTATTTTACGTTCAACAGACGCTCCTACTCTCTTGAGGATCGTTAAGTACTAATTCGTATCCCATTCGTAATCAACATACGATGTTTCGCAATTGTGAGAGGTTTTATTCGACATTGTTATCACGCGCGTTTAATGTTTAATAAAATCATTATTTGTATCTTGATTATGAGACATGAACGTTTTAAGGAGAGTTCAATGAATTCAAATTCAATTCCCACACGGGAAGGAAGTATAACTGTGTTGGCTAAGAAAAATAGTTACCATGTAGCTTTTTAGTCATTTTTGTAGCTTTTTCTATGAATGTTCGGAGCAAGTACTAGTGAATAGTTGAAGGCCATGGAGCATTAGAAAACAGACAAAATTTTGCCACGTAGTTTTCAAATAACAAAACAATCATCACAAATTCTAAATATATAGCAACAAAGTGCACTACTAGGATTCGACTCTGATTACAAATCCAAAGCCCAAACCATATTCCTAAACATGAGAAAAGAAGTTATAGAAATTATTGACTTTTGTAGGTTAATATGTTTATGATCGTTTGCATGGTTCTTAAGAATCTTTTGCAGTTCCAATTTCATATTTGAATATACTTCATAACTTCTCCACTGTAGATTTGAAATTTGTATTTATTGCTTGATCAGAAAGTACGTAGCAAAATTTTACTCATTCCTTGAAGAACTGTATGGTCAATTTAAGGCAACTAATTTCGTTGGATGGTCTAAAATCGACATTTTAATAACTGAAAAATGTTCCTATTGCCTAGGACTAGAATTTCTATTTCTATTGATGATACTGAAATTCATAATATCACGGGTATTCAATGGGGAAATAATCAATTACACTGATAACTAGTACTTAAATTAACAATACCACTAACAATTTAATACTATTGAGTGAATGGTTGAATTATTAACTTCAGGACTAATTATCACTGTGGGTGTTCAATTCTCTTCCGCCTGATCCAATTAAGAGAAAGAAAATTGAAAAGAGAGGTCAGACATAAGAAAATCGAACGCCTACCGTAGTTTCTTCTCATTAATTTTATTCCTGACTATCAATAATATAATTGATTTTTGTACTAGCTCATAGTATTGATGGATATTAAAAATTAGTGAATTTACTCATAATCAGTGCTAAAATTACTCACCTCGCTCATAGCCAGTAATGGAATCAATAATTCTTCTCTTAAATAAAACAGGAATCCTCGATTATTTACGTGGGAATATCCAGAATACCAAATTATAATACTAACGCCCACAATCCTGACGGATTTCTATTCGTTTCGGAGGTATAATTATTTATTGAATTTCCTTTACCAACAATAATAGATATTATTACGAAACTTTGTATTTGCTGTTCGTAGTAAACTTTTTTTGTGGATTTCATTCTTGTATGCATTGTTTACATGTAGACATCGAATTATATGCAAAATCAATATTTTTATATGCATCTTCTTTCATTCTTATTAGGCCTATTCAGTTCTAATCAAATGTTCATACTTTTGTTCATATAATCTGGTCCCCAGTCATTATCAAAACTGAATTGGTTCTATTGGAACAGTGAGAATGCATGCAAAAAATATTGATTCTGCATATAATAATTCGATGTTTATTTACATGTACGTGTTGTTTTTGTAAGTCTCATGTACTCCAAGATTCTTTACAAAGAACAAAATTCACCCCAGAAATCCTTCTGTCCTTTTAATATTGGTAAAACTTTCATAACCGTTTTAAAAGCATTTGTCAATGACAAGAGGTCAGAAAAGTTGATTAGAATTCGATGTTATGAGAGAAATTATTCTAACCATTACAAAACTTTGGAATTTTAACTCAAATAGCAAGACACCACGCGGTTCCACCATAAAAACCCAAGAATATGAGGCAGTAGGATGTTGAGAAGTGGCACCACCGATTTCTCAGACGAAGTGCTCAGCAATTGATTGGATTTCTATGATATGATTCCTTCGCAAATATCCAGCAGATTCTTAGCAAACATGATTCAATGGATTGTTTCAAAATTGTCGCACTCTCCAAACTTTGAGAAAACAAAAGCGATTTGGAACGTCGTGCCAAATTATTCGAAAATGTTTCGGTAGAATCAAAATATCTTTTTATACAACAAATCTTTGGTACATCCAGACCAATGATTCCACTTTACTGACACTTTTTCGAATACTTTGTGTCGAAAAATTCAATTAACAGCAATTTTATAGGATACGACAGTATGAATTATTCTTTGTTACGCTCTTTTGTTGCAGAACAGAGGTTGAAGACAAATAAATTGCACTATACTACAAGTGAACCACACTCATAAAAAGAATCCGTGCTACAAAAGAGAGATTGATTGAGGAGAAAAGAGGATTGATTCAGGGAAGGAGATGAACAAATTTATAAGAAGTATTCAAATCAAAGGAAAATAAATCCACTCATCTTATTGTTTAGTACATCGATTTCCCGCTTTCAAAGTTTGATAAATTTCTGAACTTCATTAAACTTCTTGAGTTTATTGAAACATCTTGCCCATCTGTTACTTTTGAGTCCCCGCTAAATCATGTAATGTAAGTTTAATATTGAGATATTGAACTGAATATGCTAATGAGGGTAATATTTTTCCCTATCATCGTAATTCTTATCGCATGTTTTCATGCATTCAAGGATATTTGAACGTAAAGGAACGTTAGAAAATATCTCATGCTCGTATCTTATTGTTGGCGTATAGAACATTTGGAACGTATGAAAATATTTGATATATATATATTCATCATGATGCCTGGATTTGTGACATTTTAAATGAAGAGTTACAAAAATGGATTGATGTTTAAAAGTACTGTGAATGATGGGAACTAATTTTCGATCATTTCTCACCCAAAACAATCCACATAACAATGATGTTTCCTCCAGTCGCAACCAGGACCATGACGGTAAACACCAACGACCAGGAAAGTTTTTGCCACCAAGGTAGATCGAAAGGACGTTGTTGATGGACAAAAAAACAATCGGCCAAAGCATTTCGTAACACTTCGCGTTGCATCGATCTACGTAGAGCTTCTTCAAGGACGTTCAAAAGCTCACTTCGATTCAACTCTAATAAAACTGTAACATTACGCTCGAGAATCGAGGCACTGCAATTGTACAAACGAGTCAAACTCACGCTATTCATATTTAAACAATTTATTCATACACTGGATCGAAACTCGAACATTCCCGTCATATTTACACCAATCGATCATAAGATGCTCAACAAGTGATAATGGTGAAAAACATCAACCAGAAGAAGAGCATTCCTTCCGACTAATTTTCTTTTTTTCATTTCTTCCAGTCTTTTGAAATATGGAGGCCTCTGATGTGGTGTTAAGTTCAAAACATTCTCGCACCTTACCCAAAGTTTTCAGTCGATTATTACACTCGCGATTGTGCTTCCCAATACTTGCTTTTACCGCACTTTTCACTTTCCACAAGATGTTTTTCCGGGATTCAGACTCTTGCTTGTAAATCTTTGTACATTCGTGTAGGTATAAAGTGCAGGAGGACTTGCTTAGTTTGGCATATCCGTAAGTTAAGTAACCAATGTGCACTGTAAGTTTCTCGCGAAGTCGAGGAAGAGATGGGGAAAAAGTTAGATGGGAACTCTGGCGAAAGAAAATTCATTAGAAGTTATGTACTTTTGATAAATTTCCCAATTATCTCATTTGTGGGGATTCCGTGAATTACGTCTTCTCTCCTTGAAATTTCAAACTTCTTGGGTAATTTGACATTTTGACAAGTGTACATCACGTCCCGCACGTGATGCGGTTTGTACGATTTAACAATCTCCGATCACGCACTTTTGGATTCCACGTAACAGTGCGAAAATGCATTCTATCCAGTGTTCGAATGACTTGAAAGTGATTAGAAAAATACATGGCGATTCGATTTCATGGTTACTTTTTCAGATCAACTTCAACTTGAATTTCACAACAATTAAGGAAATTCAATTCCAATTTTGATTGTTTAAATTATTTCAAAAACAACTTTGTTTCTAACTTCGATCATCTTATTTGAACTTCGTATACTCGATACTCTCTTCTCCTTCCTTATATACAATTCTCGCCGGTTTCACGATCCCGCCTGATGTGGTGTATCCGCGAACCTCGTCGGAGACACTGAAGGTTTTTGAAAGCGCGTTCATTCAAAGGTGCGTGCGCACTTATGTGCCACCCTCACTCTTGTAAATCCAATCTTTTTCTCTATTATGTATGTCTACATGTTCTATTGTGTTTACAATCATTCGATTTCTAAATGAAGATTCCAAATCACCTTTTGTTTCAATTATTCAGGGTAAAGATCTGATTTACATGTATCGAATCCATTGATAAATGTGATTGCCGAACGTTGATCGAGTTTCAAAAATTTGAATGAATAATCTTGATGTGATTTATTTGTATCTGGGAATTGATATCAATCAACTAGACGAATCAATGAAACGAATGGAATCGTGAATATATTTGAATGAAATTCGATACATTTGAAGTATAGCGGACAGACAGCGGAGGATGGGAAAATGAAATGAGGAGGTTGACAAATAGGGATGAAGAGGTGCGTGAAGCCAGTCCACGAATGGTTCCTCTTCATGATGATGATGATGATGATGGTGGTGGTAATTTATAGCCACGATAAAATCTCAAGGAATAATTAAGGCCAAGAGGAGAGAATAGAGTCTACTATGTTAGGACTCTATTGTCATAATTGTTATCCTGAATCCCGAAATAATTTGGGTCAATTGTGAGGAAGTACATTGGATGAGTTAGTTAGATACTATTCCATGGTGCACCTATTTTCATAAAATTTCACTTCAAATACAGTTTGAGCTTTACTTTTACATTAACTTTAATCGGATGTGCGACTAGTCTTGATTCAGGTACTTTCTCTCACAGCACCACAGCCCTACAAGAATTCTTGAAGAATTCATAAAGGACGCAATCAGTTCAATGAGGATTCTTTATGAATTCTTCTGGAACTGAGGTACTGTATGGGTTTCATTGCTGTGTAATATAAGATAGGTACAATTGTTCCTACAAAGTGGGTTGTTAATTGTTTGATGTGTTAATAATGACAGTTTTTCATCAATCATTAACACAATTGACGTCAAGCTGAGTTGATATGACCCACATAGCACCGTAGTGCCAGAATAATTGATAAAGAATTCTTATTAAACTGATTGTGTTATTTATGCATTCTTTGAGAATCCTCCTGGGACTGTGGTGCTGAGAAGGAACGTTCGAAAAACTTTATTGCAAACATGCCTTACATGTTAATTCCAATTCAAATTTGGTATTAAGGAGACACCTGAGGATTGTATACATTTGAAATTAGGAATAATAACAACATCTACAATGATTGCAGCAAGGGATATCAAATTGGAAGTATTGACGTATCTGCAAGAGGTCCAAATCATCAACTGTATCTTATTGGGATTGAACCCGAGATTGGTTGATAGAAAAATATTCTCATTCACCACATTATATATAATATTGATATAAATTAGCAGATCCTTTTGCCATTATTCTCAATACCAAACGTGAAATGACCCGTATGAAAATAGCCACAGTTGACAAATGGCACGGTATTGACAAAGTTGCATTTGCCAGACTTCGATAGGAACAAATGGGCCCATTCAGAATCATTACCAGTTTTCCAACCAGTGCCAAATATTCGCCGGATTTCAGACGGTACTGGCTCACGTGGTTAGACGGTCTCGAGCCAGTATCGAATGAATACTGTTCGGAGAATACCCAGACCGTACAGAAAAGGAACCGCGTCAGTACCGAATCAGAGTTGGTTGGATGGTGAAATGCGAAAAAGAGACGATACGACACCAATATCGATGCAACGTTGTTCTAATACGGAATAGATGATGGATAGGGATTCCACTGATCTTTCCAATAACACGGTTATCTTGATGAGACAATACTGCGCGAGTATTGAGCCAGAGTTGGTATTAGCATTCAATATGTTCCATAGATGACAATGTGACAGTATCGATAGGACTCTGGCTGACTATGGAATTGGTAGTCAACTGACGTTAGAATCACGATCTTGGGAATTCGGCTTTTGTAATGAGCCGAAATCGCGCCATCATTGAGCCAAAGTTGTTAGGATCATTCAATATGCTTGAAAGACGGCAATATGTCAGTATTGATAGGACTCTGACTGCCGACGGAATCGGTGGTCGAATGACATTAAAATCACGATCTTAGCAACTTGGCTGTTGTAGTGAACCGAAGTCACACCAGCATTCGGCCAGAGTTGGGATCATCATTCAATATGCTTGAGAGATAACAATGTGCCAGCATTGGTAGGACTTCATTCCACTACGGAATCTATGGTGCATTGTATGACTTGACCGGTCTCATTACAATAAATGACAATTTGAGTAATTCGTCGTCAACTCGGAGATCCGCTGATGTGATAGAGATTCAGTTTCTCACTCGCAGAACCCCGGTTCAATCCTAACTCGGTGAATTTTCGAGAAATCACTTCCAGAGTGCCTTTCTCCGATGACGATAATGAGAACAATGAATCATCCAGATTTTCAAAGTTCAAATTTAATGTGTCTTTTTTTACTTGAAGTATGATTACTCCTGGTAACTCCAGTTACCGGTACTGTGTCAGTACTGGGTCGGGTTTGAATTTCAACATAGAATGTCATCATTTCGACTCCTTGTCAGTTCTCATCCAGCTCTGGCAAAACAACTGATCCTGTTGCAATGCCAGAGTTTCACCATAGCAGGCTCACATCAAATATCGCTACCGCCGTATGTGAAATGGTGTTATCATTTCAACTCCCTTGCCAGTACTGGCAACCCCACTGGCTATACTGGTCGCTCTAGATTTGCCAGTGCTGGCACCTCCGGCGACAGTGTGTGAGCCAGTAGCGGCCCGTGTTTCAATTTCCACATGAGCATGTTATCATTTCAGAATTGCGTTATGTTTGACAGCCTATCCATGCGTTCATGAGCATTAAGCCAATTCAGCGTCAATTCAATTGGTTTCAGCCAATTTTTGGCTGAGAACAGCCAATCTTGGTCAGAGAGCTGAAGATGGTCTGATACGTACATGGGTAAACTCGATTCAACTTGACGAACCTTACGCTTGCTCAACACGCATTGTCAATCATCTCCTAAACCGCTGTATTATTCAACTTATAAGATTAATTTTCTCTCCCAATATAAAACTGTGAAACTATAATATTTTCACCTACTATATTTTAAGGGTTACTTGAAAAAATCGAATAGCTCAGAAAGGTTGAGGAATCGTCGAAACCTGAGCCGAAGAAAACCTGACACTAGGGTTGGGTCAACTACGCTCGCATCCTTAGTCCTTGTGCAGTTGAAATCAAACGCTTTCGATTCAGTGAATTTTATTTATAGCATACTGCGTGGAAAATAATGGAGACTACCAAAAATGGTAGATTCTCACCCCCACCGTTGCTTATATCAAATGAGATACCTCTAAAAGCACTTTAGGATGTCATAGGAATACTTCCAAATCCTTTCCGATAATTTCGTACCGTATGCAATATCTTCGAAGCAAATCCAGTGAAGCATTTAGTACTGAAAAGAGAGGAAGTTTCCATCCATCGGAATGAACCTCTATGTGGATAGCTGACATTTATACATTCCGTGTCGAGAACGCACACATACCAAGTGAAATAAATCAGAGCACACGAGAAAGATTCGAGGAACTTTAGATTGATTAGGTTCATTTGATACCACGTTGGATTCAATAGAACTTCATTGGATGTTCATTTTCGTTGGTCGTAAGGGAAAGCTTCGTTTAGCGTTCCTCGTTGTATCAAATTTCATGTAACTCGATGTATTTGTCTATGTAAAAACTGTAATGGATTGATGTTATGTATGGCAAAAGGGCGTTTCGTTGATCAATTCGTTAATTCATTCGAAAATATATGATACAACTATCGCGTTTCTATTCAAAATCGAACGTTCGGAAATGCCATTATTGTCCACAAAAGAAGAGTACGGATCGGTGATATAGTAATTTACCTTCATATCTATCATCATGGAGAATTTATTGCACATTATCAATACGAAAATTCTTTTATACAGTTAATCTCATGTTCGTGTGTTTATGATCAGTTACCAGCAAATTTGATTCCATTACTTCGATATTTGTGCATAATTGAAAACCTTTCTGCATGTCCATAACTAATTTATGACACGAATTCAAAGCCACGCGAATCTTTTTGCAAGATACTATCGATATTGCGTGTACAAAATAGACTCTTTCTACTTTTATTTCTTCATTATTCTTTCGTTTTATACGAGTAAACGAATATGTATACATTGATATATATATATATATATATATATTGATATTCCAATGTTACCATTCCATTATTCGATAATGAAAAATGATTGAGGGATCAATGATACTGCAGAGAGAATTGATGACATACAAGGGAAGATCATTTGAAATTCTGGCATCTAACATTGTTCCGTATTAGGTGTAAAGAATTCCAGTATGTTTTTCAATTTTTGAAATTTACGAGGGGACTTTGGAAATCTATACAATTCAATTATCGGTTTCAACACGCTGGAGAGTTAACACAGAAAAATGAGACAAAAATATCAAGAGAGGTCTGTGAGGGTACTGGAAAAATCATAGATCGAGAGATATAATAAAAGATAAAGGAACGAGCATCAGAAAGCCAGATTCTATTGATTTTTGTGAGGTGGTGAAAGCTTTTGATCACGTAATTTAGGAAATGCTGTTTGGGACTCCGAAGATAGTAGATGTGAAATATAGGAATAAGAGGATCGCTTATGAACTCTATAAAGATCAAATCGTAGTCATAAATGTTAAAGCAAAGAAGAGAGAAATAGTGATTGAAGGAAGGGTAAGACAGGAATGTTGCGTTCCCTCTTTAATCTTTGATATATGTGTTGAGAAGGCAGTTAATGGATCAAAAGGAACCATCGAGGATGATGTATATACATATGGAACAAATATCAACATGCTGAGATTCGTTGATGATAAATGGTTGTTTTCAGGAAATATGGTGTATTTAGAGATCGCAATGAAAAAATTGGAACAAGTTTTATCATATGTTCACACTACGAAGAATTGTGGGGATTACAGGAAAAAATATTACCATGCAGATCAACAAAATGAAACAACCACCAGTTCTTATGGAATTTTCGCATTGAACCTTGAGATGGATTGTACGAACCAAATACAAAAATTCTTAAAAGGGTAAAAAACATTTTTGAAGACGAATCTGAGATTGATGAGGCTCAGAACTCTCATTCGTGATATCCTCGTTTCAACATTCAATAAAACCTGAGAAAGAGCTTTGCGAGAAGAACATCTCCTCCATTCGCATGAATTTCAAATTAAGCAACCATAGGGAATACGCTGAGTGGAAATTTATACAAAACACCGTGAACAGAGCTCAATTTTTAGAATTAATTTGCACTTTTGGAGAAACGATATCTATACATCGTTTTCGTAGAGCTCGTTTATCAGTTCATACACATTGAATGGAACTCAGCATATATCGCATCCTCGCCATCGCACTTGCAACCAAGACATGTAGTCAGTTACAAACTAATCAAGTCTTAACCCTTTTGTGACCGGACTGAAATGTGAGATAAGATGGTGAACGTGAATACGGAACACTTCTTTGATAATGTCTGAGAAGGAAAAATTAAAGAGAAACTTTATGAGAAAGTTCGTAACTTGTAAATGGGTTTCACAATTCTCGATCCCTTAAGTTCTCATTCTCCTTTCATTTATTCCACAATTTCCTGGAATTTGTGCAGTGATATTTAAGGCACAAAACTTATAATTTGACAAAGATCAAACGAACATTGTCACAGGAGTAAACATCGATTTTTTTCTTTCTCATCCCAAAATAATTCAAAGCATCAAAATTCATGTATTCAAATTATTCCCGTTAAAAAACGTATGAAAATTCTACGGTGAATAAAAAAAAGTATCTTCCCACGTAAAATTTTTTGCAATTAAATGAAAAGTCTTATACAATTTTTTATCGAAAAATGATTCTATGGAATCCATCGTGTATACAATGATGTTTTATAGATTAATTCGTGTTGAAGAGTAGAAAATTCTATTTTGATGGTTCAAATCTCTGTAAAATTCAGTAATCAAGAAGTTGAGTTCTACTTATTTTACAAGAATAATAGAGGATCTTATGCTACTGTATTCTTCACTGTATTATCAACACAATTTTTTCACTGCATGCAGTTGGATTCATCCAATCCACGATGTTGTACTTTTTACACACTGAGCAATCGGAATGTATGATGACTTTTTCTTAGAGAAGATATAATAATTCCTTAAGGAACGTGATAAGAATACATTACAGAATTATACGTGCAACTTTCTTTCCCTCAGAGGCAAAACTTTTATGAAACCAAAATTCTAGACTTTGAGAATTATTTAAATATACGAAAGGGAAGCTTTCTTTGATTCATAAGTAATTTTATAGATCTTCATTTCATATGCTTTCATAAAGCAGGCACTTCATGTATATGACATACAGAAGATGCTCCAAACACAAATTCCCCAGCAACGTCATCCGTGGAACTGTCTAGGGCCTCGCGAGAATCTAGCCAAGGGCTAGAAAGAGTCTAGTGGCTAGCGGGGAACTTGTAAGGGCCTAGCGAGTGCTGATATAACGCTTGCTCGGGTCGTAATGGATATTTTGAGGAACGATGTAACAACAAATATAAATGAGAATTTTCATCAAAAATTTGTTTTCATCCTCAGTCGCAGTTTTCAACTTCCTTGTGATATTTGCACTACTACTTTGATGAAGAAATATGAAAGTGAGAATTCATACAATTTGAATGATGTTGAAATTTATTTACAAGGGGAGGAAATTGAGGAAGCTATGGAATTTTTATTGATTTCTTTTTCACATTCGGATTATTTGGAGTTTGAAAACTATTGTATATTTGTAGAAAAAATGAAATTATCAAAATGTGGAATTTCATAAAGAACAGAGATAACAAGCTAGCCTTGGAGGCGGGGGGGGGGGGGGTTATGACGATTGATCGAAATCAGTTGGTCGAAAACAATGAAATCGAAAAAAACATGGTCGAATTTCAATTAACCGAAAGAACAATTGGTCGAAACATACAATCCATCGAAATCACATTTAATCGAAAAAAAAACACAAATCCCATTACAATGCCAGAGAATTCACAACAGCCTTTAAATACTCTAATTTGTTCTCATACATCGGGTCGTCAAAACTGACCACAATGCTACATAGTTTTTGGAAAGCAGTAAATTGTTTTTTCCTCGGTGTTACAATTATCTTTCAATTATATTCAATTACCTTTACAAGACGCCATTCGTGGACGTATTTGTACGGGTTATTATTACATTGCAAATTCCCATGTTAATAGGAGTCGACATGAAGTCAGTCGAACTAGGTGCATACGATATGGAAGATCGCAAAAACATTCTAAATTTGAGACAAAAGCTTAGGGAAATATGCAACGAGTGGGATATGAACAATCAGAAGATCTTCACATTTGTGACGGATGGAGGAAGTAATATTAAAGGTGCCGTCAAAAAAGAATTCGGAGATTTCAAACACATTTCATGTATTGGTCACATTATCAACAACATAGGACAACGAGTTATAGGATTGAATACAGATGTGCCACCCTCTGAACAAGAAAATCCCCAACAACGTGAGTTACCTGAAGATAAAGATGATGAGAATAATTTGGGCGATGATGATGATAATGAAAATCAATCGAATGACGCGCTTGATTTACGAGAACTACTACGAAAAGTAACAAACATAGTCAGGTTTTTCCGCCATAGCTCAGTTGCTTCAACTGAATTGAAACAAGTTCAACAAGAATCTGTTGAAAATTAAAAAATCCTAAAGTTAATTCAAGAGGTCAAAACAAGATGGAATTCGTGTTTTGATTTGCTTGATCGCTTCTTGTTTTTGGCGGACAAAGTAAATCGAGTTCTCTTGGAAGTTCAAAGAGCTAGAAATTCCCGAACAAAACCACCTGATATGGTTACTGGCAACGAATTGGATATTTAATTAAGTGAGGGACATCCTCAAACCTTTATGGCAAGTGACACAAGAATTGTGTGGAGAGAAATATGTCACATTGAGTAAATGCATTCCTATAATAGCAGGGCTGCGGCGAGTGAGTAGAATTCTCCTGTATTATTATTCATGTTGCTAAATGTAATTGAAATAGATATGTTGAAACGGATAGCTTATATCCCTAAAATGTCATAATTTATTCAGAGCTAGTGATTTCTGGGGAAGACACTAAGAATCACTAGTTTCGTATCAATGATGGGGTTTTGGGCTTATCAACGTTCCGAGCTGTGAAGTGTTACTTCAAAATAATGAAGAATAGAGACAAAGAGTGGACAAGATCTAGGGTTGCTTCAACGAAAAGCGGTCTCAAACTGTGATCCAATTAGGGATAGGAACTCACTAAACACTAGGCTTCTCACATTGGTCATTCCATTTAACAGAATTTCACTATTAATTGATCCATCCGAAAAGTATCAATACTTCCCATCCCTAGATCCAATCTTTCTTGGCGTTGGTGGCGTTGATTTCGTTCTTTTACCCTGTGAATGTGCTCATCTTCATATAAACTGACTTGCTTGATGGTTGAAAATTTTCCAATCAATTCCTTTTTACAAACCCTCATTATTTCAGGTAAATTATCCATAATGATGCCATCTGTTTGGGTCTAGTTTGACGATCGTACTAAATATATATCGTGTTCACTCCTTGACTCCTTACTTAATTCCACCTTACTCTTATAAATAAATAAATTTTAGCCAATTGTAAAGGAGATTGAAAATAATAAACGTATTGAATTGTTCATTCTTTTAGAATTCGATTTATGAATCCTTGATTTAAGATAGATGGAGATAAAGTCCTTGTCTCTATTCTCCATGCTTCAAATGTGTCTTGTGTTCTAGAAAATTGAAGCCTCTTCTGTCAGCACGAAGATTGGACGTAATATCAAGAAGAATTTGCTTACAGAAATTAAAACTAAGTTTCAATCGATCGAATCAGTCAAAGCCTATGCAATTTCCACAATATTGGATCCTCGTTTTAAGAAACATGCCTTTCAAAATGTTTCTGAGGTTGCTCGAGCCATAACTTCTGTTGGTATGTATCATTCTCAAGAATGTTATAAAAGAGTTTGAAAAGAGTTATTTTCTCAGAATTCATTAGTGATTCTTGTGCTATCTTGATTGGCTTACTGCACACCCGACATGAAAACTAAATATCATATTATTCCATTTTTTAGGTAATTTAGTGCGAGCGGAAATCCAACTCAATATACAGAATTGTGAGGAAGAGAAAGAAATGGACGATCCGCAAACCAATTCGGATAATGATAATGTTCTAGACTTTTTGGATCCAGTTGTCCATCTTTCTCAAGTGCAATCAGATGCTGACGAGACAGGTGGAATGCCAATACAATTACGCCAATATTTGAATAGACCAATTGTGGATAGGAAAGCAAACCCTAATCCACTAATAGTTTGGAATTCAATAGGAAATGAGTATCCCCAAATGTGGGCTGTTGCAAGAAGACATCTCTCGATAGTAGCTACCTCAGTTCCCTGCGAAAGATTGTTCTCCCATGCTGGTCTCATAGCAAATCAATTGAGAAATCGTTTAACGCCGAAACACCTCAATATGTTGTTGTTCCTTAATTCACTGGATGAGAAAATGTGGTTTGGTACCGATAATTCCATCAGTTATAAATAAGAATAAAAATCCTGGAGATCAAGATTTGTATGATAATTTATATTTCCTCAACAGCACAATAGTTTTGAAAGAGCGAGAGAGAGAGAGTTTTAATAATGAATGAATTGTATTTGGAATGCACTGTTCTAGGGTCTCCACATTTTTATATGGAAAATCGATTTTCAAAATCGGCCCAAGTAGCAATCGATCTTTTATACAAATTTTCCATCCCTAATTTGGAGGTCATACTAGAGTTCTTGGGAATGATACAATACTGCAACGCTATTGCTTGTTTCTCAATTGTTTCGAGACTATTCAAAGACCATTTGGAGACTATCTGATAGGTATTTGAAAGCTGTTTGCAGAATGACCCATCAATTTTTCCCTCATCCTAGCTGAGTGAAGTTGGTCTTCTCCGGATTTTAAGCTATTCCTCGATGGTTCTTTCACTCCATCATAATTTCCCAGTTCCAATGGAACAATCTCGAACGAAGTATTCTTCATCCATTATTAGGATTCATTCGAATAACGAATCATCCGTCTACATAGCTCGAGTAAAGCACATAGCCAAACGGAACTTTATGGATTTTGTTTCTTAGAAATCGATATTTCCAGAATCTTACAAGACATTTCTTATTATCAATCAAACACAAACCTACCATCGACATTCAGCAGGAATTTAGTACAATAGAATTGTCGGAAAAAGCGGATAATGCCTTATGATTAATTATGTCAAACTCTGAGAAAAATCGCATACTACAATTTCACCTCTTCGATACAAATTAACACCTAGGTAAATCGACACCTACGATAACCTTGATCTTATTACCGAATAATCTGACCCTGATAAGCTCGAATTTCATATTCATCGACGACCAGAACTGTCTCGAAGTCTTGGAACTAAAAGCCACTGTTCTTTTTTTGGTTCTTTTCTCAATTCAATTTCTCGAGTTTGATGATATAAACTATAATGCCATCTTCAACCAAGAATCGTTCGCCAAGAATCGATTAACTTGTCGCGACAGAGTTCCAACTGGTTGCAATATTCATATGACCGAAGGTACTGAACGGTTCAGTTCGTGCATTTTTCGCAGTTCTATACGAACAAATAAATAGCTCGTTGTGCAGAAAATAGGGAAGTTCGCAAACTCGATTTTCCAAGCCAATGACGTGAGAGAAACTTCAAATGAATTTTCAAAGAGAAAAAACATTGGTTTGTTTTTTTCCAAAACTTGAAACTCTCTTTGTGATACCGATTTTTCAATTTCCCCGTGTATGTAAATGAGAAATGAGGGTGAAATGCTTTTTAGATATGTTCTGGATGATGTTGTTTCGATGGAAAAAGCTCTGTGAAAGAATTACTTGAATTCTCTTGTATTCTCCTCTTGTTTTGTTTAGCTCAAGGATTTGAAAGACCAGCATGTGGAACAAAAGCATTCAAAGATTTACGTACAACGTCTTTCCGATTTTTCGATAAGAGAGATTTCGTAACATTTTGACTACAATCAGGTGAGATTCAAGTGACTTCAATGTACAATGCAGTACAGGAGAGATGAGAATAATTTTCGAATATCTCTTCAAGAATTCATTTCATTACGTACTCATCAAGAAAATCCTTGACTCGATGTCGAAGTAACTCAACCCTCATCGAAGGAATGAACAGCAAGTGCACGTATTCAATACCAAAACTTCGTAACCAAAGGATCAAAAGTAATAGTACCTCCCAACTGTTCTCAGGAAGATCATTCCCAACATTATTCGAGAAAACTTAATACCAAGTACACAGCTGTTTGAAAGAGATCCTCATTCCTGCCAACTTCAGTGTTTTTCCTGAGAAAATAGTGCCCAATACACGGGGGATGATCTCAGGAACAAATTCTCATCATGAAGCAATATTATCTATGACGTTATTTTCTTATATCCATGTTACAGAAGTGAACGCTATTGAACTGATATCAAATGGAAAAAGATAATGTATGTAAATAACGATTCCTTCGATTTCCTCCGAGTTTATTTGGGATGGAATAAAGTTCAAAGCAGTAGCGATTTGGAGAAAATGAGAGAGTGGTGGAAGAGCTTGTTCGTCCTTAAACGAATTTGTCATAATTAACAGAAATGTCCTCCAAAAAAAGGGGGTCATGGAGAATCAAAAGCTTTGTGAATCAATTCTTCGCAATGACAAGACATTTATCGATGCTGTGTACGTTGTGTACACACAGGAAGGAGAAATGAAGGGAAAAAGAAACGAGGGATATTTATTCCATCAGGCGCGTAATAAAGATCCTTTCGACAAACCGTAAAATATGTATTGACATTTGATATATTTTTCGGTTTGGTTTTGCTGATGCTCGTGGTTGATCTTTGTCATGTTCATAATTGTTATTTTGATAATGGAGTGTAAATGAATTTCAACGGTACAACGTATTCGTAGACAATATGACGTTCGAATGAATTATTACGAATAAAATTAACATCGTAAAAATTCACGTGAATTCATATCCCATAGAATTCTTTAGCATTTGTTTCGTGACACCAAGATGAATGATCATAGAAAATGAGAAAAAAAAAGTATGAATTGGAAACTTTTTACCTAGTTTCACGTTTGTTCATTCAATCTTTCCTTCAAGACTGCGAGCAAGAGCGAAGAATGTGAAACTTTGAAATTCAAATTTTTCAAATTACTGACTTCTCTACTTTAAATTGAGTTTGATGTCAATAGAAACTGACACGAATGGGTTTAAATCATTGAATTCTCAATCTTCGAAGGATGTTATAATTTATTGCTTCATCTGAAATTATGTATTCAAATTTTAAAAGGGGCTCAGAATGTTACTTAGGTTGTAAGCTCGTGTCATATGTATATTTCATTCCGTGTCTTACGAGGGTGGTTCGATAAGATTAAGCCTCCACACTTGAAGAGAATCACCATGATACTCTCATTGGTTTCACTCTATATACTATGCTTTGTGGAATATCTTAAAGCAGCTCAGATCGTTATATTATTTGAAAATCTATAATGATACCAACTTTTTACATATTCAAACAGCAAACAAATACAAGCGATAATTCAAACAGACAATGCAGAACAGTTCACTGCAAAGAATATTGATATTGACTCGGATACAAAAGTATGGAAGCAATGAAAACACACACATTTTCATTGAAACCCACATACCATATTATGTTGAAATAGTTTTCTTACCAAATTTTACTTGAATTCTCATAAAATCTTTAGTGAATTGAATACACGAATGTATGGGTTAATTATTACTTTCAAATTATATGTATGGAATTCTCACATGTTTTCAACAGGGCAGAGCAGAATAGACTTCGTACACGGAAAAAATTTCAGGACTGAGTCAATACAACTGTTTGTACTGAAAGAGTTCAAATGTAACTTGAACAGTACCAGTGCAACTTTTTGACTTAACTCGGTTAAAAAATTGAACTGTAAAAGTTCAAAACAACATCGAACTCTTATAGTCACACGATGCGGGCCATTAAATCCAATAGTTTGGCGTGAGAGTGCGACGCTGCGTCGAACTGCGAAAGCTCAAGCGATCTCTGAGAGTCCGATCGCTTAATTGAGCTCTCGCAGTTCGACGCAGCGCCGCACTCTCTCACGCCAAACTATTGAATTTAATGGCGTGGATTGTGTGACTATACGAGCTCCATGTTGTGTTGAACTCTGAAAATTCGTATTGTGAACTTGCATAACCAAAAATAATTGAACTGGTAGAGTTATATAAATTTCGAACTCTCACAGTCCTGAAATTTTTTCCGTGTAGACTAGCGAAGAAAAATATTTCTCACGGTAAAAATAAGAACCAGATAACAAATCTTCAATGCATTGAAAATATTGTTACGGGTAATTCAAGTATAATGGTGCTTCCACATTTTTCTGTTGAAGAAAATACTCTTGCGACATCTTAGAAATTATCAACTTTTCAATATCGAAATAATTAATCTTTACTTGGAATTTAAAAGTGATAAAATATTTAGAAATATGCAAATTCATCGAGCAAATGATATAAAAAAAATTAATGGAATGCAAATGAAAACTGTATCGATAATCTTGTTTTTTCAATTATGAAAAAAAATATTTCTGTGGAATGAATCATCAATATTTCAGCGTCAACTCCGTGTATTGAATAACTCCGATACTTTCTTCGAGAAAAATGTGAGAATCCCCTTTGAACGTGAAAATCAATTTCCCTGATACTCATGCTTAATGAAGAAATATGCCTGATAAAAGGTGTCGCGTTGGAATGTTGAGAGACAACTAAAGTTGAAGGAAAATTCAGTAAATAATTCCATAAATGAGATTTTTAAATCGATTTTATGCAGTATAATTCTTTCAGAAGAAGTAAATTGAAGTGGATGGAATTTGAATTGTTGTGTTCATTTGGATCTCATTCTGTACCACATTGTGAATCAAAAAATATTCAAATGCCTGAATCAACTTTCAATTCTACCGCTTCTTATTCGTCGTGAATGGGTTACATGAATATCTGAAATCTTAGAATTGTTTGAAAAGTACAAACAAGAACTGGAGGCGAGGTGCAGTATTTGTGAGGGAGATGACAAAATTGAAGGTAAACCCTGTAGTACGAAAGTTCGCAGAAACGTCAAAGTAGTTACATACATTTATTTTGGTACAGCATATCATATTACATGATGGGTTGATAGAACATTCATTTTGCTGAAATGCGTACAGAAGCTGCAATTGATGTATATTCAGCTATACTATCAGCATGTTCTTGTACAATATTCCATGAAAATTGAATTGTAACTTTTTGAACTACTTGGAAAGACGTCAAACTTTGTGGGAAGAAGAAATTTTGTAGAGCAGAATTGAGATTCCAATGTTAGTGATATTCATGATCGAAATTACCCGCACAGAATCACAGTCCTAGAAGAATTCATAAAGAACTGATTCATATTGAACTCATTGTGTTCTTTATGAATTTTTCAAGAATTCTTCCGGGACTGTGATTCTGTGTGGGCAAATAATTGTTAGAAACGACAATCCGATTCCTGTTTGATATAAGATGCTTCCGATTGCAGGCATTTATAGCCCCTGGGCCTTGGAAAATGATTTCTCATTGGCTAATGCATGGTCCCTGAGGCAGAGGGCTTTCGCAATCGGGAGGATTCATACTTCCTGTGAGAGAGGTCAAAAACCACCTACTTCATCTACTGATTTGGGATTTATCGCAAAAAAATTCTGATCATGAGTTGAAATTATTTTGCTTCATTACTGAGCTAATCATTAGATTCCCATGCAGGTATTGCCGAGACTGAAAAAAACCCAAGCTTGTCCCAAGGTTGGCACATGTGTAAGGAACAAACTTCCGTGAAGAACAATTGGCCCAATATTGTTCCATGATTGTCCTGTTGTTCCCAATGGATAGTCAGTCATGGTCCATTTGTTAACACTTTTGAAATGGTCACTACATTTGGTACAAGCTTGGCACAAGTGTAAAAATCGAGCATTCGTGGATCACAATTGAGGACACCCATGCAATAACAGCGGTAGCGCTCGGAAAGAGGTAGAAGGATTGATCCAAGCTGACACGAGAGGCCTCGAGAAAAAAGTTGGAATTTTGAAAAACTAACAATATGGGGTGATAAGGCTTGAAAAATCAATATGAGCACCCGTAACAATTTTTTTCTAGGATCAATAGTTTTCGAGAAAAAAAATGAAAACTACCTATTTTTTGAACCGGGAAATTGATGTTTTTCCATGTTAAACTCGTCCTAACTCGGTCATTTTTCAACGAGTCGGGATGAATCTTGTAGATTCTGATTCGTGAGACTTTTCCAAAGCCAACAATGTTCCAAAAATGTATGAAAGTTAATAACAAATTAATAAATTTTCAATCCGAAGTAAAAACCACGTTTTGAAAGCTTTGCGTTCAAAAAGAGTCGAAGGAATTTTCGATTTGGAAAAACTCAAAGCGACAAAGTTGTTCATTAGTGTATGGACAAAGTTTTTGGGGAGTTACAGATCGATTGGACTATTAGTTTTCAAAATACAGCGATTTATTCATTAGTGCGCAACGGCAAAATGTCACAATTATCCGTCGATTACCGATCAAATATTAATATAATCGATATAACAATAATATCAATAATTGAAACTAGTTCCCAAACAAAACAATTATTCCGGAAGTGGAATTGAAAAGATACTCTTTCAGAATGTCAACAACGGGCAAACAACCAAAACTTATGAAGGAATGTTTTGTGAAAAAACACTCATTCTCCACGCAATAAGGATTTTGTTTTGTTGAGACAGTTTTTCTCCAAAGTCCATGCCGTATTCACAAAAACGTCATGAAGAATTAAATTGTTTATAAAAGAGAAATGGATGGCGAATTTCATAAAAATTGTTCGATATTTGGATTCTCCAACCCAAAAAACATCGAGTTACAATGAAAAATCCAGCGAATACATCTTTTCCTACGAGCTTTAATATTTGACCGGTAATCGAAGGATAATCGTGACATTTTGCCGTTGCGCACTAATGAATAAATCGCTGTATTTTGAAAACTAATAGTCCAATCGATCCGTAACTCCCCAAAAAGTTTGTCCATACACTAATGAACAACTTTGTCGCTTTGAGTTTTTCCAAATCGAAAATTCCTTCAACTCTTTGTGAACGCAAAGCGTTGAAAACGTGGTTTTTACTTCGGATTAAAGATTCATTAATTTGTTATTAACTTTCATACATTTTTGGAACATTGTTGGCTTTGGAAAAGTCTCACGAATCAGAATCTACAAGATTCATCCCGATTCGTTGAAAAATGATCGAGTTAGGACGAGTTTAACATTGAAAAACATCAATTTCCCGTCTCAAAAAATAGGTAGTTTTTATTTTTTTTCTCGAAAACTATTGATCCTAGAAAAAAATTGTTTACGGGTGCTTATATTGATTTTCCAAGCCCTGTCACTCCATATTGTTAGTTTTTCAAAACTCCAACTTTTTTTTCGAGGCCTCTCGTGCCAGCTTGGATCAATCCTTCTACCTTTTTCCGAGCGCTACCGCTGTTATTGCATGGATGTCCTCAATTGTCCCAATATTGCCCACATGAGTGGCACAATGTTTATACATATTGACTGAATTTTGAATTTACAACGGCTGACGACTTGGGGATAACCATCGGGTTAGGGCTGACCCGATCTTCCTGCGATTATTAATCCTACACACTAGTTTTACACGTGTAAACGGAATCCAATTGAATTCCGTACGGGATCAGATTATTATAAGATTTATGTTATGGTATTTCAGTAAGATCTTATTAGTTTAGTTTGAGCATGATTCAACAATAGAATCAAAATTGATTGAAATATCAAAGATCGTAAATTTTCCAATGATCATACAAGCTTGTCCCAGTCTTGTCACATTTTTTCTATCGTTTTAAGATAATTCATGTACGGTATTCTGAAGGAGAAAGTCATGAACTGAAATATGAATCAATTACTTTTTTCATCCATACTTGCGATCAAAGAAGCATTGATTGATGCTTGGTAAATAAATTGGACCGGGCCTGGTAAAACCACTGGCCCAAGCTTGTCCCGATCTTATCATTCCCATGCCTGGGCCAAGTTTGGTCAATTGTTCGACACAAGTCTCGGCAGGTCTTGTGCCAGGCTTGGTCCATCACACACGTGGATATGAGCAACAAGGAGAAAACAAATAACAAATTGAGGGGTGTGCACTGATGGAAGAAGTTTGGTAACTATAACTCAAGATCCTAATTGTGAATATGTATGTCGGTAATTATAACTAAATATTTATTTCGCCCTATCCAACTATGTAATTCGGTGACTATTACCAAATGTTGGTAACTATAACTAAATCCTCTTCTCAGTGTCGTAGCAAAACCAACAATTTCCATTCCTAGAACGTCTTCGATATCAACAAAAAACTGTTCCGTATTGTTAATAATGCTTCACCCATATAGTAATTTTATGATAATTGGGAATATAGTCTTATAAGGTATTTCATTCTTATTTAAAATCAAATAAAACTCACCTTACCTATACATCACAAGAGTTCCCGCTATGCTAACCAATATGTATTCATTATGAATATTTCGAATTCAAAATCAAGTCTTAATGAACAATTTAATGTTTAGAAAGAACTCATATCGAGGGTTCATAATGAATTGTCCGGGCATTCAATGCGTTTTCATGTTGAATTCATTGAATTCTTATTGAGTTCATTATTGGTCTCATATCGAGAACTATTCAAGAAATCTTTGAGAAGGCTTGATAAATTCAAATGGATCTTTTGTGCTGGCTGGGTAAGGTCATCAAATGAAAAACCGTGGAAAGTGGAGATTGTTGGTTTTGCCACGACATCCCTCGATTCAAGGACTGGAGAACTCTGAACTATTCACTTTTCCTGTTTATTCACAATTGAAAATGAATACAGAAAGGTTGATACTTCGATGGATACGAAAATTTAAGAATCAAATTGTTCATCAATGGAGATTTATTTATAAACGTAATAAAGTTTTGTACTGTTTTTCTGACCGTTTCTTTTCCGAATAAAATGAAAGCATTCATTCAATTACAGAGTGATGATAACAAACTGAGAGGGAGGATAAGAAAGGTATGAAAAACAATACAATTTAAGGGGACTTTAAATTTCAAAGAACTCTCATTGTTTTGGAAGGATATAAATATCGAGTGAAACGAAGAAGACATTCCTTAACCTTATGTTCGTAGGACAAGGATGGCGAGGACGTGAAATGCAATAACCATTACTTACATTCTTTTTATGGATTTTGCATGATAATGGGCTGCACGAACTCCTAGATTTCATACATCTCGAAAGGTTAGCTACTGAAAGATAAAAAAAGTATTTCTAAACAAAAACAGCTTGAAATACTTTCTTTTCGCATAAAGCGTATTCTAAGAAAATGAAAGCTCCTCGTGAATTGAATAGCGTGCCCTTTTTTAATGAAAACTGAGATAATCCAACTTTCGATCCTTTTGCGAGAGAAGAAATCACTGAAGACTCGGTTAGCGAAGTCTTATGGATCCATATATTCTTACTAATTTATCATTTTCAATTCTGTGTTGAAGAATTGTGATTTCATCGAAGGGTGAATGGAATCATAATCGAAACAATTAGGGAGGAGTTATCCATCATCGCATTACGGGAAAAAAATGTGAGAAAAACAATGGTATGAATGAAATTCAATTTATTTTTACTTCTCATCACCTGCAGCTTGTTATTTTTGCTCATGATGCACAAAAATAATGCTCAGTTCAGACTAATATTTAATAATAGAACGACAAAGTCTCAGGTGAAAGAATATATATATTCTCTATCAATAACTTCGTCCTAACAGAGAAAACGTAGCTTATCAGAGTAACTTCACGTAATTATATGTTATGACAAGAGTATAAATGTTCTTTTTTTTCAATTGTATAAAAATATCTTCGCACTCTATTTAATGAGACTGAGACATGAATAGATTGCAGAAGCATTATTGAAATTGTACACGTTCACAATATACTTGAGGTTAAAGTGAGAAACATTAGAACATGTTATGAATTATTCATAGATTTCTCTATAGACATCAAACAAAAAATGATGGTTTTTGGATATTGCGAAGCTGTAATTCAATGAACATATTTGTTATCTTCCGGTCTCATAAATGTTGCTGGAATCATCGACGGTAAACAGATACGCACAGCATCCTATTTGATTGAGCTCTCACTTTATTAATGCATCACTTCAGAAACTTTATGTTCCATTGAAATTATCCATATTCTCTTCACGAACTTTGTTATCCGACCAAACTACTTTTATCCACAGACTTTATTCCTATCCATATTTCATAACTTATTATACCTCATATGGGATTATGCCACACAATAATGACGAAATAATGTTCTGTAGCACTTTCTATCTATATCTTCTCTTCGACTAAACTTCTCGAATAAATTTTTTGGAATGAATTGAATTATGTTCCTCTGAACTATTTCACCCTATCATACGTGTTCACCTAAAAACGTTTCATGTGATTCGATCGACGTTTCAATTTGTGTGAGAATACCGAATTGGATTGTATTTGAACAGATGGAGGAGAAATGAATTTCTTTGAATGTTTTTCAAATCTTTTAGGATGGAAAAGACTAAGGGTGTTTTTTCTTTTTGAAACAAAGCAATGAGAGTTTCATTCGTAACGCTGTTGTGGAGCTCACGAGTTGTAAAGAGAAATACCTACAATGCATTTAATCTTCAGGGCTTATGAAATAATCGCTGCTTTCTTTTTTTGAAACTATACTACTACTGTTCTCTGCAAAAATACGAAAGGATGGGACAATGTAACTGATTTCGATGATTAGTTTTCAATGAACTGTTTTTTTTTGTTTTTATTCACGATTGATCGAGTAATTTTCAAACAAGAATATTCTAGTCATCGAGTAGCCACCCTGACGGAAAATGTACATGAAATTCCATTGATTAATACAAACTTCTTGCAACGATAAATCACTCGGTACAGTAGCCTCTTGTTATAAGCGTAAGCTGTGTCCTTATTCCACTCAGTACCCACTCTTATTTGAGAAAAAGGCATAGATATCTTATAGTGACGCTTATAACGAGAGCCTACTGTACTTTAAATAGAGAGATCTAATAACTCAAAAATTTACTGAGTTCCCTTGAAAAGATAAAGGTGAAAGGGTTTTGATGAGTTTAAATGAGGTTGAACCATCAAGTTGTGTTGCAAAGTTTGTAATCATTTTTATTAATTGATGTATTTCGATGGATTTTCTTAACAAGAGCAATCTTTTGAATCCTGTATATTGACAGATAATTCATCTTCCAATTTTTCACTCTGTTTTCTAAGTTTGTTTGTAATTTATATACAAATAGTCTTCATTCATATTTTCCCACACCCTTGAAAAATGAAATGTGAAAATGACCATTACTTCGTATATTTTTCACCCGGAAAATGATGAAAAATGAAGCCGGCCTTACATAGGTGAAAAATACTTTGCCATACGGTGTAGGCTAACCTATTAACCTATAATTCACCTATTTTGCACTTCTCCTGAGATTTTATTGAACAATCTGAAGGTATTTATTTCCTTAGTTACCATGCCAACCATGAAAGCAATATATATTATACCGTGAAGTGCGTTACTATACTTATTAAAAGGTAATTTCCATGACATTAATGTTTGTGTTTACTGGAATGATTTATTGAATTTGAAATTCAATCCCTTAATTCCATAGAATGATTATTCTGTTGCTTGCACAATTTCCATATTTTTCCCTTGCTTTTCCTATGTTTGAATAAATCAAAAAAGAACAAATGGAGAAGAAGAATAGAAAAATTTTAAATTTCCCCATGGATAAGGAAAACTTTCTTGAAAGATTAAAAATTTACACACTTTTCACATGATTAAAATGATGACGTTGATGTTCCGCAATGAACATTTCATTTCTCAAGATATGTTTTAAATACGATAAGAAACACATCTCAACGTTTCTTGAGATATCTTTTGAATACCTAAAAGTGTTACTTAGAATATCTTAAGGCCCTGGTTAAAAAAATCTTATAGGATCCGATAGAAACCGATTCAAAATTAATCGGAATGAACAGGGTCAATTGGAAAGCCTCAAGTACCGATTCACACGGAGAAAAGAGATCGTGGAATGATCGCTAGAAAAGATAGTAAACTGGTGACAACTACGAATTTCTGTACAGAGTCGCTAACAGAAATTCGTAGTTCTCACCAGTTTACTATCTTTTCTAGTGATCATTCCATGATCTTTTTTCTCCGTGGAAATATAGGACTCAATTGGAACTTGTTATCTGTAGGATTGAATCGAGGATTTACCCATTAAAGAATATGTGTTTCATTGGAAATAATAGGACTTGACATGATCTATCGGTTTGCATAAGAAATATCTGGTCGGATCCTTGACATTTTTTTCATCTCATGAAGCAAACGGTTTTCATCGGAAGTTTCTTTCACCTCGATCTTGTATTGGAACTGAAGAGGAAATTTTTGGAATTGAATTGGTAATGGATTTGTATGAGGAATATCCAATTCAATTCTAGAATTTATGGATTCTATTCATTAATGAGTGTCAGTTGAATCATTTCAACATTTGAATTTATTCTAAATAATAGGAATTTTTACATATCTGAATATTCAATAGGTTTGTATGATGAATCTCTAATTGAATTTTGAAATTTCTGCCATTTCATTGAAAAAATTGCTATCGGTAATCTCAATCTATTGGAATTGATGGAAAAGTTAATGGAATTGGAGATTTTATGGGTTTTCTATGAGGAATATCCAATTCACTTTTGGATATGGATACTATAGATCAGTTGGGTAAATAATTCCGATATACCGGCATTAATAGAGGAGTTCCCAGATCCTAATATTATATAAGTTGCTATGAGAAGTATCCAATCCAATGTGAGTGTTTGATAATGGGAAAAGAATCATTTTCAGATTGAACTAAAGTTCGAACATCAGGGGTTTTGAAAAAGGGAATTCAATCCAGCGCACATTCAAATATTGAATGTAACGCCCTTTCTTCAACGGATATTGAACCTCTGTCTAAAACCTATCTACAATCATTCCTAACCTACCTAATCTATGCCCTAACCCAGTACACATTTTTCCCCTCAACATTTCAAGCATTCATTATGTTCTCTAAATGGTAACAGAATGTTCTCTAACGCGTCGATTTCGGAAATCTTTTTGAAGCCTTTCTTATGAGGTCTGGAGGTTATCAGAATGTGATCCAAGTCAACTTTCTGATAACTTCTGGACCTCATAAAAAAGACATCAAGAAGATTCCCGAAATCGACGCATTAGACAACTTTTTGTTAGCATTTGGAGAACGTAATGACTGTTTGAAATGTTTACTGGGAAGGATCTCAGCTAAACCACCCTAGTAGCATCAGGATGTTGTATATATACTATGCACGTTCATGGTATATCTAGACATACTATGAACGTTCATAGTACATATACAACGTTCGGTTGCTACTTGGGCAACGACGCTGATCGCGTGGTTGAAAAAGGCTTACGTACAGGGTGAACCATTTTAAATGATATAGTCAAATAAATCTGAAACTAGTAGAAATGAAAGAAACTGTTACCCATAAAAAGTATTAGTTACAATATTAAAATTAGTTATAATATTAAAAAATATTATAAAAAGTTTAGGGTTTCAGGGGGAAGTATGGTGCTGACCTTGAAAAATTCCTCAGAGGTCATTTTAACCCTTAGCTGCCACACTGGGGTCAGACTGACCCCAACATGATTCAATCTTGAATTACCATCAAGAAACTCAATAATTCGAACTCTTCGCGCAATCTGGTGCCACTTTAGAGTTTCTTCACCTCACTCCACCCTAGCGTGACATGATTGTCCATGTTTCATATAATTTTTTTCCATGATACAGTGATAATTTCATCTAGAACCGAGAATATACCCATTGATCGATGAAAAGAAGCGATGCCATGTGTGCTGCACACATAATTTTTGCACAACTTCGAAATTAATTTTCCTTTAGGTAAATTATTTGACTGGAAATGGGAATAGTTTTAGTACTCTCTAAAATTTTTCCAAGGCTCATGTACGCATAGCTTGGCTTTGGTGTACATTTACAGTTGGGGTCATCATCGACCCCAGTGTGGCAGCTATGTTACACTGGCGAAGTGTGGCAGCTAAGGGTTAAATATCATTTAGAGGTCAAGATGGTTTTTTTAAACCGGACTTCCATGTTTTTACCATGACATTTAGAAGCTGGTTTCAAACCCATCACGAAATGACTGATCATGCGCCCCCTTCTACCCATTGAGGTGCAAGTTATGGACCGTCGAAGTTATTCAAGACTGCACGCGCGGACTAGGGCTACCGAGAGCGTAAAGTGCGTGGATAGGCGTGATGATTCCAGTAGAGAGACAAAGATTAGTGATGACCCTAATCTTTCGGTGAATTATCTGAAAACTGGAAGGATGTTTGTGTCTGTTCGAATGCGCATCTCAATCAACGTTATGTGGTATGGTAAATACTTTCAATGTTTCGAGCAACCCTTCAACAATTTTTCAGAGTCGATACTCATTCATAACCCTGATTGAATCAAATGGAATGATTCAAAGGATTTCAAATACGATAGTGAATCGTGATAAACCCAATACATAACTGCCACTCATGATGAGCAGAGATTCGATGTTTCCATTCATTTATGGATTCTTCTTCTTCGCTCTCCTCTGAAGATTGTGACTGATTCCAATGGAGATTAGAGTTGATTCCATTGTGAAGAAAACCTTCAACATAAACGAACGGTAAGGGCGATTATCAAATTGAGAGAGAAAACAGGCCACAAAAATTTGTAAAAAAAAGCAAATTAAAAAACGATTATTGATTTATTAGTTAACGAACAATATTATGAAGATACGATTTATAACAGCAGCAGAGCTTGAAATCAGATTTTTATACTTTTTTAAAGGATTTGTATTGAGACAGAATACAAATGGTAGTCATTTCGGTAACGTTTGTTGAAGAGCAACAAAAGTAGGAAAAAGATTTCAGAAAAGATTTTATTTGTACAGATTATTAGATGAACCTATAGATGATTAGAATGAGTTTTAAGGAAGTTTCAATTTCAACTGAATATAAAATTCATCATATTATGGGCCATTCTGAAAAGTACTGCAAGATTTGTGGTCTTAGTTGTATATTTCTGATATGAAAATCGAGTTATATCATGAAAAATTGATCATAGAGTATCATCAACAGTGATATTTATATCGTGGAATTATTGAGATAATTTATTTATTTTCTTAATAACCAAAAAACTGATATTTTGGTGCGTTACAGGAATGACGGAAACGTTACAGAAATGACGCAAAGATTACCGAAATGATGTGAAGGTTAATGAAACGATCGAGACTTGACAAAACCAATCAAATTCGGATAGTGAATTTTCAAAAGAATTTTGAATTGATGAAAATAAAATAAAAACTCTTGAACAAAAAAAATTTAGAGTGATAAATTTTTGTATAAAATCATTGCTGGAATTGTTCATCCAGTATAAAAAATTTGGATAAACAGTTTCCCAATAACTAAAACCGAAACCAAAACACCAAAAACCACAAATAAACCAATCCCAATAACTCAATATTGGATAATAATGTGATTTGATGGTTGAAATTGAATTTAGGTCTTACATAATAATGTTCTTAGACACATCACGTTTCATAAAAAAAATTGAACAAATGATTCTCAAAACGAAATTTCAATGGTTCAATAAATGCAAATATCGATTAAGAAGGAGCAAGCATTTAGGAACTTTTTAATCGAAGCTTCAACCCAGCCAGCAAAGTGCTTCCAAATTCACGTTTCCGCTACTAGCAGTGCTAGTGGTAGCAACGTAGTAGCTTTTCCATTACCGTGAGACTGCATGCTACCATAACATATATATGATTCATTTTATAACGTAGCACTACCTCAGCGCTACCAGTATCATCAGGAAGCGCTACCAAGTAGTGCTCCTAGTAAAAATACTACCAAGTCGCTCCTATTTCTATACATAAATGAAGCCATATTTGTACAGAAGATTTTTAACTGTATAAGTGAATGGTAGCACCACTGCCAGAAGTGCTGCCTTGATTTTGTTGGCTGGGAAGAGTCATGTGTAACGTTTTTCAATAACAGAATCATTTCGGTAACGTTTTCGAAATGGTCGTTACCGAAATGATTGTTACCGAAATGACGATTCGGGTATTTTATTCATAACACCCTTCTCATTCAGCAATAGATACAAAATATGTAGGTTATGTTCTTTGTTCAAGACATCTCTATTACGTTTTCGGTTATGAATGAAGAATAAATAATATATTCTATTGTTGCATGCGTTTCCGAAATGATGTTGAATGACAATAACTTGTATATTTTACCTGAATGATGATTAATAACACGGAATTCAAGAATATAATATGAGAAAAACAGCTTTGGTCCTCCGTACAACACAGCAATAGACTCAAAAGCGATGAAGTTGCTTCGATTAGCACGCTCCGGTCGCAACAAGCATTGAATTTAAAACGTTGTACCGATAATCGGCTGTTAGTGAGGACACATCTTTGTCTCGGGATAAGATGAAAATTTGAAGGGTTGATGTTTGAATACTTTTGAACAATAGGAGTAAACGGTAATGGAAAAAACAAGATAACATGAACTCATTGTAAATTGATTCCATTCCACTTTAGAATACTTCTTAAACATTGAGGTTGAAAAGGAAGGACAGTTACCGAAATGACGATTAGAGGGTTTATCAGCTAATTTTCATATTTATTTTTTCACTTTATGAATTTATTCTCTTATGTTCACCTCTGGGAGTATTTAATGTCCAAAATACATTTGGGAATTTTTTAAAATTATTTCATTTTCATAGTTTTTTTCTTGGGGGACTTGAAATCTTTCTCAATTTGATAATCACCCGTAACATCGAATCTCTGCTTATAATGAGTGGCAGTTATGTATTCGGTTCATCACGATTCACTATTGTATTTGAAATCCTTTGAATCATTCCATTTGATTCAATCAGGGTTATGAATGAGTATTGACTGTCAGAAATGGTTGAAGGGTTGCTCGAAACATTGAAAGTATTTACCATACCACATAACGTTGATTGAGACACGCATTCGAACAGACACAAACATCCTTCCAGTTTTCAGATAATTCACCGAAAGATTAGGGTCATCACTAATCTTTGTCTCTCTGCTGGAATCATCACGCCTATCCACGCACTTTACGCTCTCGGTAGCCCTAGTCCGCGCGTGCGGTCATCAATGACTTCGACGATCCATAACTTGCACCCCAATGGGTGGAAGGGGGTTCATGACTAGTATTTCGTGATGGGTTTGAAACCAGCTTTCAAATCTCATGGTAAAAACATGGAGGTCCGGTTTAAAAGAACCATCTTGAACTCTAAATGATCTTCAAAATGACCTCTGAGGAATTTTTCAAGGTCAGCACCATACTTCCTCCCTGGAACCCTAAACTTTTTATTCGTACACTGAGAGAAATCGCTTAGTTGCGTGAGCAAAAATACTTGAGTTAATAATCTTTTAGTTGATTTGAATAAATCTTTATTTGATATAAATAAAAATTTGTTTGCGTTAGCGAAAACAATGATTTGAGGTCTATTCATTTTGAATTGAAAAATTCAATTAATAGTAGCATAAGTAATTTATTTGTGACAACTAACAATTCAAGTTCCTCAGCAAATAGAATCTGATTACGCATGCGCTGTCTACCATTTCATCATTTTCAATTGTTTCACCGGCATTTCCACCCATGTATATTTTTCAACGACACGCCTGCAATCGCGTGGAACGGCGATACGGAATTTTGGATTTTATTGTTGGAAGAATAGATTACTCCATAGCAAAAGTTTTCAGTTCCATTGGTTCATTGGTTCTGAGGGCAAGTACACGGAAAGAATAATCTATTACTTTTTCATGTAAAATACAATATTTTTTACTTTGCTCCGTATCAACGCCAGAACGAGTTTGGATTTTCACGAAGATTTGTATTTCCACACAGTAAAATAGTTCCCCATAAGGATTCTATGTACGTTTTCCAATCCCCACGATAAACGTTCCTGTACTGGAATTCAGATATTCATGAATTCTCAGGAAAATTTCTTATCCAATAAATATTGTACTGGATATCATTATAAACCCTATTCCAAATGTCCGGCGGATAATTTTCTGTCATGATTTGGTCGGGTTTGTGTCCCAGGCATGATAATTTCTGACGGAACCAGACAGAATTTTCACCAGAATCTGTTAGGTTTTGTTTGGCTTTGTCTGGCATTCCAGTTTGTGCAGGATTCAGTCGTTTTTTGTCCCAGGCATGATGATTCCCGACAGAACCAGACAGAATTTTGACCGGAATCGGTCAGGATCTGTCGAAAATTTTTAATAGGGAAATACTGACTATGTTTCCACCAGGCGTAAATAAAACAGGATTGAAATGGAATTATCTAATCGCGATCCAAGCATTCTCTTGTGAAAAATGTACTCGTCTGTTGAGTGGTCATTTCCTGTGGTTCAATCCTATTTCTATTCTGTTCCAAGTCTGGTGGAGCAGCAGTTATTGTGGAGTTCTCTAAAATAAGAGGGAATGACCTTAATTTTTCTTGTCAATTCCAATCTGGTCCGTGGATAGTGATCTATCACAGTAATTTCAACTATATTATTCTCCCCGTGTACAAATTTCTCACTGAAAAATTTTCAGATTTTGAATTTTTCAGAGGATGTCAGAGGTGTCCATGATTTTTCGGAGAATCCCAATGATTCGAATGTTGCTGGAGTTTGAATCGTTTATTGAAACGGATTAGTGCTCGAACACAACCCACACAGCATCACAGTCCCAGAAGAATTCTTAAAGAATTCATAAAGAACATAATCAGCTCAATATATATTCAGCTGTTGGAGACCAAAAAACTTGCAGTACATTCTTTCAACGATTTTTTTAGTTTCAATCAGGAGTTAATTCGAAATGAAAAATAACGATGATTCATCAGATTTTGTGAGTTTAAAATTTGGGTCCGTTTCTATAAACAATTCAAACTTCAAGAACATTGATTTGAAAAAAAAATTACTTTTCCAAAGATATTCATAGATATTCAGATAACTTTTCTGTGACAAAACACGTGCAATAAGTCAGAGTTTTTCAGAGTTCTTCAGAGATTTTCAAAGCTTCTTCAGATTCTTCCAGGTTTTTTCAGATTTTTTACAGAGTGTTTTAGTGAAATTCAGAGAAATTGTCAGAGATTTTGACTTACTTTAGCGCCTTCGCCTATGCTATTCGCTCAACATCCTTACATCCACAGCACTTCACAGTTCAAGAATACCTGTGCCATGCTGCGATGCACGTACAGGTTATGCCCTCTGTTAGAAACCTATTTAAACTTTTCAAATCAGTCATTTCTATGTACATTATACATTACATATAATTATAAAGCACATTGAAACAATACTTCTCACCTCGTATTTACGGATTGCGAAACAAAAAAAACATTATGCACCTGCATTCCAACTCGCGACATGGTCTATCTGTTTTATAAAAGTCAAACAGCGATGAAAACAAAATTAACAATACGAATAGGATTTTTCTGTACGTTCCACGCATGCGTAGTCAAGCCACGTGAGTCTTGTTCATTTGGTTCTGTATTTGTTTGAATTTACCTCAACATAACCTGTAACCACAAAGTGTACCTTCAACACCCGGAAAAATGAAAGTGAAAAGCAAGAAGAAATCGGAAATTGTAAGGGATAAAAAACTTCGAAATGCTGTGAAAATTAAAAACAAGTTGAACGATAAAACAGAATCGACTGTTCACAAAGCCGTGGAGAATGTGAAAAAGATTCTTGGGGTTAGTGCTTCACGTGTCAATATAACCTCTAAATTCTCATTCTTGCTCACCTTTCGATTGAATTTTTCCACAGAAAACTGATTCGATCAAAAAACAACAAGTCGAAAAAGCAGAAAAAGAAGTTATCCAATCCATCGCTAGCCATAGTGACAATTCGAATAAGGAAAAAGTAACCAAAGATCGAGGTGTTATTGTTGTCTCTCACATACCTCATGGGTTTTACGAAGAACAAATGAAAGATTATTTTTCTCAGTTTGGAAAAGTTACCAGAGTGAGAGTTGCGAGATCGAGAAAGGTAAGCATATCGAAGGGAAAGTATTGAAAAACCAATATAAAATCTATTTTTGTGTTTATTTTAGACCGGTCAAAGTCGTGGTTATGGTTACGTTGAATTTTTACATCAAGAAGTTGGGAAGATTGCAGCTGAGACTATGAATAATTATCTTATGTCTAATAGATTACTCAAAGGTGAGGAATTGTTTGATATTTCCATAGTATAGTCACTTTCTCGACACGATCAAGCAACTCGTGTTCAGTCGTACAAATGTGATACACTCTATGTACAATATTTTATTTTTCAGTTGCATTTATCCCTCCGGAAAAGCAACATAATCGTTACTTCATTGGCAAAGCATGGTCTGCAGAAATGTACCCTGCCCTCAAACATAGAAGAGAAATAGCGAGAAATAGAAATAGTCTGAGCAACGAAGTAGCTGATAAGAAGAATGCAACTAAATCATTGAAGCGTCTTAGAGTTTTGGAGAAGAAATTAACGGCAAAAGGTATTAGTATGAAATTCCAACCAAACGATGTACCCACCTGATGTTCGACGTAGTTTTATATTATATTTATTTGGATAAAATTTTGCACTCATAAATCTTTATATAATTAAATACATTGTGTAAATTTTCTTAATGTACATGGATATCTTACATCTACTTATATACAAGAATTTATCGTTTTGGTCATTTTTATCTGATGTTGAGTAAATTGTAGTGTAATATACATTCTTTGAACTGTCGAAATCAATATCGTTGAATTCAAAAAAGAATAAATAAACCCAGCTGTTAGGATTGTAATATGTTTTTTTTTTTCATAGCGTTTCCTTTATGCGCTCACAAGACTTCCTTTTGTTCTCTTCCATTTCATACGTCTATTTTGAAACCATACTTTCACCTGTAACAATTCATAACAATTTCATAAACCTTTGAATCTATTCGAACAAGGAAACATTGAAGCTTCGATTAAAAATAATTACCTGACGTTCCGTTAAATCCAAAGCCACAGCGATCTCGTAGCGACGTAAACGTGAAAGGTAATTCCCATGTGCAAATTCGTACTCCAAGTGTCGAACTTGTTGCTTCGTGAAAGCAGTTCTCTCTTTCCGTGGTTTATCAATTTTACCGTTGTCATTCGATTTTCTTGAATTTCCTGGAAAATCAAAATTGAAAAAGAATTTCATTGATTATTATCATTGTGGTTGAAAATCGCTTCTCTTTTACACAAATACGATTTGTGAAAATTATTTAGATAGGTGAGAGATCTTTCCATCTTGCGGATGGAAAATTTCATTTCTCTTCTCGGAGGGCAATCAACTTTGCGTCAGTAGATTCTCTGGATTCTAATAATATCTGAGAAAACTTGGAGGGGAAATTTCATTTAATATCATTGAAACTGAAATATGGAAAAAACTTAGAGTTCGATTTTGCGCATTGGTTCACGTGCGCAAGTTGAGTTTTGCGATCTGTTCATGAAATTATCTTTTTTCGGTTTATTTTTCTGGAGAGAATAAAATGAAATGACGTTTGAAAAATTTTTGTACAAAATATAAGACTTTTTTATAGGAATTGATCCAATCCTTGCAAAATATTAAATTTGATTGCAGTCAATTAATTTTGCATCTACTTCCTAACGCTCACTTGCTCGATTACTGGGAAATTGAACGAATAAAACAATACAAATCTTAGTATGACGATGACGAAAGTCGTAACCATGTATGATTTGTTGATAACTCATCTATGAACGAGATTTTCATGTCTTCACTGTCGCCAATGCGGCCGTAGACGACCCAGCTTAGTCTAAATATTTATCAAGAGTTTAATTACATTGTACTTCAGTATTCGTTACATAAGTAGATTTTATGTTCGAACGAATACAGTTTTAATCCGGTTTTCATATTTTAAAGAATTGATGTTCAACTTTATAGCAAACAAGCTCAAAACATTTTTGTTGCGGAAAGTGAATATATGCATTGTGAGAGCAAGTTCCCAATGGAAACAAAGATTCAAAAGACAGTGAATCGATGATAACCGTAACATGGTTTTGAATTTATCAAAAATTAACTCAAGCGACTAGACTTGAACGTCACTTCAACTAACTTTCTCTCACTTAAAACATTTTCGATGTATGGAATTTTATGAATGATTTGTACAACATTCTTGTACATCCCAACCCTTTTTTGGACATTGGGAAAGAAAAATACGATTAATGCAAGGTCAACCCTTTCACGAGCAGTCTGCCTTTTTTGGTCTGTTCGTGAAAGGGTTGACCTTGCATTAATTATCTCTCTTGAAGTCGGTTTTGGTTTTTTATTCGCCACTATGATAAATCGTTAGACAAATTGAAATAAATAAATAAAATATTTGTTCGAGAGAAAGAAAACAAATCAAAACAAAATTATGTGCCGCAGAATGAATGATATACAATTTCAAAGATGTTTCGCTAGACGACACATGGCAACGTGGAGAATACAAGTTTGAGGACAAGTTTTGTGGGAGTTGACTTTGTTTTTCTTCCTCTTGTCGCGGCTCAGAGTCATCAGAGAGAAGCATCAGAGTCGAATGAGAAAATAGCTTCCCCACACATTACACTGGGAACATCACGATTGCGATATGATCGTGGTCGCGCGACAAACGCACCGCAAATGCAAAATGCAGGTCGTTGAAATCGCGGATGATCTATAAAGATATACTTGTAAGTGCAATACGTGTCCGACTTTTGAGCCGCCGAAGTCCCTTGGGATCGCTTCCGTGCCGCTCTCTCACGTACAAGCTTGGCCCTAACAATTTTAGATTAATGTATCCCAGTTAAACGACGACAAGGACGGGAAAAATTAATTACAAAAAAAGGCTTTTTACCTCGAGTTTGATTAAGTGAGTTTCGTGAAAATTTCTGGATCGAGAGAATCAATTCATAGTTGTTACGAATTTCAATGTAGAGATATACGATATGTGATTCTTGAGAAATAGTGGTTTCTTTCTGTAGGTTCTGGTTGGGGTGGTGTTATTGGAGTACATTCAGTTTTTTTCGTTCGTTTCTAAACGACGGAAGTGAACGAAAAAAACGAGGTACACGTGTGCTTCGATCTGTACGTTCTGTTATCGTTCTTCGGTTCATGCATCAGTTATCGGTGCAATTATTCACACGATCACGTGGAATGATTTCTACTTCGGGCTATTTCGGTTGGTTAAATTCGGTGATGATTTACGTTATAATATAAAAAACATTGAATCCTTGTGATTTATATGATTTTCCCGTTTGCATCGTGTTTATAAAACAATATCGTTCTTTTATTTCACCCCTTAAATGCATGGTTCAGATAACAGACAAAATAGGCCTTGAAAATTTTTCACATGATTTTTAAACATTGTTTGTCATTTTCTTTCAGAGTTCCAGAAGATTCATTAATCATTCTATCGAGTAGCTATATTTTCACTATCACAACGATTCTCATAGTTACTTCAATGAAAAATATGGTTACTGTAACTACAAAAATGTACTTGGGCTCGTTTTTAGCTACAGTTTGTTTCTCAGTGAAGACTGACTGAAAACACGACACTCTCGAATTTATCCCGAAAACCCTGAAGGGATTATGACACTCTAGAATTTGAAAAAAATGAGATTTCAGTTCACCCTGCCACATTATGAATCCAAAAAAACTTCCAAGTACCCGTATTTTCAGGTTGCAGGGTTTCCAAAATCCTTGAAAACCTGGAAATCTCCTGTAATTTCTTTGTGAATCCTGGAAATCCATGATTTCTTATGAGGAAAAATTTTTTTTTAGATGTAGTTATTCCAATACAATTTGATGATGTTTTCCAGGAATAACAATCATATTTTTATGTATTCATTAATTCATTAATATATTCATATTTATTAATAACTCAGTATACAAATGACAAATAATTCGATGCATAATAACAATGGAAATTTTATATCAAGTTCCGATTCATTCTTCAGTCATAGTGATTGTTTTTCCAGGTTAATTGTTTTTTTTTTTCTACTGGTCTCTATTGATTTCTATACGTACACATTGAATATCGATACCCACGTTCTAATACATCGTATCCTACTTCTAGAAAATTTTTTAGGAAGCGGTGCTAATAGGTGCACAAGATGTCTATGATATCATTTATAAAAAAAATAGATTTTTCAAATTTGGTGGGACATGACGTATTAAAACGTGGGTATCGATATACAATTCAATGCTATAATCGTGTGCCTAATTGAGCATTGAGCCGCCATAATTCAATTGCTCGAAGCAGACAAAGGATCGCCGTAGATTTATATACCCATACCGCTCAAGAGTTCTTGCAAAGAGTTCCCGTTATGCTAATCAAAATGTATTTGCTATGAATATTCTGAATGCAAAATGAACGTTCGATGAACAACTTAATGTTCAGAGAGGATTCATATCGAGATTTCATAATGAATTTTCCGGGGATTTAATGTGTTTTCATTTTGAATTCAAAATATTCATAAAGAATACATATTGTTCAACATATCGGGGACTATTCAAGGGGTCTTTAAGAAGTCTTTATGAATTCAAATTGACCATTGGTGCTGGCTGGGTATTGAATTAAGTAAAATCTCAAAATATTGACAGAAAGTATCAAATGATCCTTTTTTTGTCATAATATAAGACAAAATGATGAACTATTTAGAAAAAAGAGAAAGGGCCCGTCCAGCACAACCACCGATCCTCCACCTAGGACTTCGGTGGACCGGAGGTGGAGAATTGGTGGAGAAATGGGAGCCGTGGAAATAAGGGAGAAATAAGGGAGAGTCTCCGTTGAGGCAACGGAGAGGCGACGGAAAAATGTCCTCTCAACGGAGACTCTCCCTTATTTTCACGGCTCCCATTTCTCCATCAATTCTCCACCTCTGGTCCACCGAAGTCTTAGGTGGAGGATCGGTGGTTGTGCTGTACGGGGGTAATGTGAGTTGAATGCTTTTAATCTTCTTCAAAATATTGAACAGAAGATCTATTTTTCGTACCTATGGAAAATATTTTGCGTATATAAAAATATTTCTACATAATTGTACCACTGAACTATGATTCTTTTATTGAAACAAAATTAGAACTGAGAACGAAAACACATGTTACGTTACTTGCATTACTGTGATATCGTCTATATCCACACAGCACGTTGGTCCCGATGTAGTCATAAAGAATTCTTTATGGTTCCATCGTGGGATTCTCCAAGAATTCCCGTATGACAGTTCAGAAGGAGTTCTATATGAATCCCTGGTGTTCAAAAAGAATTCTCAAGAATTCATTATGAATCCTTCCAGAACTGGCATAACGGGAGTTCATTTAGAATATGCCGGTGGGGAATATTCCCAGATGAAATGTATTATTTGCACGGGAAAAATTGTATGTTTGTTTTAATCAACTGTATGACTATATTTGACTCACCCCAAACTTATGAGTATATTTATCTTATCCCAGTAGATTGGTGAAGTATTGACATCAAAACATTCAATCTCTATGATTCTACGTTAGAATTTTTTTATTTTTCAAGTTTACACAAAAGCAGCGGTTTTCTCTTTTCAATTAAAAAATATGCATTTTATGAAATATATTATATACACTGAGGACACTGTTGAGTTGCAGTAACCAAAAACGACATCAAATAAAAAATTCCAGTTGCCTAAACTGAAATATTGTTTGTTTCAACAAAAATTTTTAGTTGAACACTGAAAAAAAAGTTTTGGTAATGGTAACAAAAGTGTTTTGTTGTTTGATTTCTCATGCCCATACTATATAATTTGGTCAAGGGAACCAAACGGATAAATCATTTTGTATCTCGAACTATACTGATTTCGATTGTTTGGTTAAGAGCGAGTACATTTCTTGGTTACCCACATCCTTTGAAAGAAACATATTATTTGGTTGTTTTCACAAAACTTACGTGGTTTTGTTCCACAAACAAAATAATTTTGTCACTTCATAATGACTTCATCTTTGTAGTGAAAATATTCTTTTGCACGGAAAAAATAATTTAGCTGCAGCAGCTAAATGGATAGCACGGACATGGACAGCCGTTAAATTAGCTCCTGCAGCTAAATTTTAGCTGTTATAGCAAAAAATTCGCATTTGTAGCTAATTTATTTGCGGTCCCTGTCCGTGCTAGCCATTTAGCTGCTGCAGCTAAATTATTTTTTCCGTGTGCATTTCTGACACGTAAATTCGCATGAAAAGTTTTGTGTCGTTAATAAAATAATACATTCCTGCATGGAAGAATACTTTGATTTATTACAATCATATAAATTCGTGCACTAAGATGCATTGTTAATTGAATCTTACAAGGAGATGTCGCAAGAGCCCGGAGCTACTTTTCAATGAAAGTCATGTGTACGTGTACCATAGATATTCGTGATGAAAATCATCCTGACTTCAATCCTAACACGGCTTAGTATTTGAAGTTCGAGTTTGAAACATGAACACAACTTGATATATGCAAAGAAGGTCCCCCCTATGATTGGCAGTGGCTTGAGTGATAAAGCCACCGCCTCCAGTTCCGAAGACCTGTGTTCAAGTCTGCTGGTGGTGATTTTTTTTTCCAATCTGACCATGATTTTCTCATCAGGAGAAAATATTTTCAGTCTGCAAACGATATAATTTGGTTTCCCAAGCAGAATGTATTCACCTAGAAACCAAAGGTGTGCAACAAAAAAATAATATGGTTTTTAACAAAACGTTTGGTTGATCACATTTCAACAAAATTCTTTTGTTGAAACATCCAAAGGTTTGTTGTTTTAACAAAACATTTTTTTCGGTGAAGAAGCTAATATTTTGTTGCGACAACTAAATTTTTTATTTGATGTCGTATTTTACTAAATTTTTAGTTGGAACAACTACACAGTTTTCTCAGTGTGATGAAAAGGTTATAGATACGATAGATTTTGAAACATTGATTGATACTTTGTATCTCCAATATAATACAGTCAAACCCCGGTTCGCGGGGGATGCGTTCCCGAAGGGTCCCGCGAATACGGAAGCATTACGCTTATGGAAAAAGAGGGGGTGCATTCCGTGATTAAGAAAAAGGCTACCTTCCTACATTTTTGACTAGTCATTAAAATAAGTTCATTGATTTCGATTTGTTTAACAAATTATTCTCTAGTAGATTTGAGAAACAGCTCAACGCTGCTTTAGAGTGAGAACTAAGATTTTTCAAACTATGACGAATTTTCTTCTCATTGTCTCTGATCGATCGTATTGTCGACTCATTAATCACAAATTTGCGGGCAATGCTGGCAATTTTTTCTCCCTTCGCCAAAAGATCCAAGATTTTCATTTCCTCTGCTAAATCTATCACTTTCTTGTCGCGTTTTTTAATGGGATTATTTTTATACGGAGCCATAGTTTTACGAAAAATTTTGACAACCTCGAATGGCTCGAATAAAAAGTTAACAAATTCTGACAAACAAATGTACATCAAAACAGTAAATGTAGCGAATACGCGAAGCAAATATGCGCGAATAACAATCTCCATTCAAAAACCGCGAATAACGGGATTTGACTGTATCTCTCTTTATGATGAATTTCAAACTTTCTGAAAAATATCTGCACAATTTTCTTTGAAGCGTTTAGTTGGTAATTTGTTGAAGATATTTACAGACGTCTTTTGAATATCGAGAATACCCCACACTTCTGGCAGATATTTATGAGATGAAGAGTATTTTTCAATGTTATACTATTGTTCTAAAAAATTTGTATGGATCCTTGTGATAAAAACATATTTCTTCAAATCAGTATTAAGATTCAATCTGTATACTTGATCATTCGATATGTCCATATTCATTATATGTTTGATTCGCAATAAATGATTCTCATGCGAATTTAATTTCTTGATTTTTAAATTTTGTTTCATGAGATTTGCATTCCAAAAAGAAACGCAGAACTGTTCACTAAGCTGTATGAATAATATTTCCTTCGCTGGATATGTGTGTATATGAGATGTCATAGATTATATTAGATTTGTGAATTGGGAACATGTTCCCCTTTCCGATTCATTCAAGTACTCCCAATTTTGTGGATGTGTACGAGTTCCGTGGTTCAGGAAACTTGCTGAAATTGAGCACTTGTGTATTAATAATATTGTATTTTTGAATACAATAATGATATTCAATGAATTATACAACAATTCTTCATCCTACATATATATTTATATGTTTGTTAACAATATTTCGTGTTTGGAATAAATTCTGGAAATTTCATCTTATTTCTCCTGGGATGCCTGGAAAATTCTTGGAAATTTTTCTAGCAGAATTCGTAGAAACCTTGAATTGGATGAGCGTTATTTTTTTCCAGTGTATAAGGGAGATATTTTTGATTTTGATAACAGATATGATTCGACACAAGTTTCTTCGGTAAAAGAGAATGAACAAAACCTGGGGCACCTTTGGGCGTTGATGGGTTAATAAGTCAAATTGTGAATGCTCCGGGGCGCAAGCCCCTAAAAGTTCATCTTGAATCCGACCCTGGCTTTTTATGATTTCCGTAACCGTGCTCCGATTCAAAAACATTGGAGTGAACTCGCAAAGTAGCTGAAGCAATCAAAGTCCTTTTATCTTAATAACAAAATTCAAACATTCAATCTAAAATGAAAATCTAATTCACATACTCTACATAATTACATTCATTCGAACTGAAAAACGGAAACGGTGGAATCGACAATATCCAATCCAAGACTTATCGATCTAAATTCTAAAATATCAAGAACAAAAAATCCCGCCCATCCCCGCAAATTATAGTTTTTCTCCTCGATTCGATACCTTGTGCATACATATTCCCTTCGTTATAATCAAATACGATTATATTGAATCACCGAAAATACTTTTTAATGAACAAATGTTATCGTGATTTTTGCATCTTCTGCTACTAAGGTTTTTTTTTACCCGTTTCAACCGAGTATGTTAAAGCTCACGCGCATGATTATATCTTCTTAAATTGCCACCTGTTTTAACTTTGTAGAAGGTAATATGATCATCTATTTAAATATATACGTGTAAAATGAAAATGAGAGGATGGAAATTGGTTCCCCTATTTATATACACGTATATAAATACGCGGCGAAGTCATTGTGTTTAACGATGATTACAATCCGCCCGAACAAATTATTCCAAACAAATCTCACCACGTTCACGATGCGGCTGGCAGGTTGCTTCCTCTTCGCACGGGGTATTTTCCAAATTAGCTTGACGATTGGTATCTTGCCACGTTTGATGCTTGGATTCAGCCTCGGATTCGATAACCGTATTTTGCGGATCGAGCGGGACCTCCCAGGCTCGAAACACACACGAAGTGGTTGTCATAGCCATATAACGATCGTGATTTCTCCTGAAAATTGCATCTTGCGTATCATCGATTGAATTTACATCCTCGTGTCCGATCGGTGCTTCCGAGATCAAATTATTGTCACCGTTCTCGAGGATACTTTGTTGCTGGGACAGTTGTGCCCACCTGAGGATACAGGAAAGAGAATGATAGTGGTGAATATATCATTCGTGTATCTACCATCTCTTGCACACTGTTAAAAGAAGTTTGTGAATTTGATACACAAAATTTGGAAACAATTAACACATATTTGTGTCTGTAATTCGTTACAGATTTTATTAGAATTCAAATAAAATTTGGTATGAAAATCATTTTAAGATAATATAATATTGTGTTTGAATTTCAATAACAGTGTGGAAAATCTAATACAAAAATATATCGTCTCAAGTACTTCCAAACTTTTGTATTAAGGGGTTTTATCCCCCTTATTCTTTAAAAAAAAAAAAGCTTTTTTTGAGCATTTTGTTATGATAATCATGAACAACCGATACATCAATCGATTGAGCAGCTCTCCAAGAGTAAGAAAAACTTTTTTTATTGAAAATTTTTTGCAAAATGGTGGCTGTAGGAGCGTTTTGCTGGAACCTATGGTTAGAAATCGGCAAGCAGCAAAACTCGAAGAATTTTCATCCGATCGACTTGAGAATTGAACTGTAACTTCATCGTGTGATTATCTAGTGTAGTACACACGATTATAATTTCAAGAATTTTCTTCGCAAACCGGTGAGACCTTGAACAAAAAATTCGAATTTTCGAAAAAAAAATCGGCTTTGATTGTTCATAAAAAAAAATCCTATTGACCAATCGTGAAAATCGTGTGTACTTCACTAGATAATCACACGATGAAGTTACAGTTCAATTTTCAAGTCGATCGGATGAAAACACTCCGAGTCCTGCTGCTTGCCGATTTCAAATCATAGTTTCCAGCAAAACGCTCCTACAGTCGCCATTTTGTAAAAAATCTTCAATAAAAAAAGCTCTCCTTACTCCTGCAGAGCGGCTCAATCGATTGGTGTATTGGTTGTTCATGATTATCATAAAGGAATGCTCAAAAAAAATTATTGAAAAAAGTTTTTCTGTTTTAGAGAATAAGGGGGATATAACTCTTTCAAATCAACATAAATATTCCGAAATTTGCGACGGAAATTTTCAACAGTGTGAACTTTTGTTTGAAATATTCAGTATCAGATTATTAATCGATGTACATGGAGAGAAAAGAATGGTAATATTCACCATGCTAATATAGTATTCAGTCTTATTTTATATAAAATCGTGATTTTCGCTATGCGACCTGTATGGAAATATTTCGCTGAAAAATGTCAGCAAAACTATGAAAAATCTCTGAAAAAAAATGAAAAAACTCTGAGAAACTCTGACAAACTCTGAGAATCTCTGAAATTTTGATGAGAAATCTAATATTTTTAGGACATTCTTCACAGACTTTTTTCAGACTTTTTTCAGAGTTTCTCAGAGTTTTTTCATACTTTTTCAGAGGAATAGTAACGAAATTGCACTCTGAAAAAACTCTGACAAAACTCTAATAAAGTGTTGACATTTTTCTGATTATTGAAAAATCCTGAAATTCAATAAATCCATTCATATGCCGTATTCAAATATCATGTGTGAAAAAGTGTTTGAAAATTTTTTAATTTTTTTCCACAAGTCAGAAAAATGTTAGCAATCCATCAGAGTTTTGTCAGAGTTTTTTCAGAGTGCAATTTCGTTACTATTTCTCTGAAAAAGAATGAAAAAACTCTGAGAAACTCTGAAAAAAGTCTGAAAAAAGTCTGTAAAGAATGTCCCAAAAATATTAGATTTCTCATCAAAATTTCAGAGATTCTCAGAGTTTGTCAGAGTTTCTCAGAATTTTTTCATTTTTTTCAGAGATTTTTCATAGTTTTACAGACATTTTTCAGCGAAATATTTCCATACGGGGAGAATAGAATTCTTTACCATTTTTTTTGGTAATAATTACTATTACTATGCTACATATATATAATACCAGAAAAATGGTGAAGAATTCTATTCTCACATAGTAACAATCACGATTTCATATAAAGTAAGACCGAATACTATGTTAGCATGGTAAATATTACCATTCTCTTTTCTCCGTGTGTATAAACATTCAGAATTAGGCGATAGCTGTTAAGATTATCCATTACAGCATGTTTTCACATTGCCTGGTTAAAAACACTCATAATATCCAAATAATGAATTTGGCAAGAATATTGAATAGTTTTTACACTGAAAACACAGTTTGTTTCAGCCAAACTAAATTTTGATTGAAATTAACGCAAAGAAACTTTTTGATTGGCAGAAATAAAATTTGTTCGTAAGAAACTGTTAATTATTTTGGACTAAATTTTGTTCATCCCAAGCAAATTTTATCACAGTCAACCAAAAATTCGGCTAGAATGAACGTTTTACGAACTTTTCATTGAATCCAACAAAATCTGATTAAAAATTCTCGAATAAGCTTCAATTGAAACATTGTGCAACATTGTACGGGATTTGGTGGAATCCAATGGGTGTTCCACATTATTGTCTTAGCAACTCTCAGATCGAAGAGCGATTTATTACCAAATGCGAGCAAAGCAAGCATTATTTAGAAAATCGAAATATCATGTGTGCCCTTAATTAATATAAAATACCAACAAGAACATGAGCAAGAAAATCTCTAGAATATGGAACTCTAAACTTCTAAACAGCTGGAAGAGCAGAGCAATTTGAATGAAATGAATAACCCGAAGAATCCAACAGCATTGATCGATTCGAAGAAATTGTGTACCTCACACTGAGAAAGAAAAACTTGTAAAATTTACATCTCATTGAGTAAATATATGGATGATTTAGAATATAGTGCAAGTGACCACAATTTCAGTCGATTTTACCACAACGATTATTAAATATACCATAGCTCATGTGCATATTACATTCCCTGCGATAAAATCAACTAAAATTGTAGTAGCTCGAATTATATTTTTAAATCGTCCATATATTTACTTAACAAGAGGTAAATTTTACAACTTTTTTTTTTCCTCGGTGCAATTCCTCTATAATTGAACAATCTGACACCCTTCTTCTCCAAACTATCCACAAATTACTCATATTATCTAACTAAAATTCGAATACTCGTAAACTCTACCTGTAAAAACGATAATTCTGATTTGCGTCGACATTCTCAACCACATTCACTGCATTACAATGTGGATTGAGTACTTCGTCGACAACGTTCCTCGCTGTATCAACCGAGTCAATGTTACAGTAATTAGCAGAATTACTTCCAGACCATCTATAATTCCAGGTGTTGTAATTGGTCGCAATTCGCGTTGCTTGAAATTCCATTTGAAGTGACGAAGGTAGTAGTGGTGGTGGCGGTGTTGGCGGTGTCGGTGGTAGTTCAAAAACGTTTCTGTTATCCGGTACTCGATGTCTCATCGAATTCACTTCTTCTTCCCAAGAAGATTCCATATTGTTTTTTTAATCGTTATTCACTAAATTTTACTGGTATGGTAATCACTAAAAATCACATATCACAAGATAACAACATTTTCAGAAACCGTTGGAAGATATTCAAATACACAACGTATAATTGTCCTGTCACAGTGGCAAGTATAAAGATCAAAGACGTCATGTTAATGTACGATAAACGAGAAGCACAGCCGACGTGGGAGTAGTAGTAGTAGTTATAGTAGTAGGGCTGGAAAGATGCTGGAATCTTCTTCCCTAGTTCACGTTGTTTCAGATTCTAATGACCAATCCGATTACCTCTTGGAGTCACAGGAGAACTCAGTGGTCACCATTCGTACAGAAATCATAAAACGTCCTTCCGATGGGCGGTGTCTCATCTTTTCCTAACTTTTTTGGATATTCGATTTGTATTTTTCATAGAGACAACTCTTGCGTGTATCACGGATATGACTATGATTAACTTTTTCAACTTTTTATTTGACGGCAAGACACGAGATTCGTATGTTCTACATTAAAGAACTGTTTTTCGTCTAATTGATCGAACAAAGTTTTAATTGACAATTTTAAATGAACGGAGAGCGTGTTGGGATTAGTTTTTCTGAACCAGCGGACAGAATTTATGTACACTTGGTCAATGAGAGTTAATTAACGCGCTGCGGTCATCATATTAATTTTCAGGAAAATCACTTTTATCTTATTTTTTATTAAAATTGAATTCGGTGGAATACATTTTTTGAATTCCAAGATTCAGTAATAAATAATAATTTCCACTTCACCAGCTTGACCAGCTTTCATCGTGTAAGGTGCAGCATTAGATGAGAAAAAACACGGAGCTTCGAATGCATGGAAGAATCAGGATATAATAATAATTTTATAGAATCAATCATGAATGATTCGTGTTTTCAAGGACTTTACAGGCCACCAAATGAAGAGAAAAGGCTTCAGTTGTTAATTTTCTAATAATTAAATCAGCTTTATATCATCGTCCTCATGCGTTAGTTATTTCATCAACTGATATCTAAATTAAATTATTGGAAATGTCAGTTCGAATTTCAATTGAAACATTTTCATATAAAGCTGTTAAGTAATTTCTACGAATCGTTGATTGTTTGAGAATGATTTGATCAGAATAATAATATTCCTTCATAAAGTTTCTTAGTCGATGAAATGAAGTATTACAACTGATGAATAATTCTGTTTCTGGTAACGATAATGTCGAAGGTGTCATCTGCGTCAATAGTTGTCGTTGTTGACAATTTAATGAGAACATATTCAAGTTATATGAAAAGCAGTTTTCAAATGTTAATCGATGTGATACTTCTTCAAAGATGGAATCCATTTGTCACAAATTGTACAATAAATTGAAGTGCCATCAGTTGTGAATTCGACGTTATAATTTTGAATCTAACTCCATTCAAACTTGGGTTTCCTTCTTAAGGGCATGTTTTGATGCATATGATAAAAAATAAGCACTTCTTGTGGATTTTATTTCAAACTATTCAATATATAATTCTGCACTTTTTAGCATTCATTCCCTAATAGGAACTCCCTTAGTGCTTTTCTTGTTGTACAACGAAACCCACCGAAAAAATAAAAATCCAAATCGTCAAATTTCAGAGATAAGCTAATAGGGTCTTTAGTTTTTCGTTAGAGTAAGTGTTGCAATTAGAGAATTACTAGACAAATTTCTACTAGGGTTATTTACATACATAGATTGTTCAACAGCCTTTCTATATCTCGAAGTTTGGACACTGATTCGAAGTGATTTATACATAAAATTGATTAATTCTGTAGATTTTATATAAAAATTATATATATCAACCATTACAAAAATCGAATTAACTCAAAAAATTTGACATTGCTTTCGTATTCAGCACACCAAAATCGCCCGAATCAGTTCCCAAACCACAATCAACAAAATTGTTTTGCTGCTCTATGATGTTGAAGAGTTCAAATTAATTTTTCTGCGTAATTATACGGAAATTTGAGCAAGATACCGCAACTAATATGAAAGCGTTCCCGAAAATTGCAGTGTGCAGAGTATAATTCAAAAAATTCTTGATCGATCATAATAATAACTTCTGTGTTTAGCACGATAAACTTTATTTCAATAGAACTTTCATAAACAAAAAGATGTTAACAATTCGTGCAAACAATAATGTTTTTTCCAAACCGCTATTTTGAACATTTCCTCCGACAAAATCATCGATTAATTTGTAACTTGCTCTTTGGGGATTTCTTGAGGAGATTAATTTCAAATCTGCATTTAAAAATACCACATGCGGGTACCCAAGTTATATTTGAGAATGTCAGAAACGCACAACCAACCAAAACACCTCTTCGGCTTTGTTTTCTTTCAAAAGTGACCGCAAGATTAACATCGTTTAGCCGTAGGAAGTGGGTTTCAAATTGCAGAGGTTCAACGATGTAATTCTCTGCGTCAAAGTACAATGTCAGAATTGAATAGTCTCATCGTGAATACAAAGAGAAAGGAAAATTACATGAACTAAAATCGACATCATGGATGAGATATTTAACCCTAGAGCACAACACTGGGGTATTTTTGTACCCCAAGGTGTTTTGAAAGTTGTACACTGAGAGAAATTCTTATAGTGACTGTAACTAAAACGTCTCAACTAAATATTTTCAAGCTTGTTTTCGTATTCAATTGTCTTTGAACACTTTCCTTCCTTGCAAACGTATAGGACGCGTGAGTCAAAGTTGTCAAAATTGCTACTTTGAATTGTGCAATTTAGATCGTCGGGGGTCTAAAGGCTGAATTGATTTTGAATGCGTATTTTTCTCTACAATGGGAGTGGTAATAATAAAAATACTGACCAAAATTATATACAGGAGGATGGAAAATAAAATAGAGAGTAGATTGGCAGAGGATCAGTTTGGTTTTAGAAAAAATAGGGGAACGCGAGAAGCAATCTTAGCACTCAGGGCAGTAATAGAGAAAAGGATAGCGCTGAAGAAATCTGTGTACATAGGTTTTGTAGATATACAAAAGGCTTTCGATAATGTGGACTGGGAGAAGATGTTTGTGATCCTGAAGAAGGTGGGAATAAATTATAAAGATAGAAGAATAATATACGAATTATATAGGAATCAAAGTGCAATAATAGACATAGAGGGTCAGGAAGGGGAAGCACAAATAAGAAGAGGGGTGAGACAAGGATGCTCATTATCGCCACTGATGTTCAATTTATATATAGAAGAAGCAATGAACGAAGTGAAGGAGGAAATTCAATCGAAATTACAGATTCAGGGAGAAAATATAAGTATGTTGAGATTCGCGGATGACATAGCTATATTGGCCACGAGTAGTACTGAGTTAGAAAATATTCTCAACACCATGAGAACAATATTATTGGAAAACTATTGTATGAATATAAATAAAGACAAAACAAAATTCATGATGTGTACAGCAGCGAAAACAGCTAGAAGAACGAGAATCAAAATAGATACCGAGACAATTGAACAGGTGAAAGAATTCAAATATCTAGGAAGCATAATTACAGAGAACGGCAAAAGCGAAAGAGATATAAGAGCAAGAATAGCACAAGGGAAACAGGCTTTTTATCAAAAGAGACAGTTATTATGCTCAAAAAATATAAGCTTGGAAGTAAGGAAGAAATTCTTGAAAAGTTACGTTTGGAGCACAGCATTATATGGTTGCGAAACTTGGACAATGGGGAAAACTGATCAACGAAGACTTGAAGCTTTTGAAATGTGGTGTTATAGGAGGATGCTCAGAATGAAATGGATAGACAAAGTCAAAAATGAAGGAGTACTCGAGCAGATAAATGAAGAAAGAAATCTTTTGAAACACATCGTGAAAAGGAGAAGCAATCTTATAGGACACACATTACGGCATGAGAGTTTATTGAAAACAATATTGGAAGGGAAAATGAATGGTAAAACTGCACTGTTAAAAATTTCTTGAAATTTCATGTAATTTTCATGTACATATGTGAATGAATATTCAATTTTTGTGAACTGAAATAGGAATCCAAATACATGTTATTGAATTTTCAAGTTATTGTGCATGAAAATCGAAATTAATGTACAGGTGATTGAAAAAACTTAGAAAAATTTAATCCAGTATAATAACATAATAATATCATTATAATTATAATCAAATCATGACTAATGGCATCCAATTGAAAACAACAAAAATGATCCAAGTGTGTTTGGATTTGAAAAAAAATCTAAAAATGCTCATATCTCAAAAACTAACCTTCAAAAAACGGGAAATTCTTGCATTATCCCTGTCCGAAAAGTCCCATAGATTCCCATGGATTCCCATAGGTACTGTGACAATAACCGCATAGAAACCGATAAGCTATTTTATTCCTATCAGAATTAATCAGGTTTTGCCGATCATGCTGATAGAAACCCATGGAACATCAGATTCCACTTAGAATCTCATAGAAACCCTTGGGTCCTGTGACAATAACCGCACAGAAACCGATAGGATATCATTGATTCCATTAGGATTTCGCCTATTGGTTTCTATTGGTTTTTCCGCACAGGGATGGCTTCAGAATACGCCCTTGAAATACAATTTTTCTCACTTGGGTCACCGTGTATACTAACGCTTTGACGAAGTCATCCACGTATCCACTTCAACTATGTACTAGGTAGATCACACGGTTTGTTCAGTGTTTCTACAACACAAGTACATCTTGATTCACAAGTTTGAAGAATGAACGCAAGGTCATATAAGCAGAAAAATGCTGCGTTCCACATAAGTGGCAGTGGCTTGAATGATAGAGCTGTGGCGTCCGATTTCGACGTCCCGCGTTCACATCTTGTGAAGGTGATTTTTTTTTTCAACAATCATGAACATGTGCATGAAATTTAAAGAACTTGTTATTGAATTTTCAATCATGATTTCTCTCAACAATCAAGAACATGTGCATGAAATTTAAAGAACTGGTTCTTGAATTTTCAATACTACTGTACATTACGTTTCATTTACGTGAGTGGAAATTGCTTCCATTACATGTGATTGAAAATTCAATCAGAAATTTCTAACAGTGTGGTAAAGGTAGACCTAGAGCAAGTTATATGAAGCAAATCGTACAAGACAAGGGATGTAGTAGATATGTAGAAATTAAGCGTTTGGCGGATAATAGACAGGGGTGGAGGGTTTCATCAAACCAGTCGTAAGACTGATTACTTCATGATGATGAATGGGAGTGGTATCTTCACAAGGCATTCACTCTTATATGTAGAAACGTAGTAACAAGTATTGATATAGGTTATAAATTGTAATCAAACGATATAGTTACCCTGGTCAACATTGCGATAAAAGTGGATAAAATGTTCAAGAACAAGACGAAAATGAACCCTAGTGTCATTTTTTCAACCTTTGTCATATGATTTTCGTAGATTGTTATCTAGGTTATTATTTTGTACACATTTACAAGTCATTTTAACCAGAATTTATAAATTGTCCTATTATAATGTAGCTTACTATTAAAAAGTAGTTGTGAAAAATAGTCGTGTTTACTAAAAATCAAGTAATTTCGATCCCAACCTTCGGTTACATCGTACCATAAAAATTAGTAAGTGATATTGAAAAAAAATAATTGAGACGTTATTTCACTAATTTTTTCAGATAATGGCAACTAATACTTTCTCTCAGTGTAGGTGAAAGTAGGTATTGCTACATATCGACCCAGGATCCTGACCATAATTCAGTTTAGAGTTCTAAAAGAGGGGAGAGTTGATTAGAAGCTTGAATTTGCTTTTTGATTCCGACTGTTAACAACGCGAAGTGAGTGTGGGGTACGAAATTACCCCAGTGTTGTGGTAACGTTGGTACTTGGTGCGATTGTGTGAAAATTTATACTTTCAAATTTGAACGATAATCTTGGGTTTTGAGGCAGTTTTTGCAGAATTTAAGTTCTCTGTCATTATTCGCAGTGTTTTCATGTTAAAAAGAATATATAGATTGATTTTGTGGCCAATGTAACCGATTTTCCTATTTATGCGGTAAATGCAGACGCAAAGACTGAAAGGAATTGAAGAATATTTTCTCTACAGTTCCCAGTATTATTCTATCCATTACAATCGTGGAAAATTATATTTTCACATGAATAAATGTTTTCATAAAATTGACATTGACTTTCGTCCTTTTTTAAGGATCATCAATTTTTCAACTCTCACGTTCTTGAATAAATGTACTTTGAAAAAAAAAAAAATTCTGTTCTATCCGTGTTCTAGATAATTGTTTCAAGTTTCCAAATGTGCTCAGATATTCAAAATCAGATGAAAATTCAAAAAGTTACGGTCATTTTTTGGAAAAGAGTGAAAATGCCATTTTTTGCGATTTATTTTTGCTTTCAACTAATATTTTGCCATTTTTTCATAACATTTTTGTATCGAAATTCATACACTGTAAGAAATTTCCATCGGAAATTCCCTGTACATGTATGTGAAGTAATTAACATATACATTGTATCGGAAAATTTTCATGCGTCGCGAAAGTAAAAATACTATCATTGGTTCATAATTTTCCTATACATTCATGGCAAAAAATATGTGACTGCACAACACCAGCATTCAGGATCGGACCCGGGTCGTTCGGGTCGAAAGCGAGCACGCTACGACTTCAGCTGCGGCGCCGTGCTCGCTTTTAGTGACAACTTTCAAGTACATCTTATACGCGATTAATTTCTTTTTTCCATCTCCTTGTCGGAAAATTCCGATGCACGTCGGATTTCTAGTAATAATATAAGGAAAATTCATATACAGGTAATGGAATATCTGTTTTCTAAACGTGGTTGGAATATTCACTTCCTCACGTGCAGGAAAATTCCGATTATTTTTTACAGTGTACTATTGTCTTCGTCTTGAAAAAACGAAGAGAATGATGTGTTGCGAAATTCATTTTCCATGATGGATATTTGCGTGAACCGCGTTCAAAGGCGTGGGGTACAAAAATACCCCAGTGTTGTGTTCAGTAGCAAAGAAAATAAGTGTGGTGTTTATTTTATTTTATTGAACGAGAGATTTATTTTTGGTCATTCCTATACAAATTATGTAAAAAATTGATACGCAAAAGTTGTTTTTTTTCTCTTTAGGTCAAGTACTGAGATGAAATTCTTATTTATTGTTAATACTGTTCAAAGTTAGATCATTCATCGGTTGGATATCATTCAAGAGGTTGATCTGGCTGAACGCATTTGAGAGTAATGGAAGTTTTATGACTCGACATACATTTTTATCATTACAAAGCTATATATACATGCATACAATGATCCAAGCAATAGCAGTCTCTCTCTTTTAAAAATGATTTTTGATCCTTCAACCTCTCTGTACCAGCATGACATGAGTTTTCAACTTTAGATTTCTTCACATGTACATGTATCCAAAAATCAAATTTCTCAATAAGGAATTGAATGAATTATTCAACTTCCCCCTGAAAACCCAACCCTAGACCTTAAAGCTCTTTTAGATTATACTTCTACGAAGAGAGCTTAGGGTTAAAGGACACATTTCGAATACGCATCATTTCTGTTCACCAAATATCGCATATTACATCTTTGGATCATTTCAAGTCACGTGTAAGAATAAATCGTGTTTTAAATATTCCTATTCGATTCCTGTTTTTCGTGGCTTCTCTCACGCGCCATCTCTTTTGTCCCGCAGACTGCGTGGCACCGGCTAACTTCGAGCGTGGACGTCTGGAAGTGTCTCATATTTCAGGGGGATTCCATTTCCTGTGAAATGAACCAACGGAGGTGCGTTAACGTTGAAGGAACAAGTTTTTCACGCGTGTCGGGGGTCGATGAAAATGACTGGAGGAAGGAAACTAAAACAATACCGGTGACTAATGGAGGTACGGTCCGGCCCGTAGAAAAAAGACCTGACCCCCGCTTTGCCCGTCACACGAAGCTTTTGTATGTCCACGGCGCTTACGGCACTTTTTTCTATTTGCTTCTCTTATGTTTTTTTAGGTGGCTGTACCAACATCGAGTTATATTCTACTTTGCGTTGTAATGCAGAACGTTTAATGAAAAGATTTCATAAAAAGTTGGATTCTTGAAATATCTTGGAGATCATGAGATTTATATTTCCTGTCAAAATAAAGGGGAATGTATTGGAGGAAAGTATGAAAAATGGCCGCATCTTATTTTTTGAAATAACTTCAACGGTGTGTATCGTTAAAAGGGTACACATCACTCGTCATTCGTCAAATGGGATTCAATCAGATTCTTCTTCAATTTCAATGAGATTTGATGAGATTCAATGTGTTCGGAGGAATATATTTCTGAATTTTTGGATCTGGGAGTCTGAAATTTCATTATTTTTGCGGTTAAAAGTCGACCACTGCATGGAATCAGTAAGGTTTCGGTGAACAATCACCGGGTATGCAGTTGGAAGTGTTCCTAACTAATTGAATGAGTGGAATTTTACTATAAAGATCAGTTAGTATTCTCTACCCTGGTTAAAAAAGTCAATAGAATCTTCCGAAATGGAATTCAATGGAATTTGGTCAGAACATTGTGCAAGATTCAATCAGAATCACATCGAAAAAATACACACATCTGATTGAATCTCATTGAAATTAGTTCAATAGGATTTGATCGGAACATTGTGCAAGATTCAATGAGATTTGGCGAGAACCAATCGGTTTGTTTAACCAGGGTAATTGTGCACTGTTCACACACTAATTTGTATATAGTGATCGACTTTCCATTGCAATCAGTGAAATTTCACTGTTTTAAATTTGACGAGTACTTGAAATTTTAGAACGATATAATCGATATGAATGAAAACTGTGTGATTCATTTTCACCCTCGTTGAGGAAGTTGTTCATCCATCCAAGACTTAGCATCTCTAGAAACCGAGATTTATCTCGAATGAATTTATATTTATTCTTTCTTCAATATTCTCTCATGAAAAATTGGCCATATTTCAATATTGGAACATAGAGACTAGTGATTTTCGATACCGCTGTTGCGAAGCGAGCCTGTGTAAATATTTTCTCACGCAGACAAATATTGGCACGGATTAATCTTGTTTCGCGTTGCTTTCATCTTTTATCTCTTCCTTTTGAATTTGTGAAATTTATTTGGAATTCATCTCAAGCAGAATGAATTTGCACTGATATTGATGATCTATTAAAATCCAGATTTTATTCAAATAAATTAAAATTCCGGGTTCTCCACAGTTCTCGTTAATCATCGCAATACTCATTGAACACAAAGAGAACATCGAGGAAACATGATTTGGAAATATTTATCAAAGAGAACAGGAAGTTGTCCATCGCGTGACTTTGGGACACATTGAGAAGCGAAGTGGAAGACGACTTTGTAATAACATAACGATTTTCTTCAGAGATGTTCAAAAGATCCATGTATTTATAAGTATATAAATCTGGGAAGGACAATGCAATTTTCATTAGACACTGAGTTTTCTGTTGAATATAAATATTGAATTCAAATTATAACTTCGATACTGAATTGATCATTCTTTCCAATTCTATTCCCTCATCACCATGAGATTGATCGGTTTTTGAAATTGGAAACTGATCAATCAAATCACACACGATTGACTTGAATTACACGATCGTGGCGTGATCAAATGAAGAACCACTCATCCTGAAGTCAAAATACGACGTGCTTGAAGTAAATTGAAAACACACATTTGTAAATATCTTTTCGCTTCTTTTTCCGTGAATTTCAAATACATGTATTTCCGTCTTTGTATTGCCGAGCATACGTATACGCTGAATCGTCGCAAGTTCCTTACCAGACGATGGTTAAATGCGCTCCTGTACACAGAAGCGTAACCTACGTGGAAGAATCAAGCACGTATATAAACGATAACAAGTTGGAAAACGTAGAATATTATGGAAACCTTTGAGCCCGTAAATTCGAAGGGTTGATGTGAAGATGAAGGGTGACGGGAAGGCCCATCGAATTCTGCGAAATAATTTTATTTCTCGTCAGAGATGTGAAAGGATTTAAAATACTTTTTGGCGAAAATTTGGTATCGCCAACAAATTTTGCTGTTCTTCCCCATTCCTGCACATTTGCTGTTCATTCGTGTAGTTTTGTTTTGAAACAAAATTTCTCCTCAGATGACATACTTCGTATTTTTTATTTTATCGCATATTTTGAAATGCATTTTGCATTTTGTACACTGAGAAAAAAACAACATGGTCACGGAAACAATGCTCGCATGGTAAAGGATTTATAGCTACAGTGACATGGCATTTGATTATGATAACCAAGAAAACAAAACAAAATCGTATAAATCTCGTTGTGACAACTACAAGACATGGTTAAAGCCAAAAACATGGTTATGGGAACCTAAATTTTCTCTCGGTGTATGGAGAATGCAAAATGCTTTCGGAAATCTATTATAAAATACGAAATATGAAATGGATCATGTTCAGAGGAATTTTTTCCAGAAGCAAACCACGAAAACGCATAGAAAATGTGCAGAAACGGGGAATATTCAGCAAAATTTCTTGGCAATACCAAAATTTTGCCAAAAAACATTTCAAATTCTTTCACATCTCTGTTTCTCGTGAGATTGATTTTTCGAAATACTTATTCGATAGAGTTGAAAATAGATATAAATTTGAATATTGTCAGAATGTATGGATCATTCCACCAAATAAAATTATTGCTACGTGCGGCGACTCTCGTCAATTGAAGGCCTGGATTTAATAACTCGCCAAGGGCTCGAACACGTTTCGGATTTGATCCAGAAGATCAGTGGAATGAAAAAAAAAGTTCGTCGAAATGAAAAATGAATAATATATAGCCTGTCAGAACTCATCAAAATACAGATTTTTCTCATGAAAAATTGTTGTCTATCATCAATAGTTTCCTCAAAATCAATTGAATTTAAAGTATATTTTGCGATTACTCGGCGAGAAGTCATTGGAATGACTTGAAATTTGAAATACAGCTTCATCATTGATCCCCGAAGACAACTAATAAGTAAGTTCCATTTGCTAAAATATTTCATCATTCAATAAATATTCAATAATCAACAGAAGCTGTTGAGCACGCGTATTATCAAGTTTGCTTGAAATTTTCAGATGAATCGAGTGAAAAACGTGGGAGATGTTTAATAATGTTTATGATGCCGCGACTCGCTTACCGTTATGGCAATGCTTTCAACTACGAAACACGACGCTATATGCACGATGGTTCATAAGTGAGTCGTAGCATCGTAAACATTGTTGAATATCTTTCACGTTATTCATTCGATTGATCTGAAAATTTCAAGAAAACTTCTTCGAACCTTGACGAACAACTTTGTCGCTTTGAGTTCTCCCGAATCGTGAAACCCCTTGACACTGTTTCCGTGAAAACTCGATAATACGTGTGCTCAACAGCTTTTGTTTATTATTGAATATTCTTTGAATGATGAAATATTTTAACAAATTGAACTTACTAATTGTCTTCGGGGATCAATGATGGAGCTGTATATCGAATTTCAAGTCATTCCAATGACTTGTCGCCGAGTAATGGCAAAATAAAGAAACTCCGAAAAAGTAGAAAAATAACGCCAAGCACATGAAAATTCGATCAATATCTACCAAAACAAATCTATAAACCTATTCTCAACAGAAATTTCATTGCATTTAAAATTTCGATGCAATACAACAGGATATGCCCTATCTGAAAAAAAGATGTGAAATCAATATGTGCTGCCAAGTAAGTACATTTGGGTATCCAATTGGTATGTAAACGATTTTTTGTATATTGTAACTTCAATTTTTTTCAATTCTATTCAAAGTGATTTATGATCTTTGAAAAACATCATTGTATTGAAAATGAATATAAAGCGGAGTAGAAGAAAAATTAGGTCCAATCATTTGGCATACCTACTAGAAACAACTCTGACTTATTTTGAACTAAACGTGTTGGTCATTTCTGAACAGTTTTGGAATTCTTGTCGATGCGAAACACTTGGCGTGGGCAACAAAGATTTCATGATAAAAGTGTTTAATAATCAGAGGAAATGAAAGTTTTCACTTTTTGATTTTTATCTCACAAATTGTTGATGATAGACAACAATTTTTCCTGAGAAAGTCTGTATTTTGATGAGTTCTAACAGGCTATATATTTTTTATTTTTCATTTCAACGAACTTTTCTCCTCTCGCTCTATTGGTCTTCTGGATCAGATCCGAAACATGTTCGAGCCCTCGGCGAGTTATTAAATCCAGGCCGTCGATTTTATTCAAAATTTGTGGATGTGTTTTCTATATTAGAAGAAAAATCCCCTGAAAATTTGAGTTGGTTAATGCAGCCATTCCAAAGTTATGTTTTTTCGAATTATCGAAATTTCCTTTCTGCTTTTCCGTGAATCTTTTTGAAGTAGAAAAATTTTTCATATGGGAATAGGAAAATGACAGTTTTTTTTATGGGAGGAATACTCAATCAATGGAAATGCGCATGCTGGATGAAATTGAAAGCTATTTCCGTAAGTTTCAAGATGGCCTTTTGACACAGTTGAAACACAGAGATAAGAACGATCGATTGATGGATTATAAATTCCTCCAGATCAGTGTTCACTCCAATTTATAGATGAGTCTCTGTTGTCGTACCTAACCAACGTGCTCTGATGGTAACGCTGGTATCCCCTTAAAACTCTTATTCCTCAGAGTTTCCCGCGCTTTGAAGTCCCTGTGTAGCCGGTTCGTTGTTTGTTTGTTTATCCGTGTATTCTCACCTTCATCTACGAGGGTGATTGCAATCATGAAAGTTTATTCGTGAAAAAAAGAGAACATATACAAAAAATGAGAAAAACAATACAAAAGCATTGAATTGTGGAAAAAACCACGTTTGTTTGTTTTTTTTTCAACAAAAAATCACTATTAGCTTTTTGAGCAAAAAACCATTTTGTTTGAACCAAGCTGGTTTAAACCAAACAACCCTAGTCATATGCACAGTCATTTTCACGGAAAGGAGGTATGGATTGCGATGAGTTGAAAGAGAAGTGCACATAAATGCTCATGTGACCTAAAACTGCCATTATTACGATAAACTGTGGTAGACGTTTCCCATACGTCTTTCTAAGCGTACTGGCTTTTACCAATTTTTTCCGGCCGAACCACGTGAAAATACGTATATTGATTCAAAAAATGTCTTTGTACAGCATTTCTTGAGACGCTAAAGAAGTGCTGTATACAGAAAAATATTTTGAATTAATGCGCACATTTTTTTGTACTTTGTCCTGTAAAAATTATACCGCTTGTATCACGTTAATTTGAGGAATTTTTGTAATTTTTGCTCACTTCGCGAAGCATGGAACAATTCTTTTTGTCAAATTAAAATTCATTGTCATAAATTTGATGAGTTATTGAATAAATCAAGCTTCATTCATATCCAATCATGAATTTAGAACTACATTTCTGTGATAATAATACGATCTTGCCTTTTGACAGATCACTACACCTTTTTGCCGAAACCCATTGTATTACAGTATCTCGTATCGACCTGAAAATATAAACTATACTACAAGTATGTTTGAAAGGAGATGTGTCGTTAAATATTACCGTTTCCTCAATAAATTCTGAATGCACTGCACATTGGGTTTAAGAATTGCTGTTAAGAGGAGAAATACTTTATGGTATGACTTTGAAAAATTACTAGTTTGGAAGCAATCATCATCTCCATGTAGAGTACATCCCTACTTCACTTGTGAAAATAATGATTTTCAATCACTGATTTTTTCCTTCGATGTTCTGTATCAATTCACAATCCCAGATTTATGTACTGGCTGATTCAAAATTGCCGTATGATCCGTAGATCCGGAGATATAAATACCTCGGAAGTACCATATTTCTGCCTTTTGAATCCAACACCATTCTCTAAGTCAGATCACGACCAGGGTATCCCTGGGGGGAAAAAAAATCTAATTTACACTGAGAGAATAAATTTCTGGAAACAATGAAATATTTAGTCGAATAGTCGCCATAAAATACTTAATTGATTTGAATAAACTTTCATTGACTCGATTAAATAACTGTTTCAATTGATGAAATATTTCATAGCATATTAAGTATTTGTTTGATTGAATGAATATTTAATCGAGTCAATGAAAGTTTAGTCAAATCAATTAAGTATTTTATGGTGATTATTCAACTAAATATTTCATTGTTCCCGGAAATTTTTTCTCTCAGTGTAGCTTCCTTCGTTGTGGAGTTATAGCGGTTTGAAATACTTTGCATTCCAGCTAATCAGAATTCAACAACTTTAACCCTAGAACGGGCACGTGAAAAACACAGGAAATTTCAAATGGCTGTAACTCATTTGAAATCAAACGGATTTCAACTCACTATGGGCGGTTTTTATTCGTCAGGATGTATACTTTGAAAATATTTGGGTGACAAACTACAGAGATGAAGAGAGGCTCAGATGCTGGGGTAGGAAAGAATGCCCTGGGGTCCTAAAAGACCCCACATGCCCGTTCTAGGGTTAAATCGCCATAACTCCACAACGAAGGAAGCTAAATTAGATTTATTTTTTTCCAGGGATACCCCGTGATCTGACTTAGAGAATAGTGTTGGATTATTGTTTAATAAAAATTTGAGAATATTTCTTAAAATCTGAGAATTTCTCTTAAATGCATAATAAAGACAAAACGGTCCACTATTTTGTGGAATTGTATTAGAAAAACAATCAAAAATTATCAATACTTAATAAAGAATAGAGAAACATGAACTTTTCAAAAGTCGCATACGAAATTTCACAAAGTAAACAGTAGAATATTGAAATTTTGTTAAATTTTACGCGCGAATTTTGGAAAGTTCATATGTTTCTCTATTCCTTATTAAGTATCGATAATTTTTCATTGTTTTTCGAATACAATTCCACAAAAAAGTGGACCGTTTTGTCTTTATTATGCATTTAAAAAACTTCTCAAATTTTCATTCAACATTACTATATTTTCGACCTGCATTTTTCTCCGTGTATTTGGATTTTTCAAAGAATTAAAAAATGCTCATATCTCCGGATCTAAGGATCAGATCTGAATATTCCGGACCGGAATCTTTTGAGAATTTCATCAAGAATCTGCTCTCAAAAAAGTGTACGGCAATTTTGAATCACCCAGTATATACAATTATTCTGATCAATTGAGATAAGAGGGTGATGAATGAAAAATCAGAGGAATTCAAAGATATTTACTTTACGTGAGTTATGAAATTTAAAAGGTTTCAATTCATTTTTCCTATTTCCGAATGGTCTTGTGAGACTGCTATAAAAATGTTTTTACATATCTTGGAAGTGGTTTTATGAACACATAAAAGATTTAATATCCATTTCACAATTCCCGAAGCTGAGATCTATGTTTTACAATACAATTTTGTGTATGTATACCGGGTGTTTCAGAATTCATCATTCACATTTCTGTGGCATATTCTGCAGCCAGGATGCAATAATTCTTCGTCTGAAAAAAATTTTTTCGATGCTCATGTTTGAGATACGAGCGTTCTTAAATTTCTTCTCAAATTCAAACTACTCAAAAGCATTGTATGCCACATACTTGAGCTTAACGCCATGCGCTAAGTTGGAAAACGGCAGATTTCTGAAAGAAAAATTGAAATATCCCATCATTTTTCAATTCAAAGTTGGAACCGATTTGAAATTTTTCAGGTTCTAGCCAAACAGCAACTTCAAATTATTATAGCTCCGAAATAAACAATGATAAGATGTTCGATTTTTTTCTCAAAGATCTGTCGTTTTCCAACTTTGCGATTGGCATTAAGCTCAAGTATGTGGCATACAATGCTTTTGAATGATTTGGATTTGAGAATAAATTTAAGAATGCTCATATCTCGGGAAGTGAGCATCAAAAAAATCTTTTCATAAGGGAAATTATTGGATTTTGGCTGCAGAATATGCCACAGAAATGCGAATGATGAATCCTGACCCGAGTAAAAATTTCCATTTCGGGTTCGCTAAACAGGACTGGTGCGGGCGTGTTGCATTTTTCTGCGGTACTGTTGCGGATGTGATGTGCTCGCACTGAATCTGCAACAGTACCGCAGAAAAATGCAACACGTCTGCACCAGTCCCGTTTGGCGAACCGAAATTAACATTTTTACTCGGGGAAACACCCTGTATAAAGTTTGCAATAGAAAAGTCTATCAAACTATCAAAGGCCTTGAAGTTGGCTCAGATCGCGCCAATTTGGCCTAAAGGCAGGGCCTGAGATGCCAAAGAGTCCAATTTCTAGCTGGGTCACTACCTCGTCTATCGCCATATACAAACACATGACGAGTTTTGAACTTTCGATTAAGTCACCCCGTTCAAGAGAATTCAACGAATGTGGTTACATCACATGATATCACAAGAAATTGTATCCACCAGAGTTCAAGATCCAATTCCCTATTTATCAAACAGATCTAAACAGATGTGATGAGTTTCTCTCACATCTATTAATAAGAGCAACTCAACGTGGCACCTTTCGTGAAAATGAAAAAATACAATGAACCGCATTAAACGCTGACGGAGGCAACTTTAATTTTGAATAAGGTTCCATAGCTCCTGCTGTTGTTTATCATACCACCGCTCCGTGGTTAAACGTACGAAAATATATCTCATCTGTACCGCATTTCTGTACACATCATCAGACTTTTTCATGTCGAAACCATTAGAGCACTCGTGCCGAGTTTGTTGAGCTTTTGAAGTTCATCCAGTCAATCATTCGTAGTGACACCTTTAATGTCAATCTACGTAGAGCGTTTACGTTCCTGTGGTTACAGACGCGATTATCGGCCACTAAATCTGGCTCTAATGGTATCTTTAATTGAAAATAGCTCCAAATAGTAACGTCTCAGCAATGTTTTGGAATATCGCTACGACATCATCGAGACATATACTATCATATAGTATCATATTGTAATTTCTATCTTCACGAATCCAATCGACCAGTTGAAATGTACAAATACGAAAACCCAATTAGGTTAAACGAAGTACATCCCATATAAATCCAGAAATACATCGAAGATAAATTTGACCTCATTGTTTTGTGAACAAGGACAAGCGTAACAGCGGTGAGCGAGAACCAGATACACATTAAAGAAATAAACGACGCGATGACAGATAAGAATTCACATGAAAGAGGAAATCTGTGCGAAGCTGTGAACATACGAAATAAGAATAATGGGATTGAAATCATGACACTGATGTTGACGCAAAACGAAGTTCACGTAATCATATGATAATTCCACTGCGTCGAAGTTACAATTTTGATTAATCAATTGCGAGTGAATGTGCAATCAAAGAAACCTTCGTAACGATAACATAGGGATAGGATTTACGTACAAAGCGTGGAATAATTTATCTTACAAATCTTTTTTCAGATTCCCACGCGGTAGGGAAATTTAATGACGAATTAACGTATACATCACTGAATGGAATTTTTTGGAATAAAATGATCGATGAATTAGATTCGAGAAGCGACTGAAGCTACTATTTTATTCTCCGCGATTTTATGGATTAGGTAAAAAGATATTCTATCTCATTATCAATCTCCTAATCCACTTCAATTCAAATGTGATAAAGGAATACGAGTTTTCTTCAACCACGTATAAACGGATCGCACAATTTCCATCTGATTTAAGCGTATTGTCATACATTCTACTTTAGCGAATACTTTTTCATTTGGAATCATATTTTTCCCTTTAGAGTTTCTTGATCTTTCAATGTACGTCTACGTTCATGCTATATCTTTCTCTTTGAAGTTCCTTGATCTTGAAATATACGCCTACAACCATACGAAATCGATGAATACATTTGAAAGAATGAAAAATCTCATAATCGTGTGATGTGCGCAAAAAACGAAACAATGAAACGAAGTAGATATATCAGCTAGACATCATGGAAATGTCAGAGAACGGTGTTCTTATTTGCATGAAATGATACTTTAAGTGATTTTCCTCCGTTAAATAGAAATATCAATCTTGTTGCGGCGTGAAACAATTGAACTCTAGTTTTTTCTTTTCTTAATTTTTCCATCATTCATTTTGTACGTATACAGTGATTTGAATTTATTGAATTTCTCGCTGTAGTAGTAGTAGTAGTAGTAGTCTACGGTATTTTTCAACTTGATTATCGATCTGAATTCTTCATACAATGTTTATTTAATATCCCTGGTGGAAATCGGATGTCAGATTCTGACATTTGTTCCAAAAACCGGTCAGATTATGACATATGGCCTATTTTTGTCAGAATTTGTCAGATTTTGACGAAAACTGACCGGTTTTTGGAACAATATGTCATATTATGTCAGATTACACTAAATCTGACATGATCTGACATTCGATTTTCACCAGGGATACAAAAGGCTTTTGAAATTCACTTCTCAAGCTCATCATGTGGATGGATAGAATGTTCTCTCTTACCTTCTGTTCATAAAATTACACTTATCTTTATTAATGTTGTCTCCATAGTACTTTCATTTCCCCAAGTAACCCTGAGGGGATTCCAGAGCTGAATTATTAAAAGTTATATAAATAAACGTAGAGTATATATTATAAATATTGAATAATTAATTTATATCAAAGCTCTTCGAATTTGATGTTACTTGTTGTGACCTATAAAAGAAAAATCCGAACAATTAGAAAAATCTACAAATTCAGGAACTAGGATTGAAGAATGATTTTTGTTTATTGGTGTATTTTGACAGGAATTTTCAGTCCATGATGAAATGCACTTGACGATTCAAAGAAGAAAAATATCCAGGGGTTTGCGGTCGAAGAAAGTACAGGAGGATCCTAGAATGAATATATAACTATTCCCAAGGTGGGGGTGTTAACTTTACGAACCTATATTTGACATACAAGAGGTTGGATATTTTTGTTCATCTCGCATCTGGTTGAACGAAACAAGCCTTCAACAGTTCCGCGTTCGGAAGTCAGTCATATATACGCCACATTCGACGAGGCATTCTAAAGACACGGATCAATAACTTTTTCACAATAATGGACAACAGATCACGACCAGGTAACCTTATCTACGTTCTACGTTCGAAGTGATTAAATTTATCCCGCGAATAATATATATACGCTTTGAAATCTCATTCCGTGAGAAGAAATTTTCTCTCCGCGTGATAATTATTTCTTAAACCTACGTGATTTCACGTCCTTTCATTCCATCATGTCCATACCTCACGGAAAATCCGTTAAAGCCAAGGAAAAAATTACAGGGATTGCGGAGGTGACACTCATGGCTTACTCGAAACGTCATGAAATCGAAGAAACGACAAGGCCGAAATGTTGCCGCATCAGGACCAAAGTCCTAGTGATCTCTATTATTTATGCGGTGCTTGGATTTTTGATCGTCTACTGGTTCGTCAGTAGAATTTTAGAACACCGTCGTCAAAATTTCAACAAAAATTCTACCGATCATGGAAAATCATCGCATTTGAGAAGATTATCGAATCTCGTCACGTCCATGGAATATACGTAAGTTCCTATAAAATGGAATTCATCTTTTCTCGACGCATACTTATATTTTTGATTGTTTTTATACTGTCGCACTATTTTATAATTGTGGAATAAGGAAAATATATATATATAAATATATTCCCTGCAGAGAATGTATAATTTCTCTAATTGATCTCAGAATTTTGATCAACCATTGTTGATTCATTGCCTCACACGCTTTGTTTTGTTGGATTATTCATTTGAAAGAAAGAAATTTGATGTTATCAAGAATATGTGAATTTGATTACGCATGGTAAACAAAAACAAACAAAAAATTATACCACTTATGGAGAATATTCGTTGTAAAAGGATGCCAAGGAGAGGAGCGTTGATGAAGGTTATCAATGAATACGATTATAAAGAGTTTATCAGAACTTTTTGCTGTGCAAGTGTTAATTACCGGTGAAAGTTATGTGCCGCGCATAAAGTAAGCTCAGGACGTTTGAAACGGCAACCGTAGGGGCCTATTTAGAAGCAGTTATGTGAATCATATGGCCAACAAAACCAGGTAGTATTCTGCGAGTGAGAGACTCTTACTATTTCACGCGCGATGTAATTTATGATCTTGAACGTGTTATTCAGCTGCATATTACCTGTTCAAGTTCATTTAGTATTAGGGAGTCAATGATCGAAATGTATTGCTTGAGAATCATTTATTAATGATTTCCGCTTCGAGATGAATGTCGTATATCATGTGGATGCAGGACTGGAAAAATATGTGTAAAGAATAATGATTTTTATTTTTTCTGAAATGAAATGAACTTTCTTGGAATGTCAATGTCAAGTTCTACAACATTTGTGTGTGTGTGTGTGTGTATAACCAATGTACAAGTGTTTGTTAGTTATTTTTAAAATTCACTAATTATCGAAATCTATTTGTATGCTGCGTATGAACGGGATCCGACATACTTGTTTCCTGGGATATTTTTAACACGCGCTCATTAACAAACGCTCATGTATATACATCGAAAAGATAATGTTTATGAATTTCAAATCGTCGATGTAACAGATGTAAATGAATGTATGTATGTATGTACGTATGTATAAACTCGACGAATTTACTAGAGAATCGTGGTGAAATATTAAACTTTGAAAAAGTGTTTATTTAATGTAATATTGAACTGATATTTCAATGTAAACGAACTTCAAACAAATCGAAGAGTATTTTACAGTTTTTAAAATTTTCTTTGAATGAAATTATGAGGATGGTGTGTTTAGGATGTTGTATACAACGTTTATTAACTCGAAATTATCACGTTGACCTATAATGTGTATTTATTCGATAAAGATGATTTTGCGGTCTGTTCTCGAAAGAAAGAGCGAAAGATGAGAAGTTTCACCTTGTGAGTTCCGAGGTGGAGAGCTCAACAAGAATCAGCACTGGCGAAAATGAAGTGTCAAATATGCAACGAAGTGTTGCAGAAATTGGGAATAAATGTGTACTGAGAATCATTTCGCAGTCTTTGAATGGAAGAGTAACACCCTTTTGCCCATACTTTACAATTTTTACAATTCAGTCTGGCTAAAAGACCTGAATTTCAAGATTTATATAGCATAAATCAGATATTCTGCTCAAATCCCAGAATTCATTTGATCCTTGTTGATTCGGTTGTTATCAGTTATTCAATTTTCTACATATATATCCCAAGCGTAAGACTGAATTTTTCTCATTTGAGTTTACAATGTATTCAAATTTAGTTGGGAAAATTGAGGTTTATATTTTCTTTGAAAATCTTGAACGAATGATGAGATATTTTTCTTGATACGCACAAATCAGAAATTCAGTTTATTCTATCCATGAATGATTAAATTTGAATTTCAAAATATGCCTAAGTAATTGCATCGTGACAAAACTGACGAAAGATTTTTCTCCCGAAAAACTCTGAACAGAACATTGATGTATAAAATTAGATATAGAGTTTGTATATCATTTCTGTCTTTTTGGAAGAATTTTCTTTCAATTCATTGTATCGTACAAGAACCACCGTGAACACAAACATGTGTATCCTCTTCAAAATCGTAGTCGAAGAAATTTGAACGGGACGCCGGGTACCTCCTAGCGTGATGAGCCTGGTAACTGAAAATAGATGTGGTAACTAGACGATCTTGACAGGAATATGTATCAAATTTTGATCGATGTTTCATAAGAATGAATATAAACTAGGGTGGTTCCTATTTTGTATATAAAAAGTGTTTTCTGATTTTTTGTTGTCAACAAACAAGCTTTCTGTACGGCTTGAAACTCAAAACGCCGTGAGCGACCCCAAAATCTCTTTTGAAAATTATATAAAAAATATTGTAGCACTCCTTCATGATGTAGAACAAAATTAGAGGGTCAGCCGTACAGAAAACTTGTTTGTTGATAACGAAAAAATCAGAAAACACTTTTCATATATAAAATAAGAACCACCCTAATATAGACTATAAATTTTGGAGTAGACATAAAAATGATGGATTTTGTTAAGAATTGCCCATCCGTAAATCTGGAAGAATTCATCTTGAGAGTTGACTTAAAATACTAATGTCAATAATTGTATTCCGTGGAGCATAAAGTTGCACTTTCAGAAAGAAAATAACAGTCACTATGTGTTATTTCCACACACTTTATTTCCAATTTGTATCTAATTCCAGTATTGATTCAATGAGAGACTGGTTTTGATTGCAGCAGGCTCAAGAAGTATCAAAAAGTATTCGAATAAAATGAGTCTCTATTAGGAAGTTTCATTGAATTTTTATAGAATTCTTATATGAACTCTGTTATTTCATGTAATCTTGATTTGGTCCTGCATAAATTCATGGAGAAGGATATTTCTTTGGTTCAATATTGATCGATTTCAACAGTATATGCTCTGTAAAATGAATTGTACAGGATTCACGTGCACATCGAGTAATATGCATTTATGAATTGGTGAAAATCAATTTTCCTTGGTCAAACATGAAGTATCATCAAAAACCCAGAAGGGAAAATTTTCAAAATTATATGCAATTTAAATACAATTCAACACATTTGATATATAATTATATATAAATTATGTGAAATTTTGCAAATTTTTCATTCGGGAATTTAACAAAGTGTTACGGGAATTGAAAATGAATGTACACTGCGAATTCCGCGCTCTTTGTCAAAGTAACGTTTCTCTATGCGAATCCATTCATTCGAAAGGAGTATTACATAAATCCAGGGACTTGTAACGTTATTCACTTTCGTTACTCATTATATATAAAATATATATAATAATATATATATTGTACACAAATTATATATTTATTATGTATATTTTATATATGATGAGTAACAAAAGTGAATAACGTTACAGTCCCTGCATAAATCTTTGCTCATATACTAAATCCTTGTATGAAATTCCGTCATTTTTGGCACTATCGCTATTTCATTTTCACAGCTCCCTGGTGAAAAAATGTCTCTAAATCTCTCTGAAATCTCCCTGAATCTTGGTATGTTTTGGGACATTTTTCAGAGAGATTCAGAGTAATTTCAGAGGAAGTGAGAGACTTGCTAGCTAGTGATACACTGTAAAAAATTTCTATGGGAAACTTCAAATAAATGTTTGGAAGTAATTAACACATACATGGGTTAGAAATTTTCCGTATTGAACCGGAAACTTACTGAAAAACGATAGTAAAAACACCATAACGTTTGGAATTTCAAGTCAAATTTATGGGAAATTTCATATCCATTTACTGGAAATTTATTTCCTATCCCATGATCGGGATTTTCTGGTTGCTGTGTATAGGAAAATTCCGATTATTTCTTACAGTGTACATCCTGAATTGATCTCTTTCTTTGGATCTCTCTGAATCGTTCTGATTGAAATTTAGAAATTTTCAGGGATCTTTCCGGATCTCTCTGAATTCCTTCATTCTTTTTCAACTCAAAGCTTCTTCTGAATCTCTCTGAACCTCTCGGAATCTTTCAGAATTTCATCCGATTAGATTTCAAAGCTTCGTTTGAATTCATCCAAATCTCTCTGAATTCTTGTATGTTTGTCCGAATGTCTCTGAATCCCTCTGAATTTCTGCGATTTCCTCAGAATTTTTTAATTTAACTTTGAAGATTTACCCGAATCTCCGATTTTTTTTAATCTCTAAATCTCTTAGAACCCCTCTGATTTTTTCAGAATCTCACTTTACAGTTCGATTTCCAATTTTCCCTAATTCAGCAGAATCCGAATGGTTTTGAATCTTTCCAAATCTCCTCAAAACTTCCTGAACCGTTTGGAATCTGGGACTGAAAATTTTCCGCAATTTATTTCTTTCCAAACCCCTCTGAATTTCTCTGAATATTTCTGCAACCCCCATGATGCACTGCAAAAACTGATGTCTTATTTCAAGATACTTTTGTAGTGACTTTTCAAATATTTTGAAATGTTACTGTGATCACATTCTCAACACAAAAATACGTTTAGATTCGTATTGATGAATATTCCGTCAACGTCAAAGTGAAGGACAGGAACAATGTATTCAAAATGTATATCGTGTCATTTTGAAACGAAACTATACGAGATTCTAATTCACCGTATGATTAGAAATCATCAATATCATCCATCTTTTCAAGTTAAATATAATAAATCACACTTTGACATATTATTTGAAAACAAACATATATTTAAACATCAGTGTCACGAAATAAAATACTGATGTTTCCAGTTGAAACAATTAAGTGTTTGATTTGAATTATCAAACATACCATGACATCATTTTGATACATATCTTCGACGGCAATTTTTGCAGTGTATCTTTTAAATCTTGGAATTGAAAAGGAATTTGAACAATTCTACTCAATTCACTTCTATCTCAATTTTTTTCCAAATTCCTGTCAATCGTTCTGAATTTCACTAGATCCTCCTTGAAGTTTTAAGAGAACTAGAGCATGGGGAAGTGAGGGGGGGGAGGGGGAGGGCAATTTGCGTGAATTTTTCTTAAAAGGTACGTAGTTATCACATACTTGAAGTGAATAATAATGATTTACATACTTGGGATTGCGCACTGTCGCGTACTTTGAATTTTCAAATAATTCCTGAAGGCTAAAAAATATCATAAAACTGTAAAATCTGTCAACATTTCGAGGTTGAAATTTCACAATTGTATTTCCTAGCGTTCAGAAATTATTTGAAAATTCAAAGTGTGCGGCAGTGCGCAATCCCAGGTATGTAAATAATTATTATTCCCTTCAAATATGTATTATTTGCATACCTTTTGAAAAAAGTTCACGAAAAATTTGCCTCTTCCCCTCCCCCACTTCCCCATGCTCTAGTCCCCTTAATGCATAATTTATACTAATTTCCCTATCTCGGAATCTCTCTGAAACTCTCAGAATGTCCTTGAAATCCTGGACTAAAATTTTAATTCCATCCATCTTTCTCTGAATTCCTCTTTCAATTCTTCTAGAAAATTCAACGCTCAATGTTCCTCAGTTTACCTGTCCTTGAATATCTTTCTAAAAGTCTCGGAATGCCTCTGAAATCTTCGATCAAAAATTCTCCTTGATCTATTACCTTCTGAATATCTCAGAACTCTTTTGAACCCCTCTGAAAAGTCGACCGCATAATTTCCACTAATTTACCTGTTCCTGAATCTCTTCGAGATTTCCAGAATGTCTCTGAAATCATGGACTAAGAATTCTACACAATTTGCCTCTCTCTGAACTTATCTGAATTTCCTCTAAAAAGTGCAACGTACAATTTTCTTCAATCCACCCTTCTCCAAATCTCTATGAAACTCCCTGAATACCTCTGAAATTCTGAACCAACAATTCTTCTCATTGCATTACTCTCTGAATCCTTCTAAATTCCTCTGAATCTCTTTGAATCCCTCTGAAAAGTTTACAGCCCCATTTTTCACAATTTAACTGTCTCTGAATCTGTCTGAAACTCTGTAATTCCTCTGAATATTTCAAAAATTTTCAGGACGCCTCTCAAATCTTGGACTAGAAATTTCACTAAATTTCCTCCACTCTCACTTTTCCTGAATTTCTCTGAATCTCTCTGAATTCCTCTTAACTCTGCCCTAGGACATAATAAATCACTGAAAAATGAAAAAAAAATGAAAATAAATCTTTCTGAATGCCTCCAAATTCTTCTGAAAAGTTTAACTCACAATTTCCCCCAATCCACCAATCTCTGAATTCTTCTGAATCTTCTCAAATCATACTGAATTTCTTTGGAACGTGAAATTTTCCGTGAAATTCAGAGGATTTTCTTTTACCAGGGTTACCACAATATTTTTATATCCTCTGTGAGATAATATAATATAAGTTTGTAATTTAATTGATCATGTGCCTTACGACTGCATAGTTTCATGTTCAGATGTAGAAGGACTTAGATTATTGTTGTAGCACACTATATTTTATTGTATGTATGACTTTTATGTTTAATAAAATCAAATATTGTCATTCACCACAAAATCTTTCAACATCCCGAAATTTTTATCATTGGTAGTAATACGGGAATCAAAATTACACAAAAAACAAATAATCTTCATGTGAAAATTATTTGAGAACTGTATGAAATTCTGTGGCGGAAAGAGATCTAATATTATTTGAGTATAATTTTTATCGACTCTAAGTGGAATTTATATCAAGTATAATTTAGAAATCCTTCGATGAAGAATTTTATATACCCGTCTATTCCTTTGATTCTCTATAGAATCTCATTGCAAATTTTTGAATCCTCGTTAAGGGGGTACCAGCGTATCGACTGAGTAAACAATTTCTCGGTAAGAATTCTGCACGCTGTCAATTCATTAAAAGATCTGAAATTCTCAGGAAATATTCTTTGGTACTTTATCTATTGCGGTACATCACCCAAATTTCGGTTTTCGAAGAAAAACTTTTTCTCTCAGTCGGTAAAAAAAACTTGTTTTTCGAAATTCGAAATTTGGGTGATGTACCGCAATAGATAAAGTATTGAAAATTATTTCCTGAAAATTTCAGATCTTCTAACAAATTCAACGCGGAGAATTCTTACCGAGGAAATGTTTACTTAGTCAGTACGCTGGCATTCCCTTAATTAACATTACTGAACAAGAACATGAATTTTCGTAATTCGACTTCAAAGTTTTCTCATCTTTTATCGAATGAGTTGTAAGCAATGGAGAAGAACCACATTATTAAGAGGATATTATGGTTACCATCGGAGCACGTTTCCTTGCACTAAAATACTTGAAACTGAATTCATAAAAAAATCTGCAATTTTCAGGGATGATTCTTTGACACTTCATCTAGGTTTGTACAGATCCCGAATTTCGAATTCCGGAAAAAATTTGTTTTTGAACTTAATTTTTTTGACCTAGATGAAGTGTCAAAGAATCATCCCTGAAAATTTTTAATGTTTTTATGAATTCAGCTCCGCGTATTTTAGTGCAAGAAAACGTGCTCCGATGGTAACTATGGTATCCTCTTAACGATGACACCGAACAGCACATTACAAGATAAATATTCAAAAACCACGGTTGAAAAGAAAAGTATTCCCTCAATTTCCCGAAGAATTAACCGACCCGGTACCTTCGACAACGCTGACGATGAATTGGATATTATTCATAGCTGGGAAATGTAATGAAGTGTCATGTACAAGCAATAACGAGCTACGTACAAATTATATACTGCTTTGGAAACCTCCATTGAGAAAACACATTTGCGAGGCAAATGTAGTACATTTCATAATCTATTTCAGTCATGTGTACCGCGTAACGCATCAAGTAACGAACGATGATTATATCATTAGAGTAGGTACTGCTTTTAAGAATATTAAATGTCCAATACATATTACAGAATTTATTAAATTTTGTACTTCAGTATCAGTTGTCAGTTGTTAATAGTAGTCATGCGGAGGTTCGTTGAATCGTTCATATCATCGCTCGTAATAACTCCTATTAGCTGCCAATGAAAACTTGTGTTTCACACGTAGATTACTTTATATTTATAGATGGAGATTTCCAAAGTCAATTCTCCGTGAAATTTTCCAAATCTCTATTGTTCCGTAGAAGATAGATGGATTATAAGAGAGATTATGAGAGATTTGTCACGTTTCTGGATTGTCGAAGACAAGGACAAATCCAGAGCAGCACAGTGAGAGCTAGTACATCGAATGTTATTGAAAACCCCATCCATCATTAACGTACAGAATTTCGATTTGATTGGATACCGACTGAATGATTCTTGAATTCAAAGGAACTAGCCGCGCAATGCGATGATACGTTGGACCTGAAAAGGTACGCTCGTTATGCACGAATTTGAATGGCATAACAAAGCTATCAATGTTATATGGTATTTCAAGGAAAATTGCGAGGCATGAAAGCCTTCTTTTTCTATGGGAAAAATTTAATTTCTTGTCTACCCGATGGGGCTATCGAAAAGGGTCTTATATTTTCATTAGAGATCGATCGAAAATTTTTACCGAAAATGAATAAAATTGAAATTGTGACTATTGATTTAGAAGAAAATTTGAAATTTGTGGTTGACAGTGTAGAAAACCTCCCTGATAATGAGATTATCATACTCACTTAATTTTCGGCTGATGCTTGTCGGCCGAAGAGTTTTTGTATGACTTCTGTAATATATCATTTTTCGGAGTTCTAATTTTGCTCTCCCACAAGACCTCATTAAGATATCTTAAAGAAGCTTATGAAAGATCTCTTCGCAGATATCTCAAAGATATATAATAATGTTGCGTCCGATATCTTTAAGATATCTCAGAGATATCTTTCAGAAGAAATTTTGAGACATCTTACAAAATTTTCACACATCTTTCAGATATCTAATAGAAATCGGATTGTCTATTTGGGTTCTCCTTTCTCAAAAAGACAATCCTTCGGATTCAATCAACAATGCTTCAAGTTTTACATTGTATTATAGAACATTTATGCAAATTCCATCCATAACACAATTCCTCAAATCGATTCTTCTCTCAAATTATCGAGATACGCGTACAGAAGAGAAGCGTGCTCTTCCATACCACCTCATACTCACGTCATATTGAAACGAATACCTGCAAACAAAGTATAAGGAATCCTCGTTTTCTTCTTATCAGTAATTCATTCCCGCTGCTACTCATGCTGTTACTATTACGACTACTCCTTCCGAACAGATATACATCACAGGGAGTCCCTCAGGCCCGAATCGTTTACCACGGTGTTCCGCGTTATGTCGTTATTATGTGCAGTCAAGAATTAAGTATAGCATCATAGAGCGTGTGATTATCCCTTGGACAGGAATACAAGCGATTACCATCCGTTACCTGTCATTACAATTCGACGTTCAATTAGGCTGGAAGACTCAATTATTATTTGTTGCGCCGAAACAAGCGATACTCCAAAGCGCTTGATAAATCTCTTTATAGTGTAACGCTATTCTCTCTTCGTAGAAACTATCAACCAAAAAGAAGAGGTGCATTTACCTTTTATGTATCGATCGATCGTATATCGCTTCTGCGTCGATGTATGTATTTTTCAGAGGAATAAGAATTATTTGTTAGCGTCTTAAGGACTTTCTTTCTCCCTCGAGGTCGATATTGGAGGATTTAAGGGTGGTCAAGGTATAAGGCAACTTGGGACAAGATGAAGTACCTATGCGAAGATGAGAAGACAAGTTGTGGGCAATGAACGTAGTGGCTCTACGCAGTGGGTATTATCGATATTAATTGCCTTTTTCCTCTTCGTATGCTGCTGTAGATGATTTTTTATAATTTCTTATGTATTTTCATTTTAGGTTTCTTTTACGTTACACATTACTGAATTTGAATTGCTGTTCTCTACATATGATTACGCTTCCTCTATGAAGATTGAATATAAGTGAGCGCAAGGCTGGGAAATCTGCGTACAAGCAAGGATGATCGACAATGGTCTATCTTGATGAGCCTTACGGCATTCTCACGCCCATGGTCAATTTTTACCTGGGATGTCATGAATTTCAATTACGGTAAAGTATTGAAATATGTGAATTTTTTGAAAAAATATCTGCGTCTTTCTGATAGGAATGCAGGAGTTTTTGTGGATAGAATATTCTGATGGAGGTGTGGAGAAAACAATTGTGTCCTGTGAAGATCGAACTTGAAAATTGAAGGTACACATTATTTTGTGCTTCATCACTGAGCCATTGCTTAAGATTTTTCACTTCGAGAATCACCTATGTGTATGTGGATTAATGGCACAATCATGGACCAAGCCTAGCACAGGACCTGCCAAGACTTGACTTGAACAATTCACCAAACTTGGCTCAGGTTTGGGCCAATGGTTTTTTCAAGCCTGGTCCAGTTGATTCACCAAGCATCAAACAATGATGAGAACAGTACATTTGATCCATATATCAGCTTAATTTTCTCCCTTAAAAAACCGTACATGAATCATGTTGGAACGATGGATCAAATGTGCCAAGACTGGGACAAGCTTGGGTTTTTTTTCAGTCTCGTCAATACCTGCATGGGAACATCTTGAAATCCTGTGAAGAGTTTTTTCCAGATCAATTGATTTCCGTGTATGATCACGTTTAACAGTAGCTTATTACCATTAAGTCAAATTTTATTCTCATTCAGATCAACTATATCTATCTTAGTGTGTGAAAATTAGGGTATAGGGCTAATCATGGGGAAAAGATTGGGCCAGTCTTGGCCTGATGGTTGTATACAAGTCTTTAGCTATTGTGAACTTGGAATTCGGTCACTAATTAAGAACATTGTGCCACTCATGTGGATAACATTGACTCAATTGTTCCTAACGGACGGTTGTGCCAAGCTTGTACCAAGCTTGTATGAAGTGCAATGGCCATTCCAAAGATATGAAGAAATGGCTAACTATCCATTGGAAACAACGGGACAATCGTCGAACAATATTGGTGTAATTGTTCCTAACGGAGCGGAGATTGGTTCCTGACGCATGTGCCAATTCTGGGACAAGCTTGGGTTTTTACAGTCTTGTCAATACTTGCATGAGCACCGCTTAGCTTAAAACGTGAATTTTTCCAAAAGATAAAAAATAAATATTCCTGGGAGAGGAAAATATCTGGAAAAAATTGTTCATTTGAGCGAAATCATTCTAACGAGGAGTTAACACTTGGAAAACCATCGGAAATTTATTACCGTAGGGAAAAAAAAGTGTGCATGTTCATCGAATATAAAAAACAGTGATGAATTCAACAATCAACTTTCCCAAGTGTTTAATCTCCAGTTGAGATCTCTATTTCTATGTAAACTCCCCTTTCAAAGAAAAAAAGAACATTCGATTGGTTCTACAGTGGTCGAATTCGTTGTTTGAGATGATAATTATTCTTCTACCTTTATCTTCTTCTCCTACCCCCTTTACCACTCTTGCTTCTCGACCATGATGCGCTACTCGACAGGTTCATTCTTGTTACGTTTCATTCCTCCGTCAGTTCTGAAAGAGCGAGGCATGACCAGTATCCGCCACTCTTCCTGTCCGTGAATCGTCGAAGAGTGTTTCTCAATTAATTCTCGATTCTCTTCTCATTATCGATTATCCGATACCTATCATTCCATTGTTAGTTCATTCTTTGGTTTTATATTTAATTATCTTTCTCATACGATTCCAATTTCTTCATCTAGTTATATAGAACCTCGAACTGATAAAATCTTTTTCACAGCTGAAAGTAGAATAAAATTTATGAATAACATTTCTAAAAAGGATTCAATTCAATTATGAGAACAAAATCACTGTAAAAGGGGGTCTACTACCTGGATATCTCTGATGGCATCAATCAACTACAAATTCGCGTTGAATAGAATGACCAACAAGACGCATAGAATTTTCCTGTGTAAACTATTTGAATCTGTTCAAAATATGAGGTGAAGTTCGAGTTTTCAACCCCATTCATTCCTGTATCCTGTACTGCAATTAAAACGTTATATATCTTCACGATATGAACTCGTCACATGAAAATAAGATATAACGTTCAAACTGAGAAAATGAAATTCGTCTTCGAAAATGCGAACGATATTAATCATTCCTTCTTGAACCAGTTCATTTAAATTGCATTGAATTATGTGACAGCATAATTTAATTTACATAACATCGTGGATAATGAGATTCAAACTCAGATGCATGGGTAGTCTAGAACCGAAAGAGATATTTCATCCTGTTTTATGAGATTGACTTGTGTGACATTGGAAACATTGGGAACCATCACGAAAGGGCGAGTAGGAATACGAGGTTGCGGTAAGGGAGGATCATTGGCATAGTATTTCACTACGGTGCGTGTTGTAGCTCCAATTAAGACAAAAATGAGTACGAGAAGTTGAGAAAGAAGGGAGAGAATACACATGAGATCAGAAAAAAAGCAGCAACAGAAGATGAGTCTTTAAAAAAGAGAAGAACCCAAGTAATAACTGATCAAAGACGAATATCGATATGCAGGTTGAAGATTTATTGACTGCGTTCATTGTTTATAGAGGTAGAACTTGATCGAAAGAGTCAGCACTTTTCTTTCTCTCCTTTCTCAACCCTGTTTTTCTGATGTGTTATATATCTTTATATATATGTGTCAAAGTAAAAGCAAGGAAAGGAAAAGACCAACATATAACAAGCCAGGGTTTCGTGTGGTCGGAAATCTTGCTAAGTAAGGGATTGATTCACGGGCAGTTATAATACCGCCAAACCAAAGCCCTAATAGATTCAGGTCAATGCCACTACCGTTCTTCGAAGTCGTTCATTATGTGAGAGAAGAGTGGACCCTGTTTCTCTCATGCCCACACAAGTTGCGGCAACACCTATGCGGTTGGTACAGAACTAAACTGCGAAGAACGATTCGAACAGATCAAGGAACCAGGGACAAAACGCCCAAGGAAGAAGTATGGAAAACAGGTGAGAGTACACGGAGAGAATTTTGTAGTATAGATTACTACAATTATTTTGTAACGCTGGACTGTACTGACACTTTGACTAAAATCACTGAACGTTTATTCAGAAATGCTTTGCATGCATCCCTTTTTACGATTGAGACATTGTAACCTTTCTTTGTTTTGTTTCCAATTTTACTATAATCTATCGTCATTTGAATCATTATCATCGCAATATCCCTCGTAATGTCAGTATGGTCCAACTTTACAAAAACATAGTAATATTGAACACATTTTTTATGCAATGTATACTACAAAATTTTCTCCGTGTAGATTTCCCTAATAGTAGATCTGAACCTATTCAAGATTGCTGTGAATACTCTACTTGGTAGGGTCGTGATGTCCTGAACAAACTGAAACTTGCACCGAAAATGAACTGTCATCGTCTAATATTCCCTTTTGAACAATATTTAAATAATATCTTGAACAGCACTGGCTGACTCATTAATCTTACATCGTCGGATTTGGATCTTCAATACCCCGTCAGTTACGTTGATGGAAGTTTCGTAATACGATGATAACCGGTTCGTAATATCGCGAATCATTGTGTAACTTGTCATAAGGTGAAACAGATCGCATCCGACGATTATAAACCTTTTCCTTGGAGTTATTAATGACGGAAGTTTCATACAATTCAACAAATCTTCCCTTCAAATGTTACCTCTTCCTTCCTATGCTTTCTTGTTTGAGAAATTGAAATTATATATATATACACGGAGAAAATGTATTGGCGAAAAATTATCCAAAGTTGAGTAAAACGGGGACATAGTGGCATTCCCGCGAAATTTAAAATCCGGTCGTGTTCATTTTACTCGACTACAGATGAAAATAAATTCAAATGTTTTCATTATTTCAACAAGTTGAATACTGTTGAAAAACATCTGAATTGATTTTCATCTGTAGTCGAGTAAAATTAAGTCAACTGGATTTTCAACTTCGCGGGAATGCCACTATGTCCTCGTTTTACTCAACTTTGAATAATTTTTCGTCAATATATTTTCTCCGTGTACCAATATCGGTAGTTGATGAATTGATTTCTTCAATCCATGATCAGTCCAGCATTCGTCTGTAATTTGGGGAGATTATTGCTAATTCTTGGCCTAATGTAGACCCCATAAGGTAGATGAGTGTTGCGTGAAGCATTGGTAACAATTTGATTCAATCTTAACTGATACTGTCTATGTGAGAGCAAAAGCAGAGTTCAATCATCGGCCAATGTTGATTTTTTTTTTTTCATCAGAAAGGATTGGAGAAACCTGAAATCTTGGGTTGCGTTGTGCCATCTTCGCGCCAATGTTGAATTTTTCGGTGAGCATTTTGACTGGCAGAAACATGAAGGAGTGAGCAGATTCTGCATTTCCAAATCATGTATCATAGTTGACCATACTTTTTGTAGAAAATCCATGAAATTTTCATGGTAAATGTTCATTATCCTGATAAATTTCTCCGCAAAGTAATCAATGTTGATATTATATAAGGTGATACCAGCGATCCCTGAAGATGCAACCAGACCCATTGGTTAGAAAAGGACACAATCAAAACTATTCTGACAAATTATTCGAAAACAAAGAGATGAAATCGAAATATCGCTTTGTACAGACCACCTCTATTCATCGAAGAAGGTCTGCCCAGAGCGATATTCCCCTTCTCTTGCTTTATTTCCTAATAATTTGCGTCAGGGGCTGCTGGTATCCCCTTAAGGGGGGAAATACAATTAGACGCAAAAAAATGCCATTTTCAAGACTATATTTTCAATAGAAGTTATTATTGGAATAATTTGAAATTTTTTGGGACTAATAATAGGTCCTTGAAATATGGAAAAAAAATTTTTTTGTTCCATTCTGAGCAATATGATAGCTGCAAAGTGGCTTCAACGGAGTCCCTTGTTTTGATTGGCGGAAGTGATTATGCGGAAGCTAATTATCCGATTGAGCTGAAATTTTCAGGAACTCTCTTATATACTATTTTATTCTATGTAAACTGAAGAAATTTTCGAATTTTCATTGCAAGATATATAGATTATTGCAAAAATAGTGGCAAAAAGCACTGCTTTTCAAAAAAATAAGCAACGAATGGACAATTTTTTTTTTTTCTCAAATTATCCTAGTGCGCCGAGGATATACAAGTATAATTGACCTAAATTTTCCACATGAACTGTTTGAGATCAAAATTGTGCCCTGGAAAACTTCCGCCAATTAAAACCAGGGACCCCGTTGAAGCCACTTTGCAGCTGCCATATATTGCTCAGAATGGAAGGAAAAAATTTTTTTTCTATACTTTAAGGACCTATTATTATTCCCAAAAATTCCAAATTATTCCAATAATAACTTCCCGACTAGAAATTCAATCCGCTTAACCCGACGTTTGATGAAGACCTGATCAGGACCTGGCCAGGTCTTAATCAAAGGCCGGGTTAACCCGATCAGATGTGACTAAATTTCCAGTCGGGTTCTATTCAAAATAAATTCTTGAAAATGGCATTTTTTTGCGTCCAATTGTATTTCTCCCCTCAAACTGATTAACAAATTCCGATAACACCAGCTCTTTGCTTTCTGGAAATTATACATCAATATCAATATTCATTTCATAATGAATATATAAATTGCAGTTTGATCCTAACGTAAACAAAAGAACTGCAGAGTACGTTAAAAGTATTGGGTTTGTGAATATGACTCCGCCCTTCTTTGTTGAAATAAAACACATTTGCTTGTTTAGAAAATTGAAGAACAGTTTATTCAAAGTGTGCTCCATCTGCAGCTACAACCTTTGCCCACCTTTCAGGTAATTTATGTATTCCTTGCCTGAAGAGATCCTGACCTTTTGAGCTGATTCAATTATCAAGCCAAATTTTGATACTTTCGTATTTAGTGAACCGTTCTCCTGTAGTATCTGAATGCATTGTCCGAAATAAGTGGTAATCCAACGGAGCTATGTCTGGCGAATATAGCGGGTGGAATAGTACTCCCCAGTTCTGTCCATCTAAATATTTTTTCATGACTTGTGCGGTGTGCGGTTTGGCATTGTCGTGTTGCAGAATCAATTGACTGTGCCTATTCATTCATTCTGGTCGTTTCTTTTTCTATGACTTGCTTTAAATGCATTAGTTGTCGACGGTAAAGTTCTCCATTAATAGTTTGAGAGGGTTCGAGCAACTCATAATATACAACACCTCTCTGATCCCACCAAATGCAGAGCGTAACCTTGGCACAGTGAATATTTTTTTTTGGCTGTGATGGGCCCGGTTCACCTGGCTTCACCCAAGATTTTTGGCGTTTTAGATTCTGACACCAAATATTGCAAAGGTTAATCACTTACAACATCAATTCCAGTTCTGATGGAAATGCTGGAATGATAGTAGAAATATGTACTGAGTAAAAGTTTGAAGCTGATTCTTCGCAAACCTTAAAACAAATAATTCTTTCAATCTTTATTACCAATGTACGAGAACTTTGCAATGTTGAAGTTAGGAAATAGATTTATCATTAGATGAGCGTAACATTCACAAACTTTGGAAATGCTCGAGCATTAAGAACCGTGGGAATATTTGGGAAATCAATCACATGAGAAGTTGTGGAGATCAATACCTCCAAAAATCAACAGAATATTCCATGAGAAAATTATTGAAATAATGCAATCGAAAGATTTCATTTTTCATTTTATGAAAAGTGATCCAAAATATTCCCACGCGTGCAATCATTTAATTGATCAATTATTTATCACAGTATCGGTGTGTTTGAATGAACAAATTTGTTTATTTATGAATTAATCACATACAATAAAATCCAATGATACGTGAAATTATTGCATGGAATGGAATAAAACAGATACAACAGATATGCGATGTATTGAAATTCCTTGAGAGAACGATTCTTCCATTGATTTCACAGTATTTTGTAATTGGTAGTAAAATCCATTGGTAGTAATTGGTAGCAAAGTTATATGGGAAAAAAAAATGTTCCGAAATTTATGAACGAATTGAAAGTAACTTGAGCGTAAACTAATAATTTAATGACACGCATGAAATATTCTTCGCGTTACGCGTCGAAAACTTTCCATTTAGCTGAAACAATAATCTTCTCACTGAAATTGCGAAAGTCAAAAAAACTCATTGGATTCATTGAATCTTCAATTATTTGATACATTTATTTTTCAACTCTTTAGTTTTCCTTGAAACAAACTCGTGCTGTCATAACAATTGATTCAACAGTTTTTATATCATACGTATTGCGAATAGAGATTTATCCACTGATTTCTTTGAGATTTATAAATAAAAGTGATTATGAATGAATAGTATGAATATATATTAATAAAAACATGAATATGAATATATTATAGACGAATCAAAATAATAAAATAAAGAGGTAAGTAATAAATGTGTAAGTACATATGTATTTCAATTTTTTCATTATTCATCATTTACCTATCATGTCTATAATTATTTGCTTATTCTATTCATTTCATTTCTCATCTTGATTCTTCGATTCATTTTATCAATTATTTATTTTCCATTGTTCATTTACTTACTTGATTGCTATTTTATTTATTTATTATTCCTTTCATTATTCATTCATCTATTCTAATCCTATCTCATTCATTTTATTATTCGTTGGTATTTATTATTCAGTTGTTCATTCCTCAATGTCCATGCAGATTTGCAAAAGTTCATCCAGTTCTCCCTGATTATTCTGTCCGATCATTCCATCCAATTCTTTTGAAATTTCTCAAATATGAAACATGTTATTGGACTTTTTCGAAATATTAACAGTTTCTTTTCAATTTTTCCTCGCCAGAATTGAAGGTCACCGAAAATGATAATCGAGGAAGTGAACTTTTCTTTACAAACAGCGCATAATTTTGATAATTTTCATCATAGTTGATTTGAATAATAATATTCGAGTTTCAGTATTTTCTTTCTCCTTTGCATCGGCGATTAAACTCATACGTGTCACCATTGGCGCGATGATTATTTATAATCAGATCAGATCTGTTTCGCAAGATAAAATAATCTCTATAATCTGAACAAACATCCAACTATCCGCTCGATTTATTTACTGTAATCATTCAGAGAGACGACCTATTCGTGTATTAGCATATCATTCTCGTGAACATGCACTGGAAGAATTTCATCATAAATTCTCATCGAATACTCGGTAATGAATAAAATCACTCGGTATTTCAAATTATTTCAATCATTTCATGGTTTTACACACAATTCTTTCCTTTCAATAAAAAAAAATGTAGAAGCATATATTTTTTCATCCCTGAAGTATATCTTGTGGAATTAATGAATACTGATATTGGAGCTCGTTAAAAATCTGACGTGTGCAACGTGATTGGTAATAACAAGAATTTCATGTTTGGAAAATATGGAAAGAATATCATCAGTAGCATGATCTCGTTCTTTAGTTATCTTCTTGAAATCTCATCTGTTTTGTATTATCTGTACGTGTGACATCTCCACGTTATCGAACAGACTATGATTCAGGTCGTACACAATGATGCTGTTATGGAAACGCTTTTCACGATGCTGCTATTCTCATCGAGGCAGCTCCTCCTGAAGACCACCTCATTGTGTCCGTACAGTTTCGACCTATATCCACTGATATCCAGTCTCTAAATCTGTTCTACCTCCACTGATGTAAACATGAATTGTTTTGGTTCTTGTGCGTGGATTCTGATTCATACCTTCACATCCCAATAACGTCAAGATTCTTGAATAAGTTGAACTTCTTGAATTCCCTCAAATGAAGAGAGGACTAGGAAAGTTCCATTATCGTGTGGCAGAAGTGTTGTTAAGGGGTCGAACTACTCCAAAACGAAACAAAATTGACAAATAGGGTGAATTATATTATTATATTATTTTATCACGATTGAACTGTGGAAAACGGCTGTGAAAGTTACGTTGCAGACGGCCTGGTGAATATCTTTAGGAATCCTTGAACTAAAAGAAAAAAAACAAATTATTTTGATTTTACATCAGAATCAAAGACAGAGAATTCAACAGGGTTTCACGAGCGTCCGTTGATGATTGACTGTTGCTTGATAACTTGAGTCCAATAATGCCGAAGACTAATTGGTCAATGATAGAATTAATAACAGGCCCAGTGATGGGCCAATTATCGAATAATTTCATTTTTGGGTACCTCGTGCGCAACAATAAGGAATCAATTATTAAGCATTTAAAACGAGCCACATACCAGTTGGTTATCGACTGTGTTTCGTGACTGGACTTCCTGTGTGAGAAACTGCGTAGAATATTTTGAGAATCGTCATCCTAATGATGGATTAAAGCATATCATGCTTTTTTGAGCAAAAAATTGATTCATATTATTTATTGAGTCAGGAAAAGAGGTTCAACTCAATTCAAATTCAATGTTCCTTGAATTTGCTCAGGGCTGGGGCCGGTGTACAACCTAAAAACGTCAAAATCAATGAGACTGAAAAGATTAGATTCAAAAAGTTCATTGGGCATTGAGATTGCAATCATCTTCTTCATTCAACTGGCTATGATAGAGAAACAATTTTACTATTCCACTAGCTGTGATCAACTAGACATTTTTCCCTGGAATTACAAGAATCTCATCTCACTACAACATTCATAAAACATTCAGTTATCGATATGAAAGTGCAATACAATAGCCTATAAATTTCAGATAATAAATTACTTATCCCATACAGAAGTGTGTGTGTTTGTATCATTTATTTACCTTATGAATGGTACCAGAGATAGCTAACTTAATTGTATTATACTCATTCGTATGAACCATCTGAATGCTGAGATATCAACTTGTGCGTGAATTGCCTGCTTAATCATTGCGAAGTAGTTATCAAACGATACTAGTTGGAGATAGATTAATCAACAGGTTCATTGATAACGTGTATCACGATGCTCTCTAATCTCACCCCTTGAAAAATTCACTGTATTTCATAATTCAACTGTACCTAAAAGAGAAAAGAGGGAAGTATACTATTTCCTATTCCTGGTCAATATTCCTGCATCGAAGGGCTGGCGAAATAAATTCAAATCTCAATCATTCGATCATTGCAGAACGAATGATAAAGGTCTATACGAACGTGGAGGGCAAACGAAGACGGAAGGACGTAGAGAAAGAGAGCGTGGGCTGGAGTAGGAGTAGGAGTAGGAGAAGTTGGTGTTGAAGCGGTGTTGTGTGTTAGGTAGGCAGAAAAGGAGTAGAGAGGATCAGCAAGGTTGGAGTTGGTGCCTGAGGAAAGTAAGCTTGATATCCCGGCGTTCGAACGCTTCGGCTCTTCGATCGGTGGTCACTCGGCCACTTGATCCGTTTATCGGTCTCCGCTCGTTTGAACTTTCCATGACTGATACAATAACAAATATATGTGAAGGAACAAAAAGAGGAAAAGCTGAGGATTCAAAGGGAAAGAGAATTTGTCGAGTCATTGGAAACAGTGTCGGAGAGATTTCAAACACCTTCCAAGTGTCAGAACGATCGATCTATACATTTACGAAAGGACCACGTTGTTAACGATTGTAGAACAAGCGGAGTCGAGGGTGGAGTTTCCGGTAACTTCGAGTTCTCCGCATCCTTCTTCTTCTCCATATCGTAGTGGTGTGTTGTGTGACCATTTGAAACACACCCTTCAACGAGAGTTCTTCCTTCAACGGAAGGCTGATATGGGACCGAAATTCTAATACCACCGTTAGGGCCATCGATCATCAATTCACACCGGCTATTCTAAAAAGTATGTACAGTGGAATTTGATGAATTTTTCTTTTTCGGTATGTATATGATATATGTGAAAACAGGGAGATGAATAATATGTTTTAAATATTATTTATGAAGTAAAAGATGTGATTCCCTGTGAGTGTATGCGTGGATCGCCAGAAGAAAAAGATGAATTGTCAGAATCTTGCAATGCGAAGCCGCGCGATGAGTTCTTCTAGATCGATCGATAATCCACCACCCTACAGGATGATGATAGTAGGAGCTCCGTGAGATTTCCTCCTGATGCATTGATAAGGAAATGATCGATGAGGAGGAGTGGAGATCAAGGCAACAGAACTGGACTGTTCGATGTAAAATTAAATATGTACACATTTCTTTTATTTCCATCGTTATAATTCATTTTTCGATTTCTACGTGATGGATTCAACACTTAGGAGAAGATGCACAATGACATATTTTCATGTCGCATGAACATAACACCCATACAGGAAACTCGCCGATGAAGTTATGTCGTGTCTCCGTAGAATTAAGGGAGAAGCAGCGTACCACGGTGTATCCACCGATCCCTTTTTCCTCCCTGAATTCCATGGAGAGGCGACGTAGGTGTCTTGCGTGGGAAGTGATATAATGATATGCTTTTTGAATTTTAGCAAACAATATAATATTAATTGTGTTATTCACACTGTCAAAAAGATTGGAATTTGCCTGTGTACATCACTCGGAAAATGCAAATCACTCATTGGGAAATCAATTTCCGGTATATTAGGTGTATAACTTTGCTTCCGCCGTTTTGCAATAGATGGCTGTAGCGGTAAGTGGTAGTTGGAATAAATAGATCATAGATGTCATACAATAAGCTTAGGTATTTGTAAACATAACGCCATTGAAGTATTAGTCGATTTGTGTCTGCATCATAAAGTTATTCTCGATTAAACATGTCAGCTTACGAGCCAAATTCTCGTCATTTGCGGTTTTAATTTTCTGCTTTAATATGAAGAAATCTGCGGCTGAGGCTCATGGAATAATGCTTTTAAATACCTATGGTGAGGCCGCTATCAGTGAAAGAACGTGCCGAGAGTGGTTTCACCGCTTCAAGAACGGTGATTTTAACGTCGAAGACCAGCATGGCGGTGGAAGAGAGAAGGTTTTCGAAGATGCAGAATTGGAGGCATTACTTGATCAAGACTCTTGTCAAACGCAACAAGAATTGGCAGGATCATTGGGAGTGACGCAACCAGCCATTTCAAAACGCCTGAAAGTCATGGGAATGATTCAGAAACAAGGAAATTGGGTGCCGTACGAGTTGAAGCCGACAGATGTTGAACGGCGTTTGTGTGTTCGTGAACAGCTGCTTGCAAGGCAAAGACGGAAGGAATTTCTGCATCGCATTGTGACTGGGGACGAAAAGTGGGTTCATTACGATAATCCCAAGCGCAGGAAATCATGGGGATATCCCGGCCATGCTTCCGAATATTTACGGTTCCAAGGTTATGCTCAGTATTTGGTGGGACCAGCTCGGCGTAGTGTATTATGAGTTGTTAAAACCGACTGAAACAATCACAGGCGATCGTTATCGAATGCAATTAATGTGTTTGAGCCGAGCATTGAAAGACAAACGGCTGCAATAAAACGAGAAACATGATAAAGTGATTTTACAACATGACAATGCTCGACCCCATGTTGCGAAAGTGGTCAAGACATACTTGGAAACTTTGAAATGGGAAGTCCTACCCCACCCGCCGTATTCTCCAGACGTTGCTCCCTCGGACTATCACTTGTTTCGATCAATGGCATACGGCCTAGCTGACCAGCACTTCCGGTCTTATGAAGAAGTAAAAAATTGGATCGATTCGTGGATCGCTTCAAAAGATGACCAGTTTCTTCAACGCGGGGTTCGTATGCCGAAAGATGAGAGAAAGTAGTGGCCAGCGATGGACAATACTTTGAATCATAAATGTGTAACCAGTTTTTTACAATAAAGCCTCGAATTTCGGAAAAAAACGGCGGAAGTAAAGTTATACACCTAAACAAAAATGCACTTGGCTTCGTTTTTAGCTACAGTCCTTCATCAGTGTAGTAAAACGGAATCTGAGAAGGCAAAGGAAAAAATCCGACAAGACCCAGAAAAATATGTGCATATGGACTTATTCGCCAACTCCGATTTGTTACTCCTTTTATAACCAAACATTTACATTGTCAAATTTGAAAGAATCGCCCTAATTATGGAAAGGCCGGTCACAGAGTTGGCAACCTTACGTATGGAAGAAATACTCGCACAATTCCACCAACGTTCAAATCAATATTCAAGGTGCCCATACAAATTCCGATCAGTCCGGTTAATTTAGACATAAGGTAAGAGACCCTATACCCGATCAGGGACTAGAACCCGATCATTTTCATCATTACATGAATTCACGAAGTAATTCAGCTAGAAGTTTCAAATGAAAAAGTGAATTTTCGATCCATTAATTACAAAAAATGTTTTGGCTGAACAGTTTTTGCGCATCTAAGCCACAAAAACCTAGAATATGAGGACTGATCGGGTATAGGGTCTCTTACCTTGATTATAACTTCTCAATCTAATGGAAATTAATATTTGGAGAGAAAGCGATGGTCGTGAGATTCTTCCATGATCAAACTAAGTAAATAATTGATATTTCGGTGAAATGCGAAAATTTTTTGGTGCTCGAAGAATTCAATGAATGTAATATACAAAGGGAGAGGGAATACTATTATATTCAAAATAGAAGATATTCGAAAAAATAATCATAGATTTGAAATGCCAGAAAGAATGACTCAACCACAAGGAGGAACATAATTCATAATCCATAAAATCAAATCCTCTATTCATCAACGAATTAATAAAAAGTCCCATACTTGCATCTCAGAAATCTGGGGACTAGCGACAGTTCGATTCGCTGCAACGGACGGCTTTAATGGACAAACATAATTTCTTCGATCCAATATGAAAATCGAACAACAATGTGTGAAAATTTATATTTTATAGAACACTTAGAATTCTAACCACGCCGGTTTTTCCAATACCTGATAGTTCGAGAATTCCTTTTCCACCTTTCCGTTGAATGGTTCTCTGGGGAAGCGTCGGACGTACTCCAACGTACATCGATGTAGGTATATATACTTCTCGTTACAATTGCGTTCGATCTTCTACACTTGGTCTGGTCAGGAATTCAGCCTTTTTACTCACAGCGCTATGACAGAAGGAGCAGCCTCCTGTTCATATAAGATACTTTCTTAGCTTCCATCTAGCGAAATGGGATTTATGAGAACAATTCAAGATCATCCAGATATACAGGGTGACCCAGAGAAGATGGACAGTTTTGTTTCTGAATAACTCAAAAACTACTCAACCAAAATTTTTGAACGAAATTTGATTTAACAATATCCTAGTAACTAACTAGTAAATAACTAGAAAACACGAGAGATGAGTTTACAATCATTTGTAGAACACAATATCTTTCAGGTCACCGCCACTTTCAACAATACACGGAAAGACCGGGTCTATTAATATTTAGAAAGAATTTATCAACGTTTGGAAAAATGATTGTCAATTTAGGGAAAAAGAGGATCGCTGAAAAATATTCGTAGTGAGTCTACCAAAAATTCGTTGTCGAAATATTAACAGTTGATAGGTTCATTGGTATTTTTCACAGTGAAACCATCAATTGTTAATACATCGTCTACGAATTTTTAGTAGACTCACTACGAATATTTTTCAACTACCTTCGTTTTCCCTAAATTGACAGTGATTTTATTTAGATAATAATAGACCCGGTCTTTCCGTGAACATTCATTCAGTGTTTTCACAAAATTTTCAAACACTTCTTCGACCATAGGTCGCTGAGTTTTCAAAATTTCCTCAGAAATCTGAGTTTGCAGGTCTCGTAGATGTGTGCCGTAACGCAGCTTCTAAGGTACCCCCATACAAAAAATCTGGAGCAGTTCAATCAGGCGAGCGCGGCGGCCAAGCGGAATTCGTGCGACGCGGCAATATGCGGTTACCAAAAGCTTTTTTAAGTACTGCGAGAGTTCCTACCAAACAGTGACAGGTCGCACTATCTTCCTGAAACCATGCACGGCCCAGACGACGAAGACTCGATAAAAACTTGGATTTCTGAAGAAATTTCAAAAATTCAGCGACCTATGCTCGAAAAAGTGTTTGAAAATTTTGTTCAAAGACTGAATGACTGTACTATATGTAGTATTGTTGGAAATGGCGGTTACCTGAACGATATCGTGTTCCACAAATTAATGTGAACTAATCTCTATTATTTATATTTTTAAATAAAACTAGATTCGAAAATTTTGGTTCAGTAGTTTTCGAGTTATTCAAAAAACAAAACCGTCTATCTTCTCTGGGTCAACCCGTATATATTTCGTTCTGTATTTGATCGACATGTGTATGCACTGGAAAGAATATTTATTTGCCCTCTCCCCATAAAATATTTATTTGTAGAAATTGAATATTCAATTAGATGCAAAAACTGATTACTTGTGGCGAATAAATTATTTATTTACAATAGAAGATCAATTTATTTGGGGCAAGCATTCCATTATTGGATTCGATTAAATATTTCATGATTCCTAAGAAATATTTTATGGAGAGAGGACAAATAAACTATTTATTTGGTTGGACGACTTTTTCTCAGTGTGGATATAAATGGTGGAAATCTCTTCAGAGATTCAAAAAACGTTCAATCTACAAGACTATCATCAGCTTTCAAGGACTTTTTTTGCATGTCAAGGGAGGGATATCGATTAGAAAGGCAAGATTTCAAAAATTTTTTCAAGTTAGAAATAATATGATCACTTTTTGAAAACTTTTCTGATTCATTAGGGAAACATTGGAGTTTATAAAAAAATGTTTTTCAATTATTTTTCAAGTTCGCGTAGAAAATGACAGTTGCAATTCTCAACTGAAACAATCAAGCAAAATAGTTTCTTTAAATTAATATGATTTTCCTCGACATGAATTTCAATCTACACGGAAAAAAGAAAACACTACTGGTTACTGTGAATGACAGCGATCGGTTGAAAAACAAATGAAAACACGCTTGGATAATGAGGATTAGCGCGATCACAGTGATGGGTATTGTAATGAAATGCGTCCACGCTGACTGGACAGTAATGAGGACTGGGAAATGTAGTACTGCATAGAATGAATTTGAGTTTCAATGTATTTTTATGATTCACAGTAACCATTGCTGTTTCCTTTTTTCCGTGTAGTTGAAATTATGCATTTTTTAAAATTAAAAATGAAACGTCCAAAAATCACCATTGATTTACTCCGTTTTTGCAAACAAAAACGAATACTTTTATATTGCAATTTTCAAAATTAATTAGGTTCGCATTCTTTTATATGATATTGGAAAACTGTGTGCAAAATTTGATCAAAATCGAATCAACAATTCCCACATAGTTTTCTACGCGAGTCGAAAAAATGTAATTCGTGGTGAAACGCGTTCAAAGTTTGCTCTACAAAACGAAACGAATGAAATATCAGAACCCTTTGAATTAATCTGCGATTCCAGGACCATAAAATAGACCTTCAATTTCCTCGAACACCTGGTTTTCATTAAAAAATTCTTCTTTCGATCCCTGGTAGAAAAAGTGTCTCTGAAAATCTCAGGAAATTTTCCTGAATTCCACTGTAAAACTCTGAATCTCACTGGAAGACTTTAGAGAACATTGAAAAAACTTAAAAGAATCTGAAAAACTCATAAAAATTGTTTCAAACTTTGATAAACTCTTAAAATGTCTGGAAAATTATGAAAAACTGTCACTTATTGAGCACGTTTTTCCACTGAAAATTTTTCTGAATGTTTATAAATGTCTCTGAAAACCTCTGAATCATTTTGAAAATCACTGAGACCTTCTGAGAAACTATGAACACCTCTGAAATGCTCTGAAAAACTGTTCACTGAAAATTCCTGAAAATTTCAGTGAAATTTTCCCACCAAGGATATTATAACACAAGAATGAGCATAATACTGGAACGAGTTCGAATTTCGCTTCCAAACTGTGCAGGGATATTTTCGAGATCGTAAATAATTCTTTAATTCTCTGGGATTTTCAAGAAAAATTTTTGATCAATTCTCTAATAAAAAATATTCACATCGTTTCGTGAGTTAATTTTCGATCAAAAATTAGTCAAATTTCAGACACAATCTCAATTTGAAGGGATCAATTTAAAATCAGGAATAAGAGTGAATGCTGTATCGAGGGATTCGATGCTATTAACAATGGTATCCATTTTCATATCATACCATCTTCAATAATTGTACAAATGTATTCCAAACGCACAGAATACTATATGCATTCATCATTCCAACTCATCTCTTTTCTGAATTCAACTTTCAATAAAAAGATCTTGAATGTATATAACATATCTGCATGGAGACAATATTTCATGAAATATTACAGTGTACCACCTGATCAGGGCGCCACATCGGTTTCTTCGAGAAAAATTACTGTGTGGTTGCATAGAAACACATACAATTATTAAAGATGGTATGATATGAAAATGGATACCATTGTTGATAGCATCGAAGTGAATCCCTCGATACAGTTGCATAGAATCACACAGTAATTTTTCTCGAAGAAACCGATGTGACGCCCTAATCCGGTGGTACACTGTAATATTTAGTGAAATATTTTCTCCGTGTGAACACGATTCGTTAAAAATAAAAATTATTAAATAACTGAAGTATCCAATAAAAACTTTGAGTGAGTAATTGAATCAGCAACTCGAAGTTTCATTAGTTTATTAATGAGTTTTCGTTTTTATTCACTTCATCTTGGTGCAAATGACAGATAATTATCTACATAGCGACGCATAGTCTGGAATAAAATTACCTTCACATTATGTGCATGACGTATGTGTGACATCTTCTCTTTTTCCAATATATGCCTGCTGGATTTTGCACGAACATTTCATATACGACTTGAATTTTACCAACGACGGAAGAAGATGAAATTAATTTTTCATTTTTTTACAGAATTACGCAAAGTGATTACAAATATTCAAAAACTAAAAGTTGGCGAATAGGACTGTTTTGTTCAAAGTGAAACTCCACGATCACTGTTTTATTCAAAATTTTCTTGGACATCAAACATGATCTTTTGATCAAATAGCAAAATTTAGGTACGAAAAAACCTCTCGAAATGCTAATATAAATGCTTTTACAAACTGAGTTTCAAATAAAATTCTTTCAAACAGGAAGTTATTGAATTCTTAGCATTGTTTGAAGTACATCAAGTAGGGGAGAGTGGGGCATGTCTTCCCACTTTTTCTTTGTCGATATTTGTATTTTTCCCCGTTGCATATTTCAAGGCGTTTGGGGTACCATTTTACTCGTTGAAACTTCCATTACAACCTAGTATAAATAAATGTAATGATGTCATGAGCATGTTGTTGCAAAATAGTGTTATTTGCAGTCATGTCACTTGCGAAAACTTGCCCCACATACGGGGCAAGTTTTCCAACACCTTCGAACCATATGGGGGCAAATTTTCTCACTTATTCAAAATCGCCAAAAATAGATGAGAAATTGAAGTTCGAATCCAAATTAGGTATTTTATTAGATCCTCATCGAAAACCCACACAAGCAAACATAAAAACTTCAAACTTCACCTTCCCATCAAGAAACGCTATTCAATGTATACAAGTAATTTACACACTGGAAAAATTTACTGGAGTTAGATAAAAAATTTTCATTTGTCTCCCATCATATAAATATTCATAAGAGTCAATAGAATGTTCTTTGATTCCAGTGAACCTTTATTTGATGACAATTAATTTTTTATGCAGTTCTTGAAATTTCAATTCACTCACATTCCATCTCTTGAAGTAACCGAAATGTGGAAAAATAATAGGGGTATCGGAGTCCTTCACAATTCTTTCAGAAGCATCAGATGGAGGCATTTCTGTTGGAAGCACTGGTAGTGGAGCTCCTTCTGGTCCAGGTACTTCGGGTACTTCAGCTATTTCGGATACGTTCAGTACTTCCGAGGGACATTTGTACTTGTTACAATAGTTGTTCAAAGTTCTGCAGCATATACCGAAATCTGAGGCAGCTCCTCTAATACTTCCTTTGGTGAAAATGGAAGCAGAAGGGAAAAGTAAATGAAGCGTATGCTAGAAAGTAACAGAAAAGTTAATGAAAAGTATACGGAGCCTCAACGAAAGGTGTAAGAAGAGTATGTGAAGCGGGAATTGAAACAAACAAAGCGCATACAATCGAAAGAAAGAAAATTAAACTTCTTTGCGGGAATCGAACTAGGGACTTCCACCATAGTGAAAGAGGGTCTTATCAACTAAACTATAGACCGCCGTTGGCATTGCCTGCTTAAAAACATTATTTGAACTTAGAATAGATATAATTCGCACACGCTTGATGTAACCTGCAGTTACGTCACCTGAAGCGTGTTTAAAACGGGATCAAAAGCTTATGGAGCGTATATGGAACGTATGATTCCATCACTTTACAGCAAACGAGCATCACACGCTCCAGGAAGAGGGAATTGAAACACCTTTCGCTTCGTATGCGCTTCCGTCGCGTTTTCTGTACGCACTTCAGTTTCACCAGGGTCGTCCCGCTCTAACTGCTGAGACAGCTGCTGTAGGAGCCACGATTCGTTTTCCTTTTATAATTTCGAACCATCCGTAATCTCTGTAAACTCAATGATGAATCATATCAACTAATATTTGCTTATCTTTTTCGATAACTTTGCTGGTAATACGTTACAACAATTTGATTGAGACTGAGATAATTTTCCGCAGTGAAAAACATTGCTTTATCATTGTTTTTCAACTCTAAACTAACCTAAAATCGCGACGACTAATCATATAATATAAGAAATGCATTTGCAACACTCTAAAATCACTTGGTTGAGACCAGGACAAATTCTCTTTGTGAGAAAATTTGCCCCCTGTCACGTTGGAAAATTTGCCCCATTATCGTTTTTCAACTGGGAACTAGGTTAAAATCGTATGGACGCGAATGATTTACAAAAATTATCACATCATTCCATTCAGGGGACTTTCGTTTATAAACACATATTCAACCAAAACAATCAGAATAACGTAAGTATGTTTTTTTTTCAATTTGAATGAACACATGTAAAGTTTACCCACCAACGACAAAATCGTGAAAACAGTTCTCTTATTATGATGAAAGCAGCTATTAACCTGATATTGCCGTGAATGGTACCTTAGATGATACTACTCACGACCATTCTCCAGCAGCGCGCTCTTCCAGCATACTAAGAAATTATAACGCATTGGAAAACATGCCCCTATAGAAAACTTGCCCCACTCTCCCCTACCTCAGCGCTGAATAATTCTTCATACACTTTCAAAAATATTTCAAGTGAGCAATAGAAACAAGGGAAGAAATTGTATCAAACATTTTTCTTGTTACAGAATGGTGGACGTGGTGGCTGCTATTACCAGGATGCATGGCTTTGTGGTTCAAGTACGTTGATCAGTATGATCCGTTACGAGTGGTGAGATACGATGCGCGTTGTGGTGAAATTCATCCTGATGAGGTAGATTTGAATTAGATATATTTTGAAGATGATCATAACAAGAATCCATGAAGTGAAACAAAGGAGATTGGGCTTCGCAGCGTAATTATTTCAAAAGTTGCCGCAATTTCTGCAATTGATGTTTGCTAAATAGACCCAGGTGAAAATTCTCGAATATATAGGATCGCGAAATTCACATGCGGACTTAGATTCCCACCTGAGACCAGTCGGGTTCCCACCCAGGCGCTGTATCATCCTTTCAGGTTCTGCGCGGGGATCTTCAGGGTCTGATTCGGGATCCCTCAGGTTCCTGCTTGATGAGAGTCTGAGAGGCCCTGAGCGGGAATCTGAGGGATCCTGGACAAGAGCCTCACGCAGACCGTGAGAGGATAACAGAGGTCCTGGGTAGGAATCCAAATCCGGATTTGAATTTCGCGATTCTTTCGTCCAAGAATTTTCAACTAAGGGAGAATCCAGAATCAAATATTCTAAATTGAAAGACCAATGATTTTTCATTAGTAGTCTTGTGTTCAAGAATAGCATTATTCCAACGAGGACAGTCGGTTAAAATGGGCAAGATATAAGGCCCGATTTTGGGGCATCATGGAAAATTGGGGCCTCACCTAGCCCATTTTTTCTCCCATTAATTTCTGAAAATTTTGTCAAAAAAATTATCACTTTGGCAAAAATGTTGACACGATTTTGACTTACTGTTCCTATTGGGATATTATTTTTTGTTACTCAAGATAGTAGAATATTTTAATGGAAATTGTACTTACCCATGCCACTGTCTTGATTGGAAAATCTCATTACAACCTATTAAGAATGTGATCCGAATGAATTCGGTTTTTACATAGAATTTATTTTTGGGTCCAATACAAAAATTCATGCATCCAACGTCCTGAATCGAATTTGTGCTAGTTTTTGAATGTGAATAGCAAAAAGAGCAAACCATGTGCAGAAATTATAGTTTGGAATTCGCAACAATGTGTTCTAAATGGTGCCAGTCGATTTGAAGTTCTCGTTGGCAAACGTTCCCCAATTTTGCGAGAAAATTGTAACCGTTCTTGATCAACGGACATCTTTATCCCCTTCTTTTCACTTCATGCAAGAACCACCCGTTTACTGTACCCAAGTAGCACTACATTTGAACGTCCTGTGAAGTTGAAGGTCAATGATGGACGGATCGTATCCAAAGCATTGATCAGTTCCTGAACGAAAATACGCGGAAAGAATTAATGATAAACTTTAATACATAAAAACATGCATATTTGGAAAGAAGTCGTGATGAGAAAGACCTAAGCACCTGATGAAACTGAAATTGACGCCAGAGAGAAGAAAGAACAAGAGGGATCCAATGATTATTGGTATTTCGAAGAGGGAGTTAAAGAAGAAACAGAGAAAACAATCGTTCGTAAGAACTACTGCCGTGGGAAACTGTTTTACATGATGTCGGAAGATACGTTTGTTGTCTGTTGTTCATATAGGAGTTTATACAGTGTGCATCGCCACAAAATTAGCAATTTTGTAGTGCGGTACCGTGCTAGCTTTTATAGGCAATTACTTCAGAACTTTATTACTACCCGCCGTTCAGAGCTTTGAGGCTCTCCCTTCGTCATTACTTGGCCTGAATCATTTTGGTCATTCGCAATAATGACGTGCGGCCCATGACCCACGCGCACGCTCCTGTACAGAAATAATATTATAAGGCAATAAAGAGTTACCCTGTCATGTTCTCTATGCATATACGCACACCTTATGTCCACCAGGTGGAAGTCTTGTCGCTATCAGATAAGTCGCTTACCCAGAGATTTGTTAGAGGTTTGACGTTTGCGGCCTACGAGTTATAACATCTTCTGCCCCTGATTCCTGTCTCTGATCTTTCAACATCGGAGATTTAAACTCGGGAAATGTTAATTCCCAATGAGCTGAAGAATATCTTCAAGATATATGAATGGATTCTGACATATCTTGAGATTTTCTCGTGAAGTTATCTTTAATATACATGGAAGATGTCTGATGCAACATAATCGGATAATTTAAAGGTGTCTTTTGGGATATCTTTTAAGAATCATTTGTAAGATGGAATTAAATGGAAGATATCTCAAAGTTATCTTCATGATATCTCAAAGTTGTCTTCAAGATATCTACAAAATATTTCAAAGTTATCTCTGAGATATCTTAGAGGTACGTTGAAAGTCCCTTCACGATATATTCAAGACGCTGTAAGCAATAATAATGCAAAAACAATCAGTTTCAATCAACATGAAAAAAAGATTCTTTCTAAAATTTTACTGCCCTTCTTTTGAGAAAAATTTTTATTCTTCGACAGGGATTCGAACCTGCCCAATTCACCTATTACTAACCTGCAGACCCCGGTCTCAACAGCTTGAGCTAACCTGCCATAAGCTTATGTAGTGGCTTATTATTACTTATGATCATAACGTTATACGGTGAAATACTTAGTTTGCGTAAAACTCCTCGGAAAGTATTTCATGAAGAGAAGAATTTTCTAGGAATGGATTCAACATTTCATCTAACGCCGTACAAGACCCAAATTTCAGCAAAGAATTTCCTCCAAAATTTCCTGATGAAGAATATCTTGATTTCATAACTTTCAGATTCCTAAAAGAGATATTTGAGATGTACCCTAAAGATATCTCGATTAAAATTTTTTTGAGACATCTTATATCCATCTTGAATTCGGCATCCTAATTTGATTTCTCAAAGTTTTCTTAACCCTCAGCCTCCACACGAGTGCGAAGTCGTATCACCAAAAATTCAATAATCAATAACTTTCTACATAATACATTGCTTTCACATTGAATTTTGAGACAGAATACATTGCCTTATCTTTTACCTATTACCATCAATGGATTTCTCGGAAAATTTCACCCTGAATTCATGTAATTTTCACTCTCATCCTGATTTATTATATTTTCACGACATCACATAGGATGAGAATTGGAAAGTCAAATTAGCACTCGTGTGGAGGTGGTGGTTGTGTGAATGAGGTGTGGAGGCTATACATCTTGAAGATATCTTCGTGAAGATATGCAACCACTGCATTTCTCAGGTATCTTGCGGAAGATATCTCCATTTCATAACTTTGAGATTGTTAAAAGAGGTGTTGGAGATGTATCCCGAAGATATCTTAATCGAGATGTTTTCAAGACATCCTGTAATAATCTTAAAATCGGCATACTAATCCAATTTCTGGGAGTTATCTCAAAGATATTTGTACGATTCATCTTCCAGGTATCTGGCGGAAGATATCTTCATTTTATAACTTTAAAAGAGATCTTTCCGATGCATCCCGAAGATATCTCAATCAAGATGTTTTTAGAACATCTTGTATCCATCTCAGATTTGACATCCTGATTTCATTTCTGACAGTTATCTTCAAGATACCTTCATGACACATCTTGAAGATATCTTTGTGAAAATATCTCAAATGTATTCTTGAGACATTTATGTTCATTGGGTTACGATCTTCCATGACACCGTTGTCGTTTAGACAAATTTCGTAGAAATGATCATAGTAACAATTAACTTCTATATCTTTTCCCCCTAGAAACAAAAGTTTCTCAACAGCAGGAGGATATTCCAATTATAAATTCCAATAAGGCCGAGTTATTCTAATGAATTTACAAACCGCAGAGACGATGGTTCAAGAAGCGGACTCTGTCAGATTCAGAGACATTCGCATAATTAATCAAACACGAACGAAAGTGCACACAAAACCTGAATCGAATGATTCCTTATTGTTTCTGTGACTCTTTAGACAACGACAAGCATTTGTCTTTACATCCTACTTTGCCAGCTCCGACAACTTGCGATGCGCTCGGGAACCGCAGTTATTCAATTATGTTGTCGAGTGTCAAATCTATACCGTCGAAGCTCAAAATTCATCTAAGTTACGTGTTCGAATCGTACGATCGTCAAGGTAGATGAGGAAGACAAAAATCGCCATGAGAAATACAGAAAAATAATTTTTGATTGAAATTATCATTTTTTACCATCGAATACCGTTGTTTGTTCTTTGTCACACATTCAACTTCGTATTCCAATCGTTTAGATTGAGAATACGGAGATGGTGGTTGTTGGAAATTGATCTCGTTATCGAATTCGAATGACCGATATCATTTCTAACGATAGAATGTTACCACAAAGTCGTTCACAATTCAACAAAACAGAGAATCGATATTAGTCACTGGTTGAAATTACATGCCACCACATTCCTTTCATCTTACTTTTGATATTTCTTGTTTGATTCTCTTTTTAATCGTTCCGATTATATTTCACCCACATCCTCAAACAAGGAGAAGAGTATGAAAAGAATTATTACAATGTTGCAACCGGGCAAATACGTATAGAATATACTCATGATGTATTTCGATAACAGCATCCACCGATTCTACCCTACCATTATATTGTTCCAGTGATTGTGAATAAGTGTATGCATCGATTGAAATATAATACAGTTCGATCGTTTGGCGGCTGAAAACTGATTAAAACTTTCAAGGTTCGGAATATGCAACACGTACAGATTTATTAAAGCGCAATCAGATAATGGCCTGGAAAAGAGATGATTGAGCGGTATTGGTGAGCATGCTACTAATGCTTCCAGTCTGTAGATATGATTTTTCGCAGCGATGCTGTATTTGAAGCACGCTTGTGATTGAGTGAAATAAAGATATTCAATACATGGTTTACTTTTTAACGTATAGATATTGAAATTACAAAATTGATATACGATGTATATGTGGCGAGTAACGTGTAATCACTGCCTTGAAATCATTGCCAAGCATGTGAAGTTCATAATCGAAGAAGATGAACAGAAATTCTAAATTACAATTCTAGGGGGAAAAATGATCGGTGAAGATAAAGAAATGAATAAATTCATTATATCTACAGCGTGAGTTATAATCAATAGAGTCCACTGTGGATTAGATCATCATTGTGACAAAAAGCGCCGATCTTGAACGTTATTATATCATTTTTTGCTAGGATCGTACTTGGCGTAGAGAGCAAGACGTATGTCTCCTCTCTTCCCGGCTTTAAAAAATCCGATTCAAACTTATAACTCATCAATCAGTTTGAATCAAATTTTTGTCCGGGAATTTTCCGGTTTGAATAGGGCTGAAATGGAAATTTTTACCGAATGAGATGTATCCAGAAAATTGGAATTCGCACTATCCGAATTTCCTGATTATATCCCATTGAGTGAAAATTTCCATTTTTGCCCTATTCAGATTGATTAGGTTTGAATGAGATCAAATCGGACGATTCTCGGATAAGAATCGGATTCAAACTGATCGACGAATTAATAAGTTTGAATCAGATCAAATCGGATCTTTATAGCGGGGTACTCAATAATACCACAACATTTCGTATGAACTCAACTCAAGGAGTTGAATTCTTCTGTGGAAAATTTGTCACAAAATAAGAACATGGTTGGTTTTCACACGGTAATAAGATAGGTCTTGCGATGCCAGTAAATATGAATTTTGTTGGAAATAATTTTCACCGGAAGTTAAATCATCCTTGACAACTGAAGCTCCAAACACGTACAATTTTTACGTTGTAACTTAATACCTCCGCCACGTTGGTGAGGAATCGACGTTTAGTAATACTAACCGCAACGAATGGTACAATTTATGTCACTTCACATCCTGTGAACCGATAAAAAACACGAGATTTGATTTTTTTCAATTCTTTCCATTCGAATATGATTTTTATAATCATTGTGTGATATGAAATAAATCTTTATTCTATGAAAAACAGATTAAAATCAACTTGCTGTGTCAGAAATCGTAAGTCATTCACCTTTTTCTTAGACTCATTTGATACATCCTTCAAAGACACCAGAAGAATGGAATAATACTTTTTTGTTGGAGTATTCGTTATTCTGGTGCTAATATAACAAAGCGAGTGGTGAGGGAACGGGTGTGGAGTTGTGGAATAACTGACACCTCCTGACCAACCAAATGTGGAATTTAGTCATATCTTTTCCGTTGAACCTGTCGGGTGCACAGAAAACAGCTTTTTGTTATTCTCTTTGATGTAGACATTGAATAATCTTCATATTTACGACGAAAGTGCATTGCATAGTAAATTTGAAAACGGTAGAATTGGAAAGAAATTAGTCCTAGTGTTCTAATAAGATTTTTGTTTGTGGAAAAGGTCTCAAGAAAAATACTTTCAATTTTAAGGGTTGGCTAATGTGAGAAATAAAATATCTTCAACATCGAAGATACTTGATATTCACAAATTATCAGCTTGCTTCCTCATTAGTCAGATAAATGATTTAAAAGAAATCTAGAATGAAATTATATGCCCTAGTACTTTCATGGAGATTATTATCAATGATTATTGAAAATATAATATGAATTATTAGAATTGAAAATTCTGGCAGTATTTCAATTGATTAATGAAATTTCATGATTATACTAAATCGATCTTGTAATTTTATTTATTGTCCCTTAATGGATAGATTCATTGAATTACTTTCAAAGTTTATTACTGCAGTTGGATTCGGGTCAACATATTCATTATATATGAGATTCAAATGAATCAAATGAAATTCAATCTGTCAACAAAAATTGAAACAATTTTTTGTAAATAGATTCCAAATTGGAATTCTTAAACTTCTAAATTCAAAAATGTTATAGGATCTGTATGTGTTACTCGGCTATTTTTCATTGAAATCAATTAAATGAATCGTGAATGAGGACAAAATATTGTGGAATGTTTTTGGAATTATATTCAAAATCAAGGAAGCAAATGAGTGATTCGATTTTTCAATTGAAATTATTATATTTTTGATTTTCTACTTAGAAAAATAGAGTGAAATAAGAAGATCAAAATTTTGAGAGAATTAAATTATTGAATCCAACTTTTTGAAGTGGAATAAGTTAATTGTGAATACTCGAATGATATACAGAAAACTATTAAAAATCCTCAATTTCTATAAGAGAATGTGGTTAAAATTTTTTGATATCTAGTTTTTTTCATGAATACATTGAATTTTAAAATTTACATCCAAATTCACATTTGAATATCAACTGCTTATATATGAAGGGATAATCTTCAATTTGCTACAATTTTTAGGTAAATATCAATATAAATGAACATTCTTCATGAATAATGAGTAATAGAATTAAATAAGGATAAAAGTTCCATCATAATATAGAAAAATTTATATAGACAAGGCAGAATTCATAATATTCACCTGTTTATGAAAAACATGTCTTTTTGTTCTCAATAACAGAATCTTCTGTGCTCCATGAATGTATTCCTCAGCAGCTGTAGTAAATTGACTGAACAAAAAATAGCATAACCATTTGGTTTTTAATTGGTGAATAATTTGAATGGACGAATAAGATAATGAATTTATCAATGTTATAAATAAAATTATACTTCAAACGAAAATATTCAAACATGTATGAAAGATGAGAGAACTTCGTACAATTCCATATAATAATAATCCTACGTTTTTAATTATTCAGCAATGAAAATTGTGACTGTATTCAATTGGGAGGATTTTCAAATCAAAAACTTTGAAATTCACGTCACAATAATTAACAGATTTGAGGTAAATTAATTTTTCATAGAAAAATTGAATGAATTACTTCAGACATGTTAATAGTTTTTATGATAGCTCATGTTGAATCAATCAATTGTCATCTCAATGTTGAATTGGAATAAAATTTCAATTGAAAGATTAAGAATTGTGGCCTGGTTGGTTTGTGAAATTTCACATAATTTGAGTTGAAATTATTTGCGATCTTCATGAAGAGGAATGTACATTTTTATGGGAAAATTCAATGTATGAAATGATTTTCTGAAAGAGAAAATTTGAATATGATTCCATCACTTCGACAGATGTAGTACTTTGAATTCAGAATTGATTATATAAATATCATTTTATAGGTAATAATATCTGTAGATTTGATAATAGAGTGATTATACGAGAGAGTAATGATATCATCAACCACTTTGAATATATAATTTCAGTCTTAGTAGGAGTTGCCTCCAATAACTTATCGGAACGAAAAGTTTCGGGCTATATTCAATATTGTGAACTACGTAGTGAAGCGAGGTTTGTTGGAATTCTTCAACCTCTTTGTGCTGGTATTGGATTAAATACAAATGAAATTACTGGGATATCTGAGGTTGGGAAATTATATTTTTTTCAATCTTTTCTATAATAATATTGTTGAGAATATTATTAATTTGAGTACCTGTGCCAATTCTGAATGGAAATCTATTATTGAGGAAATCATTATTATTTATTTTTCGTTGTGTACTAACGAGAGCTTATTATTTAATTATAGCTAGTTGCCGATCTTACTCAAATTATGTTTTGATTGGAGCAATTCATACAGTATCTCGAATAAGTTCATGTGAAGTTCTAAATTTTATTTTAAGAAACTCATAAATATTTGTATACAATATTTTTCATGAGAGTGATTTTTTTAGTTGAAATATTAAATAAATTATTGCGTAGATCTTCCGATTGAATCGAGGGGGAATCAGAGGCAGTATCAGGATCTCATATTTATTATTCAAAAGAACCATTTAAAATATTTTTCATAGCAAAGCATAAAATAATTATATCCGCTACGTTTTTTTGTTAGTTTTCAACTAAAAAAAATTAATTTCATGGCGATTTGAATTCGAGATCTTCTTTCTTCAATACGATACATATTGATAAGTTAATAATACTGTGTAAAAATATTTTCTTTTGGGTTTTTTATTGATTTATTTTATTATAATTGATTATTAAAAATATCATTAGAAATTTTCCATCATTTGGATGTAAATATACTAGGAAGCTATTCATTTCACATCATTAATTTTTTTCAAATTGTTGAGGTTTTTTTTAAATTTGAGATTAACGTTTTTCGTCATTTTTTAGTTAGGTTTGACGAATGGATTCCTCAAATCATCACAGCAACAGGCACACAAAAACTTCCACGAAACAGTGAGATACGTTTGGGAAACTCATCGTACGCCAGGTTAGATACGACTATGCGCATGGAGTCGTAAAACATCTTTGTTGGCGAATGAATATGTGAGGAAGGCTATGCATATCGATACCCTCTCCGTACCTCTATGAAACTTTATGATGCATTCTATGTTACGCAGTACGAGCTGTTCCGATCATTTATGGGATAATTATCGTTTCCCACATGAACAAATTTCTGCATAATAAATCAAGTAATTTCACCAATTTTCGGAGAATTTTTTTTTTTGAACGGGAACGCGGAACTTGCGAAACTACGACAATTCATTAGATAATTCACTTTTATGAATAATAACCAGTTCGTGCTTAAACCGCGCTATCGTCTACATAAGATTACCTTCCATTCTCCATGCTGGGATCTCATTTCGTATGAACATGCAAGCACTGACTCTAAGCATCAAACTTTTAGGTACTTGGTCGTAATACGTTGAATGAAAAATAAATCTATCGAATAAACTCTTGATGCTGAACAGACAAGAAGTGGAAGGGAAGTTCAAATTGACTGAAAGTATAAGAGGTTGTTTTAGTATTGACAAAGACAGACCCAAGAAGGAGCGTGGTGAAGCAAAGTGGGAGAATGCATAGAAAGTGTATACAGGATTAAAAAGTACATCGACGCAGTAAACTGGGTGAACTTCCAACAGAGTGGAATGGGGTGGAGGAATTAAATTATCAGTGAGAAAAATATCAAGAATTTGGGATATCTCAATCTGAAACTGAATATTGAAAAAAAAATAAATAAATAAAAAGATCTGGGAAAAATGTAAATCCCACTGTACATAAGAATCTTTTCCTCACTTAATTTGGTACAAAAATTATCCCTCTTGACCACGTCTATATCCTTGCACTTTGATTCTCGAGTTTTGATCACTGGAAAGCCGCTAACCGATCCAGTCTCATCATATTTCAATCGACAAATGCACTCATTCAAAATCATTGAAACAATATAATGGCAGTGTGGCATGAATCGATGTACGTTATTACTAGGGAAGGACGAGGCGGTGGTGGTAATGGGGCACATGTATGTATACACACACATACGTACACTGTAAAAAAAAACTGGAAATTTACTGTACAACTGGACTGGAAATTTCCAGTGCTAGTACTGGAATATGGATATTCCAGTACATGTACAGAGATTTTGTTGTTACGTTACTGAAAATTTACCAAGCATAACTGAAAATTCAGTCATTGTACAGGAATTTTCAAGTTTGAGATGATGTACTGAAATTTTGCCATGATTTCGCGAAAATTTTACCGGCTCGTACTACAATTTTATAGTTCTTGTGCACCAAAAAAAAATATTCCCTCAAAAAGGACTTGAGAAAAAATTTGGAATTTAGAAAAAAAACCTAATCGTTGGTATACTGGAATTACACAGGTTTTTAACTGCAATTCTCAGGTTTTGTGATGGAATTTTCCAGTTACTATGCAATTGAATTATACAGGTTTTGAACTGCAATTTTCAGGTCGTGTGATGGAATTTTCCAGTTGCTATGCAACGGAATTTAATCACTGTTGCACTGAAATTTTCCACTTCTATTGGACTTCGTCATTTCTGGCAGGAAAAATTTCAAGTCTTTATATTAAAAATTTCCTGATTGAGATTTTGAATAATAATTGTAATTGTAGCCAATGAAATTGATATATGAGGTTTTTCCAAGACTCATCCTCTTGTGTTCTAGATATGAAGCATATGTAGTAACCCAAGCTGGCCTTCCAACATGTCGCGCTATAGCTCATCGGTTAGGTCTTAGGTTTCAGTTGGTAGGCAGGTAGAAAAGTGTGGGTTCAAATCCTGTTAGGTAGACATGAGTTTCTGTCCATCCAAATGAACGATCAAAAGTTTCTCAATCATCTTGGAACACAAGGACCCTGCAAAATCACTTTGCGTGAGCAATTTTTTTTCAATTTTCATGGATATTTTCAGCATTAATTTTCCAGTACATGTCCTGGAAAAGTCCAGCTCGTGTACTGAAAAATTCCAGTACCGAGGCTCAGAAAATTTCCAGTTTTGATGCGGGAATTCCATAACGTTTGCACTGAATTTTTGCAGTACAAATGTGCTGAAATTTTCCGGTACATGTACAGGTTAATGACTTCCAGTACATGTACTGGAATTTTCCGGTGAAATTTTTTTACAGTGTATCTCCAACTGCAACATTGTTTCGCATCTCGGAGGTGGATAATTTGCTTCCAGATCCAGGGATTATACTTTTCTTTTTTCTCACAACGTTTATTTCTTCTTTCTTTGCTTCATGTCTTGAGTAGCGGTCGATGAGAATGAAATATGATCGGAGTGTTTAAAAAAACAAAACATAAACTGAAGATCCCTAGTAAAAATGATTCATATAAGACCACATATAAACCATATATGATCATATATAGATAGAGGTTTCATATATGACTACATATAATTCATATGCAATCCATATGTAATCCATATTCAATGCATATACGGTCCGTATATGATACGCTAAGAGCAAAAGAGACACCCCGATTGTTGTCAAGCAAAAACAGGGCAGCAACTTCCGAGAGCAAGAACGGAACATTAAAAGTTGCGAGCAAAAGCGATACACTTATAATTTGGAACAAAAGAGCAACCACAGCAATCTCCGGGCAAAAACGGAACCCTGAAAAGCTCGAGCAAAAACGAATCAGCGCATGAATACAGAATTGGGTTGACCGTATATGCACCGTATATGCGTCGTATATGCATTGAATATGGATTATACGTGGTCATATATGAAACCTCTATCCATATATGGTCGTGTATGGTTTATATGTGGTCTTATATGAATCATTTTTACTAGGGATCTTCAGTTTATGAGTAAATTCTAATCATTTTTGAAGTAGGATGCAATGGAGATTTATTTGTATGTTCCTTGAGTTGGAATTCTGATTTCAAATTGATACGAGATTTTGTTCGTTACGCGTTACATGTCTTGACATTTAGGACCGTGGTAGGACCGGGGGTGATCCACGGGATGAATTTCCAGCCGCATTCAAGCACATCGAATGTTCCGTAGAATGTGAATAATCTCATTTTATCTCCCTGTCTTTCAATTCCATTTTTATTATCGCGCATTTGCTCTGATAAATTTTCAAAGTTCTGAATGTATTGACCTTCTCATTGTACGCAGCTTCTACGTGATCGCTCGAATCCATCTCCTCGGTTAATGGTTCAGAAAATGTAAGAATGAACGACTGTGTGAATGGAGAAGACACAAAAAAGTTTTTAAATACAAACCTCCACACTTCACACAATATTTCCAAGTCATAAAGTCAAAGTTATTATAATATTCATGCTGAGTTACGATGGGTTACCATTCGAATTGTGGATGCGCGATGTTTTCGTCCCGACTCATTTAGCATTCTCGTCCTCAGGTCGCGACGAATGAATGGACTCCCTTAAAGGAGTTCGAAAAACAGATTCAGACTGTTTGTTGGGAATTGATTTGAGTTCGAGGAAAAAAGTGTCCATCAAATGAATATCATTACCGGCGCATAGAGGTTTTTATATTCATATTCGGATGATATGAATTATTGTACTCGTTATAGGGAATCGAGTGATTGCATTATCTATTCGAACGATGTCATTGAACAATGTGATTAATTGATATACTCGGAGAGGATGAACAATCAACATTCATTTTCATTTCTCCATAGCCTCTCACATTCTGGTTGATCACCCATGACGAAGATCTCTCACTTGAAACGGTTAAACAAGTTATCTTGTGCCAAATTCCCAGGGGTACACCAACTTCAAATGAACCGTGATTTCAGGCTTCTACTGGTTTGCATTGTTCTCTGAGAAACAGTAACTTCGACTCGAGAAATATTCCATCAAGGCTCCATGGGTATTGAAATATCCTCCACGAGATAGTCACAATTCCTGGAACTTCCACACATTTCTTATAATCATTGTACTTCAGTAAAAAACTTGTTGAAAATTTCATGTTTCAAAGGAACTTAGAGAAATTTGAGGGAACGTGAGAGTATTTCAAAGACAGGTACGTTAGGCGAAATTGTGGGTTGGGATTTTCCGACGAGGCTCATTGAGAGGTTTGGACAAATTTAGAGAAATTCAGTGACAAGGGAGTTGGAGAGAATTCTGGAATTAACCTCTAAATGCACCGAAAAAAAAGTTTTGTTGAAATGTGAACAACCAAAAACTTTAGTTATGGTAACCAAATTTTTGTTGTTGCAACAAAACATTCGATATTAGACACAAAAAATTTTTATTAACACATTTAGGAACAAAATAATTTTGTTGGAAGCACAAAAATTTGGTTGAAAGAACAACAGTTTTGTTGTTAACATATTAACCGAAAGGTTTTGTTGTTTTAACCAAACAGTTTCCTTGGTGTGGGATGTAGAAGAATTCAGAGATATTCAGAACAATTCAAAAAGAATACCGCCAGAAGGAAAAGCTTTCTGGTTTTCACTGTAGAAAATTTCCTAAAAATTCAGACGTTTCTGTAATTCCTTATAGCAACAGGTCTGAATTATCAGACAGTTCTTCTGAATATTCAGATTTTTTTTGAAAAATTGAGAACAATATGGATGAATTCTGAGAATACATCTGGGTCATTCCACGTGGTTCTTACACTCAAATTTTAGAATTCAATGGGATGATTTTTCCTCGATTCTTGGTCAAAAAATATTCGATACGTATTTTTTCTTTTTGTTTTTTGAGGCTTTTCTTCGAAAATATGATTTTTTGAAAATCTAACGCTCTTGAAATCTCCTAATTTTCAAGCGCTCATTATTCGAAATCTACGAGGGTGGATTGATAAGTTTCCGGCCTGACCAAGAGATGGCGCCACTAGGCCTACCTTGAGGTGGCGTTCTATAGTACCATCCTTAGATAGCTTGTAGCTATAGTTTCAGTCCGATCGCCATGTTAGTTTAGTTTTGAGAGTACGCTGACCAAGACGCCTCTGTGTTTTTCGTAAAAATGGAAAAGCTGGAAAATCGTGCTGTCATCAAATACTTTCATTTGAAGGGGTTAACGCCGAAGGAAATTAAAGAAGAGATGGACTCAACACTGGGGACATCCTCCCCGTCATATTCAACCGTTAAGCAGTGGGTTTCCGAGTTTAAAAAGGGTCGTGTGAGCACCTCTGATGAGCCTCGCTCAGGACGCCCCATTGAGGTCACAACTCCAGATATGATCGGAAAAATCCATCAAATAGTGCTGAAAGATCGCAGATTAAAAGTTCGTGAGATAGCTGAGACCTGTAAGATGTCATATGAACGTGTACAAAATATTTTGCACCAACATTTGTATATGGAAAAGCTCTGTGCAAGATGGGTGCCGCGTTTGCTAACAGTCGACCAAACATTGATTCGAAAGAACATTTCTACCGCCAATTTGGCGTTGTATAAGCGTAATCCAAGCGAATTTTTGCGTCGATTCGTAACCGTTGACGAAACTTGGGTCCACCACTACACTCCTGAAACCAAAGAACAGTCTAAACAGTGGATTGGACCAGGGGAACCAACTCCAAAGAAGGCAAAACCAATTTTTTCGGCGAACAAGGTTATGGCTACTGTTTTTTGGGATGCAAAAGGTATTATATACATTGATTACCTTGAAAAGGGTAAAACTATCACTGGTCAATACTACGCAGACTTATTGCAACGTTTGAGCCACGAAGTGGAAATTAAACGACCTCATCTGGCGAAGAAAAAAATCTTGTTTCATCACGATAACGCACCAGCGCACACGTCAATCGTTGCGATGGCTAAAATCAACGATCTGAAGTTTGAATTAATGCCGCACCCTCCCTACTCTCCAGACCTAGCCCCGAGTGACTATTATCTGTTTCCTAACCTCAAAAAATGGCTTGGCGGTAAGAGATTTGCGGACAATGAAGAAGTAATCGAAGCTGTAAATGGGTATTTTGAGGAGCTTGACGAATCAGTCTATAGAGATGGCATTACTAGACTAGAACACCGCTATGAGAAATGTATCAGCCTTGGAGGAGATTATGTTGAGAAATAAAAAAAAAAAAATTCTTAAAAACGTTGTTTTTCTTGGTCAGGCCGGAAACTTATCAATCCACCCTCGTATTTATCGTATCAGAAACTTTCAAAGACATGAAAGTTAGGATTTTTTCTCTAGTTTTCAATTCTGTCAGTTTCATCATCAATATAATTAGCTTTAATTAAGAAATTTTTAATTGAACAATAAAAAGTGAAATTTTTCAACAATAGGTGGTTTTTATTTCGTTCATGTTTTTACACAATGATCTGTGAACAATAACGAAAATTTAGCAATTTTTTCCATGATGGTAAGTATTATAGTTCTCGAGATACGATTTTTTTTATGGCCGCGTCCGAATTGGACAGCATGCGCACGGAGCGGTACCGTGCTTTTGGCGTCGGATCATGAACCATCACGTTTTCCACCTTCCTGATTTCAGTTTCGAGGAAACAAGAGATGATCATCAAGAGACAAACCATTGATATGAAAATATCTTGTTCATAAATAACTCACCATAAATAAAATTGTGCATTTATTTTTGAAACATAACAGAACTAGTAACAAAAATCACATCATATCTATGACAAGAATGAACTAAAGCTATTTGGCATACAAAATAATAATAATGTACAATATATGATAGAAGTGTAGTAGTGAAAAAGAGGAATTTCAGTGTGTAAACTTTGTAGTATACGAGACTATGAATCACAATTTACTTTTGGTTAGCCATGTTCCAAGGATGGAAAATGTGATGCTTCATGATCCCACACGCCGAGAACATGGTATCGCTTCGCGCGCGTGCTGTCCAATTCGGACGCGGCCATAAAAAAAATCATATCTCGAGAACTATAATACTTACCATCATGGAAAAAATGGCTATATTATCGTTATTGTTCACAGATCATTGTGTAAAAACATGAATGAAATAAAAACTACCTATTATTGAAAAATTTCACTTTTTATTGTGTAATTGGAAAACTCTTAATTGAAGCTGATTATATTGACGATGAAACTGACAGAATTGAAGACTAGAGAAAAAATCCTAACTTTCATGTACTTGAAAGTTTTTGATACGATAAATAGATTTCGAATAATGAGCGCTTGAAAATTAGAAGATTTCAAGAGCGTTAGATTTTCAAAAAATCATATATTCGAAAAAAAGCCTCAAAAAACCAAAAGAAAAAACACGTATCGAATATTTTTTGACCAAGATTCGAAAAAAAGTCATCCCATTGAATTCTAAAATTTGAGTGTAAAAACCACGTGGAATGACTCATCTGCAGATTCGGAAACACTTTCTGGCAATTCAGATTCATTGCTGTGAAAAATTACAGAAACAGTCTGAACCTTCAGAAATTTTTTTACAGTGTTGCATTAAGCATCTCTTCTTGAAGAGTCTGGAATGTTTTCTGGGAGACTTTGCACCAGGTGTAAAAGTATGAAACCGGAATTTCCCTATAAATGGCACTAGTCATCAGTTTCGGCTCCCTAAGACCACTTCTTCAGCACCATGAACTCCCCCTAACGACTGATGAAGATTTTCAACACAAAACAATAGAAGTTCTGTACACCCGTAATTGTTTGAAAACCTCAAACATGTCGAGTTTTGTGTCTACGAATTACGATCTGTGGATAGCATTGGTTTTTTGTTATCATTTGAAGCAAACTGCTGCAGAATTACATCGAATGCTTGCCGAAGCTTACGGTGAAAATGCCCTTGGTAAAACACAGTGTTTCGAGTGGTTCAAAAAATTTTAAAGTGGTGATTCTGACGTGAGAAACGAAGAGCGTGGGAAACCACCGAAAAACTTCGCAGACAATGAATTACAAGCCTTATTGGATGAAGATGATACTCAAACTCAACAAGAACTCGCGGATCAACTGAGTGTGACGCGGAAAGCCGTCTCCATACTCCATCCGTTTGAAAGCCATGGGAAAGATTCGAAAAGTGGGAAAATGGGTTCCGCATGAACTGATTGAAAAACAGCAAAAAAATCGGAAAATCACTTGTGAAATGCTGTTTGACGGATACAGAAGGAAGTCATTTCTCCATCGAATTGTGACAGTTGATGAAAAATGGATATATTTTGAGAATCCTAAGCGTCAGAAATCATGGGTGAATCCAGGCGAATCATCGACATCTACTGCAAGACCAAATTGTTTTGGGAAAAAGACAATGCTCTGTGTTTAGTGGGATTAGAAGGGTGTAATCTACTATGAGCTGCTAAAACCTCGGCAAACCGTCAACACTGATCGCTACCAACAGCAAATGATCGACTTTGATCGCGCATTGCGTGGAAACGACCGGAATATGGAACAAGGCAACACAAAGTCATCTTGCTCCACGATAACCTTGGTGAAAATGGGAGCGAGAAGAATGAGTAAACGAAGCGTATGCTGAAGGGTAACAGAAACGTTAATGGAAAGTACACGAAGCTTGAATGGAAAGGATACAAAGAGTATGTTGAACGGGAATTGAAACAAAGGAAGTGGTAAAAATTCAAGAAATCTAGACAAAAAAAATTGAACCCTGTGGTAAGAATCGAACCGGTGACTTCCACTATGGCAGGGTCTTATCCACTGAGCCATGGATCGTCGTTGACGTCAGGTGCTGAAAGATGTTATTTAAAGTCAGAATAGGTATGACTCGCATACGCTTCATATAACCTACTATTACGTTACGTGAAGCGTATGCGAAACGGGATCGGAAGTTTATGAAACGTATACAGAAAGTATGATTTGAAGACTTTCCAGCGAGCGGGTATCATACGCTCCAAAAAGAGGGAGTTGAAATGTTTTTCGCTTCGTTTACGTTTCCTTCTCGCTTTGTGTATACGCTTCATTTTCACCAGGGAAACGATCGAGGCGTTCAGTTGGGGAATGCTACCGCATGCGGCTTATTCTCCAGACTTGGCTCCATCCGATCATCATCTTTTCGCGTCAATGGGACACGCTCTCGTTGAACAACGCTTCAATTCGTATGAAAATGTAGGAGAATGGCTCGATAACTGGTTCGTTCCAAAAGAGAAACTGTTTTTTTGGTGTTGCATTCATGAACTGGCGGAAAGGTAGGAAAATGTATAAACAGCGATGGAGATTATTTCGAATAACATATTCTTTATTATTTTCAAACAACAAACGTGTGATTTTTACAAAAAACATTCCGGTTCCATACTTCTACACCTGATATATTGAGTATTCCAATGATATTCTTTTGCTCCTGATCCTTGGTTGTATTCCCTATTATTTGCGATTAGCGCAGCGCTTTCTGATCGTCAACTCTGTTGATTAGAGCCCGATCAGGACCTGGTCAGGTTTCATTCAAACTCCGGATTAATCCGATCGAATTTCTAGTCGGGTAAACGCATAAGCGGATGGTCACGTAGGTGCTAGAAGCGTCTAGATGCCGCCTTGATTTTGTTGGCCAGGCAAGTGCCTTTCTTTCAGTATATGACCATCATGTAAGTGAGTTTTTTGTGATCCCATGTGTGTCCATATAACTTTGGCTCAGGCTCGACAATCTTGAGACAAGAATGTACTGAAGTTTGCTGATTGTTGAGCAAACACGATAGTTCTTACACAGCGAACGCGCCAAGGCGGCACTTATATTTTTCGTAACAGAGAGGAATATTTGAAAATTCATTAGCGATTGCATGATCTTAGAATAACACAAAATACACACCTACATCTCTATAGAAATCCCGTCAATATTTCTTCCGCAAAGACAATAAATTTGACGTGGAAAACGAAGAGACGAACGATGAAACATCAGGAGGGTAACTTGGCGAAGTGCCAAATCGACATTTAAGGCACGTATGATACCCCAATGTGCTTGTTGTGAAGGGTGAAATACATTGGAGTCATAGTATCGCGACGCCAAGGATAGGAAGTTAATCCGTGACGAAGAAGAGCTAGAATCACCGAGAGGAATTCCCCTTAGCGCATATCGGTTGTTGGGACTGTCACATAGGTAACATATATCATCTGTACGAGCGAAGAAACAGGTTTGCTTACTTATTAGCCTACTTTTTATGAAGAGAGTCGATACGAGAGGAACAAGATAAACGTACGTGGTGTTGTTTTGTTCTCTGCCACCGCGCCGATCGCTTCAAGGCTATTGACCGTTTTAATGAAGTCCATATCTTATGATGAAGAATCATATGTACAGTAGATTATCAACTGTTACAATATATATTACACAATTCTCATTGAATTGCATTTCTTCCACCGACATTGATTGACAGCACTTAACTCATGTCATTGAATATTCGTATAGCAAAGTGGTTAACCCTTTCTAACCTGACGTCCATTCCAATGGATATAGAATTCAGCAAATTATCAAAATCGTTCCACAAATCAGAGCAGTTTGAAACCCATGAGATCATCAAGATCAAAGTGTCAATTGACGATAAGAAAATTATTCAAAATTATATTTTCCGTATGGTATGTTTTTAAACGGAACTACAAGGAGAAAAAGGAATTCGCTGTGGCAGCGAAATCTACTTTCGCTGGGTTCCTTTTGCCAGAGCAGCAAATTTTTTGCTGTGACAGCAAACTATTTGCTGTTCCAGCAATCTTGTTAGCTGCGACAGCGAATTTTAAGCTGTGGCAGCAAAAAATGTTTGCTATCCCAGCAAAATTTGTTCGCTATTCTGTATATAATACTGGAAATTTGCTGGCGGAGCAAACATTTTTAGCTGCCACAGCTAAAAAATTGCTGTCGTAGCTAACACGATTGCTGTTATAGCAAATTTTAGCTAGGTCAGCAAAAAATTTTGCTATTCTATATATAATACCTCGATTTGCTGCGTCAGCAAATTTTTTCTCTCCGTGTAATGTGATGAGAATTTCGAAATTTTTGATACTGCAATTTCCATTACTCAAACGAATTTTACTGATTCTACAGGATGCAGTTTGAATATTGAAAAAAAAGGTTCAACTTCAAAGAGGTTTTGAGTACCAAAAAGTGTTTTTCATATTTAAAAGTATTTTAATATACAGCTATATTATGCAACGACATCATGTGTCCATTACAATGGACACTGGGTGCCTGTTGGCAAAATTCATCTACAACAAGGTAACAAGTGTACATTCAAAAAGATAGAATACTACACTGAAAAAAGGTTGATAACAGTTGTCAAATATGTTCTTGAAATACGACTAATCGAAAATTCAATAAAACTCATAAAATAATTGATGACAATTATTACATTTCATGTACGTGTTCATAATTATCTGATGAATTTATGAATATCATTGATATTCGTTCAATGTTATTGAATATTTGATTAGTCATATTTGAGAATTCATATTTGATAATTATTACATTCGGTGGATTTCATCTGTTCCCTGCAAATTTCATCAACTTAAGAACACCGACAATTAAATCCCGATTGTAACCATAATATTTGAGTTCGAAACTTTTGAACGATCTCATCGATCTATATGAATCATTTCTCACGTGTTTAGCAGTTTGGAATTCAATTTTTATCAAAAATTTGTGAATTATGGCATAGTTTTTCACAACTCATCAAAAGTAACAGGGAACGGATTAAATCCACCCACTGCACCAATCCTTTCTTTCAGCGAAGATGAACGAAAATTAACATGAACAAAATTCCTACGGTTGGCCGACATATCAAAATTACTAGAAATTAATAATCATCCTCCAATGGATTTCAAGATAAAAATCCGTTACAAGAACGTTATAACTCTCTTATAACATTGGAGTTTTTAGTGGTATCATTGCAGGATGTCCAGCCTCGGAGAATTCTAATGGAATCAATCAGTCATAAAATCAGGTTGAACGAAATGATCAATGAAACAAATAGAAAATTCCCGAACTGGACACCCTGCATTGATACTACTTTGCATGTGGCGCTGATATGTTATGGAGGTTGGAGTTGAAAATGTAAAAAAATTATAAGCTGATACTCTGTCTTGTTTCTAAACACTCATCAACAGCCTCCCGTGTGGAAATTCGTCCGGGCGTCCTGTATTGAATATAGGCCCTGTATGGGCTTAAATCGGGTATCCAAACTTAGGATGGCCTAGCCTTAACCACTAAGGGGCCTAGTCGGGTTTCTGATATTTGGCCTGATTTTTCTAACTCAGGGCCACCCATACAAGGTCCATGTGGGGCCAAGATGCATTTCCAATGTTTCCCGCTGTTTGAAAAATTTAGGCGCACCCTACTAAAGCCCGTATAGGGCCTTGCTGTGTTTCCCGTATTCTCCCAAAGATTTTATTTTAGGCGCACCCTACTACAGCCCGTATAAGGCCTTGCTAGGCTTTCCATATTCTCCCAAAGATTTTAATTCAGGCGCACCCTACTACAGCCCGTATAGGGCCTTGCTAGACTTTCCATATTCTCCCAAAGATTTTAATTTAAGCACACCTGTACACAACCCTCGTAGGGCCGACCTGCATTATCAATATTCCCCTTGTTTTGAAAAGTTAGGCGCACCCAACCTTAGTTGAAAACAGCAATATATAACCTCTTTATTCCACTAAAGTTTTAAACTATTTACAATTCGTAGTCTTTACATAGATCCATTTTTATAGCCAAATTTCTGTCGTTTTGATCGAGCACAGGAATGAAATGCAAGAAATTTTCCATTTGATATTAGATAAAAGTCAATAGTTTCGGTTTCACTGAATAAATTCAATGAGATAAAAATTTTATAATCAATGAATTGATGGAAAATCATAATGATAATTAATACCTTATACTCGTAGACATAACAATAAAAAAGGGAACGTTGTATGAACTGAAAGGTACTTGATTCATTAAGAAACAATCAAAATAATCATTTTGATATATCAAATGATCAAATCTGACCAGGCCCTGACCAGGCACTGAATAGAACTGGGGAATGTCATGAATCATTTCTACCCGGGTGGGAATTTTATTCTCTCCTTGCGATATTCATCTAATTTGATAATCTATGCAAAAATTCATTACACATTCAAAGGCCCTAGTTTCAGAGCCTGCATTGGCCCCATCATGGGTGTCCTGCATAGGCCCAAGTTAGGAATACAGTACAGGCCCTGGAAATGAGAGCGTGACAATCCTGTCTAGGTCCTATAAAGGTAACCAAAACAGGGCCTGGAATAAAGTAAGGACGCCTAGTTTGGCCCTAACTGGCGCCAAGAATTAATTTCCACAGGGGCTGTATTTATAACCAATGAATGTTTCTTCTGGAAAATTACCTATTTCGTTGAAATACTCTGTAATTTTCGTTTGATATATTGAATTATTGAAATTTAATGAAGATTTATTAAGAATAGTGGTATAAACATATTTTGAATTTTACCTCCTATGTTCTAGTCATAGACAACATTGTGCATTGGAATGGACATATCAGTATTTTTTAATCTACGTTACTAAAAATTCTGTAAAAATTCAGAGTTCGTACTAGGAGCTAAAGAAACTATTACCTATTGAAAACAAATTGTTATCATTATCAGAATTAAACCAGGTCAGGAAGGGTTAAGACGTCAAGTTTGAAATCGGTGAAACGTGGATCGAATATTAGAACGACAAATTTTAATTTTCAACCCAATGAGAAGCGTTTCTACCAGTGATTTCACGTAAATATATTGATTTTGGTATTTTTTCAATGCGTATCTCGCAGTCATGCGTTACACGCATATATTGGAATCGACATTCGCATTTACGTCGCCCATGTATTTTACCGTTGAACTTCTTTAGCGAAGGTTGGGGGAAACAAAACGCGCGCCAATGTGATAAGCTGATCTTTCAAGCATGAAATGAAGGAATGATATTTCTTTTCAGTCATTTCGGCACAAGCGGATAAAATGAAAGCGCAGGATTTCACTACAGCTTATCGTTGTGGCTTACCAAGGGTGTCTGGTAATTAATAATTTTATCTAGACGGTTCCATCCTTTCACATAGGAAAAATTGTATACCATAAATCATTGTGGTGGGAACCAAATTCAGCTCCTCCGATAATCCATTCAGGAATCCAAAGTACAAAACATCTGGTACATTTCAGTGATTCAATGTCAAACGCGACTTCAAATATTTTCTTTCTCCAGTTGAAATGACATTGCAAGGATTCGAGTAAAAATTCAAACTTCATAACTCAATCACGCATCGAAATTACCCGCTAATTGTGTTTGAGGGGAAAAAAGGAAACGTTACGTTACGTATCGTAATAACAAAATTGCGGGTTCGAGTTTTCACCGAAACGATAATTTCATCCTCGATAATATGATTATTTTGGTTACGTGTTGAAAATTAAGTGAGTTTGGGGAGATGATCAGCGATGATTATTCAAATATTAGCTGTCAAGCGGCGTGGTAAACGTAACGAGGTGGAAGAAAAGAAATGCGTGTAAGATTCTTTATTTACCTCTATGAGAGAATGAGAATAAACTCATCTTAAGGATGAAATTTATCATCATCGTCACAAATTTCCCTAAGGAGGAGTTTGAAAGGAACAAAGGAGTTTCAAAGGAATCACGTGTAAAATAATAGGGCAATTTATTCCGCGCTCATTCATTTCTCTATGCGAAGAATGAAAATGAAGGAATGAAATAAACATTCATTGGCAATTTATTATTACTCTCGTGCGGGGGTGTACGTAACTTTTTCTTCGCTGATCAAATTTTTTTACGCTTATCTATTCAATTTCCTCACAAACTGGAACATAAAAGATGCGACTTTAGTATACATGATATTCATAGTCTTCCTCGCGTACGTGCCGTGCATACAAGAGGAGGAAAAATCTCGCCAGGCCTATGCTGTAAAAAAATTCACTATCAAAAACATATGTTCCGAACTCTACAAAAAGTACTGCATGAAATGCTTTCTTTTTGTGAAATGGTTGGTGATCTCGTGTGATATAATTCAGTTGTGGAAATGTTATTCTCAGTTTTAATGATGCACTTGTTATTTTCTCTCTTCAAAAGGTTTTGTTTAGAAAAAAAACGTTGGTTTTGATATTGAATTTTTGAAAAGGTGGATCGTGAGGTAGTTTGACAATTCGTTTCTTTCAATCATGGATGTATCGAATTGATTCAGAACTGATTGTGAATTTCATCACATTTGTTCAAAAATCTATAAAGAACATCCTTGAGCCACTGAACTCCAATTTTGCGTGAAAGAAACAAGGAGTGACTGGCTCACTACTGTTGCCGAAGGTAATAGTACTGGCAAATCTAGAGCGACCATTATGGGGCCAGTTGGATTCTCAGTACTGGCAGAGGAGTTGAAATGACAACACCACTTTAAGTAGGTAGTGATATTGGATGTGAGCCTGCTATGATAAAAATTTGGCATTGCAACAGGATCAGTTGTTTTGCCAGAGCTGGATGAGGAATGACCAGGAGTCGAAATGATGACATCCTATGTAGAAATTTAACCCCGATCCAGTATCGGCACAGTACCGGTAACCGGAGCTACCAGGAGTGATCATATTTCAAGTGAAAACCATATTTCAAGCGTGGGAAACCATCGAAAAACTTCGCAGCCCTGATGAGAATGAAGCGTATACGAATCGGAAAATGTTTCAATTCAAAAATGTTGCAAGACCAAATTGTTTTGGAAAAGAGACAATGCTCCGTGTTTGGTGGGATCAGAAGAGTGTGATCTACTGTGAGCTGCTAAAACCTGGGCAAACCGTCAACACTGATCGCTACCAGCTGCAAATGATCGACTTGGATCGCGCATTGCGTGAAAATTGACCGGAATATGAAAAATGGCAACACAAATTCACCTTTCTCCATGACAATGCCCCATTACACACAGCAAAACGGGTCAGGGAGACGATCGAGGCGTTCAGTGAGGAGATGCTACCGCATGCGGCTTATTCTCCAGACCTGGCTCCAGCCGATTATCATCTACTCGCGTCAATGGGACACGCTCTCGCCGAACAACGCTCCAATTCGTATGAAAATGTAGGAGAATGGCTCGATAACTGGTTCGCTTCAAAAGAGGAACTGTTTTCCTTGGCGTGGCATTTATAAACTGCCGTGAAGGTGGGGAAAATAGATAAACAGCAATGGAGATTATTTCGAATGAAATATTTCTCATCACTTTCAAACAACATAAGTGTGATTTTGACAAAAAAATTCCGGTTTCATACTTCTACCCCTGGTATGCCAACCAAAAAGATCCTACCAAATCAATTATAGATCAGGGAAGCAAACATAATTTGGTAGAATGATTTGTTTAGCACAGCCAAATTTTTAGTTATGCTAGCACAAAATTTTCGTTGGGCATATGATAACCACATGTTTTAGTAGACACAAAAAAACAGTTTTCTCAGTGTATTCTTGCAATAGAACACTTTATGACCCTCACATGTCCCTATGTTTACGTGAATTTTAGAACTTATAACTCGCTCCTTATAAAAGATCGTATCGGAATGAAACATCACCTGTTGCTCAAGTCCTGTCATTTCCCTACCATTTCCAACAAAAGAATTCCACATTTCTTGGAACGAAAAATAAGTTCGATAAGCTTCAATTTTATACAATGAACTGATGGAATTTGAGGCAGAATTTCAACGTCATTCCAATTGATTTGCTTTTACCGTTCCAAGCATTCCTTTGATATTTTACATATCTTCATAGATCTCCCACCGATGCCTGAAAATCTACAAGTACGACAGGAGAAGAATAATACCATTCTGCTTACATGGCGCAATGGTGAAGGATTGTTCGTTGGGATGGAAAATCTATTAGCTTACGGTGAGATCAGATATCTTGTAGAGGAACGTCATCTCTTGGGGCCAAGATATTTAGAATCCAGATTCAGTCCGTGGACCGTTCACCATGTATCAACCAAACCACACGCCATGTTTCGTGGTCGATTAAAAACAGGACGCTGGTACCAGTTTCGTGTGGCAGCTGTTAATGGAAATGGATCGCGTGGATACTCGCAACCTTCGAGACATTTCAAAACCAAAGGTTAGTACACCATCAGTTCATACATCATGTATCTAAATTCTAAATCAAGAAGCAGTATTTGCGAAACGCTATAGAATAGACATTTTCATCGAGGTATTACGTAGACAGGGTGTCCACAGTCTGGAAATTCTATGCGTCTCATTGATCATTCTATCCAACGCAAATTTGTGACTGATCAATTCCATTAGAATTTCCAGAATATGATCACCCTGCATAGAGAATAGGAAATCTTTTTGCTAACCAAACTAAAAATTCGCTGCCACAGCTAACTGGATTGCTGAGAGGGCAACATGGTTAACTAAACCAACAAATTTTTCGCTGTACAACCAAAATTTTCAATATTACATATATGTTTGTATTTGTTAGCTATTGCAAACAAAGTTTGCTGTGGGAGTTGAGATTTTTTACTGCCACAACTCCAAAATCACTGTCGGAGTTGACAAGATTCCTGTGATACATTGAGAAAAAAGGTCGAGTTGAATATCAGACAGCTGGGAAATCTAGGCATTCTAAATATAAATTAAGTTGAGTCCAATAAAGTTTATTCGTTACTGTTAAATTTTTCATTTCCTTTGAATGAATTTTTGGATTCATATTTCAGACAACTAGCCTTTTATTCACGCCAGCTAAGATTTAACTGGGACAACTAGATTTTAGTTTCCGCAGCTACACTGAGAGAAGTGGAATGTAATGATTATCATGTACAAATAGTAATTGGGGGACAGCTTCGCGAAATTGGTTTCGGATACTATGGAGAATCGTAGCAATGTTCATGCACATGGAAATGATTACAGTTCACTTTTCTCAGGGTAGGTAACTTTCTTTCAGTGTAGCAAATGATTTGCTGAAACAATCACAGCGGAAAACTAACTGCACCAGCAAAATCAAATTTTTCTGTTACAGCGAATTTTTTTTTATCCTTGTAAATTCTACATTTTTATTGTCCATTGATGTTTGAAAAAATGTTCATTCTCTATGTACTTGGTATCAAAACGTCAGGAGAATAATATTTTGAATAGAATGAAAAAAAATTCCAAGTTTTAATGAATTCGAAAGGTTTTTCAAACTCGGTGATGAAGATTTCAATGACGTTTGAATTTCCATACGTAACTCGCTTATACAGTTTTACATAATAAACTACCTCATACTTTCTGATGACATATTATTCGGAATGAAAACGGGAGAAGCTTCTTCCATAATGTCTGTTCCAATGAAAGAGGAGGTTTTGTTCATTTTTTACAAATTTGTCCTTACAAATACTCATGATCGTGAATGATATGAATTTTAATGAGATCAACTTCATACCTTCATCCGGAACTTATTTAGATACTTGTTCATCCACCCGTCTGTCTTTTGTATTGAATATAATACGACGAACAAAACTCATTTGGCGGTAAAGTTGGTTCATGTGGGTGTGATTCTTTTTCTTCTCTCAATTTTTGTTTTTTTAATCCCAATCTCTTTTAAAACCCATATTCAACAAATGTGATTTATAACTCTGATCGTATTTTTAATTCTCATCTTCGAGCACTCGATAATTTTTTTTCCAATTTTCTTTCCCTTCAGCGCTACATTAGAGGGAATTTGGAAGTTTTATGCGTTAATTTACTTTTTGGAATACCAAACACACTGAATATGCTTGTTTTAGAATCTAGAAATATAAAAATGTATGATCGATAAATGAATCTGTTGATTGAATCTTCTAATACATCACTTACACCGATCAGACCAGGTATAGTGAATTCCATATCTCTGAAGGCATAAATCCGACATTCGAACTGATTGATGATGTTCATGGTTGCGAATGTATGTCTCGATAACCGTCCGTGGATGTGCCAGTCTTCATGAAATGCGTCGGTGAGGATATCAGCACTCTGTACGGTTCATGTGATCAATTGGATCGATTTCATTCCTAGGCTATGTGTAAGGTGTAAACATTTAATATCTTACGGCATCGAGCAGTTGTTGCACACAGTAACATAGCATGTACACTTGTGTCAATGCGCTCAAAGTGTAGGTTATGATAATACACTTTTCAAAAGGATCCGGATCCTGAAACATTCAATATCTTCAAGGGAAGGAAAATATTATTCTTGTAGTTATTAAATTGGTGCAGTTACTCACCGCGATGAACATTATACCAAGAAAACAGAATCGAAAAATGTTATTCATGTACATGAGGGTGACGTTTGGAGCGAGAAGACTTGTCAGCATTTTAGATGTTCTGAAACCCATTTGTCATATCAACTTTAGCTTTTTGGTTCCATATTTCAGTACTAAATTGATCAACTTTGATTGATTACACGAGCGGAAATTTGTTACGGCTACATTGCGGTCCTCGTCCTGTTTGCCAAATTATAAATACGGTCCTAGTCAGGGTTGCCGGATCCGGGTCGTATACAAAATAACGCATAGATTAGGTTACCAAATTAGGCCCATATTAGACTATTGAATTCGGCCCTTTTCTCCATAATTTCATGCGCTACGTGCGTATCAGCTGGTGTAGTACGCATCTAATGACTTTTCCCATGGCAATTTTGACTCAACTAACGATTTTTTGAAGATTCATCACCAAACGAATTCTCGGATGATTTTCTTTCTAGAAGTTTTTTCATCAAAGGTTCTAATCACAAAGTTATGAAAAATGGAATTTTGTTTGCGAACGTAAACATCTTGGAACATATTGTATTGTAAATATTTGTTCCCCGTAACATCCGATTATCCGTGAAAACGTATTAATTTTTTCCTAATCTCTTTTTAAAACTCATATTTGTTGAGTTGTGGCTATTGAAACATGGATAACTATGGATGATTGAAATAGTGGAATTTTTAAAAGTTCACAACTTGAAAGCACGAGGGCCTGAGAAGCTGTTGGAAATATGAATAATGAAATGCTTGATGGAACAAACACTTCAAATGATTAAGTTCCAAAATATTTATATTGGAGAAAAACCATTCCCTCATCACTCAAAAAGTGAGCCCCGCATAAAATTGTTTTAGGAGAAAAATCTTCTTGAAATTCGCCCAATAATTGATTTTGATCAGAATAGAACCTCATTTGCAAATAAAATCAAGAACATCTGATCCAAACAGAGATAGTTAGAATACGACATGGTGATGATGCCAAGCGTGGAATTTAGTACGCCTGAAATCGGAATACCGATGTCAGGTCCGAGTTGATAGAATCGTAATAGGGTCCACACTAGAAAATCTCATCAGGTCCGGATTTGATGGCAAACGGTATGTCGCATCGCGTGGCATCGCGAGAGTCTTACGGCAGTACACATTTGGGCCTAACGTGGAATCCCTTGATACGTTATTTTATATGTGTGCTTCATTAGGACCCTATGTGGATTCGATGATAATGTATAGCCTGATTCGGACCGCATCAGTATTACGGCTAGCCGTAACAGATTTCTGCTCGGGTAATTTATAATCTGGATATCTAGATATTTTTTCAAAGAGGAAGAAAAGGTATTTTTCATCCCTCGTATGACTTGAACCAGAAATGAACTCACTTAAGCACGAACACATGTCGCGCAATCAATTCATCAAGTTTCTTTTTCGTTTGAACATCGTCAACAGTTTTATCCTTCTTAAATTTCCGATGATCGTTTTGGAATATGGTCAATAATTGGATTCTCAAAAATTGATATTGCGCAGTCATCAACAGAACCATGTGAATCATGTAAATATCCAAACCAACTTTTCTCAAAATAATAATGGTACTGATGATACACTCGATCAATACCCCTCTAACGAAAACACTTCTGGAAAAAACAGTTTCCGTGGAAAGAATAGCCGGTACCTGATAGTCCTCACAAGTGAAATTACTTTTTTCAAAAGCCTTCGTCAAGGGAAGTATAGTCCACACAGCCACGGCACCGGGCGTAGCTAACACGTAAAACAACAATGGTCTTTCCATTAAACTTATCCTTTCCCGTACGATATTTTTCAGTTTCACATTCTTCCCCCCATTGAGTAGAGCCTCAATACTGTTGATGAATTTCAACAACAAACCTCGTCGACAATGCATATGAGCAACGAGAATTGTTATTTCGAGGGATATCATCATATTCACAGTGCTATCTTTCAAAGCTTTAACTATAGAAACTCTAGAAATTCCAAAAATACAAAGTCCACTATAAACGACGATTATTAACCATACAAACGTTCCATGCAATAAATATCCCACTAATTTGATCGACCATCCTTCCTGTTTACGCGACTTCAAGGGAAATAAATTTCCACTCAATGTGTTCACGTGCGAATTCAATGGATTTACATTTCGATAATTCATGTTCAGGAAAATGTGTGTCTTGATGCAGATTCGAAGACGATTGAAGAATAACTGACGGGACTTGGAACTATCAACTGTGCTTTGTTCAATTTATTATTCCTTTGGTACATACTCGATAGAGGCGACAGATTAATGTATAGAATCAAATATGAATATGCGAACGCCTGTACGTAATTACAGCTCAAAAACATTTCACTTTGTGGGGAGGATATAATTTACATCGTTTGAAACTTTTAACGAATTCAATGACGTACAAGAGGATCGAAAAATAAAATTTTATATTAACTCGAGACAATTTAATCCAAATTCTTAAATTAAGTTTCTCAAAGTTCAAACCTGAGGGGTTGAAGAAGAACTAAGTATTTTTAAAGTGTTCGATGAATCATTATTTATTATCATTATCGTGTATATCGTAGATCCGAAGAATTACCGGTAGAACCACAAAATTTAACGTTGTCTGGCGCTCGCTTGGTCGGTGGCAAGTTGCGCATCAATTTACGATGGATCAAACCTGTCTCCGAGGTGCCAATAACGTTTTATAAAGTATTTTGGAGTCGTCTCATTCACGGGCCGACCAACGATTCCATCATCGAACTGTACTTAAGGTGAAATTCATTGCTGTTTATACAAATTTTTTGGGTAACGTACCCAAGATATTCAATATTGGAATTGTTTTAAGGACAAAATGTGTTAGGAATTGAAGAATCTGAAACCGGAGTGTCAGTATTTTCTACAAGTTCAAGAGATCGTGTTGTACAGTGGGGGACGTTTGGCATCGCGAAAAGCTTCCAAGGTGTTCAACAGTACGGATTATATGACATACGGTGAGGAAGAATGAGTTTTTATAGTCTGTTTTTGTTCCCTATTTGTTTTCTACCGAGCTAATATCAGGATAACAAACAAAGAGATGCGATTTCATTGAAGCCGACGTCAGGGAACATCCCAGTAGGTGTGATCGACATAATCAAGATGGTATTCACGTCCACCGGATGATATGTCACTGCGGGAATGAGGTCAAGGCACGCTTGGTGTGGCCGAAAAATCATCAAGCCAAGGGATACAATGTCACGTGGAGACAAGAAATCTGTCCTCCGACTTACGATAAACTTTCTGCCAAGTATCGATCCAGTCCAGTTGTTACGTGGAAGGTGGTACAGGTAAATCAAGAGATAAATTCTAATGTTTTATAGTGAGTACAATTTATGCTTCCAATTGAAACTGTTTATTGGATATATTACGACGGGATGTTTCAACAACATCCATGCGCCTGACAATGATCCAACGTTCCGTCTGATCAACTACGAATGATGGTTGCCCATCAACAGGCGCAGATTCATTTCACTATTCAAACTACGTTCCATCAATGTAAACTTGAGTTGCAAATATTGAGAAAAGTTATGAGGATATTTTTTTTTGAATAATTCAAAGAATAGATTTTTCCATAATGCTCATTATAAAAGAAGGAGGGTCGTTTGGTGGAAGTAAAAATTTGAGATGAGAAACCAGTAGAACTCTTTATATTCTAAACATTTTTCAGGCAGCGCATTATGATTTACGTCACCTTCGACGCGGATGTACTTACACCGTAAATGTCCGAAGCGTGTACGAGGGAGGTATGAGCGAAGAACACGGGATAAATTTAGAATTCCTGGCAGGTGGATGTAACGAGGTTGAAGAAACTGATGGAAGAAATGGATCCCACGCGAGAAATAGAGTATTATCGCAATGTGAACCAAAAAAAATGCGAATCAAGAGACACAGTACCTATCCTTACGTGTTTAGAAGTTGATTTTATATTCGATGATATACATATAGAGATTGATACCACATTCAGCGTTCATTAAAAATAAAAATCTGTTTCCTTACCCGGACGATCTCGGCAAAATTTGGCGTCAATTTTGCACAAATATTGGATCAAATCGGAAAAAAACTGGCAAAAATTATTTTCAGAATGTCCCGATCGAAATTCTGCCCCTGCTTTGCCCTAGTGAAAATGGGAGCGTAAGGAGGGTATGAAGCGACGCGGAAGAGTACACAAAACAGTATCTAAGCGCGAAAGAAGCGAAGATTGAAAAATTTCACGCTTCATTTGTTCTAATATTCGCTTCCGGGGCGTGGACATTTTCACCAAGGTGTCGATCTAGTCACTGAAATTGCTCCTCCTTCCACGCTACAGAAACTACTTGGCCCTACTTTCCCGCTCCGAATATTTTTTGATTCTATTTCCCTACTCCACAATCTACTGCTTCTACATAGAACCTGATTCTTCTACACTGGGAGAAGAAATTCTTGGAAACATTGAAATCTTTACTTGAATACTCGTAATGAAATGATTAGTGAATTTGAATGGAATTTCGTTGAATCGATCAAGTATCCATTTTCATTGACAAAATATTTTGTACAATATCAAACATTTGTTTTATCGAATAAATATTCTGTTGATTCAATAAAACTTCATTCAAATTAATATTTTGTTCCGACTATTCAATGAAATATTTGATTGTTCCCGAAAATTTTTTCTCTCAGCGTATGTGTTGGATTTTTTGAATAATAATATTACATAAAGCGCATTTTCTATCAATTCGAAAATGTAATCGAAAAAAAAAATTCAATTCAATTCAAATTATGTCGGTCAAACCAATAAATTTTCTAAAAATAATACGAATCTAATAATTTTACTTGATTGAAATGAAATACGCATTTCATTCAAATAAACACTCATTCATTTCATGGAATGAAATATTTTTGGAATCAAATGAAATTTCTTTAACAAAACGAATATCTACGAGGTTTCTTTTTTGAATGAATAATATATTTGAGTGTATAAAAAATAAGGTACGCAACTAAGATTATAAGAGGAAATCCACAACAAAATTATCAAATTATTCAAGTTCTTTTTTGTCGACTGGCACTGACACATAAGCTTGATTATCAAAATATGACTTTTCAAACATTGTTTTGTAAATCAGGAATAGGATGATTTGTCAAATGAATTTGTACATGAAAATACGGAAGCTTACGATTACTTTAAACAAACTGTGAGCATGAAATTTCATTCCTACCCATCACATTTTTTACAGCACTCGTGATCTTTCGTATCCTCATTTAAAAATTCATTTTATAAATATTTCTATTCTTAGTTTACTGAAAGAATGAAAAAAGTCATATTTTCGAGCTGCTTTATTCTCCGTGTAGAGGCGGTAGGGTCAAAGTAGGAGATGACATCTCATTGAAACAGCTCCTACTTCCCTATCTGATGCTACTAATGAAAAGAGGATTATTAGCAGCAAAGTAGAGGCAATATTCCAACTCGGGATATGGAGTTTAAAACTTGAGAGTACAGCAAAGAATCTGAAGAGAATTTCAAGAGTACAACAGAGTTTCAAATCTCACACTTGATAACTTTCGCCAGATCTTTTCTAATTTAACCCAATATCTTTGGAAGCTTGACGCCAGACTTTTAGTCAGATTTCTTCGGGATCGTTCGCATACAAATTTTTTCTACACGGACAATAAGGCATGTGAACTAACTTATACAGAATTCTTCATGAACAGTAGCGGACATCAGTAGTAGCGTATGCCAACAACGTCATGGCGTAGGGGCGGCAGGCTGTAAAAGGGCGGCAATCGTGTCGTAAAAAAATTTTTGTCAATCCCAATGAATGAAAAATAATTTTCAGAAGAACAATAAATTTCACACAATAAAACAACATTTTTCGCAAATGGACACTTTTTAATTCCTTAGAAAATTGATTTTTGCTGCCTTATAAAGGGCGGCAAGCTATAGATGGCGTAGGAGCGGCAAAAACATGAGTCCGCCTCTGTTCATGAATTCTTCCTTTCAGTCAGTTCAAAAAATCCTTTTATTCATTCAAATTATAGGTCATAATTATAGAGTATAATTAAAGGTCATTATACTCTCATCAAGTTTAACGATTTATAATATCGAATTTCCATTAATGTACATTAATTCAACATCATACGTCTGGAGGAGACTCTTTCCATCCACTTAAATTCTTCCTAATATGAATTTTATATCACTACCCTAGTAGGAATTTGATTAGGCATTCTCCATTTACAATAAGGTTCTAATCAAGTTAGAATCCGCAAACCGTAAATAAGGAAAGTCTTATGAGGCCCTCAGAAGGGTTTTACCTGATTTCCCTAATAGGATTCAAATAGGGTTGGAACGCCAGGGTATAATAGGGTTCGGATAAGATTTCCATAAAATCGAGCAAAAAAAGGGAAAACCGTGACGAAACCTGATGAGGACCTGGCAGGAAATTGGGCATGCCTCATCAGGCCCTCGTATTTTTCCGTCCGAAATTTCTACTAGGGTATTCAAAAGAATGTTGAAATTTCTATCGTAAACGTTACCGCGTCAAGCATGTATTGTAAACTTGTCGAAATGCTGATGAAAATAAAGTGTATTTGTTTTTGAAATACTTTTATTCCACATTCAATTCCATTGGCCTATTCGCAAAAAGGATCATACAAAGTTTGAAAATCCACACGACAATAAAGATTTTTTACCATAAGCATTTGCTTACAAAGTTTTAGTATAAACTTTAAGATTTGATTGTTCGAACTGTTCTAGGTAAAACACGTGAGTCGTTTGGGTTGTCATTCAACCAGGCGGGTTTTGCCGTACTCAAATTCAGTTGATGTTTGTTTTGAGCTTCGTGAGCGCCTGGAGAATGGGTTTTTCGTACCTTTTTCTTTTTCACATATTTCTGACTGCTTTGAGCAGATCATGGTTTCTTCTTCATGCAGATTCTTCAATGAAACTAAGAAGATTTCAGAATTAACGCCATTCTAGTAAAAATGTTGAGTTCGGTTCGCCAAGCGGGACTGGTGCAGACCTGTTGCGTTTTTGTGCGGTATCGTTGCAGACGTAGTGCAGGCTCATCACTCTCGCAACATGACTGCATACTGAAAGACCGAATTCATTAATATTTAGAAGAATTACTGTCAATATAGGGAAAAACAGGATCATTGAAAAACATTCATAGTGAATGTACCAAACTTGATAGTTTTACTGTGAAAAATAATAACAATAAGACGATCAACCTTTGATATTTTCACTACGAATTTTCGGTGAACCTACCACAAATATTTTTCAGCGATCCTCTTTTTCTTTGAATTGACAATCATTTTTCCAAACATTATTTATTCAATTTTACACTGCTTCTTGATGGGAAAAAATACCGCTCAAGCGAAGCAATGGCTTGAAAAGTGTTATAGGGACTGACAAGTGACAACTGACAGGAGTTTGAATATATCAGCATTATAATGATTTTAAATTCAAAAATATTCACATCCCAATTGTAAGAATTCATTATTCAAACAAAATATTCTGCGTCAACATTGTTGGAATTTTAATTATTTTGTTGTATATTACGTATGATCACTATATATAGCGTAAAACAGTATACAAATACTGTACACTATATATTTTGAAAATGTTTCATTTTATTCGATTGAAGAAGTTTTTCAACCGTATAAAGTTTTTCCCCTTCCCCTGTGAGTTAACAGGAATTAGTAGGACCTAAAAGAGCTCCATTAATCCTTTACAGATGATCACCAATCCTGCGAAAGATTGAGTAATTCCTACAAGGAACGAGTTATATATCTTGCTTCTACTGGATCAAACTACACCCGAAAATCACTATCATAACCGACAATTGCAAATTTCGGGAAATTATTCTTTTTGAATCATTCACAAATGAAAAAAGAATCTCGAAATGCCAGCGAGATGAAGCTCTAGTAAAATATAATAAAAATTAAAACCCCTGGGTTATTCTGCTTCATGCTACTGGAATTTTGAGGATTCACTTATTGCTATCAGAGTTTATATCGAACGCGGTCTGACTTATGTAGGTATTAGGTCAGTAAAGTTGGTTATAACCATGCAGGATAGTGCCGACCTAGGTGGAACCATACTGGGTAATACTAACCTAGGTAAAACCACGCTGAGTAGGACCTACCTATAGGGGACCTAGGTAGGACCATGTTGGTCCCATATGGGTAGAACCTACCCAGCATGGTCTTACCTTCCATGGTCCAACCATGTAACCAAATTCCTACTTGTCCTACTCAGCATGGTCGAACCCAGCTGGGTTTTTTCAACATGCTTGGTATATGAACTACTAAGAAATTTTGTTCCTTATAGTAAGTCTTTATCGTTCCAAAAACATTATTCCATTCACACAATTATGTACCAAAATATTTTGTACCCAATACCAAATGTTTTTGATGCCTCAACAAAACATTTTTCTCAAAAATTTAAAAGCAAAATAATTTTTTTGAAACCGCAATAAGTTGAAGTAACAAAAAGTTTTAGTTGTCCAAATATCAACCAGGCTATTCACTTGTTTTATCAATCTGAAAATTGACACTTGCGCTGTTGGGACTTCTGCAATCAGAATCATTTTTGCTCCACTGGCTATTTGAGGGGATGCCAGCGTACCGACTGAGTAAAAATTTTTTCAGTGAGAATTCTCCGAACTGATTTTATGAGAGAGTAAAATTTTCAGAAAATAATCTTTAGTACTCCATCCATTGTGGTACAGAGTTCGATTCTTGATTATCGGAAGAAATTTTCATTTTATCGACTGAGAAAAAATGTTATTTTCGAAATTCGAGATTCAAGCACTGTACCGCGATAGATGAAATACTAAAAATTATCTCCTGAAAATTTCAGACTTTATTATGAATTCAATTCGGAGGATTCTCACTGAGAAAATTTTCACTTGGTCCGAATGGGGCTCGCTCTGTCCGGTATTGATTATTTTGAATGGTGCTCGCTTCGCTTGCGCTTTTCAAATTCGAAGACGCTCGCTCTTCTCGTTATTTGATATTCCAAATGGTGCTCGCTTCGCTCGCAGTATTTAAATTGAAGGACGTTCACTCCGCTTGTTATTCTTTGTTCTAAATGATAATTATCTGGAAGAAAGAGAACTCAAAGAAATCTTTTGAGGGGTGAGCATAGACTTGATATATGCACTGAAAAAAGTTTGGTGCTTAACCTGTCATTTCAATGAGGCACAGCGTTCGTACGTACGATTTGGCGCGGCTCCTACGCCAAATCTGGCTCAGATGTTGAATGTCATTGAAATTTTACATACTTGCGCGCAACTCCTGCGCTGGATTAGGTGGACGATCCGCACCAAATCGTACGTACAAACGCTGCGCTTCATTGAAATGACAGATTAAGCATCAAACTTTTCCCAGTGTATATAAACATATACCACATTATAATATGAACATATGATATATGATGTAACATAATGCTTTCCCAATGATCTTTGAAATTCTATATTTCCCCGGGAGAAGAACGATTGAGTTGTGAATGGGCTAAAAAACAGCCCACACAGCACCACAGTCCCAGAAGAATTTATAAAGAATTCTTGTTGAACTGATTTTGTTCTCTATGAGTTCTTCAAGAATTCTCTTGGGATTGTGGTGCTGTGAGGGGGTAGATTTCGTTCAATTACTCAGGAAACCGTTGAAATTTAACCGAAAATCGGTATTTTGGAAATCAGGAGATCTCTCGATAAATCCGGCGGTTTCATAATACTGATTGACGCTTTGAAGGAAAACTGTATCGAACTTTCAAGAACTTCTGAGAAACCTAATTTCCTACACTGAGATAAATTTATTATTCAAAATTACTGGTTTTCCCATTAGTCGGGGGATATACTTGATGTAACGATTTCATACACTGTGGAAAATAACTGGAATTCTCCCATACGCAGCAACCGGAAAATTCCGATCACGGAATAGGAAATCAATTTCCGGTACATGTATATGAAATTTCCCATGAATTGAACTGAAAATTTCGAACCTTATGGGACTTTCCAGTAAATTTTCGGTGAAATATGGAAAATTTCTCACACATGTATGTGTTAATTACTTCCGAACATTGATGTGATGTTCCCCATAGAAATTTTTTACAGTGTATACTTGGCATAAGATCACAAACTGATGAGTAAGAACAGTAATTTTACATGCTACGAAGTTTAAAAATTGAAACCAGTGAGAATTCAGGTTGAAAAACAGTAATTTCTTATGACCCAGTTCATGAACGGAATTCTCAATTGGTGAGATTGATATGAATTGAATACCATAACATTTCCAAGAATAATGCGTGCACTGTAAAAAAATAATCGGAATTTCCCTGCACGCAGCAATCGGAGAATCCCGGTCATGCAATATGAAATCAATTTGCTGATAAACAAATAGTAAATCCCCCATAAGTTTAAATAAAAATTCCAAACTTTATGCGGTTTTCACCATAATTTCCCAATAAATTTCCGGTAGAACACGGGAAATTCCTAACGCGCGTATATGTGGTAATTACCCCGGAACCTTTATGAAAAGTTTACCACAAAAAATTTTTACAGTGTGGCTTCGGGGAAATGAGCAAGGTTAGTGATCACGAATAATCATGTTCGACGTTGTGGAGGGTGAAATTTCTTCTCGGTTAAAATCACGTTGTAAAAAATTACTGATATCCTCCATCAATTCGTAATCACATGTCAAGTATATCCCCCATTTACTGTCAAAAACCAGTAATTTTTAATGATAAACTTCTCTCGGTGTCCTCCCAGAAATTGATAGATTCAGATATTGGTCGGATGACACCTGGAAATATTATATTACCTACTCGAATCATCACAAAACATTGTCTCAAGAATTCTTCATGAACTTGGCATTCTACTTGGAGAGAAATGTTACATTATAAATTACTATATTACTAGCACACACCCCAATCAGAAAAATCAGAAATATGCCAATGTTGACAACAGGTGCAGTACAGTGCCAGTATTGGGTCTCCAACACTTGGTCAACACGTACGGGATCAGTACTGGATACATAAAAATACAGTAGTATGCCTGTACTGATAAACCAGTACTGAGAACTTGATACTGGCCAGGTACTAACCCAGTATTGGCCCTGCACTGGTTGCGAATAATGGTATCAGTACTGAATCCCCAGTACTGAAAAGCGTTATCATTCCAGACAAATGCCAGTACCCTGCCAATCTTGGCTAGTACTGGTGCAGTACTGCGCCAGTTGTAAATTTCTGGTTGGGACAGCATTGCTTTCCAAAAAATTACCATATCTAATAGAATGATGTGAACAAATTCTTCCATATTGTACTATCAGATATAGTGATTTTTTAAACAGTATCTGAATAAATGATATAAAGCAAGTCTGCCCCGTAAATGCTAGCAATATAGTAATTTATAATGTAACATCTCTCCGTGTATTTTCACTCTTCCAAAGCAAAATATATCAATAATAATTTGTGTTTGATATCAATAATTTGAATAGGTATCAAATGCATAGTGACATTCAAACAATTCGGAAAAGAAATGCTTGTCTTTACAAGAATATCGATATCATTTTATTTGGCACTGCTGCTGGCAAGATACCTTATTACTTAAAATAGATAAATGGTAAATAACACATCGATTAATCGAGTATACATTCCGTAAATATAAAATCAATAATCATACGTGTAGATTGAAAATATATATTTGATTTCATAAGCTCATATTCTTCATATTTTGTTCAACTCTTTCATAAAATTTCGTATCTGTACATTGAATTCTACAGAACATTTAACTTTTCATCAATTCTGATCGCATTTAATATCACTGTTGATACTGAATTATCTAAAGCACTTATCTTATGGCACAATCGGTATCTATAGAGAATTTTTCATTCCATGTATAACAAACCCCACTGATATTCATGTTGCATTCCTGTAGAAATAATGTGTTTAAATGGGAGACATGGATACGAAGCGGATGAATGGAAAAGCAACATGAAGAGAACAGAGAGATGTGAATTGAAGGTTTTGCTGCGTGGAATTTGGCTTTTTCACGCACGAAATACTAACATTCTTGGCCACGTGTTCTGCATATTTCAACACTTTTACTAGAAGATATTAAAATCGCCGCTCGCAGAATTTTGAATAAACATTTCCAAGAATGCGCGTGTCGTGTTCAGAAAATATATCCTTCTATTTCCATCGCTTTGAGTAATTATCATCATGATAATAACGCGTACCTAATTAACTGTAAATGAACAGAATCATTGATTTAAGATCTCTGCGATCGCAAACAATACAAAAACATATTCGTTATAAAATTATACAATGTTGAGTATTCGCGGCATAATCTACAACAAGTTGCAATATAATAATCAAACTAAATGATACATGAGTTTTGGACTAAAAGTACAATTTTCGAATTGAATATTTCTCGGTTCTTGGTCTCATATTCTCTCTCACACACGTATATACATTCAAATATATACACATGCACGCACTTGATGTCCTTTACGAATATTCATTACGTTTGGCCTGCAAAAGTATGACTAGGAAAACACTGAGGATCGTGAGGACCGCATTCGATGATAGATTTGTCGATGCTGAATATCCGTCCAAGTGATGGTACACCTTTCGTCCGTAAAGATTTTGAACTGGTCGGAAATTGTGATCGAGAGTACCGTTGTTCGTTGCGACATGCTGGAATATCGCGACCTGAAATCAATGAGTAATAAATTATTGATTGTATGTTGGGAATCCTTTAACCATATAAACGACAAATTTGAATGTGAGAGGAATTGGATATGTGAAGGAAGGAAAACATGTGAGGTCCCAGATAACATTCTATGCGCGCAAAGTTTGAGCCTCGAGAGTCGCGTCTTTATGGGCGCAGTTCGCCAGTGTTTTGCTAGCAAATAATACTATCATTCGCCATATGCAAGCACATAGCAATCACGCTCACGTTTGAGCCTGATGGCTCGCAGTTCTGTTAACAGAGATTGTTTATTAACACTGTAAAAACATTTCGTCGGAAAATTCCATTACATGTACTGGAAGCAATTAACCTGTACATGCATCGGAAAATTTTAGCACATTTGTACGGCAAAAATTCAGAACAAATGTTATGGGACTTCAGCATCAAAACTGGAAATTTTCTGAGCCTCAGGACTGGAATTATTCAGTACACGAACTGGACTTCTCCAGGACATGTGTAGGAAAATGAATGCTGAAAATATTCATGAAAATTGAAAAAAAATTGCTCACACAAAGTGATTTTGCACGGTCCTTGTGTTTCAAGATGATTGAGAAACTGGATCATTCATGTGGATGGACAGAAAGTCATATCTACCTCACGGGATTTGAACCTACACTTTTCTACCTGCCTACCAACTGAAACCTAAGACCTAACCGATAGCGCGACCCGCTGGAAGGCCAGCTTGGGTTACTACATATGCTTCATATTCAGAATATACGAAGGAATAAGCTTCGAAGAACCTCATATATCAATTTTGTTTGCTACAATTACAATTATCATTCAAAATCTCAATCAGGAAATTTTTAATATAAAAACTTGGAATTTTTCCTGTCAGAAATGACGAGGTCCAATAGAAATGGAAAATTTCAGTGCAACAGTGATTAAATTACAGCCTAACTGGAAAATTCCATTGCATAGCAACTGGAAGATTCCGTCATACGACCTGAAAATTGCAGTTCAGTACTGTATAATTCCAGTATACCAACAATTAGGTTTTTTTTTTCTAAGTTCGGAATTTTTTCCAAGTCCTTATTGGGGGGATACTTTCCTCTGGTGCACAAGAACTGTAAAATTGCAGTACACGGAGAAAAAAGTACCATACTTTATAGTGTTCGAGCATCAATCTTGTCCAGATCAAATTATTTACATGAAAATATCTATAAAAGTAGTATACTTCTTTAGGAAAGTTCAAGCCAGTATGGTACTTTTAGAGGTATTTTCACGTAAATAATTTGATCTGGACAAGACTGATGCTCGAACACTATAAAGTATGGTACTTTTTAGCAGACCTTTTTTCTCCGTGTATGAGCCAGTAAAATTTTCGCGAAATCATGGCAAAATTTCAGTATACAATCTCAAACTTGAAAATTCCAGTACAAGGACTGAATTTTCAGTTATACTTTGTAAATTTTCAGTATCACTGTTAGAAAAGTTATGAAGTTTTTTTCATAAACAATTCATTGAACAGAATCCCTAATAAAATATTGAATTCAGTAATATAATTCTCAATGCTAAGAATTTTCTTCTTGAATTTCATAACATATTTGTGACATTTAATAAATAATTATTACATTCCAGTAAGAAATTGGGAAATTTCACCACTCATATCGAATTTAAGAATCAGTGTTAAATTTAATACGAAAATATGATATTTCATAAAGAATTTCGTATTCAATTCAAGAACTTTTCTAATATCCATATTCCAGTACTAACACTGGAGATTTCCAGTCCAGTTGCACAGTAAATTTCCAGTTTTTTTTACAGTGTAGATATTTGAGTATAATTGAGAATACTGAGGTGATGCAAAACAATAAAATCACATCGATGTTCATGTGGTAACTGCCGCTTCTGATCAGATGTCATAGAAAAATAAAAATAGGCCCCTCACAATGTCATAGGGTTTCAAAAAATCCTTTTTTCTGTAGGAAATGAAGAAGTTCTTGAGAAAAGTAACTATCAATGTCAAACGAACATTGCAGGTCATAAAGAAAAAGTCACGACAGAAATATATGAATCGTATATTCTATGATTTATAGAGTCGCGGTAATTACGTGCTATCTATTGGAATGTCACATTATGATGGATGTTGACGATCTTTCTGTCACTTGATGCGTCATTCAATCAACTTTGAATTAATTATGTTCATCCAAAAACATTACACTTCATGATTTGTGACTATAATTCATCTTTAAAATGAGAAATATCGCTGTTAAATATTTATAGTGGAGGAGTTGGTTTCTAGTGGGAAATAGGAAAAAGATTCATTCATGTTCTACAAAAAAGTCTCAGATCCTTTCACAGTCCGTGATGACTTCTCAAAGAACTCATTATAAATTATCTTATGAGAGTTCTAAAGGAATTCATAAAGAACATTAGTTCATCAGTTCTCTAAAAATCCTTCATGAATTCTTGTAGAGCTCATACCAAAATTCACTGAGTATTCTCAATGAATACGCAAAACATCTTGAACGAATTCCCGTGATGTTAGTCCAGAATCCCTAGCAGCCTTCTTTTTCATCCTAAAGAATTCTTAAGTTAACTGCTGCCTGAATTAAGGAAGAATTTACATTTCCCTTTCACAGTGTTCTTCAGATGTTGAAAAGTCTGAAACTGATTATAATGGAGAAGAATATTTTTGTCGAACCAACCTGTGACTCGGACACCGTCAGTTTTTCAGTTAAAATATACCACAGTACAGATTCTTGACACAACGGTGTGGTTAGAGAGCCTTCATAATAATAGTAGGTTGTATGATCTTTCGGTAAAAGTAGGAATGGAATGATTTTCGACTTCATCAGCGCTGTATTCTTTCCAACCCAATTCGACACAGATTCTGTGGCTTTTAAAATTGCATTCAGATCAGGATTATCACGATGACTCATCTGAAATAAAATCAAAATTTTGATAGAATTCTGAAAATTTTTCTGAAACATTCACAAACTTAGAGTTTTTTTTTTAAGTTCCAATATTGAAAGAAAAACACCTAAATCTTCTCACTAACGCAAATATATTCCGCTATCATATTCCTCTGTGAAACGATAACCATTAGTTGTACCTTAAGAAAATACAAAATCTTGAACAATATTAATCGTTGTTCGTTAATTATTCACCGTTCAAGAATGATGGACAAATTCTGATTCAAGTGTTTTAGGTGTTCAACAAACCGATACCTTGAATAAAACAGCAACCACAGCGATTCCATGTGAATGTTTAACAGCGTTACTGAAATTTCCATAGTGTTTATCGTAGTGGACGAAATGTAATTCCATTGCGTCCCGTTCACCATCTACTGTGTGCTCTGCGCTCCAATGAAAATGCATCTGTTCCAGAATATAAGTCGATGGTAAATTTGCTCCGGATAATCTTATTGGCACTCCGGTCAATTGAATTTGTACTGTAGACACAGAGAAGAAAAGGAATTATATTATGTATAAGGGAGAATTTAATCACTAACAAGAAACTGGAAGCCTGCACAATGACAACAGTTCCGGAGATTCCAACGTATTATAGGACAATAAGTCACAGTTTCGGAATTGATACATGTAAACGACAAAAAGGGTTTTATTACATGTACATAGTGAAGAATGGAATTCGAAAATATACTAATTTTTATAGAAATCTAAGACTTTTCCTTGATTTTTCAATCAACTACAAACGGTAAGGTTGAAAAAATGGAATTTTACTCGGAAATATGAAAGGTTATGAACACGTAGTGAAAAGTAACAAACACGGTTGAAATTTATAGTGCTCAAAAGTCAAAATTTCACTATGCATTTTATAAAATTCATTTTTTGTTAGAAGATTGAGAAAACTCTAAGATTTTTCTGCGTTCACTGAGTTTCATTGGAATTAGGCTCGCCTTTCATAGATCGAAATCTCGAAAGAATGAAAAAAAAATTGAAAGATTTGATTGGTACTTGTTGATAGTTTTTCATTAGGATTCTTACAAAATTCTCTGGAAATTCCGGTCCATGGAAGGCTAACCTTTAGATTGTAGAAGTGTTGATATCGATAGTAATTGATACACGAAAAGAACAAAAACTTCTCGATTAAACGTTAATATCGTGTTGAACATCGATAATAATCATATTCTCTGTACACATATGATTTCAACTTAAAGTGTGTCACATGGATACACCAAACCACTCTTATTCATATCGTGGATCGTATCATTGAAACTATAGCCTGCATTCAAAAATAGCCCAGAATCCAAATGGACGTGTAGAAAAAAAAACAAGAGAAGAGATAAAATTTATCTTACTCGAGTGACCGGTGTTAGTCACATTGCCAGAAAACGCGAAATCGTATTTTATGAACCTAAGAGCACCAAGATCGGTTTTTAAGGTGTCTTCGGTGACAATGTCAATCGGCGATTGTCGTTTTCCCTTATTGCAAAGCTCAGGCCAATGTTCTGGACCTGAAACATTCAAAATTGTCTTAGCGTGATCTTTTATAGATGTCTCAATTCTTATTGATACTATATTGATTCCAATTGTTTTTCTTGAGCTCATGAAATCTTCTCAAGCTAAATTTGGATGTATCCGTTTGTACGAAATCAAGTTAACAACAGTGGGTTGTTTGGAGCTTGATGCGTTTTATGAGGTTTTCATGTTTGATACATTCGTGGAAAAGTGATGAAACGTGGAAGTACAGAAAATTTCTCAACAAAGTATGAAAGAAATTCCGTGTCATCTTGGAATTTTTTGAAAAAAATTTGTTGGAAAATAAAAACGCGTATTTGTGATGTTTTTATCACATACATATGCGTTCATTTTTCCACATAAATTTTTTGAAGCCACAGCAATATAACGCGTTATGGAAAAATATTTGCTTGTTTCTCAACATATTGAGTTATCAAGAATTATTAACTAATGATGACCCAATGTATGACCGTTTGTTATTCGGCAACCTATTCCTAACCTAGGGATTCCATGTTTTGTGATTATTGCAGATTTCAACCAACAATCTGTTAATTAGATCGTACTTTATGTTCAAGAATCAGGGCCATGTTGACTGTAGAAAGTATTTGTGAATTTTCAAGAAGAAAAATATGGTGAAAAACGTGTGGATTTGTAAATTTCTAAATTATTTGGGAATCTCCAAACAATTTTTGTAAAATCCAAAAAACTGCTTGTCAACTGAGAAAAATTGTTTGTGAATTTCTTAAGACATTGCCAAACTTCTTTCGGAAGTTCTTTTTTACAGTGTGTGATAGAAGTCAACAGATGCGTCTTGAATCAGGTTCTTTTTAGGAAATCAAAAATGAATTCCAGAATAGGGCGAAATTTAGTTTTTATTCCCACTGTGAAGAGAAAGCTTTATCAAACAGTTTTTAGGAATTCCACAAACAACTTTTGTCAGTTGACAAACATTTTTTGGGAGGTCACAAAAATTGAAAATTCACGAAAAATTCTTAAATCTCCAAATAATCTGAAAGTTCACAAATCTATAAGTTTTTCACCATACCATTCTGCTTGGAAAGTCACAAATATCTTCTAAAATATTGGTTCACTGTTGCAAACCAGATAACTGAGACCAAACCGTGGCTGCTTTTGTCATGAACCCCGGCCCAGCCCAATCGAAATCGTAGTTAAGCCAAGGTCAGACCAGATTAGCGCCATTTCTTGACTTGTGCTCGAATTTTAGAACAAAACTCATTGGAGAAAAAATACTTTTATATATTCAAGGACTTCGAAATAAAATGAATATAATCGCAGTTATCGATAATTCGTGTACGAATTACATCATTCACTATTTTTTTTCTCCGCAAAAAATTATCGTTATCATTTGAAATATCATTCCATCGTTTCATAATATACTCGAAATACTTGATTGGTGAAATTAACGAGAGAACTTATCTTTGTATTCAATTAATCCAGTTACATAATGATTGTTTATAATTTCATAACTTTGGTGAGAATTCATGATATGCAGATCAGACTAAATTTTGACCTCGATGAATACTGAAAATCAATGAAAAAATTTGTTCTCGCGACGAAACGCACATAAATTCAATTGTTCAACGGCAGCAAAAGAATATGCGCGGAGATTTCTACATGAATTTCAATGTTTTTCGTTAGAAAATGGTTTTCCAAATACATCCGTGAATTGATTTCATGTACACTTTGCATTAAATTTAATGCGGTTGAACATGAAACTATTCTTGGCGATTTTATGTTCGTCCCTGTATTCGGAACCAAATTCATCTACGTGATCGAAACAAATTTCCTGATATTTTGGACGGTGTGCATCCGCAAATTCAAGATGACTCACTTCACTTTCCACTTTACGTAAACTGAGAGAAAAAATTTCCGGGAACAATAAAATATTCAGTTGAATAGTTGCCATTATTATTCAAATCAGTGAAGTATTTCATGGCGACTATTCAACTGAATATTTTATTGTTCCCGGAAATTTTTTCTCTCAGTGTGTATTTCCTTATACAAAAGGAATTAGGTACTTTGAGGTATTTCGAACGTGTTGTATTGTTACAATCAGTAAATCAACAAAAAAATGATAGGATTCGAAAGGATTCAGAATGATTGAATTCACGAACCAAAATTATACACCGCAATAAGTTGAAACTAACTTTGTGCGCAATGGAGTTCGCCGGGTTGTGCCGGGAGATATTGCTACTTGGGCGAGATCTTAATTGAATAATCGGATTCCACGGAGATTAATTTATTTACGAAATTGATAATGAACCATCAGCGTATCGTTGAATTCATTCAGATTATGTTTCATCTTATAATTATATGAATGATTCAGCCGCTCATCAGATGATATTCAGAGCAATAAATCACGAATAGACGGTCTTTTGACTGAATAATAGTCTGGAGAAAGGACTGTTGGTTGATCGATGCTCCTCTTGGGAGAAACATATATGATTATGTACAGAATCATAAATGAGTAGGATAATTAGACCCGCAGTGGAGTAGGTACAAATAAACAAATGCACAAACACAAGAATGCAATCGAAGGAATTTGGAGAGGAACTTTCAAATTCTGGCAAAACGATGACGATTTCTAATTCGATAACAGTTGGAATCAATGTTTCAGATTTTGCGAAGTTATATGCGAAGATTATCTGCACCAATATCTTTGCATAAAAATTTGTTACTACCCCCAGCCTTATTCATGCACTTGAAATAATATATGCGTCTATGCACTGGTTATTTATCTCATGATACGTGATCATGTTTGGAATATAATCACATCTCAGTACTTATAATCAGAACAATACTTCGTAATCTATAGTTTCAACCCATCTTGGACCACCACAATTTATCAATTTCAAACAACCCAGTGAAGTACAGTTTCATTCAACGTCAAGATAAGTTTGTTATCATTGAAATATTCGATTCACGTTGACCGTTCTCATCTCTCAAAGAAGTTATCTAGCACCAGTGGTTCTTACAAACAAAGGAAAAAAATTCTTAACAACTATTGATCTAGAGATACTTTCAGAGGAGCTGATCGTGACTAATCTCATTCGAGATCAGAAATGCGGACAACTTAGAGGTAGTGCGTGGATAACTCACCTAATAATTTCGAAACAAAATATAACAAATATCGATAAAACATATTAATTGAGTTCGTCTTTGGATGATAGTATTTTGAAAGTGTTATAATAGTATCCCTGGTTGAAAGACCCCTTGAATCTTATTAGGAAAAAAATTGGGTAATAGGAAATAAGGTGTGCTTTCGTCAGTTAACCCATTATTCCCTGTTACCTGTGTCAAAATCAAAAGTTTGAAATTTAATAGGAAATTATGTGGAAGTCCATTGAATCTCATCAGTTATTTCATCACTTAAGGGGAGGTTCTCATCTAATGACCCCAAAATAAGGTGATGTTCTCGACTTTTTCTTTCATGGAAGGAAGTAAATCAAGAACTCGGGGGTTCTCACACTTGTTGATTGAGTCTTCAAGTACATAAACAAATTTTCTTAAATACAAGATGATGCCGTGGGAATTGTTGATACGTGTTGAAACAAAACCACCTAAAAAAAACAGTGATCAATCGGGCGGAAATTTATTGGAGGTTGTACCAATAAAACCAATGAAAAGTCAAAAATTAAAAAAAAGACAGACATGCAAACTTTTGGTAGCGTTTTTTCACGTTTTTTTCACTCTTTAAAGTGCTATAGAAAGAAAAAAAGGCAAATGTCATCTGCATTTAGGTTCATCCTCCAATAAATTAAATCTCCTTCAGAATAAAAAAAAAGAGCGATCTGTTCAGTAGTTTTTAAGATATCGTGGAGCCAAACTTGAGAAACATGATTTCAAGAAAAACGTCTTTAAGGGGCCCGAACACGGCAAACTGCGATTTTTCATATGATTTTTATTTTATTTATTAAAAAAAAACAGACGTTCCGATTTACATGAAACTTCACACATATGTTAATAAATGTTTAAATTATCGAAAAAAATTTTTTTTTTTTTTCAGCCCCTTTCAAAACTCAGAACGCGATTATCTCGAAACCAGGTTTTTTGACCGCGTTGACAGCATAACTGGGAAAGTTTTTATCCGATAGACCTGATTCAAATTGCATTCTATTCGGGAATAGTGTCGCTTCTGCTCGACATAGCCGTTTTTCGATATATGCCAAACTTTTTTTTTTATAAATAATTAAGTGCAAAATTTTATGCAAAAAAAAAACTTTTTCTTCAAACAGCCGCCATTTTTTTTCTAATCAATATTTTCAAAATCTCCTACGTCAAACAGTAGCCAGTAATGTATATTTCAAGAATCTTTTTTGTTTTTTGCTCTAGGAGGCTCCGTTTTGCTGATTTGCTGTCAACGCGACAAGGGTCATTTTAAAAAGGCGCCATTTTGGATCAGCTACAGAATACAAAGATGGCTGCCAAAAAAAAAATTTTTTTCCGATAATTTAAACATTTAATAACATATGTGTAAAGTTTCATGTAAATCGGAACGTCTGTTGTTTTTTAATGAATAAAATGAAAATCATATGAAAAATCGCAGTTTACAGTGTTCGGGCCCCTTAAAGTTTCGGGATACGAATCCTTTAACTTGAGAAAATTTTTTTCATGTACTCTAAGACCCATTTAATGAGTTTCAAATACCTCGAGTTCTCAATTTACTTCCTTCTTAAGAAAAAAAATTCGAAAAAATCACCTCATTTCGGAATTCGCTGGATGAGAACCTCCCCTCAACCTCTCTCAATGGAATATGAATTTTTAACATTTGGTAATGAATCATTAATTTCAAGAAACGCTGATTTTAATGATTAACGATTTCTATGAAAATAGAATGTGTATCCAATGATATCAAACAATTATTAAAAAACGAACCCCCGATTCAGCAGTTCAGAATTGTAATGAGAACCCAACATCCAAAATTGAGTTTGACAGTCATTTAAGCGCTTCTATAATTCTTGGATTCATTATTTTCATTCTGACTCGTGAATCGTCAAAAGTATCATCTTGTGAACTGCGGAATAAATTTTTGTTGGTTTCCATCCGTTCCCATAGGACTAACTTTATTCAGGATTCTACTTATTTTCAAGAGTAACAGTGAGGTAAGAGATCCTACACCCGATCAGTGAACGTATACCCGATCAGTCCTCATATTCTAGGTTTTTGTGGTTTAGTTGTGCAAGAACTCTTCAATCAAAACGATTTTTATAACCCTGGTCAAAATGAAGCGTATACACAAAGCGCGGAGGAAGCGTATACGAGGCGAAAAATGTTTCAATTCTCTCTCCATGAAACGTGTAATGCCCCCTTACTGTGCAGTAATGAAATCATACGTTCCATATACGCTTCATAAGCTTTCGATCCCGTTTCACACACTCTTCATACGAAGTAATAGTGAGTTATATTAAACGTATGCGAATCACACCTATTCTGATTTTAAATAATATCTTTATGCGATCGATCCCAACGACGATCAATGGCGAAGTGGATAAGACCCTCGGCTACCATTGTAAAAGCTACCGGTTCGATCCTCGCTATGGGGTTCAATTTTTTAAATTACATTTTTCAAATTTTATACGCTTCTTTTGTTTCAACTTCCGCTTCGCATACTCTTCAAATACTTTTCATTAACGTTTTTGTTACCTTCCAGCATACGCTTCGTTTACTCTTCTTTCCCGCTTCCATTTTCACCAGGGAATTCATGGATCGAAACTTAACTTCTTCATTTGGAACTTCTTGCTAAATTACTTCGTAAATTCATGTAACAATGAAAATGATCGGGTTCTAGTCCCTGATCGGGTATAGGGTCTCTTACCTTACCATAGTAACGGATGAGAATAACCGACACCTTCTTCCATCGATTACAAGATGTCATTTTTTTACAATGCATGCGTTGGAAAATAATTGATTTCAGAATTATAAAGAGGCCTGAGTATAGCTGCTGATTCATTGATTTTGAACGATGAGTTCTTATCACAGTGTTGAACTGCAAGAGGAAATCTTCATTTCGTGGGGCGACACAAGAGATTTGAAAATCGATTCTAAGTGGCCATTGAATTGATTCAAAAGACCACGCTCTTAAAAACATATAACCGAAAAAGTTACTTGAGTTTGAATGTGATGAGGTTAAGTGCATTCCCCTTTGAGTCCGTTCCATGAAGATTGAGTGATGGAAAAAATAATAGGACTTCATGATCTATAGGGATGCACCGGATCAGGTTTTTGCCTTTACGATTGTTGCCGGATACCGGATAATCCGGCCGGATCGCAATTGCCAGATAATCCGTCCAAATATCCGGTGGCCGGATATTGAACATTTTTTCGTATTGATTAAGAAAAATTGAAGAAAATTTGGAATTTATATCAACAATCTCGTTTCTCTGAAAATACTAATTCCCTATACTCAGACCAAGTCATAATTCTTATCAATCAGTTCTTATTCGTAATGAAGGATTGGATATAACTCGTATAGTTATGGATCATAACTCGTTTAGTTCTTTCATTCTTTCCAATCATTCCTAACAAATTCATACGTGACAGTTAATTTATAGTAATCCTAACGCTGCTGTCCTAGTTTCTATATTATAGACCCAGACAGCACAAGAATTGTAAAAGGGCTCATAATGAATACAATGTATTATTGGAGAACCTGGACCTCGCCTTGTATCTAGGGAATATTATGAAAGACTATACCATCTGGAACCCCCGGAATTCTTTATCACGAGTAAGGCATCAATTTCTCGACTGTGCATTGACCCGAACATCCATTTGCTCAAACTCCATTTGCCCAAATTCTATCAAACATCTCTTTCCAATTCTCAAGTTCAACAAGGGAGGGGGGGGGGGATAATTGTTGCACTGAAAATGTACATCAAACTTGAAATTTTCCGGTAAATGAATATTCGGACGAATGAGCAGTCGGGCAATTGATGCCCTGCCGGATTGCATTTTTCGAAAAAACAGGAGGCCTAATGCTACCTCTGAAGAGTTATCTTCTGCAGTAATATACTTTACGAGTCGCAAGAGTTTCGAGCTGATTTCCAAAGAATCGCACGTGTACGTGTACCTTAGGCACTTTTGTGAAAAACCATTTTCATCCCAACGCAGCTTAGTTTTCGAGATATTCAACTTTGAATGAGGAGCGTACATGATATACGGCAAGGAAGTACCTGATATACGCATAGTACAGCAGGTCATGTATACACTGACTTACGGAACCGAATGCTACCTGATAACGTCGAAATGTCATTATTTATGATGAAGAACTTTGAAAAATGAATGGAGTAATAACTTTCAATTTGTATTCTTCCGAAATATAGAAATTTTCAATAATAAAATGAAGCTAAACTCTAATGATTTTCAAACCCTGGTTAAAATAATTCAGTCAAAATAAATCGAATAGAATTTGGAAGAGCACTGTGCAGGTTCCGATAAGATTTAACAAGATTCAACAAATTTTTCTCTGAAATAGCCCGTAACATTAGCCATTAATAATTCGACATGAATGACTCAAGTCATGAAAAAAAGTTCCACACCATTGATTACTGTATTCACATTAATCAAATGTATTGCCTCAGTATAGTATATTCCCAGATAAGAAAAATATGCTCATAATGGTACCATAATGGACCCATGGCAAAGAAAAAAAATGTTGGCATGATGGTACCAAGGTGTTTCTATATCAAACACCGTCATTGGGGACAATCTATGCGAGCATTATGTTCCTCAATCATTGATGAAATATCGATGCGCGATGTGGCATTTGAAACAAGAGCCAATGATGGTGTTACATTTATGGTATCATGGATGCATTATGAGAAACCATTTCGCTCAAACATAATGGATGTATTATTGACGCATACCGTGGCATCCAAAACAAAAGCGAAGTCAGAATTTTTTCCAATAACGTAATCGCTAATATATTTTCTCCGTGCACTAAATCTCACTAAATCTAATTGAAACTTTTCAAATCGGCTATAACCAGATCATTGTACAGTGAGTGAAGAAAGTCCGTGTTGGTTCCAACGGTAAATTTTTGGTATTCTGTCATCATTTTCAAAATTTTGAAACATTGCTCTCATTAATTGAGTGGATAACGAGTTCTGATGTTTTTTTCATCATGCATCAGAGGGGTTACATTGCTGCGAACTACAACAAAATTCCAAAAATCTGCCCGTTGGAACGGACACCGACTTTTTTACTCCCTGTACAAGATTCAATCAGATATGGCAAGATTCAACAGATTTCTTTAATTAAGGAAAACAGAAACGTTTCACTGAATATCATTTGAACAATATTTCAATAATATTAAACAAGAGATTTATCCTCTGGGATGATATGAAGTTTATAGAAATTTTATTCAGTATCCGGTCGGATATGTGTCCGATCCGGCGATCCGGCCGGATACCGGATCAGGGCCGGATATCCGGTGCATCCCTAATGATCTACATACTTTTGCCTGTTGAATTTTAATTGTTTTGAACTTTAAGAATTTTAATAGGAAATAAGTTGGGATTGACAAAAGCACACCTTATAATTTACCATCATTCGTTCCTTTCCTAATAGGATTTAAAGGGATACCAGCGATCCCCGCAGATGTAACTCGCCATACAAGCGTACCGACGGAGTAAAAATTTCCTCGGCAAGAATATTGTGAACAGAATTCATGGAGGAGTATGAAATTTCCAGGAATCAATCTTTAATGCTTTATATATCGCAGTACTCCACCCGAATTTGAAATTTCGAAGAAACATTTTTTTTCAGTCGGTAATACGAACTTTTTTTTCGGAATTCAAAATTCGGGTAATGTATCGCAATAGATGAAGGATTGAAGATTGATTTCTGAAAATTTCATACTTCTCCATGAATTCGGTTCAGAGTATTCTTGCCGAGAAAATGTTTACTCAGTCGGTACGCTTTTTCCCTAGGGATGGCGATGAATACAAACCAATGGAGCATCATGTTAGTCTCTTTTACACAAACAAATGGACAACATTTTTTTATACCCTGTAACAAATAATCGGAATTTTCCTTTACGTAATGAGAGTACAAATTAGTTCGGTCCGGTTTGAAAAGATGACTCTCGCTCTCATGAATGTTTCATAGTCACAACCGATTTCAATTGTTTCAGAGAGGTTAGACACCTGTGAATAATATTCAGTTGATATCACTCCGAGTTCCTTCTAGAATCCCGATTTTTACTCAGTGAAGTATGTCAAATTTCGTTTTAACTGAGCAGCATTCGCGAGAGGTGCTAGTTTTCTGTTTTAATTGGAAAAAAAGTGCAGCTGAAGCCCATCGAATGCTTGTGGAAGTTTATGGTGACAATGCTCCAACTGATAAATCATGTAGGGAATGGTTCCGACGTTTCAAGAATGGCGATTTCAGTGTCAAAGACAAGGCTCGCTCAGGACAACCAAATTCGAAAACGAGGAATCGGAGGCTTTACTCGACGAAGATCCGAGTCAAACGCAACAGGAGCTTGCGGAATCTTTAGGAATTACGCAACAAGCAGTTTCCGTACGATTACAATCCATGGGCATGATTCAAAAGCAAGGCAATTGGGTGCCTTGTGACTTGAAGCCTAGAGACATTGAACGGCGATTTTTCACTTGCAAGCAGCCGATTCAAAGACAACGAAGAAAGGGGTTCTTACATCGGATTGTGACAGGGGATGAGAAATGGATATTCTACGATAACCCCAAGAAAAGAAAATACTATGCTATGCCCGGTGAATCGTTGCCATCGACTTTAACATCGACACTAAAGAGGAATATTCATGGTTCAAAGATCATGCTGTGTATCTGTTGGGACCAAAAGGGCGTTATACACTATGAGTTGCTAAAACCTGGTGATTCCATTACGGGTGATCGGTATAGGCTACAATTGATTCGTTTGAGTCGTGCGTTACGAGAAAAACGTCCGGAATACAAGGAAAGACATGACAAAGTTATTCTTTTACACGATAACGCTCGGCCTCATGTCGCAAAAGTAGTGAAAAATTATCTGGAAACGTTGAAATGGGATATTCTACCGTACCCACCGTACTCGCCGGACATTGCTCCTTCCGATTACTGGTTATTCCAACAGATGCAGCACGATTTGGCAGGCCACCGGTTTACTTCGTTCGAAGAAATCGAAAATTGGCTCCTAACTTGGATCGCCTTGAAAGACGAGACGTTTTTCCGTAACGGGATTCGAAAATTACCCGGAAGATAGCCAGCGATGGACAATACTTTGATTAATTTGATAATTCATATTCTTCTGAAATAAACGCATCTTTAACCCTAAAAAAACGGACCGAATTAATTTGTACTCCCAATAGTAACCGGAAGATTCTGATCATAAGATAGGAAATCAATTTCCGATAAATGTACATGAAATTTCCCATGAATTAAAATGGGAAAAATGAATTAAAAATCCAAACTTCATGGAATTTCCACTATTATTTTCCAGTAAAGTTCCAGTGATATACGGAAAATTTCTAACGCATGTATGTGTTGATCATTTCCGAACATTTATCCGAAGTTTTCCATAGAAACTTTTTACAGTGTAGAACATTTTATGCGTCATTCTCCAGCTGCTCATTGACTATTCCCGGAGCAGTTTTGCTATTACTGAAACGTCATGAGGGATAGAAAGCCTCCACAATTACTGAGGAATGCACCGCAGAATTTCCCGAGTTGGCAAATTTGGACGATTTTTGGCCTCATATTCCGTTAGATTTTGTCCTGATTGTTGAATAATGCGGACAAAACCATGGAGAAGTACTGTTGTTATCCGCATTATTCAACTATCAAGACAAGATCAGTCTAAAAATGAAATGTGAGGACAAAAACCGTTCAAATTTTTCGACTCGGGTTATAAACAACAAAAAGAGGATCACTGAACGAATAACGCCCACTACATGTTTGCCATCGACTGCAGATACTCCTATTGAAAGACCAAAACTAGATAATGCAATTACGAATTCTAATAATCTCATGAATACAAATAAACTGTTTCAGATAATGTTCGGAAACACATTCGATAATAATATTGACATTCCAGAATCAAGTATATCAGTTCAAATATCAAACTGCACAAATTCTAAAATCCAATTCTGATTCTCACAACCTTTCATTCAAAAATTGTTGATATTTCAGAATCGGAAATATCAGTTCAAAAAATGGATTTTACAAATCATATCATTCAAATTTGTCAATAACTTTGAAGTTTGAACAAATAATTGTTTGTTCAATATTGCATTCTCCTTTAATCTACAGAATAATTCATCAATCATTCTATGAAAAATAAGAACAATAATTCCATCAAAGAAACAATGGAATGAATTTCAATACTGATGGTTTTCTCGCACGTTATTGTTTGATAAGATATCAACAACTTATTTCTTATGATCATTGGAGAAAATCTGCCTTCAAGTTGATAGGAATATTTTCAAGTGTTTTACATAAACACTTCATTGAAATTCATAATAAAATATTGAATTAAATAATATAATTCCTAAAAATCTTTCTCCCACATTTTGAGAATTTTGTTTTCAATTTCAATAACATATTTGTGAAATTCAATGAATGAACTCTTACATTTCAATTAGAAATTTTGAATTTCTATCGCTGATATTGAATTGAGGAATTATTATTTAATTTAATACGTAAATATTGTACTTTATAAAAAAAATTCGAATTAAATTTGAGAATGTTTCTAACAGTGATATTTGTAAATTCTTTCTTTCTCGGACAAACACTGTCGAAAAAGTTTGTCTAAAACTTCACAAGAGTATTATGAAATTTTTTACATGAACAGTTTATTACATTTCGTGATTAAATTATTGAATTTGATAATATTGATTTTTAATGTTCATAATTTTTTCCTGATGATGATAATTTCTTTTTGAATTTTGATAACATATTTGTGAAATTTGATAGACCATTCTTATGCATCTCAGAAAGAAATTGGGAAATTTTATCATTGATATTAAGGGGGGGGGGGGTATGGTTATTTCGACGGAAAAAAGACATGTTTTTAAGATTTTTTTCTGCTTATACAGATGTTGTAAGTTCATTGAGTCAATCTCCATATGATAATGTAACATTCCAACAATACTTTACTAAATTTTCGTCGCAAAATATTGGAAATTGAGCGAGTGATAAGAAATCTCCGGAGGTGCCTCGAAAAAAAGTTGTTTTGCGGTGTTCACGATAACTCGAAATTTACTGGACCAATCGTTTTGAAATTTTGCACAGTACTTTTTCACATGATTTCCCAGGTAACATCGGGACCTTTTTTTTTTTAATATTTGTTGATTTTACAATAACAAATAGGCTGATTGTTTCATGCGAAAATCGGTTTTCTTGCTTCAAAGTGTCGCGAAAAATTTAAAAATGAAGAAAAAAAAAATCCCCTCGTCATTACCTCGAAAAACATCTCCTTTAACAAATGCATTTTGGTTTTTTTGTTTCAGATGATTCTGTCATAAGTTATCGTGAACACCGCAAAACAACTTTTTTTCGAGGCACCTCCGGAGATTTCTTATCACTCGCTCAATTTCCAATATTTTGCGATGAAAATTTAGTAAAGTATTGTTGGAATGTTACATTATCATATGGAGATTGACTCAATAAACTTACAGCATCTGTATAAGCAGAAGAAAATCTTAAAAACATGTCTTTTTTCCGTCGAAATAACGATACCCCCCCCCCCCCCCTAAATATAAGAATTATTATCAAATTCAATATGGAAGTATGATATTTCATAGAGAATTTTATTTGATACTGAAGTAACATGTGAAATTGGTGGGAAATGATGGATTATTCTCACCTCACATCCTTGCTGCGCGAGCAAAGCGAGTATGTTTTATACAACGAATTTGTTTTCCTGTTCCTCACATGTTTCAAACCAATGAACACGCAACTTTTGCGAGTAAACATATGTGTCTCGTGTACAACGTGTATATCACATACATGCAATTTGAATTTGGCGTATGATGAATCATATAATGTTGAGACATTTTCCCAATATTAAAATAATTTGAGAATCGGAATCAAATTGTTTAATTTTGTAATGATTCAAACCACGATTTCAAGAAAATCTATTCTCAATTTATTCTCAAACAAATGTTTCTTGATACACTTTTGAATGCTAAACATCATAATAAATCTGAAAAATTATCAAAACATGGCCGTTAGAATGATAGAGTTGAATACTTGTACTGTTCACTGATTAGAAATAGATTTTCCTGTCTCGAATTTGAATAAGTAGATGCATATTATAAATTTGTAGTACCATGTTCGCCTTCGTAAGTCCAATCATTACCCCTAGCAAGGTGGAAGCCTGAAACAAAATTTCCTAAAATCAGAGATGCATCGATATTCTTTAGAGAGTATGTTGTTGAAGCATGAATCGTTCATTGACACAATTTTCAAATAAAGTATAACAAAATTTAATTCGAAATTGATGGCATTGTTGAGAAATAAATTCTTCTGAACAAAAAGCACATTGATGGTTCGAGAAAAGTGGAAACACTTATATTACCAGTATTGGTTTCAATAAACGATTCAAACCTCAAAGACATTCGAACACTCATTTGTAATTGCTGCGGTGGATGAAATTCATGCATTTTTCAATACGATTCCCTTATATAATGATGTTCAATGGAATGCATTCCACATGGAATTTGCTTCTCATCTGTAGTTCATGAAATTCATGATGAGAATTTTTGTGAACGAATGATTTACGTGATATTGGAGAGGACGGGCATGATACGTGCGCGTGCTTGCGTAAATGGGATAGCCAATTCATAAGAATACATTTCACTAAACAATTATCTCGAGAGAATGAGTAATTGGGAATGGTTTGTGGTCTGACATCCTTAGCGTGATTTAATACCAACACCAAGTCAAGGTTTTACCCAAACAACTCGTTATTCGAATTAGATACATTAATGTAAAATCACTTCACCATCATTAATTTCCATGTATATGCGATGATCTATATTTGATTATAAAGGATCGTAATTTAAATTGTGCGAAATCTTCTCACTTATTTCGATGTCAATAATTTCACACAAAATGTGAATCCAAGCATTCCTTACATTTTAATCACCAAGTCAAAATGGATCATATATGGACCGTATATGAGCGATTCATCAATCACCTATGGTATGGTGAATTTGAAAATTTCCATATATGATTCATTCCAATGTTGCAATAAGAGAGGTAAACGTTTTGATTGAATCTATCAGAATGTTTCTTGGACCTCTCTGGAAGTGACAGCATTATATATTCTCAGATCGAGGTATTGATAATTTGAAAATTACATAGTTAGGAATCTCATCGATATCACAATAACATTTCACATTATAAAATAATCCACATATATGATTCATTCATTCCCTGTACATACTTCATGTTATCTGAGATGATAAAAATTCGAGAGGTATTCGAGACTAGAAAGAATCTAGGTGAATCTTTCTTCACCGAAATCTCTTAAATTCAAGTCTGAAGGAAAATGTAGTCGAATTCAACGCTACATTTGTATCAAGATTGTACGGAGGACGGCTTGAAACCCTTGAACTCACAATAGGGATGTTGAGGGATTATTTGATGTTGCGGTACCGTAATCTGTGAATAACACGATTCATTCCTATCTTTTCATTAATGTTTTCACGATAAGTGATGAAATCAAGGGGAAAAAAACCACGCCTCGCATAACTCATGTAATCTAAATTCCGAATTTAAAACTTACAAATATACAGCATTATTTTATGTTATATACAAGCATAATGGCGTACTGTTGGTAAATATCGTTTCTCGACAAAACAGGACTCAAAGAATCCCTGACAATGAAGAGCTGCACGGATAAATAATTACATGAACAATCGAGTGGGAGGAAAGAACGAAATCTACAATCGAAAAATAAAATCAACTCGAAGAATAACAGAAATGAAATCGCTTAAACGAGAATCATAATCTTATATAACCCATCTCACGCGATATTAATCGCCACGCACCATCAATATTTCCTCTTCCTCCGTTTTCATCTTTTCCCTTACCATCGTTTATTCGATCACATAACGTTTTTTCGAATTCATCTTCCGTTGTTCTCTACACCTTTGAAATGGCAAATCGTTTGAATTAAACGCGCAACCTTGCCCAATTAACATTTGAATCGAATCGAGCAACGGAAACTAGAATTGACCTCATTAACTAACGAGCAAGACAGTTGAAATCATTCATGGCGCGATACATGGATTCATTCACAAAAACCTCATTGTCGAAACCTTCCAAGAAAGTTACATTGATTTTCTCTGATTCCTAATGGGTTAACAATCGTGGATATAATAATCTTCAAACAAGAGACGCGATACAAATAAAGAGAGAGAGAGAGAAATAGAGAAAATCACCGGTACTCGATTGCGGATCGACGCTCCCTCCGAGTCTCTTTCTCTCTTATTATTATTTCACGAATGAAACCAACTACCCGCAGATTTTGATGAGGATAATGCACACTTCCGTCGAAGAGTAGGGACGCGCACAATTTCACACGGTCTCTCAAACTCGTTATCATATGATATCACATCGAAATTAGATGCAAAACAACGGCAAATTAAAGCGACGAAAGTTGGTATCGAAAATTTACCGGACATGAACACCAGCAGGGAAAAATGCAATATTCTCATCGCACGGTCAGTGATGTGAAGAGGAATAGGGGCGCATCGAGAGTCGAATATCACTGAGCGCACGACCGATGTGCGAAACGCAAATCTAACTAGATAACTCAGAGATTAAATAGAAGACTATCTCGGCTATCGCGAGATTTAGCTTGTACACCGGGGCTCCGATCGTTCCTGGCCGCTATGTGGTTCAAGTGTATGCGTGCGGCAGAGTGGCCAATTGGCTCTTCATGTCCTATGTAGTGTTGGCGGTATATCTGCCCACACACCAACACTTGTCATTGTCACCTATGTTCTGTGCCATCCCGATGCGATCAAGTATAATGATCTCTGGCGGAATTGATACAATTCCATCCTCTTCAATGTTGTTGATGTTGGTGATGAATTCGTCATGAATTATCGATGTTGAGGAGCGTAGGGAATTCGGTGATGTTGAGATCTTGAATTTTGGAGGGAAATTCTGATTCGTGATATCGAAATACTGATGATCTATGAGGAATATTTTCAATACTCCATGAATCGATAAATAAGAACGAAGTATTAATGTACAGAATTCTTGAATGTATTTTGAGATATCCTAGACTACATCTAAAAGCATTGTATTAATATTTTGCTTTTGACTTGAGATATGTTGGTAAATTGTGAATGATAATAAAAAAAAAAAACATTCTGCGTAATATTATCGTTATTTCTCACATGATATCCATAGATACAAATATGATGCACGGTGATGGTCATCATCGTTTATATAGGTCAATCCACACTGTAAGCTAAGATTTTTAATCAAGAACTTCGAGGTCAACTATCATTGAAATGTCTTGTCCTTTTTCGTATGATTTATCAACTGCTATATGTCCCCGCAGGCTATCGTTGAGATATTGATTTTTGAGAGTTTTGAATATCATTCTGTCAAGCTTCTTTGTCTAAAATGCTAGTGCATTAATGTTGCTGTCGTAATGTAAGGTCCTCATTTCAGAAAATTCAAATCAATTTTATGCAATATGGCAAATTTGGAATCATATGCTATTAAAACTCTTTTAAATTGTGTGACTGTTGTAAAAACACCACAGTTCCTTTTGAAGCAGGTTTTGCGTCACCCTGAAAATCCTTGTAAACCTATGAAAACGCTGTGAGACAAGATCTGGAATTCTACTGATTTTTTACTGTAAAATTCCGATTTTCACCATTGAAATCCAGTGAATCTGCTGGGATATTCTTGCAAATTCACTGAAATTTTTAGTCCAATGTAGTGGTCAATGAATTTTCGGAGGTTACATTTTCTGGTAGAATAACTGTCGTTGTAGGTTTTCTCTGAATTTTTTCTGATACTCTTTTATATAACTGAAGTTTTATTTTTACCACGGTTGGGTAGAAGCTTAATTTCCTCGGTGAAAATATTTAAGCCAGATTATATCAGAAACTAAGTTTAACTACGCTAAAATCTACGGCGAATTACGTCGAAAACTGTACCAGAGTTCGGCTGTTTAAACACTTCCATAAAATAGCGGGGAAAACTACCTCGAACTGCGTTGAACAAAAATTACGTATTAGCTTATCAAATTCAGATATCTCCAACATGTCTCGCTCAGAAATTTTGAAGATATCTCCTGGAATTGTAAAAGATGTGTTACGGAACACGATATGAACAATTTACGATTAATTTCCCAATACACAAAAAGACATCTATTAGTATCTAAGAGATATATTTTTGTTTATTGGGAAATTACTCGTAAATTGTTCATACCGTGTTTCGTAATACATCATTTACAATTCTAGGAGATATCTCCAAAATTCCTAAGCAAGACATGTTGAAGATATCTGAATTTTAGCTGAAAATAGTCTTATGCAACAAATTTCAACAAGTTTCAGATATCTGGAAAAGGTCTTGCAGAAGACATGTTTTAGATATGTGGAGGATATCTTTTGAATGGTTCCAAGATATATTTTAGATTCTTTTAAGATATGTTTTAGACATGTGGAAGGCATCTATTAGAAGCCTCAAGAAATGTGTTTCATTTTTTCAAAATACGTTTTAGATTTTTTCAAGATGATTTTAAATATTTTCGAGATATGTTTTAGATGTATTTGAGATGTCTTTTCAAGATCTTCAAGATAGAAAACACGAAAAAATCACTAATAAGTTCTGAAAAAGCAATATGTCATGACTTTTTCGCCCTTTTTACTCAGGCAATTTTCGAGATGTGTAATGGATATCAATCAGAATATACTGATTGGACATCTCAAAAATATCTTCCAGAAATACCTCAAAAACATCCCACACAGCACGCAGTTCTTGAAGATATTTGAAAGAATACTCAATTGAGAGATCTTCAAGAACGTTCTAAAAGATGTCTTGATTCAAGATATCTCCAAGACGACCATGCAAGGTATCTTTGAGATATCTTTTAGAAGCTTTTGAAAGATATCTTCTTGGAAGACTTTCACAAAATATGCTGAAGAGGATAGATTAACAGCAGGTTTAAGTTATGAATACCTGATCATATGAATTGACATGAATAACACTTGGAATGTGCTTTTTATTGTTATCGAATCACAGATGTAATCAATTCGTTCACAAATCGGAAGCTTGACAAATCTATATACATGCCAAGGGATTTTGAATTCTGCAAAAAGTACGATTTTGTAACCTTTTAATACCTTTCCAAGATTTCCAAGACACAAAACATTTTACAAATTACTGAACTTCTCACGCTCAATTTTATGTACTGCCTTCAAGTGAATTTAACAAAATTCTCATTTATACTGATTAATGAGTTATTCTTCAATAACGATGAGATAGAAATAATTCGAGAAGAATCTGTGGTACCCACGGCCAACTTATCTGACATTTGTTCATATAATGACAGTTTTTCCAGAAGATCACTTTCACTCTGGAAATGTACACCACTGACACCATTTCACTATGTCGTATTGACAATTATAAGCATGAAAATCAAACTGTCTGTGTAGCTCAGGTCATTGAAGCGTAAGTACATCGTTAGATGCGCGGGTTCGATTCCCGCAACCTCAAGGATCGAGATAAAGTAAACTTCATAGGAGTGCGAAAGCGATAAAGACAAACAGGGGGGAGAAAGAAAAATAAGGCGTTCGGATGTTTTTCTGTGAATGAATTCAAGCTTTTTTCAGGACGTTTTTGAAGAGCTCGTTCAAATTTCTTAATTTCTTCTCAAGGATATCTTTGAGAAGTCTCCGAGAAATCTTTTAGAAATCTATTCATGTTGCATAAGACATCTTTTCGAATACGCAAATATATCTTTTAGAAAATTCTTCAAGACTTGTACTTTTGGAAGATATATTTTAGAATTCCAAAAGATATTTTTGTGTCTGTTTGGGTAAGTTTCTGACATTTCTTGAAAATGTATAACAGATATCACTTCGATATATCTTGAAGATATCTTTTGTGACGTCGTTGGGATATCTTAAAGACATCTTCTACATGTATTCAAAGGATATATTCTTAAAGATGTCTTGTAAATTCCTTCAAGACCATCAGTGTTTGTGGGGTTGTTTTTGAAGAATGAATTGTCCTCAAAATATTCTGATCGTGCTGTATAAGAAGTCTTTGAAAATCCTACAAGATATCTGGAAGATTCTTCAAGGTCAACTGGAGAGGTCAAAGCCATTTGGCTTCCATCAGGGATCCTTCAAATTATCCTGAAGAGTTGAAGCAAATTCTCCTCGCTGTATACTTATGAGGACCTTTTTGAGATAACAAATAGTTCAATAAAATCAATTCAAACATTTCCAATCCTGAATTCACATTGTATTCTCTTCGATCAAACAAATCTCCCTCGAATCAGGGCAACATTTCTGAAGAAATTCCATTTGTACATATTTCTCAAATCAGATCCACCCATGCCAAATACGTGATTTTTTAGGGCTATCAATCGTTCTGTTTAAATATAATCATATCCAACTCCTTATATGAATTTAATTAGATCTCTTCAGATCTAATTGGAACTGAAAATTAGTTATTTGATGTGAATAAAACAGTTTCAGTTCAGTCGATTTCAACGATGTTCAATTTCCTTATGTTTGGTTTTGTTTCGGATTTCCTGTTCGTATTCTAATGTTGATTCATTCTAGAGGTTTTGGTATGGAATTCCCCATCAAATCTTGATTCTTCTTCCTTGATGAGGTCCTCGTAATAGTGAAACATGACATCTCTTGTCAAAATAAAATGTCAAAGACTCCACGAAGTGTCATAAACATTGAATGCAAGTATAAACCGAGAAGAGATTCACGTATTTTGAAGTGTAAAATTACCCCGTGTGGACCCGAGTGGAAAATAATTCTTGATGGCAGTTTGGGCCAAACTAGGTGTCCTTATTTTATTTTGAGGGCATTTTTTTCCCCAGAGTCCACTTCTTCTCCATGAAGCATCGTTTTCTTCACAAAATCAACTATAAATTGTGATTAAAAATTCTGAATTATAAATCCAAAATATCACCGTTTATATCCCAGATAGCACAAGAATTTTGAAAGAAGTCATAAAGAATACAATGTATTCTTTTGTGAGAGTGAAAACGTAAGCTAGAAGGCATCTAAGCGCAACAAAAAGTCATCAAGGCGTAATTGAACAGGGTATTTTTCAATATCCGTTTCCTTCACTTTTGGATTCTAACTCGGGTTTATATAGAACTCTTCTAGAACTCCTGTTACTATTATTGAAATATTTTGTTACACTGAGAGAAAAAATAAAATATTTAGTTGAATAGTCACCATAAAGTACTGAATTGATTTGAATAAACTTTCATTCACTCAATTAAATAACTGTTCCCATTGATGGAATATTCCATGGCATATTAAATATTTGTTTGATTGAATAAATATTTAATCGAGCCAATGGAAGTTTATTCAAATCAATTCAGTATTTCATGACGACTATTTAATTGAATATTTTATTGTTCTCGGAAATTTTCCCTCTCAGTGTATGATAACTAGGGATGCGCGGGTTACCCGAAAAACTCGGGTACCTGATCCAACCTGAATGTCCGGTTTTCGTCGGGTCGGGTAATCATCACTACCCGATTTCACCTGGTTACCCGATGCGATCGAGTTACCCGATTGTTTCAAATTACCCGATGCAATCGGGTTACTCGACTTTTCCGCATCACTCGATGGTATTGAACTACTTGGATGTAATGCAATAAATCGACTTCCGAGTAGCGCAAGAACTTTGTAAACATCCTGCACTTATTCTATGATCATACACGGAAAAAAAGATGATGTTGGATTTACAACATTTCGTTCGATCACCATAGAAACCCCTAATATTTCTATGGTGATCGAACGAAACATTGTAAATCCAACATCATCTTTTTTTCCGTGTACATAGAATGTTCAGATGGGACTATTTTGAAAAAATACAAACAAAAACATTCTTAGAACGTGCACAGAACATACTTTGTACTGAAAATTCATATTCCGAACGCTAATAGACCGGAAGTTCGTTATGCCGTCAGCAATTAGATCCCTCATCCCAAGTGGCACAACAGGGTAGAAATGCTGAGAAGGTTCTTTGAAGTTCTGAGTATCCTTTATGAATATCCATAGAATCTTCGAATGGGACTGTTGTGGATAAGTATATTCTATGCATATTCTTAGAATGTATTTTTCGAATTTATCCAAAACAGTCTCACCTGCACATTCCATGCATGATCTCAGAATTCACGCAGAATGTATGAAATGTTCTTGTGTTACTTGAGATTCTTGTAGAATTTCCAAGAAATCGCAGTTTTCATCCAACCAATTACATTCGGCATAATAACCCTTCGGTATATCAACGTTCGGAATATGAATTTTCTGTATAATGAGCATTTGACGCAAAGACAGAGATGAGTTGAAGAGATTTATAACGATATAGGAGAATCGTGGTCCAGTTTCTGATTGGTGGTATCACGTTTTTCGTTTATCCTTCGATGCTGATTGACTTAGAGAACAAATTCAACCAATCTCATAATTTTCTTCAAAAAAGAAAAACGTGATATGGACCACGATTTTAACATTGCATTAAACACTTTGTCTTTCACTATTGAGGTTCATGTAATGTTTCGATTCTTCTATGATCATGATGGATGTGTGATTACGACAATCAAGAGTCTAAAGGGAAATGAATAGATTCCAATTGTCTCCCCTTTCCACGTTTGCTCTGTAATTGGTGAATGAATACAATTTCAATTACTTACATGACAATTTTAAAGCATGCCTCTGAAACATTAGAGAAAATGATCAAACCGTTCCTAATAAATAAGTTATCCAATATCAGAAGATGTCTCTTAGATATATTCAGAACGTAAAATCGTAAAGAATTTCAAAAAAATGTTCATACAACGTAAACAGATATTTCAAAGATGTTTTATCGAAATTTTCTAATGTTTTTGTATTCATTTGCGATCTTGTTTGAACAAACAATTCAACTTCCAACTCTTTGAACAGTATATCGTTTTCAACTTCAATATGAATGATACATGAATTTTATATTCTTTTCTGCAGCAAAATGTACGTCCATATTATCCAAATTCTTAGCCAATATTGATGATGTGGCTGAGCAAGAAAATTCTTTGCAAGGTCTCATGAATGAAGAAATAAATAAATATATGAATCATAAGGTGTCGTCTTTAACTACAAATCCTTTAGCGTGGTGGAGAGAGAATCATAATAGTTACCCTAAAATTGCTGAGTTGGTCCCCTTGTACATGATGTTGCCTGCTACTCAGGTTGAAAGTGAAAGAATTTTCTCAACAGCGGGAAATATTGTTAATTCTACGCGTACGAAACTACTCACAAAACATGTCGGAGAATTATGTTTCCTTCATGCGAATTTGAAAATTTAGAAGAATTCGCATTCAGTTCCATCACGAGTAATATAAGGTTGTTTTGTTTTCTCATTTTATATTGATGTTTATTTCTTTCCATGTTAAGATGATAGAAATCTGATTTTATCATTTGAAGAACAGTGTATTCAAACTTTCGATAAAGTCTCACTACCTTTTAAGCTCTCCATTTGCTTGTCTGGCTGGAGGAATTATTTCAAGATTCATTGAATTGCAATGTAAATATATCTATGATTGCGACAATAAAAATAATCATAAATTACAAAATAATGGTTATTTATTGAAACAAATATATCAAATCAAATGCATAAGAGAAATCTTTTCTTTTTTTATTATGAAAATTCAAAAGCTTTAGTAATTTGATAGAATTAAATGACCCCATTGATTTCGAATACCGAGGTGTTTCGGTAATCCTACAATCTTAGCATACTCGAAAATTGCGGGTAACCCGCTGATATTCGAGTATTCGGAAATTTCGGGTACTCGACCCGACACTCGCATTAAATATCCGACCCGACCCGAGAAAATCCAATACCCGCGCACCGCTAATGATAACCAAATTTTTGTTGTTTTCACTAAAGAATTTTGTTGATCATTTCAACAAAAACCTTCTGTATAGTTCAAAGCACGTATTTGTGCATCAATACCTATAAATGGAGTCAAAGGTATTGGGTTGATTCATCAAACAACGTAAGAAAGATATCACGAGATCACTGGTTACCCGTGGACAACCGTAAATTCAATTCCACTGGTCACATTAAAAACCACTTACAGCGATGATGAAATGTTCCAAATTCACTAATCAATAAAAACTTCAGACGCGTTTGGTAATTGTGTCAGTAATTGGAACTATTAATTATTCCGTTTCACGTTCAGCGTAAATGAGTCTTTCACCGGAGTGTTTCCTCATCAACCATAACCGATTATTTCAAATTTGTATGAATAATTGAAAGGTCAAGTCTAAGACAATATAGTTCATATTTTGACATTCATACTAATCAATATTGCAAAAAAAAATATCCATGAAGGTGAAAATAAAAACCCTGTTATTTTTAATTTCGCATCAAATAATCAAAACACACGAAGAATAATAAATGATGAAATGAGGAGAAGAATTTGGATTTTTTAAATAATCTTCGAGCGGATGTATATTTTATCTCTGTGGGAACTTCATCGATCGAGATCAGAATGTTGATCTCGAAATCAGGTTAGATCGAATAGTTACCGATTCAAAGAATTATTTACACTTATTTTGTATGAAATTTTTGAACAACATTTGTACGATAAGGATGAATAGAAAAAAATTCTTCATCATCGAATCATTCGAAAAATTTTGGTAATCATTGATACGACCTGAGGTGAAAATTGAGAGATGATTTTTGTGGGGAAATTGGCTTGGGATTCGGAATCAAATTCAGTCTGCACAATTTCGGGAGCATAAAAGTTGAACATCCTGATCTCAACTCAAAAGTTTATGAAAAGTTCAAGGTTAAATTCATTGTTTCGCATTGAAGATAAATTCATACAGAAAATATTGTGTTGAAGTTCACTGTTGCACAAAGAAGACCACTGATTGATTTGATTCATTTAACATCCTATTATTTTTCACTTCTTCTTGATATTTCAAATCCAATAACTAACAATTTATTCGAATGCATTCATACCTGCACGTACTAGAACTAGATACTTTATGACTCTATCATTAGAGGGTTGACAATTTACATTGTTAATCATTTCTCGAATCTCCATTCATTTTTCCAGTACACTTGTAGATTAAATTTCCAATTAGGAATTCAATCACATGTGATTGAATTTTCATTCAAATGCAATCGAAGTTTAAGAACTGTTTCAATCACGTGATTGAAAATTGCTTCCATCACATGTGATTTAAGCTTCATGCAGAAATTTCTAACAGTGTATTCTATAAGAATTCGGTTACAGGTTATCTATCGATGTTATACAAATGAGAAACATCAATAAAATTTCTTGAAGAGATATAAAAAAAAAAATATAAAAAATCTTCATAAAAATTCTATTCCTTGTTTTGATCCCAGTTTTGATAATCAATATATCAATCAATGGAATATAATTTACTATAAAACTCCATGGATGAACAAAGTCATTTTAGAGGAATAAAATAATATACCAAACAATTTGACATTGATTCAATTCCATTCAATTACAAATTCAAACACGATGAGACACGATGGAAAAGGGTGATCATCGATCATGAGATGTCACATGCTGGAATGAGATATGACACGATGAAAGATGAATTTTCATTGAAAAAAAAAAGTAGAATGTGATTCGAATTTCTTGACAACTTATTAAAGAATTACCTGAATGAATAAATAACAAAACGACGACTATATCACCCAATTCCATCTCAAACGAGTGTGTTACATATAGATATATGTTGTTGAGATGAGACACACCGCCTGTACGACGACTTGCGCTCAACTGATACTCTTGGTAAAATTTTCTTCGACGCTGGCATATTCAACCCCCGAACTTGCACGAAGCCATCGTGACGATTTATAACTTGCCAAGTCCACCTTTACACTGACCATCCGCAAAAATGCTTTATATCCAGAACGATTAGCGTGCGTACGGGAGTCAGGATTTTATTTGTTTCATTGAATTTTGAACGTCGTACAATGATTCCCCCTCGCTCGGGTCCAACATCGATGCATCTGAGGAAGAACATTTCAAAATCATGGTTTATCAGATCACATAGTTCTCAAAAATGTTGAATTCCTTAATCAATCATTTTGAGATGAAACCTCGTTATCGACGAGGTAACGCACATCAACACTCTCTCACTGAACATGTGAAAAAGCGCATGGCATTAAATTTATAACGATATCGAATACGATAAAATATACATGAAAGTGGAAACAAAACGTATCTTTTTAAGATACCTTTAACATTGCATAAAGAGTTTGTGTTTATGCCATGTGCGTGTCCATACACTCTTTTTAACCGATAAAACACGGTTTTTCATCGAATTTGACGCGAATTATAATCCGATGAAAGATCACGTACGTGCATAATGAGTGAAATTTGAGAATGATCGAGGAATGAGTTCATAGAATGATGATCGAACATGTTAAACGGACGAGCAAATGCAGCGCGAGATGATTTAGAGAATTTTAATCAATTCATTGTTCGTGAAATGTGATATCCGGATTGTGAATCGTGATATAATGAGGAATATAATGGACGATGATTGCACGTGATAAAGGTTTTGTTTAGTATAAATTTCCCGCTGCTTCAAACTGGCGAACGAATATGCGGGAAAAAATTGATGAAATTATGTGGATGAATATAGAACGACTTGAAGGAAGAACGAATAATTCCATGTACACAGATGAGAGTATTTCTTTAAATCTGAGAAATTGTGATTTAAATAGGTCGAAATAAATATTTCTTCGACTGAAATCAATATTTTGTTAGTTAGAACAAACTTCCCACATACAAATTTGTAGTTTCCGCCAATGCTGACAATAGAATACCAGGTGTAGAAGTACGAAACCGGAATTTCCCTATATAAATGGCACTAGCCATCAGTTTAGGTACCCTAAAACCACTTCTTCAGCACCATCATCTCCCCCTAACAACCTAAGATTTTCAACACAAAAAAATAGAAGTTCTGTACACCCGTAATTGTTTTATAACCTCGAACATGTCGAGTTTTGTGCCTAAGAATTACGATCTGTGGACAGCATTGGTTTTTTGTTATCATTTGAAGCAAACTGCTGCAGAATTACATCGAATGCTTGTCGAAGCTTACGGTGAACATGCCCTTGGTAAAACACAGTGTTTCGAGTGGTTCAAAAAATGTTAAAGTGGTGATTTTGACGTGAGAAACGAAGAGCATGGGAAACCACCGAAAAATCCACCGCGGATCAACTGAATGTGACGCAGAAGGCCATCTCCATTCGTTTGAAAGCCAGGAGAAAGATTCGGAGATTAGGAAAATGGGTTCCGCATGAACTGAATGAAAGACAGCAAGAAAATCGAAGAACCACTTGTGAAATGCTGTTCGACAGATACCGCAGAAAGTCATTTCTCCATCGAATTTTGACAGGTGATGAAAAATGGATATGTTTTGAGAATCCTAAGCGTCGGAAATCATGGGTGAATCCAGGCGAATCATCGATATCCACTGCAAGACCAAATCGTTTTGGAAAGAAGACAATGCTCCGTGTTTGGTAGGATCAGAAGGGTGTAATCTATTATGAGCTGCTAAAACCTGGGCAAACCGTCAACACTGAGCGCTACCAACAGCAAACGATCGACTTAAATCGCGCATTGCGTGAAAAACGACCGGAACCTGGAAAAAGGTAACACAATGTCATCTTGTTCCACGATAATCCCCCATCACACACAGCAAAACGGGTCAGGGAAACGATTGAGGCGTTCATAGTTGGGAGATGCTATCGCGTGCGGCTCATTCTCCAGACCTAGCTCCGGCCGATTATCATCTATTCGCGTCAATGGGACACGCTCTCGCCGAACAACGCTTCAATTCGTATGAAAATGTAGGAGAATGGCTCGATAACTGGTTCGCTTCAAAAGAGGAACTGTTTTTCTTGGCGTGGTATTCATAAACTGCCAGAAAGGTGGGGAAAATGTATAAACAGCATGATGATCATTTCGAATTAAATATTTTTTATCTTTTGTAAACAACAAACGTGTGATTTTTACAAAAAAAATTCCGGTTCGATACTTCTACACATGGTATAGCTTGGCGCAATGTTGACAGGCAAGGCTTCGCAGTCTATAAATATTCAATGTTGATCAACAACGAATATAAGGTTGCACCGATATCGGTGTTCAACGAATTTCGGTTGTAAGCCTATCATCAATTCACAATTCCGACTGGCGCTTGCTAGGCTCATCCTTGATTCAACATCGACCGAACGATAGATTCTATTGAAAGTGAGGATCATTTGAAACGTGGTTGAATATTGCCACAAACTTTGGTCTAGTCTGGATAACAATTAGTTTTCAATGTGGCGCCGATAATTGGTGATAGCGTGACACAATATTGGCATGCTCCTTAATTTAAACTTTTGATGGTTGAATTGCTAGCTGAGTTACCGATCGAGTGTTTCCCGCGAGCAGTGAGGAATATATAAGACTCACATAATTTCTCTGGGAGCACAGTCAATCGTTTTTTGTTACAAGTTACACTAGAGGGCTCCTACCGCTGATCCGCTTTTCATGGCGAACTTCAATGATTAAAACATCGAGTCGTTTTTAGATAAATAAGCAAAACACAACAAAATCCCGAATGAAATATATTTGAAATTGTGAAATGCGCATACTTTATATATATTTTTGGGTCAATCATTTTTCACCGTTTGATCATTGGCGCAGCATTGATAAACAAATTTTTCTATTGTTTGCCAATGATGGGGCTCCATTGGAAAAACACATTCATAAATCATCAAATGATGTTATCATTTCAGTGTTGCGCCATGCTTGATTGCTAAGCCTAGGCCATACTTTATCTACATTGCCCCATGCTAGGGCCAATGGTGAATTTCTGTATGGGTTATTATTTGCTCCTTGTTCCAAAGCATACATTTTTTCACATGAAAAAAATATTTATTTCCGTTGAGGCGAAATCTTTAATGACAAACTATGGACGAACGTTTCAGTTCTATCAAAATATCCGTCTGTGTAGCACTTCTGCTTGAATCAGAGAAGTGCTGTACAGAGCGATATTTTGAATCAATTGAAACGTTCGCCCGTAGTTTGTTACAGACAATTTGGCTGCTGCCACGCCGCTAGTATCCCTTTAAAGAAATATTGATTCCGACCTATCCAAACAACAATTTGTTAGATTCAAAGAAACACTTTTATTTGTGTACGAGTTGTATCGACACATCGATGCACCCTGTGGGACAAATTATTGTCAATCTAAATCGGATTTTCATTTGAAAGCTGGTCAATCTTCTTTAGAAGGAGAAAAACAAATGTTTTTGAAAAACATATCAGAGATTTTAGTGGATAAGAAGATAAACTCATACAGCACCACAGATTTCAATAATGTCTCAATTACATTTCAATCTTCCACCTTCATTACATTTCAGTATACTTTCACAGAAATATGTCAAAAAACTTTCAATTGAAATGTTACCTATTTGCAATGTCTCGGATATATTACGAGAGCAACACCACAATGAGATATTTCATAAATGTTCTTGAAACATTGCAGAAATAATTCAGGAATATTGGATTAAAATGTCCCCAAGTGTGTATCGCTGATATTGACAATGGGCCCAAGCAGGGTCCATTTGCTTGAATCCAGTATTGGGAAATGACAATGGGACCCATCTTGGACTAATCTTGGTTCTATTGTTTGTTCCCATACAATTATAGTTTGTAGAAAATGGAAATATTGAATTTTGGTGCGGGCTCGGCCCTAAGTTGAGCCAAGATCGGTTTAGGTCAGGGCCCATTGTATCACCTAGTCCTCGGGCAAAGCAATACAGCCAGGCTGGAAACGATGTTATCATCCCAGAGTTGGTCCCACGTTAGGTAGCATGGGCACTCACTTTGGGCCCCCATTGGACCCGTAGTAAATACACGCTTGGGTCAGATTAGCGGACATTGTAATATTTCTGAAGGGACCTTGAAACCTCGGTGTGACATACAGCAATGTCATAGAAATATTTCAATGTTTCAGATGTTAGATTTCTGCAATCTTAATGAAATCTTCGGTGCTGTATGGGAAGAGAGGTCTGAAAGGTTTGAGAAATCTATTGATGCTTGCCAAATCCCATTAGAACCTGAAGAATGTTTTTTTTCTAATCTCGTTCAATTCGATTTGTTCTACAAAGGCTATAAATTTAGTTGTATTCTGAAGCATCTCAATTAGAACTGGTTGATGAATGTGAGACGTGAATTCTAAATTTTGGTTTCTATCATAGAATTCATCGAAACGTACATGTGCAAACTTACCTTCCAAGTATTAGACTGCTATCAAAATGCAATATTCAACTGATTCTGAACAGTCAATGAATTGCAAAAATTTCTTCAAAGCTCCGGCAATAATTGATGATCTGGAGGAAAGGGAATCTATAGGAAAAAGTAATATAGCGTAAAAATAGCGAAACTACGAAGAATTGCGTAAGTTCATTGGCATTAGAGAAGAAGAAGCATTAGAATCCTCAATTGATGATTCCAGCTTAAATGTCAACACCTGAACTGATCAAAGTCTACAAACTGTTGTAAAAATGTTGAGAATTTCTACACAGCAAAAAGCTCTGAAAGATAACATATATGTTATCTTTAAGAGCTTCGTTTTGTCTGAGTTTCTATAGAAATTCAATTCAGTTTTTATAGAAGCAAATCCTGAGAGAAATTCTCAAAAATTCTTCCGCCTGGAGGCTCATCGACTTTTAATTTATCAATTATGTTTGTTTACCACGTTATTGGAATTGTTTTTTATTTTTTAGTCCTCGAAAAGAAATTCTGTCTGGAAATGTTTTGGCATCCCTCATTGAATCGTGTGTCACAAAATAATCTTGCGTTACAGTCCCCTTATTCAATGAGATAGTTTATAGATAATTACGCACATACTGAACGTTCCTACGGCGGGTCTCGATTACATTTTCCCACGGTACTGGTTCGAACATATAAATATCTACTCTCCAACGAACATTGCAAACGTTTGGAACGATTCAAATGATACCAAAAGTATTCAACGAGTAGATTCTCATCCTTCCAGCATTAAGACCCTACTGTAAATTCTTGTATCGTGCGAGTATGCGATAAAACAAGGTATTTGGGAAGATTTCGATCGATCGAGTAGATTAGAGAGGTACTCGTTATTCCAAAACCTACAAAGTATACCAAAGAAATTCTACATGCCATGAAACTGGGGCTGAGAATGTTTAATCGGAATGAAAACAAATGTGGTCAAATCAAATTTTAATGTTTTGTCTGTGAATTTTCATCATACAAAACCTTACGGGCTGGCTAACGTGAAGCGATTAACCAAAACAAAGTGGTTGAACTCGTCTATTGAAACCCTTCACAGCGTTTTGTTTATTTCTTCTTCGTCCACTGTGTAGAACGTTATTTGGCACTAGATACTGTTTCGTGTAACTATTTCTAGTCTCAAGCACGCACACATGCTGTCGGTATCACTTATAGAATTTGTACGCAAAACGTGTTGTCTCGTACTTGTATTTGGATTTATTACGAATATCTGTCAATTATAGAATCGTGTCAATTAACGATGAATCAAAGCACGCACGATGATATTGACCAGAATCTTATTCCTCCCTATCGTTGCGTTATTTTAAGCATGATAATAAACTTGGAAGTTTCACAAATCTATGTCATAAAATGAACCAATCGATCATAAAATTCCCTCACTTCGAAACGAGTTCCCGAGTTTCCTTGGGTGCATTTCTTTTCCTCGTAATCGCGAGACTCTCGATAAACCAGAAAGGGGTTCGCATCGGTCATAAATAATGAACTAAGAGAAAGGAAGAGGAAAGTCACACGGGGAAGAGAGAAAATCGATTCGAAGCATCCAACATTTCGACGGAAATAGAAAAGCGAAGCGAACTGAACTCAAAAGTCGCTCTTAGTGTCAGTCAAGATGGAGTTAGTTCCATGTGGATCTTCGGTGAACGCGTGTTGGCTTTGAATACTCTAATCGAATCGGAGAGAATGCTCTCTATCTATCGAATGGTTCAGTTTGTTTGTGAATTCTCAAGTGTTTTCCAATATCTGTGAGTTTTGGATGATTTGGTTTTTGATATTAATTCACAATAATCGATATCATGGCACGAGGAGGCGTTCCAATGAGATCTTCAACGAGAAGTAAAGAATCTTCCTCGACCTCGACAGGACCTGAGACGAGAGAACGCGTCAAGGATTGTTGTCGTAAACTTGTTGCATTCATGTGCACCCAAGTAGGCGTCGGGGGCCTCGTCGTTGGTTATGCGGTGGTTGGAGCTTTTGGATTTATCATGATCGAAGGAGAAGAAAAAATTTCTACCGAATGCATACAGGTATGTTCGTAAACATATCTTGAGGACAATCCAGGGAGATATGAGAAAATAGTAGAGAAAAAGTAAGGAAATCGTTCATAAAATGCTTTGGACTGAGTTGAAGTATTGAAATTTGTTTAAATCATGAAAGAAAAGAACTCATCAATCTCTATCCTTTATTCTGTACAGGATACAATCCGCAAGGAATACGCGATGGAACTTTGGTCAAAAACGGCAGACGATCAGAAGATTAACATTTTTAATAGGACAGCTTTCTTCCAAGTCTCCAACGCAATTCTTAAACATTATCAAGACAATTTCACGCAAGCTTTGAAGAAGGAAGACTATTGCGCTATAAATTTCAAACCAAAATGGAATTTTCCAGCAGCCTTGATGTTTTGTCTTTCGGTAATTACAATGATCGGTTACGGGAATCTCGTTCCAAGTACTCCGTGGGGTAAAGGTGCAACGGTGATGTACGCGGTTTTAGGCATACCGCTCTACGTTCTATACTTTCTCAATATCGGAAAAGTCTTGGCGTCCGTATTCAAGTGGCTGTACAAAAGAATTTACGAATGTAGCAGCCCTAAAAAACCTGGCCATAAAGTGACTGTACCTTCAACGGCATGTCTTTGGGTCATGTTCGGCTACGTCATCGCTGGTACCATCATGTTCGCCAAGTGGGAAGATTGGGATTACTTGGACAGTGCTTATTTCTGTGTAACGTCGCTATGTAAGATAGGTATGGGCGATTATATGCCCGGTTGGAGCATTGGATCCACCCAAGCCACTCAAGCGAAACTCATCATCAATTTTGTATATTTATTGTTGGGGATGGCATTGATAGCTATGTGTTATAATCTCATGAAAGAAGACGTGCAAGTTAAGGCTAGAGAATTGAAAGATGATCTTAGACACGCGTTTGAAGTAGCTCGAAGTCAAACTGTGTCTTGTTGTAGGGAGGAAACTCCGGATTGATAATTTTGCATTCATTCCTCCCTTTTTTCGAGATATACGAGGCTACGAGACTACAAAGCTATCGAGCTCCCAAGCTACGAAACTACGAAGCTACGCTTTTGAAATATCCCATAGTCTAGATGAGAGTTACTAAATCTTTCTATACACTACATTCAGAGATAATCTGATAAGGATCAAACGAAAGGACAAAATACGGAACTGGGTCTCTATAATTGAGTGGTAACTCTAGGGATTTACGGGATGAACAGTATTATAAGGTATTGTATTTTATACGTATTGTGTATTCCACTCTCTGGTATTCATAATCGAGTTAACGTTATTCGATTTACTAAGCGGAATAAGATATTGTGCTAGATCATGAACGGAGATCATAAACACGTGATTTCATTTACCCACAAATTCAACTGTCTGTTTTGTCTGGAACTCATCCTCTCTACTGTAAAATGATATGAGATGTTATCACAAGGTTAGAAACGATTTGTCTTGCGTTGGAATGCGAAACAACGTGAGGCCGTAGCAGGAAGCGAGAACAAATTCGTTGATAACGAGTAGAATGAACTTGTAAATACTACTGTGATGTAATCTAGTGGATTGTGATGGTTTTCTAATGAGCGTGTGTGTATGAATGAAAATAATGAAATAAACACAATGTTTTTTATATAAAAAACTTCTGTTATCAGGATCTGTATGTAACATGGAATTTTGTGGAATCAGTTCATCATTTTACTGAATTCTATACAATTTTTGCTTCATTGATCTAACAATTTTCATATTTAATTTTAATTTGTATTTCATTCTATTGAAGTTGGTTGTTTTAAAGATGGTTCCCATGTGAGAAGAATGTTCAAAACTGTATACGATTTGTGTACAATCGGGTTCATCGAATCAAACCTCTATCATCGTTTTGATGAGTAATCGATAGGACGTGAAAGTCTGATCGATTGTTGGCATTGTAACGCGAAGTTTGGACTTCATATTTTATCGAGGGATTAATGTATCTTCTGCTAAATTGATGGATTTAAAAAAAACACGATGTTCTGGATTCTCTTACTCGGAAGATAGAGCAATGATGATTTGTATGAAAATTGCATCAAATTGAACGATTTATATATAATTCCGCCTTGAAAAATAATTTTCAGAAATTCACATAGAATTTTCATACAAAGTTCCTAGATTTCATGTATAAATTTGGTATAAAAACTGTATAGGAAATCTATAACATTATTATTCAACACAAAATTTTGTATAATTTGTATATAGTATTCGTTAATTTGATTGTTCAATTTCGGAAGTATATTAAAAATTGTTTTCCCACGTGAAACATGTGGAGGAGAGTTTGTATACACGGAGAAAAATTATGTTTTAAATATTACCACATTTTGTACTAAAGTGGTGCTATAAGTGAAATAGTATAATTTTTACAACTGAATGTAGTAAAAATTCATGCTTTGTGATGTAAAGTTGCGTCTAATCGAAAGATTTTTCAAATCATTATGTATGATATTTTACTACATTCAGTTGCAAATATTATACTATTCCACTTATATCACTACCTTCGTACAAAATGTAGTCATATTGAGACCATCATTTTCCTACGTGTATAAACTAGATAAGATTCTATGGACTCTGTGGATAATTTTCGTGTAGAATATCCATAAAGTGGAAGTACTTGTGCATAAATTATACTAGTCAACACCCATTTTGGCGCCTGGGGTTTGAGAACTGATTCGGAGTACTTTTAGAGTACCTAATACGAAAACAACATCAGATTTGTTGAATCAGCCCGTTCTTTAGATAATTGTTTATATAAAAAATTCATCACTTATATAGATTCAATATCAAAATTATATATAAAAGATAGTACACGAAGAAAAATTTGATTGTGAAAATTACTATTTTTTGACGTAAACTAGTATTATTGGAAAATATTGACAGTCATTTGTAAACTAAGTGTATTATTTTACACGCACGTAGTAAATAATCGTCAGCTACGATGGTAAAAATGAAGATTCAGCGTGAGAAAATATATTTCAATAATAACGACTATGAACGAACGGAATAAATACCTTCTCTAATGAAAATTATCACGACTTGACAATAATAGATTTTGTTTGCACAACTATTCTGAATTTTGAAAGCCACGAATCATATTCACTACCAATAACGGGTCGGTATAATACAAGCGCCGATGGTAATATTTTCCAACAGTGCAGCAGTTCTCACAATTATCGCACACAACAAGTTGTCCAGTTTAGGTTCCCTCGTTTAGTCTTTCAATGAAACTCCAAAACAGCGAATTCATAAGTGCAAGCGTAGCAAAGCGGCTTCAATTGTAAGGTTTATAGGTAGATATAAGTACATTATTTTTAAGTTCAAATCCCCTCCGCGTAATTAGGATTTTTCATTATGAACTGTACTAAAGAATGTATTTAAAATAACATGATTGCAATCAACAAATATGGTTGTAATGACTCGAAGGTTGGACAACATGAACTAACAAATGTGCCTGGGAATATGGTTTTGCAAGTACATTTTTTTTCATTTCAGTGAATGATATTACGCCTTGATGAATTTAATGAAAATTATTGCCTTTGCTTCGATTATTAGAGCTCTTGCTTGCGAGAATCTTGAAATAAAGTGTAAAAAAAACATTACGATCGCTGATGTTAAAAAGTATTAGCACTGCCTGAAATCATCAATATTACCTTTTTTAGTTTTCCTGAAGAAATTTTGAAATTTTTGACAAAGTGAAATTTACCATCGTGATGATTTTATTCCCAAGCTATTCCCAATAGTTTCAGTTTACCAATTTTGATGATGATATTACCTACGTATTTTACCACTTTTAACCATCAAATTTCTCTCCGTGTAGGAAGTGGTCTAATCCATGAAATCTGATATTCGTTTCGCATTCAACACACCAAAAGCACTCAAAATCAGTTACCATACATCGGGCACCAAAGAAAAAAATTTTCCCCATGGACTCGTGTTATGTGAAATTGCTATTAAACGCTGTAATGGAAAGACAATAACGACTTCATCAAAACAAACATCTAACTACATGCAATTGTCATATGAATCATACATTTTATATCCCTATCACGCAACTGGTAGAATTTGTAACTCTCCTTTCAGTAGAACCTCGCGATAAATCTCAATTCAATGCAATGTGTCGAGGCTTCTATCATGAATATCGGTTTCTTATTCCCGCTCGTTTGACAATGAAGGTAGAAAAAAAACGCATGACCTTTAACATCATTAGCGAACATAAGCATCTGAATACTCGGTCGTTAATAATTCAGAAAGACTCAATATATTGTTTGACAGAACTATCATGAAGCTATTGTACACAGTTTTTTTTATGTCAATTGCAGATACCGATGAAGTACGTTTCAAATGTACGTGATAGAATATTACGGTCAATTGGTACATCATTTGTGGTAATTCAGCAAATTTACGGAATTCATGTCCTTGATTTGACATTTGAAATATTTAATAGTAGTCCCAACCCTACAACCTTGAACTATTCCAACTGAATCCATGTTGAAGATTCATTTTCTAAACTTGGGTTTGATGCAAAAGAAAACATCCATGCCTGATATTCCAAAGATTGAAACAATCCATAATAGAAATTTGTCTAGTAATTTTCTAGTTGTAACACTCACCCCAATGAAAAACTAGAGACCCTATCAGCTTACTTATGAGTTGCTCATTTGACTATCAACTCGAATTTGACTGATTTAGGGTTCTAGTTTTTTGTTGGGGTAGATGTTGGACCTAGAGAATTACTAAAGGGATTTCTATTAGAGACGTAGTTTCCCGATAAAACAGATGAGTATCATTAATATCCCTAGTAAAAATCATTTTAGACTATTACAAGGCTTTACGAGACCTTGCAAGCCCCCCGCGAGGGTTGAGCGAGGCCTTTAAGGGTGTCCCCTGGTCGATTTTTTCACTAGAAAACTACTAGATCGTTTCAACCATTCCACGTCATTAATATTCAATTAATTACATCGACCTTTAGATAAAAAAATCCAGAATAAATCAGAGATGCCGGCTCTGGTCTCAAAATCATTGTACATGGATTATATTTGTTATAATATCAAAAACACTGAATAGAGGTTTCTTATTGACTGATAATGAAATTTCGTTCTAATTATTTATGACGAGTTAGTTGAACAACAAACAGACCAGACCCGGATTGTTTGGTTGATTCTGAATCATTCGATCCAAAGTTTAATGCAATTAATTGAATATTTTTGACGTAAAATGGTCGAAACGATCTAGTAGTTTTTTGATGAAAAAATCGACTAGAGCACTCCTTTGAGGCCTAGAGGATGACTTGAGTGATTTCTATTAATTTCTTGAGTGATTTAGGACCTGCAATAAGTTCTCGCTGTTTCATCACAGATGGCACTAACAGTACTTCGTGCTTGAAATTTCTAATGATAACGCACTTGCAAAGAAGTACTGTATCCAACCTGGAATTTCAGTGTATGAGAGTTCACTTTAGTGTGAACAAAGTAATTATTTATTAGTTTTGAAAATGTCTACTTTTGTGCCAAGTGAAGTGTATTTGCGGGGAATTTTATTGCACTACTTTATTCAGAAGAAATCTGCAGCTGAAGCACATAGAATTCTTGTTGAGACTTATGGCGACAATGCTCTGTCGGATACGACATGCAGAGACTGGTTTCGACGCTTCAAAAATAATGATTTTGAACTTGAGGATAAAGAACGTTCTGGCGCACCAAAGAAATTTGAAGACAGAGAATTGAAGGAATCACTCAATGGAGACCGAACTCAGACGCTAGTAGAAGTTGGAAAACAATTACAAGTTGATGAGCCAACTGTTTCAAAACGTTTAAAAATGTTGGGAATGATCCAGAGCAAGGACATTGGGTGCCGTATAAATTGAAGCCAAGAGACATCGAACGGCGTTTTGTCACGTGTGAACTACTGCTTCAACGGCAGAAAAGAAAGGTTTTCTGCACCGTATCGTGACTGACGATGAAAAACGGATACACTATGATAATCCAAAACGTAGGAAATCATGGGGTAAGTCTGGCCATGCATCAACATCGTCCGCGAAACCAAACCTCTATGGTTCGAAGCTTCTTCTCTGTATTTGATGGGATCAGCAAGGTGTCATTTATTATGAGCTGCTCAAACCGAATGAGACTATTACGGGGAATCGCTATCGGATTCAATTGATGCGCTTGAGTCCAGCCCTAAATGAAAAACGGCCGCTATACGAGAAGAGACATGACAAAGTGATTTTGTTACATGAGAACGCCCGACCCTATGTTGCGAAACCAGTGAAAACCTACCTGGAAACGCTTCGATCGGAAGTTCTACCCCACCTGCCGTATTCACCTGACATAGCTTCTTCCGATTTCCACCTATTCCGTTCGATGGCACATGGCTTAGCTGATCAGCGTTTTCATTCTTACAAAGAAGCTAAAAAATGGGTTGATTCTTGGATGGCCTCAAAAGCCGTGTCGTTTTCCACCGCGGAACTCATATGCTGTCAGAAAGATGGGAGAAAGTGGTCTCTAGTGATGGGCAATACTCTAAATAAAACGTTTTTGTTCTTTATATTTCAAACGAAGTTTTTATTCTGTAAAAAAACAGCGAGAACTTATTCAAGGTCCTAATACAAGAGTTGTGGTTTCGTCCAAATATCATAGGTTTTGGGAGTATGTTGTAGCATTTATTCATTTCACTCAATACTGCGCGACTCATTCACTGGAATTACTGAGGCCGGATTATTGTCTTGCAGTCAGACCTCGCAGAACGATTAATGCCCATAGTAAACCTTTCCCTGTCCATTTCCGTAAACTCGCAAAATTCCCATATTATTTTCCATGTTTTGAGGAAAAAGTGGGATAAAGAATAAGGAAATTTTGCATGGACGAAGAAAATTTTCCTCAAAGTAAGAGCTATCAACGTGCCATTGATGACGTCTATGGTTCGATAATGGGCGATCATTAAACCGATTGGTCAACTCTGTATCCGAGAGTTTATAATATAAACGGAAGTCGAAATAACCTATAGGATCTTCAGCTTCCTGCAGAATGAGCAAGTATTCAAGAATTTTGATAATCAGAAAAGAGACCAAGAGACTGGAACTCGGTGGATTATCGAAAATTGTATGAGCATAAAATCAGATGTTATTGATGTTTTTGTTCAATATTTTATCACCAGGCACTGTCGCAAATAAAAGCGACGACATACTGTTGCCCATTTTAGGGGAGTGGCTGAACAGTAATTCTCATAATTCGGAAAAAAAGAACATAAAAATTACCACTGCGAGTAATCATTGTTCCCTAGTTTTTCGTTGTCCATTATGGCCACATTTCTACCTGTTCTGGTGGTTCAGAATAATACAAAACATTCGGGTATTTTAAAACTATTCGTGTATAAACGAATTTATAAAGCATTAATCCCGTTTCTGAAAGATATCTTCCAGAACATTCTAAAAGGTTTCTGAAAACGTTCTTGGAGATATCTTTTACAAGTAAGAGCAGTTGAAGACTTCTAAAAGATATCTATTTGTTGCATAAGACTCCTTGCGTTGTTCTTAATTGTTTCTGAAGATATCTTTTAGACAACGAGTGCTGTGTGGGCAGTGTTTTCTGAAGCACCCTACAGTCCCTGAATAGTGAAAATACCGGATATTTCCCATTCTGAACATTTTTCATTTGACAACTTCAGTTAGATTCAGAAAATTAGAATGGGTGAAAAGGTTTTCTGGGTTAAAGAAGTAGAAAGGAGTTTAGAAATTGTGGTCTTTCGACTCGAAAAATTACTTAAGATGGTTGAATTCAACATTTCCTTTATCTCAACCGGGGATACCTTACGTTTGCGTTAAGAATAGTGACTTGTATATCTATGATGGAGATGATAAATAATCATACCTCAGAAATGGAGCACAAAAATCAATTTCCTCACGAAGCAATGCAATGCTCCATTGTTCAAATAATAAGAATACGTGAAACAATTTGATTTTGCAGTGACGTGGATCAGTGGAAGAATGAAAAAACAATGGAACCTCGATTGAGAGCATAACAATGGTGAATTGATGAACATCCAAATCGAAAATGTCATAGAAATCTTAGTTTTGTCCTGTGTACGGGATGGTGCATTCATAAATGATAATGCACGTTTCGTACTGATTAGCAATGTTTCAATTATTAAACACGGTCTATCAATACACACTGGTATTCGTTTCAAATTCGATGTCGTAATAGACGCTTTTCGTGTGTACCGAGAAATTTGTTGGTAGTTGCTATTCGGTTCCGCGTAAAAGAATATTCATATCAAACAATAAACTCACTTATGCAACTTATGAAGTTACTCAGGTAACTTTCTTTCATGGAATCTGCCAGTATGAAGTTGAGGGAATTTGAATGCAAGATATTGAAACCAAGTTTCCTCATTTGTTTTGTCGTTAAAAATCATCATTCATCTTCTCAAATTTGCTTTACATAAAATGTATAAGGTGACCGACCCCATTAATGAACACCTTAACCCCCATTAGCGAACAATCGTTTATTTATTATATCTTTCCTATGACATATTATTCTTAATTCATTTACATGACAGCGGTTGATTTAGTATCCAGTCAGTCATGCTTGGATGAAATTGAAGAACTGAATGAAAAGTACTATGAATCAAAAACCAAAACGTTCATTGAAGGGGTCGCGTTCATAAATGGGGTCATCTACCTTACGGAAAATTCAAAGGAGATTCATGCAGTGAGATTTGAAATCTTGCAAAATCTTATCTGAAATTGTCGAGAAATCTATGGAATTCTTCCTAATTTCCGTTTAGTTTTTCATGGAACACATCTGGGTTCTTCGATAGACCGTGAAATTTCGCGATTTCATGATTCCAAACTTTTTTTTTATTGTTGAGTCTCGATAAACAAAAAGATATCTCAAGATTTTCTTACATAAATCTCTCTAAAATGTTTCCAGATATCTTAAAAATGTCGCAGAGTCAAAGCTTTTGAAAAATATCTGCAATTAATGCGTTTCAAATATCTTGGAAGTTTTTTTTAGCAACATCCCGTATGGAAATATTTCGCTGAAAAATTCGGAAAATTTCTGAAAAATTCTAATTTTCCTCTGCAAAAGTCTGAGAAATTCCGGGATTTTTATGAAAAATCTAATATTTTTGGGACATCGTTCTCCGAGTTCAGTGATTTATCAAAGCTTTTTCATTAAGACTTCAAATAAATGATTATGAATTTATTCCTGATAAAACTCTGAAAAACATATCATGAATGTCCGTGTTTTCTTCGAGAGATATGAAAAAATCATGAAATATGAGTAATTGTCAGAATTCTTCCGGATCTCTTTCCGAGTTTATCAGAGATTTTTCACCGAAAGTTCAGATCGATGATTATGAATTTATTTCTGACAAGACTGAAAAAAATGTGATAAATCCCGGTTCCCTGCACAGGTAAATGAAAATCATCATGAGCAAAGAATGCTTCGAACTTCCTCGTAACTTTTGAGTTGAAATTAGCGGTCGTACGTCTAGCAGACGATTATTCTGACTCTATATTAAATTACGTCAAATGTCACTCATGTTTCATGGTCTTCTTATACTTCTTGGAGGAAACACGGACATTTATCATACTTGTTTCTCCAAAAATAGTCTGAAAAACTCTGAAAAAACTTTGAGAACGATGTCCCAAAAATATTAGATTCTTCATAGAAATCTCAGAGTTTCTCAGACTTCTGCAGAGGAAAATCAGAAAGAGAGTTTTTCAGAAATTTCCCAGCGAAATATTCCCGTACGGGATTTGAACAATATTTTTGTTACAAGGTACAAAATATATCTATAGATTCATCTCATATTTACTCTCGGGTGGACAAATTTTACTGGAAATTCCTGAGAATCTTGGAGATTTTCATTGAGAAAATTTCCGTCTAAGTTGTTCAGAAGATTTCAGAGCTGTTCATAGTCTTTCAGAGATATTGATAGGTATCCAGAGAGATTTTAAGTAGGAAACCGCGTCCAATGAGCAAGAGTTTTCTCGAATTTCTCTGAAATTTTCAGAGATTCTTAGGGTTTTTCAGTGAGAGTCAGAGAAATTTTCTTCACCAAGGCTAGTTGTCATATAAATTTATGTGAAGCATTTAACATATAGATTTTATATTAATATTCAAATATTTTCTGACTTTTCATATCAAATTTTATGATATCTCTTACAGAATTACGATTTTTCATGAATTTTTATATGGATTTTGATACATTTTGCAGTAAATTTTATGAATTCCTGATAGAACCAAATTTGAATTACAAGTTTCAGAATTTTCATATTCATCTGATACATGAAATTTCAGGCTATTTTTCAAAGTGTGACATTCAATAGTTAGAACGACTTCGATTTTGAACAGCAACGATGAGATCTCATTATTTGTTAGCTAAAATCATGTCAAAATCAAATTTTCGTGATCTTTTTGTTTCAGTCGGGTAATTGCCAATGAAGTGACTGCAAAAAAAATCAATGACTGTACTATTTTTCAGAAGCCAATGATTATATCGAGATACTCAGAGAAGCTTTTTCATACGTTCGTTCAAGAATATGTTGCACTTAGTAGTTCATCTCGTTGAGGAGATACCAGCGATCCTTGACGATGCAACCCGAGCTAAATCTTTTCTGACAAATTATTCGAAAATAAATCAATAAAATCAAAATATCGCTCTATACAGACCATCTTTATTGGTGAAAGAGATCTGTATTCAGGGCATATTATAAGGGTCAGTTCTTACCAAAAAGTTAGTTCTAAAATAAAACGCTCACTCAGCAAAACGTAAAAACAGTGAGTTTCTTAAAAAAATTACCCAATTTTCAGTGAAATGTTTTTCTCTTTCTTTTTTTAAAATCAAAAATCCAATATTGTCCTGTTACTGAATGAGACTTTCGGCTCACATCAGGGGTATATTGAGTTCAGTAGTGATATTCATCCCGAAAAAACAAGACTGTGTTCCAAAAGTAAAATCAAGGAAGTATCAAATAATTCAAGAAATTTCCTTCTCTTAGAAATCGAGTGTCGCCCGTTTTGGTTAGTTTCTAAATTTCCTCAGAATATGACCTGGTCTTTATAGAGCGATATTTTGATTCCATTGCTTCATTTTCGAATAATTTGTCAGAATGATTTTGGTGGTGTTCTTTTCTAACTAATGGTTCTGGTTGCATCTTCAGGGGTCACTAATATTATCTCAATATGTATTACAATGACATCCGTGAACACGATAATGAACTTCGTCAAGCTCTCCTGTTCGTCGATAACAAATCAAATCCAAATTTGTACAAATATATCTATGAATACACCAAAATTTATTGTAACTTTCGTTTTCATTCGACTCACAAAACCATCATAGAAAATCATTCTCATTGTGAAGTTGTTATTCAAACGATTGAACTTGAAAAAGCTGTTTCTTTTTTCCGGATTGGAATGAAAGCTGTGAATCAACGCTTGTTGAGATATCGACCAACTTATATTTCAAGACCTCTGAATTACTTGTGGTCGATAAAGTCGTTCTCGTTGGTCCTATACTGAGAAGTTTTCTGGAGATATCGATCCTTCCTCTTGCCACGCGAAGGTAATCATTATTTCTGTAATAGCAAGGAATTAACTGACTGAACTCATGAACTGAGGATAAGTGGTTGAAATTTTGGTAATTCAAGGAAGATGACGTGATAGTTCGAAGCAATTCATTTGCTGATCTTCAGAATTCTCATTTAAATGGATTAAATTTGATAATTCAACTTGATTGTACGAGTGTAAGCATATCTGAAGGATGTGATTAGCTCGTATCTTTCAAGAAGTTCTCAACTACGTATTACAATCTTGGATTAATTCGGTGATGAATTTGCCAAAGTTATAATATGTTCCTATATCTTGTAATCGTTGTGATTCATTTTCAGAAAATTTTGAAACCCAATAAACAAGATATCTCGAAATGTGTTTGGATTTGAATTTGGAATTTTGCCAAAGTACGAAGAAAAAAAGATTCGCTGACACAGCCGATCGATTTGTTGAATATAGAATAGGAAATTTTTTTGCTAAACTAGCTGAGAATTTGCTGCCATAGTTAACTGGATTGCTGAGAGAGCAACATGATTAATCAAAGCAGCTAAATTTCCAGTATTATATACAGAATAGCGAAGAAATGATGCGAGAAAAGTCCATGTGTTTGCTGCCACAGCTAAAAAGTTACTGATATCAAATAGATTACTGTTACAGCGAATATTCTTTTCTCACTCTGACTGGATTATCCTCATAGGGATTATATATTTACTAGCAATTCGTTCGAGTTCGGAAGAGTTCACAAACAATTTCCATTGATAATCAAAGATTATCAGCAACTAAACGACCTCGTTACATTGATTCATCTATAATGTACCTTTTTCGATATCGTCGGTCACATGACAAAACGTCACAAGTCACTTTATGATTTCTTTATTTTTCTGAATTTTCCTTATTTTGGAAGCTGAATGGAAGTTATGGTTCAAACGAACAATTTTATATCAGATTTGCGTGAAATCGCGATCAGAAACATTTATTATCATGAAAATACCAATTATTCAAGAACGTGACTTGTTACGTTTTTTCGTGTGACCGACGGTATTTGAATTATCCCTATTGCTCAACATTCCATAAAATATTCCGCGACATTGTCTTACAGTTCAACATCTATTCTTGTCATGGTTTTAAATATATATGACATCATAGTTCCCACTCAAGAGGAGAGTTGAGAAAAAAAAGGAGTAAACAGTAAGAGGAAAGGGGTGAAAAATCCTCTCACAGTGGAAGAGCTAAGAAAAATGTCGTCATCATTTTCCCACGAGACTGTAGCCGGGAAAGGAGAACAACGTCTTCTATCGTGAAGAGCAAAATAGGAAGAGATCGCCAGGGATTGTTACAGGTCGCATCTTATGTCGCCTAATTTCAATCTACGTCAAGGCAACATTCGAACCAGTGTCTTTTTTCCCTCCCTGTCCTCTGATCAGGTTAAATTCTGCTCGTCGATTCATTGTTGCTTGTATTTTGTATCTTGTTAGATCCTCCGGAGAGATGGGACAAGATCTTCAAGCGGACAGAAACAAAAAGAATCTTTTTCCGGCAACAAGATGAATGAGATAGAACGAGGCGTTAAAGCGCTGGATTCAGATAAAGCTGTAGATTCGAGAATTGGGGCGAAAGGGTTTCTACATTTTTGTATAAATTTATTCTTTTTTATAATGAGAAAAGAGTTACGTTCTCTCATCAATTTCATGTTCACCTCATGGATCCTTCAAAAATTCAGATATTATTGTAGAAGTTTTACTATTCCAGAAGATATCTTTTAAACACGCAAATGTGATAAGATCGAACATCCGCATTGAAATTCTGAGTCGAGGTCATTGATACAACTGTGGGGGGGGGGGGATAATTTCATTGGGGGGTGACTGTGATTTTTGAAGATTTTCAGAAGAATTTATTTTTCAGGGACTGCTTGAAATTCCTGGGGAAAAATTGTAATATAGTGGAAATAGCTTTTTACGCAGCGAAAAGATAATTCTTTATACATAACTTTTCTGTTAATTAGAACTGGTATGCGACAGGATGAAATAAAATGAGAAAGGAGATTATTAATGTAAAACAAAATCAGATATTCCATTTGTGTGGTTGAAATGTTCCGCAGAGAAACAGGAAGGGGAGAAGGATTTGGCACTATTTGTGAATTTAAAAAATTCTAGAATCCTCATGTGTAAGGTGTTCGAAGGTGGGATAGACAATTTGTCGAGGTTAGCTATTACTTGGCACCTCACAAATACACAGCCATACACTCATCCATATACACACACACAAACACACCGAATAGACTGCAGTTCTTGAGCATTGTCGAATCACTGCAGAAATACTGCTGGTTCATTGCTTGCTAGGTCCTCTTGGCCTCGTTTCTCTCACTGTACTCACCCACATATCCATGTACGCAAGCTTTCATACGTTCGGAAGATTGTATCTCTTCAATGAGAACAATTAAGATATCGAGTTATCGAAATATCAATTATAGATACAGCTATTTGGAATTCTCACTATATCAGTTGATCAAAATTGTCGATCTTTAGAGCGTTATAACTTCCCGACTATACTGCAAAAAACATCCCGGTGCATGGATTGGAAGTTTCAAATGTACACGTATATAGACTAGGGAATTTGATTGAATGAATATAACGAGACACGACGATATAACGAATATAACGAGAATATAACTTCACGCTTTGTACACCGAAAAAAATAATTTATTTGACCGAATGAACTGAAGTTGGTTGTGAAAATTAGTTCCGAGTAATAAAAGAATAGAAGCCGGTAATAAAAGCTGTAGTGGAGGCAATTTCAAATTAGTAACAGCAACTAAAGTCAGAAAAATTAAATCTGAATTTAGTTGAGCCAAAGCCCGTTTTGGTTATCCAAATATCAACAACTGTATCTAGTTGCTGGAACTAATTTGGAGTAAGGGTGACTAATTATTTTTTTCGGTGTAATTATTCTCTGCACTATGGGAGGAATGGAATAACTTCTGAATATCGAAATCAATGAGGTGTTTCTGCTCAATCCAATGAGGATACATGGAATTCTTGAGAAGATCAAGAAAAAAAATGTACAAAGGTATGAAGAGTGAATTTTCAGCAATAAAAAAACTGGTGAGTATGAAGCCAAAGATTTCCAGGAAAAAACTTTCCAACACACGGAGATGGAAGGATTATTGGCATAACAAACTGGTCTGTTACTATAGCGCCTACAAAAAACAGCTGCTAAATGAGCAAGAAAAATGATTGAGTCAACTAAATTTCTTTGCTGACATAAGCAAATTTGTTAGTTGCTGGAGTGCACTGACCAAAACTCTTCAGTTGTAGTAACAAAAAAAGGACATCAAGTAGAAAGTTTAAGTTGCCTGAACTTGAATGTCGTTTGTTGCAATACTAGGGTGGTCCTTATTTTTGGGAGTAGGAATATTTCGCATGCTACCCCATGAAATGGTTCTTCGACATGGAAAAATAACCTGTGTTAAAAAACGTCAGTTTCCTGCGATAACGTTAACCCGTGCCACCGAGAAGTTGAAGTTCAGGAAACGTTCAATATATTTGAAATATATTTAGGGCAGTATCCAAAATGTTATATATATATAACATATTCGTCTGGATTACACGTAATTACATTTAAGAACATTCTGAAGTCCCAGAAGTACTATATTTCGCTTCCCAGTTTTCCCGAAAATGAAAGAATAAAATCGCAAAAGCGCAGTATATGCATCTTTCTTTCAATGCAAAAAAGATGCATGCACCAAACTCCTCTGATTTCATTTACTCATTTTGTGAAATACTGGGGGGAGCTGGTCCAAATTTATTGATTTTCATAAATTTACGCCTTCCATGTTTCCTTCCTGTCTTGACCTCATCAGTGTTTTGTTCCTCGTTATTCTTTTTATTTTTCATGTCGTTTTTGACATGTTTGAAATCCTACAATGACTTCATCCTCGAAAATAACTTTGCGTAAAGATTGTGATTGTGATCCATGCAGAAAAATTTCGTTGAACCCATCGGAACTGGAAGATATTATCAATGAAGATTTTGAACAATTTATATCTTCAGAGACCAGAACATTTTTCAGCTGTTTTGAAATAAACACAGCTGTTCTGAATGAAGAACCCTCAAAATGGAATAATATCGAAAGTTATCAAGGAGGGTAAAAAATCATTGAAGTTATTAGGGTAACGAATGACGCGGTAGAGAGAGGATTGAAACTAATTGGAGCATACAATAACAAACTGAGCACACAGGAAGACCAGAAACAGTTGATTTTGCAAATTGTTTCCGCTTATAGAAAACGATATCCAGATTGTAAGAAGCAAACGCTGTGTTGAACAATATAAAATTTGCTACGTTATTAGATTGAATAATTGATATCCTAATAACATCACTTACGTATTTATACACTTTATAAAACTGTAATAATGTTTGGTTTTTATTCTAAATAAAAAATACAGCACGAATTCTTCTCTGTACCTTTGAACTCTCGGTGGCACGGGTTAAAGTTATCACGAAGAACTCGGGTTTCACTCACATCATTTTTTCATGGGAGAGAAACACTCTAAGGGGTAGCATCGAAAAAAAAGTTGGAAAAAATTTTTCCCACACGAATAAAAACCACCCTAGTGAATACTTTTGCATAGACAACACATTTTTTTGGAAGCGCTATAGTAACAAACCATCTTTCTCTGTCTAGGTTCACGAGATAAATTTTTGGGAGTATTCAATTTTGATGTTCAAAGTCCTTTACAAATTACAAAAATTGATACAAAATAACATATGACAACAAATTAATTCGGCGGGAAATTTTTCACTTCGTTGAAAATGGTATTATATAGTCATGAACACTGGTTATTGGAATTCCAATGGGCCAGTAACCTTGGTTAAGATCTTTCAGCGGTCCTTCGAAACGTTGAAAATTGTGCTTACTATGATAAGTTTTTTGAAACTGTGCATGGAAGAAGTTGGCTATGGAAAAATTGAATGGACAGCGAGGTTGAATTTACGAAGTGAAATTGAGTACAGAGTTCTGTTGAGTTTATATGGTTTTACTTCAGTAGCAATTTGGACATAACATTGGTTTCCAACTCACTTTCATTTCAGCGGCATTTACTCGAGTGGGCATATCGAATTGACGTAGAACTCAAAAGGTATTCCTTCTCATTTATACATACAAATGAGTGAAAAATCACTGATTCTGATCTTAAACAGGCAAAAAATGGTTATCAGGTTTTGAATGGTTTTTGTTCCTGGGAATCTGATCAGAAACTGATAAATTCCCTACCTGATTTTTTCCGGAATTGCCAAATTGAAAAATTCTGTGAAAACCTGCATGGAGAAAAGAGAATGGTGATATTTACCATGCTAACATATCAATCAGGTTTATTTTATATAAAATCGTAATTGTTGTTATGTAAGAATGGAATTCTTTACCATTTTTCTGGTAATAATATATATGTAACATAGTAATTATTACCAGAAAAATGGTAGAGAATTTTATTCTTACATAGTAACAATCACGATTTCATATCAAATAAGACTGAATACTATGTTAGCATGGTAAATATTACCATTCTTTTCTCTCCGCGTGGCAGGGAAGTTTTTATCAATTTTTAACTAGATATTTCAGTTGCGGATTCTAAACCGAATCTTCTCGAAATTTGCTGTCAGTTTTCGACAGAATGTTCCGATTCGGCAATTCCAGATAACATTGGGTAGAAAGTTTGGCAGTTTCTGACCGGATTTCCAGAGACAAGAAGCATTCAAAACCTGATATCAACTGTTTTCTGCCCGGATCCCACACAGCACGCAATTCTTGAAGAGATATAACCTTTCAATACCCGCGCTGGAATGAACGAATCTCCACAAGACACAAATATTTTACAAATTACCGAACTTTTCACGCTCAATTTTATCAACCGCCTTCAAGTAAATTTTTTTAAATTCCCATTGATACTTATTAACAACACTGTAAAAAAAATTTGTTGAATTCCAAACAAAAATGCTTGGAAATTTAAAAACTTGGTTTGGAAAAATAATTTCTGAACCTTTTTTGTAAATTGCCGAACAAAAGTTTGTGAATTCTCAAACATCTTCGTGAAATCACAAAATTTTTTGAATGTTTACAAACTTTTGTTTGGTAATTTACAAAAAAAGTTTGTGTAAAAAACTGCCAAACTTCTTTGGCAGTTTAGGAAGTATATTTTTTACAGTGAAGTTATTCTTTAATAACGATGAGATAGAAATAATTCAAGAGGAATCCCTGGTATCCACGGCCAACTCATCTGAAATTTGTTTTTATAATAACAGTTGTTTCAAAAGATCACTTTTACTCTGGAAATGTACACCACTGACACTATTTCACTGTGTTATATTGACAATCATAACCATCAAAATCAAACTGTCCGTATAGCTCAGGTCACTGAAGCGCGAATACGGCGTAAGACACGCGGGTTCAATTCCTGCAACCTCAAGACTCGAGATAAGGTATACTTCATAGGAGTGCGAGAGCGATAAAAACAAAGAAGACTTTAGAATGTTGTTTTTATGAATAAATTCAAGCTTCTTCCAAGACATTTTTATGAATTTTTCAAGACATATTTGAGGAATCTTGAAAAACTCTTTCAGATTCCTTGATTTCTTCTAACAGATATCTTTGAGAAGTCTCCGAGAGATCTTTTAGAATTCTACTCATGTTGCGTAAGACATCTTTTCGAATACGGAAAGATATCTTTCAGAAAATTCTTCAAGACTTCTTGTAGAATTCTAAGAGATATCTTCATGTTTGTTTGGGATATGACAGGTATTCTCAGCAGGATTCAAAAATACTGTTATTCCGTTCAAATTACTATTAAAAAAAAAAGAACCATTTTAAGAGAAAGATGTATGTAAAATATAATCCACGAATGGTTGGGTTCAGATATAAATAGCACCACACTATTTGTTCTTTCTTTTTTCTCTCCTCAATGAAATTGCTATTGATCGGAAGTTCGAGTCCTAATAAAAGGTGATTCTACGTGTTAAAGTAGATTTTTCTCCCCAGAGAGGAAGAGAGTTCATCTTCGGAATTGAAAATGTTCAAAGTTGGTTCAACGTATGGATGTATTTCAATCTGCGAATTCAACTGAGAATTTTGTATTTGAATGATCGCAATAGACTTAGGGAGATCATGGGATCGATTGATTGTTACAATAATGATTCATTGTACATATATAGATATTCCTTGAAATGTCAAACCTATTATAATTTATAACACAAATTCATCCCTGAATTTGTTTCATCTCCTCTTACGATCGGATAGCAACAAGGAGACAATCTCAGGTACATTTCTCACTCGAATGTTCTCACTCCAATTCATTTGAAAGACCTTCAGTATTGAGATGCTCTTTTAAATTCTCACCTACATCCTCGGTATTTCTCCTCGATACATCGCAGATTTTCTTAACTCATTCCCATGCGCTTTGCCTTGGACGAAAGAAAAATATTCTAATTTTGTATCCTTATTTCATTCATTCACGGATTTTCTCAGTGTTCCATCCATCCATCTCATATAATATATTTTTACATCCTTGAACGTTACCTATATCCCCAGCTGTAGTCGAGAAAATGTTCTATCTTCACGCCAATTGTGGTAATCCTGAAACTATCATCGTGTACGCTTCATATCACCCAAATGATCTTGCAGAAACTGTGTTCCAGTTTCTCCCAGTTTCGCAACTTTTCTCTTTCAATATCTTCATATTCATATTATGTGGTTTGTTTGAGACATATTCCGAATGAACCTATAATCGTCAGCTTAATTGGAGGCGAATACTCGTTTGAATAAAAAGCTTTTAATAACGTATCAAAGATACGATTTCAATCGGATGAAATCTTCGTGAGATGAGGTTGTGTACAAATCAATGGTTGTATACTTTTCTCACTAGTTCCAACGGAGCTTCCCGTGGCTATACGTGTAGATTGTGGAGCGAATTACATACAAATCCACAAACACAATCCCATGTTAGACAGTGGTAAATCGGTCGAATGACCTCACGTGCTCAGTTTGAGGTTGAGTCGCAAGGCGTAGGTTGAGTCGATGGTGCTGATCCAAGGAGATTATTGGTATCTTGCCAAGTCCCCTTCAATATGGCGCCTTAAAACCCACCACCAGCTTTTTTTTCACCCTTTGTATTCATCTTACTCCACTCGACACACAAAGTTTTATACGTACAATAGATCTAGTCAAAAATTTATACGCGTGTGTGTCATCGATGAGAATCAAATTGACAAGTTCAAGGTGTATAAATGTATACGCGTGTCGGGTGGGAAGAGAGTTTTATATATAATTATTCTTTCATCGACAAATTGATTTTCTTTTACCGAAAAAATGTGATGTGGGAAGTTAATTGTAGATTTCATTTGTTGAAATGTCGCATTGATGTTGTTCATGAGTGAATAAACAATCTCTCGTTAAAGAATTCGATTGAATCCGATAAAAAAAATTCTATCGGAATGAATTGAGTTTCTGCATCGAAGATTTCCCACTAATACCGATAAGATACTTTTTTATTGGATTGAATCGGTAATTTATGACTCACAAAAATTCCGATCAAATCCATTAAAAAAACTTGTATTGAAATGAATTGGGTTTCTGCATCAGAAATTTTCCATTGATACCAATCAAATGTTTTTCTAATGGATTTAATCGGTATTTTATAATCAATCGAACCTCCAATTGATACCAATGAAATATTTTTTCATGTAATTCAATGGGTATTTTATTATTAATCACAATTCTGATCGATGTAAATGAATTATTTTCTAACTGGATCCAATTGAGAATTGGCCAACACCTCTATATCCGCATATGTCTTGGGATCTTTATTCCTACCTGGAGGGGATTCGAACTATCACCGATCTACCTACCTGTTAGACCTGCCTTCTTAACCTCTAAGCTATCCTAATACGCTGCTCCGAAGGGGCATATTGCCAAACATATCCGGGGCAAAAATATTTGATTGAATGATAAAAACTCCGATTGATACCAATAAAATATTTTTCAATGAGATTCAATGGGTTTTTCCTTAATAATGAAAATTCTGACTGATACCAATAAAATATTTTTCAATGTAATTCAATGGGTAAATTTCACTGGAACTGATTTTGTTCAATAATGTTTGCATATATAACTATATATCGATCTATCAAACTTCGATGTAATTATTGAAAGTATAATCTTCATCTTCTAAAAATTCGAGCATAATATTTAATTTCACGATAAATCATTTTTCCTCATATTTCATATTGTTCATTATAATGTAGTTTATGCAGCACGGAGAGAAATTGTGATGCGTCGAAACACGTTGATACTAATTAATTTGATGTATTAATACAGCACCTAAAATATTGGCTCGGAAAATCGAGGTTGGAACTTTGGCTTCATTCATTTACTGAAAAATTACGAGATCAAAACTTTTACCTCCATCAGACGAATTTGTTTGTTTATGTACATTAAATTCTCTCATTCACATCAAAATCCAAATTTGTTTTCTTTCAATCGATTCTCTGTGATGTTGTTATCACATCCCTTTCGGAAGCGATTTATCGCGACTCAATCGGAGCTGTCCGCTCGAATTATTTTGGTTCTTTTTTATTCATATTAGTGTTCGCTTTCCTCGCATTCTCACAATTCTCAAGCAAAACCACAATCCTTAGGGATTAATTGAGTATTTGAAAAATTCATACATCGCGAAGAGATCCACGCTTTTATAATACGCTTTCAAAACGATACTCATAAGCGTAATTTCGTACACATCCATATGGGTGGAATAAACACGTACATCGCTAGAAGATTAAATCTTCTTCCAACTACGGTGTCGCGGGTCCTCCGATCCGAAAGAACCGGAAATGAAATGAATGGTAAAATCGATACCAGAAGTGTGAACGTGAAAGCGAAGAAGCGGTGAAGATTAATCCGAGAAACGAGGGGTTTTAAGATTTTTGTATGTCGGGAACAACTTGAAAGATTGTATACATATAATGGCCATCAAGAAAATTGAAGCGAATTAAATTATTGACAAATAACCCCTGGACTGAATGTTTCCCCAGTGGTTTTTTTTATTCCTCTTTTCCTTCCTTCCTTCCTTCTTTCCTTCTTTTTCACCCCTGCGAGTCGTTGCCTCTTCCGAGCGTCTTTGCCTCTTCAAAGTTTTTCTCATCCGTTCGCATTGCCGATCCACAGGAGGAGAGGATTGACATTCGAGGGCTCAATGATAAATGAGCTGCGATGAATTGGAACTACTCTCTCTCCTCCCATCTATTCTCTATCACTCGTTCTTTCTCTATTCCCCTTCACGTCATTGACCCTTACGTTTCTCTCCACCTTCTTTGTCATCGTATCAATTTTTGTCACACGATTTTTTTTATTTCGTCCCCCATCTTTTCAAACTGATAAGGACTGAAATTATCAAATTATAATGTAATTGGTTTTCGTTATGAATAGGTTCCAATTGCCGAAATTGAACATTCCAGTATTGGTCAGCGTCAGTCGGGATTCTGAGTTAAAGCACATTACAAACAATTATAAAATTCGTTATCCTTCGAATACACTTATATGAAAATTGAAGCTCGACCTTGAAAACCCTTGAGACAGTCTTTTCCTGAAGTTAGAATGAGAATAATGTTTCACATAAAGCTTGATACTGAAATCAAAACCCTGCTCATACTGAGAATTCATGTGGAGCTGTATTGTCAGAAGTTGTTGGTACAAGGCACTTTTCATGGCATCTCAAGTGACGGTGGTTGGCTAGACGTGTCTCGCTTGAACTACGATGAACAAGCTTTGACTGGATGCGAGAGAAGTTTTGTGACATTTTAGAGACGACTAGCGCATAATATTGGGTTGGCAACTAAGTAATTGCGGATTTTTGTTAGAAAACCAAAGACACTTTTTTCATGGAACTAAATAACTTTATTCTGTAATGTATTGTCCATCTTGATCAATGACCTTTCGCCATCTTTCAGGCAGCATCATAATCCCACGTTCATAAAACTTCTGGTTTTTATTAGCAAGAAAACTGAATCAGGTACGATTTTACATCATCATCATTACTGAAATTTTACCATTCAAGGAGTTTTGGAATGATCGAAACAAAAAGTAATCAGATGGTGCAAGGTCAGGACTATATGGTGGATGTAGCAAAACATCCCAACCAAGCTCCAATAATTTTTGCCGAGTGACCAAAGATGTGTGTGGCCTTGCATTGTCATGATGGAATACAACACCTTTTCGATTTGTCAATTCGGGCCGCTTTTCTTCAACTGCATTGTTTAATTTCGTTAGTTGTTCAATGTAGACATCAGAATTGATCGTTCGGTGGGTGGTAAGAGTTCAAAGTAGACAATTCCTTTGTAATCCCACCAAACTGATAACAAAACCTTATTTTGATGAATATCAGCTTTCGCTGTTGTTCGAGTTAGTTCACCTGGCCTGCTCCACGATCTTTTCCGCTTGATATTGTTGTACACAACCCATTTTTCATCGCCAGTTATCAGTCGTTTTAAGAATGGATCATTTTCATTACGTTTCTTTAGCAAATCGCAGATGTTAATGCGTTGCGTTAAATGCGTTTCTTTCAGTTCGTGAGGAACCCATGTATCGAGTTTTTGAACATAGCCAAGTTGTTTTAAGTGATTCTCAATGCATGTATGTGATACACGAAGTTCCTCTGCGATCTCACGTGTTGTACTGTGACGATCCGAATCGATTATTGCTCTGATTAGGGCGTCATCAACGTCAACTGGACGACCAGAGCGTTTTTCATCTTTGAGTGCAAAATCACCAGAACGAAATTTGGCAAACCAATTTTGACACTGCCGTTCTTTTAGGGCTTCGTCACCATAACAGCACATAACTTTTTTTGAGCTCGCGATGCGTTTTTCCCTTTGCGGAAATAAAAAAGCAAAATATGACGAGAATGTTCCTTCTAATTTTCCATTTTTCAACGAACACCAAACGAAAACTACGCAAACGATCAAAAAACTTTCGTTACTGATTGACAGCTGAATTGCCAACTATCAAATAACAAGATGTGTTTTACATTTGTACTATGTCTGCAAACCTAAAATTCAACTGACACCATCTATGAGTGAAATCCGCAATTACTTAGTTGCCAACCTGATATTTATTATCTCTAATTGAATAATTAGCTCTCAAATGACCCCTTATTCGTCGGATTCTAAGCTTCGTTCAGGAGTCAGAGGTGATTCCTAATTGAACTTATCAAACGAGTGATTTTGATACTCAAGAATAAACTCTCAAACCTTAAGGACATCCCGTAGACCCTAGAGTTATTAGATCTCTCTACTCAAAATACTCAAAGATGACTCAATAACTTCCTATTCGTATGGAAAAAGGCCTGTCTAGTTGATTGTTTTCCATTTCATTCAATTATTTTTGAGTATTGAGTGGCTAGAAAAGTCTAATGACTGTCACTTCTACGGGACGCTCTTAACCCTCAAACCGTAACCTCCTTGTAGATGTTTAAAGTTGTTAGAAGTAGAAAGAACATTTCTTCGATCATTATGAATGTCTACGGAGTAGGATAGCGGGTTTATGTACAGAAATTAGTGAACAATTCTATGCAGAATAGGAATAAAATGTCACACAAATTGACCAAAAAAGTTCGAATTATGAGCAAATACAGTTTTGATAGCGGTCTGTGAGACCGGGGTTACGGTTAGAGGGTTAAATTTAATACAAAGAAAAGACGGAAAAAATTCAATATCAAGCAATTTCACAATGAAACTAAAGGTTTTGTAACGTGAAGTTTACTGTTATTTGCATATACTTTTCTCCACATAGTTTTGATCAAATCAATTTTTTATAGTAAAAGTGAATGAAAGTCAAAAGATCAACAAATTAAAAATGAAGTTGGAAAGACAGAATGATGTCGAGAAATAGACTCATATAAATATGTGCTGTTTCGTGAAAAAATTGTCACATTAATTTTGAAGTGCACACACAAACAGGTACAGTAATCTTAATGTACAAACGGAGGATCAAAGTCACCCTATTGTTACACAGACTACAAAATCAGATGCATGACGGCATAATGTTCACATACCACTGACTATAAATAGAGACTAATAATACATTAGTTGTGTAAGTTTTGAAGAGACTACTGCAATGGTGAAAGTTCTCCTATGCATAGTTAATGACAATGCTGCTCGATCGTTTACGAAGCCTATGATGACGTGTTGAGTAGCGATCCAGAAAGAATTGTGTTTATTTCATGTCAGTCAAGTTCAAGCACTATACCATCAAACACATAGAATTACTCAAATATGGAAGTTTCATTGAAGAGACAGAATCTCTGATAGAATCTCTAATCAAAACTATTGGCTCGGGCATATTGGTTTTTCATAATAAATGTGAATGTTCACTTTGAAGCGGGAAGTTTGAAATAGAAAGCCCAATGATGTTGCGTTACTACGACATAGATTAGATGTCATTGATGATTCTTCAGTGATTGACTGATAGATGATAAAATGATGATCCTGTAATGACGCTGAATAATAAGTCATGTGTATAACTGATGATTGGCGCATGAATGAAATGAAATTTTCCTGACTCATAGGTAGAAATTAAAGTGTTTAAATGTGGCTCATGAATGTGATTTCGATTGTTGGGATATCATCAGAGACATCACTTTTCTCGCATCAAACCCTCCCAGGCTCGTAATGCCAAGACTGACAATTGCACCATGATCGGCGTCAAGCTTGGTATGCCAAGTCTGGTTAGCTTAGCCTTGGCCGATGTGTGGCCAAGCATATTTTCTCGTGTTCGATTTGATTCTCGTCAATTAAGCCTGGATCAATGCTTGGCCCGTCATAGTTAACCCAACCTTGATAGCGTCTCGAACATCAATGCTAGGACCAAGCATATTTTGCCGTGTTGGATTCCCGATATATATAAAAGCTGAATGCTCAGCAGAGAACGTTATTATCATTCTAAACATTGACCTAACTTAATAACATTGTTGGCCATCAAGCTACACCCGGTGATGACTAGCATTGACTCGAACCTGTCACCAAGTTTGGTCAATCACTCAAATGTGAATGTTTAATCAACCTTGGACGCCAATGAAAAATCTATCCTACTCATTCAGCTCAAACTAGGATTGTATATCAATAATGGAAACAATATCGATTGCAAGCATAGAACCAATATTGAATTTTAATATTGAACCAAGCTCGGATGCCAAGCATTGAACATTGTTATCATTCCAGATACCCGGGAAAAAATCATCAGATCTAATCAGATCTGAGCAGATCTAAATTTTGGTCAGATCTAAACAGATCTGAGTAGATCTGAATAGATCTAAGTAGATCTGGATAGATCTAACTAGATCTAAACAGATCTTACTAGATCTAGATGGTTTATGGTAAATATTGTTCGATCTGATCAGATCTAAACAGATCTGCATAAACACGGATAAAAAGGATATAAGAATTTTTGCTATTTTTCATGCTAAACCTGAAACAGAAAGGTTTGTAAAATCATTTTTTACATGAAAATATGGAGGATTATGAATTAATAGTCAAATTTTACAAAGCGTGTAGTAAAATTTGACTATTCATTCATAATCTTGACATCTGATAACGGTATGACAAAAGGTCTTAATTGTAAATCTGTATATATCGATAATTACAACTAACTGAATGTTGATTCCGCCACATCCAACTTATGAAATTTGATAATTGTTACCAAACGCTTATATATATATAATTGAATACTTTTCTTAGTGTGAGTCTTCACCAAATCGCATCTGATCTGCTCAGATATAGGAGCAGATATGATCAGATCTGAGCAGATCAAGTGAGATCTGGGAAGATCTACTGAGAATCCACTAGGTCTAATGCTGATGACAATTGAATTTCATATTATGCAAAAGCAGATCTGAACAGATCCAGTCAGATCTGAGCAGATCTAGTCAGATATAAGGGAAAATCCAATCAAATATGATTGATCCAATAAAGAGATCTGTTCAGATCTAGTCAGATGTATAGGGTTAGATCTAATCAGGTCTGATTGACCCAAAAGAAGATCTGTTCAGATCTGATGAGATCTGATTAGATCTGATCAGATCCGATTAGACCAAGCTAGGCAAGCTAGGCCCGATGTTGACTAGCATTGATTCAAGCTTGGCACCAAGCATGGTACATTTGTCAAAGCATACCTGGGCTAGTTTGGAGAATGAACTTTCCATATGGATTTTATTTGGAATCAATTATCAATAATCAATCATCAAAGCGACATCTCGAAAGTTTGTTTTGTAAATCACAAACCTGTGAGTTTTTCACCATACCCTTCTTCTTGGAAATTCACAAATATTTCTTACGGTGTAATTTCAGGGTAAAACCCAGTCGGGGATGAAGCATACTCCTCCTTCCAGTGATATTAAGTCGAACCTCGACCATTGAGCGTTGTCGTCGCAGACAGTACGGAGCTCTCAAAGATAATATATATGTCATCTTTGAGAGGTTCGTACTGTCTATAGTACGTTAGGATACGTGGAAATTTCGCATCTCAAAGGGCTAAGGTGGTGTTGAAATACTTGCTTGGTAAAAGGAAAATTTAAATTGAAACTAGAAAAACGTAAAGTGGTTTGTGGATTTATACCTGGTATAGCACCAGATCTAGTTTCAAACCTGATTGTTCATAACACTCATGATCTTTTTGAGGATACTCTTCCACTCAGCTTAAATATCGTATTAATATTGCTGCAATATTACTGCAATATGATGTGATGGGTGGGTTGCAGAAAGGATTCCTTGTGACAATTCAGAAAATATGTGACTATAGTTTTTCACAGTACAAAGTAAAGTGCTTTTTGGCACCTTTAGAAGCTAAATATGGGTCATTCGTGTTCAACGTTTTGAAAAGTACTGAAAAGTGTTGTAAAAACTTTGGAAAAATTCATGGTGTTTCATTCAACTATCCTCGTATCAGGACCAATCGCTATATTGATGATTTATCAATTTGCTTGAAAAATTCAGCAAAATAAACAGATGAAAACTTGGATGGAGGTCCTCGGGAGAAATTTTCGCCGAGGCACCAGTGACCCATGTTTACCTTTTAAGGGTCAAGAAATTTGACTCAATTCTTAGAACACTTTCCTGTATTCAATTGAAGGTTCTACAAATTCAGTGAAATTCATCTGAAAATGTAAAAAATTACAGCCATGCTTTCTGAATTTCCAGAAGAAATTTTTGTACAGTGTGGGCTCGGATTTCTAGAACTAGAATTCCATAGGAACTTGGCAAGCTCACATCCCCAGATAACATCTCATACGTGTATGAACCAATGCCCCTATCATGGACCAAGCCTGGCACAAGACCTGTCGAGATTTGTCTTGAACAATCCATCGAACTTGGCCCAGGGTTGGAAATGATCGGATCAGGACAAGCTTGAGTCAATGCTTCTTTCAAGCCTAGTCCAATTGATTCGCCAAGCATCAACCAATGCTTCTCTTATCACAGATTTGGATGAAAAGAGTAATTTGATTCATATTTAAGGTTGACTTTCTCCCTCAGAATATCGTGCATGAATCATGTTGAAACGATTGATCAAATGTGTCAAGACTGGAACAAGCTTGGGTTTTTTTTTCAGTCTTGTCCACACCTGCATGAGAAAGATATCTTGAAATTCTGTAAAGAGTTTCTCAAGATTAGTTCATTTCCATGCATGATCACATTTAAAAGTAGCCTATTATCATTGAGTCAAGTTTTATTATTAATTAGATCAACTATAGCTATCTCAGTGCGTGGAACTATGGTGTAGGGCTAATCATGGAGAGAAGATTGGGCTAGTCTTGCCCCGATGGCTATGCACGCGTCTTTAGCCATTGTGAACTCGGAATTCGGTTACTAATTAAAAAGCAGTGTGTCACTCATGTGAACAACATCGGTATAATTGTTCTTAATGAATGCTAGCTTTTCATGCTTCTGCCAAGCTTGTACCAAATACAATGACCATTCCAAACGTATGGACAAATTTACCATTGGGGACAACGGGACAATCATAGAGCAATGATCCAATTGTGCCGAGAGAGGGTTTGTTCCTGACACATGTGCCAATCCTGGGACAAGCTTGGGTTTTTTCCAATCTTGTCAATACTTCCATGGGATGTAAGCTTGTCATAAGCTTGTCAGACTCGTGATTTGTGATTGTTTTCGACTTGTTATTGACAATCTTGTCAGTGTAAGGTTGTTACAACTGTGCTGCAAGGGTTTTGTAGGCTTGTACCCTTGTCGTATGTCGACTAGGAAGCTCATGTCAACCTTTTCACGAGCTTGCTTGATAACACTGTACCGAAGTTCAATTGCTATCTGGAATCTGGCCAGTGAGAATAAATTTATCCGAAATTAATTTCAATCATCATGCATTATTCGGATAAGATTACATATTTTTTTTGAATCGAGTGTCTTTATGGATCCTGTACAAATATTTTAAGAATTTTTGTTTATGTAATTGTCATTTTTCTCCTACAACCTATTGGAATTTATACATTTTCTATGATGGATTGAGAAAAGTTTTTGTCGTTCATCGTCGAACTTCTACGAAAACCCTAGTTCGATGGAAATCGCCAAATTTCTCCTTTTTGTGAACAGTGATACGTTTTCTGGAGAATATTAGAGTTCATGATCTTGATATCCCCCTGTACAGAAAAAATAAACACAAATTGAATCTCCTAAGAATCCTAATAAAGGAACTACATGGCAAGGCAAATTTCATTTTATCCAATATCGATTCGATTTAGGTGCTGTTAAAAGTAGGCATTACAGTAATTGACACTCGTCTCCGTTCTCATCAACGCCTGAAGTGAATTCTCATCTCTCACTGGAGTTACATCGTACTATTGAGTGTATTATTAAATACATTGTCTGGAGTCGTTTATCAAAGAGGAAGGATTCATATCGAATTCCTTTCAGGATTATGCTCTTTACATTCACAGATTCAAGATTTATTCAGGGTGATCGAAGATGAAATCATCCGAGGATTGTTTGATTGTCTGTTTTAATCACCAGATTTCCTACAACATTGAATTTTATTCAATTTCCTCTATCGGAGATACAATTTTCAAACAAAAAAAGTTGAGGTTTGAGCTGAAGATAACAAAATTACTCTGTCTTGCTTCTTATCTAGTTATAGTTTATGATCAACACATAAGTTCCTACAGGGGATAATTGTATTAAATCCAGGTGAGAGATTTCTACAGTTCTTGGCTCAGACAAATAGCCTTGGAACATGAAAATACAAAAACTGATAATACCCTAGTAGAAATTCTGGATGGGGAAATACCAGGGCCTGACGAGGCATGCCTAATTTCATTTCATTCCCCCATTTCGCTCGATTTTATAAAAATCATATCCAAACCCTATTGTACACCCACGTTACAACCCCCTTTGAATCCTAGTGGGGAAATCAGATAAGTCCCTTGTAAGGGCCTCATAAGATTTTCCTTATTCACGGTTTCTGGAATCTGACCTGAGCAGGACTTTATTGAAAATAGGAAATGCCCAATCAAATTTCTACTAGGGTTATTATAAATAATAATTACAAATCGTTATATTTCGATCGAGGGAATAATTATGTTGATGTGAATACAGACCTGGGTCGAATTTGGATGGTTTTTGTCTTCATATTCGACATTTAGGCTGGTTTTGACCTGATTTGTGAATATCGTGGACAAAAACAGGAATTTCAAGAATATTAGTCTCCATTTCTCCTTCAACAAATGAAAAAATCTCTTCCTATGGATTTTCATGAAAATTTCAAGAATTCAGAATTGGATCAGTCATTCTGAATCTTAACCCTCAAACGTCACACTTCGGGTTGGTTACCGTACAAGTCACACTAGTGCGAATTGGGATAACTTTCGTGAACTTTCAACCTTTGTATTTTCTTTGTTTTCCAAGGTAGATATAAAGAATTTATATGAAATATAAGGTAAAATTTTCCGAGCAATCGAAAATAATTATTTGTCAATGAAAAATGCGAATTTGAAAAGTGACATTTTGACGGTGCGAATTCGCTGTGACGTTTGAGGGTTAACATCCCTCATCCAGATCTGATGTCAGTGGTTCAGAAAGATATCCAAATCCATGCTCTTTCCACAATCCTGCCCAATTTCCTATCCACACGATACTCAACACAGTGGTTTTTTCAGTTCCCTTGTCAATGGTTAATTTCGAGCTAACGTCCAACAAATCTTTATCCAGGTTATGACAAAGCCATCAGTGAATAGACCAGTTTTTTCTATCAATGAAACTCTGATTACTTCCCCAAACGTTTTCTTTCAATAAAGAAAAAAAAGAAAGCATGTGCTACATGGAATTTTCATTAATTCGATCGAACAGAGGAAACTTTGTAATCAAGATCATCGTGCCAGCTTATTATGAAGTAATAATGAGGTATACTAGATTATGATGCGACGTGAGATGTTGTTCTCGTCGAACTTGTCTGAAGTATAACAAAATTCATAACCAACTCTGTCTTGCTGCTCTTCGTGATCGTTGAATGAAAAGTGTATTGTGTTCATAACTTTTATATGAATATACTGATTGTATTTCAACTGTTTAATGAAAATTCTTGTCGATGTATATACATCTCCCTTGCAAATGAGTTGCCCATAAAACACTCTGAGCTGTAAAAATATCTGACAAATTTTGTTTTCTCTACTGGTGGAGAAAGAATGATGTGAACGGGATGTGTCAAATTGGATGTGATTGAATGTACGAAACGTGACGTAATTTGCGTGAAATAAACTCTATAATCTATACTTTCGATCGTAATATTACGATTCAGGAATCAAAACGATGAATGCGAGAAAGTTTCCAATTTTTTCGTCATATTCATGAAATTCACACACGAAAGAATTGTATATACTTTGAATAAAGTTGATAGTACTTAGTACTGATGAGAATTATCTCACCTGAGATGTGATAATTTCGTTCATTCAAAATGATAATCCATTCATCACTGCATAATAAACAACACTGCACTTTCCCGCAACGCAACAACTGAAATGCGTAACACTAATGGTAAAATGTACTGAATACGATAGTGACTTGCAGCAGACTATAGTACTCTCATTCGACATGAAGCTTTAGCTCTTCAAACTCCCACTTTGTTCTATCTGCTTTCATTTATAACAATATTGATTGTTCAGTATCATGACATTTACAATCAGCTGTAATAGTTGTTTCTTGACCGAGAAAGTCTACGTAATGGATTCAATGATTTCTATGTTTGGACATTCCTTCCAGGAATTAATGCATCGAACATTGTTCTCGTATTAAAAAACTGAACCACAGTTCACATTTTTTCCAACGTAAAGATAAGTTTCATGAAAAAGAACATAGAGAATATCGTGGAATTATTGTTCATCATTTTTAAACATGTTGTTTGAAAATTTATCGTACGCAATTGATAAAATGAATTATTCAGTTCCGTTAAATCTCACATTTTCACAAATTCGCACAAGCTGTTTCACGCAGCACTCCACGATACGTGAAACGTATGATCTTCCATGAGAACAACGGTGGTTCAGAAAAGGACGTCATATCATCGATGTCATAACCACACTGAAGCGAACAATCGGTGTCAGGGAGTAATAAAATATTCAATCGGAAATCCATAATTGGAAACAACTTTGAATGATCAACATGCGAGGTTTCCTGAATAATAAAAAGTAAGCATTAAAAGTTGGAATGCATGCGTTTGTAGTTGAATTTTAATCCTGAATCCACGATATAATGTAGAAATATATCGATATGAATGATTGGGTTTTATATTCATCGTTTCTTTGAATTAAAATCTGTATGTTTTCTGCTTCAATTGCAGTTCGAAATCACTGTAATGTTAGTTCCGGTGATTTCCTCGAATTTTTTGTCTTAAGAAGGAAGTGAATTGAGAACTCGAGTTATTTGAAACTCATTGAATGGGTCTTAAAGTACATGAAAAAAATTTTCTCAAGTCAAAGGATTCGCATTCCGAAACTTTGAAGGCGTTTTTCCCGAAACCATGTTTCTCAAATTTGGCTCGTCGATATCTCAAAAATTACTGAACGGATCGCTCTTTGTTTTTATTTTGAAGCTGATTGAATTTATTGGAGGATGAACCTGAATGGAGATGACATTTGCCTTTTTTTTTCTTTTGATAGCACTTTGAAGAGCGAGAAAAAGGTGAAAACACGCTACCAAAAGTTTGCATGTCTGTAATTTTTTTAATTTTGGACTTTTCATTGGTTTTATTGTTACACTCTTCAACAAATATAACATAGTGGCGCCCGATTGATCAGTGTTTTTTTTCGGTGGTTATGTTTCAACACGTATCAACAATGCCCATGGCATTATTTTTTACTGAAAAAAATTTTTTTATGTACTCAAAGACTCAATCAACAAGTGTGAGAACCCCCGAGTTCTTTATTTACTTCGTTCCATGAAAAAAAAATTCGAGAAAATCACCTTATTTTGGGGTCGCCAGATGAGAACCAGTGCCCTCAAGACAAGTATTCCATGTTTTCATATTCTTCGTATGCTGTAGGAAAAATTTTCATTTGCAATAATTATCATCTTGTTACAAGAAAAATGATGTGGGTATCGTGGAAATCTGAATATACAGTTTTATAATTGATTGAGATAATTGTGGAAAACTCATAGTATCTGAGCATTCATTACCAAGGAGATGAAGTTACTTTTTAGCGAAAATATTATGAAATTCTCAAATCTATTCGATTTGTTATTTCTTCTGGAAAGGATTTTCAATTTTCTTCGTAAATCTATCGCATTTCATAGTGAAAACAGGGAATATGCAAAGGAAATACATGGTCGAAAAGACAACAAAATACGAAACCTGTTTTCACGACGATTGCATCTCCTGTTTTATACAGTAGTAGAGATCAATATGTGTCAGACAAGGATTTTGAATGTTGAAAATGATTCTATATGTATATATTCATTTGGAATATGTAATAAAGGATAATTCGGGGTCGTTTTTGAATACATCCATTAGGTTCATTTTGGGTGTGACTGTGAAATTCTGTCTCGGAAAATGGTGACACTGCAGAAAATTCCTTCATGAAAGGAAAACTTGTCGTCATGGTTTTTTAAAGTCTTTTCCCATTATTCGGGGTGATACAAGTCGGATGGATTATATTTAGAGAGCATATTTAGCAGCCAAAATGCAATCAACTCTCCCGGAGAAGGAATCAATTCGCTGTGACACCGAAATCCAATTTTGCTGAATCTCTTTTACCGCACCCTAGTAAAAATCAATCAGATGAGAACATATAAAAATCATATGTGATCCATATATAATCCCTACATAATCCATATTGGATCCATGTATGGCGCATATATGACCCATATATAATTCATATGTAATCCATATATGACCCATGTATGCAAGATTTTTTTACATATGAAAAAAATTCTGTCATATATGGAATATTCTCCATACATGGATTATATATGCATTATATATGGATCATATATGGTCATATATGGATTGTATATGGATTATATATGTATTATGTAAGAATCATGTATGGGTCATATATGTTTACTTTTTACTAGGGCAGCAATACATTTTTGAAAACGACAGCAAACTATTTGCTATCACAGCAATCTCGTTAGCTACGACAGCTATTTTCGCTGGCTCAGCAAAATTTATTTGCCATTCTGTATAGAATGCTGGAAAATTTGCTGCTTCATTCAATCATATTGATATCCCAGCAACCGAGTTAGCAGTGCAACGAATTTTCAGCTGAGTTAGCAAAAGGATTTGTTATTCTGTACATAATACCTCGATTTGCTGTGTCAACAAATTCTATTTGGCAGTATTCAACGTGCCAACTGTCCCCGCATTCTTATTCATTCAAATTCAATATTGTGCTCTGTATGAGGTATTACGGTATATACGCGTGTTTATCGAATTGCGTGGTACCTTGGTTGTTGATGTTGTTTTTGTTGCTATCATGGTGATCGAAGTAGTAATAGGTCTCAACCACCAACTCGTCGGAAGCCCTACATGCACGTCGAACGACCAAGTGTTGTCGACACTTTTTCAAGTTGCATCTTCGCAGCTACTATGTGTCATGTGTGTTAAAGCGTCGTATATGGGTTTGTGCGGTGTCACATTTCTTCGTTCAACCTTATCTGTCTGCACAGTACGGATGCGAGTCTATGTGTAGTATCGAAATAGTGGTGAAGTGCGCGCGCAAAGATGGTTCAGATTCTTCTCTATTTTCAAGGAAAAGGAAGAGAAGGTAAAGAAGAGTGTTTCGACCACTGTCTTCCTCTTTCATCTTCCAACCTTTATTCTCCGACTCTAAATTTCATCCCTTGACCATCAACCAACCAACCAGCCAACCAACCAACCCCCTTCCCCTGCTTTTGCTAGGGGATGTACGTATACACGGTGGCGCCATCCCACGACGTTACGAGTCGAAGCAATAGACGGTAGTGTTGGTGGTGGTATCGAGAAGAGGAGAGTCGACTGGTGGTAGATAGGTGGGTGGTGGTGAACACACCATCCTTTGGTTTTCAGTCTTGGGTGCAGTGCGTGCGAGTGTGCAGCGGTTTCGGGAGCTGCTACGAGAGAAATCCCGGCGTGGCTTAGGAGTGCGCGGATAGGATAGGTCAGTGTCTCATTCCGCCTCCACCCTTTTATATCATTTTTTTATTGTCGCATCTAATTCATCGCAGCACATGACAACTATTTATCTTGCGATCTTAACGATCGATGAGACCAATTGATCAATATCATTCGAGTTTTCTTTCAAATTATTATTTTAGAAAAAGTGAGATTCTGAAAAGTGTTTTCATTTCGTAACTATCCTGTAAGAATATCGTTCGTCCGATGACAAACGTTCTTTACTGTAACTCTGTCCATCCATCTCTCTCTCTCTTTCTCTCTCTTCGTTGAGGATGTTACAAAACTGATCGAGGTTCGCTGGTCGGTTGGTTCGTTGCTTGGTTGATCACAAAGACTATTCAACCGTAAAGTACTTCGTTTTCAGGACTCGCAATGTCGAATATGAGTCGAGAATAGTGGAAGAAGGAATCAGTTTCATGTCAAACGCCCTCCCCCCCTCTTCTGGGTTTTCCCATTTTCCAGGCGCCAGAAAGTCGTTTCTTTTCTGCAACGTATTACTTTTCGCGTATCAATATTCATAGTAGTTCCGTTTTAATCTATCCATTTCGATCTTTTATTGGACATGATCGTTCGTGTGGTCGCAGGATCATTCGAGTTATGGAAATCTGCGGAGAGATCGACTGTGTGATTTTTTTTCATTTCATATGAATTATCAGAGGTGTCGAAATGAACGTAAAGATTGATGATTAAAATATGTAATTCGCATTGTTTCGTAAATTTTCAAATAATACAAAGTAATTCACTGGGAATATAGAATGGAGAAACTACTTCGTCGAAGCTACTTGATGATTATCTGCTACATTTGCATCATAAATAATAGTTCATCAGCGCAAACCGTGTATACATGTATCGAAGAGACGGTATTTGAGTTTTCCAGGATAACAAAAGGATATTCAATTTACCCGCAGTGTTCCAAGCGATTACTTGCATTGATTTAAGAAGATAAATGGAAACTCATTTGAATGTGTGTCCAAAAGTGCACAGATCTATTTGTCATAGACAAAGTGATTTATTGGTACCCTGCTAATTATACAAATATCGCGATAGTCGATTACACATTCTTCAATTTCTATGATGAATCGTTATCCTCGTACATCGTTGTTATTTTATCATTATTCGACACTTGAATTGAATTAAGGTCAACAGGAGATATATCATAAGTACTGTTAGATTTCACTGGTAGAGAACCGAGTTTATACGTACGTTTCGTGGAATTATAATATTGCGATAAACACGGATACGAGGGAAGATGATAAAACACTTACTGCATGTTTGAAATGAATTGATGTTCGACATATCTTGAATTAAGCACACTTTTCTCGTTGGAATTCCTAAAGAATATTTTATATTTACGTCGTTCGTTGGTGTTCCATCGGGATAATATCTGAAAAATATGACGTGGATTGCGTGGAATCCATCTATCTATGTGAAAAATCCTGTTCAGTTTGACTCTTGGATTCGATTCCCATGTGATTTTATATGAAAAATTGATTTTTCCCTTCAACTGAAATTTGTTTTGAGTGAAATTTTATACAGTTGGAGAGTAGGGAATATTTGAAATATACGTAATGTGTGGTGTGTACGTATTTATGGAATATCCAGTATTGTTTGGATATCGTTGTATGGGAATAGAATACATTTTGGATACTCTTGGCATTTAAATTCCATAGAATTCAGAGGTACAACCGACTGCGACTGTTTTATATTTTCACGGAATATGTAAACCGATAAACATTCGTTGTAACTCGTAGCAAAACTGGGACAGCAACGATTTGCAGTTAGATTTATGTCAACGAGGTACAAATGGGTACAATGTGTCCTCCCTCTTTGGGTTCTTTTATCCAATGTTTCATGGAATTTTGTTTTGCGAGGAGGGCTTCGGAACGTTTCCTTGTGTGTTTTTGATTATTCTTATCGTGAGAATTTGTTCTAATGAAATCGTACGGTACTGTAGATTGTTTATCCGAAAGGAAGAATTTTTTGAAATCTCATATTATCACGGAAATTATCACGGGTTGAGAATATTATTTCGATTGACCATCAATAATGGTAACGTCTTTTTCAGCAATCGTTAATGGTAACCATAAGTCATCCGTGTGCTGCGTATTTGGAACTACTTTGATATAAGAGAGAAAAAAAACTGCAACAGTTTTTGAACGCAGTCGAAGCAGTCTATTTTGAGAGTCTACAGTTTAAATTGCCAGGAGACATTGTTCAAATATGTATTTTTCAACATTTATGCAACATACGAAGGGAAAAGTGTTCTTTTTATGAATTTTTCAACACTTAAAAGTCTTCTAAAAAATAAAATGAATCATGGTTTTTGAAAGAAGAAGGTCGCTTCTCCGAAAACAATACCACATTACGGTTAGATGAAAGAAAAATATCGACTCTCAATGAGAAGTCTTTTCAAAATTTGACTTCGGATACTTTAGTTTTCGTATTTGAATCCCGTTTGAGGGAAAAGAATGCAATAATATGACACAATAGGTGTTTACGCATGATTATTACATTAGAATACAAAATCATGCATTTGGTTTGGACACAAATGACCCATGGTTACCATTTGAAGTTTGAATGATGTTTTAGAAAGCGTTATCGGAATAATTATATCTACAACGATCCGGTTTCGATTTCATAACCATCATCGCTTATCAAATTGATCACAAAAGAGATGACAAAGTTGAATCATGAAAATAGTCAGATGGGTTGAATAAATGTATATTGTATTCCATGTTGAATAGGTTCTTCAGGGATATGAAATACCTAGTTGACTAGTCAGAGAATCGGTTGACTGGAATTAATTCGAGCTGAAAAGGAAGAGAAAAAGAGAGAAAAAGATGTTGAAAGACTCCTTTGCTTTTTGAATTTGCATAAAGCGAATAGTGCTTGGTGTCTCCCTTATCGGGTAGTTTTGATTAAAAAAATATTGCTCAGATTTTGGAATGATACTTTACAGAATGTTTTCCATTCTAGATCAACTATTTTCACGTTAACGTAATCATGAATTCCAACATTAATTCTAGAAACATATATTCTCAATTTCATTCACTTGCGAACGAATTGAAGAGAGAATGAAATGAATATTCTTTTGGATATTCAGAAGAAATTTCAAAAGAAGTTTCAGATAAAATTCAGAAATGTAAGAAATTTTCTCCATTCTGTTGGGATGCACTCAAAGAAAAGGAGTTGCTGAAACCGCGAATCTCGAAAATTTGCTTTGCTGATATGGCAAAACTTGTTGTTAAATTAGCAAAAAATTTGCTATTACAGCAACAATCTTGCTCTTTTAACAAGCGTTTGCCATTCAGCAATCCGGAATTGTAGATATACAGATGACTAGAAAATTTTGTTGAATTAGCAAATATTTTGCTGAAATAGCAATATTTTTGCTGTAACAGCAGCCGTTTTGCTAATTCAGCAAAGCAGACATTTTGGAATCGCTTTTTCAGCGAGGATTTTTTTCTGCGTGTGTATTTAATTTTTCTCAGAAACAGAAAGTTAATGTATGCGAATTTGAGTTGATTTCCGTGAAATCTTTTCCCGTACATTCTCTATTTTTTTTTGTATCCAAGCATATTCAATTGAATCTCATCAGATCCAATTAGATTCACGGAGAACTCAATTATTTTTTCAAGCTGTTTATTGCTTTTCTTCGGATTGAAAACATCCATTGAGTTTTGTACCCATTAAATTGATGCGATTCAATGAACATTTCTCAACGGGTGATGACAATTCCAACTCATTAAAATTTGACGAAAATAGTCCCTCAATGGTGCAAAGCCTGTATTAGGTCTGGAAATATATAAAGGAGGTTCAAAGAAGTTCACTCAAGACTCATGGAACTTTCCAATGTCCATACGTTTCTCGAATGTTTATTGAATATTTGGTGATAATCTCATTCCCTTGAGGTTAGGACTTGAATTATTGATTCGAGAGAAATGGAAAAGTGTTTGTAAAAATTTCCACAGAACTTTGCGATGTATGGGGAAATTTTCAAAACTTCCTGATAATAATTTCATTATTATTCAAACAACATTTTTCCAGATATCATTGACATTCAAATTTCAGTGTGCCAAATCATACGACATAAAAAATACGTATAATTTTAGTTTTGATTTTCTATAAAACAAATACTATACGGGAAAAAGTGATTAGCTGTGAGATGGACAGCCATTTTTTAGCATCCATAGCTAAATTTTAAGTGCTACAACAAAACTTTTGACTGCATCAGCTGAATTTCAGGTCATGTTGCCGTGAAATCAGCTGTCCTATGGGTTTTTACCGCTTAAATTTACTTCCCGTCTAGTACTTTTCCAACTGCGTTTGGAAACCCCAAAAATTGAGGTCTATTCAACATTCATACAATCCAGAATGAAATATTTCAAATATTTTTCATATCTGTTTAGTTTCGTACCCGCATACTTCAATAATGATAAAGATTAAATCTTGGTAAAATTTTTACCAAGAGAACTCTAATCTAGGGTCGATGAGAAGTGCCTGATTTCTGATTCATATTTGATGAGATCTTTTCACGGCTTCTACGCTCCCGTATACTACAAAACACGTCAAAAGTATCTTTTAGAGCTATCAAAAGCGGGTCAATGGCTCTAAAGACTGCCTGCGACTTGAGACCTAGAAATCCTCCATGGTCACCAATCAATTGACCTGGTCAACCTACCTTTGAGAGGCAGGCGAAACATTTTCGTTCAAATTCTTCCATGATAAGTGGAAAAATCAGTAGGTGAATTTCTTGATTGAATTATCGTAGAAGTATTTTTCAGTTATCCTGCTTCAAATGAATGACTAAAATCCTCTTCAATGGATTTGGAAGATATCCTGAATGTATTGAATCCCAAAAAATCGTCAAATATCATGAATGAACAATTGGCATTGTTCATGGGAAACAACCCTACACTGAAGAAAATATATTGGTCTCGTAACAGTATTCCCAAGAAACACGCGTAGACATGATGACATTTTTATGACATGATTGTGACTCCTGATGATGTCATTGTGAGGTCATGGTGACGTCATTACGCATGATAATGATGTCATTACGACGTCACCGTGATTAAGTTGTGCACCTTGGGATTGTTTACCTATACTAGCTATCTGAAGTATAGGGACATCGGTACGGCTATCACAGCCAAATGGATCGTTCTGGAAACATCGATGTGAGTGCCGTCACTGCAGCTATCTACCCTAGCCATACTTCAGATAGTTAATATAACCTCCCATCTTTTTCAGTGTAAAAGGGATGGATACTCATGGATCTCCAGGTTTTTCCATGTGGGTTCCATGTTTTGAATGGACTCAATTGAATTCCTGTCCCAAGCCAACTTTATCTGATTTCCAGAAAATTTAGGAACATTTCTGTATGGGAAAGTGCAGATGTTATCAAACAAAGTTATACGATTGTGATATTGTTCCATAACACTGTTCAATGATATCACTAGCATGCTGCTGACATCACCCAGATATTCATTTCCCACACCTGTTCAGTTCAATTCAGATTCTAAGGAATATCATGAGCAACCCTGGTGAAAATGAAGCGCATACACAAAGCGAGAAGAAAACGTATACGAAGCGAAAAACGTTTCAACTCCCTCTTTCTGGAGCGTATGATACCCGCTTGCTGGAAAGTCATCTTTATTATGTAACGACCGATTTTTGACCGAAAAATAATGGTTCGTTAGAACGAATTCGCAACCAAAATGTGACCAAGAAAATGTAATTTGTTCTTGGAATCTCCTTGGTGTTTTTGAAGTAAAAGACCAGTACAAATTCAAAAAATTATCAATGAATAATTGGAAACTCACTAAATTAAAACTGGTTTAATCTTGATCAATTTTTTTTTTGTTCAAAAAACTGTCCCAAAATACCATTAGGTTATCAACATCAACATGTTCACCAAAATGTAACCTAAGGAGAATTGCAGTTTGTGGTGGCCCTTTTGTTCACCAAGATCCGCTAAGGATCTTAACAGAACGTTACTTTTCTCAACCTGCAAAGAATCCCTCCAACTTTAGATCCACACTTTCTAGTGATTTCTTCCAATACAATAGATGAAGATTATCGATTCCTCAAAGATAGTTGCAGCTGATTATCTTCGTACAGTGAATGAATTTTGACATTTTGTGTTTTCTCTTAATTCCCATTTTTCTTCAAAATCTCTCAACCCAACTCCCTCTGATCAAAAATTGAGAAATATGGAATAAAATGATTCATGAAACCTCTCTTTGTATCCTTTTTTTCATTCCAAACTGATTTCCGAGAACCAACTTCAACGGGTGTAGCTTTTTTATTTTTGAATGAATTCATATCCAGCGTGAATATGTTTTGAATACAGTGCTTACATAGTTTTTACTCTCTCTTGGAAATCTTTTTACATCTGAAAGAGGAATACATGGCACATTTCAAATCAGTGCAACAAACAAAATAGAAATCAGTCCTCAATTTGTTTCCACTACTTCCAACGACCCAAATTTCACACGCCTTTACTATTGAGCTCATTTAATGATGTGCTTCATTCCAGTTGTTGGAATTGCGAATAAGTTGATTCGAATGTATCACATTCTTAGTTCTCAAATAAATTGATATTCTTTGATGAAAAGAGTAACAAATTTCCTATAAATTATACATTATTCCTGCTACAGCATTACTCACCGTATTTTGTATTCAAGCAATTGAATTATGGCTGTGAAGATATTTTAGTGAAGTCTGTTCAGAATATAGAACATTTTCCGATAAAGAGAAGATATATCAAACGATTGAATGAATATTGGAAAAGTTTGATGAATCATATTCTATCTAAATTCAAGAATGTTTGAAAATTCAAAATGGAAATTGTGTGAAAATTTCATGTAATCTCTTTTGGAAGGAGAATTCTTATACTCTTCCAACTCCGTGAATATCGGATACCTGCACGCCACATAAGAGCGATTTATCTTTCAAGCCAAGAAACGTTGTTTCGTTTATAAGATAATAGTTGTGCACGGTTCTGTTCATGACTGAAGGAATATCATCACCGGAATACGGTTTTGTACAATACCATGATTTAAATAATGAATCAAAACAATAACCGTAATGAATTGTGTAATACAAAACAAAAACTTTCCATAGCGTGATTATGTAGGTCTGTTGGAAATTCAAAGGATACTTGAGAAGTTTCAAGGATGTTTCCACGTGCAACGCAATTTGAAATGCTTTTACTGAGGTCAACATAAGTTTCTCCCATTCGGGTGCATCACTTCTGAATACGCAATTGAGATTTGGATGTTCACAAACATGTTTTTTATGAACAAGCCGTGTGGATATTTTCAAATCATCGTTAGATGTTGAATACTTTATTGTTCGTTACTCCTAATGAATCACTTTGATTATAAAATATCGATGCTTATATATAAAATTCATGTGAACTTAATACCTCGCAGTACGTATGGAAGTATTTGGAGAGGTTTCAAATATACGGAGCACACGAGAACTAGAAATATCTCCAGCGTTTCGTATCGTACCGTATCGTGTATCGCTTGATATATCTCTTGACAAATGGTTACCATAAAATTTCCTCCGCATGTGAACAGATATTGCAACCTCCCTATGATAGACATCCGAATTATGAACTCTGATAATAACTGGAACAGATGATCTATTCATCTATGGGATGACAATCAATGATTTGTGCAGCAATTTTAGAACATCCAACAGATGATGCAACTCGCCAGTGAATATGAACCAATGAAAAACCTTGTCATTTGTGAAATAGTGTCGATTTCGAAACAAAAAATGATTGTTCGGTGGAGTCATTTGGCAAGCATAGTGCTTTTTGGTAATCAAACATTACTTTGAAGGATAAAGTTGAGTAATACTGAAAACAGAAGAGTATATGAAAGAATAAAATACAAAGGAGATGCATCTGGTAATCTATTTGCACTTTATTTAATCATTTTTGAGACAACAAGGGTAGAAGAAAGGATCTAGTTATTTTGTAACTTTAAAACTCTTTTCTTCTCGGATACAATCTTTTACTTCCAATGTTTGATGAAACTATATTGCGAGGAGTCATGAAAATTCATTATTCTCGATGTTTCTCGGAATAGTGGCAGAACCATGGAACATATCTTCGATCCAACAATTCAATCCAACCTTAGCATGTATGAAAATCAAATCTACCATCCTGAATTTTTGGTTGCAAACCGAGAAGCCTGAACCAAGGACAAGGCTAAGACGAGTTCTGTGATGTTCATCTCGAATTCAGGTCAGGAATGAGTTGAACCCTGGCGAAAAAACGGCGTGCACATAAAGTTCAAACAGCGTACCAATAACGTGATTCTGGCCAATATACGTTCAATGCACGCTTACTTCAGTATAAGCGTGAGTACAGCGTGCATGAACGCTTTTCTTCACGCTCGATCCACGCTCAACTGCGCCAATTGACTCTTAATACACTCTCATGTGACGGTAATAACACTCCTATGCGACGCTCCAAATGCACGCTTCATTTTCACCAGGGAATGAAACTGTGTTTAGAACTTGGAGGAACCTAGAAAGGTCCTTGGTGACTTGAAAATCAGAATCACAAAAGGTCTTCCAGCTAGCGTTCCAGACTTAGAGCTGTGCGAATAGTTTGAAATCGAATAAAATCAAATCAAATCGAATGCAAGAAAAACATTCGATTTCAAAACGACAAAGGCAGCGCACTCTGGTAGAAAATTTTATTGAATTCCTGTCAACTTTAATCATTTTTCATCCATTTGTTTTCCAGTGAATATCATTGGGATATACCGAATTGTAACAAAATTTCAGGAAAATTCAATAGATGTCCGGAAGATTCAATGGATTTTTGTGCAATCTGTGGACTTTCATCGAAGTTTATTGGATTTTATGAAATTCTATTGAACTTCACTGGAAAATTGGTGTCCCAAAATGGATGAAATTCAACAGTTTTCACCAGAAAGGTAGCGTACGTCCGGAAGGCCACTGACCAGAATTCGGTGAAATCTTTAGCTATTCGAGGAAGGTTGGGGACTTTTATCGCTCGTTCTTGGATTCACAATCATACACCAGTGACACAGTGCATTGTTTTGATGAAAGAGCACTGTTTTGTTCTTCATTTGTGGCGGTTATGTGGCAATTTCTTCCTCCAAATGCACTTATAATGTTATATAATCTCCGCCATTGATGGTTGTTTCTTTGTCAATGTAATCGATGAACAAAATACCTTGTGCATCCCAAAATATGAATTCCAGCTGATGTTGGCGTTTTTGGTTTCGCTGCTGATTCGAATTTAGAGTGAAGTGGAGGATTCGTGTTCCATTTATTGTCACATATCAACGCAAAAACCCCTGTGTGTCACGCTGAGATGGTTGCAAACAGCGCTCTGAAACTTCGAGTTGTTGTTCACAGTAAAAAGTAGAACTTGCTTTCAACCTCAATATCAGCTTATTTTGAGATGCAGTAAAAACTAGCCCTATTTCTGCTGTAATTAAGCATCGAAAACAAATGCCGCCACAATGGCAAAGACTGAATTTCACTCAAGTTTAAGATGCAGCCACTTTCAGTCGGATTTTTTACTGTGTTGTGTTCAATCGACTATGCGTCAACGCGGGACTCATTTTGAACACAGCTTTCCCATTGAGAAATTTCCATACAAAATGATGAATATCTTGCCGCTTCTCAATCTTTATTTTTGACGAGTAGACATAGGTTCCCCCCCCCCTCCCCTCCATCAAGAAGCAATGCTTCATCACCTCACGGAATTCAGATTTTCTCAATGTTTTGAAAATTGCAGATTTTGAAACATGACGTTTGAAGCTTAATACTTTGTGGAAATAATATGGATTCGTTATCAGTAACGTCGTGTACATGTCAAGCCTGGGAAAGTGAGTAGGCTCCACGGGGAAAATCTGGCAACAAGCGCATAAGCACCTACCGCGTATCAATCGCAAAAAGCATTCTTTTGAAATAAAAGCAGAAATGCGATGAGTGCATAGATTCATGCTTTTATTCCAAGGAGTTCCTTCTAGCGATTGATATGTAACAAAAATCCATGGGCCACTTCCTAGATTTTTTCTCAGTGAATTCTCATGTCAAATCTCAAATCACTGCTCCCAATTCATTTTGGCTCGATATTTGCGAAAGCGCTCCAAACTGTCTCTCGCTTATTCCCAACAACGAAGAATATCATAGTACACTTCCTTGAATTCCAAGCCACGAAATCTCACCGTACATCACATCAAATTGCTAATTTATGTAAAATCCACGGAGAAAATGTATCCATATGAATCAAGGAACAAGAAATATACTTTTGCGGTTCCTGGAATTTATTGATAATCCATGAGGATCGTCGATCGAAATTCTGGGAATTTCTCACCAAGTATGCATGAGATTATAGTTAATGGAATGCTCCAGGAATCTAGGTCACGCAAAGCCACTTCCGATAGGTCATCTTTAAGGTGAATGGGTTCTCATAGATCAGCGGGGTGGCAAAACATTTTCAACGCACGCGATTTCATAGAATCACTGATGATTCATGACGGACACGAATCAGCAGTTAAAAAACCGTTGGATCTGAAGAATTAGATCATTCATCCATGATTCTTTCCAAGAAAAATCCAAGTACCAGCACATGAGTGACTTTCATCGGTGATCGCCATTCCTCGCAGCAAGATAGAACAATGCTATACCACCTGAGACTTTATACGAATTCATATCATATATACAGGAAATTGAGTCACATTCCGTATCGGAAACAACAGTGAAAACACTTGTTACTACACGACCTCACGGATTGCACTACGTGCAAAGAATCCTTCGCCGAGTTTGCAGGTGCAGACTCATATGAATTTGATGTGGAACTTATTTCATGTTCGGCTGAAGATAATCTCGTGTATGATGAGATTTTATAGAATATCAATTAAGGAATGTTTAATTTCGAATATTTTATACTGGTTTTGAATCTATTTTAATTCAATGAAACTTGAACTGAATACAGATTTATGTTTTTGTGAATCTCTTCCTGAAGATAGTACAATTAATATTCTGAGGATAGAACGAGGTTTCCCGGTCTCGTACTGGGGGATCAAACACGATTTTGACATGTAATCCATGGGGAAGGAGTGTACCGGAGCACCTGATTACAAATTATATTTCATTCTTAGTGGTCGCGAAAGAAATAGATCTTCATGCTTGTCTCTAGTTTCTTCTGCAGGAAAATAAAACTTCGTGGAACTTGAATGGGAGAATGCTTCAAGAACATACCTCATGAAATTCTGAGGATTGATGAATAAAGTGTAGGGAATACACTCCTTCGATTCTGCGGAGACTCAAATTAGGATCCCAAGTATTTCCAAACCTTCAACAAATGGTACTTATATTCCTTTTGGAACTCTGAGAGTTTTGTTGAAACTCTTCTTCTCAACTGGAACACCCATGCGTCAAACACCTGCAGTTTGATTTACCACGTTTTCTATTACCCAAGATGTGACAGGAAAAGTTTGTATTGCAACCTATTCCAACTTTTTCATGTTGCTGAAGTTTGAATCGTTTATTGAAACGCATTGGTGAACAAATAGCAAAATCCAGAGCTGGTCAAGACCCAAATCTTGCAGTATATCTCTCAAACGATGTTCCCAGTTCCAGGGGGTTAATTAGAGAAAATAAACATCCATGATTCCTCAAATTTGATGAGGTTCAGTGAATGATTCAAACTTCAAGCACATAACTTCTTCCCTGTTTCAGATACCAAGTTATGGAATCCTCTCTTTAAAGGATCAATTTTTTACACTCTTTATAGCAGTACATACATAATTTGTCTACTTCCTTTCTCTCTTTCTCTCTCTCTCTCTCTCTCTACTCTCTTTATATGAAAATTGAGTCTGCTGTGCAGTTAAATGATTATTTAATTGAATTATTGGAATATTTGAATTCATTTAAATAATTCATTGCATCGCATTCGACATGTTTCCATAATAGAATAGTCTCCCTACGGGAAACTCATTATGCATGTAATTGACATTTTGAAAACCAGTTTTGGAGTGTAGTTAACCGTATGAATTTGAGAAGAATTCAGTTGAAAGAAACAAACCCCCATTGTCGGGGATTCGAAAGATTGATCAGCTTTCGTTTCAGAGAAATCGAATCGATTTTCAGTCATCATGTTGTAGATAAACCGATGAATAAACACATTCTGATGCATAATCATATGCATCTCGTTTCCACAATACGTACACAACACAGTATCAACACTAATCACGCAGCTTGTAGTAAATTTGATTAAACTCGGGTTCTCCAAGCTCGATACCTATTGTCTATTATATATCACAACTTCAAATGGATTCCAAACATGGAATCAAATGTCAATATAATCCCGATTCTCTGAAGTATTCTATCTGTTCATCCGTTCGTTCATCTATCTTCTTTGCCGTCTCCTAAATAATAGAATATGCATATCTTCCTTTATTTAATAAACTCGTGATTCATCGCAACGACAAGAAATCAAATAAATACTACCCACTGCGGAGAATACTTCCACTATCCTAAGAATAGCGAAACAGCAGTAATAATCTGTCCATAGTTTTTGTAGATGCACATATAAGATCGTAACTCAATGTGGTCCTTTCGTACCGTTCCCTCTGCTTCGGTTCAAGCAGACTGCGCCACCGGAAAATTTATATCCGTTCTTTCTCAAACTTGATACTTCACAACAAGCAATTTATCGATATCACGTGCATAAAGTATTTTATAATCAAACTGAATGTGTACTTGATATTTTGTCGAGATTGGAATCGTGCCAAAAATTAGTAACGCTAAATGGGTAAGAGTATCGTACTGTTTTTTACTCTTATCATCATTTTCTCGTCTACATAACTCGAGGGATCCCTCACACGGAAGAGACGAGGAAAAAAACATTCTACTTCAATCGCGATAATTCCCCCGATGCAAAACGTTCGTTCTTTTTTTTGCCAAGGTTTGTAATTTATCGTTAGGTGGATCTTGAATGCAATGCGGTTGTTGCATTTCACCGAGTGACACGCATGACTATTGTGATTACCATTGCACGCGGTTACTATTCCATTCAACTCTGTGTTCCGTCTGCGAACACAGTTCGTTTTATTATCTTGTATTCATATTTATGTTTTGTGTTTTTCGATTTTCAGGTGGTGCTGCTGGTGGTGGTGGGTTACGGGCAGCTTTTCCGGGGGTGGAGGAGGAACGAAGGTGGGAACGTGGTTGGGATTTCTGATATTTTTCCGTGGGTATAAATTAGTGCAATCGTGGCGACGGTTTGATCGAATTTGGGGTTCACGATGCCCCCTATAATCGGGGAAACGCTGCGAGTGTGGTTTCTTTCTGCGCTTGTTGTACATGGGGCCGTTGCTGGGAATCCAGACGCGAAGAGACTGTACGACGATTTATTATCGAACTACAATAAACTCGTGCGACCCGTGGTGAATACGTCGGACGTTTTACGCGTATGCATCAAGCTCAAACTCTCACAGCTCATCGATGTGGTAAGTGGAGATTAAGTTATATCTCACGAATATACGTTTGGCTGATTTTTAGTTGAGAATTATAGCGAGCTCAGGGTGAAGAGCTTCTATTAGGTGAGAACTTTTAAATAACTTTATAATCGGTTCGCCAGTTTGTGATGAATCGATCGATTGATGGAAAAGTTGCAGGATTGTGAGGAAAAAATTCTTTTCAATGTAAATATCTTGAAATTGCTTCATCACGGATCTTTGAGTTTTCAATCGATCGATAGGTCGGGAGATAGCAAACTTATTATGAGCTTTCATCGATTGTGTTGAAAATTCAATGAATATATCTGTCCTCTCTTACTCTGTACCAACTCAATTTTACTAAATTTTGATACATTTCTCCTGCCTAGATTTCACTTAGTGAAGAAAAACTGATAGAATACCCATGTGCCGTAAGCTGAGTTGACAGATTTTCTAACTTTTGCCACACGATTTGGACTTTCCTGATCAATACCCGAAGAGAACATGAAGCTTCAGCGAATGTTCAGTCAGATCTGTATAGATCGGGCCAAAGGTTCATTGGAGCTAACTTTTAGATTCACAAACGTTTGAAAAAGGTTCTACGAACGTTGAAATGTCCGCCTCGAAATACGTTCAGGAAACATAGACGGAACGTTCGCTGAAGGTTCATCGAAGGTTTGACGAAGCTTTACAAAGATATCTATACTTGTATTATGTTTGATCAATTTATATGAAAAATAAATTAATTAATGAACATAAATTATTATAAATTAATCTGAGTATAGATATTTTTGTGAAGCTTCCTCAAACCTTCGATGAACCTTCAATGAACATTCCATCTATGTTTCCTGAACGTATTTCGAGGCGGACATTTCAACGTTCGTAGAACCTTTGTCAAACGTTTGTGAATCTAAAATTTAGATCTAATGAACCTTCGGCCCGATCTATACAGACCTGATCTGAACATTCGCTGAAGCTTCATGTTCTCTTCGGGTATAGATTCCACCGAACTTTCAAACTCTTCCTAGAAGTTTATCATCACCCCAACAACGAATTCAACTCAGAAAATAAGGCTTTTTCCTCAAATTTGAAAATTTCAACATGAAGAGTACTCTTCAATTTGAAAAGCAAAATCATCCGTCGAGCTGCAAGTGAATAATCCAAGTTTTTTGCAATTCATTTTGAACATTCTTTTGACATATTTTTGATCAAATGAGTTCTTCATGACTCATATTTATTACCAAATTAATATGATCTCTGAGTTTTTGCCTAGAAGTACTGATGTAAGTATTTGAAGAAAATTCATTTTCACTGCATCAACAAATTACGATTTTTTGACACGTTACAACAGCTATGACCGATTTACTAATTCATGTTGCACTTACTAACAGATTCTTTGATACACATTATTCAAGAAATAACCACCACACATTTCACAAAAATAATTCATCCATTTTTTGATCACATAAATTTAACCTCACATCTGTCAACCTAACTGCAATTTTCACACAGGCTCATAGATCATTATATTCAACCGACGGATGATTGAATCGGATAAACACGTCACTTTAATTGATCTTTTCTATTGCATCGCGTAGGTACCGGTTTAGCTTAGGTCGTTAGGGCGTTAGGATAGTAGATCGCGCAACATTAGGTAGGAATTGGTTTAGGTAGGTTCGATTCTCTCCGAGGTTTCCAATAGTCTCTCCATCGCATTGAGCACGAAGTGAACGTTGGTGGTAATCTGCAAGTCTCTCCTCTGAAACATGATTTTTGCTCAGAATTCAATTTTTCATTTTCCAAAACATTTTGGGCCAAAGCATGCATATTTTACTGAATAATCATTGTTGATGTATTATTATAATTTCACAATTTTTTTGGCATATGATTGCTGTCAAAAACTTGTTCTAAATAGTAACTGACCAGTACCTTGTGAATTCCACTAGCAAGTGCCTCATAACACACAGCGTTACATTACGAATAAGTACCTGGTGAGTTTTCCTCAAAAGGCCCTCGTCAGAAGTATAGAAAAACTCACGAAGCACTAGCCATTGACTAGGCGTAATTTCTACTTGGGGAGCTCTTGTCAGGACCTGACGAGGTCTCATTTAGTCCCCAAGACCCAGGAATCCCCACGAATCGTTTCTAATCTACAGTTGTTCTAGTTTTATGGAAACATTGTTGTAAAATGAAACGAGGTCGAAACAGGATTTTTCGGAGTGAAAAATTCCATAAATCTGAAAACTTTGTAGGAAATTCTTCTGTACCCACGTTTCCGATTCTTAAGGGGTCATATACACTTAAGAGGCGTAAAAAGAGCGATTTTTCAAGAATTTTTTCTGAAAAGACAGTTGAATGGATTATTGTAAAAATTTGTACACACATTGAGATAACTTTCAACTGTATTTTAACATTTTTTATTTGTGGAAATAATAATTTTGAGAGCTGTTATAGCTGATCTCCAGGAGCTCCTCTAAAAAAAGTGCTTTGCGGTGACCACGATATCTCGGGACTGAATCTTTTAAAATTAAAAAACTAAACAAATTTCGTTAAAGTAATGTATAATCTACTGGTTAATCGAAGGAATCAGAAAAATAAACTCTTTTGACAAAATGGTGACTTCTGAGAAAAAAACATCGATTCTTCACCAAAATTTTGGTCTTAAATTGTTCATAAAAAAATATATTAATCGGTGAGAAAAAACGTTCGATTAATTACCAAAAAATATAGTCAACAAGCTTGTGTTAAAATCTGAGAGTGGTCAGTTCAGCCGTTTCCGAGAAATTTTCGTCAACGACTTCAAAAACACAGTTTGGAGGGAAACGCATTCAAAGTTTCAAAAGCACTTGACATCCTCAACAGAACCAAGATCTCCGAACGTTCTTCAGACGTTCACGTACGTTCGCTGAATGTTCCTTGAACGCAGAAATGTCCCTGAGTCTATGGAACGTTTGGCAGCCATGTTGTTCTGTTGAGGATAGAGTGAACATTTTTTTTAAATATGTGTGTAACTTGGACAATAATCGCCGAATTGACTTGAAATTTTCTGTGTATGTATTCCAATGTACATAAATCACGAAAATGAAATGAAAAAAATCGATTTTTTCAAAATTCTCACTGTATATAACCCCTTGAATGAGGAAACAGAATTTTAGGATCGAACCAGTAAACCATGTCCAATATACTGTACGAATTATTGGTTTCCAGAACATGCACGAATCTTTAGAATCATTTCAGAATGAGAACTCAATGTTACATGTTTTCTTTCCCGCATAAAATATGAAACACCTCAGAAATTCTCTCCGAATAAACCCATCCGTACTTGAAATCCTATGGATTTGTTCCAATGTTTCTTTGAATCCTCAACCCCACGGTCGATATTGTTCCTTGCCTGTGACCATATTTTATCGCAGGTTAGATGCGTGAGTCGTATAATAGCACGTCGTGTGAACATGGTTCACACAGAGAGAACAAAGATATATGAAGATGAAAGGATGGAAGGGTAAAGTAGTAATAATTTTGGCAAGAATTCCGGTGAGTTGCGGTACAGTTTTCCTCTGGCTGATTATAATGAGAGAAGGACATGATGAATTATAACGGTTGGACTTGTAGGAAGGAGTACGTACAAGGTGTGTGGGCAGACAGATGGGCGGAGTGGGCTTATGTCGCTTCAAATTCATAAACAAAATCATTTCACTGAGATACCGAAATTTTCTCTCGCGTGAGGATAATTTGTCTTTTATATGAACTCACTGTTATCTCGCTATACAATCGGTCATTCGATTAATGAATCTGAAAGAGAAGAATATCTTCCCCGCATAGTCCTTCTCAGTGAATCTCGAAGCATCAAAGAGATTTCTAAAGCACCGAGGTGGGATTCATTCAATATTGAAGTTGCGTATTTTGGAACAATTTCGCTCAAAATTTCGCCACATATCAAGCCGTCTGTGCCTAAATTAAAAACAACCTCATGAACGATATATGAGTATGTTCATAACGTAGATGAGACCGTGAAATCCTCGTTCTTGAAATCAGAAACCAGGTACCGTGCACTCTTGCTACCGAGTATGTAACTGCATCACCACACTGTGAATTACTCGGTCCGCCACATGAGATATTCTCGGTTGACTTTAATGGAAATAATACATCTAATGTGGATGAAATTTCCTTGAATGACGTAAATAATTGCTGTCAGGATGTGTGTTTTCTTTCCACAAAAGTCATACGTGGAGTCCTTTGAATCCAATTAAATACTCACTTGTTCTCGGGTTCGTTCTGTACAATTTATGGAAAGATATTACAATTAGATCTCAACTTTGAAGGGAGTCCATTTCGAGGGATGAATTGCTGAAATTGGAGAATGCGATTGGATGCGAGAATTCACTGAGGAAAATGAAATGTGAAAATGACCTCTATTGCGTATATTTTTCACCCGTCAAATAATGAAAACTGAACCCAGCCTTTCAAAAGTGAAAGGTACCTTTTCAGTGTTGACTCTCACCGTACATTCGGTTTGATTCACCGAAAAGATAGTATTCATCACCCAACTCATGATAATAATAACCATTACTATATTGAAACATTATTTCTACAATGCAGATTTTTCTCAGTGTTGAATCACTTCAAAATGGAACGAATAGACTAATTTGGGGATGATTTTTATCGGAATGAGGGAATAAATCGACATTTTGCAAACAAGCTTTGGTTTTACCACTAATCAAGTGCGGGGAATATTCCCCAGTAGAAATCATTCTAGTCATTCTCTGAGCTGTTATGAGACTTCAACAGACCTTGCAGGTTCCTCAAAAGGGTCTGATGAGGCCTGACGAGGCCCAGAGAAGTGCTAGAGTGATCCTTGCTAAGGTTTTCGTTTGTATAATGATCGATGGGATTCCCTTCTCGAAAGTTATTTTATTGCTGAATAGTTTGATGCCGATTGATAAGGATTTGTTCGAATCATGATTCCAACCAGTGTGAGGACATGCGGTTTCCAAAAAAGCACATTTGAAATCTTCAATGAGCAGAAATAAACAATTTGAATATACCCCTAATCTGAGATGCCTGCTATACAATTGGACTGTCCTGCTTAAAAAATCCGAGTCATACCTATTAACTGGTCAATCAGTATGAATCAAATTTTTGTCCAGGAATTTTCCTATTTGATCTTATTCAAATCTAATCAGTCTGAACAGGAAATTTCCACTCAATGACATATAATCAGGAAATTCGGTTCATGAACATTCGAATTTACTGATTATATCCTAATGAGCAGAAATTTCCTATTCAAACCGATCATATTTGAATGAAATCAAATAGGGAAATTCCTTCTTTGATTTTAAACATTTCGGAGTTAATCTGTGCCTCTCTTTCAGTTTTCAGCAATGGATTATCAGCGAGCTTGAGACCTAGCTGCGAATTCTCCGAAGGACCCGTTTTACCCTCCAAAAACTCGTCCAGATTCTTCACACAGGAAAAAATAATTAACAACTATTTTGTCAGCTCCAGTGGCTAAATTTCAGCTGCTGCGGCAAAATTTTTGGTTTCATCAGCTAAATTTTAGCCAATACCGCTGAGGAATCAGCTGTTGTGTGAGGATATAATATTCATCTATATCAACTAAAGTTTAGCTGGTACAACTCAAAATTCTTTCCCGTGCAGGCCTCGCCCTGGACCGTCTTCAGGTTTTCGTTTGAGACCTCTCGAACCTCTGTTAAGCTGAAACTCGAGTAGTCCTGAACTGGAACCTCATCCTCGGTAGAAATTACTCCAATTATTCTCCCGGTCATTATTAGACCTTGCAAGTCCCTCACAAGTGCCTGGTGAGGCCTTATAATAGCCTGGAGGATAGCTGGAGTGATGTGTACTATTGAATTTTAGAATAGTATGAATCCTGGATGGGAGTAACTTCGATCCTTCCTGCTGTTTCACCTATTGTAATACTCTCGAATCAGAGAAAATCGAAAGGATCATAGAAGACTCTCAGATCAGATAGTGAAAAGCTGCAATAGATCTCGAAAAATGGGTACTCCAAAATGTTTCCCATTCATAACAGTCCCGAAATGTTGAGGTATCTTTCGTGGAGGGGCTTCATCTCTTCAACAAAGTGATTAAATACCACCATTGTATGATCCTCTTGATAGCAGAATTGATTTCGTCAAGCGCTTTGAAAGATTATGGAAACAGAGAATTGGAAGCAAACGATGAAAGAGGAATATTATTTCATTCGGTGAAATGTCTGGAAGTTGAGAAATAGAAATCATTCGATCTATCAAAACAACTTCCAGAACGATAGAAATCAATATCAAATTATATAAAACCGTAATTTTATATGATACATCACAGGTATTGATGACACATCAATTGGATTTACGAACGTTACATCTCCACGTTGAATAAAATTCTTTCACATGCACACCTGGATCTTTACGGCTATGATTCCAAAGTGATTTGAAGTACGTTTTTCATCGTCAAAAAGTTCTTAAACTTAATACCGAAATTAGAAAAGACCTCCATAAATGGATTCAGTGGAGAAGAAAGTTAGAGATCAGCTATAAAATTCTGGAATATGTTATATTACCACTAAAAGTTCATCTCTTGAAAATGGAAGGAAGTCAGTAAAGTTTGATTTCCTTATAAAATATGATTCTCGGTATAAAAAAGAGGAGTCATTCGAGGTATGGATTGTGAGGATATATATTTGCATTCAAAAACTTATGTTTTCAGAACTCCAAGTTATATGGAACTTGATCGGATTTTCATGCAAATTGATAGGAGAAGCACAATTGATTTTATCGTAAAGTTTTTATGAATACCGATGGTGGTAGAACAGAACGAATGATTTAAAATGAATTTTTGATTACTAATTTATTGAAATTGACAAAGAGATCACGTAAAGAGTAAGAAACTGAGATGCATTTTGATGATCAATCGCTCAGATAGCATCATGCTTTAAATTCATCCATAAATAATCCTTGCTAAATTCATGAAAAAAGAGAATTGAGAATTCATAAAGAATCCTTCGAACTTGAGATAACGATAGTTCATTTTGACTATAATTGTGCAACCAAATTGGACAGGATTACTGTTGAAAACATCTAACTGAAATTATTTTCCATATACATTGACAGAAAAACGACCTGGCTGGAACATCGTGGTCGCAATAATTTCAAATCTGGGGCTATCCCTAGTGAAAAAAGTTACCCTGAAAGTTTCTGAAAATCTCCCTGAAATTTAACTGTAAATTCCACTACAAAACTCTGAATTTTACTGAGAAACTGAAGAACTCTGAAAACCTATGAAATTCAAGATCTGAAAAATCTCGAAAAACTCTCAATTATCGTCCACGCTTTTTCACCGAACATTTTTCTGAATATTTCTGGAAATTATTGAAACTCTCTGAGAAACTATGAACACAGGAAATATGATTGTGATGTCCAGTAAAAGAGATTGAAGCCAAAATTAACCACATTTTTCAGATGATAGAAATCAAATTTTGTTTTTGGTGTAATAACAAGAACATGTGGTTAATTTTTTCTGCACGTCACAATCACATTTCCTGGTGACTTGAACCAGATTTCAAATTATTGTGACTAAGAATGTTCCAACCAGGTCGTTTCTTTGTCGGTGTAGAAGAGTTATTCTTTCAGGGTCGAAGAAATGATTGGAAAGTTCTTCTAAGCAAAAAATCATAGCATGAGAAGAAAAAGGATTCTTCTGTATTTTTTTTCAATTCCTTTCAGTTTCTTCAGACTTTTTTCCCATTGAATTTTAAAGAAGAGAATAATACAGATATCTGCCGATGAAGGTGACTCACGTCGAGTGCAATTCATTTTGAGTCTGATGACGCTTGAGAGTAGTGAGAAAGAATGCGCTGATGTGAAGTGGGAGCATCCTGGAACATACGAAGGAGTTTTTTTGTCATGGAATCTTCAGAAGAGCCCTCAATATTCATCGAATGCTTCGTTTTCTACTCGCGAGAAATAAGAAGCACTGGTGAGAGTTATTGTAATTTGTCGCTGGAGGAGGAAGTTTCACTCTGGGCCAAGTTAATGCCCCAGTTGATTCAAGCTATCGTCCAAGCTGAGCCAAACTATTCTCTAAGCTGGGCCAAGCTACCACCCATGATTAGCGCAACATGAGAATCCATTGTCACCCAGGGTTACCTAATGTTTGAAGCAATGTCCCGCCATGCACTAGAGACTCACGAGTGAAATTAGCTTTTTCCTTTCAGGTGATATTGGTTGAAGGATGGGCCAGGCACGGCGCCCATTTGCTATAATATTCAGACCTTGCCACTTCGTAGATATTCCAGCTTTCTTCTACCTACGAAGGGTCCTGATTTTTCCCTATAGCCTCATGAAAGCCTGAAAAATCTTTGCAATCATCATGACGAAGAATTATTAACGTGAAATTTTGAATCTCAGAATTTTCTCCCGAAATGATTGGATTTAATCATTATTTTTTCTTGGTTCCCAACATTCCTTTGACTTGCATTTTAAAACTATTTCATGCAAAACAAAAGACACAAACTTATTCAGTATTTCATGCAAGATATCGACAAACAGACCATGAATGGGAGTATTACTCCACGACATTACAATTCAAACTATCCATGTATATAATGAAATTAAAAGTTGGAGTGGAACGATCGTGTAAATTGCAGACCACGTGAAGTGCATCAGAATTACCATTTCTCCATACAGGTCTCTTTAAAGAATGCATGAAACATATCATCGTCCTTTGATACAATCAAAATTAAGTGTTGATTTGCATACCACAGTGGATGAATGAACTTTCGAGCCGATATGCATACACGTACACATACATATATATATCTATATGTATATATTTTACACGATCCGTAGATCAATTGTTCGCGCTATGCCATATGCTAGATCAAAGCTGCGGTTTATCGCGTGATCAAAGCTTGCAATCACGCGAGTTCTCATTTTCCTTGAAAGAAGAAGAAAGAGAAGGAGAGGCGATACTGGCGATGGTGGTAGTAATAGTAGTAGTAGTAGTAGTAGTAGTAGTTGGTTATGTTTTACTACCTTTCTAGCGCCCCAAGCAATTTTCCTCACGGTGAATGTGCATCTCGCGAGGGTTTGGCCAACAACGGAGTAGTAAACCAAAGCCAAAGGTAACTGACGGAAGCAAAGGAAGGTGTAAAGAAGTATAAACGTCATCGTGTCCGGTCATACGAAAGAGTTTATGACTTACGTCTTACGGGAGAGCAAAGAATTTCTATACAGTACATTGAACTTTTCTTCAACGGGAAGTAATGAGGGTGTGTAAAAAAAAGAAATGCATCCTCATCGTGACAAGAAATACTTTCAATCAATACTCGCTGAGCGAAGCGCGAATATCATATCTGTCTTGTATAAAAAATAATGTCCCGTGCAGGCTGAAAAAAAATCAAGCTTGTCCCAGGGTTGGCACATTTACCAGGAACAAACCTTGGCCAAAAACAATTGGACCAACATCTTCCAATGATTATCATTAATATTCAAAAGCAAATTAATTGAAATATCCAAGCACGTGAATATGCCAGTGATAACACAAATCTGATCCGAGTTGAGCACATTCGTCCCATAGTTGATGCTTAGTAAATCTATTGGACCAAATCTGGCCTGGTCCAAACTTAGTGGAAATGTTAATGACGAGTCTAGGCAGGTCTTGCACCAGACTTGGTCCACGATTTGGCAATCACTCCATAAATTGGGATAGTATCTGTCGCTGCTTCGAGAGTGGGAGAAATCTTAACAATTAATTCCTGCAGATTACAAGGTCTACATCTTACGAATTTCCGTTACACGTTCACGATTACATACTCGTACAAAGGGACAAACGAGAATCTGTGCAGTATTTTTTCGATTTCTTTTATCATTGTTTCCATTAAGAGACGTACATGTTTGATTGAACTATATTCAAATCTCCATCGATGAATCGTGGAAGGCCGAACCGTTATTTCGTTTACATCCACAAAATGATCAGCTCCAAGTTGGTGGTAGAACGAATGTCGATACGAATGATTAATTGATAAAAAACAGAAAAATAAATCTATCGGGGAAATATGAATTCCTTTGTTGTTTTTGACTGGGAATAATCAGGTTTTAGATTATTGATTTCCTTTAACCAGATCGTGAAATTCAGATTGAATCCCGAACGGAATGTGTATCGTTAGAATCGAGGAAGCTTTTCAGTTTCCCACGTTCCCAGGTTTTTCTAATATTCTCCAATACCAACAAACCTTGAAATAAAACCCCAAAAAATCTCTGCTTGGGAACAAATGATCCTTTTTTCGCTAATGTGCAATCCTTGCCATGCACAGAAAATTACATCCCCATATTTTTCTCCTAATTGATGACCTTTGTACCAAACTTCTCAAATCCACATTCCATCGAATATAACGAGTAACATGTTCCTGAAAAAGGTCAGCTGTCAGAAACACGAAAACTTCTATTTAAACTTGCTAATGTCCGCCCGAACAAATTACGAGTCAGAGTAAGGAGCATTTTACGAGACCATCAATTCATGTAAGTTGAGAGAAGTTTATATAGCTTCATTACGATTAAGTCAACGATCTTCATTTTTCTGAACAATTTGCATAAATCAACAGAAAGGATGAACCAACGCGCCAACCACTCAAAATCAATTGTGAACATCTTTACGATTCAGGCTGTAATTATCAAAAGAATTCCCTGGTGTCTCACTGAATTGTCAAACCTATTGGGGGAAAAAAATATAAACACAGGAGGAAATTAGTCATTCGCGTAAGAGCGGTCGATTTTGTGACCGACTGAAAACGGTTTTGATTGTGTATGCGAATGAGTTATGCGTGAGTAAACGTGGGCGTGGCCTTGGACGTGTTTGTTGATGAGGGGGTAGGCGTGCTGTAGATAGATGTGGTGTGTCGACTTGTATTCTCTGGCTTCGGTATTCTTGTGCTCTTCCAATTAGTGCCAAATTAAAGTTTTAATGACTCTCGACAAAGATTCATTGACAGGATTCTGTACCGGAAAAAACTAACGGTTCAGACGTCTCCCAGAATTCTGGTAACAATTTTGGATAGTTTTAGGAGATGTCAATCGAATTTCTCCATTATTCAATCAGAAAATAAATTTCCAGGGTTGAGGATGTGGCTAAGGCTTTGTCATCGTTCAGAAATATTCGTGAGATAAGTATTAGAATTTTATTTATGATCACAGCTATTGTGATCTGACCCTATTCAACGTTGTACTTTTCAGAGCAAATACAATCATAGTATTGATTGATTAGTTAGCACGTGACGGTGGAGTTGAATGTCAATGTGACGGGTGGAATCGATCCGAGCCCGAAAAGTATATGAGCGAGCACTTTGGAGGAGTAACGTGCCTTTGTTGGCATCGAATAACTTTTCAATGAAATTTTTCGTAGCGTGAAGAGCGAATGATAAGGATATATTTCAGAGTATCATGTGTGGGATGTTCGGGAAAATTTATAATTCATCCTGCATTCTCGAGTTTCATTATTCGGTATATGAAGAACGCCATAATCCAGAAACTGGACTTTCCCAAATACAACACCAAAAGGAAAAGTGTTTTGAATTTACCTGAAGAATTGAAATGTGTTTTTTTGAATCACCCTCTTTATTCTATGATTTATTTCTGGATTAAAAACATTTTTAAGAATGGCTTTCATTGTGAATTACTGATGAATATGCAAATTATGGATATATTCATACTTCATATTTCTAATTTCTCACTGTCTTCTTATTAAAATATATTTTTCGTGGTTCCTAAAAAAATCATCGGGATAATCAAGAACACACGTTTTCATCTTGAAGAGACTGCAAATTCGAATGGAAGATGATAAATTGACCATGGGCGTTAGGCTGGCGCAACGCTCATCAAGATTGCAAATCTGAAATAATAGTATCATCCGAACTTCAGCCTAATAGTTCCCGAATGGGGATAGGATAATAGCATTTGCCATCAATGGCAAACAATAGAAAAATTTGTTTATCAGAAAAGACCTAACGCTGCCGCAATTTTGTGGCATAAACGAAATGAATGTCGGAGAATTCTGAGAACTGCGACAAATAATTTTTCTGATCAATTCAAACTGATGAATCATGCAAATCCGGTGTTTCTGACATTAAAGTAGACGCGTTCTGAAACAGATGAAGAATTCTTTCTGTCATGGAATCTTTGGAGGAGACTCATTCGCTGAAGTATTACATTGTCCATGTATTGTATGTACCAAGCATTCTTTCATGTATTCATTGAATGCTTTGTTTGCTATTCGCAAGAAATGAGCAACACCATGGTAAGTTTTACCCTGGTCCAAGCTATCACCCATGCTTAGTGCAGCATGAAAATGCACTGTCATCCAGGATTGTTTAATACTTGCGGCAGGGTTCCACCATGCGCTGAAAACCCTTGTGTGAAATACATTGTGTGAAAGACCCAATTTTTCTTCTCCAGAAAACACTAGTTGAAGGATAGGCCGAGCGTGGCGCAGCCTATCCAGCCAGCAAAATCAAGGCAGCCCTTCTAGCAGCGTCGCTACCATCCACTCACATTAATTTATATTCATTTATGTATGAAAATGGGAGCGACTTGGTAGTATCTTACTAGAAGCACTCCTTGGTAGCACTCCCTGGTAATACTGGTAGCACTGAGGTAGTGCTACGTTATAGTTTGCATTATATATATGCTATGGTAGTAAGCGGTGCCGAAATCTTGGAAGAGTTGTACTACGTTGCTTATGTGGCACTGCTAGTAGCATGAGCGCAATTTTAGGAGCGCTTTGCTGGCCGGGATATGATCAATTATGCATCAATCAAAGTGATTGATCGACCGCTCATATTGGTACACTGTGAAAAGTAAATGTGGCATTTTCACCCAGATTACAGTGTACAATATTTAGACCATTGTAAACTACGTTTGCCTTTACGTTGATTGCCCAGCTTTGCACCCAGTCATATCCTATCGTCAGAAATGCGGAGCCTGAGGACTTTTATATGAGTGATTTTTCAACATACTGCTGTCAATATAATTCACATTGATTTCCTTTGCATGTTCCCCTCCTCTTATAACCACCCCAACATTTTTCTCCGCGGGTTGACGTGTATTTCTGAACAGAGAATTTTATGAATGTCCCATGAACATCTGATCACAATATTCAAATGAGTTTGAAGCATTCGCCGAGCATGCGGGACATTTTATGAAAATTCATAGCGCATCCTAATGGTAGAATTTTGCATATGTTCAGAATATTCATCAAATGCTTTCCAAAACTTCCGTTTGAACTTCTTTTCCATGGGAAAGTAGCAATAAAATCACCATACCAATGAAATTATTGAACTCGCCCAGTATATTCTACTCTGTGTTAACGACGCATTCGCGAACACGAGTATCCGAATATTAATTGGTTATTTTAGAGAGCTTATAAATTCTTCAGAAGGATTACCAAAGCCAGTATTTCTTCTCACCTGTATTCGAAGAAAACCCTGGAAGCGTGGTTTAATTTCCGTTCCTCCTCTCCCAATTTTTCAGAGTACAATAATGTTTGATCAATATCAATAACGTGCAATGATCAGGTGTTGGTATTTGATCCTTTAACTCCTCTCTCTACCTCGCATTGATCTACTTCCAACCGAATTATTGATTCGTACGTAATCCGTACAAAACCGTTGCATCGATCGGTACATACAATCTAATGTCACGATTGATAACTACATTGTGTGTTCGTGAAGTAAATACTCAATTCAAACCAATGTTGTTTGTGGTTGTCGTACAAATAATAAAAATTCTAAACAGGGGTTGACCTGACAATCCCTGTTAATAATTTAATGAAAGGTGCGTGGGATATTTTTCTCTTCTACGTCACAACTCTTGCGAGTTAGATGGCATCTGAACGCACAAGAGTATCTAGTTAGAGTTAGATCAACATATTTCCTTTTGAATTCACCCGAGGAACAGTCTCTGCCGTTCATTCGATCAATTTATATATGAAAATTCAACGCATAAATGGTCGGATAAGAATGAAAATGAATGATTCTTCTTCGAATAACAGAAGTATCTATTTGTTTTTCATTCTCTGCGCAAGGTTGCGCAGGTTCTACTACGTTTATTTATTTTTCTTCTCGGATGCAGATGATATAAAAAATTCACATCTCTTGAGCTCAACAGGGTGAAAGGGACGATAAAATGGTCTTGTTGACCCACCTCCTTCTCTTTATACGATTTTCATGATCCCATGTTTTTTTAATACATTTTTCCCCGTGTATCTTTTTCGAATGAGTGACTATTCACTTTCAGTTCTCATTGGTACTGGAATTTTTCACCATTCATTATACGAAAGCTTCTGGATTCGATGTATCATAAAGTATGAACTCTGAACGATACATATTCCTATCCAGTTTGGTGTAGTTCCTGGAAACAATATTCCGAAATATAAAGTATATTGAAAACGAATCGAACAGGCGGAAGAGGATCTCATGACGTGAGTTTCACAGAATAAATTATCCCTTAAAGTTCCCGAGTAGAAATCCATCGAATTCGTGAAAAATCTACAAACAGTCGCAACAGCCGATAATCACTGCTCCTGTGAGATTAAATTTGGATCTTGAAACGAGTGAGTGAATAACTTATCACTTTGGAGTGTTATGGAAGAGAGGAGGATGGAGGGACGATAGAGAACAGGAAAGAAAATGGTTCCCATTGTTTCTTCTCGCTGGTGATTCATTCAACATTAATACCTTCCACAATCACAGTTGTTACGATAGCTCGTAGTACTTTGTATGTAATTACATTCTGTAACAACTTTGAAGCTGATTGTTTGAGGGAATTCCTTTTCGTTATTGCTTTTGCCGCAAACTTGGTCGTGAAATGATTTCTGCTATGATCTTTGAATTCTTACCGTTTTTGAATATGCAGTGAATTGAATGAAGGTGCTTACAAATACTGTCGAGAGAAATTATAATTTTCTTGCAATGTGTTCGTTGAAAAACGGTCATATTTGTTTCCATATTGTTTGAAGTGATGGGATTCATTCTGAATAACCAGCACTGTTGCGAGGTATTGGATTCAAGCGTCATTTGAATATAAAATGAAACTGAGTATCAAATTCAGGTTTACGTTCGATTGTGAACTTATCATTTTCTACTCTGCATATGCTAGGATTTCAGTTCCGAATTTGAGAAAAGGTTACACCGTTACGCACTATTTCCTATGTTGACTCTGATGCTTTGTTTCAAAATGAGAGATCGTTTCTGATGGACTTCTAACGGATAATTCGAAAACCAGCACATATCTGTTCACCGTAGATTTGTGGAATACTGTCTAACTTGGATGGCAATTTCCAAGTTTTTCATCCAAAAGATTATCATTGAAGTGTGAAGAACATCACATAATATAATCCCATTAAAAAATTGCATGAACCAATCTCAATTATTACACAACGTCATCTGGCGAAATTTCTTCATTCTAGAGATTATACGAAATTTCGTTTATCTGGAATGAGAGGTAAAACGTGGAGGAACAAACAAATAACAGATAAGAGACCTAGAGGCGAAGAGCTACAGATTACGGGGAATGGAAGACACGTAAAAGGAAGAGAATTGAAATGATAATCTGTAGATTAAACTGTTGTAGAGAAATAAAAAAAAAAGGGAAGGAGGAAGTTGAAGGAGTTGAGGAATTGGTTTTCAAGGAGAACTGGGAGTCAAAGTAAACGTGATCAGGTACGAGGAAAAGACCGACCGAGAAACCTTGCTGATTAAATCGAAGAGGAGGAACAATTGAACGAATGGTAATGGAAAGAAGAAGCACAGCCATGAGAATAGCGGATATATATTAGTGGAAATTTGATAAAGATACAAAGAGAGATGCGCAAGAATATGCAAACAACAGTCAAAGACTTGATGCTTCGGCAGAAATTGGAATTCTCAAATCACCTAAGCCATTCTCGCTTCACTGCGGTGATTACGTTAATTGAAGGTACGATTGTCACAAATGTTGAATAGTCGATTCGCTTGCGGAATTATCTAACATTCGATTGTATGGATTTCAACGAGCAGGATGCTTTTTCTCGTTCAACGTTTCAATATTTTTTCAATACACGGGAAGAATGAGTAACAGCTACTCACTTTTTTTAGCACCCTTTTTCACTGATATAGCTCAAATAATGACCATTGTAGCTATTCTTCAGCATGTTTAGTGGTTAATATTTGGATAGCCAAATAATTTAGTGATTGAATTTCTTGCTGCTACCGCTAAGTGAGTAGCTGTGACAGCTGAGAAAAATAACTAATTATCCTTCTCCATGCATTGCCGCAATGTAAATGTGCTGGGTCAGTCAGGAAACAATCAATTACCCCACTCGCTGACCTTCAAAAATATGGAAACCCTGGATTCAAATAGAAATACACTTCATGGATTGAGACATAACGTATTCCCTCAAGAACATACGATGTATATGATGTATCAATACATCAGAGAACGCTCATACACAACATATCCTTTCACTCTACGGATACGATACGATATGATCAAACACTCTGTCATCGTCGTTGAGCGAAGGATTCGAAAAGACGTATGTGTATGGTAACAAAAATGCATGGATTTGGTGTATTCAAACTAATACACGTACCGTATATATCCTCGAATAAATCTTCATTCATACACGGAGGGGTACATACACGTCCCTCGCATAAAGGTATTTAATTTATGATCGCAGCGCTCGGGTGGGGAGGTGTATCTACCACCAGATGCTAGAAATGCTTCCATTTTCGAACCGATTCATCATAAGTACCGGTGCATGCACTTCATGCGAAATCCCTGTAGCCTAAGGTATACGTACCCGTATGTATATACGTATATATCAAGCGCTGGAACGAGGTATTAGCTACACGAACGTGTCATGGGGAACAAATAGGTCGAAGTTCTCCAAGAGGAGGAGCTTACTGATTGAATCCCATTTGTCGACTCAGTTCATTGATAAGCTTGTTCTGAGGTTATTTCAATAATCTATACACCAGGATAAGAGCAACCCAAGGATTCTCCTCGTATATTGTCAATTTCATCTGTTATTTCGTTCATGTTTCATTCAAATTCTAATAACTCTTTCATAAAGAGGATTATGATTCGAATTGAACATTTGTCCTTGAAATTTCTTGAATTTTATATCCAAATTCATTTGGTTTGTTTGAACATAGAGGAATTTGTTTTTCACTTTGAATAGGAATTTCTTTTTACGCTATATTGGATCAGTATTTGAGCGATATTATTGCGATGATCTTGATGAATTTTCCTGATTCGATGGGAAAAAGATGATATTTTTGATTCCACAATAGTTTTTGTCTATCGATATGGCAACTGATTATTATTTCAGAATATTTGTCGACATATAATGTAGAAACAATGGTGAAAATTCTCTTGTTACTGGAAGATCGTATAAGAACATATATTTATGAGTTTTAAATTTCTTACCAGAGAGTGGAATTTTGCCTACAAGTGCGTGAACCAAAATCTGCGTACGTCCAGGGAACCTCCAAAGGACATTCAAAAGACGGCAGATTTTGGTTCTATTGGGATGGCTGCTCAGGGTCTTCAATCAACTAAATCCATTCGTCACAAGAATTGTGTATTACAAACAGGTATGGACAGCCCGGGAGTACTTTCAATAGGGAATACTCTTCATCTCGTATGAATATGTCCCAATATAGCTGAAATTGATCGTATGCACAGAGAAAAGTGTTTCTTTGAATCCAACAAATTGTTATTTGGATAGGTCGAAATAAGTATTTCTCCAACGAGAATAAATATTTTTTTCATGTAAAAAAATGTATGCTTCGGAACAAGGAGCAAATATTGAGTTTGTTCAAACTAACAAAATATTGATCTTAGGCAAAGGAATCCTAGTAGAAATTTTGATATGGAAAACATCAGGTCCAGATCAGGCATGCCTGATTTCTGTTCAGGGCCTGACTTGAGTATCTGATGAGGCTCTGACAACAATGTAACGCAGCGCAAAGACAAAGTCCTGATCAGGAAAACGGAAGAAATTCTACTGATGATCCAAATAGACCTCAGTTGAACATTTAAAAAAGACAGGTAAATTTCTAATGAGCCCTGAGAACATTCTGAATAGTTTGATACATTCATCGTTCTGAATCAATCAGATCCTGATTCGGCTGTTTTGTCGGTTATCACATGATTGAAATACGGATGAGCCAAGGCAATCCTGATCGGGTGATGATTGGAATACCATGTCTGAGTTACTGAAAGAGAAAATCTACCTGAGATCTGCCAACAACCTTGCATCACATTGTTGTAAGGTCCTAAACCGGATACCATTTCAGGACTTGATAAGGTAATCAAAAGTTTTCCTCAATTAGGAGTTCCCTATTGCAGCCTTACGAGGGCCATGCTCCTAATAGGGAATTCCCTGTCGAATCTCTATTTCGACCTATCCAAATAACAATTTCTCAGATTCAAAGAAATACTTTTATCTGTGTGGTATTGGTACCCATTAATGGGCCAATGACATCCATTGATGGTTAACTGCTGGATGATAACTTGGGCCCAGCAATTGTGAAAAATACACGGCCAGTGATAGAATCAATGACTGGCGCAGTTAGTGTGGCCAAATTGGGCTATTTTCCGCCGATTGGGCTACTCGAAGAGCCAATTTGTGAGTAATTTCTTCGCCATGGTGACTGATGGCCAATTGGGCTATCCTGGGCTGATCCCACATCTTGACATGGAGAAAAATGAGGCGATTTTGAATGATCCGTTCCACGAATCCTGGCTATGTATAAAGCTCTTTTCAAGAGAAATATTGCATGCGATTGGTTGATTCTCATGGCACTAGAACGAATTCTGAGAGACTGGTCCGAGGACTAAAATACAACTGTCACTGTGGAGTCAGATTGAAAATACACTGCACTCTGGTTTCAATCCTATCACCTCTAACCCTCGCTCATATTTGTTGTGCTTCAAATATTCCCCCGCTCTAAGACCGCTTGTAGTTTTGGTTCATACATCTTGCTATAAGCTCCTCTGGCGAGTATGATCCTTGGTCTAACATAAGAAACTGGTCAACTGGAGACCATGGAAAATGTTGAATTTATTTTGATACCCAATAAGCACAAAGATCTCCATGTGGAATGTTTCAACATGAATTGGGCGAGGCTTATCAAAAGTAGTGCGAGACGAAATTGTTACGTATAGTGGAAGGAACGTCGATTAAGCCAGGTTTATGACCAGATTGGACCGTATCTAATTCCAAATCGAATGTTTATTTTCAAATAAAAACTCACCGTTCAACAGTGTTGCCGCGATCTTCGATCCAAATCGAAGATCGTCTCGGATTGGCTCGACATTTCAAGCCAATCTTCGAGCCGACCGCAATAATTCTGTACGATCCGATCTTCGAGCAGAGCTGAGAAAATTTCAGTCGATCCGAGTTCCGAGCTAAGCCAGAACTATGAGATTGACGAGCTAGATCGTCACTGAGGAAATTTCCCCTCAAACGAGGAAACAGAAAAAACATGTGATGAAGAACTACTTGATTTTACGCATGAAACAATATTGAGATTATAATTATTATAATATTCAGGAGTGAACTATGGCCTGCACCAACAGCGCAATGCCGCAGGGGCGGCAGGCTGTGAAAGGGCGGCAATCGTGACGGAGAAATTTGCTTCCTCATTTGAATAATTTAAGAATAATTGTTTTGAATTCCACCCAAAAACATTTTTTTCAATCTCGTGAAAAATTAATTTCCGCTGGCTTATAAGGGGCGGTAAGCTACATGGCGCAAAGGCGGCAGAAACACAAGTTCGCCCTTGATAATATTGAGATTAAATATTTAGATTATCATGAAATAAGTCAGAGTGTACTTTTTTTCCGGATTTATTACGGTTTATGAAACAATATTGTGTTCAATTTGTAGCAAAGTCAGGAATTTTATAGAAATATATTTACAAAGATATTTTTCTATTATGAAGTTGGTTTTTCTTCATCACCAATCTTCTGAAGAAACATTCACTGATGTATTTACCCACCTATTCATTAAAAGATGCATTCATTGAGTTATTTTAATTAACAGATTTGTAAAATTTGATCAAATTAGTCATGCAAATTTCGAGGAAGCGTTGATTTATACTCCAGCTTCAAGAGTTTCAGAAATATGTCCCATCCCAAAGAGCTTTGAATGCAAAAATTTTTTATTAGCATGTATTTTGCATAGAGATCGTAAGATCGTCGATCTAGCTCGACGATCTTCGAGCCAATCCGAGCTCCGATCCGAGCAGTGGAGCTATCGATCCGATCTCCAAGCGGATCCTTACTGTAAAACACTAGAGCCAAGCCAAGCTCATGCTCAAAACTCGGATCAGCTCGGATCGCGGCAACACTACCGTTCAATCATTTTTCGTTTGAATTCTATTGTAGGCGATTTTTGGGCTCCTACAAAAATTTATCGGCTACTTTGGGCTACTCGAACGCTCGCTGTGGGCTACAGTTGATGGTAAAAAACTGGCCACACTGGGCCCAGTGATGTGCCGATTATCGAGGGTTTTGATGTATGAATACCTTGTCAGCCGAAGATCCACCATGTCTCTGCCTGCAATAGGGAATCATTCATTGGCCATCCAACACGAGTCACATATCAGCTGGTTATCGACTGTGTTTCATGACTAGGTTTCCTCGCGGCCCGTGTGGAAATTGATGCTTGGTGGCAGTTTGGGCCAAACTAGGCGTCTTCGTTTTATTTGAGGCCCTGTTTTGGTTATCCTCATAGGGCCTAGACAGGGTTGTCACGCACTCATCTTCAGGGCCTGCATAGTATTCCCAACTTGGGCTTATGTAGGACACCAATGATCAAGCTAATGTAGGCGATGGAACTAGGACCTTTAAAAAGATAATAAATTGTTGCGAATATTATCAAATTGGATAAATATTGCACGGAGGAAACTCGCTTGATTGAAAATCGAGCTATCCAAGGCCCTATCTGTACCCAGACTTACTTTGTTCATACATTATCAGACTGTATCAAAAAACTGAACAGCCTCATTCAGTCTTGGAATTAACCATACAGTGATGTTTTTTCCGATTTTTTGACATTGTTCAAAATTTCGACAGTGTGAACACAGTAATCATGGATGAAATATTTTTTTAGGGGCATACACCGCAAAAAGTCGGAATTACCAATACGATTTCAGTGAATTTGCTTTTTGAAGTAGGTTTATATTCGGAACGGAAAAAACGTTGGAAATACAGATTGGCCCTAAATGGGTTGTATACAGGTATGCTTAGATTTTTAAAACCGGGGAAAAATTGGTAATGCAACGTGTCCCCATGTGGGCTTGATATGGGTGTCCCTGACTTAGAGAAATCAGGGTGAATAGCAGCAACCCGACTAAGACCCCTTAGTGGCTAAGGTTAGGACCTCCTAAGTTTGGATACCCAATATAAGCCCATATGGGGCCTATATTCAATACAGGACGCCCGGAAAAATTTCCCCACGGGGGGAAGTAAAGTTGATTGAGGTGGAGACGACCATTCACTTTTGTTGTCTCATTCAACAAATGCTGTGTTTTATCTAAAAGATCACCTTTTTCCTTTTACTCTTCTTTTCATGAACTCTTTTCAGTCCATTTCCAATTCGATCGATGAAATAAGATTCCTAACTGGAGTGCAATGATTTGAATCTTCAATATAAAGATGAAAATAACAGGCCATTCGGGACGGTACATTGTTAAAAAAAACTAAAATTTTCCGGTACCTAGAAACTGGAAAATTTCTGTTCATGACGAATTTCTCAGCCTACTTAGACTTTTCTGATACGTGTACTGGAATTTTCATGATCTGAATGTAATTTTTCAGTACAAATGTACAGGTTAATTGTTTCCAGCACGGTACTGGAATTTTCCTGAAGTCTTTTTTTACAGTGCATATATTATACACGCGCGGGACGATGATAATAGGAATCAAATTCTTTTTGTTTTTTTCGTTTTTCTTTTTCAGAGTTTGAATCATCAATCAATCGAATGGGATGAATAATCGCATCACGATACCTTGAACAAATTTCTAAAGTGAATGATATTTTATGCATTATCAACACAAAGAGAAGTTTCACTTTTACAAAGGTATTAATAAATTTCTAGTTCGGAGTATGCAATCATACGCATGCATGATTCTACGTGGTCAGAGAATTGCTTGAGGCACTTCATGCGTTAGGTTAAACTTTAAATGAGTTTCAGTACAGTCAAGGCGGTTCATATCTACACGAGGATACAATAACATCAGTTGCTTATGAGGATCAGATGAGATTATTGCATAATGAACGTTAGTTACAGGTTTTATATATTATTTAAAAAGATGATCTGTACAGGTGCTGTGCATCAAAAAAGAACCATCCAGCATTCTCTCTTCATTTTGAATTTTTAAGAAGATAAAACTGGTCTTTCTTTCCATTAGTGTAATCAGAATATCGTGGGGATTTTGACTGATTTCATTATTTCAGGACCACTCGATGAGAACCTGCCCTGGAAAGAAGTGGTTCTTGTTCCCAGTTACTCGATCATCGAGCAGTCCTTGGCTCAGCAAGAATCAACACATGAAATTCCAACCAACTTTCGAATTTTTGTATCACAAACTGACACATGAATAATTTCAATTACAAAATTGTTCGACTCAAGTAACGAATATATCTCGAAATGGCAAGATATTTTTTCCATTACCCGACTATGCAGTACTTCAAAAACCTTTGTCTCCGCACGAAATGTTGAATTTTTAGAAAAAGAAACTTCTGTTGACCTGAAAATATTCAAGTCTCATCAAGGAAACGTTCACATGTAAAGGAAGTGTTCTTTTGCTCAAAAGAGTTCAATGGAGGAGACATTTCTGTACAAAACGACATCACGTTATACGTATGAACTTTCTCCACGATGAATTTCTTGTGAAAAATTTCGAACTGTGAAACTCGTGACGAGAATGTATTCGTTATATGAAGTCGTCTTTTTTCTTTCCCCCGAAGGTTGTTACGCTCTCGAAATTATCCCACTCCATTATAGCATGACGAGATTTTCTCCACGTCACCCGGAATCATTTCAAATCTTTCGTTGTCTTTCGTTGTGATTTTTGAAGGATACATTTGAAATATTAGTCAACGCACTTATTCAATTGATTTTTTTTTTCATTTCGTTCTGAAGAAATGTTCTCAAACTGTGACTCGATGGCAATTAAAAAGGAAAATATGTGTTCCCCTCGTTAGGAATTTTAAATGAATAGTGGAAATGGAATCCTTATACTCTCTTGCGAAAGAAAATAGAGAATTAATCCATCGAAACACGGGTTAACTCCGATAATGTAATGCCTCATTTGCATAAAACGAATTGCTTTTTCATAGTTCAGACTCGGAAAGGTGGAGAGTTTGCGTTGAGTCAAAGTTTCTATTCTCTGCTATATTCACGACCTGTTATAACCCATGCAGGAATTGACGAACGACTCAGTACTGGAATAACATTATTTGCCAACTGCCAACTGTTGGCAAACAACGTTGGAATAAACCCGGAATGATAACGCTGATCAACACTAGTACGGCGTTGTTCACCAATACTGGGTCAACGTTAACATCAACCCTGAATCAGTACTGGTTTTTCATTGTGTACCAAAATTGCAACTATGCGTTAACCTCAATTATTCATAATATTTACTATTTCCACATCCACACGGAGAGAAATTTGTAGTTAAATTTACTATGTTATTATTGTTTCCGAGGAACAGACTGAACTATGACGGGTTCCCCCATAAAACATAGTTAATATGATCAGTATTCTATTGTTGTACCATAGTAAAAATATGCCCTTCATAGTAAAATCCAACAGAATTCAGTCTGTTCCTCGGAAACAATAATAACATAGTAAATTTAACTACAAATTTCTCTCCGTGCAGAATATCCAGCTGAATATGGATTCGTAATAATAAATTTTTTGCAAAAAAAACTTGGTTTATTCACTTGCAGCTCGACGGATGGTTTTACTTTTCAAATTGAAGAGTACTCTTCATGTTGAAATTTTCAAATTTGAGGAAAAAGCCTTATTTTCTGAGTTGAATTTGTTGTTAGGATGATGATAAACTTCTAGGAAGAGTTTGAAAGTTGGGTGGAATCTATATTGATCAGGAAAGTCCAAATCGTCTGGCAAAAGTTAGAAAATCTGTCAACTTAGCTTACGGCACATGGGTATCTTATCAGCTTTTCTTCACTAAACGAAATCTAGGCAGGAGGAATGTATCAAAATTTAATAAAATCAAGTTGGTACAGAGTAAGAGAGGACAGATATATTCATTGAATTTTATTGGTTATTATAAAAATGTTGATAAATAAGTAAAGGCTATGTATGACTCAACTTATCGTCTCTCAATATTTTTGGTCAATGATTTTGTATTGTGTGCATTTTTGTATCTTTTCACTAGTAGGTTGAGGAAACATGTGTATTGAACCTGTTTCATAAATATAATAACATTCATTTGTAGGAACATGATACAACATTATTGGAACAAAAATATTAAAAGACGACACATTCGATGTTCTATAGCCTTTCCTTATTTATCAACATTTTTATAATAACCAATAAAATTCAATGAATATATCTGTCCTCTCTTACTCTGTACCAACTCGATTTTACTAAATTTTGATACACTTCTCCTGCCTAGATTCCGTTTAGTGAAGAAAAGCTGAAAGAATACCCATGTGCCGTGAGCTGAGTTGACAGATTTTCTAACTTTTACCACACGATTTGGACTTTCCTGATCAATATAGATTCCACCCAACTTTCAAACTCTTCCTACAAGTTTATCATCACCCCAACAACAAATTCAACTCAGAACATAAGGCTTTTTTCTCAAATTTGAAAAGTTCAACATGAAGAATACTCTTCAAGTTGAAATTTTCTCATGTTTAGAATGACTTTTATACGAATATTGTGAATTTATAAGTCATTTTACATCTCAGGCTAGATAATTTACCAAATTATTCCGTACAGAGCGGTTATTTAAAATGATTTGGGAATATTCTTATTTCAAGAATTTATTCTAAAATGAAGAATATCTTATGGAGTCTCTGAAAATTAGAGGGGTTTAGTCTTATAATAAGGGGATTGGTTTAGAGGAAGAGTGAAGAATAAATTCCTCTCAATCCTAGAATATTGTTTTTTCGGTGTATTCTTGAAATAGGAATCCTGTAGTATTCTTAAAATGAGAATACTACACGCCATTCTCAGTATAAGAGGAATGCTCACTTACAACAAGAATATATTCTTGGCGCTTATTTTAGATGCCAATGTTCTTCAAAGTTAGATGCGCCCTCTCAATCTTAGAATATGGTTTTTTCGGTGTGACAATTGATTTTCAACCGGTGATGGTAATCAATTCAAGCCTTTGTACGTAGCTAATGAGAATAATTATATATTTTCAGCTAATGTCCATGGTTATATCGGAAGTAAAAAATATAACACATCTGTTCGTGTGTTGCTGAAGTTTGAATCGTTTCTTGAAACGAATGAATAATCCGAAAACATGTGAAGAAATCAATTCGAGAACATGAATAATAATTTCTTCAAAATTTTGCCGTATTAAACCACACATAATGGACAACGTTGAACGCATTTTAAATCAACGTTGGCAAATCAGCATTGACTATCGGCGTTACAACAACATTGTACTGGTTGTTACTTCAACCACGTTACAACGTTGGCAACCAACCCTGGTAATTAGTGTTGTACCAGTACTGTTTCGATTGTTATGGTTGGTTGGAAGTCGGCATTTTCTGCATGGGAATTGACCGCGATGTCAGCGCTCAACATGCCACGTGGTTTCATTTTAGCGCTCTCGCTAATCAAAGAAGGTGAATGAAAAAAAGGAATTCCTGTTCATTCATTTGTAGTTTCGTGATTTTATTATTAGGACCAGGCGGAAAGAAGTTTTCAGTTGTATCAGCTGAATTTTTAGCTATTATAATTGAATACACGGAGGAAAAAGATTTTAACGAATTCGTCTTCGCTGAATGGATTGAATGATCTGACGATGACAATTCGCTGTGTTAAAGAACGAATTCGTTATGATCGTTAGTCTTCTACTGGTCTTGCAAAGCCTGATTTGCTGAAACAATCAATTACCGTTCATTTTAGCAAACTTGCTTCATGTCCGTATAATAATAAACAGGTGTCGTTGAAATGGCGAGTTCTTGCTATTCCAGCGAATTTTTTTTCCTTGTATCGCAGTACTCACATCATAGTTAATTTCTTGGCAATATCAGCCAAAATTTTGCACATGAAGTTAAAAATTCCGCTACAGCAGTTGAAAATGGTGTCCCATCTTACAGCTCATTGCTTTCTCCCGGGTGATCGTTTTGAATACTTGGTTTCAGAAGGCTTTACACTGGTAGACATTTTCTCCAGTTAATCATAAGGCACTTACGAGTTTGCCCGTTCAACTTGTGAGGAACTAGTGAGGAATATTCACGAGTAGCTAGTGAAGAATGTAACGCTCTAACTCATCAGATACTGGTCAGAAAAATTGACCAGTTGCTCGCTAGTATTTCACAAGGCACTTGTTAGTACATAAATATCAATAAAATTTCTACAAATCAATAAAAAATCAAAAAGATTTTTCACTAACCTCTTTTCTTGTCAATTTCCAAAGAGGACCTTGCGAATACTTGGGAATTCCATCCATACTCTCTAAATCTGAGAGAGTGGAAAATCACGTGTTTCACTCCACTGAGTCTCAGAAGTGAGCCAGTCCGCTTGGAGTGGAATTTTCACTCGTTTCGAGTGAACTCTCACTCTTTTAGAGTGAAAAATTGACTCTAGAATTTGAGAGACTGTGAGTTTCTAACCTCAAACCTCAGAATATCACTCTAAAAGAGTGGAAATTTCACTCAAAATTTCGACAAGCTCACTTTTGGCTGGCTGAAGAGTGAAATCTCACTCTACAAATTTTAGAGAGTAGATGAATTCAATATCCAAAAGATTTTATTTGGCAATCCACAATAGAAGGAGGTTTCGCAAAAATATCTTCCAAATTTTTTCCTCCGATGCAAAAAGCCGTTGTTCCTGTTCAGATAGCACATTTTTTTTATATATGTATATTCCATACAACATTTCCAATGATTTTTAGAGACAAATTATTTTGAAAGAAACAGATGCCTCTCAATTTTTTGGTAATAATTATTTAAGACATTCGACAACTATCCAGCTACACAGAGAAAAGTTTATATTAAAGATTACTATATTTTTATAGTACTCGTGGGATATACTTTATCATGAAGCTTGGAACTATATTTATTTCAAATTGTAACATATTTATTTTCATCCTCACGAGAGAGTATGGTGAATGCTCGTATACTTGGGGTTCAGCACGGTATAATCAAGTATATCCCAAAAATACAATATAAATATGGTAATATGTAATATGGAATTTTTACTGTGTACTAAACTCCGTTCTAAATTGTTTTTGGTAAATGAGGGAGAATATTCTCTGAGAATATTCACTAAACCATCTGAATGTTTATAAGAAATCTGGCTATCAATCGCCCATTCTCGAATCTTGTCCACTGTATTCGTAATAGCTTAAAAATCTGGAACTTCAGTTGCACTTTTGCTTTCCTCTTCATCATCAGGGCTATAGTGATCATCTTTATAATCTCATTTGGTCCTGAATCACTTGACGCATCATTCATCTCGTCAATTGTTGGGAGTTCTATAACAGGTGATGTGACTGAATCATGTGAAGATCCAGATACTGAGATGAAGATTCGGACCTTCGAACAGGGATATTTGAATTCGTAATTTGGGTATTTTCATCGAAATCTGAGATTTCATGTAAACTTTTTATCCAATCTGGGAAATAATGATCGAAAAGTATGCATGAATATACCAACATGTCTATCAACTTATCGAGAAATCAAAGTATTGATGAGGAATATATAGAAAAAACATTTTTATTGTATTTTGAGAATGGGAATACTTGCTCACCTTCTAATTGCTTCCTTTTTCGATAATTTGATACCCGATGTTGAGTTGAGATTCGTTTCCCTTCCATGATTGATGTCGATTTTCACTTTTGCTCATTGATTAAGTTGAATAAAAACAAAAACATAAGGATCACATACCTTTTACAAATATGAATTCAAATATCGGCTGCGGAAATTCTCGAAAGTATTTTTAGTAGTAATCGCCAGTGATGGCTGTTAGAAAATCTAGACATTGAGGTTAGGCATCTTTTTCTCGTCTTTGACGATATCTGTTTTATCTTCTTGGGTTTTGAGGTTAGCTATTTCTAACTAATATGGATTGAGGAAAATTTGTGAAATTCTAACCAGTTTCATTCATCTGTAATTCATCGGGCCCACCTCACCAAGTATTCGCTAATATAACTCTCCAGTTTATCCCAACTAGTTTTTCCTTGCTAGCCGCTGATGGATGATCGGGAAAGACTCGTGATATTTCTACCAGGGTAGAAACCTTCTAACTGAAGGACTGAAAAACCCGGATTAATCCGGATGGAACTGGATTCCCAATGAAAAGAAAAACAAAATTAATCAGTTCTCAACACGATCCAGTGAAATTGTAAAATATGGAATGAAATCCTCCTCTTAAACTGAGGAGAAGGGTTTAATCGAATATTAATCAGCCAGAAAATTTAGCCACTCAAAATCAAAATTTAGTCGAACCAAATAAATCTCATTTGTCGTAACTAAATGTTTTATTTACATTGAATAAACTGTTTCATCCATATTCCAGACAACTAGACCTTCATTAACCCCAACTTAAATTTAGTCGCCACAGCCAGATGCTCTCCTCTTGGTATACCAATTCGTACACTGGAAAAAATATTCATTTGTCCTCTCTCCATGAAATATTCATTTGTAGAAATTAATTATTCAATTGGATGCAAAGACTGATTATTTGTGACGAATAAATAATCTATTTAGAGGACGAATTTATTTGGGGCAAGCATTCAATTATTTGATTCAATTAAATATTTCATCAATCCTAAGAAATATTTTATAGAGAGAGGACAAATAAACTATTTATTTGGTTTGAAGAACTTTTTTTTTCAGTGTAGAACATATCATGAATGGGTGCATCAAATGAGCAACGTCTCGAACAGCGTTCAATTAAGTGTCAAAGTAACAAGTTTCAATGACCATAAAAGGTCTGAAAAAATATAGACTGAACAAGAATTGCAAACATAAAAAATACATTGAATGCTTAGATTCATATTGAGTTATCTCATTCAAATTAACATGAATCAAAGTTTCCCCTCCCTTAGAGTTTGAAAACGATATCGTGTATTTCAAGCTCATGAAATAATTGTGGAATTTTTAATGAAGCATCGACCGAGCATATTGTTAGGTCCTAATTGTTTTTGGGTCACTACTCCAATTGATTACTCGAACATGAACCGGATCCTTCAGATCCACCTGACCCTCCAGGCCACGCTCGATACGATAGGATTTTCAATTTTCAAAATTATCCAAAACTTAAATCACGACCTAATTGTTTGTCTCGTTACAGGTAAACAAATCTAATCACCGCATAATATCCTGACTATGAATTCGAATATGAAATCCAAGATTACCGAAACCATATCATGTCATTTTGAAATGGAAAATTCAATCGAAATAAAAAGACGTGAGGAAAAAATTGGTTTGAAATCCACATGAAAGTATAATGGAAATGATGAAGTACTTTATGTGAATAAATTTCATTTGAAATTCCGCTCTTGAAATATGGATGATTTTTCATAGTATATTTCGACGTCAATACGTGAACTCGTTCATGTAAGAGAGAACGCTAAAGCGATTACACATGAAAAAAGGAAAAACTTTTCACGCTTCGAGAAGTAAAAGTTTCTTCCGTTATAATTACAATCTGGTATCACGTGGATTAATTTGAATATCAGAGAATGTTGAATGAATTCAAGGATGGTTTGAAGAGAATTTGCACTCGAATGATGCAATAGTTTCGATCATGAAAAGAAGAGTGAATGATAAAACTTGCTGATTTATCGATAAGCTTATCGATTAAAAGTACTCATAGCTATGCAGTTGGGATATCAAAATAAAAAAAAATATCATTCCACTCCAATTGTAGGGTGTGATGTTTATACACATGAAAACAAAAAGTAAAAGCAAATAAACTGCGAACGAACAAAAGGCATAAATTTTCAAAATTCCCACAACACAAAGGGTGTTTTTAAATCAATATCGGTATTGATCGGTGGCGGGGAAGTATTTGCATTTACGGATATGTATATTGCTATTGTTTTGGATGCAAAGGGAGCAACAGGATTGGGACGCATGAATCAAGTTGGTGCAGTTGTCTGAAGCAGTACTGGTGTTCGTGCATGAATCGGTGTTGTATTGTGAACCCATGTACTTGAATATGGAATTAATATTGCCCTCTACGTACATGTGCCATACGAGAGAATCCATTCTATGCCGTGTGTTGAAGGGAGAATTTAGGAGAAAATATATTTTTTCCCCCTTTTGTTCAGTGAATTTACATTTACACATGTCGCGTTGCATAAAAGGAGAAAATAATATCAAATACAAAACCTTGGAACCTCATTGTGCATAATTGGGATTGCAAAATTCACACCGTTCTCGCTCAAATCATTAATTAAAACCCGATTTCGTGTTCACTGTGGTCAATCTGTATCTACATTTTCATTCATTTTTCAGAATAAATTATCGATACAATGCAATACAATTGGTGCAAAAAAAAATACAAGACTGATCGTACAAGGCTGATGTTCATTGCATTTCGTACTTTATCGATGTATAAAATGTTGAATGGGTAACAAAAATAATACCTATCGATGATCATTCGCGTACAGTGTAAAGTTTTTATGCGTTTCCCGCGAAACACGGTGCTTCCATTATCTGCACGCAGACGATGATCTCGAGCTGCCTAGTTAAATGGACTCGAATTGCAGCATTTCTAGTATAAGCTTCCACGGTTGACCAATAATTTGAGGATACCTGTGTACGAGTGCAGGTATACATCGTGTATGCACGGGATTGCGGAGCATATACGCCGAGTGATTCACATGGTATACTATTCCAGTATGCGTTGCTTGTTTGAAATTATGGATCTTTAACTGTGAAATATAGGGAGATTTTTACATTCACGGTTTATGGATTATTTCATGTCGCTATTCAATTCCAGAAGATAACTTAATTCAATTGAATGAACACGTGATGGATAACATGTAAAAGCACTCCTATGGCTGGAGGGTTTTTATTGAATGTCATTCGCAGCAACGTGTCTGACGTGTTTTTCAAACTTTCAAGATTTCATTGGATTTATATAGGATATGGACATTCTTCTCTGAGAATGGTTGCTACAGGTTATTCGGGATGAGGAATTGAGAAAGTGTACGTCCCAACTATGTGATTCTGCCTGACGAGACATATTTTTCAATAATATCATTTGACAATTTTGATGCGATGAAGCAATTAACAAGCTGCTGCCGCTTCACGGACTCGTCAGTCAAACGTGTATCGCAAGTCCTCTCCAGGAGAGCGCGCAACGTACAAAGCGCCTGAGTATAAAGATGGTAATATTACGTTCTCGAGCGTGTCCGCCCTAAACCGGCAAGTTCCACTGCTGAACACCAAGCGTTGCGTATCGTTGCCTCGCACATCGTAGTCGAGAATATATTTTCCTGAATATAAAAAAGAAGGTCTGAGCATAGGCTCCGGCAGTGATGCCAGATTCGAGACCGAGACCGCTCTTACTCTCGCCATTGACCGCTTCCCCTTTCTCCCGCCATGCGGAATAAGTTGGACGAGCGAGAGAGTGATAGTCACTCTTTCTCTGTCGTTCACCCGACTTATTCCGCGTGGTGGAAGAAAGGAGAAGCGGTCAATGGGGTGAGTAAAAACGGTCTCGGTCTCGAATCTGGCATCACTGGGCTTCGGTACTACATCGTTCCGCAATTTTTAGTAAAAATCGCTGTCAGAAACGGACAGAACGGAGAGTGCTCCACTGCGAGACAATTTTTTTGATAAACCAGAGTCTCCGCTGGTTCTACGACGATATTTTAGTGAGCGGGACCTCCCTGAATTATGTATCTTAATCGTTTGGAATTGGCAAAGGTATTCACAGGGATTGAGATGTTTCATGCAATGGTGCGCAATATAATCATTATCGATAGGATGATTATTGAATTATACACAAACGACTAGATATCAATGGTTGCATAGAATGCAATTCACAGATGTGACATGCTGTATTTGCAGAGAATTAGGTCTTCCATCCACGACTTCTCTGGGAATTGAGTAGTTTCCTCCCCACATGATTCCACATTTGAGTCAATATCCTAACGGTCGATGGTTTATGTACAAGGGAATGGTACTTTGGTTACGGATAAACAATTCCTCCCGCTTCAATGAAGGATGCACAATTGAATCATTCGATCAAAAGGTGTTGATTCTCAAAATATTTTCCTATCATCACTTCAAATTTTATTCTATAGAATTGTATGAAATCACTTGGAAAAATGTTCTTCAATTTCAAAATGAATCAGATCGAATATGAAAAAAAACGAGATTGATTATTTTCATTCGACATTTCAAAATGGAGGGAGATGTTGTAATTGTTGAGAAGACAGATGAAGAGTTTATTTGAATTGAACGTAACACACGGTTTCACTGAACGTCTGTCGTGTATCAAATACATGTAGTATGAATATTCCATGGAGCTTAATGTACTACTTGGTTGTTGACTTTGTTTCCTATGTTGTGTTGAAACCGCACGGAGATATAGTAACCCAATGCATGCTTTTTGCAAGGCTTGCAACAAATTCTAATCTCTAAGGCCATAATTTACGACTTCACTCAAGGGAGGATAAAAAAGCCTCGAAATAATTCGCCTACATTTTATATTAGATTCATGAAACAAGTTATTTCTTCATCATTGCACAATTTTATTCTCCAGATACTGTTCCGTGTGCTTGTGTTTTTGAATACTTCATTTTTGTTATTCTCATAAACATACACTGAAAAAAAAATGTATTTCAGTCAAATAAATATTTATTTGTCCTGTACCAAAGAAATATTCATTAGAATTAACAAAATATTCTTTGGAACCAAAATAATTTATTTGAATTGAATAGATGGTTTTAATCGTTTATTTGATTCCAATAAATTATTTTGGTTCCAAAGAATATTTTGTTAATTCTAATGAATATTTCTTTGGTACAGGACAAATAAATATTTATTTGACTGGAATAAATTTCTTTTTCAGTGTATGGTATCAAATATTCAAAATTTCCCTCCACAATGTTACATCAGTTGCATGATTATCCCATCCGATAAGAATTCGCTATTTTCTTCCTATCACTGAAATCCTAGCCGTAAGCATTTTTCCTCCATCTACTCTCCACCTGGTTCTAAAAAAATGACAATCCGTGTAAGGAAAATCGATGAACTTATGGAAAATACTGCGAAAAGAGAATAATATATTTGATCGCAAATCGGTAATCCGATACTCACGTTAAACGATTCCAGTTATTCCAGTTATACCGCACATATTCTCTTGCAATAATACATGACAAGAATGATGGTTCAGTTGATAGGCGTGGCGATTCAATCGTTATAATTGCTCCGTTATTTCGTCGTGGCTTGTTTATTAGCGAACACATTGACGATACGAGTTTGAAGAGGAGAAAATTTCACGATCGTTCCTATCCCGTGCGTCCCAATTCACTCCCAACAGAGTTCGTTCCAACATAAAACACGATAATCCGAGTTTGAATTTGATTTCAAAGCGTGTACGATGTAACAGCAATTCTCGTACCCAATAAAATTTGAGTGGGACGTTGAAAAATCCTCTTTTGTGACAAAAATTCTCGATGGTTCGTTCTCTTGTTGGCAATAGGACAACTCCGCTATCCCCGTTGTTTCTGAGGTGAAAGGAAGTCAAGGTGTATGACTCTTGGCACTGCTATGTATATATACGACGTAAGAGAGATCGTTCCTCGTGTCGAGAGAACGAGAGGTAAAACTAGAAGGGTGAGAACGGTATCACCCGGGGAAATATAAACAAAGAACGCTTTCAGTACGTGTCAGTCGAATGAGCAATGGTTATGGTAAAAGTTCTTCCCTGCCGTGTGTGTACATATGTACGTACATGCGCGGGTGTATTTACATAAAAGAATATCCCAATCTCTCAAAATATATTCGATGATTCATCAAAGAAACGAACCAGCTTTTGTAACGATTCAAGCTTTTGGCGAAGAGGTCTACACATTATCCCATGCTAAATAATTATCATCATTTGCGAGACTTTTTTCTTGCTCCTCATTTCTCCGTTCCAATTAATTCCAACTTTCGCTTGGAATGATTAAAAAAGTGCGTTCCTATGGGATACTGTGCGGAGCTGTGTCCTCACGGCTATCATTAAATAGCACAGCAAATCAACCGTATATACCTCAATGTCCCAGGTGACCGAATATATCCGTACTGTACATATACATGTTTTATATGTCAGGAAAAAGCACTCGATTCCCCTCGAATTGTAGATTATTTTGGATCGCGAACGTTGATCAACTGCACAGTCGGCTGGAGACTGATTTACGGCAGCTGAAAATGAAAAAAAAGGAGTGGGCTAAACGACACCGAGCTCGTTGATTTTATTTGAACAAAGAGAATGAATTATGAGAAACAGGATGGAGGAAAAATAGAGGGATGATTCAATTGGTGGATGCATGACAGTCAATGATCCAGAAAGTTATGCGAGTCGATAATAAATTAATTGTATTGTTCGAGTAATCAGGAGAATTCTCTTCAACTTTCCGGTTTCCAGGGAATATTATGGCCGGAAATTTCGCATGAGGCATCTTCCGTTTGTCTGTTTCTATATGTTTTGAGAGTGGGTTCTAAACAATGGTTAATTGGAGCATGAAGAATATCTGTTCCGACATTTTTACATATGGATATTCAAAAGAATATCAGAAATCATACATTGTGGGAATTTCTCCTTGCCAGCGCCTCATGGGGGATTGGGAGAAATAGAAGAAATAATACTTCTACCAAGGTTCCTATCGAGGATTACATCCCTTCTCGATTTACAATTTATCTCTTCCACGTTTTGACCTAACTTAACCTCATCGGCTGGGGTAAGAGTTCTTGGCTCATCAACCAACCGTCGTTTTCTTCGCGACGTTGGCCTTTTCAGGGTGACGTCATCTTCTCATCCAAGGCATTTCGCTAGAGAGACAGAGGCAGATTGAGCAGTCAGAGATTCAAATCCCCCAGCCTCCCTTTCTCCCTTCATGGCTGAAAATTAGCGCGTTAACCATCCAGCCATGGCCCCGGTCCCAGAGTCCTCACAATGGAGTTGGACCTTAGATTTGGAAGAAATCTGGAGATACAAGAAAGAACCCATATAGAAATTTACAATTGGCGCTAGCATGGCACAATGTAGATGAAATGAGGTGCCGGGAAGAATAACTCGCTTAGCGCTTGGAACGCATCACAAATTTGATCCAAACGGTCCCTTCGGAGGTCGAAAAAACATGTCGGAATTTTGAAAATTAAAAAATACTAGGTCATAAAGCTTGAAAAAACAAGGGCAGCTTCCTTTTAGTATTTTTTTCTAGGATGAATAGTTTTCGAGAAAAAAAATGAAAAGAGTAGAAGAGTGATCATATTGGGCAATAAAAACAAGTAGGTGGGAACAAGTACTAAAAAAAATATACATATTCAGATTCTTGTAAGTAAAACTTCCTATTTTGACACATACTTCTCAAGATGAAAAACATTCTCGGTCTCAAATCAATAGTTTTGAAAACATACCTCACGATTACATTTAATGTAATACGACAACCGTGATAATAACGTTGAATTCAGCAGTTTGTAAACAAATGAAAATCGAATTGTGTCGGCAGCACTAGTGTAAAAAGAATTAGAGAAACATCGTAGGATCGGAATTCTCATGCACTACGAGTATTCTCCTCGTTATATTTCTTACAGTGGTAGGACAAATTCTTTCGATACTTTTCTTCGAAGTACGTGAAACGTAATTTTCGATTAGCATTGATTTGTGATTGAATAAAATTCAACACATTATGCTTTTCACAAAATCTCGTAGTTGGTGATAATTGATATACTATTGAGCACACATCCTGAAAATAGCATTCGATTTCGCTAACAAACGACTGAGTAATCGTGAGGTATGTTTTCAAAACTATTGATTTGATACCGAGAATGTTTTTCATCTTGAGAAATATGTGTCAAAATAGGGAGTTTTACTTACAAGAATCTGAATATGTATATTTTTTTTTAGTACTTGTTCCCACCTACTTATTTTTATTGCCCAATATGATCACTCTTCCACGTGATTTCAAGCATTAAGCGAGTTATTCTTTCTGTAACTTCAATGAAATTTTTTATGACAAAAACATGGATAAAGAAAATGAATTCTCGTGAAAATAGTTGGATATTCGAATTCTCCGACCCAAAAACACATCTCAAGTTGAAAAAGTGAGTGAATACAATCTTTCCTACGGACCCTGATAGTCACCCGGTAAAAGACGCAGAATCGTGATAGATTTCTGTTGCGCGCTAACGAATAAATCCGTGTATTTTGCAAACAAATAATCCAATCGATCTGGAACTTCCCAAAAAGTTTTTCCATACCTTAGCAAACAACTTTGTCGGTGGAAGTTTTTTGTATCTCATACTTCCCCCGACACTTTTTCAATGTAAAGCATAAAACACGTGATTTTTACTTCGAATGAAAAATTAATTAATTTATTATTAATTTTTACAAATTTTTTCGACATTGTCGTCTTCGGTGAAGTCTCACAAATCAGAATCTGTAAGTTTTATTCCGATTCGCCGAAAAATGAATGAGATCCAACGAGTTTAATGTTGGAAAACATTGACTTTTGGTATGAAAAGATGTGTAGTTTTTATTTTTTTCCTCGGACACTATTCATCCAAGAAGAAAATAGTAATGGAACACTGGCCTTGTTTTTTCAAGCTCTATGACCTAGTATTTTTTAATTTTGAAAATTCCGACTTTTTTTTTCGACCTCCGACGGGACTGTTTGGATCAAATTTGTGATGCGTTCCGAGCGCTAAGCGAGTTATTCTTCCCGGCACCTCAAATATGGCCGAGGCTTGGCAACCAAGCATGGCGCAAACCTGGAATGATAACATCATATTATGATTTACCTACGTGTTTTTCCAATGGAGTTCCATCATCGATGAAATAATGGCAATTAAACAGACCATCATTGGCAAACAATTGAAAATTTTGTTTGTCAATGCTGCGCCAATGATCAAAGTAAAAAATATTTAACCCAGAAGTATATAAAAAGTAAGCGCATTTCGCAATTTCTGATATATGTTGTTTGAAGTCTTATTGTTTTCCCCTCATTTGATTGTGAACACCTCGGCGTCTTTTGTCGGGAAATTTTGCCATGAGGAGTAAACACAATGTATGTTGGCTCAGCGGTAGGAGCCTTCTAGTGTGACTCGTAGTAAACATCGATTGACTGTTCTTCCAAAGACTTACTTAAGCCTTATATATTTCTTCTTATACGCGTTTCACCACTCGCGAGAAACACTTGATTAGTAACGTAGCAAAAACATTATATAGGTTGCCAATATTGAGCAATGCTATTACTAGGAGTGTGCGAGGAGTGATTTTTTCGAGGCGAGCCGAGTACTCGAAATTCACCGAGCACTCGAAAATTTTTCGAGTATCTGGTAGATTTTCGAGTACTCGAAAAGTATATAATATATATGGATATGAATTTAATCTATATGTGATAGTGGATAACGATCTCTTATGTTCTCTAAGAATATTGTACCCTCGGCAAATGATAATTCTGAGAAAATCGACAAATTACTCGAAGATTATCGAGTAGCTTGAAAATTTCGAGTAGTACAAAATACTCGACTCGACTCGACTCGAGAATACTCGAAAATTTCGAGTACTCGCACCCACCTAGCTATTACCAATGATCGACGCTACATTGAAAGCTACCTAGGAAAAAATCATTAGATCTAAATAGATCTGAATAGATCTGATTTTTGGTCAGATCTGGTTCAAAAGATCAGATTAGATCTGTTCAGATCTCAGTAGATTTGATCAGATTTCGACACATCTGGTTAGATCTGAGTAGATCTCGTTAGATCTGAATTGAATATTAGATTAAATCTTAATGAGCAATTGGTGCTTCAATTGTCAGAAATTTTGTGATATCTGTCTGTATATGAATTTGATTTTGCACATATATTGTGACAAACACAAGCCAAAATCGCAGCTTTTCAGATCTCAATAGATCTGTTTAGATCTGACCAAAATTTAGATCTGGTCAGATCTGATCATTTTTTCCCGGGTAATTTCTACCGAAACTAGGCCAAAGTTTGGGGCAATATCGAACCACATTCTAAGTGATCCTGGCGTTGAATGGAATCTATCGTTTAGTCAATGTTGGGCCGAGGATGAGCCAAGCAAGAGCCAAGCTTGGCGCAATTGTGCCACAATAATAGGCTGACAAACGAAATTCGTCGAAGACCGACATCGGTGCAACATTGTATTTATTGTTAATCAACATTGAACATTTATAGATTGCCAAGCCTTGTCTGTCAACATTGCGCCAAGCTATATTTTATTGTCAGCATTGGCGAAGCCCAAAAATTCTTGTATGGGAAGCGTGAAAACTTCCTGACGAACATAACCTCGTGTGTCCCTTGAACATAACCTCGAATTCCAAATTGTTGAATTCTCTCAGTCACATTTCGATCCGTACTTGTCTTTTTGAATTATCATGGTATTTTCCAGTTCTAAGGAAAGAGGAACAACATCCAGAAAAACGAAGGAAAAATAGAGAAAGTAGACCCTTTCCCCTGTCTTCCTTGGTACCTCCAATGTTCTATGCATATCAAAATCATGTATAAACGTTCCGAACTCTCAAAAAATCTCCCTTCAAATAATATTATTTGATCGTTGAACGAAGAATCGTAGACACGGTACAATTGAGCTCGAATATCGTAGGTCACACTACACCTATGAACCCGGAATTTCATTTGAAAGTTCGAATACGAGTGGAGTATACATCCCGACGTGCACACATACATAAATATTGATATTCTCAATTCCATGCAACGTACAGACCAATCCTCCATTCACGAATGACAATTTTCACTTTGTCGAAAAACATATTTATGCAATGGTCGACAGACAAAAAAGGCTGCAAAAACACATCCATATTTGTCACTTTGAACGTCAACTTCGCGTAGTCACGCGATTCTCTCTTGTACCGTGCGGATTTCCGGAGATATTTGAAAAAAAAGAGAAGATCGTTCGGTGTATAACGAAATACCTGGAATGAATGAGGATTTTCATAATTTTGTCGGGAAAGCATCAAAGTGAAGTTCGTGACTGGAATGGAACAGTAAGAAACTGGTAGGAATATGTTATACATGAATTTCCTGGATGTGATTTTTAATGACATCAACTTCCCGATACGATGTTCAGATTCTATCGAGAATATTTCAATTGAATTCATCATATTTTCATGGAAATGATGGAGTGCTGCAAAAACAGTATCACCCTCTTGATGAGTTACGATTACAGTATTTCGTGATTATTGATACATGAATTCGAGTAACATCAAACAAAAGCATCCCTAAAAGCTCCTCCTCCATTTTCATTTTCTGAGACCTTCATCATCATCATGACCCTACCGTTCTCCCAAGATAGGAACCCTTCACTCTGCTGGGGAAAGAATTGATCTCTCCGTTCAATGTTTCATCAAACAGCTTTTAATATTTCAGTAATGTATTTTGTTGAATAATTCATAATGACGATCCTCGATGAGAAGAGAGGAAAAAAAAAGAACGAAAGAATCCTCAATGACCCTAACCCGGGGAATAATTCGATCATTAAGAGTCGGTTGATCATTTCCATTGAGTCATTTTGAATAATTCATTCATCAGCAGTTTGTTCCATTGTCCAAAATTTAATCGCAACAACGGATCCTCGCTAACAAATTGTACGAAATCTCACATCCTTACGTTCGAGGATTCAAGAATGAACCCACCAAAAGTGAGTTTTGAATAATAAAATATTAATCGTCAGGCTGAAAACATCAATATTAACTCAATATATCATTTTAAAGGAAACCATTTGACTTCCAGTTATCCATAGCATCAAGCTGATTCACGATTTTCATACATTTATTCAGCGCATGATTAATGGATAGCGGGAAACAAATCAATCTCACCTTTCAAATATATACGATGGCTAAATTCAGCGTGCCAAATCGAGTATACCGCGTGCATCATGTGTGAAGAATCAGATAAGAACACAGCCTCAAGGAACGTGGAGTAACTATTTCTATTCAGGATCGATAGAATTATTAATGTCGGCAACTGTCGATAGTACCCAACATTCTGGAGAGAGCGGAGAGTGTATATTGATACTGTATTATCGACAGTTCTTATTTTAGTTGGTCAATTGGGGACGTGAACTTATTCTTGTGTGTTAATCTCAGCGAAGGTTGTTCGAATCCCGGTTCAAATTCTTTCAAGGTTCTTCACATTTTTCAATACAAATGCAATCTGGAGAGCGTTGTTGATGCTTGGAAATATTTTTACATCCCTAAAGAAAAATTGTAAGAGAACATTAGATTCTCATCAATATCTGGAGGAATATTTCAAACAGCTTATCAAACTTCAAAAATCGACAGTATGGCACAAAACATCTGTATTCATGTAACGTGAACGGCACGAGACCACAAAGGCCAAGAAACCTCAATTTCCTCACTCATACAACTGAGCTTCAGATATATGGATCAAACGTAATGCATCAATATGAGTTCTGAATAGTTCACCAGGTAGCTGTATTCACTATTTTAAAATTACGTGTCAATAGTTTCGACAACAACATCCATTCATTCTCTTTCATTTCAATATAGAAGTGATTTTGATGATAATCCTGATAAATTCTGAAACGTTCTGAGTTGGAATATGATCCGATTAGTTATCGATCGGTTCATGTGAACTGGGGGTATACAAAATTGTAGTAAACGTCTGGATAATGCAATTGATCATTGTTCAAAATTGTGTGCTTGGAAAGGGCAAGGAACTGCTCACTCGATCCCATTAAACTCTTGACTTGGTGAGACTCTGAGGAAGTTCTGAATGGTCTTCGGACTCGCTTCTGTATGAACGTATCTACGTGTAGAGGTACTTACGTCGTACAGGGTGTTTCGTCAATCATTAATCAAGTTGCTACATAGAAGGTTGGTAATTCGAAAACTGTGTTTCTTTACGAGACACATTTGAGTTTTCATACAGTGGAGTTTATTTTCTTTTCACCAACTCTTTTATTTCTTCCACTTTCATCGAATGTGGGAGGAAAAATGAGAATGTGAGAGTAGAGATCTGGAGGAATCGTTGGGGAGAATATTTGTTGATTCAAAACAAGATGAAAGACCGTTTGGTTTAATATCAAAAATTTGCCGGGAAAAATTTCGTACCTTGCGACACACCGTGTATAGACTGTACATTCAGCATACAATACATCTCCACACACATACGCGGACGGATGAACAGCCAATGCATTTATCGATTCCGCTGAATTTTATTCCACAACAATTCATTCATGCATAAACCTTAACCCTGGATTCCTGATATAGGTCAATTTGACTCCCACTTCTGAGCAAGGAAATTCATCATACTTTGATTGTAAGCCATTGACTAGGTATTATTTGAAATGAAAGAGCATTGTTCTTCAGGTGTACATTTATAAAGCAGTTTCTGATCAATTAAGGAAATTGACATTGAATGCTTAGAATGAATATCAAATCTGACAATATTTTTTAACACCAGAACCGATTAATATTCGAGTTAGGAATGAGTGATTAGAATTTGTAACTTTTCATCCGTAATAACTACTTCTTCTCTCATAAATTTTCCATGAAAATAACCTGTCTCTGAATAATCTGGTCTCAGTTATCTTTAAAAAAGGTATATTGTAGTCAAAGATAGTCGAAAAACGATTGAAATCGTCTTTGAAGCTGCCTATTTGGATTTGAACCACCTCATAGCTGACTGAAACTGCGGAGAGAATGAATTCCGATGTTGCTTCCACTGAAAAAAAAATTTATTCCAGTCAAATAAATATTTATTTGTCCTGTACCAAAGAAATATTTATTAGAATTAACAAAATATCCTTTGGAACCAAAATAATTTATTTGAATTAAATAGATGGTTTTAATCGTTTATTTGATTCCAATAAATTATTTTGGTTCCAAAGAATATTTTATTAATTCTAATCAATATTCCTTTGGTACAGGACAAATAAATATTTATTTGACTGGAATAAATTTTTTTTTCAGTGTCGTGGGAACATAAAGAGACTGAACTTCTCGATCATAGCATATGGCAGGACAAGAACTGTATTGTTTATTCCTGTACTCTCAAAGACTGTATCCTTGAATACCTGTATTCTCCAAGAACTGTCTCCCTACAAAACTTCATTGCTGAAGAACTGTATCTTTTGTTCCTTCAACGATGACAAACTGTATCCTTAAATATTTGTATTCCTAGCCCGAGCAACACACTGGGTTACAACGACGTCACAGTGATATCGAAGTTCCTCACTATATCCTTGTTATACAAATACGATGTCGTTGTGGAGAACGTGAACTGGAATTGAATTGTGTTCTCAAAAAACTGTATTCTTGAAGAATTATGTTCTCAAATATCTGTATTCTCGAAGAATCGTCTTCTTAAAGAACTTTATTCCAAAACCTCTCCATTCTCAACCCTTGATTGGTATGGTGGTCTGTGATACCCCTAAGAAACAAATCCCAATCTCCTATTAAACTGAAAAGGGAATTGTGTATTCATTCAGTCCTGCATTTAGTACGTTCCCATCTCTTTGAGGTAAACATAGTACCGTGGAATGAATAATAAACGAAATATCCCAATTTGGAGAATTTTCACCAAAATAACGATAACAATTGAAGATTAAATATCTGTATTTTCAAAGAACTGTCTTTTTACAGAACTGTATTCTCAATATTTATGTTCAAGCGTATGACTATTGAGAGTCTGTTGATTTTGATTGGTGCAATAAGCGATGTTCATTATCGATTTCCATTTTATTAACCACACTTTTTCAATAGTCATTCGCCTGAATATAGGTATCGAGAATACAGTCCTCTAACAATACAGATATTCAAGAATGCAGTTCTTCAACAGGACAGATGTCCAAGAATATAGTCCTCCAATGATAAAGATATTCAAGAATACAGTTCCAAGCAGCACACGGAAAAGTGAGTATGATGATTTTAATGTAAATGAACTCTGATTGGAACATCTGTGCAACATCTGTGCACAGATGTTCCAATCAGAGTCCGTTTACATTAAAATGTCTGAAACAAAGACCTTACACAGTTAGCATGGCGATTTGATTTAACAATTATGTTGATATAATGGAATAACTTCGTCGAGATATCATTGTTACATCACATCGCCATATTGACTGTGCAAGGTCCCTTTTGCGGACATTTTAACGCGAATGGCCTCTGAATGGAACATTCGTGATACTTACCTCTTCGTGTGCTGCTTTGGGTTCTTCAACTGGACAGTTCTTTAACGATACATTCATTTAGGAAGACAGTTCTTGGGGAATGTACATATTTGAGAACACAGTTCTTTGAGGATACAAATCCTTAAGAATACAGTTCTGTAGGAACACCGAAACGAAGAATAGAGTTCTTGTCCTGCCTAGAATATGAGGGCGTGAGAGAGAAACCCAGATGCCGGAAAGGCAGAACAGTATCTCATAGGAGATATCTTTGAAGATACCAAAGGATACCTTTAGAGCACACGATATTTATTCATCAAGCCACATGAAAACTCAAATATGATTGATTATTTGAGAAGAATACACCAATCAACATCGTATCCTGTTCTCGGAGTGACAACTTTGATTCATCATGGAGATCCAAAAGATATCTCCTGGTATTTCGTGAATTCTTTTTTCAAGGATTTTTCAAAATATCTTCTAGAATGATCCAGAAGAGTGATTCAAGATTGTCTTATAAGTTGAAGCCATACTCCTATCACGTAAGCAACAGCAACTTACTACAGGATTCATAATCGAAGTACATCCAGACAGCTATCTGAAATCCAAAAGAAGACTTTAGAGTCCACAGGTGCGAGTTGGACGTCCTAGAAGAGGATCCGAAAGATAACACGAAGGCTCATAAAAGAGTTCCAATGCGTCTATATCAGAGCTCTATCAGATTTGTATTTATGTCCTCTGTGCTCTGACAGTGAACTTTGAATGGAGCTCATAATATTATCTTTGAGAGCTTTGTGCTGTTTGGGACACTCAGTGGAAGCGCAATTCGAAACACAACAACTCCTCAATAGAATCGCCTGTTTCTCTTTAGTTCTACCGCATTACTCGACCGCGAACTGAGTTTGAGACATCATCTTTATCTGCTCGAGACAGTAGAGATATCTTCAAAGTAGCCATCAGTGCATGAAACCCGATCACGATATTCGTCAAATACAAGGAATCATTGAATATCGGACAACAAGAGACAGTTATTCGGACAATCGTGCTGTAAGGCAAATTGATCCAAAATTGAATTTTCCGCGATTCGATCGATGTCGAGATTCTATGAAAATGTCAGTTTTTGACATTTCAAATCGATCAGCAAGAGGAATATAATTCAGATTAATGAAATTGGGCAAAACAACTGTCCTGTATCCACGCAACATTAAATATCCATACTCTTCTCCCCTTTCTACCCTCCTACAAAAGATTGCATCTCGGCATCAGCTCGATATCTGTTCATTCATAATAATTCAATGGCAAGGTCGGTCGGAGTGGATGGTCTTTTCCAGGAAAATTGCGTGATTTCAGATTCAGATCGAATAACGAGATGTTGAATAATCGCTCTTATACGGTATTAGCATTGAATCGTCAGTTAAATATAGTAGTAAGAGAGTAATGCTCTTCACATTCCATTGGTTTTTGCAACAGGAAGACGGAAGGATTCAAAGCTGGAATTCAATTCATTATCCACACTTTGCACGAGGAAAAAATAAATCAATTGGATTGCTCTTTTGAAATTTTTTTACAAAAAACGAAAACCCAACACAACTGACCTCTTCTGATCGGGAACCCCTTCTGATAAGAAAACTCATGTCCTTGTATCCTCGTATAAAATGCAGAACACGTGATACGTGACTTACAAACAAAACGTGTTCACGATAAAAGTGTTGAGACACATAAAATGTCTTTCAATAAAACGCTTATCCGTTCCGTCGAATGGTAGATGGATTGCAAACTTTCAGAATTTCCAAGAAGAGATGTATCATTGAACTGGACATAGGAAGGTATTTTCATAACTCCACTTTAGAACGGATAAGAAGTGGAAAGATGCTCTGGGATGTATTTGAACAAAATTTCATGGTATATGCCTACTGTTAGATCTGAAATAAACAATAGAACGCAGATAGGCGAAGATTGGGAAACGAGTAGTGAGTTGGCATTCATGCTGTAGTATAGAATGATACCATTGCTCCCGAGATCACATACCAATACAAAAATTCACGATTCGCGTTAGCATGGCGCAATGTAGATAAGGTATGGCGGAGGCTTGGCGACTAAGCATGGCGCAACACTGAAATGATAACATCATTTTATGATTTCTGAATGTGTTTTTCCAATGGAGTCCCATCATTGGTGCAGGAATGGCAATGAAATAGACAAAATAGGCAAACAATATAAAAATTTGTTCATCAATGTTCCGCCAATGATAAAACTGTAAAAAATAATTAACCCAAAAATATATACCAGGTGTGTCAGTATGAAACCGGAATTTTCGTATAGAAAAACACGTTTACTGTGATGATATGATACAAAGTAACTTATTCAAAGTATTGTCCATCGCTATCTATACATTTTTTCCATCTTCCTGGCAATTTGTGGATTCCGCGCCAAAAGAACTGTTGCTCTTTTGAGGCAAACCAGTCATCGAGCCATTTTCGTACATCTTCGTAAGAAGTAAAGCGCTGCTCAGCAAGTGCGTGTCCCATCGATGCAAACAAGTAGTAATCGGATGGGGCAAGGTCCGGTGAGTAAGGCGCGTGCTGAAGAATCTCCCGGCGGAACGACTCTATCGTTTCCTGGACCTGTTTTGCTTTGTGCGCTGGTGCATTGTCATGCAGCAAAATCACCTTGTGACGTCTTTGTTGGTATTCTCGTCGTTTTTCACGCAAAACTCGATCCAAATTGATCATTTGTTGTCGGTAGCGTTGAGTATTGACAGTTTCCCCAGGTTTCAGCAGCTCGTAGTAGATTAAGCCCTTCTGATCCCACCAAACACACAGCATTGTCTTTCGTCCGCAGCGGTTTGGTCCTGCCGTCGATGTTGATGGTTCACCCGGAGTAACCCATGACTTTTTGCGCTTAGGATTCTCGAAATATGTCCACTTTCCATCGCCAGTCACAATTCGATGGAGAAATGACTTCCTTTGGAACCTGACGAGCAGCATTTCGCATGATGTTTTGCGGTTTTCCTGCTGTCTTTCGTTGACTTCATGTGGAACCCATTTCCCCACCTTTTGTATCTTTTCCATGGCTTTCAACCGAAGGGAGATGGCTTCTCGGGTCACCTTTAACTGATCCGCCAGTTGTTGTGTTTGAGCGTCGTCTTCGTCCAACAAGGCTTGCAGGTCAGCGTCTTGAAACTTTTTCGGTGGTCTTCCACGTTCTTCGTTCCTGACGTCAAAATCGCCACTTTTGAACCGTTTGAACCACTCGAAACACTGTTTTACCGAGAGCATGCTCACCAAACGCCTCCACAAGCATTCAATGCGATTCGGCTGCGGTTTTCTTAAGATGAAAACAGAAAAGTAGTGCTGTCCGCAAATCGTAATTTGTAGGCACAAAACTCGACATGTTTATCTCTAATAAACTAATGCTACTGAATGAAATTCGTGTTATTGTGAGTTGGAAATCTTTGTCGGATATCAATACAATAACAAGTCACCGCTGACGTGAGGTGTCGGTAACTGCATCGACATCCAGCGCCACCTATGGGCAAATCCCGGTTTCATACTTACACACCTGGTATAAAGTATGCGCATTCCATAATTTCCAATATATGTTATTTGGGATCTTATTGTGTTTTCGTCATTCATCTGTGATCAACTCGGTGGTTTTTGTCGCTAAAAATTGTCATGAGAAGTATACACAATGTGGATCAGCAGTAGGAGCTCTCTGGTGTAACCTGTAACAAAGAACGATTGACTGTTCTTCCAGAGAATTATGTGAGCCTTATGTATTCTTTGTATACATCTCTCACTACTCACGAGAAACACTTGATCGGTAACTTAGCTAGCGATTCAGCCATCAAAAGTTCAAATTAAGGAGCATGCCAATATCGAGCCATGCTATTAACAATGATTGGGGCTACATTGAAAACCAATTTTTAACCAGACTAGACTGAAGTCTGTGGCAATATTCAACCACGTTTCAAATGATCCTGACTTTCAATAGAATCTATCTTTCAGTCAATGTTGGGCCAAGGATGAGCCTAGCAAGCGCCAAGCCTGGCGGAATTCTGAATCAATGGTAGGCTGACCACCAAAACTCGTCGAAAACCGATATCGGGGCAACATCATGTTTATCGTGATTCAACATTGAATATTTATAGATTGCCAAGCCTTGCCTATCAACATTGCGCCAAGTTATATTCTATTGTCAGCATTGGCGGAACCTAAAAATTTTGATATGGGTATCTTCTAATTCATAATAAATTGTATAATTGTAAGTAAGTATCGAATTGCATCGTGTTAATTCTAATAACCAGTGTTGCGAAACCTTCCCATCCATCAGGAGATCTTCTCATTTCCGTCCTTGTTTCCCGAAATACCGATTTTAGGTTGAATCAAATGGTTTGTTCATCAATTCATTGAAATCTACCATTTCTGACCCATTCATAAATTCTTCGTTCTTTCCCGCAGAAATGTTAAATTTTGAAGGCTATTTCTATTTAAAGTCGATTGATAATTATTCCTTAATAGATTCCTCTAAGTTCTCCACTCTTCCAGTCACTTGCCATGAGGAGCATTCAATGGGGAGCAGAGTGAGCATTCTCAAATCTAAATATTGCGAGCGAAACGAACGCTATTCAGATCAATCAATGGTGAGTGGAACGGGAGTCCTCAAATTTGAAATATGCCGAGCAAAGCGAGTGCCATGTTGAGCACTGAACAGCGAGTCGAGTGAAAGCAATTCACTTTCAGAAGTGCGAGCGCAGCGAGTGTCAATCTTTAGTCCAAAGTGGTAAAGCCTCGCAATTTATCGAAAGAAAATTGCAGTGATTACATAAAAAAAGACTGGATTCATCAATACTGAGAGAACAGTTATCAGTTTTCTGATGGAATTAAAAAAAAATACAACGATAGAAACGGTGAAATTTTATATCACTTGGTAGAACCTCAATGTTCTGACTCGACAATATTATAAAAGTTCAATTTTACGAACACTTTCAAGAATCTATGAAGCATTAGTGAAATAACCCAATCAGATTTTCTTGAGATATCGAGCAGTTGAGACATTGGGACTGTACGAAGCCTTTTATGGGAAATTCAGAACATTAAAATCCCTTTTTTTGCTATCGATTTTTCACCCCATCTCCCGACTCTTTGATATCATATCTTCTGAATTCTCACGGTTTTGCATCATTGCTAATAACTTTCTTTTTCGTCGCGAAGGGAAACCAGTTATCAGAAACGTTAATTTTCCGAATAGTGAAAGTGAATTTCAACAAACCATTCCACTGAAAATAATCATCAGATTTACCTTTCCTCCCGTATTCAACTGGAAAGATGACCATTTCAAAGAGATAGTATGGTTGGCGTTCGTGATACAGTGATATATATTTACCCTTGTGGTATCACTTCCATGAGAAACTTCCGTTCAGTTGACAGTCACCAATTCCCTCTTTCTCTTTTTTTTCACAGACAATTCGAATTCAAAATAACTCTCCTCGTACATCTTTCCCAACAGCTGCAGATAAACCTCTGTTTGCAACAGTTATCACCCTCAAATACCAATTCCGTTCGAAATCCGGTCATCTTCAGCATCTAGTAGCCGAAGTGGAATATGATTATTCAACAAACGTATCAACATTTCCCCTCACTTTCAGTTGAAATTCTATTTTCATAACGAAAGCATCTTTATATATAATATATCCGATAAAATTAACACTGTGGCTGGGTTCGTAACACATGGGCTGAAAAGTCCCGGGCCTAGCACATAGATGGCGTGAATTTTACTGCATTCACCTGTTTTTCAGTTGGTACAAACCTTCAAAGGACAGCTGTCAAAGTTTCATGATATCCTATTCATTGGTTTGTGAGTTATTGTACTAAGAGTGACGCTACTTTCGTTATTTTTCAAACAATGGATCAAAAATGATTTCGTGTTTCAATTTTACACTGCTTCTCGATGGGAAAAAATACCGTTCAAGCGAAGCAATGGCTTAAAGAGTGTTATGGGGACTCCGCTTCATCAGAAACCACAATAAAACGTTGATTTGCTGACTGCAAACGTGGTCATAGAGACACCGATAATGCAGAACGCAGCGTACGTCCAAATGAGGCGGTAACATCAGAAAATATTTAAAAAAATCTACAAAATCGTTTTGAATGATCGAAAAGTGAAGTTGCGTGAGTCAGCTGACATCGTAAAAATATCAAAAGAACGTGTTGGCTTTATATCGCATGAGCATTTGACTATGAGAAAGCTCTGTTCAAAGTGGGTGCCACGTTTGCTCACTGTTGACCAAAAACAAGAACGCGTTGATGCTTCTGAGGAGTGTTTGGCCATGTTAAAATGTAACAAGCTAGCATTTTTGCGTCGATATGTTACAATGGATGAAACATGGACCCATCGCTTCACTCCGGAATCAAAACGATCGTCATCTGAGTGGACAGCCACTGGTGAACCACGTCCAAAGCGCCCGAAAGCACAACAATCGGCTGGGAAGGTTATGGCCTCGGTATTTTGGGATGTGCGTGGTGCAATATTCATCGACTATCTTGAGAAGGGAAATACCATCAACATTGAATATTATATCGCATTATTGGAGCGTTTGAAGGCCGAAATTGCAAAGAAACGACCGCATATGGCAAAGAAAGAAATTTTATTCCATCAAAACAACGCACCATGTCACCAGTCAATCAAAACAATGGCAAAACTACATGAATTGAACTTCGAATTGCTTCCACGTCCACCGTATTCGCCAGATTTGGCTCCCAGCGACTACTCGCTGTTCGGAGACCTGGAAAAAATGCTCGCCGGTGAGAAATTTCGTTTGAGTGAAGAGTTTATCGCTGAAACTGAGTCCTATTCTGCGGCAAAAGATAAATCGTTCTACAAAAGTGGTATTGAAATGTTAGAGCGGCCCTGAGATGATTACGTTGTTCTCGATGGAGATTACGTTGATGAATAAAGCTGATTTTGAACAAAAAAAACCGTGTTTTCTTTTTTAGGCCCGGGACTTTTCAGCCCATGTGGTATATACAGATATATTTGGTACGATCTGCTGCCGCTGCTTTTCATACAAAATCAGTCACTCGTGGATTACGTCACGAAACGTACATATATCTTCATAGAGATACACATACACATCCCCGCATCCATGTACATAACTGCGCATCGCGATATATGGTGATATTGAATTGGAAAATTGAATGCCACATCATTCCGGAAGCTCAATATTTTCTAGCTCAGATCAATTCCGAATTGATATCTCTCAGCAAGTGGAGGAAATTTTTCCCCAACTTTGGTTTGGTTGTAGGTAATGATAATATAAACCCACGTGAGGAGAAAAATCCATAACCCGCGAAGATACAGTTAACGTAAAACAGTAAAACATTGAAAAAATTCCCAATCGTGTCATAAAACGTGCCGCTAACCCACCGTTCAATCAATCATTGTTGTTCCGCACAATAATATGACAGCACAATACCATCATACCATATATCTTGTACACCGTTACCCATGTTTTCCCTCTTCTCGTTCCACTTTTTCTTCCCTACGTTGTTTTTTTCCTCCCACACGTAACAACCATCGGTGGATTTTACTACAGTTGTTTGGCGCTTCCGAAGTTAGAAACCTGAATTCCACTCCGGGGCAGTAAATCAAGCAAAGTTAACGCGTAAGCTTACGGGTCCGTAAGAGTTGTGGAATGCAGCGAATTTCCCTCATGCCGCCCTTGGTTCGCTCGTTGAAAAGTTTCCAGAAATTCTACTCTCGTGCGATCTTATCGAGACGTACTTCGACGTGCTGCGAAACAATTTTTATTTTGCCCTGCCACCCGTAGTAGAGTTGATTACTGATTATTGTTCATACAGCAAAAACCCCGTGTCCAATGCGATCTGATGAACGTTCACGACTTTTCTTCCTTGGATTCGAATATTAGAGAAGAAACAAATCGAAGAAGCGGTACACTTTTGTTGCGCAACACGAACAGAAAGAAGGCTCTGTACGAAAATGGACAGATAACCCGAGGGCAAAATGTCGAGCCATTCTGAAACGAACGATCGCTCGACATGCGAACAGATGAAAAAAGAGAAAAAAGATCGACGTGCAAGGGAAGAGAAAACCCAACTTCGAAACGAAGATATTTCTAAACAATGTTTTACGATGGTAGATTTCATTCGTGCTCCTCCATGTTCGATTCGATTGTGAAAATATTTTCATACCGAACGATTTATTTCCGATCTCGAATCCAATCAACTTTTATACTTTTCCCTATCTTTTCGTATCTTATCGGTGGAATAACATTGGGCCTCCCGTGTGGTATTTTTAGAACGGTGTCAACAATTTTTTTTTCTTCATAGAATAATTAATAGAAGAGCGGTAGCATCCTCATCACGGCTCGAAGTCCCAATCCGATGAATTCAATGAAATTAAAGATAGAGGACATTCGTTTCTGTATTATCCTCGCAAACTGATTCGTTAGCATACTCGACTCAAGCATCGTATAGGAATCCGATCTTCAGGGTATAATAAGCTCAATCGAATTCCGAGACCAAGTCTTCTCTCGACTTAAGCTTCTAAATCAGGGAAGTCATGGAGAATAACAGTCTCTGTATCGCAGTAAGACAACACCATCGTTGTGTATGGATATTATAACACTGTGTATAAACATGTACAAAATATAAGCGCATATTCATATCACGTTGTATAATTCAATATCTGTATGGAAACTCGTGTCGGTGTAGTATAAGCATTACATATTTGATTGACGTGAAATAATCTCTACTGCACAGTCAACTGAGAGATGGAATATACTAACGCAATGTAATCTTACACACTTTCCATATTGATCAAGGCATTCCGCAGTGTCGGTTTGGAATATTCAGTTGAATGTCTAAAATGGAATTCTCATTTCTTTGGATAGAGACCGTCGGATGACGTGTTTGGTTGCGGTTGTGGTCGAAGAATGAGCGCTTTGAAAGAGAATAGATAACACAGGCCAACAAAATCTTTCAAATTTTAGTAACAGGAACTAGTACACACTTGTTCGAAGAATTTTGGTGCGCTGAATCAGAATCTGGCTGCAGAGTTGCTCCATCACGTCAGATTTCAGAGATATTTCCACTTGAAAGTGTAAAAAACACTGTTCCTCGACATATTTGAGGTTACTGCAAGTCAAGAGGTAATTTTTTCTCACAAAACTAGTAGGTCTCTCTCATAGTGTGATTCATTTTCTTTCAAATTCCGTTGAGTTTGCTGAAATATTTTTTTTTTCCCTTGAGATAGGACAATTTGAAAATTGTGTTTAAACATATTTACTGAATACATGAACACAAATTTCAAATTGTTGTATTTCAATGGAAACCACACACGGAAAAAAATGAACTGTTAACTTTACCAGAATTCCGGTTACTATATGGACAGCAAGGAATATCTGTGACTTTTACTGGAATTCTTGTTAAATTTGCCGGAGACTTGATTCATTTAACTAGAATTCCGGTTAAAATAGCAGTAATTCTTGCTGTCCATATATTAACCGAAGTATTTTTTTCCGTGCAGATATTTGAGCAAACTCAACGGCATTCGAAGGAGAATGACTTATACTTTGAGGTACATCTACTATTTTTGTAAAAAGAAATCACTTTTTGATTCTATGTCACCTTAAATATGTCGAAGAACAGTGTTTTCAGATTTCCAGGTTGAAATTTAGGTCAAAATATCTTGGAACCCTCGAATGTCAAGAAAATCGTAGGTACACCTCAAAGAATAGATAAGTCACTCTCTTTCGAATGCCGTTGAGTTTGCTCTAGTGTTGCCGCGATCTACAAAACGAGTTATCCCGATCTTTAGATTCCAGCCTCGTCCAACTGAAAGTACATTCTTCCATAGGAACAACAATTGGGTGAAAATACAATCTTGAGAACAGTCAACTTGTTTTGGGAATTCAAATTGAAATATAAGTTTATGAGGCAAATTTTGAATTAATCTGTATTCGATCTGGACACGATCTGAATTTCGATCTGGCTCGAACCGCTTGGAGTGTTAATTGAATAAAAATTGAGATCAACGGGATTGCAGCTCGATGTAAACTGACTCATAATCGAATTTCAGTTCTAATCTACATTTTAACCAATTTTTACTTCCCATAATTTTAATTGAGGGATATTGGAATGTAAAAATCGTGGAAGCTCATTTTCTGGATCGTGGCAACACTAGTTTGCTCAAATCCCTGTGTTTTTCATTGAGATACGACAATTTGAAATTTGGGTGTTTACCTATTTACTGAATACATCCAAATTTCAAATTGTCGTATCTCAATGAAAAAAAAGGTATTTCAACAAACCGGTATGTTTTCCGACATGATTGAAGTTACATAAAACCAAGAAGTGATTCTTTGTCACGAAACCAGTAAATGCATCTGAAAGTACGAGTTATTCTACTTCAAATGCCGTTGAGTTTGCTCAAATATCTGTGTTTTCCATTGAGATACACTATTTGAAATTTGTGTCCATGTATCCAGTAAATATGTTGAAACACAATTTTCAAATCGTGGTATCTCAATGAAAAAAAAAGATATTTCAGCAAACTCAACGGAACTTGAAAGAAAATGAATCATACTATGCGAGAGACCTACTAGTTTTTTGAGAAAAAATTACCTCTTGACTTGCAGTAACCTCAAATATGTCGAGAAACAGTGTTTTTCACACTTTCAAGTGGAAATATCTTTGAAATCTGACGTGATGGAGCAACTCTGCAGCCAGATTCGGATTCGGCGCACCAAAATGCTTCGGAAAAGTGTGTACTAGTTTCTGTTACTGAAATTTGCAAAATTTCGTTGGCCTGTGTAATATATATCTCGTTTGAAGATCTTTGAGAAATGTAGTGGAAGATTTTTGAGAAATCATACAGAGTGGTTGGAAACTCTCGGAAAAGTATGAATCGACCTCCACGGTGAGGTGAGAAGAAGTAGAAAAAGAACTCACAAACATTCATAGCCAGACCATGAAATTGAGAAGTAGAGCAAGAGTTGTACTAATCAGGCAAAGTTCCAGCCAAGTATAGGCAGAGTCGCTTTGAACTGCGAAACAAAAAAGTTACAGAACAAGATGAAATTCGATCAATCTCGACGGAATTGAAGAAAACAAAAGTGAAAGAGAGGGGCAAACAGATATACAGGTAGGTCAAGTAAAGTGGAGAACTTGATGAGAGAAAGGAACAAACGAATGCAAAAGCAAAATGAAAAACAATTTCAGAATTATCATTTCATTCTGAAAATTTGAAAACTCAAAATCCATTTGAAGAATCAATGATCCTTCATTATACAGAGAAAATTCACTGAACCTTCACCTCGGTACTGTAATTTCCAAAACTACTCGACTTGGCCATCAATGGGGAGATTATATCGCTTCACGGGCTATACTCTCAAAAACCATTCTCACTATATTTCCAATAGTGATATCTCAGAGAATGTTTGCCGTTTGCCTTTTAATCCTCTGATAAAAGAAAATTGAATGAGACCCTCATAATCCACCCACTATTCTAGCAAGTCAGCGTTCCACTGCGCAGAGAAAGCGAATAACGTGGAATGGAAATGAGGAGGTATTTCTTCTACAACACACTAGAACATGAATTGGAAGTGAAGAGAATGTGAGCCACGCGAGGCGAAGGAAAAAAATCCCAGTGGATTTCGAACAATCAGACGGAATATCAATCCAATATTATCGTATTCTAGTTGTTTCAATTGATGAAGAGTTATAAATATTGTGCCCTCGTAATACGAAAATTTTCCTGTTGACAGAGCTCTCTTCCAGCTGTATTCGAGTGATCCAGATGGAAGAGAGAGAGAGAGAGAAAGAGAGAGGAAACATAAGTTGCAGAACACAAGGCAAAGTTTTTCCATAAAACCGCTTTTCATTCCTATCTAATTGGAACTTGGTGAAAATTAAGATACGGAAATTCGAGATTAAAAGTTTTTCTCCCCTCTCGACTACGCTGACTACGCTTTTCATTTATTAGGCTCATCAGCTTGACGAATTCTTGGAAGACTTCTTCCGAACTACGCTACTCAACGCGCTACTCAAACACTGAGATGAAGACTGATTATTTTACAATCCCACTGGTTTGGATTTCCATTATTCATATCCAGCACTCGATACCAAAACCAACAAGTTCAACGATATATATATATATATATATATATAATTATTGTATCTCTCTCGTATTCGATCTCGTTCAATACTCTTACTTGAATGGTACGGACTCCCTTTACCAGTCTGTTTAATAGTACGTCAAGACAAACATACGCAAGCTCGAAAATATTTGCTATGCTCTCTGGTTTCCCTCTCCTTCTCTGTTCACGCCCTGTATTTCACTTGCTTTTATTCAATTATCTCATCCTGTTATGTATTGAATGCATCAACACGTCGTTCAACTATGCAAATTTACACTCTATGGTTGTATAAACTGTATAAACATTGCGAATCGAATTCTCTTAATTACTATCCAAATAAATTATTCGAATATTCATCAATATATTATCATTATTATCATCACACTGTACTCACGATGATAGGATCCAAGATTTGCGCGTGTTCTGATTTACGAAAAGTCTGAGAGATAGATTTCGAATCAACCAAAAGAGCAACCATATTCGAAACATTCGAATCCATGCGCGAATCGCAGAGAGCAAGAAATTGCACAATTTCGTGTCACAGAACAGCCCCTGTGATTCCTTACATTGCACCGACGATCGTTTTATCACGATCAGCGAGAGAATATTTTCACACATACAATTGGGACACTGAACGAATTGAAAACCGCAGAGGGTTTTCCATCCGAATGATCTTCTTTTATACTCAAAATTCTCAACCTTTATCATACCCTGACACACGACCATTCTCATTCATTCTGTAATTTCCATTCTATTCATATGTCTCCGACATTTTCATTTGACATTCTTATTTTCTGGATTTGAATCCTCAAAGAAATGCGATTCGCAGTTATATTCAATTCATTTTATTTCGGAGAGTAGATTTTATGAACGATTCACTTCTTAAATCCCGTGAATCATTCAAAATTTGTGGATGAGCTTATTCACGTGATCGAATCGAATACAGTAAAGTGTGAACGAGCGATCGTATTCAATGATACAGAGTAACAATTGAAAACTGTGCCAATTTGATACGGTCTTCCCTACAATATTTCACATTACTCGTTTTAATTGAGAGTAATATGGCGTGTACCAAAATCATTTGTCTGCAGACGAGCAGCTTGGTTCTCGCTTCAAGCGAGGGAGGGCTATAATTCTGATTATCGGAATAGGAGCGTGGTGTGTTGGGTAATTAATTTAGCAGATTCGTGGGCACTTTCCTCGTCTCTGACCTGTACCCGTATATTGTATATACTACCTACATTTCACCTTACAATATTGAAATTCACTGAAATAGGTGGGATTTATCTAACAGACCTACACCGAGAGCGGAGCTTAACAATCAACTCCCACGTAAAAATTTCTTGCTCGCGCCAATACTGACGATGAAAAATAGATAGGCGCAATGCTGACATCCAAGGCTTGGAAACCTATATCGAGCCAACGTTGACTGACAAGTGGCACAATGTTGCACCAATGCTGGGAATCATAATTTCCATTGATCAATCCATCATTGGCTCAAGATTATGCCAATCGTGGTTCATCGTTGTCCCAATATCGTTTGGATAAAAGAAATTAACTTCATACGAACAATTTCATAGCACGGCTGAATATTAATCCAAACGTTGACGACGTTTAGAAGAAATGAGTACCCACTGTAGTGCTTGGTCAAAGCTTGGCTCAGCCACGATCCTTAATTATACGTTTCCATACAAAAATTCCCGCGTCCAATGTCAAAGCGCCACCCTTCGGTATTGTTTCCAACGCTCAGTTCGTTTCTCGCAAGCGCTCAACAAACTATGCGGTTTATATACAGGGTGGGGCATTTAAAGTGTCGCGGGCGTTTTTTTCAAAAATAAGGTGAGATACGAGAAAATTTTTCGGACAAAAGTTGTAGAGTACCGAGGGGGACATCCGATGGTGGCCTTGGCTTTGACCTCAAATCTCATCTTCAAGGGCATTCTGAAATCAACTCTTGTTTTTTAAATAGCATCTCATATTTTTTACTGCAGATTTGGATTCTAGGTCAAAAACCAAGAAACTTTTGTCTGAACCATTTTCCTGAAATCCGCAAAGATGGCGCTCTAATTGATATTGTTCCATACTGAATCTGACATTAGAATAACTCGAAAACGAAGGGTCTTGGAGGAGAATGTTTCGGACAAAAGTTGTCTGATTCCAAGGGGGACCCCTTGAACTGAAACGGAGGTGATGGGGTATAACAGACAAAACACAACACATTTCAATCGTCTACATCACTTGGATAATTTTGATGCAGTAGTAGATGCTCAAAATGATGGCTTCCGACTTCAATACACATTTCAAAACGTTTTACAAAAGATTGCTGAACTCGTGCTAAAATATCTCCATTGATGCTCGCGCATGCATTGATGATTCGTTGACGCATATTCTCAGGTGTAGTCGGTGCTTGTTGATGAACTGTATCTTTTATGTATCCCCATTAAAAAAAATCTGGAGAAGTAAGATCCGGAGAACGGGCAGGCCAATGAACTGGTCCACGACGTCCTATCCATCGTCCAGGATAATCTCTGTCCAATATTTCTCGAGCTGTGACTGCATAATGGGATGGACAACCATCGTGTTGATACCACATATTCAATCGTTCCTGAATAGGTATGTCTTCGAGTAATGTTGGAAGTACTTGATCTAAGAAATGTCTGTACTTCTCTCCATTTAGCGTATCTGCAATGAAGTACGGTCCAATTACTCGAGATCGAAAAATACCACACCAAACATTCACAGCCCATTGTCTTTGATGCTCTACTTGACGTAACCATCTTGGATTTTCTGTCGCCCAGTAATGCATATTATGTCGATTTACTTGACCATGATTGGTGAACGTCGACTCATCAGAAAATAATATGTTGATGAAGTTGTTATTGTGCATTTGCGCTAGACCCCATCGACAAAACTGTACACGATTTTCGAAATCATCACCGTGGAGGTCTTGATGCAAACAAATGTGATACGGATGGAATTTGTGACGTTTCAGTATTCGAAGAACACTTCTTCGAGAAATTCCCGAATGGAGTTCAATTTCACGAGAGCTCACGTGTGGATTATTGGCTACTGCAGCTAGTACAATACAACTTCCGCATTTTCTCCGCTAACAGTTCTCATTCGATGTCGTTTTTCCCTTGTAACACTTCCCGTTTCTGAGAATAATTTTGTAATGCGTTGAAAATACCTAATGGATGGCGTTGTTCTTTCAGGAAATCGTTCTGCATACAAGTCATATGCTTGTCTGGGGTTCTTATGCACTTCACCGTAAATGTAGATCATATCGATCTTTTCAGAAACCGTGTATCGGATATCCATGATTTTCAATTTGTCATAAACCAAGTAATAATCAAATGTAACTGACAAACTGACTTTCAAAATCGTGAATTTTCACTGAACCCCGTCGTTTGTTTACATCGCGTGAGCTCTGAATGGTGGTAATGTAGACGATTGAAATGTGTTGTGTATTGACAACTTTTGTACGAAACATTCTTTTGCAAGACCCTTCGTTTTCGAGTTATTCGAATGTCAGATTCAAAATGGAACAATATCGATTAGAGCGCCATTTTTGCGGATTTCAGGAAAATGGTTTAGACAAAAGTTTCTTGGTTTTTGACCTAGAATCCAAATCTGCAGTAAAAAATATGAGATGCTATTTAAAAAACAAGAGTTGATCTCAGAATGCCCTTGAAGATGAGATTTGAGGTCAAAGCCAAGGCCACCATCGGATGTCCCCCTCGGTACCCTACAACTTTTGTCCGAAAAATTTTCTCGTATCTCACTTTATTTTTGGAAAAAACGCCCGCGATACTTTAAATGCCCCACCCTGTATAAGCATCATATAACCTTCTGATTTTAGAATTGTTGCCTTCATCATAGGTCCTTCATCGAAGAAGAGATTTCAGCTGTGCAGACCCATGGATTCGCGGACATTGGAATTTGAATTACAATTTATGTAACTGATTTGTAAGGTAACCAGTAATCATTAGGTTATATTCAACTTATAAACATATCTCGTATTGAATCAATCAAATAAGTTTCTTCGTTTCACTGTATACAGATATTCTCTGGCCCTGGTTGCATAAAATATTTCAGATTCGGGCTGTACTTCGTAACATGTGTGGAGGGGAAGCAACCGATGTCGGGAATATATGACTCTGAATTTGTATTATATTTTTGCAATCGTTCAACATAGAGTTAAACATCGGCGCAACATTGCTTCAACGTTGGCGCGAGATTGAAGCAACGTTGAATCAATTTTGGTCGAATATTGACTCAGTACTATTATAGTATTGACTCAAATTTAGCCGTCAACATCATTTATGTGTAATAAATGATGGTACCTCCATCAAATGCATGAAACATCTGACCATTGACAGACCATAAAAAAATTCGTCTATCAGTCTTGGTTTGTAATGAGTACGAGCATGATCCAATCTTGGATTAAGATCGAGCGACAAATTTCTTCATGGGTTGCCAATGATGGCTGATTCGACTGCACTGAGAAAAAAAATTTCCAGGAACAATAAAATATTTAATTGAATAGTCGTCATAAAATACTTAATTGATTTGAGGAAATTTTCATTGACTTGATTAAATATTCATTCAATCAAACAAATATTTAATATGTTATTGAATATTCCATCAATGGGAACAGTTATTTATTTGAGTCAGTAAAAGTTTTTTCAAATCAATCAAGTATTTTATGGCGACTATTTAACTAAATATTTTATTGTTCCCGGAAATTTTTCCTTTCAGTGTGCCATAATCGTAACAATGTTGGTCCGTAATTGACAGAATACATCAATGGAGCCTGTAACGATGTTATCATTTCAAGCTTGCACCTTGCTCACCGCCAAGGCTCGGCCAATCTTCGTCAGTGTTGGGCCATCCTAGTGCCAATCGTCAATTTTCACCTGGGCTGATCGATTTATAGGAACTGAAAATTTTTAGGTTCCGCCAATGCTGACAATAGAATATAGCTTGACGCAATGTTAACAAGCAAGGCTTGGGAGTCTATAAATGTCCAATGTTGAATAACAACAAATATAATGTTGCATCGATATCGGTGTCCAACGAATTTCGGTTGTCAGCCTATCATTGATTCATAATTCCGCTAAGCTTGGCGCTTGCTAGGCTCATCCTTGGCCCAACATTGACTGGAAGATAGATTCTATTGAAAGTGAGGATCATTTGAAACGTGGTTGAATATTGCCACAAACTTTAGTCTAGTCTGGATAAAGATTAGTTTTCAATGTAGCGCCAGTCATTGGTAATAGCATGGCTCGATATTGGCATGCTCCTTAATTTGAACTTTTGATGGCTGAATCGCTAACTAAGTTACTGATCAAGTGTTTCTCGTGAGTAGTGAGAGATGTATACAAGGAATATATAAGACTCACATAATTCTCTGGGAGAACAGTCAATCGTTCTTTGTTACAGGTTACAACAGAGGGCTCCTACTGCTGATCCACATTGTGTATACTTCTCATGACAATTTTGAGCGACCAAAACCATCGAGTTGATCACAGATGAATGACGAAAACACAATAAAATCTCAAATAACATATATTGGAAATTGTGAAATGCGCATACTTTATATATATTTTTGAGTTAATTATTTTTGATAGTTTTATCATTGGCGCAACATTGGTAAACAAATCCTTCTATTGTTTGCTGATGATAATCTATTCCATTGCCATTTATACACCAATGATGGGGCTCTATTGGAAAAACACATTGATAAGTCATAAAATGATATTATCATTCCATTGTTGCGCCATGCTTGGTTGCCAAGCCTCGGCCATACTTTATCTACAATTGCGCCATGTTGGCGCCAATGGTGAATTTCCGTGCGGGTAAAACAACAGTCATTCCAATTACAACCAAGTAGTTTTTTTTTTTAATCAACAATCAACAATGAAAAACTACTTTCGTTTGTTGTGTATTCCGTGAGTACTGTATTCCAACAAAACAAAACAATGACGAATTCAACGTGTATCGAATGAATGAGATTTTGTTTCGGTGCAGCGCTTATCTGACGACGCAGGTGCAATTCGCTCACGTTTCTTAAATGAGAACTATTACCGAATGCAAGGGTATATCCCATCACTGGAGTTTCGAGATCGAAATCTTGTATTCTCTATATAATACCGAGTGTTGTTCTATCAATCCTCTGGTGTTTGAAATACAACGAGACTCTGGGTTCAAGTTATATTTCATGCTACGAAAATTCACCACAGCGAGTATTTCAGAATATTTTCAAACCTCTCATAATTGAAAATCACTCCACTCCAACAATCATGAGAAACAATGAAATCTCGAAACATTTTTGTTCAAATATAAGATCCATGTTCTACTTTCGTCCATTCCGTGGAACCCACAGTATCGTAATAACGTACTTAAAATATAATTGACAGAAGCAAGTGTCCAGAGAAAGAGGAAACGAGAGTGAGATTGGAAGAGAACAAATAACATAGGGAGAAGAATAAATACAGGTCATATTGCTTTGATACGAAAAACAATATTAGTTCCCAGAATAGGGACGTATACGTTTTGAAGGAGAGAAACAAAGTCCATCATGATGTCGTATAATACTGTACACATATGAGCTGGTACTTGGCAACAATTACAAATAAGAAGTGGGTTACAGAAATGACTCTTCCTACACAAGAGTCCGTCTTCTTGAGTAAGGTAGTTAGTGAGTTAGGGAGTTTTCTTGCTAGATTGGATGAATGGCTGGAATGAAATGAGATTAGATTGGATTGACAAAGTGGATTCCTCGTGTTACGGTAAACACAAATCTGACTGCGAGAAAAATATTTCTTGTCGTGTTAATCTATATAAATGACCGGAATTACTGTTATCCATTTCCTTGATTCACTTAATGTGATTCGGGGGAATAATATCCATCTCTTTCTGAATGATATTTTAATTCACCGTCTTATTACTTTTCCTCGGATATTTCTTTTGAAGCTTTTTTTCGTGTGTATGTATACAATATTTTGTGAAAAAACCAGTGACGTCCTGAGACGAGCTGAAATTTTTGACAAATTTAAATCTCTCTGAATATTCGAATTCCGAGTTCTGTTTTGACAGCCTTCCGCGGTTCGCTTCGAACGCTTCTAATGATCCATGAGTAGATTAAATGAGGTCCAGAATCTGATAGAATCAGAACTGTATTCTTTTATTTCTGTATCCATAAATATCTGTATTCTTAGAGAACTGTATTTTCAAATATCCCCATCCTTGAATATTTGTATTCCCAAAGGACTATTTTCTTCAAAATACTTTATTCTCGAATATTTTCATTCTTAGATATCTGTATTCTCCAAGAACTGTATTTTTGAAGGACCGTTCTCATCATAAACTGTATCCTCAAAGTACTGTTTCCTCGAAGAGCTGTAGAAGGTGGATGACTATCGAAAAGTTGTTGATTTTTGCCATTGAACTGCATAATTATCTTTGCGATAAGTGATCTTCATCATATATTTAAATTTTGCCAACCCCACCTTTTTAATAGTCACTAGCCTGAATATAGTTATCAAGAATACAGGTCTTCAGGGAGAGAGTTTTTGGAGAATACAGATATTTGAGGATAAAGTTTCCCTATAAGATAGAACTTGAGAATACAGATATTTCAAGATGGAGATATTTAAGGATACAGTTCTTTGAGAGGATACTTCTCACAAAATACATATATTCAAGAGTAACAAGAATATCAGTTGTTTAGGAATATAGAAATAAATAATACACTTCTTGTGCTGTCGAGAATCCTTCGCGTTCGAATAAGGATTTTGTTTAATTTTGCATACAGTGATGGGAATTTTGATTCAACTTTGTATGTCTTGGGTTTTGGCTCTGAAATCAAGGTCAACTGTGTGGAAATTATATTGCATCCCACTGAACAATGATTGTTGCCGTAATGTAACACAGCGTGTTGTTGCAACGAGTTGGCAACCGAGTAATTTCATACTCCAGCTTGTGGTGATTGTATAACAGTCACTCTTTTGGAACCTCAACATCACTGTAACACAACAATCAAATATGTTATATCGATTCAATGTAACTGAAACATAAGTTCGTGATATGTGACAGCTGTGATAAAGTTTCACCAAAATTATATCACCTCAATGAATCTGTGTGTGGTGGGATGCTGGCAAAGGTGGTGTTTTTCTATATCGTATCAATCGACCAATCTCCGACCATTGTCACTCCGTAGAATGAATTTGTTGATTATTCAAAAGTATATCGGAATTCTTTTAAGAATATTTCTGACGCATTTCATCAGAATAAAAAGAAGTAATTGATTCGTATCGATGTTATCACGCAGAAGCTGTTTCTACTGCACGTACTGAAGATTCATTAGCACAAAGAGGGGAAGTGGATACTCGATATTCGTATCCAAATTTACGCTTGGAAACGCTGTAATGAAATTTTCTTTCCATTGTAACAATTCCGAATTCCACATTAGTGGGAATAACACGCCTACGTTCTCTATATTCGCCCCAGGACCCCCGCCGCTGTGCACTTTTTGCATAAAATCTCGACCAACTGCAGCGCGTTAAAATGAGCCACCGCTATTCAGCAATCCAAATGTGATTGTTACGAGTTAATTAGCATTTTTTTCCTCCCCAAAGGAGAAAGAAGGAGGCACTCGGAAGTTGCACTCCTTCACGTTCGTTCTGTTCGCGCTCGCCTGTCGAGCCGAGTGAAATGAATTTCCTCTGTCATTTTCCTATATTTTTCCATTATAGACCACATTCCGTACACGTATGGAATGGAGTGTGGGTATACACATATATATAAATCCATATGAATTCATCTGAGGAGTTAGATAAGAGACAGGAGAATCTTCTATCTTCTCGTACGTAATCTTGACTCATGATAATCACCTCCTGTACACGGTACACGATACACGTTCCTCCTTTTCGTCCCTTTTCCTGCCACGAATGAGAGAGGTGAATTTTTCTTCTTCGTCAAAATCGTGTCTGTACGTCGCTGTACGACACCTCGTTTTTGATTCATCTCTTGCTTCGTTATACGACTAAAAATTCGTTATCTACGGGTAAAAAACTTTTCCTCTCTCACGGATAAAAGTGATAAAAACTTTTTTTCCTCTCTTTTTTCTCTCTCCTCTCTTTCTCTTGCTCTCTCAGTTAGCACTTCCGTACTTGATGAATCCGTTCACGGAATAATGTTGCTAATACATAGGATTTTTTTTTCCTATGTATAGGGTCGTTAATGTTTCAAACAAAAATGAACTTCAATGGAATACATTGATCGACTCGTGTGATTCTTTTGCTTCATGTAAGAATAATACAAAGTGATTCATTTTGTGAATTAATACCGTGATGAGAGTATTTTTAAAGGAATTACACGAATCGGTATTGGAATTCGTGCGATGTATTTAACGAGTCGTCCACTCGACTAACGCGTTAATTATACCTTTGAAATACAAATCATGAAAATTGTGAAGAATGAGATAAAATTGTAAAGGGTGTTTTTTTTAGAGATTATTTTGGGGCTGCAGTTTTCCGATAGGATGCAAAGTAATTCGGGTTATTTGTAACAAAAAAATGATTTCGAGTTGTTCATTTTCTCTGTGAATGTTCGTGAATCGGTATAAAGTTACGCCAATATAGAGCTGATATAAGCAACACATGATTCTTGCAAAAGTATTTCAGTATTCCACGTAGAGAATTTGTATTCAAATTTATTGTGGTATTATCGTAACTGAGGAACAGCGTGGCTTTACGATCAAATCCGCTATAAAACATTGTGAATTCCATCAGAATTCTATCGTCGTTTTACAGGGAATATCATTCAATCGTCAGTCTGTTCCACAATTACAGCACCTTATAGTGGACTTTTATACACCGCATTCCATGATGTATCTCTATCATAACCTATCAATTATTAGAAAATGTAGATTCATCGCAGTACAATATTGTAATTTGCAACCAAATCTTGATCCATTCTTTCCTCGTCATTCAGCATAATTTTAACTCACGTGCTGTTGTGGGGGAAGAGAATTCACTTACCCGACGCTCGAGGAGCTTTTATCGTTTGAATCACGGAATTTGATTCCTCTCTTTATTTGAACTTCTTCGACCTCTCTTACGAGGTACGACTCCTGTCAAGATGGAAAAATGAAAAGAAATAGCGAGTGGTGAGAGGAAGGCGAAAGATAAGAGAGTCGTTATGTGACTGCCATTATATGACCTCTTGCGAGGGATGGGGAAGTATGAGAAAGAAAGCAGAGAAGTGAGAATGACAGAGGGCAACGAGATATATACATAGCCGAATAGATACAGAGATGGAAAAATGAAGATGTTGTAGGCGGATAAAAAGGTGGAAGAAAAAAAGGTCCAAAGAGAATCCTTATGATCCTTCTAACCGAAAATCGATAGAAATTTTTGCTATAGCCTTCCAACTGAATCTCCAATACCTATTACTTCGAACAAACGGGCCGCTGTGCGAATGGTATCGTAATCTTTTCAAGCTCAACACGGCTTTCACATTCTTCCTTCCCTATTGCCTTTCCTTGTTTCTGGATATTCTGCGATCTTCAACTTGTGCGGTACACGAGGGAGATAATTCTTGACGATCGTTCAATACTTCTCGCTTGTATCATATGTTTCATATAATTCTTGTTTCCTTGAATACCAAAAACCTATTGAAGGAGAATTATTCTGATATTCATATGCATGTACACCTTCTATGTGATTTTGCCACTCCACGAATTCGACAGTTTTTTCTCATTGGTTTTATTGAAAATCATAAATGCTGAATTCAACGGAGAATAATATTGTTCTATGAAATTTGCACGTAAATTGGTATCCTCCAAGCTTGAGTGAAATTTAATCTTAAGCTTATTATCGTTCAACGCTTGAGCCCCTTGAGACCGTTTCCTAGATCTAGAGGTTCTTGAAAGTATATATCAAAATCATTTCCGCATTATGACCAACTTATATCAGATGATTTTCGTATCCTCGGTTTCATTCATTATTCCTTCAGGTGGACGTGATTTATGATTATCTTCATGAAGAGGATTTATGATTTTCATTATTAGATTATCTATCATCATTTCTTGCTGCAATATGAATTTATATCATTGATATCCTTGACTTTGCGAAAACTTGCATTGGATACTGTTTTTGGAATGCATCGGAATGATCTGTGAACTTCTAAGCCTGTTACTTGTACGCGATGACATTTTTTCTTATATTCAATCACCACTCCTCGATCTAAATATTGGGTGTGTGAATATGACTCTGCCCTATCCTAACACATGTCGTTGTTAATATTGCTCACGTGTACTAACAGATAGCAACACTTGTATTCGATAGTACTTTTTGTCAGCTGTCAAACGCACTACGCGACATTTGGTTTGGTTTGTGAGCAACAAGTTTTTACCACCTTGAACATGTCGGTTTTCGTTCCAAGTAAACATCATTTGCGGGAAGTGTTGTTACACTATTTTATTGCAAAGAAAAGTGCAGTGGAAACGTGTCGTTTGCTTGTGGAGATTTACGGTGAGCAAGGAATGGTTTCGACGATTTCAAATCAATAATTTTGACACTAAGGACAAAGAATATGGGAAACCACCAAAAAAATTTGAAGATGCTGATTTGGGAGCATTATTGACAGAGGATTCTTGCCAGACTCAAGCAGAACTGGTTGCAGCATTGAATGTTGAACGATCAACTGTTGCGAAGCGTTTAAAAGCAATGGGAATGGTTCAAAAACTCAATAACTGGGTTCCAGATGAATTGAGAGAAAGAGACATGGAACGTCGAAAAACAATTTGTGAAATGCTATTTAAAAGACAGCAGCGAGAAGGATTTTTGCATCGAATAGTCACAGGAAATGAAAAATGGATATACTATGAGAATCTAAAACGCCAAAAATTTTGAGTGAGGCCAGGTGAACCGGGCCCATCACAGCCGAAAAGAAAGATTCACTGTGCCGATGATATGCTCTGCATTTGGTGGGATCAGAGAGGTGTTGTATATTATGAGTCGCTCGAACCCTCTCAAATTATTGATGGAGAACTTTACCGACGATAACTAATGCATTTAAAGCGAGCCATAGAAAAAAAACGACCAGAATAGATGAATAGGCACAGTCAATTAATTCTGCGATATGACAATGCCAAACCGTACACCGCACAAGTCATGAAAAAATATTTAGATGGACAGAACTGGAGAGTGCTATTCCACCCGCTATAGTCGCGAGACATAGCTCCGTCGGATTACCACTTATTTCGGACAATGCATTCAGATCTTACAGGAGAACGGTTCACTAAATGCGAAAGTATCAAAAGTTGGCTTAATAATTGGATCAGTTCAAGAGATCAGGATCTCTTCAGACAAAAAATAAATAAATTACCTGAAAGATGGGCAAAGGTTGTAGCTGCAGATGGAGCATACTCTGAATAAAGTGTGCTTCAATTTTCTAAACAAACAAATGTGTTTTATATCAACAAAAAAGGACGGAGAAGGATCTAAATGGTCCTTGCACCTCCCCGCCATTCAAATCATAGATTCTATCTCCATCATAAATGTGAATACAGGATGTCCCAGAACAAAGTACCGATATTCCACCAGCGTATTTCTGAGAGAAAACTGAACAACTTTTCCCTTTGAGATTTTTCGATCCGAAGCTTAGTTTTCGAGTTATAAGAGAAATAAGTTGACCATTCACGTGGCAAGTGCATCGGATAGTCCAATGATCGAAGAGTACACTCATGTAGCATCCACTTGATTCGTTGAAATCAACTCTGAAACTAAAAGTTCTTCAGTTTTTTCTCAGGAACACGCTGGTGAAAGGCCGATACTTTGTTCTGGGACACCCTGTATATTATCATTCTCTCAATTCGCAATCGATACAAGCAGAACATTCTCAAAAAAATGAAGAATTGTTAAGAATGATCATTATCTGTTTGAATCTTGGTGATTGAAATAAACAACAGTTCTGATACGAATCGCCTGATCTTTATGACTATAAAATCGGAACAAGAGGAGCATCCTTTCTATTTTTTTTCTCTTCCTTCCTTGTGTTCGGTCTCTATGTAATTACCAGCGATGCCATTCGAACGATCTAATTAATCGTGAATCGGGGTCAGATAACAATACATCCCAACTGGCTGTTTGTACGATCAACGTGATGAATGAGCTTTTCCGAAAACTATCCACGAATCTGAGAGAACTATTAATTCTACATATCAAGTTGAAGATTGGAAAACTTAGAGATACGTTTGTCTGATTTACATGTTGATACATTTTATCGATCTGTTTTTCCTTCACTCCCTCGTATATCATCATTAATATTTTCCAAATATTGTCATTGTACTGGAAACATCTTTCACGTTTATTGTTCCCAAATATGATTTGGACTTTATTATTTGTGATGAAATGGAATAATTCAAATTTTCTGGAGTGAAAAATTCTTGAGGTGTTCTTCGACTACTTTCAACCCCATAACATGGATCAGGGTCCCCCAAAAATTTAAAGAGTGATTTTCCATGACTTTTCCTAACCCATGCAACACAGAATATTCTGAGAATATTCTCACAACATCCGTAAAACTTACTGTATCGAATATTCTTCTAAAGAGCGTAGAAGCTTCGTAAATATTCATAGAAGATTCTGAGAACATTTGAATGGGACTGTTTCGAATATTCTAGGAACGTTCATCTTGCAAGATGAACTCTAAGAACGCAAGCATCTTAATGACATGAATTCAGTAATGGCGGACAATGTTGTTTACAGGCTACAGACCCTCGGATAATATATTATTTTAATTTGTATTTGGGGAATGAGGAATTCATAAATGTGCATTTTAATATCCCGAATGTTTTGAGAGCGTCATGCGTGAAGAATAATCTTCAAAGGTGTGATAAAATTTCAAGAAATATCGTATATATTATGATTGCTTGTTCTGATCATAAGTATCTCACCCATCCATGTGAATCCATGATATTGCTAAGAATCCATGATGACAGATGTTTATCGATTGAAAGAATTGATTATGAATTAGTTTTCAGTTACATGCAGAAGTTACCCAGGTAGCACATGCACGTTCTGAGAATGTTCTGAGAATACACGTTGAGGATATTCGAATATTCTATGGAGATTCTCATTACGTGCGAATATATTCTACGCACATTCTCAGAATGTTTGAATGGGACTGTTTCAAATATTCTCAGAATATGATGCCACGGATATTGTGGGAATATTCGAAAAAAAATGCTGTGAAAATAAGAATTCCCGTCAATATAAACTTCTGCATGTCACCGAAAACTACTTCACAATCAATTTTTTTTATCATTAGACATCTGTAATCATGAATGATTAACAACATATGAATTCATGTAGATGGATGAGATACTTATGATCGCAATAGGCAATCATAATATATACGGTATTTCTCAATATTTCATTACACTTTTGAGGATTATTTTTCACACATGGCACTCTCAGAGAACATTTGCGATATTAAAATGCACTTTTCATAGATTTATTATTCCCAAAACATGAATCAAAATAATATATTGTACGAGGGTCTGTAGCCTGTCAACAACATTATCCGCCATTAATGAATTCATGTCATCACGATACTTGCGCATGCACTGTTCATCAAACTCCCTACAAACTTTGTACGCATATTGTACGAACGTTCCTAGAATATTCGAAACAGTCTCATTTGAATGTTCTAAGAATCTCCTGAGAATATTTACGAATGTTCTACGCTCTTTGTGAGAATATTCGATCAAGTACGTTTCACAGATTTCGTGAGAATATTCTCAGAATATTCTGTGTTACATGGGTATATTGGCAGGATTTTCTATTTTAACAGCATTTTTTTATAATATTCACACAATATTTGTGGCATAATATCCTGAGAATATTTGAAACAGTCTCATTCTAACATCCTGAGAATGTGCGTAGAATATATTCGCACGTTATAAGAATCTCCTCAGAATATTCGAATATCCTCAACGTATATTCTTAGAACATTCTCAGAACGTGCTTGTGCTACTTGGGAACTTTAACTGACCATGTTCCAATTTTTCCCTGACTCTCGAATAAGTATACCCAAAATCGCAAGGCAATTCAATGAAATTTACAATTCACTCATACAGCATAAGAGTACCCGTTATACTCATGAATATGTATTTATTATGAACACATATTTTGAATTCTTAATGAACAACTCGATGTTCAGAAATAATTCGTATCAAGATTTCATAATAAATTCTGCGGGCATTCAATACGTTTTCATCTTGAATTCATTGAAGTCTTATTGAATTCATTATTGGTCGCATTACGGGGACTATTCAGAAGGTCTTTGGGAAGTCTTTATGAATTGAAATTGATCATTTGTGCTGGCTGGATGAACAATACACAATGGACATTATTCTTTGGAAATTTTTTGCTGAAATCAAATGTTTCAATTGTCCCTGACTTTTTATCAATCCGAATGGTTTTTCATGACTGATGGGGCATTTTGAAAACGTTCCCTGGCTTTTAATGTCTGGGGGGACCCTGCGGATTCTCAGAATCTTGTCACAATAACAAAAGTTCATGAAATCCTACAGAATCATGCCTTATGCTTCAAATCCCCAATAACTGGAATTATTTTAAGATGATGTTTAAATAACGTCAGTGATAATCAGTACCTCTATCCTGACTTTCTCTTGACAATGTTCTGGAGAATTCGATTGATCTGCAAAGAACTTAGCACAATGAAGGAAAATCGAATGCGGTAAAGTGTGAGCTAGTTAATACAGTTGGAGTGCAGGGTTGAGGAGTTTTCGGAGGCCTTGAGCATTAAGAGATGTAGGAGAGGAAGGAGTCGAATTTCACGCAAATTTTTTCCAGCAGATACGTAATATTGATACAAATTTGAAGTGAATAATACCGGACCACATATCCGAGATTGCGAATTGCCGGAAATTTTGGATTTCCCAATGACTTCTGAAGGTGAAAGAATGAAATTGTACCGCGTCATTAACATGAATTGCCTCTGATTGAATCATTAGCGCTCGTTAATGCTTCTGGCTTGTCAGATTTCAAAGTTCGTTCAGGGCTGGGGGGAAAGCGTGTCACAGACTATTAAATTCAAACGAAACGGGTTATAAAATATAATGTTCCAAATGGGTTAATGAAGGGTTTTATAATACTAAAGAGTCCCAAAACTAAATATAATACACTGAGAAAACGTTTCTTCCAGCCAAACAAAATTTTGGTTGAAATGAACGCAAAGAAACTTTTCGGTTGGCTGAAATGAAATTTGTTTAGGGTAAATAAAATTCACTTGCCTGTAAGAAAGGCTTAATTATTCTGAACCAAAGTTTGTTCATCCCAAACAAATTTTATTTCAGCCAAACAAAAGGTTTCTCTGCGTTCATTTCAACCAAAATTTTGTTTGGCTGGAACAAACTGTGTCTTCAGTGTACAGAGAAATATTAAATGAATCTTTAACAATAAAACGCAAGGTTTTAGCATAAAGAATCAAGCCGAGTGAAAATTTCCCCGATTGGAAAGCCGACTGTCCAAGACCCTGCCTTGGTGCAAAGCACTTCAGTTTGAGTCTGATTTTCATTTTTACCCGGTAACTAATGATTGAGGATCTAACAAAAACTCTGTATGTCGAACGTTAATTAAATGATTTATTGGAAACGACGAAACCCATTTTGCGGTCTTGAATCGAGTATTTTATGGGTATTTTTGGATCCTGCTCAGGGACAGATTGAGAGGGATTGAACTATTGAAACATGTAATATTGACATCTACAAGAGAAATACATAAAATTCTGAAATCCCTGGTAAAGAGAAACCAGGATTTTCTTCCGGGTGAGCCGTTTCCTCTATCCGGTTTCTCCACCAGTGTCCCCTCCGTAAATATTACGGATGAATCACATGTAATCAAAATTCATTCCACATTCATGAGGAAAGTAGGTTTCTTCCTGTTGAGGAGAAACTTTCATCTTTATACTCCACACATTCTATTTCAGTTACGACTTCCATATCCAATTACCGTGATTTCCCGATTTTCATCGGAACTCATAATATGAAAGCTTATTTCCTCAAAAAGTTCCACACTAATTAGGTTCCGATAAAACATGTCGAAAAGTTCCATAACTCTTCCGATCCATGCTTTTTTTCTATTCCTCATCCCTTGATTTTTCCTCAAAGCATAAAGAAGGAACGCAAAAAAAAAAGAAAATAATTTTATCAGGAGTTTCAATATAAATTCATCTTATATTGAAAAATCAGAAAGTCTATTGAATAATTATATGTCATCCATATATACGACATTATTTTCTCGAAATGGAGGTTCCCAAGTTTTCCAAAATTATAAATAAAGCATATTTAAGTTTGAAAATTTCCTCACAAAGCAGTCTTTTCTTGAATCACAAGGGCCCCATCTCCAGGACTTGCGGGAGGGCCCCCAGGATCTCTGTTACGCCACTGCTTCCTATAGGGACAATGATCCGGTTCCAGTCTCCATCATCATGATGATCACAATTATAAAGAATATAATCAAACCGTAGACTTGTTTGACATGACCCCACTACCCCCGTCGAAATCGCCTGCCAATCTTTTCATTTCCATCTACTTAACACATCTCCCATCCTCCGTGATCCACTCACTTCATCAAGGGTTTTTCTCATGGTTATCGATTGCCTATAGCATTATCTTCTCTTCATTATCAATGAAATTCACATTTCAAGTGAATTGAACGTACAGAGCTCAGCTGGAGATATCAAAAGATCATAAAAATCTTGTCCAAGAATATTCTCCTTAGTATAATTTTTAGAATTCAGTAAATATCTTCAATCATCTTGCTTTGTTTTTTTTTTCATTTTACAGCGGAGTTTTATGAATTGAGTGTATTAAGATTTGATTTCCATTCGGAGTTGTTGAACTGTTTCTTTTTTCTAGGGCGATTCGATTCATCCGAGTGGAATGAGGTTTTGATTCTAGTACTCCTGCAATTGATTCTCCCATTTTGTTACCTTTTCCATCCTGTTTGTTTCATTATCTTCTCTCATCCGTATCAAAGTATCGTATCAACGTTCCTGTAATGATCTATTTTTTCATTTTTCTGTTTCAGGTGAGTTCTTGCGACATTCACTCATAATCGTAAGTGCACCCTAATCGAAATGATTATCAGAATCGAGTATCATTCAGAAAGATTTCGAAGTATTCTCATGGCAATCACGTCACAAGAACATGATTTTGATAAAACTTTTGACGAGGTTGTGATTCATACCCTCATTGAGCATACTTTCACGTATCGTTTTATCGCTGTTCTATATATCTTCCGTTACTTGACAGAGTTTGTTCGATTGCCAGGGAATGGTATTGGGAATTATCACATTGTTCTCTGAAGGAATAATGAAACAAATGATTCTAATGAATTCTACCATGGAAGTTGAGAAGAGGGGACAAAGTGGATGAAGAAATGAGGTTGTAATCCGATAGCATGAAGAAGAAGTTGGAGTTAGGAATCAATGGGAAGGGGTTCTAGGGGATTCGATGGATTTCTGTTCTTTTGGAGCTTTAGATGAAGTGAAGCGTGCTGTCTTCGTATTTTGTGAAAGAAAAGTGACAGTTCGTGTTATTTTCAAGGGAAGAAGGATCGATGAATGGTGGAGTTTTACAAAATACACGCTCATCGAATGATAACCGCGATAAGAATACCGGCTGAAACGATGAACGAGAGAATTGGAAAGATTGGCAAAAGATCAGTTCGCTTTGGGAAGAGAATTGAGAGGGTTACATTGCAATTGAGAGAAATAATAGATAGGAGGATCGGATTGACAAATCCAACTTTTATTCCTTGTATCGATATTTCAGAGATTTCTGAGGATGTGAACTGAAATTTCAGGTTTTCAAGGGAAAACGATGTGGTTCGATGGTAGAATTTATCAATGTAATTTCTACTATGCGCGTGAATATAGAACTTTGGGGACTTCTGGAATTTTTCGTTTGTTCTCGAGAACTTCTCAGTGCACACGACTGCAGGTGTTCCAAACGGGCAGCAACGGTTTTTCATCGGCATCGCAGGGCCCGAAACAACCCAATCAAATGCCAGCAATAATTGTGTATAGAGTCCACTGAATCAGGGAAGACCAATATGATCTCTGAAAGAACAGACTGTTTAGGTTCAATATAGATTTATTGTACGTAAATTTACGTTTAAAGAATTCCCAATGGACCTTCAAATGTCCAGATGTTCAAGCCCTGCTGAAAATGCCAGGCAGATTCGGATGGAAAACAGTCGTCAAGTTTTGAACGGTTTTTGTCCCAGGAAATTTGGTCAGAAACTGACAAAACCAGGTAGAAACGTTGTCAGTTTTTGAATGGTTTTTATGAGAGAAAAACCGTTCAGAACGTGACAAATATTTTTTTTCTGGATCTGCCTGGCATTTTCAGCAGGAGTGCTCCTGTACTGTACATTCTTTGAATAGTATCCTACTTCAGGCCAAGATCGGAATTTAGATGCTCCAATTTTCAGGGAGGGCAATTTCTAGCTAGGATTTGTTGTCTTGAGAACGAGTATTGAATTAGGGACAAACTTGTATACTGTAATCTTAACAATGGCGCAAAGCTGACCCAGCTCCGACTAGCACTGTTGGCACCTTGAGGAGAAGCTCGACAAAAAATCTGGAATGATAACTTCAGTCTGGAATTCAGTCTTTTCTATTGTGTCGGCATCTGTTTTGGATGCTTACTTTCAGCTGAAATGGGGCTAGTTTTGGCTGCATCTTAAAATAAGCCGATATTAAGGTTGGAAGTGAGTTTTACTTTTTACTGTGAAGGATGTCCACTGGACATCTCCCAGCGTCCATTGGACGTCCTGCGCTATTAAGGATAATGGTAGAAGATCCCCAATGTTGGTGCAAGCTGACTTCGATGGTTCTACAACGTTGGCTAATACAAAATGATTGCTATAAAACTAAAGTTGTTCCAAGCCTAAATCAATGCTGGCACAAACTCGCTCTAATCCCTCAAGTTTGGCTATCATGCTTGTCGTTCAAACGTTCTTCACATGAGATGGGTGATGCGGAGACGTCTCCATTAAATTTTTGGAGTCCCATTCTGTGTGATATTTTTGTAAGTAGATCACCGGAATCTAATCCCTACTCTCCGCAAGTTTGTTTTGTAAAATAAAATTCCACGTGTTGAGACGCTACCGCATTCTCTTGATAAAACTTATAAAAATCGGTGGATCATGCGGAAAGTTATGGAGAGAGTCAACACACGAGTCCAATTGAGGACCTTTTCCGTTCCTGAACTTGGTTACAGGAGCGAAAACAACAGGGTCCACTAGTTTACCAACCAAACTGTGCGAATCTAGCTGGTACCCGAATGATACCATACTATACATGATCGTTTACCTCATCTACCGTTCCAAGCTGATCCTGCCCTCCGGTAATTTCGTATTCATCCGTGCGTGGTTTTATTGAACATTTTCTTGTATAGCTTGGGGTTGCTATGACATGCAGTATCAGCGAAGTATCTCTGATGCAAAAAAAATATAAGATATTCTACGAATATGGAAATTCACGTACTTCAACGGAAAGATGTCGTCACTCGACAGAAGAAGGAAATAACCGAGCGAAGTGTGGGTCTTAAATTTATGATAGAACATAACAAAGAGTATCAAGTTTTCCGATCATTCCTGGTATACAGAATAATTTGTTTCACACGCAGTCTGCAATAAACAAATTCTATCCAAAAATTCTTCCTGTAATTCATTTGATTGTCGATTTTAAGCTTGGATCTGTTATTGAATTCTCGAATCAAATGAAATACTGAGAGAAAGAAGCTGAGGAGAAGTTCGTTGAGAACTTCCAGGCCACTCCGAAAATCGATTCATTCTTCCATGTAATAAAATCATGTTTCCGTGGAGAGATAAGGTTACAAGAATTAGCGAAATTTATTAATTCAACCGATCTTACGACACTTTCGAATTCGAGTTATGATCGCTAACGTTCAGGGAAATTCGATCAGTTCTCCTTCACTTCCCCTCATTCTTGAAGAGACGATCATCGTCGCCATCATCGTCACCATTTTCTTTTATGTATATTCAAGATAAGAAGAGATTGAATTCGTTTAGTCGTTTCTTCTCCATTCTGCTCATAATCTTGACGGAATGGTATTTCACGATATCCCATGAATCGATCATGAATTGTCGCTTCAATTGATTATCATTTTCATCATATTTCGTTTCTCGTATCCACCCCTGTACATGAATTTTGCCATTTCTGTACCGTAATATTCCCGAATAATGAGAAATTTGTCTTCCTTGACACTGATTGAGCAAAACGATAAAAAAAAAACAGCACACCGTGAAGAATAAAAGGTTTCCTGAAAGAAACCCTACCTTGCATGATATGTCCCTGTTTTTCTTTCTTTTTCCCTACGTATCTCCGCCACACCTTTATGATTCCTTTCGGCACACTCCCCAAAAGTGAGTTGAAAGCTTCAACCCATGCTGTTAAAAGAAGAACGTTCTTGAAAAGGATTTTGCTGTGTGGATATTTTTCCGGACCTTTCACTATCATTTGCCTCGGTTCGTTCGTCGTTTTGGCTATAGCTGGGGGGATAAATATATTGTTCTGAACTTGTTTATACACGAAACAAACCTCTTTCAATCTCTGAATCCTTTTTTGTGCTTTCCTCGGAATGATGATTCTTTTTCCTCGCGTCTTCATATGAAAGTGTGATGCGGGGGAAAGGTTTGAAAGAGCAATATCCAAAATGGAGCCATTGAAACCCGCCTAAAGTGCTCCGACAGAGATAATATGGTACAAGCGAAAGACAAGAGAAGTCTAGGTAACGAGATAATAATCTACCCCGACAAACACTTGGCCTCGAATCCTCGATGATATTAGTTCTCGTAGGAATTGACTATCATATTTTCATTCCGAAAATCCCGGGGAATGAAATTTTATTCCTCAAATGTGAAGGGAGAATAATGATTTGAAAATTCAATGAAAAAGAGAGTAATATGAGAATCGTACATCGTAGTTTCTAACCGATACTGTACTAGGTACTTAATCATTGAACAATCAGCGGTACGGAATACATTCTCTTCAAGATGACAATTCTCTGTTGAAGGGAAATAAAGCCTGACAACAAAGGCTGTCTAATTACTATTCCAAAGACAATACTACTTAATGACATAGATTCACAGGACAATGCAAGTATCATAAAAGTACTGAAGTGTGTTCATGTATGCAGAACATGTACAGACTATCGATAAAAGAATTTTTCAATTATAAACTTCAGAACGGAACGAAACTCCTACTTGTTATCAATTAGAATTTTTTACATTCGATTGTTCTAAAAACAATGTACTATTCCCTTTTTTTTTTACTCATTCAAAGTGAATACCTCCCACATACTACACACATTTCCCTATTCAAAATGAATTTGAATGAAAAGTCAGAATTCCTCATGGAGTATTCTTTTTGTAGTTCGATAAAAGGGATTCGAAAATCATTCGGTGGTTTGAAAGAGTGTGAGAGAGTATCAAGAAAGAGAGAGAGAGAGAGGGACAAAGTTGTGTAATAATAATCCATGATGAATATCGTAGAACAACCAATCAAAGTGAATTAGTGTGTGAAGTTGCATCGGGTAACGTTAACTTTCGAGAACTCTCGGACGTTCGGCGAACGCCTCCTCTCCTTGTTGGTGTAACACCCGGTAATAGGCTTTGCGGAAAGACCTTATCGTTGGTTTGCGTGGTCGTTAACCAAACGAGGAAAACTTGCGATTTACCACCTGGGTACACGAGGGTGGAAACCTCCAAGGAGGGGAAAGGGAGGGTTTGGCCAACCAAGATCATATTCCACCGGTTAGCGATAGGCTGATTTCCTAGGAACTAAATAGATATGAACTCGAGAAGTTTCTGTGTTTCGTGCCTCGATATACCACTTTTCTACTCACACAAGCAAGCCACATTCGACTCAAATTCCCGTCGTTCAAATATTTTACGACGTGATGGAAATTCTTGAATTTTTCATTCAACTCGGTTAGTATCTGAGCAGTATTTGAGAGTATTTTGTCACATAAAATATTTATGTGTCAAATTTTGTACGGATTCAGCATTGAAATTGAGATTTTTATCAATACCACGAACAAACAACGTCTAGAGATAAAAGCGAAAAAGGAGGGAGATACGAAGGATTGATTTATAGCATGTGAAGAAATATGTACGCCATGAAAACGTATGATTCTTTGAAAATTGAAACTACATTGTGAACGTTACCTTTGTTCCTCTCAGAAAAACTCTTCAAGTCATATATATTCCGTCTCATCGAATAATAGAATTTTCCTCCTCAATGTCGGATAATACAGAACTTTCTAAGGTTTTCTTAAGGAAATAACAATACCGCTTGATATGTCATTGCGATTTTCCAAGAGTAAGGAATATATTCTTTGGATTATAGATACGAAATTAATGTTTATGTTATGTTGAAGGAATAAATTGTTGTGTATAAATCATTTCATAACGAGCTACCTGGGTTGAATAATTTTCAAATCTACAGAGTTGATTTCAAAAGTCGTGAACTGAGATTTCCCATTGATTCGATAATACTGTAGTGAAAATTATATTCCTAGTATGCATTTGATTGGCTCTTATGAGGCCTATTGGTCTCTATTGAAAGACTAATTGTATCGGGAGCACAGTTCGTATTGAATTTCATTGATCGATGGTTTCAATAGACTATTTTTACCAGAGCCAAAACTGCGGTTCTGTCATGCCGAGCAAGAGTCATTTCAGAGGATAATTTATTAGAATGTTGCACACTGAGAGGAATCAAATATTGATCTGAAAACATAATCTTGAAACGAAAAATACTAATCTCTGAATTTTTCGATGTTATGTTATTTGCATAACCCAATCTCAAACGATCAACCACATCAGTGATGCAAATACCACATGAATAATATTATTATTTTTCAAGAAGTTGCTCCTTCCTATTCAACTTACAAATATATTCCATCCAAAAAGTTCGATGGCATCCCTGCTTGAAGAATATCATCGAACCGATTGATTCTCATTAATTCCGATGCAGAAAACCGATTCAAACCCATTAAAAAATTGATCCTCAATGAGTTTGAATCAGTTTTCTGCATCGGAATCGATGAGAATTAGTCGGTTCGATGAGAATTCTTTAAGCAGGGATGATTTACTTATTTTCAAATATGTGGGACCTGTATTAAGCTTTTGCAAAACAATAATGAAAATTTTACTGATGTTTCCTTTACTATCGATTCATCATCATCACGACAATGGTAACTAATCAAGTAAGTCTCAAAAAAATGGTTCTTTGAGGAATTCTTTCTGGTTTATGGTATAAATAACTGATTGTATGTTCAATCGATATGAAATAGTGAAGACAACCAGCATCTATTAGCAATAGCTAACAATTTTTATGGTAAGTGATAGGGAAGCATGGATCATAGTGCACGGATCAAACAGATGTGTTGAAAAGTCCCGTAATTTATTGAGGATCAGCGCCAGTCTGTGACAGATAGTAAGAGTTTTTACTTGGATTTACTTTCAAGAAGTCCCATAATTGAATGTATTTTTATAGGAAATTATGGTACTTTTGGAGCTATATTCAGGTAAATAATTTCATTTATCACAGACTGACGCTGATCCTCAATAAATTATGGGACTTTTTAAAATACACTGAGAGGAAAATCTGGTTCTCATAACCAGGCGACGTGGTTGATTTCGTCTTTCACCATTCTGTCTGGTTGCCACAACCAGATTTACATGATTTTGTTTTGTTTTCCTGGTTATCATAACCAGATTTCAGGTCGCCGCAACCAAAAGTCCTTAACCATGCAAAGATGGTTCCTGTGACTATGTCCCTTTTTCTCAGTGTATATTTTTCTGCGTGTGGATCAGCGCACGTATTCAGTTCATGAAACGACTGTATACGCTAGGAGGATCGACCTTTTTTTAACCTCATCTTGGAATGCCGCTGAACTGCGAGCTGTCATAACGTGTGTTCAGTGTACATTTGCTACTGATAAAATGTGAGTCTGGGTTTTATATTCACGAAGAATTTGATATGTCTCCCCTAGTAGAAATTTTGGACGGGAAAATATCAGGGCCTGACGAGGCATGCCTAATTTCCTATCAGGTCCTCATCAGCTTTCGTTACGGGGTTCCCTATTTCGCTCGATTTTATGGAAATCTCATCCGAACCCTATTTTACCCCTGTGTTACAATCGTATTTGAATCATATTAGAGAGAACAGATAAGTTCCTCGTAAGGGCGTAGTAAGATTTTCCTTACTCACGGTTTCTAACCTGATCAGGACCTTATTAAAAATAGGGAATGCCTGATCAAATTTCTACTAGGGTTGTTCTTATGAGAATGTATGTAAACTGACTCAGGTCTACATTTTTACTTGCTTATGAACATCCAAAGTGAAGGGTTTGCTAGTCATTTTTATTCACGGATTGATTATTTCTTCACAAATAAATTTTAATATATAAGTGTACGAGTGGAGTACAGTGGATCAGGGATTATTTTACACCAGTGGATCGTGTTCTAGTTCGTCTCACAAGCAAATGCTCCTTAAATGATATAATCCTGATTGGTTGAACCTTTCTGAATAATATTTTATCTCTCCGTTACAACTCAAGATGCTTCGGAATCGTGTTCGGAAACCTGAATGAAAAATTGATGGAAGGTTGTTGTGAATCTTGTAAACAAAGATTGATTGAAAATTAGAACTGCTGCAAAATTGTCAGGCTTTCCTCTCACCACCTCACAGCGTTACTGCGGGAAATTCCAAGGTTCTGAGAGTCTGATCCATGAAATTATCCACTATAACTCAGATATGGGGTACAGTGGATCAAATTATAAAATTCCGGGAGATGATAAAAACTCGGTATTTCATTTACGCAAATTAACAATATTGCTCGTTCATTTTGTGGACGAGGGAATATTGTATATGTATATGAACTTCCATGCTGAAACGTTCACTACTTTTGGAGTTATAGAGCATGAAAAAAAACGTGATTCGCTGTGACCCATGCTCCCCTACATTTAGTTATCATTGCAAAAATGAAAGCTTTGTTGATGCTTACTTTATATTTAGATATCATTTTTCTTAGGTATCGATGACTAATACTTTCTCTTAGTGCAGGGTCATTGATCGATTAACATTGAGGGATTTTTGAAGTTCATTTTCGTTCAACTTGAATCAACTGTACCTACTCACCCTTTATTGATTTTGAAACTTTTTTGTCTATTTGAGACGTTGCTTACTTTATACGTTAAAACTAACTTTTCCATAGTATCGGAACCAGTACCCGCAGGTTGAAATCGATGGTGCACAATTGTCATAAACTTCCACCAACGTTTTCTCCAGCAGCATTCTCCTTCAAATGGATCCAAAAAAGCAAAACTCTCCACTATTTACGTTATATTGTCACAAAATTCAACATATCCGATGCGAACATAACACACACCAAACACTAAACCACGCATGATGATGCTTTCACGTGGAGTTAGCAACAAAATGACCCGATGTGATCTATAGTACACTTCTGATAAATCTTCATAACGCGTACCTATACATTAAATGTACAATGATATTTCTACACCACCTTGAAATAAAATACAAGAAATTTTGCAGAGATTCATTGATTCCATTAAAAGTCTCAACGATACAGTACTGCAGTTGAAAGAATGAGAAACATTTCTGGTACTTTCATCTCCTTTCCTTTAGAACTTTACTGCTTCATGGCTGCGCATTTTTATACTTCCCATGTGATGTGAAAATCTCGAGACAATTTCTTGAAACTTGACAAATCTCTCTTGACTCCATTACCGGGAAGCTCCACGCACAGACATCGTGAAGATTTCTGTTCATGGACAATTTATATCGTGGTATTCGTTATACCTGGAACTCAATTTCAGTGGTTCATATTCTCTTCCATAATTCTTCACGTATATTTCAAAATTATACAGAACGGGATCATTTTTCGATCATTTTGGAGAATAGAAATTGAAGAAACTTGTCATACAATCTATAACTTTTCCCTGGAGTTTTCAATAAATTACTAATCAGCACAACTTGAAATCAAATACAAACGAATTGTTCACAATTTCCATAAGGATGTTACTTTTTATTTGTTCTCATTTAATTCCAAGAGTTCCGAGTGTGCTTCCGTTTGATTATTATTGCTTTTCATCACCATGGACGTCAGCTGTACATGAGAATTTATCATTCATCTTATTGAATTCCATACAGCTCTATACACATACTTGATTGAAATGAACACGGTTTTATTGGTATTTTATGCATATAAACTTATTTATAGCCACACCATGTACAACACATCGTATGCCATAGCTCATGCACAATAAACCAATCGAAGACGGTTTTATGGTAGCTGTATTTGTTCTGAGTTCCATTGTCGGCAATTTATTTGAGGTTGCTGTGCTGCTGCTGTCTATTCTTCCTTCCCATGAATCGATATACATCCATCAACTTGATAATTTGCAGTTTTGAATAATTTTTCTCAACTCACAACTGTTTGCGTTGAATTTCTTCAACTTTCAAAATTCCAGAGGGAATAATATCCCAATCGAACAAAAAGACATCTTTTAGATATCTAAAAGATATCTCGCAATTTTGGAAGATGTCTTGCAAAAAGGTCTCGAAGATGTCTTTTAGAAACCTAAAAGATGTCTTACGCGACTGATTTCGACAAGTTTAAGATATCTCAAAAAGCTCTTGCGGAAGATATGTTTTAGACGTACTCGATCAAGTCTTAAAAATGTCTTGAAGAATTCATAAAAATATCTTAGGAAAATCTCGAATCGTGCGTAAAAAAAATTCTTCCCTCTTCCTTTCTTTTCTTTTGATCCCCCTCTCGGTCCTACCAATTTCGCCTCATTTTGGATTCTTGGGGTTGCGAGATTCGAATCCAGAAATTTCACGACGTACCTACGCTTCAATGACCTGAGCCATAGGGACAATTTGATGACCGTCCTTATAATCGTCAATATGTCATAGTAAGATATAATTTCAGCGGTGTATATTTTCAGAGTAAAAGTGATCTTTTGAACAAGGTGTTTATTACATATACAAATATAAGATGAGTTGATTGTGCTTAAAATTTGAACAGTTTAATGAGTTTGGTGAAATATATTGGAGTACGTGATCCAGTGATCGTTAGTGTCTGATGAATATCATACATACCTTCCAATTATTCCTTTCTCACTGTTATTGAAAAACAACTTATCAGTGAATGTGAATGAGAATTTGATAAAATCACCGTACACGAAGGCCGTACATGAAATTCAACGTAAGAAGTTTGATAATTCGCAAAATATTGTGACTTGGAGATTCGTTACTTTTAGTGCTAGCACTGCAAGGTCACAAATTTATACTTTTCACAGAATTTGTTGGTATTTACATGGATTATTCAAGCTTTTAATTTATGAACAGATTCACCTTCTTCGCAATTTGATTGTGAACAAAGACATTTGGAGTGTTATCCATATGCACTCATAACCTCAAAACTGCTGATCTTAGAGATACATTTGGTAAAACATCTTAAACATATCTTTTAAACGACATCTTCAAGATGTCTTTTTGATATTTCTTGTAGATGTCTTTCAAAAGATATCTTCAAGATATCTTGAAGATGTTCATGTTTATTGGGATAAGTTTCCAATCATCAACATGGTTAGTGAAACAATTTTTGGAATACATTTATAAGTTGCGCAATTAGGTTCTCGCTGTTTTTTTTTGGTGAAAATGCAACTTTATTGTGGAGGAATGATTACAAATGAATCATTCAAAGTATTGCCCATCGCTAGCTACAACTTCTGCCCACATCTCTGGCGGAGCTCGAATACCGTTACGATAAAAGTGTTCGTCTTTTGAGACTATCCAGGAATCAAACCCTTTTTCGATGTCTTCATATGAGTGGAACTGCTGATTAGCCAGACTATGTACCATCGGACGGCCCAATATCTGGGGAACAGGGCATAATGTAAGCAAATTTAAAAACTAACCGAAATGGTGGATACTTAATTTAAAAAAAAAAAAAGTACTGTATCGTCTTTATGAATTAATAAAACGGTATATGATGAATAATAAACTTGATATCTATTTATGCATTCAATAAATGATATATCTATTTCATCACGTTTTATTTGATCAGAATTCCTTTTTCATAAACTATGCTGTGAGGACATCAGCTAAAAGAAAAAAGAAATAGTCCTTCTATTCCGAGAGAAAACCCTTCCAATATGAAGTGAGAAATTTGTGTGACAAGTATTTCTTGATGCTTGAATTATTTGATGCTTCATTGATTTTATTTTTGGCATCAAGATTTATTTTTTTGGAATGAATATCACTACTGAATCAATGATATCCCTCGATATGAGGTGAATGGCTTATTTTGTAACAGGGCAGTATTGGATACTCGATTTGGAAAAATAAAAATAAAAAGAAAAACATTGACCTGAAAATTGGGTAATTTTTTCAGAACTAACCGTTTGTACGTTTTAGAACTGATCGTTTTCTTTTAGAACTAACTTTTTGGTAAGAACTGACCTTTATATTATGCCCTGCTGGGGAATATGGTTAGTGGGGTAGGACTTCCCATTTGAGCATTTCCACGTAGGTTTTAACGGGTTTGGCAACATGAGGCCAAGCGTTATCATGCGGTAGAATCACTTTGTCGTGCCTCTGCTCGTGTTTTGGCCGTTTTTCGCGCAGTGCTCGGCTCGGTCGCATCAATTGAGTTCGATACTGTTTCCCAGGGATGGCTTCATTCGGTTTCGACGACTCGTAATAAATAACACCGACCTGGTCCCACCAAATACACAGCATAACCTTCGCAGCGTGAATATTCTGCCGAGTCGATGACGTAGACGCATGACCAGGCAGTCCACATGACTTTTCCTTCTTTGGGTTGCTGTAATGAATCCATTTTCCAACACCCGTTACGATACGATGAAGACGACCCTTCCTTTTTGGCCGTTGGAGCAGTTATTCACAGGTGGAAAAACGACGCTCCACGTCCCCTGGCTTCAACTCATAAGGAACCCTAGTTCCTTGCTCTTGAATCATTCCCAACGCATGCAATCGCTTGAAAACAACTCCTAATGCTGAAACGAGCTGTTTTTGCGTTTGGCACGGATCCTCATCGAGTGATGCCTCCAATTCAGCGTCTTTGAATGTTTTTGGCTTTCCTCCACGTGGACGGTCGTCAACATCGTAATCACTGTCTTTGAAGTGACGAAACCAATCACGGCACCTTGTTGCACTCAGAGCAGTATCTCTGTAAACTCTTTGGAGCTCTCGATGCGCTTCAGCCGCCGTTTTCTTCGAATGAAGTCAGAAAATCAACACTTCTCGCCAATGACGGTTATTTGGCACAAAATCAGACATTTTCACACAATTACAAGTATATGACGCCAGAACGAAATCACCATCGTGTCAACGTGGTTTGTTTACCATTTTTCTAAGCTTGGTTCATGACGTTTTGAATATGTCGAAATCGACCAGCACTATCGACAAACAGTGAGAACCTAGTTGCGCATCTGATAGAATCTGAAATATAATGGGAAACTGTGGAAGAATAAGAACACGACGCCACGTACGCGATACGAGTTTTCCTGTACTTGGCGTCGATACACGAGTATGAAATGACAGCAATAATTATCTATATATTAACTCGAAAATTCATGATTACAAAAGATTCCAAGTTTTGTTTATTTATAAAAGAAAACATTGATCATGTAATTGAAGAATATTCTAAGTACTCGAAGAAATGAGAAGCTCTGCTTATGTCTCCTATTTTCCATCGACAAAGTATCGAACAGAGTTTATAGATTTATTCATTTGAATAATTCATGAAAATCCGTTGCTCTCTCAAACGTATTGACGAATGCAAAAACGCATGCCAGCATTCTCATACGAACTGGAGAGAGTTCAAAAGAGGTATGTCTATAAAATTTCTCTACAAAATATCAAACCTTTCATGGAAAGTCTGGTACAGATTGGTTTCTACGATTCTGTTGATTGAGGAATGAAATTCAATGGATTCTTTTTCATTAGTGTTGCCGCGAGCCGCGAAACGAGCCGTAACGAATTTTAGATTTCAAATTATCTGGATTGAAAGTGAACTCTTTTTGAGTCAACCAAATTGGTTTGAAATTCAGTTTAATAGACCCTCAACTGGATTTCAAGGTTTGAACTGGAATATAATTTTATGGATACGAGTTTTGAATTAGTTTATATTCGAGCCGACATTTCGAGCTAGACCCATACTGTTTGATGTATGAACCGGTGGAAAATTCGAATACACGGAACTGTGCATTATTATGAACTTCCAAACCAAAGTATAGGACCATTCAACCAAGTATTGAGCCAATTTTTACTTCTTATAGTCCTCACTAAATCCAGTGGAAGTCTAAAGCTCGTTACAGCTCATTTTGCGGCTTGCGGCAACACTATTTTTTATCGAATGAGCGAAATTAACATTTATCAGTCGACATCTTTCCAAGGAACTCCATTCATCTTCATTTCTTCCCATTCAAATATCTCGAAATCGATAATAATATTATCCTCAAGTACACGCAAGAGATATCCAGAGCGTATCGATCCAAGAGCATGCATTCCCAAACCTTCATCGGTAACAATAATTATCCGATACCGAGTCAGCGTATGGTTGGAGAATCAATGAAATGTGATAGAATTGTCAGGATTCGCAGACAATTCTATCACAATCTCCCTGATCTCTAATCACTATACATTCTCATTTGATCGGTAATTGGCGGGATGAGCTATTGATCGAGCACGGTCTAACGCAAACAGAAGGTGACGATTAGTTTTGTGCTTAGCCGCGTCAATTCATAGCTGAATACGTAAAGTCACTAGAAGAATCCATCAAGATTCTGATTATCACGTCGTTTTTACATCATTATTTTCAATGCATCATCCTTGGCATAATTTAAAATCAATTTCAAGTACGCGAGGCAATCTATGTATTACATCTCGTAGATTCATCGCCTCTATGTTGTGTTAATTAAGAATAAAAGCTATGTGAAAGATAAAGATGAATGATCCATCATGTGGTATACAAGATATTTGGAACGGAAATTACTTGCCCCAATTATCCAGCGAGTTGTACAGAGACGAACAAGAGGGAGAGAAAGAAAAAAAACATAACAAATAATTCCAATGAAAAACTTTTCAATTGGTCGCAAAAACCTCCTTTCCATTACTCTGTGTTCGGATTGTGTCACGAGTTTAGGTACACATTGTAGAGAGATGGGAGGGTGAATCATTTTATCTGATTTTTCACCGATAGAGAGAAAGAAAATCTACAGCACTGTCCACGTCACGTTCTATATCTGTAAGTATCATTTCCAGTATGCCTTAGTTTCTTCAAAGTTTTTCGTATTCCGTCGACCTCCCTGCAGTCGGAAGTTTCTTGTCCTTCCGTTTGGTAAGCCTGCGGTATTATTATAAGCGACGTGCTTTTTTTCTTGTGTTTTTTTCTCTCTCTCTGTCCCTTGCATTTTTGCCACGTCAGCATTTTCCATGCGTTTGTAGCGGAAAAATCTCGTGAATATTACATTTTCCTGCATCTCTTCGGGAGCTATACGTATCAACTTTGTTGACGAAAATCTTAGGAGAAAAGATCGAAAATAAGAGCCTTCCTTCGCTGATGAAAAATAATCATGTATTTGGCGTTGATATGTTAAAGTTTCGCTCTAGCGAATTGTAATCGATTCACGACAGGAAGAACGTATACCCTCGTATATGATATGTTCAAACTTCCTCGCAATATTATGGTAGAGCGGAAATGTTGTAGTTTCTCGAGTTTTCAAACTCTCAAGTTTCAAAGCTTAAATTATATTTATCTCGGATAGAATGATTCTTCCATATAATTTTCATCGTCAATGTTCTACTCGAAGGTACCGTGGGTTCAATTTTTCCTCTTCATAAATATTCCATCGACACAATCTGGGATTTAATTACAAACTTTTGATACCCGTTATTTCATTCCATAGAATCTTCTACACATGAGACTCGTAATTTTTGAATACAAATGTACTTTTTTATTCAATAGAATCGCAATAAAAACACTGACAAAATTATGTATATGCGCATTTCATTCAAAGAGGAAATTCGCATTCATCTCGCCGCTGCTGCTGTTGTTGCTGCTCCATTTTTAATGTACAATGTAATCCTGTCAGCATGAATTTCACTTGGCGTTCAACGGTAGAAGAAGAAAAATAGAATTAGAATTTTTGAGAGAATTCACTTGAAATCTTCAAAAGCGGAATCCGTAGGAGATTATTTATACGTATGATCATCAGGAATTCAATGTGTAAGCACGTTAGTTCTGGTACGCGAGGGATGATAGAGGGGAATTAGTATGGAGAGTTGATGTGCAAACTTAGGATTTGTTAATACACGAAGATTCGGTTGTTATATATTGTGTTTGAGAACATCAGGAGGGGATGAATACTCGATGTCGCTGCATGCATAATCCATCCGATTCTGAAAAATACATCCATCACGTGCATGTAATTATAGTGCCGAACGAGTAGCGGTACAGCTATGGCTACGAATTTTCCATAAATAAACTCGATGAGTAAATCGAACGGTAATTCATTTCATCTCTGCGTTCCCATCTGTATCTTACTCTGCGGTGTATAATTCCCTGTCCAACGAATATAGGGTTGGTTCGCGAATCGTGATTAGCGCTCATTATCAAATATCAATTGCTGAAAATCCAAATAGAGCCGATAATCAATTGCTCTATCAAAATCCTTGTTACCGTTTTGACATTCCGAATGGAATCTTATCATTATTTTCCCAATGAAATATACATCAAATTTCACAGAATGATTCGGAATTTATTATAACCAATTCACGGTATTTGTGTCGAAAGGGTATTGAATATTATGAAACAATGAGGAGACCGAGGCGCGACATCACCCTCTCCGAAGTGAAGTTTTGTCTATGTGAATTGAATATTTATACCGGTATTAGCAATTCAAATTAATGCCTCAATAATTCTAGAAAATACCATAAAAGGTATGAAAATGAATGGAAATCAAATATGTACCAATCGACAAATCAATATTCTCTATTCATATGAAAATCATTAAAACATGAGATGGAAATATCATATTTTGGAATGCAATTGTGAATCAGGGACTCGCGAACATGTTATAATAAAACATAAATTTACTTCATCGGATACTTGATGCAATTATTCAGGAAATGATATGTTTTCTGTTTATTGTGTAATTATCATTCAATCTTCCGCCAATTAATTAGAATAGCGATGATTGATTGTCAAGTATAATCGTCAAACCGTCCATAATTCATAGTAAAAGGTTTATGCAAAAACCATGTGGATGTGAACGTGTGCAAAGAGGGATGCACGTTTACATACTGCGAAGAGATGCATCAAACTGTATGATGTGGCTTATATTGTGTATACACATAGTACCACGGGGTAATATCAGATCCAATCTTGTTGGCCCAACGCCAAACATGAAATATATATTAACATACAAATAACTTGAGATCTGCCAAGCAGCAGGATACCGTTGGTTATGGGTTACTACGTCCGCAAAATGCGGTCTTCTGGATTGTTGAGAGAGAGCCTCGCCATTGTACTTTAAATCACGTTGTTTCCCATATTCATTATAAGAATAAATCTCGTGAATAATTTACCAGGCGTCGAATTCCGGGATTTCCAAATTTTCATCGCTGTATGCAATGTGCTTTCATAATTTATACATCTTGAGCATTCAATTTTCATATGTTGCACGCTTTCTGACGATCAAAGCAGTCATTCTCTCTCAATAGTTTTGGAACTCATCAAAACTATGCAAAAATCTTTGTGAAGAAATCTCTGGATGTTAACTACGTGTGTTGAAGTTTCCTTCGATTGTACAGCACAAGGAACCCTGATACAAATTTGATATTCAGATATTCCCTATTTTCAATGAGGTCCTGATCAGGTTATAATCCGGAAGCCGTGAATGAGGAAAATCTTATCAGGCCCTTACAGGGGACTTATCTGATTTCCCAAATAGGATTCAAATAGGGTTGTAACACAGGGGTACAATGGGGTTCGGATAAGATTTCCATACACGGAGGAAAAAACTAACAATAATATTGAGGAATTGGCAATAAAATATTGTTATATATCAACCCACAATAAATATCGTAAAAATATGACCGTCACTGTTGCTAAACTGGCAACAATATTATAATGTCAACATTATGAACAATTCAAATATTAAATTTCGCAATATCATGTGGTTATATCAATAAATACCTTTTTCTAACTATTTTTACCTATTCAAAAAATATTACCTTTGACTGAGGAAAAAACTTTCTCATCCGAATATATCCCTACAAACATTCTATTACGATGTGGTTTGATTCATGTGTGAAGACAAGGCGATTGTAAGTTCCAATTTTGGAAATTTACCTCAGCGAGATTCGAATCCGGTTCCTCCGAGTGGGAAACAAAGCCTGTATCACATCAACAAATCTCCAAGGCGACAACTGAGTACTTAAATTGCCATTTATGGTAATCCTCGGCTCGGTTGAGAGGTAACGATGAAAATATATTCAAGACAAACATAAAATTGTGCACATTGAATAAATGAATTAGGATTTGAATCACAGGAATTTTTTCAGAAACGAATGAAACTCGCCAAATTTGTTTGTTGAACTCATGGAGGGTCGATCAGAAATTGGGATTGATTTTTATGTTTGTGAATTCAAGAAAAACTGCATCGAAGAAGGGTTTGTAGAAGAATGCATATCACTTGGATATCATTTTTAACTGTCTCCTGAAGTGGATCATAATTAATTTCTCACGGGGATTTCATTACAACAATTTTTGTTGTTAATTCTGTGATACTTATTGTTATCGCTGCTTGATATTGTTTTGTCAGATCAACAAGATTTATTGTGAGTTGGAATAGCAATTCATATTGTCATTTTAACAAGTGATTTTCAGCAATACAATTCTTGTTAACGAAGCAATGTGCTATTGCTATGAGGACAACAAATTATTGCATAACCAGCAATAAAATGTTGACAATTCTTATATTGCTAGTTTTACCATACACATTTTTCTCCGTGTAAAATCGAGCGAAATAGGGAAAACCTTAACGAAACCCGATGAGGACCTGATGAGAAATCAGATTTGCCTCCTCAGGCCCTGGTATTTTCCCATCCAAAATTCCTACTAGGGAATATACATATTTTCCCATCCAATCACTTTCCTCTCCAGATCTGCTGGTCTGTTTAAATTCGGATCATTCAAACATTTTTGTTGGTGGGTTTCACTTGGTGGCTTGTCAGTGACAGCTTCCGCTTATGCATCATCTGTCATTAGATTCGATTTTTCGTTGAAATCTCTCGACGGCACGTCAAGTTGGACTAAAAGTATCATTGCGGATGAAAAACCCCAAGAGAGCAACATGGCCGCCAAACTTTCAATGAACATTGAATAAACATTTGATAAACGTACGGACATTTTGCTTACGGTTCAAGGAATATTCTTCAAATGGTCTTGAACGTTCCACGAACGTTTGAAGGTCTTGGTTTTCTTGGGGAATATGTCATAGGATGATAATGAAACAAAATGCGTCGAAAGATTTCAGCATCGTATTTCCGAATTTTTGAAGTGACAGCCCAAAACGAAATATGAGAATTCAAGATTCTAGGTTGAAACAATGGAGGCAAGTTTATTCATATTCCGTTGAACATTTAGATAGAGAAAGAGGCGGAGATATGAATCCTCGTTGAAAGTATGTGGAACTTGAATATACCTTGGCAAGTAATACGTTTGCCACTTACAAATTTTCGAGAAAAAAACTTAAGTTACGTAAAAAACAGGAGGTGCTGTAATTTACAATACAGACCCATTTTTAGGGGATTTTATAATTTATGTGACGACTCATAAAGAGAATAGACATGAAAAAATAAATACTGTGAAATAAGTAGAAAAAGGTGGATATGGTCAGACACGCGCATTGATATTCACACATCCACTTACACATAATTGAATCAATGAAAAAAAAACAGTTGAACTGCATTCATTGCTTGGGACATCAAAGTCAGTTATCGGTGGTTTCAAATCCGAAGACTATTCGAATAAATTCAGGTGACGAAGCGATTGTTTCTCAAAACAATCTGAGTATTTATAAACGTGGGAACTGTACAGTTCCTGAATTCGAACTGGGCAGGAAAATATAATAAGGCACCAGAAGGAGAATTCGTACACATCAAATCATAAATAAGTTGAATTCTGTATAGTTTCCAACTTGGAGCAGGGTTCCCCCAAAATTTGAAAAGTCATTTTCCCTGACTTTCCCTGACTTTCACTGACCATGTTCAAAATTTTCCCTGACTCTCAAATAAGTATACCCAGATAGCACACAAGTTGCTTCAAATTGTACCAAACCAATGAATTTGTTTCTATAACTGGGAACAGCAAATCCGAAATACTTGGAGCAAGTTGGGATAACTTAGGACGCCACTAAGCAAACTCAGCTTATAAATGGAATTGTAGAATTGTCATGATTTATGATGGAATATTGTTACAATTTACCAGTATATCGCATCGTCACCAAATTCCTTTGAATATGAGTGTGATAAGTACATACATTCTGTCAAAAAAGTACCGGGAATTCTTGAATAAAACACAAAATATTTTTTATTCTTCCAAATCTATTGTATCGCCTTCAAAGTAGTTCCCTCCTGAAATGATACATTTATGCCAACGAACAATCCAATCATCAAAACATCCCTTATACGCTTTTTCCGGAATCGATTTCAGTTCTCGCCACGAATTCTCTTTATTATCTTCTATCGATTCAAAACGGGTGCTTCGAAGTGGTAATTCAAGATTTGGAAACAAAAAAAAGTCGGCTGGAGCCAGATCAGGTGAATACGGTGGCTGTTCGATGATATTTGTTGAGTTTTTGGCCAAAAATTGGTTCACAATGAAAGCCTTGTGAGATGGTGCATTATCGTGATGCAAAATCCATGAATTTTCTTTCTACAAATCTGGCCTTTTTCGACGAATTTGCTCTCTTGAACGCCGCATAACGCTTAGGTGATATTCTTTATTCACCGTCTGACCTTCTGGCAAGAATTACGAATGTATAACGCCGCGATAACCAAAAAACACAGTCAACATTACCTTCACTTTTGATCGGCTTTGGCGTGGCTTTTTCGGTTTCGGCTCAGCTGGAAGCCGCCACTCCGAAACTTGTTGACTGGTTTGCATGTCATATTCGTAAACCCATGTCTCATCACCTGTTATAATGCGTGTTATGAATGTGGAGTCGAAATTGACTCGTTCTAGCATGTCTTCGGCGACCTGTACGCGGTTCAGTTATTGGAGAAAATTCAAATCTTTCAGAACTAATCGAGCGGCAACGCGTTTCATGTCCAAACAATCATGTAAAATAGTACGAACTGATTCGTAAGACACAGAAAGTTCACCTGCTATCTCTCTCAAACTTAAGTGACGATTTTCAGTCACCATTTCCTTCACTTTATCGATATTAACTTCAGTTAAAGACGTCGATGGACGACCAGAGCGAGACAAATCTTCCACCACATCTCGACCACTTTTGAATGCACTGTACCGCTCATATGCACGTGTTTTTGATAGAGTCAATTCACCGTAAGCCTTCTCCAACATTTTCAGCGATTCGGCACACGAAATTCCATTTGCAACGCAAAATTTAAAACAAATTCTTTGTTCAATCTTTGTATCCATTGTGACAATCGCGGGACACACTTGAGAGAACTGAAAAGATCGAGCACTATAAACAAACTGAATGACAGATGACAGTCGAACTCCGCGTCAATACACAGGACGAATGTACCAACTTAACAACAAAAAGAATGTTGACAAACCCGTTAGCCGCACTTTTTAAATGATCAATTCCCGGTACTTTTTTGACAGAATGTATATGTATACTTCCCTATCCATATAATGGTATCAAGGGCGTATTCAGAAACTCACTATCCTCCTTTGAGGGGACTCGAGCATGAAGAAGTGGGGGACGGAACAATTCAAATTTGTTAATGTTTGGAGGTTAAAATTTTACAATTTTATTTCTAAGCCTTCAGAAATCACTTAGCCATTCAAGGTTTGCGGCGATGTGGAACTCTAGGCATGTAATTTATTATTGTTCACTTCAAATAAGGTAGTAAATTTTTGGATATTCCCTTGAATGGTATTACACTTCATTCTGAAAAATTTGACAGTGTTAGGTAAAGTCCACTCCGGATGGTGTTGTTTCAACACCTGACGGTGTTATTTCGACACCGTATGGTGTCATTCTAATACCATTTGGAATTATTTTAACAATGAATTCCGGAGTGGACTTTTATAGAATCCGCGCGGTGTTAATTCTGACCCCGCTTTCCTTACAGTATTTTGAGATGTTTGGAGGTGATCTACGGATTGAAATAAAATAAGCACAGTCAATAGATCAATTGTGAATACTCATTCTCCTGACATCGCGTTTTGAACCGAACCAAAGGAATGGTATTTGCAAACAAAATCGCAAGGCAATTCAATGAAATTTATACTCCACCCATACAGCACAAGAGTTCCCGTTATGCTCATGAATATGTATTCACTATGAATATTTTGAATTTGAAACGAACTCTTAATAAATAACTTGATGTTCAGAAAGAATTCGTATCAAGACTCCATAATGAATTCTGCGTGCATTCAATGCATTTTGATTTTGACTTCATTGAATTCTCATTGAATTCATTATTGGTTGCATAACGGCGACTATTCAGAGAGTCTTTGGGAAGTCTTTATGAATTCAAATTGATCATTTGTGCTGGCTGAGTAAAAAATACACAAATGGGCCTTGAAAATTTTCTGCTGGAATCAAATGTTCCAATTTTCCCTGACTTTTTATAAATTTCAATGGATTTCCCTGACTAATGGAGCATTTTGCAAACGTTCCCTGACTTTCCCTGATTGAATAAGAATTCCCTGACTTTCCCTGACTTTCAATGTCTGGGGGGGCCCTGTGGAGATTACCTAGTAATCAACTGTTTGACGAATCAGACAATGTTGGGTCAGTATCGAATCAACATTTTTCAAACAAAATTGTTTAGAATGAATATTCCACGAATTTCTAATTTTTGTGTCTTCGAAAACGATACTATCCCAAGTGGACAATGACGTTTATACACAGACACGAGATAGCGCGTTCACTTTTTCTCGCGACGAAAGGGTCTATCTCGAAATATGTGTAAACACTTGGTAAGTGTGGACAGTTGCTTGTGAGATTTACGGAACGACTAGACATGACGGTAACAGGCCTGATTGAAGTAGGAGTGAAGTGCTGGTTGTTTCATAGCTGTCGTCAAGTCCTGTTCCGTCAATGTGCTGGTTACAGCTTGGGTCTTGTCGTTGATGGAACTGGTTTTCATCAGACATAAAAAGGAGGTTCCCTGGATTTGATAGAATGGGTGTATTTTCATTTACTTAGTACCTGAGAGAGGAATTTTTGATTTTCCTTTGATAAAATGTTATCAGACAAAGGGGAACTCAGAAGGAAAACTTACAAAGTTGTGTGTTGATTATTTATTATTTAGGGACTGGAATTCCTGTTCCCCAAGCGTGTATACAACAAATCTCAACCGTATTGATTTCACTATCGTATAGTGAGTAGTTTGATTGATTCCAAAGAAGAATGGACAGATGTTTCGCATGATGTTGAACGATACTAATAATTTTTGGAAAGAAAGAGATGTTTGTAAGATGTGAAACGATCAACTCATCGAAACAAAAATAATGTTGAAAATGAGATTTTAGATAAAATTTCTTGATTTTTAAAAATTCATTAACAGCGAAACAATTATAAGCATTCATCTGGGAAGATAACCGGAAGAACAAAATACAATGAAACAACAAAAAGTTCTTTTGTCAAGAACTTTTTTGAATTGTTATCTTCGAAATATTAGTTTTCAAAGGAGTTTTTGTAACTTTGAAATCATAGAATCAACAAAAATAGTCGAATTTCGAGATGCTTCCCTTACACATGTTTGGCTTATAAAAATATTCTCACAATTCTCAAGTGGGAGCGATCAGCTTGCTCTCGAACACCTCTATCTCGGTGGTTTTATGTTCTTGAGATGATACGAGAATTCTCAATTGTTAGTTCAAGTGACGGAAGTGAGAGCAAGAATCGGAAACAAAATCTTCTCACTAGTGAAAAATCGATTGAACGAAAATAATTCAGAAATCGAAAAGACTTTTCCGTTCCATTTCTCATTCTTTCATATCCACATTCAATTTTCTCACAGAGTAGAACGAAATATAACGATTTTCAGGAGGATTATTGAAAGTATTGATAATGAAGAAATTAAATAGGGCACCAAAATACGAAAAAGCACGTTCTCGAAAAGGAAGAAAATATTTCCCCCATCACCGGATTTATCATTATACGGAATGATTAAAGCATTAAATGAACTCAGCAAAAGAGTGAAAGTTCTCTCTTTATCGTTCTCATTTCTCAACTGGAACTTTAGCAACAACAAGAGTGTTTCTTTCTTCGGCCCTTTCAATTTGCTACTTCTTCAACTTTTTCTTTAAGAATACTCTTCTGCCCTCGCCATACCGCTTGCCCAAATTTAATTACTTTACAAGGGCACTCGTTAAAACTTCACTGCACACAACATACGTACGATTCTTAGAAACTTTGCAACGATATAATAACGATCAATTTCAAGGAGAAGAGAAGTATTTTTTTGAAACGAATGAAATTTATTAATCCTGAGGATATTTTCTTCACGGTGAACAATGAAATTTAACTTGGGAAGAGCGATGGGAGAGAGGAAAAAAGACCACAAAACTTCATTTATTATTAAACCCGGTGCGAAGATGACAGATAGTATTGCTTTGAGCTCCTCCGTAAATAAGTAAAGCTAATCCCTTTTTACGGAAACGGAACAATCCACCGGGGTATAGTTATTACAGCAATCTAACGGGAGGGAAGATAAATTGCTTGGACCATCCCTAATTGGATCATTTGAATCCAAATGATCCTAATGTAGAGAAATTCACTTTGTTTGCGTTCAACTTTCCTTTTCGTCGATTAGGATTTGAATATGAATCTCCGTATGGATTACACTCTTCCATTCCCGTAATCTTTGATATGAATTTCAATCCTGCTGATTAATTCTCGTTCGCCATTTCAACTTTGAGTTGTAGTAATCTTCTTGTTATCTCAATTTCAAACAAAATACCATAAAAGGGACTGAATTGTATTTTTCTGTGGGAATTTTGATGATACGAATAATCTCGTGAGCTCCTGCTGCTTCAGGATTATAAAGACAATAAAGAGAGGCAGAAACAGGAATCAATTATTCCATATAAATCAACGCAGGATAATTGAATTTTTCAAAGAGACTCAATCGATTAAATAATTCAAATTCAACATTTCACATTCATCGTATGAAAACATCGTATCATCCTGTACCGCATTGTATCAGACTACTTTTTGGTGGATAAAAAAATGTGCTTCATCGAGGTGATGCATGGCACTGGCGGGTAACGGTATCTCCATGTGATCACGTACACCACCACGTTCGCTATTTTACATTTCATACTTGAAAAGAAACAGGAAGAAGCGCGTTTATTTTGTTCTTCTCTTCATCTCATTTCCTCGCCTTTCCTCCTTTCGTGCATGGAACGGTAGGTAGGTATCTCTTCTGTGCAACTTATTTGAATTTGAAATTTGTTGTACAAAAGTTCTTACAAATAATCCACGCGAATGAGTGACCGTTGGAGATCGATATTCGCGTCTTGGAAATAAATGCCAAGTTCTTCATTGTCTTTGCTGATAATTCAATTCCAATTTTGGGGGCAAGTTGTTGCGATAACAATGGGATTTTCAGTAAATTGAATAACGAAGGATATTGTCGGCTCGCGTTATGATTTATCTTGAAACTTATCGTGTACGTGTCGACAAATACAAACTGAGTTTGAAGAGGAACAATTATTCCATTAACGTGAATAGAATATTAGATTTGGAAGGAGGGGATGTGTATGTATGTCCGTGTATGCGGAAAGGACAACAAAGGATTCGCACGTACAAAATCAGTGATATCGATCTTCACTTTATCCCAGTCCTTAATGCGGAGCGTGAGAAATTTGTGATAAAGCAGTGGAAGTTGATGTTATTCGAAGTACTTGCAGTTCCATTGGATAACGGACATGATCGAATTTCGAACGGACTTTTTGTTTTCATTCTAGGAAAAGAAACAGGAGTAATTCTATCTTCTCTCGCTTTCTATCTACAAGATATATCAGATTTGAAAACATGTCTTCGCAATCAGTTTTATAAGAAATCTAGCGGAAGAAATGGATGAACTTCATTCAGGAAATCATTCCGATAAATTATTCGGGAACTAATTGTTTGAAGAATTTATTTGAATTCTATTCATTTTTAAAATATCAGAATATTAGAGTACAGCACAAAATATCACATTATTATAATGCAGAACCTATAGAAATAGTGAATAGGGTGGAATATTTAGGAATAATATTTGAAAGTTCCTTAAGTGGCTTGGGAGCTGCGGACACCGCTATTAAGAAGGCCAGGCAGGCTGCGGGTGCCGTGCTCCCAATTCTGGTTTCAGGCAAATCAGACACGTGGGCTACAAAGATGAAATTATTCGAATCCATGGTCACCTCAGTTCTATTATATATGGTTCCTTTCTCTGGGGATGTAAATATGGAAAGAAAGCTGAGATTGTCCAAGTGGAATTTCTTAAGAAACTTCTAGCTTTACCCAGGAATGCACCTGGATATGCCTTATTGAGACTAGAATTGGGAGAGCTGTCCCTTGAATATAAAATCATGGAACGCATTTCTGTTTTGATAGATTATATGGCCTAGCAGGAACAACGAATTGTGAGGAATCTCTAAATTGGCCTGCTCAGCTCAGAAGCTGGATTTCAAGAGTAGGACCCGAGAACTTTTGGGAAGGGTTATATGGGGTTGATTTAAGAGAGGAAGAAGATGAAATTTTAAAAAATTATGCTATTAGACTAAGACATGATGAAATTGAGCGATATAAGCAATCGAGTTTTTGTCAAATAATTCTCAGAATCAGTCCTATACAAACCCCTTCCTGGTACCTGCAGCTTCGATGCCCTTTGGAATGGCAAAGAGTCATAGCCAACCTGCGCTTAGCTAATAATTATGAGGCCAAGATTCGGCTAAACGGTGTTACTTACGGCATCAAACCTAGCGCTGATTGTTTACTATATAACAGAAATGAACTCGAAAATATTGAATACTTATTACTGAAATGTCCAATATACCAGTGTCTAAGAGAGAGATACCTGAGTTTAATTGACACAAACAATGTTTCACTTCAAATCAACGAACTGCTCGATAATCTCTCCAAAGAAGAATTGAAAATGATTTTCTGTTACATGGTGGGGCTGGTCAGGCTTCGAGCTGTTTAGTCTCTCAATATACACGATTATGAATGAATAAGAACACGAACACGATTTATTATCTAATATTAAAACATGAAATTGAACTAAAATCTATGAAGCAAATATCCTGACAACTTAGAACACTCAGAGCTTGACCAGTTACTTATCGTCGGGTTCTGCGAATAATGTAATACGGTGAGTTTGGCTCACACATTATATTAAATATAGTTTATATTATATTATACTAGCGTCAAAATCACTTTTTTTCTGTACAAGAATGATATTGTAATACCCCCTTGCGAGAAGGGATGTCACCTTAAAGCAATAAACTAATTCATTCATTCATTCATTTGAATTCTATTCTCGAATGAATAATTATGTGTTGATCAAATTCTATGATCCCTTCACACTCGTTTCTACACAGAGAAAAGTTTATACTAAATATTACTATATTGTTATGGTACTCGTGGGATATACTTTATTATGAGGCTTAGAACTATATTTATTTCAAATTATAACATATTTATCTTCATCCTCACGACAGAGTATGGTGAATGCTCGTATACTTGTGGTTCATAACGACATAATCAAGTATATCCCAAAAGTACAATATAAATATGCCAGTATCTAATATAAAATTTTTACTGTGTATTGAATTCCATTGATCGATAGGATTTGATATAAACTTTGCAACGGTATATAATCATTCACACTTGTTCAAGCCCGTTGAAAACGTTCAGAACCGATTAAATTGATGGAATCCAATGGGAATTTGATAGCGTTTGAATGAGTATTTATAGCGTTGCGAAGTTTGCATGAAATTTCATTGCTTGATGGGTTTCAATAGATTTTTTCACCAGGGGTAGAAGTAAACCCGAGAAAAAATGGATTAGATCTAAAGAAATCTAATGAGATCTAATTTGATGTTTTTAGATCCAAAAAATGGAATGCGGTAGATCTCTCGGGATCTGAATACATATCGATAGATCTACGTAGATCTCAGTACAAATCAAAGCTCCTTTTGTATTTAGATCTCTGTAGATCTGAATAGATCCGTCTAGATCTAAACTGATCTATTCAGATCGAAATTGATCTAGGTCAGTTCACAGCTCCATTTATTCTGAACCACGTGGATCTACTTGGATCTGAGTAGATCTATTGTTATCCAAATGGATACATCATTTAGAACTCAGCAGATCTACCGCATTCCATTTTCATGATCAAACGAGATCCAATTAAATTTAATTAGATCTCATTCATTTTTTCTCGGGAACGTTTTGATAAAATCGCGTGGAATAAGTATTTTTTCATAACACAATATACATTCGCCAACCATAAATAAACCATTTCCTCGGTGCAATCAGTTGAATTGAACTTCTTCACCCAAAAAATAAATTCACCTTTGATACTATCTCTCCACCAATGAAAAAATGTGGCAATTCATTACTCGACTCTCACTGTAAACTCAAACAGGTGTATCACAATTAGAATCGTCAACAGAAAATTTCAAACTCTTTGAAAATCTTAGAAAAGCCTAATGAACCCTCAATTCTATCTCGTCGAAATATCGCTTCAACCACAGATATAATACCTTGAAAATTCAACTTCAGCAATCCATGAAATCTAATCCAACTTCACAATAAAAACCTGATTTCCTTCTGTACTTACAAACATTTTCATGAATTCAAAGAAAAATTCAAAATTTCAACAATAAAACGTTCGATTGAATTGAACTCGACGTGCGCAGTATTTAGAATGAAATCAATCGAATAGAACTTTTTGATCCAATGCATTATTTTCTCATCCTTATCCGATGCTTCCATACAATTTTCCTCCGTCCTCGTTGAAGGTTGGATTGTTTGATGAAGGAACCGACCGAAGAAGAATACGAAATAATCAGAAAGTACAAGAGCTATTCGATTTCGCAGGCAGGAGAGAATGGTATATTGGTTAAAACTTGAAATGAAAATGATTTTCTTTACTATTACAACTATATTTTAATGTGTGTGTGTGTGTGTAAATTTCCTCTTTTTCCCGCACATTTCATTTGGAACTCATCCCACTCGTCGTTGTCTCATTTTCTCAATCCCTCTTTTTCTACTATCCTGTAAATTTATTGCAGAAACATCGCTCCGAGGGAAAAAGAAGGCTAGGAGAACAAGAGAGAGAGAGAGAGAGAGGGAGAGGAAGAGAGTGGGGAACGAAGAGTATGTATGGGATGAAAAGAGCAAGAGACAGAGACAGGATCAAGACCGTACTTTGTACCAAGAGTGTTTTCGAGGAAACGCAATGAACGTTAGTGATATAAGATCTTCAGGGTTAATAATATGTCCCAAGGAGAAAAAAAAATATATGTATATCCACACACTTCCCACTGAAACATCATTCTCCTTCTCATCTTTCAGAGATGAATTGATGGATTAAACTTATATACCTACGCAAACCGATTTTTCTTTCATCATCATTTTCCCTTACGATCAAAGTTGAAAATGAAGAAATTTCGTTTTGTTATCTTTAGATTTGTCGTGCGAAGAGAATCTCACATTGAAGTGTTGTTTGGATTATGCCATTTGAAATGTTTCGAGTACCTACGTGTTGGAAGAAAAAGTAAATACTTTCCCTCTTCAAATGTTTCATCACGCTTGAAATTAAGTATCTCATAATACGTACTAGGAGTGAAGAGTTTGTATAGCGATGATGATAATGGAAGTCGAAATTTACTTAGCAAAATACACACGGGAGTATGAAATCGACGTCATTTTCGGTGATGAGTTAATACCGTTCTTGGAAATAATTTTCAATTCGTACCAGAATTCATTAAACGATTTCAAATTGTTTCACAAAACCCGCGAGTGAGTTTTTTTCAATGTAAATCTCATTTTCAAAGTTTAAATAAAATTGAGAAATATAATTATTCTATTGTCGAAAGGTACTCCGAACTCCGAATTCCGTAGTTACATTCATAAATTCTGTTCATCGATGCCCATTTCAAGCTCACTTTACCCAATTATCAGTTCTACGACTTATTCCCTCAAGGATTTGTGGATTCAATACTGCCTCACCGTCTTTGTACTGGTACCGCTCTCTGCCTAATGGCTCCCTCAAACTCAGTATACGAGCAAATATATTGAGAGAAGGCGCGAGTTTCCCTCAGATACGTTGCATGACCAGTTCAGAATAATTAATGATTTTTAATGGCCTTAACGATGTTTAAAGCTGAATTTGAATCACCCGATTCATTATTATATTCCCTACCCCTGTTCTTACTTCCTTGATACATTAAAAAGACGAATAGCCGGCGTGCTCGAATGCTGTATCCACATTTACATGTTGAATAAAGTGTGATAAAATTATGAATTTTCTGGTACTAAAGTTGCTCAGAAGACTAATTTGAGTTCCCTGGAAGAAACTATTGACATTACGATGTGCTTGTGATTGCACTTTGCTGCAACCCTTTGGTTTGAAATTAAGAAATAGCTTCGATCCATAATAGAAATCAAAGTTCGTTCCACGCTGTTCTTCTAGTTCATTTAAATCTCATGTTAACTCAACTCAAAATCCATCATAAAGCACTTGAGAAAGTTTCCTCGACTGCAATCAATGCTTCACATCGATTCTAAATCAAAGTACATGAATCGTGAATGAAGACCTGTATAGTCTTCTAAAAAAACTCTTAATATGATCTGACATTTGAAACCCATATTTCTACCTCACCGATCCAGATTCAATTAAAACTTTTGCTATCAAAACTTCAGTTCATGCGTACACGTAACGTCCGAATGAATATACGAATACGTTCATGAATATTTGAATTTTTTATGATATTTCAATTCCCATAAATAACAATATGACAATAAGTTCATGTTTGAATACACACGATATGCATATTCCCATTTAAATTTAAATCAGTTTCATCCAATCTCATCTCTATCCATCTTATTTCCCTCATTCCAATGCTTTTTAATTGGAACCTGAAGATTCATCATTTTTTTCTCACGTTTCTATCAGTAACGAGAGTTAATGGAATGAATTCTCAAAGGCTTTCGAATAAATTCCATTGAATTTTCCAACGATTCGTTACGTAAAGGGAAACTTCAAATACCAAGCATCCTATTCGAATTGTGATTCATAACCGATATTTCCTTCCACTTGAGAGATTGGAACGATACCATATAGTATCAATGTAAACGATATCTCGTGCGATATTTTTATTATACCTTTTAAATGAACATCAATTTATCTTATGAGGACTAGAAACAACAATGTTAACGACAGCAGTTATTTTTGTTTCGTTCTTTTTTAGTACTTCTTTCACTTGTATTTATCGTTGCGTGTATTCTTCCTACAGAATAACAGGCACCCTTATATATTCTGCAGATATTTCTCCAGTGTGCCAAAGTGAAACACGAAACGAGTACAAGAAATGAACCATTTATATAAGATAAAACACATATTCACTGACACGAATACGTACAAAAAGTCGGAAAAACATTTGAATTTTCTGTTCTTTATTCTTGCTTTCTTTTACACTTCCACCTCGCTTCTATTGTTTCTTTTGTTCTGTATTCAAACCTTGTAGTCGAGACGAAATTTCCTTCTGTTCATCTGATCTTGTTTGCGACGCAAGTGATTTTCATCGAAGAGAAAGAGACACTTGAATTTTCATTTCAAAAATTGATGCGATATTAGATGAGAGGTCAATTTTGTAGGAATTATTTTAATTTCGATTCTAAATTTGTGCTGCGGTAATGTCGGATCGAATATCAAGATTCTCGAAGCGACAAAATACTACGAAAAGTGTTTGGTTGAGAGATAGAGACGAAAGTCGATGACACTCTTCGTGCGACTTCGAATAGTTTCTTTTCTATAATTGGAAAATCGATTTTTCGGCTTCGTTTGATGCAAATTTCGTAAACACGAGTTGAATTCAAATGCTTCCGACACTTGAAACTGACTTCGAGAAAAGGAGGAGATTCTTTCTTGGATTTTGGTATTCGAGAATTGTGTGAGGAATTCAAAGACGAAGTTGGGGAGGTGCAATTTCAAAGATTGTGGAATGAAATGAAATTGCGGATACAAGTTCAATCTTTTTCTTTCGCGATTTCCTCTGAGAATTTTTATGGATTTTTGTTTATGGGAGAGTGAAGAATATGATTCGAAAAAATTTCAGATTGTACACGAAAGAAATTACTATCTACGATGACAATGCGTCGCTTCGAGTCTTTAAATAGGAATTTTCACAATATATATTGTTAAATGACTTTTTGTCTTATAACGTAAATTATTCAACAATATTTATCGTAAAAATTCCTACACTGAGAGGAGAGCAATTGGAAGATTCAGTAAATAGTATTATATTTGATTGACAAATCTGAATATTACTGAACTTTCAGCAATGTTTCATGAAATTTCGCTTCACATTACTCACTGTTCTACAATTGTTATTATATAATACAATATTCACGTTGAAATTCGCTGTGTATCATTCATTCACTAAACGTTCAGGAATTGAGTGACACACATGGAATATGGTCGTGAATATTGTATTATATAATAATAATTGTACAACACTGAGTAATGTAAGGCAAAATTTCAGTAATGTTTCTTGAAATTTCATGGAACATCGCTGAAAGTTCAGTAATATTCAGATTTATCAATCAAATATAATACTATTTACTGAACCTCCAAATTGCTCTTCTCTCAGTGTATCTAAAGACCCGAAGCGATGCGTTGTCATCCCCCATGGTAAATACAACTTTTTCTCACAGGGCATTTTTTGTGGCACGATAAGTGATGGCGATGAGAAGGAGAGTAACAAATTACGTTATAAGACAATAATTTTGACTGAGTACAAGGGAAGTTTTGAAAATTAGCTGTGATAAATTATTTCTAATATACATTCAGAGGTGGATTTCTATACTTCATCCTCGTATCTTGGAGTATCGGTACATCTATCCTCACCTTATGAAGAAGATTCAGCAAACCGATACTCCAGGGTACACAGATGAAAGCATCTACGTGAACAATACCGCTGCATTGTTGTGTCATTGTGCGATAATATCGAATAATTCGATCCTTTAGGGCTGAGTTCTGGCATGGCCTAGGTCCATCAGATCGGTGGTGAGGGTTTGCCAGAGTTGCTCCAATCTAGACATGAATTTGGCTGTATTGAAGACCCAGCGACACCAACTGAGAAACAGTAATAAATGACAATGGTGCAATAACTGCCTAATTGCTCTTATCAAGCTTTTGTAAATCCCGAACAATGGTCATACCCGGGTCGAATTTGAACGGTTTTTGTCCTCTTGTTCCATGTTTAAGCTGATGCGGACAAAAACAGTACTTTTTCATGATTTTATTCTGAATTTCTCCTCCACCTCATGAAAGTGATTGAGGAGAAATCCAGACTAAAATCATCAATACTGTGTTTGTCCGTATTATTCAACAATTAGGACAAAATCAGGGCACTGAAAAAAAAGTATTCCAAATTTATTCTAATCAAATGAGGTTTCTCAACTATTAACAAACCTCATTTCACCCACAGATAGTTTGTTTATAATCAATAAGTCTTCCTTGCCACAAAGAAAAATCTTCTCTCAGTGCACACAATCGTTAATGCACAAAAATTGAACAATCGTGACAAATTCTACGCATAGAATTCAAATTCAAACCAATTCAGATAATTGATGGATTTCTGATCTGTCGAGTGGGGCTTGATTAGTGGTTAATTGCGAGCATCTTCAGGGTACTAACGATCGTAGGAGAATTTAGTGGTTTCAAAAGCTGAACAATTATAATGTGTTATTATAATATCCTCACTCTTGAAACTCTCCTCAATTGAGTTTGATTATGAATCGCTCATCATATGCGTTCAAATATTCACAGTAAAATTATACGATTCCTGTTTGAATTCTTGTTCTCCAAGTACATAATGAACAGTGTAACAATTATTCTCCTTCCTTCAACAAACACAACATTCAAAATTTGTCTAAAGCTGTTGCATAAAACAAGAGAAGTATGTGAAATATCTTGAACTATTTTAAAAGATTTTCTAAGTTTGGAATCTAGATCGAAATTAGACATCTAAAGACTCTGTATGCGGAGAAACAGTCCAAAAAATATGTCTTTTTCATCTACAAGTTTTGATTTCTATATACATATTCTTGAAAGTCTTTATAACCTTTTCAGATTCAATTATGGGAAGAACAAGAATTCAAAATTCTGTTCTCCTTCCAACGGTTGCTCTAAAATACATCTCTATTCCCCACGTTTATGGATGGATATGAATGCAAACCACGTGAATTGCTCTCAATATACGTTGTATCCTGAGAATTCTTGGGATTTCTGAATTGAAGGTCAAACTGGAGTAAATTGAACGAGATTAGATCAGTGCACTATCTGGTTGAGGTTACCAAAAACGGAGATAGTTCGCATCTCACAGCACGAAGCAGAACTATCGATAGATAATGAACCGAATCGCTTCCTCATATTGCATATAATACATATGTACGCAAACAGCATCAATGGAGGAAAAAGTAGAGCATACTATAAAGATGCAGACATTCCAGTGTTTTGATTCTAGATATTGCGTTGAGAGAACAGAGATTTTATCGAGAAATGTAATGAAATCTACTTTTTCTGTTCAATGTAATTAGTTATTCGATTCAACGTATGAGATTGCATATGGAAACTCAATACTTCCCTTACACTGCAAAAATGCTTCACTTACTAAACTACTCGAACTCTCGATGATTTTTCATTTATTACACGATCTCTCCTCGAATCTCCAATTCACCAATGCTGGAGAAAATTCCAAATAAAATTCATAATAAAAATAACAAAATTGAGAAACAAATTGATTTTATGATAAGATTTGCTGTATTATATCGTTATTTCATAACAAACTTTATTCAAACATTCCCTTCTTTTCGAGCAGTTATTTATGACTAGGATTCATTACGTTCTACCTCGATCGTTACGGTGGAACGACTCAGTCTCGCACTATTATCTTGTTCTTGTTCTTCTACTTATTGTATAAGTTCCTGAAGTGAAAACAAACTTCGTTGAAGTAAGGAAAAAATTCATTCAAATCCAACAAAGGATTAAAAATTTCTATAAATTGTTAGAAGAGAAGGAACAGGTTATTTCTGAAATTCTCCAAGGGAATCAAATTATTCCATAATTAACTCCAAGGAAACGCCTGAGAAAATGGCGCTGGAGAATCGATGTAAATTTGTCAACTCATCACCCGCTCTTCATTCTTTCAATACCATTCACCAACGAGTTGATTCATTCAAGAACATCCATGAAGAGTAATAGATAGAAAAAAAATGTTCCATCGATCAATGTTACCTTTCATAACACAACTGTGAGAGGTCGGTCGAGAAAATTGTGAAAATTGACACAATAATATTCCTCCTCGCTTCATAATCACGTATATTCAACACTTTATCAGTCTTGGTGAAATCGTTACGTTGAGTTCCTTACGCTTTGTTTTTTTATCTCCTCATTTTTTAGTCAACCGCAAGATGCCTGCTCTTAAGGCTGAGCAGAAGTTAATGTCTTCTCTGACCCTATTCAGGATAATCTACTGCGATGGCTTCAGGCTTTATGATCTTCCCGAGTAGAGCTCAAAGAAGCTTTCAGCGTAACGGATTCTCAATCTGTAACCGTAAATATTTATATGAAAAATTTTGATTAAAATATGAATCGTCGATGTAACGAATAGAGAATAATAATATTCATACCTTACCTTTCGAAATTCTTTCCTCATTTTCCATCCGAAGTTAGAAAATCACCTTCTCCGTCCAAGTCGAATATCACACCCGCCGTTACAACATCCAACTTCGAGAATTCGATTTCTCCTTTTTCTAGTTGTTTTATTTTATTTTTATGTTTATCCAAACACTTCTGAAGAGAACAAAGTTTCTGATATGTCTTTTACTTCAGGAATGTTGTTCGTGACGTTAATAAATGGATGTGAACGGTCCCGGCGTTGGGGAACTGAATCAAATGTCGGAACTTTGATAACTCTTTTACACGGAAAATACAAAAATAATGTACCAAGTATTTGTTGTATGAAGTTGACAAACGTGTGGGAACGTTGCAATGAACACCCAGTACAGTATATCCTGCAGTTCATGAAATCGATGAGGAATGGGAACGTTGATAAGATGTATTCGGAATTCAATTCGAAATTGCGAAGAAAAACTTTAGAGGAGAAATTATCGATTCTGATTGTATCAAATTCAAGTAAATGGAATTCATTGTCAAATGCAGTGCATGGAGAGATTGATGGAGATCGAAGACGATACGATCAGTGTTCACGATAAATGAAAGATGTCCGCCTCGCTTAATGGAATAGAGGAGGATAGGAAAAAGGGAGAGATGAGATTCATTATAATTTCCATCACCTGTCGTTTCCTCCCTTCGGACCTTTCGTTCTATTTGAAAACCTTGAGCCATCCTGTGTGATTGGATCTACTACGGTCTTCGTTAGGTTTTGATGAAATCATTTCAGTTGAATAATTCCGATAAATCTTGAGTAACGATTATTGAGAAGGAGTGATTCTTTGGAATTATATCAGAACTGAAGACTCTTTTTGAAGGATGAACTTCAAAATCACTTTGAACAGTTATAGTGATGAAACTGTAGTGTTTTTTCTGACTTTGAGCTACAATCACTTTGTTCATAAACTCCATTTCCAGCTTCAGAATGTTGAGATCAGATTGAAATACAAGTGGAGCATATGAAGAATTCGAAATAATATCAGCTGATCAAAAGTAATGTGTGCGCGCGCGCGACGAAAATCATTGTTCGATACGTTGATACGCGAACTGAAATGATAATCAGCGTAGCGAACAGTTTTGACTATTGCACCGCTCAATGGTCTCCAATATTCGGGACTCAAAAGCCAGTGCCTGTGCAAAGCTGATCAATGTCATTCGAAGTGTCCGGCGCAGTGGTGAGCATTGCACAAGGCATCGAAGGTCGGTGTACGCGCTGCGGCTACCAACGTGCGAAATAGAATTTTTTCTGTACAGAATAATAAATTTTCATTTCACAAGACTCCTATATGGGATTTTAATCACACTCTCCCTGCATATTTTTGTGGAATTAATGCGAGACTCCTGTTAGAATTGATCTCACACTCGACTCTCGAATCTTTCACACCCGAATCTTTCACTCAATCGAACCTTTTACTGCAATTCTCTCGAACCTTCCACTTCAGGTACAGTCCCTTCAACCTCCACCTTGCTGTTCGCTCTATCAATTAATTCACCTCTTTGGAAAAATGTTTGAACAAAACACGAAACAAACCGAATTCGAATCATAGTCGAAACTGGTTAACTCACAGGGACTAAAATGTTTCTGAACCATTGAGTTTATGAATTATAAAGGTTTTCGAATAATTGAAAGATCTGACGAAGGTTCGAAACAGCAAAGTTTCAAAGTTACAGCGAGGCTGTATTAATGTTGCAACATTATAAAGAAAACCCATAATTTTCAATCACAGGAATCTTTATTGAACATGAATTGAATGAACATTATGAATTACGAGCATATTACCATATCAAGTTTATTTCCGATGTGATATGTATGTTATATCTCGTTATTTTTTAGGTTTATGAAAAAAATAATTACGGATGTAATATAACACTTCAGTTTCATGACAGCCTCTCGTAGCACAGTTTTTTCTCCATGTTTGTATTTTATTTGAATAATAATAATCCCAGATAATTGTACAAAAACATTTATTCAGTACTTTTAATTTTTTCAAGCAACGCAACGCTTTCTACAAAATTGTCTATCGCAGATAGGGAAATCAAGATTCCTTTTTGGGGATTTTCTAGACTTGAAAGCCGGGTAAATAATTTCCCATATAATTTCTAATTTCGGAACACTCATTGTTTTCATTATAATATCTCACACGTATTAAATAACCTTATTTAATGACATTCTCTAAATTGAAGCTATCGCATGCAATCCAAAAAAATTCTGAATTCTTTTGTTCAAAAAACATCTCATGGAAAGGGTTGGAAATAAGAGCCAATCATAATTCGTGGTGGGCATGGTCTGTTTCAGTAAAAGACTCGAGTGACTCTGGTCCCAAAATTGTGAAAGGATCGAGGGTCGAGTGTATTTTTTTGAGACGGTTTTGAAAAGTCTACCTGCATCAAAGACAATGATATTCCCAAAATTGTCTGGATATTTAGTGTTTCTGGAGGGATCGGTGAGTTAACATCAGTCTAGGATATTTTTGTAACGAAAAACCCAATTCATCAACTCCAGAATAACTTTTTCAACTTCAACCTGATTAAATAGATATCATCTGTTCATCCGAAGAATCCTGAAGCCAGTAATGAAACTTCAAGAATACGCAAATAAGCGACTCGACCGTGTAATATGGAACGTGCTGTTCGCTTTTGTTGAACGAAAATGTAGTCACAACGCGAACGAGTTCCGTAATAAAGAGTGTGGAAGTAAAAACAAGGTGAAGTCGCGTAGAACCATCGAGATCAAACCCGGACATAAAACTTAGGAAGTTAACATTTACAATTTGAACTTCCAAGAATTTGTCAGATCTTACAAGCAAGAGCGAAGTTCTCCCCTCCTTCGTGTCCTATGGAAAGTTCAATCGAGACGAATGAACTTCACCGTATGATAATGAAGGCTATTGATAACAGAATTCGAGTTGTGTTTTTGAATGCAAAACAAGAGGGAATGATATTTTTATGGCAATAATGTAGAGATACTGGCTCATCTGTGTACACTTTTGTCTGATCTTTTTATTGCCCATCCTTCCGTCTACTCGGAACAACCGTCCTAATTAATCGCAATTGAGAGTATTCGTGTAACAGTGGAAACGACGTTGACGGAGAACAGCTATGCTGTAAATAGAGTACAGTATAGTACAATTTGCTGCATACGTGTTGTTCGTGTATATACGTGTACGTGAATACCTACCTACACCTATAGCTGGGCGTAATTATCACGATAACCCACTCGAAGGTGCATCGGTAGTGCTTGCTGCGTTTTCAAGAGGATTGAAGAGAAGAGGAGGGCACTGCTACTACTGTACGAGGGATAATGCTGCTCGAATGTATGTTTCTTGTTTGACATCGCCCGATTGAATAGAATCGTTGGTTTTTTCCGAGCGTATTTCTAAAATTCACACGAGAATCGAGTTTTGCTAAATGCGACCCTTTTTTCATCACCCTCTTCTGTTTCCTGTGTTAATGCTTTCTTACCCGCTCCAAATTGTACTCCACCTCACTTTCGTTTGATCATTTGTTGTATTTATTCCACGTGTGTAACACATCGTTCAATAAGTCCCGAGACTAACCCAGAGATGGTGCTAGTAGCAACAAACTGGCCACATTTCCCTACAGTGCAAACCTTCACATGAAACATGTAGAAATTGAACGTCGATCGGACTACAACCCAAGACCCAAGTAGCGGAAGAGGTTAGAAATGCTAAGAGCGTGTATGGAAAATCCTACGAACATGCGTAGAACCTCCAAATGAGACTGTTTCGAATAATTATGTTCTATGCGCCTCCATAGAATATCGTAACGAATTTATCCAAAATAGTCTCATTCGCACACCCCTCTCACATTCATAGAGTCACCATAGCATATTTGAGAAGTTCTTGTGCTACTTGGGAAACAGCAGAGTTATCGAGGTTAGAGTAAAGTCACTTTGTAATTTGTTTGAAAAATGGAAAGAAGCGAATTTCGCGTGTTGATAAAACATTGTTTTTTAATGGGTAAAAAGACAGTAGAAGCTCAGCAATGGCTTGAAAAACCTTACCCGAACTCCTTTCCATCCAAACCAATGATTTGTCGTTGGTATGCTGAGTTCAAACATGGTCGTACGGACACAAACGATGCGGAACGTTCGGGTAGGCCATTGGAAGCCGTTACACCGGAAAATGTGAGTGAAGTGTTGAAAATCGTAATGAAAAATCGCAAAGTGTAGATTGCAGGAATGAGACAGATATCATCTGGAAGCGTATTTACAATCCTTCATGAAAAATTGAGCATGAAAAAGGTTCTTTCCAAGTGGGTGCCACGAGTGCTTTCAGTGGAACAAAAACAACAACGAGTCGACGATTTAGAGAGCTGTTTATCGCTATTTACTCGCAATAAAAAGAATTTCCTGCGTCGATACGAGACCATGGATCAAACATGGATACATCATTTCACTCCGGAGTCGAATCGGCAATCATCCGAGTGGCGCATGGCTGGCGAAAGCCACCCAAAGCGTCCAAAAACGCAGGAGTCTGCTGGCAAAGTCATGGCGTCTGTTTCTTGAGATAAACATGGTGTGATTTTCATTGAGTACCTGGGAAAAAGTAAATCGATCAACAGTGATTATTATATTGACTTGTTCATACGTTTGAAGTTGGAGATTGCAGCAAAACGACCGCGCATGAAGAAGAAAAAAATCCTTTTTCACCAAGACAATGCACCATGTCACAAGTCTCTGAAAACAATGACAAAATTCAACGAGTTGGGCTTTGATTCGCTTACCCATCCCCCGTATTCGCCAGATTTAGCCCCCAGCGACTACTGGCTCTTTGCTGATCTCAAAAAAATGGTCCAGAGAAGAAAATTTGGCTTGAATGAGGAGGTCATTGCCAAAACTGAAGCCTATTTTGAAGCAAAGGATAAATCCTTCTATAAACATGGTATGGAAATGTTGGAAAAGCGTTGTAAAGATTATATCAGGGGATTATATTGATGAATAAGAATGATTTTTGAAAAAAAAATGTTGTTCTCGTTGTGAGTCTTGGGACTTATTGAACGACGTGTTATAACGAATGAGTGGAAAAGGTACTTGACATTTTCTTCTCATTTTTGTGCGAGGACATTATTTTCAGTACAAAAGCTTCAAGTGGAGGAGTAAGGCATCTTCTAGCGTTCATGGACATTGAGCTATCATAAGCGTAGCTTGGCCCAATCTTGAACTTGAGTCGAGTTTCAGTGATGTACGACGAATTTTGTTTGACTGGAGGATACCCTAGTAGAAATGTGATCAGGAAATTTGATTCCCTATTCTCAATAAGGTCCTGATCAGGGTAGAATCGTGAATGAGGAAAATCTTATAAGGCCCTTACGAGGGCCTTACCTGATTTCCCTAATAGGATGCAAATAGGGTTGTAATGCAGAGGTACAATGGGGTTCAGGTAAGATTCTCATAAAATCGAGCGAAAAAGGGAAAACCTGATGGGAAATCAGGCCCATGTATTTTCCTGTCCAAAATTTCTACTGGGGTAATGGGAAGTAGATCTTTGATCAAGAAAAGACGAGGAATTAATTTCTGAGAGTCAGTATTACATCTCAATACTGAATCGAAGTTCCGCTTACGTTTGGTTGCTACTTATCAACTTTGTCACCAAATTGGTGCTCGTGGGCCAGCAGAGATAGAAACCTCACAGGGTCAGTTCGACCGTACTACTGTGGGCAAAAAGTAAGGTGAATTTTTAATTTCAACTTCGTGAGCTTGACATTTCAGGCTAGTTCTTTTTTTCTCGAGTTGGCAGGACTGTTAATGACATCTGTGCCAAATTTCATGTCAATGTCATTATCAGTAATACATTGACGCTTGTGTTTACCAAACGACCAAGAGTGCATTTTTAGATTTTTACAATGTCTGATTTAATTGAGCAGAGAAGTGCAATCAAATTTTGTTTGCGGAATGAAATTTCGGCTGCGGAAACTTCGAGGATGTTGTGGAAGGCCTTCGGTGATTCTACCATGTCGCAGAAAAATGTTCATAAGTGGTACAAAGACTTCAAAGAGGGTCGAGAACGTGTTGATGACTTGAAGCGCTCCGGACGACCATCGACCTCAACAGATGACCAACACGTCGATGAAGTGAAGGAATCAGTGCTCAAAGATCGTCAGTTGACTGTTAGAGACCTTACTGATATGATGCGTGAAGCAATTCGTCTAAAAAGACCAGAATTATGGGCCAACAACTCTCGGTTTTTGCATCACAATAATGCACCGTCTCATACTGCACTCGTTCTTCGTGACCATTTCGCCAAAAATTCGTTCTGAAACCACCGTATTCGCCTGATTTTGCTCCGTGTGACTTCTGGCTATTCCCAAAACTCAAGAGACCACTCCGGGAAAAGCGTTTCGAGTCGATTAGGAGATAAAAGCTGAATCGAAGAAGGCGCTGATGGCTATACCGGAAAGGGACTATTCAACATGTTTCAATAATTGGAAAAAACGTTGGCGTAAGTGTATTTTATCGAGAGGGGATCACTTTGAAGGGGATGAAATTGATGTAGAAGAATAAATGAAGATTTTTCATTTTACAAACAAATTCACCTTACTTTTTGCCCACAGTAGTATAAGCGCATTAGTCAGCCGTCTAGAGCAGAAAAAATTGGGAGGATAACGACTTTGAATCCTGAATCTCCGGAACCGCTATTGGATGCCCTGGACAAAATGACAGACAGAAGTGGGCAAAAAATTGTTGTGAGGGATACAATAGGGAATAGGAAACAATTGGAAATAAGGTATGCTTTTGTTATTGCCGTATTATTCCCTACTATTCCTCATGATTTTTATCAATTTTGCTTCCTGGTGAGAGGGAAGCTTTGTGATCGTTTCAGATAAGCGAGAATTTTTTTCTCCAGAAACTCAAAATCTCCTAGGCAAAAACATTCCTCCAAACTCGGGGAACAATTTAGGTTTCGTGTCTGTCCGTACGTACGTGCGTATGTGTGTGCGTCATGAAATTTGAACCACGGTTAGATGTAGTGTTGATAGTGGTCCTATGTAAGTTTCAACTTGATTCCTACAGGAAAACGGGAGGGGTGGGGAAGAATGTAATAAAAATGGGGATTTTGTGACCGCGCATATCCCCGCGTCCTATCATCCGATTGCAATGAAACTGATACATCGGTTTACTTATCACTCGATAGTGGTCCCATATGAGTTTCATGCCAATCGGTTGAAAATTGTGGACGATTTTTTTTTGCGATCTGTGTTTTTTGGCAATGTTTTGAAAGCATACCTTCCCTATGTTTGTATCATCCGAATGCCTTGGAACTTGGAGCATATTCATTTCACGAGGTGTTAGCTGTACGTTTCGAATTCCAAGCAAATCGGAATTGAGAGGAGACAATGGTAAGCACTAAGCTTCGAAACAAAATTCGAAAATCTCGAAAATGCCATTATCATGGGGATATCTTTCGTTTCTATCATCCGATTGTTACGAAATTCTTACTACAGTCTTATGCAGTGTCGATAGTGCTTCCGTATCAGTTTCAGCTTGATCCTTACTGGGGAATGGGAGAGAGGGAGGAAACATGATATCAAAAATTGTGATTTTGCGATCGGGCATGTTCTCGCTTCGTGTTATTCGATTGAAATGAAATTTGTACCACGGTTCAGTTATGTTCCAATAGTGGCCTCATATGAGTTTCATCTAAATCAGTCGGAAACTGTGAGAAAATTATTTTCAATAAGAATATGGGAGTACTATACCGTTCTCCTTACAGATTTTTCTTCAATTGTCCGATGTATATGCTATACTGATAGAGTATGTATATAAACGATGGTAGGGGTACTATTCCCCTCAATGGCAATGCCCATCTGGCAGCTCTGCTACCGTAGCATGCAAACGTATTTTATATATACATTTTGATTATTGGGCAGAGTTTTTGGGTGAAAATACGTTTGCGTGTTACTTGGACAGAAATGAGGAAGCTTTGTGCCTATCGATTGGCAGAGTTTTTTTGGGTATACGAGTATAAGGATTTAAGGGATGCGCTCCGCCAGAGCAGACAAAAACTGGCGGAATTTTGAACCACTTCTGTCCGAAATTACCAAATAGGAACATTCTGTCGAAGACTGACAGCAATTTGTCTTGGCAAAAGACGATTCAGTTTGGAGTTCAGTTTTGACAAGATTTCCCAATATGGTAATGTCGGATGAACCGGTTAGAGAATTTGTTAGCTCTGTCTGAAGTCTAACGATAATTTCTTGTCCATTTTTGCCTAGTGAGTCATTCCATGTCAAATCGACCAAAAATTTTTAATTTTGTAACTCGCCACCTCAGATTCCGATGAAACTTGGCACATTCGCTCCAATTTAGGTTCCAAGAACGTACATCAATTTTCATTTCATTACGACTAATGGTTTTTTTAATGAATTTTTGGATATTTGAATTTGAAGCCCTATAATTCAATCAAGCCACGTTCACGAAAAACCATACTGTTTTATGGAATAGTTAATTTCTTATGTACTATGAGACATTTTCTTCTAAAAATTGGTAGGTGTTACAAGTCGATCATGTACACGGAGAGAAATTTGTAGTTATATTTATTTGAGGATTCCTCACAAATTTACTATGTTTTCTAGTTTCGGAGGAACAGACTGTTTTTACAGTTGAATTCACTGTGGAACATAGTGAATTTAGAATCGATTGAAATAAGTTCCAAACATAGAACAAATTACAATGTTTCAAAGTAGAACAGAATAATCAACGTATTAAATTGCATCGTGATAGTTAACGTCATTCATGACAATCTAACATAGTAAATTTTTCTGATATATATGAAAAAATTTTTTTTAGGGATTCAATAAAATTAGACGAGCCAAGAAGACGCCTATAAAAAAATTTTCTTCCTACAGGAAGTTTTCATCCAATTCAAATGGAACTTTGTAGGTTCATTGAAATAATATTGAAGTATATAAATCAATGTTTTTTGGTAATTTTTCATCTCAAAATTGCGGTTATAGGATAGCTCAAAGACAATCCATGAAAAAAATTTGCGGGAACTCTGGAGATCGGATTTTTTGTTTGAAACATGCCACCAAGAAAACTGTTGTGAAAAATATTTATAATTTGTCGTTAAACGTGAACAGAATGAAAAATAGTGAAAATCCAAAGATTGGCGGAGGTTTTTCGACAAAATTGGTGATCGAAAAAGAAATTTTCCAGTTTTCTTAGGTTTACCGACCAATTGTAACTATTTTTCACAAAAGTTTTTTTGGTGGAATGTTTGAAATAAAAACTCCGATCTCAAGAGTGCCCGCAGATTTTTTTATGAGTGATCTTTAAAGGGATACAAGCCCTGACGATGCAACCCGAGCCAAATCTTTTCTGAGAAATTATTCGAAGATAAAGCAATAAGAGGCAAATATTACTGTTCACAGACCATCTTGATTGATTAAAGAAGGTCTGTACAGAGCGATATTTCCATTTCGTTTCTACGTTTTCGAGTAGTTTGTCAGAATAGTTTTTGTCGTGTCCTTTTCTAATCAATGCTTCTGGTTGCATCTGCAGAAGTTGCTGGTACCACCTTAAGCTATCCTATTTTGCGATAAAAAATTACAGAAAATATTTATTTATTCATTTTGATATTATGTTAACAAACTTACAAACTTCCAGTTTAATTGAATAAGAATTTCCTGATGAAAAAAATTTTTTTAATACGTCTTTTTGGCTTGTCTAATTCTAATGACCCCCTTAAATGCTTCATAGTACTATGTGTCTGATCGTTTGGGATATTTCAGAATTGTATGTATGTATAATATGAATGTATGTACAAGGCGTCCAAGAAAATATTCTGAACCTTCCAAGGAGTAATTCCTGAGACAAGACTAAGATTCTTTTTTCCTTTTTCAATCAAATAATTTCTGGAAATGCTCCTACATGATTGATTGAAATCAGCTCTGAAACCAAGGATTTCGTTTAGAGGGAAAACTGTCTTTGATTTTTCTGAGGAATCACGCCTTGAAAGGTTTTGGAATTTTTTTTGGACATCTAGCATACATAAACATATATATATAGGATATATGATTGTATACATTGATTAAAAAATTGTTTAATAATTACATACGCATGCATATGGGGGTGTTCCAGGACTCTTGGACATTCTTCAGCGAGCATAACCTTCAATTGATTCTGAGTAGATGTAACTCAATCTTTTACAGAATTCGCGTCAACTCAACTGCCGGCTCGCGTCGGCGCAGTACTACTGTATTCTTTTTCATATCATGAAATTTACTACGCCCTCTATGCGAATTACAATGTTCGTATCGTAAGATTTGAACGAATCTGAAATAATATCTTCAAATATTCACTTTCGCCATGAAACATAGTAATTTTATATCACAACATAGTAAAACCTTTCATGGAAATTGTGAAATCAACAAAGGTTCCATTTCCAATTTGTGACGAGTTTCCTGTGAAATTTATTTTGATATTGATTACATTGAGATAATTGAAAAATTGCTATGTGCTTGTAGTAGAAGTAACAATTTATATAGCATTGATGGAAATATAGCCTTGTGAAATTTATTAGAAAGTCAGTCTGTTCCTTGGAAACAATACTGACATAGTAAATTTGACTACAAATTTCTCTCCGTGTATACTTCGGAAAAAAATATATGAAGGAATATATAAAGGAATCTTTCTGCGTTCTCCAATGAATTGCTCTGATGGACCAGATGAGTTAATTCTTATGAAACCTTGATAGGGTGAATGGATCTATTTCGGATCAGGAGAGATTTGTTGAATAATCGAACAAGAATCACATTTTCAACCAAATTAAAAACCCTAATTATATAATAAGGAATCTAAAACTGATGAAATTCAATTTCGTGGTGCGATCTCATTTTTTCAGTGAATACGGCCCTCAAGAATTAACGAGGTTACCCCAACTCCTTAGCGGTAAGATTTTTGAATAAAATGGTTTCACCTATAACAAGGAAGCGTTATTCTATCAATTTAGTACAATTTCATGTTTTCATTTCACGAGAAGTATAAAATTATTATGAGTAAAGGAGATACGTGTAAATAACAATTATGAACCCATACAGTTTTATCATCATGCATTCGCAGGGGAATGGAAAGACATTCATTCTTCTATTCCTATGCAAAGTGTATAGTTTCACGAGTAATATGAAAAAAAAATCAGTCCCCTACTAGGTTGGAGACTCGAGATATGAGTATTTTCCCAAATACTCGAATTCCGTTCGAAAATGATAAAATTCAATTCTTCACATATTTTTTTCGGAATTTTCAGAAGAAAATGTATCATAGCACGTGTGAAATTAATTATTTCATAAAACAGTATGGTTTTTCGTGGACCTGCTCGATTACGTTATAGGGTTTCAAATTCAAATATTAAAAAATTCTCTAAAAGAAACCATTAGTGGTAATGGAATAGAAATTGATATACGTTCTTGAGACCTGAATTAGAGCAACTGTATCAAGTTTTTTTCCAAGGTTGCGAAACTTCTCAGAGCCAACCTGCAATCCTCGCTATTTTTCTACGTGGTAGAGGTGATTTCCCATCATTGAACAGCACCTACTTCCACTGTGACTCTCTCTGACATCCAGTCCATACATGGGACAATGTTTTTTAATGCGTTTGTAACTGTAAAATATGAATTGATCATTCACAGTAGCTTCACCCCTGATAAGGTTCTAGTAAACACATTAGCAAATGAGAAAAAATGGTGCCAATTGATTTGATCCGCCTCTGAAGTACCGTGAAAGGTCCTAGAACGCATCACCACAAATATAGGTTTGTGTCGGAAAGGGCTAAACAGAAAGTTTTGAATTCAGATTGTATCGTGACTGAATTTAAGGCGCTGCCGAAAGCTATTTTGAGGGTAAAGTATATTAAGCACGAAAAACAATCACCGACACAATGGAAGAGGCTGAATTTTTCAGTCAATTATCAAATTGAGACGCAGCCAATTTAAGTCACACTTTTTACAGTGCTCTTCAACAGTTGGGTATCTATTTCTGGAACTTTTGAGGAAATTGTGTTGACATCTACTGCTCTTGAATGGGAGCGAATATTTGCATCCGGAATGTGAAACACATCTTCAAACTCATAAAATCCCTGTCTCCCTTAGAATTCTAGATCCTGAGTCGAGATCCAAATATTTCTCACTCGTGGTGAAATTTCCATATTTTCTCCAGGTTTTTGAGAAGAATGGGGATAAAAATGGGAGAATTTTGCAAAGACGAGAAAAAGTTTTCGATAGGCATTCCACAACAAAATTCAATTCAGCGGAATAATTGTCGATTATTGGAAACTGAATCGATACAAATCGATACATCTTCCAAATCTCATCTCATCACGATCATCGGGGTTTCGAAAAAACAAAGAGAGCAAAAGAAACAGAAAATTCGATCAATACCACTCGAGTGATAGCGTTCTGGTGTCATGACCACCTCGCTGCGTGCCTACGATATTAAATACCAGAGAAAAATTTAATAACGTCGTTTGTCCGTCGTCAACCGACGACACTGAAATGCAAATTTCAAGAAGTGCATTGATTAACAAAAATATCATTCGCAATGATCTAATTCCGTAGGATAAACCTCTCATTTGCATAGATTCAAAATGGATTCGTCGGACTCTGATATATGGAATATGACGTTTTCCGATTTCCCACCTCCGTAAATCATGTGGGGAGCCCAGATGCATCGTGGTATCCTGCCTCGTTCGTTCTACATTATTCATGTACTGATGAATACATGTATATCTATACACAAATATATATGTTTTTTAGGTTACTAAAGTGTTAAACCTTGCGTCATTTATTTTTTATAGCCAGAAAGAAAACTTCATACGAACATGGAATGTATTTGAGAAATGCTTCTCGCCCTATTGACGTAATAATTCATCCGCTTTATGTTCCCGAACTCCAAAACGATTTATGTGATAATTCAAAGATATCGTCGTAACATCGAGAAGTGTTTCTTGATTTACTTTCGATTGGAAGTTATCATTCAAAAATATCTCCTGAAGTTTCCCAAAGATTATAAAGTGTGAATTAATGAATACAATTGTGGAAGATTCAGTAACAATCTTGAAGATGGAAATGATGATTTTTCTCCGAAAAATAGGTACTTGAGATAGGTACACGTAGGGATATATTTTCTCCTCTCGTGGAAAGATTGTATCGTGTGCATTTATACTACATTCCAAACCTTCTCCGCTTCACTCTCAAGTATCGATCCTTATTCCTGTCCTTTCGATGGATTAAGAAAAGTTGCTCTGATACTCTAGTCTACGGAAGCAAACTTCTGGAACGGAGTAACGTAGTTATAGATAATCCATCTTGCAGTGATTTCTTCCAGATCTATTCCTTCGCGTGTAGATAAGTTTCACACATCACAACGGTTTTATAAGTTCCCCAGATATGCTCTTGGAATTCGATGAGACATTGTTCCTGAATCACCCTGTAGGTCTGAACGAAGAGTGATAATATTACAAGAAAAGAACAAGAGCCCTCTACAAGAAATCGCACAAAATCCGAAATATCAATGTCAATACAATAAAGTTCATGACAAGAAGGATGAACAAAACAATCATCAGTCTTGTTCTCTTTCCTTTCATTCCGGTATTGAAATTTAAAATTCAATCTCTAGTCTTGGCAAAGTTGATACGATGAAACGCAATGAGAGGGCTCTAGAGAGTCCCGAGAGGCCTAAGAGCTCAGAAAGGCGTTTTATGCGGATGGAGCGAAATTTTTTTCCAAGCTGTTTCAACCGTTTTGTTCAAGAGGTTGGTTCAAACAAACCGGCATCCGCCTCTTGCGCCAACACAGTCTTTTCCGGCGAACAGTGTTTTTGATGATTTAATTGTTTTGATCATTCTCCATCGTACGCAGCCCGTACCGTTTTTCTCCACGTCTTGAGAAATGAATTCGTACCTTCTTTTCCACTTCCTTCTCTTCTTTTTCCCCCTTTGAGAATTTAAATCCAGGATCCTCGCAACGAAAATTCATCTCTCGGTAATTACCTCCAACTCTGGTTTTTTTGCTGGTTCTCGAGAATGGATAAATGATTGTTTTCGACTCAGCGTGATTGAACAAAGTCAACGCGTTTATGCACCCATACGAGTAGGAGATAATTTAATAATGAATTGAGCTATGGAATCGATACATTCGCAGTTTTCTTGATCTTGGAGGAGTAATTCATCTCTTCACCTCGCTATGATTCCTGCGATTGTTGCCATTCGTTTGGCGTTGTCCATGACGTTGGATGATAAATCGAATCAATATAAACGGCTGGAAAAGAAAAAATCACCTTATTGTAGAGGATGAGGAAAGGATTCTCACAACGAATCGAAATCTCTTACTATAAATTCACATCGCACTGGGTGATAAGTTTTGGAGCTCAAACAGCAGCCGATCAAGCACTCAACACCTTCAGTGACTGATGTTCATCGTTCGTAGACTCCAATCGTAGTTTGATTTGATAACCAAAGAAGCAGGAACCTCATCCAGTCTGATCTCTTCGGTATTCTTCTATGCACTCTCAAATATATTATATTTTATACCAGATTCGGAATGCATTGCCTCGGAGTGGAATAAGAATTATATTTGAGAATAATAAAATTCCCTTACATTAATGGCTCTCCAGCTTGTAATAATATTGCAACAACTTACATTCGTGAGAAATTCAAACGTATAGAAATCTCAAGAGGAAAGTTTCCAACAATTTGATTATTATGATAACGGATGAGAATTTTCCTCCTACGCCAGAATTTACTAGAATTTATCTGCAGCAGATCTCGAATTAATAACAGTAAATTCTAGAAATTTCATTACTCAAATGAAATAATGTTCCTTTTGAAAAAATCGAGTTTCCTCAAATTTTGACGTTGAATGCAGGAATCCAACGTGAACATTGATCAGAATTTACAGGTAGATAATAGTCCCATGTGATACCACAAATGAGAACACTCTCGCTCCGAGGATCGGGGAGTAGTGAATAATAATTATCCCAGTTCACCTTGGGACAAACAATGAATATTGATCAAGGTTTGTCTTCGTGCTAATTTGTCCTAATGATCAAATGTATGACTGCACAATCGAATACACGCACTGAAGTATGCATACAATTCACACACACCGGAATAGAACAATCTTTCTCAACAAAAAATCTCATCTACTTGGCGTCGAGAGGTTGTAAGATTCAATATATAAAAAATTTCTCCTGAAAATTCAGAAAATATAACCAATTTTTTACAGCCATTTCCTTCTGGATTTGCAGATAAATTCCACTGAATATCCAGAAGGAATTTTTTCACTGTGTGAATGGAAGAAGAAAAAATAATTTCCCATTTAAATTCAAAAAGCACTAGACCAGTTATCATCCGTTTCATTTCTCGAAACAAAATTACACCGAATATCTGTCTTTTCATTATCAGCTCGATAATGGAAAGTAATTCACGTTAGTGGATTCGAGTATCTTGTTAATTTGTTTTCATCCCATTTCAAGTTTCTCGAGCATAAGAAATTCACGTCTGCCGTGTGTCGAATTCAAAGGACTAAACTTAAGAAAGTTTATACTAAACTCCCACTAAACTTTCACCGCTGTTAAATGTCTTGAGAAAATATTATTTGAGATGGATTCGTGCGCGACTTGTATCTCCTACGAAAAGGAATAATTAATTCGAATAATTTGGAGAGAAATTTCTATCTATTCCTCTTCTTTCCAATTCAATTAAATTCGAAAATCTTGCATAAATTCTGTTATCTCGTTGCTCAATTGAAAATTTGAATCATGCGATCTTGTCGTACTGAAGGGAGAGATTTTGATTCTCAAGGGATTCCTCGATCATTTCGCTGACAAAGAAATCGGTAGCAAAATCGTAGACAGATAACTTGGCGCTGATGCAAGAGTCCAAAAGGCGAAAGGTTGCTATCTTCGTAGGCAGAAGTTATAAGAAGAAGCTCTTGATATTTCGTGCTAATGTTCTATGATCGATTGATGTTGATGAGAACAAGAGCTTTAAAACCATAAGATTCAATAAAAAAACTTCAAAGGAACAAAGAGGAAACATCAAGTTTATTAAAATTATAATTCATGATGTATTTTATATCTTTCGTAGATACTTCAATGGATTTATTCGATGATAAAGGCACGTATATGATAATTTCAATGCAAAAATCTAAAAAGCTTGTGTGAATTAAAATAAATTCAATTAGGCGAAGAACTAAATCAGTCGAGTAGTATGTGGCAGGAGCAATGAAAAAAAACGTGTCATTCGGCATCTAATTTGCGTGCAGAACGTCGACTCAAAACGATTTAAAGTTATGTAGTTGGGTTGGCCCATGGAAATTGCAGCAACCCGTCCGTCCAGCTCGGCGAATGTACAACCATTGCATGCAAATCTCTGTGTAGGAGTTAGCACAGTCTGAAAACCCACACACAAATGCACTTGTTCGTACGTATATAGATGAATGCGGATGGAGAATATACTTTAATTTCAGTCCTTTGTGTTTCCTGTGTTCGTGAGCACAGATAGGATTTAGGAACAGACTTTTTTCCGTACATGTATATCCTTTCTTGCCTTGTATATACTTTGTGTGTTTTTTCCTTTCCTCCACCACGTCTAATTACGCAGTTATTCAAATCTTGTGTCATCAGAAAAAACTGTGAATTCTTCGTCAACACTGGAAACAAATGAAGAGAAATCGTTTCGAAAATTTTGAGGAAGGTAATAAATCAACTGTTTTTGTCCGAAATGAATTCAATTACCGTTCGACGCCAAGTATGTGATATACAGCATTACCTTGTTTGACAACAATTCTATTCCTCGTCTATCCTCAATTAAATCCGAATATTCCACAAGAGTTGCTTGAATTTTTCATTTCTTAATCTTGAATTGTGCTTGGCGTCGTTTACTGTATCGCAAAAATCTTTTACATCCCCAACAATTTCCCTTTTTTATTCACACATGACGTGACCATACAATGAAAGTGATGTTACATTTTCCAGCTTTCAATATTCTTACCGTTGTCATTTGTCAACTTCATTCTAGTCGCGTGTACTATGCGTTATTACAATTCCCACATACCGGTACAGGGAAACTGGTATACAAAAATAAAACTCTGTCCTCATTTAACGTTCCCAAACAAGACATCAATGGTAGAACTTTTGCAGAACCATTATCTCGAGAATATTTTTTCATGTATGTAAACTGACATTAATCAATTTTTACTTCAAACGAACAGCTAGCACTCGATGAGGATGAAAAATTTTCTATCGGAAACGGTGCCTCTCTTTTTCTCACAGCGTAAGTTTTTTCATGACGACGTTCAAAATTCTTCAAAAGGTTTCTTCATTTTTCTTCGATTCTCACATTTAACTTCGCCAATGTCATCCCGAACTCCCACCGTTTGAAATCCACAAACAGAGAGGGAGGAAGACTGAGAGCAAGCATGAAAAGATCCAGGTCATTCAATCCATTTCGTTGTTGCTGGGATGGAGGATTCTCTCGCGCTTGGAAGATATCAATTTTAGGTACAAAGACTCGTTTCTCACTCCCTCTACTTCCATTCAAATACTTAAAGAAGATATTAATATACGTTATTTTGTTATCTTACATATAAAATAGTCTAATTATATGGATATCTTTGTTTGCAAGAAAACTTTTGTTACATATATATACAATATATCTTCGTCCTAACTCAGATCCAAAGTTTTACTCTGCTTTTATTTATGAGGAGCCGGGAGATACTTCGAGTAACTTTTATCTCACTTTGTGACAGTAGAAGTATCGAAATTCAATACATCAAATCCGATTTCGCATTATTATTTTGCTGGTTCTTCGGTTACATTATTTTCAAATTATTTCACGGTGTTATCCACTTTCTCATATCATTCGTTTGTTTTCTAAGTAAACAACGTTATATTTACATTTAAATGCGGAAATTCAGTGGAGAGATTTTCAATTCCAGGAATTATTTCCTGGGTAACAGATTTATTCCTTATTTCGTGCTCAAGAATTTCCAAGGTTCCTCAGATAGTGTGAATTTTGAAGGATTTCCGCACATGCTTCATCCCTTGCTATGTTAATCGCACGTTCGAAACACGAGCAAAACTCAATTTGTATTCGAAACATGGTGTCTCCCGTACAACAAGGCCCAATCCTGTGACTATTGTGTGAAGTATTGCAACAAAAGATGCATTGATTCTTGAGAACCTACTTTGATTCATCATCTGAGATTGAGATTTAAGATTATGTTCCCAAATTATTTAGAGTCAACCAGGTCATGAATTTTAGGAGTGAAACTTTATAACAAGGTATTGTAACTTCCCACTAACATGGTTTTTCTTGAATGAGTATCGCGTTTGATACAATAATAGGATCCGCTAAGAATTTAAGTTCGTTATGAACTTCAAAGCTCTCTTCGAGTACATAATTTCTAACCAGATGATTCAATTTCCCTAAATGAATTACAGATTCGATGAATGACTTACAGTTTTCAAACACTGCTCGAACCCTCTCAATCGACTCTATGAAATTTCTCTTTGAAGTCCCACTGGAAAAAATATCATATCGTAACTCGGGGAATTTTTCAACGGGGATTTTTGAAATCATTCAAAATCTCATAATCTGGGATTAGAATTTTCATTAGAATCTACATAAACTAGATCGTTCAAAGAAAGTGGAAAATTTTACTCGATCTGTGTCTCTGATCTTTGTTATTTTCAAGGAACTTCACCATCAAGGATTCTCTTAGCGCGCTAGTTCCTCACGTTTGTTGAGTGATTAAACATAATAGCCTGATGAATGATGTACAGTGTTTGCCATGAATACATAAAGTGACTCTACAATTATCGTAAAATCCAGCTAAACGCAAGCTACAATTAAACCAGCTAATTACTGAAAGAGATAAATGCTCTGAAGATGCTTCTCTGAGTAGAAAACCGCAGTATCTTTGTTTGTTTCAACAGATTAATCATGAAAAACTTTCCACACAGCAGCATAGTTCAGAAAAAGTTCTCAATACAATAATTCTTAATTCTCATGGTTCCAAATGAATTCATCAAATCCCTTGGAAAAAATAGATGAATCTCAATATTTTGTATTTTTTACAGCTATATGAAAAGTGATTTATGAATTTAGACCATGAGAGATGAAACCGGAGTTCTTGAATTGTATCGAATTTATATTTCTCCATCCACCGCATAGTCGTAACACTTGAGGAATATAATAGACATTCAACAAATCAACAGAATTATCATTAACTCTCGGTTGAACAATACCTTCCTGCTTTTGCACAACACCGAGAGGATTTCTTCACATAAAATATTCACCCTGCGAGGAAGAAAATATCGATACAAATATTACAAATCATTTTGTTACAACTTAATCACGAACATTAAATCTCAAAACAGTATTTAATATCCCCATTTATTTCGAATGGATACATTCCATAATCAAATAATTCAAATTACACTCATGAAAGTAAAAGCCATTCATAATATCATTTTATCCCATAATACGAGTATATTATCCACTTATTATACATTACGGTATTTATAATCTTTCAGCGCATCTTCATTTTCACTATATGATTATTATCTTCCAACATTAATACATTCAAACCCATATTTGAACCAGAATTCTCTGAAAATTCCCTTCGCGATAGATCATATACGATTGATTATCCAAATTATCTATGAATAATGTCGCAACGTTCTGGGAATGTATCCAACGTGTACGGGAGAAAATCGGGAATCAATCGTTGATCTTATTCACGCTTTGACCGGTAGCTCGGAGGTTCCGATTTGGCGCCAAAAACATGTGAGCTGACAAACGACGAGCGATAAGCTGCAACGGTTGATCAAACCGATCGATCGACTCGACTCGACTCGACTGGACTGATCAAATAGCGTTTAACTCGCGAAATGCACGAAACGCGACTGAAACTGACGGATAACGAGATCCGTGAAATCAATTGGGATTCAAATCGAAGAGAAGGCGCACCCTTCGCCTCGCCTAAATCGACCCCGTAATAAGCGATTCTGTGTGTACGTATCCCCCCCCCCTCTCCTCCCTTCCAGAGGAACGACGATAGATCGTCGAAAGTGTCGATGAAATGATAATTGATGTAGGGCTGAATATAGGATAATTGTGGCCATCCTGATTACGGTATCCTTTCGGAACTGATAATCAATCATCCTGAAACGTTATTCAAATTACACTCATTGGAATCATTCGTTGCTGTTAAACGATTATTAATGACAAATTTCACCCCTTCGTTTCTCTTCTATTATGATCATATAAATTTATGATTCAAATAAATCCATCGTCATTATTTTTCTCTTTCTCGTGAATATTCATTTGAAAATCATTGGGGAGGGTTCTGTGTTCCGAATGGATGGGTTTCGGGAATCTTATATTTGTGTTGCGTTTATCTTGTGATGTGGAAAGTGGATGCCGGATGATGATCATTCTTTGGTTGGGAGTAGTTTTCAGATCACTCGGATAGCTTATTTATAAAAATGGAATACATTTTCGGGCTAGATCTAAAAATCCCGGAATGATTATAGGTTTGTATCGAAGAGAATCAGGGTGGAATAACCTGAGAATGCATTCTTGATACTGAAAATGTGCTTTTGGTTTAATTATTCTCTTCAATTCAGGATCAGCGAAAAATATTTGAGGTATTGTACTACTATTCTATTGGGTTTCTATTCTAATGTACTTCGGTTCAGTTACCGGGATTCACCCGCCAATATTGTTAAAACCTCTGACACAACATCTGTTTCAGGATAGTTCTCAGAATGACTGATACGATAGGCAAAACCCACGGATCTTCAGGATGAGAATCATAAAATGATTCATGAATTCTTCTAGGTTATCTTATTCTGCGCTTTTCAGGGGGTGGAGAAGTGAAGATATACGATACAGCACTTCCTCGTATACCCAATCGGAGTTATTATTGGTACGGTGCAAGCCCGCCACCGATCGAAGTGCAGTGGTAACTAGCATTTTAGGGTAGACCTATACATGAAGTCACCTTGACTGAATGTTCGCGCACGTGCTGCACATAGATTTGTTCTTCTCTACGAGGGTAGTTCAATAAGTCCGTGATTTTGAAATGAAAAACACAATTTATTTGAATGATTCCAATTTATTTTTCAACATAGTCCCCTTTCCAACTCTATACATTTATTATAGCGGTGCTCAAGCTTTTTTATGCCCTTTGAATAGTAATTTTTATCAAGCTCCTCAAAATACTCATTTGCAGCAATTACATCTTCGTTCGATGAAAATCTTTCACCCGCAAGCCGAGTTTTGATGTTAGGAAACAAAAAATAATCAGACGGGGCCAAATCTGGAGAATAAGGTGGATGAGCAAGTATTTCGTAGCATAAATCAAATAATTTGGCCGTTGCAATGGAACTCCTGTTGGAATGCTGGTGCATTATCGTAGTGAAAAAAAACTTTTTTTTCGCCAGATGGGGTTGCTTTTCCTCCAGTAAGGCATAATATTCTCTTGTAATAGTTTTTCCCGTCTGTAGGTAATCGATTAATATTATATCAGTTGAGTCCTAAAAAATTGTGGCCATGACTTTTCCGGCTGATCGTACCGTCTTTGCTCTTTTCGGTGCAGATTCACCAGGTTCAGTCCACATTTGCGACTGATTTTCCGTTCCTGGCGTACAATAATGAATCCATGTTTCATCAACAGTAACGTAACGGCGCAAAAACTCCTTTGAATTACGTTGAAACATGTTGAAACATTGCTCAGACGCAACCACACGAGCTCGCTTATTATCAACTGTGAGCAAGCGCGGCACCCATCTTGCAGATAGCTTCCTCATGCTCAAACATTCATTTAAAATGTCCCATGTGCATCCTACTGAAATGTTTGGAGCCTCACTAATCTTACGCACTTTCACTCGACGATCGGCGAGTAGGCAATATCATGGACTTTATCGATCATTTTTTGAGTGATCAATTTTTTTAGACAGCCAGGACGCTCGGTATCACTTGGGCTTTTACGGCCACAACAAAATTCAGTGAACTACTTTTGAACCATGCCATGCGATGGAGCAGAGTCTCCATAATATTCCCTGAGCTGTTCTTCAATTTCTTTGATCGATTTTCCTCGTAGAAAATAATGTTTAATGAGCACACGAAACTCGCTTTTTTCCATGATTTTGTTTACACAATGGAAAACAAAATTCAAATTACTGTGAAAAGTTTCCAAACCAACGTACTGACTTCAAACTATGTATACGCACTTATACTAGATGGAACTCTCTTGGAGTGTAAAATACGTAACGATAAGAGCACCATCCTCCGAAAAGTCACGGACTTATTGAACTACCCTCGTACTTCGTTCGGTCAATCAATTGCTCTCTTTTTTTTGGCGTTGATTTCACGTTCCGTTCAAAGGTGTCGCTGCTACATGTTTTTTCCGGGGGATGTTGTTGATTGTAACTAAGGGACTTATTCCAACATTTTCATCATAGACTCCTAGGAATTGCGTGTCGAATCCCATGCTTACTATAGAAATTTCTGATGAGTTCCTAGATTTTTGCAACAGAGCATCTTTAAAATCTGACATGGATGTGAGTTGAGGTGAGTTGCTCATCTAGCGACTCCAAAATAAGGTGATTTCCTCGAATTTTCTTTTCATGGAAGGAAATAGATGAAGAACTAGAGGGTTTTCACATTTATTAATAGAGTCTTTGAGTACATGAACAAATTTTTTTCAGTAAAAAAATAATGCCATGGGTGGGTAATTGTTGATACGGGTTGAAACATAACCACCTGGAAAAACAATGATGAATTTGGCTTCACTATAGCACTTACAAAAATTGTCAGGAATCAAAAATCCAAAAATCCTTATGAAATATATTATATTTGTTGGAGGTTGTACCAATAAAACCAATGAAAAGTCCAAAATCAAAAGAATGACAGATGTGCAAACTTTTGATAGCGTTTTTTCACCTCTTTTTCGCTCTTTAAAGTGCTATAAAAAGGAAAAAAAGGCAAATGACATCTTCATTTTGGTACATCCTTCAATAAAACTAATCAGTTTCAGAATAAAAAACAAAAAGAGCAATCCGTTCAGTAGTTTTTGAAATATCGTGGAGTCAAACTTGCAAAACATGGTTTTGAGAAAAAAGCCATCAAAGTTTCGGGATACGAATCCTTTAACTTGAGGAAATTTTTTCCATGTACTTTAGGATCCATCTAAGAGGTAATATCACTTCGTAGACGGAAAAGTTGACGTTATTTTCAGAATGTTGCCATGAACCCATGAAAAATTATGAATGTATGAAGTCTTTTGCATATGAAAGTACTAGTCTTTGAGTGCGAAAAAACTTTTTATTTAATTTTTTCAATCCAAAATGGTGGCATGGTAGTACGGTCAGAAAAACCTTTTTCTTTCTCATGGTTAAGACGGGCGTACCACTACAGGTCACAATTTTCAATCTAGAACAAAAAATAAAGAAGTTCCTCAAAATATAGCTCAAAATCTAGCTACCTACTGAGGATTTTTTCTAAAAAAAAATTTTGAAGAAAATGCCGTCATTTTGAAATTTTTTGTTCGATTTTTTCGAAAGAATCGTCCGAAAATCGGGTATAAAATCTGTAAAAAAGCTGATATCGAAAAAATTCTAAGTGTATCGCTAGATTTTCAACTATATTTTAAGGAACTGTTTTATTTTTTGTTCTAGATTGAAAATTGTGACCTGTAGCGGTGCGCCCGTTTCAACCATGAAAGAAAAAATGCTTTTTTGACCGTACTACCATGCCACCATTTTGGATTAAAAAGATTGAATAAAAAGGGTTCTTGGTACCCAAAGAGTAGTACTTTCATACGCAAAAGACCCCATACATTTATAATTTTTTCAGACTTCGTGGCAACACTTCAAAAATAACGTCAATTTTTCCGTCCACAAAGTGGTATTACCTCTTAATGGGTTTCAAATAACCCTAGTTCTTATTTTACTTCATTCTCAACGAAAAAAATTGCAGAAAATCACCTTATTCCGGAATTCCGGTCTGTAGATAATGGAACAGTGTGATACAATCTTTTTCTAATCCCTTTGTTCAATCAAGGACAAAACGATGTTCTCTTATCAAGCGTACTACCCTGGTTCAAAAAATCCATAGAATCTGACGAAATGAAATTGGATAGAATTTGGTCAGAACATTGTGCAAGATTCAATGAGATTGAGCGAGAATCAATGTGTTTTTTTTAACCAGGGAGTTTCAATCATCATTGAATACAAAACTGCTTGAGTCTCTGAGACAATGTCGATCTGGAAAAGATTTTAGTTGAAGAATACTAGAAGTATCTTGTGAATTCCAACAAACATGAAGCTTGTTGTGAAATATGGAATCATGTTTACTATCATTACAATGTTGGAAATGATGTTCGTTGCAAAATTTTTCACAGTGGAATAAACTTTCATCATACAATTTTATCCCATGCGTTGCTTTTGTCCCCTTACAATTCAAATTCAGTACTTTTTTCATATTTATTTCGAATATATTATTCTATCCGTGCGCATGAGTTCCAGATTATAATGATTTATGGGTGGAGAAGGGGTGCTGTAATGGTCAACCGGAATGAAAAAGTTGCCATCCGAAAGCAGAGCTGCTGCAGAAAGCGAGCGTTTCATCCATCCGAAGTTGCGATTTTCCCGCGCTTCACCCGACCCTTTCTCTTTCGCTGCCCCTTTGGGGTGACAGAATGCCAATTTTTCTTCGATTTCGTCACTTTGGTGGTATCAACACGCCGTTCAAACCGTCGCTCGACCAAAAATATCAAAAGGAATATAAGTCGATACCGTGACGCTTGTGGGATATTCGTTTTGTGAGATGATGGAAAGAGTGCAAAAGGGAGAAAAGGTAATGTCGAATGGGATACGACGAGATACGCGCGAACGAGGGCGCCGATGTTGATGGTCAAACGTCATCAATAACAGACGCTTATTCTTAATGTTGTTGGAATGTTTGTGGAGGAATTATTGGATGTGGGGGAAAGTATTGGAAAAAAGGACAAGGGAATCCATTTTTTCCTTTCAACTATCATGATCATTCATTTCAGTCATGTGTGCGTTGGGGTTCCATTATTTTTCTATCGTAATTTGCATTATTGTCCATACGGGATGTGTATGCAGAAATTTGTTGGGACAATCTCCTTGCACACTTTGGGTAACTCTGCGAATTCGAGTGGGGTAAATTTACTCAGCGTTAAAAAATTCTTTCTGAAAACTCAGGGAGTGTAACTGTGATTTTTCGCAGTCACCTTTTTTCTGAATTCCAAAGAAGGATTCGGAATTCGGAGCAAATTCTGAAAATTCAGTCCAGGATCTTGAAATTTAGAAAAATTTTTTCTACAGTGGAGATATTCATAACCCAGTGAACACTTATGAGAGGAAGAGCTCTTTAAGAGGTCTTTTGAAAGAGCTCTGTAAATGTTATCATATTGACATCTGGATGGTATCATTTTTTTTAGATCTCAGAAAAAAATCCTCTTCAAGAGTTCGTTTGGATAACATTCTGGCAATCTCTTATTTTCCTCAGAAATCGACGCATCTGATAACATTATGATATCTTTATGTTAACCTTCTGAAAGGTCCATCTGACCTCTCACACATATTTAGGGGATCTTTAACAGCTCCGGATGATAACATATTGTTCACTGGGAAGTGTTTTTTATGTTTTAATTTATACTTTGAACAATTATTAAGCAACTTTGATGATGAGTTACAATCAAGAAGGAGATTGTTAAAGTTATTTAACTGATATTATAAATTTCAACATGACGTACACGCAGAGAAAAGTTACCTAAAAAAATTACTACACTTTATTGTGAACTAAGGACAAAATCACATTTTGGGGTTATGTATTATATGTTGTAATTGAAATTACTACACTTTCGAGTAAGCAGTGATGGAATTCTGTTACTTATTGATGGGAAGTATAGTAATTTTAATGACAACATATAATACATAACCCCAAAATGTGATTTTGTCCGTATTTTACTATAAAGTGTGGTAATTTTTTAGCCAACTTTTCTCTGCGTGTATTGAAAATAACTGCTTTGATGCCGGCAAACAACTCCAATTCTAAATTCACCCCAACGCTAAGCCCACCTCAATCCGAATTCAACCATCCGTTTTCTGATCAAATTTCCTCACTAAGGGTTCGCAATAATAATAATCCAACCTCCAGAATTGGGGTGAGAATAGCGAAAATGAAGAATATCAATTCGATGAATATTGTATGCTATATGAGATAGCATCTTTAGGATATTACACTCTCCCCAGCGATAAAACAATTTCCTCTCTCACATTTCCTCGAATATGTGATAATTGATATTACCAGTTTCGAAATCATACAAAATTCTCCAAAATGAGAGCATAAAATCATTGAATAATTACTTTCAATCCAAACTCCGAGTAATCCATCTACGAGAGACGAAAATGAGGATCAAGGACTAAACCGCGCGAAAATAATTATGGACAGGGCGTGCTTTATCGTCCGTTCTGGTCGTTACCGTGGCGTTCCAAGCGAATAAATTTAATTATTGATGTTGAGAAGCAGGGAACGAGAGGACGAGTTAGAGGAGAGTAAAGGGCCGAGAGCAATGGAATAGCAGTACATAATAGGCAAAGCGTCCAGGATATGTTGTTATTATACATAACCAGCTAATCAGTGATACCGTGTACGTGGGAATACGTCATCTACAATTTGTGTGTTCCTTGACCTTCGTCGTTCCAACCGGAAATTTCCATCCAATATAAATTTCGAATAACACGGACGTGATTTTACAAAACGTTGTCGGGGGAAAAGAACGGCAAGAGAGTATATAAAGAGCGAAAACGGAGTAGTCGTATATTCATCATCATCATCCTCCGTACGTACACTGAATATTCAATGCAACGACGAAGAGTATAAAGAGACACTAAGAGAAACCTCGAGTCACTTCCCGTCGTATTTACCAGAAGTAAGAATACACAATATTGGAATAGGTGGGATGATTGATTGCTGTTTGAAGTGGCAAATAGCGTTGAAACAAATCCAATTTGTATATTCGCTTGTGGATGAAGATGTTACGTAATTCATTTATAGCTGACGTGGAAGTTAATTAACTTCATACAAACAAATCGGCTTGTTGCACAGTTGTTACTCGAGTGTCTGAGAAATTCGAGTGAATTTGTTTCTTTGGATCTTTTATTTACGTGGAAAAAATATTTGCTCGTTTTTCATCGTGTATTGCATCAAGATCGCGTAGTTGAAGGGAGATTGACTTTAGAAGTCAATTTTATAGTATGATCAAGGGGGTGTGAGAATTCAAAACACTCATTATCAAGTTCCTCTTCTCATGCTTTTCGAATATTCGTGTTACATAATTCAGAAGATTAGTGAGTTATGAACATCTATTCTCTGGAGTATTACTACATTTAATCCTAATTGTAACGTTATGTAACTTCCACTGATGATCATATTATGATACCTTTTCGAGGTGGTACGTAGATAATAAAATATCAAAACATGTGGTTGTTGGATATACGTGATAAGCTTCATACATTATAAACAAGCTTCGAAGGATCAAGATACAGGGGGAAAGTAGGGAGATCGATCCCTTCATCACATCATCTTTGTTTTTGAAGAAGGGAAGTAAAATGATCATTAGGTATGATAATACACAAATAAATTGAGGAACAATGACTTATCGTTGAATATCACTTCCCAAAGGTCAGCTACTGTGTAATTCATCTTACCTGTCCAGGATATTAACCGGAGAGATAACCCAGGTGCCCTCGTCTTGGTTCAAGGTTGAATAATTAAGAACATGTCATGCGGAGGGAGACCAAATATGCTCAATACCATTTGTATCCTCAATGTCACGTAATCAACTACGTTAGTGAATTAACATATTCCTTAGATTGTGGTCAGAAAAAGAAAATTATATCGATGTCTGCATGTAACGAATGTTCTCTACAACCTCATGGAGATGATTTGATTTGGAGAGTTGGAAATGTCGTGGAAGATGAGAGTCATTCGCAAAAGACAGCATAATACAGGAGAACCGTAGGATCACGAATACACCAAATTATTGCATTTAACTCTGTTAAAAGTTCTTGATTCGAAGCACCTTTGTCGCTGCTTGCTATTTCTTTTGTCCCTCGAGGCTCCTGTACGTTCATCCTCAACGCTGGAGCTTGAACAGCAGGAGCTTTATTTCCCGCTCATGAGATCTGGAAAGAAAGGAAGGAGAATATCCAATATACGATTCAAGTCTGTTTCTCGTCTCTATTCTCTCTATGTATAATTTAAATTGTATCCCTCGAGGAATGTGAAAACAGTGCGAGTAACATCATCGCCACATATTTGCGTTATTTGATCAGGATACGCTGAACAATGGGGTAGCAACAAGAATATTGAAATCGAGATTTTTACACCCCAAAACATAGAGAATTTAAGTTCCTTTTGGTACACATTTGAGACTAATTCCAACCACAAAGTTCACCGTTTGCAATCAAGGAATTAGTCAAGGAATGATCAAGACGCTTTACTCAGGGCATACATAGACGTGCGCATCATGCTTTGTATTCGTTTCCCATAAGCGGTAATCTTCCACTGTATCCACGCGAATACTAAACGGATCTCATTCTAAAAATGAATGAGTTCTCAAATTCGATTAAATCCACAGGAACGATTGGTTCTCGAATTCCACATGAAACGGACGTTATCAAGAATTTTTGTCAAGATAATTATCATTTCCTTTCTAACGACTTGAGAAATGTTACGAAAGAATGCGAAAGTAAAAGAAAATGCAAGTACGCGAAGATTTACGCTCACAACAGGCGTATCAGAAATCATACTAGTCGGACACGTTATACCACCACTATGTAACTAGGTAATAGATATACAATCTCAACACGCGATCTTACGATTACACGCACGATGCAGTAATGGTAGTGATTTTCTTCCCGCCAGATTGATTATTCATTCTGTCGGTATACGAATTTTATCGCAATGTGCTCCATTTGAAGCGAATTCTATTGGTACCAGTGGTGATAACGGAATGAATGGTTACGCTTTGAATCAGTACTTGTAGGCCTGATGTTTAAGCATGATTCTATGGACCTGACCTGATTTTTTCTTGGTGATATCGGAAAATGTGAAAAGGGGACTGTAGTTTTGGTGGGAATTATTATTTGAAATTCCTATTCTTTACTTTTGATAATTGGGAAGGTACTGTCACAGGAGTTGTAGAAATCTTACGAAGTTGGATGATAGTTCAGTGGTTTGACTTTCACACAGAATTACAATTACCCATGTGGAAATTGCCAGAGTTGCCAAAAGGCGAAGGACTGGGAAAATTGTATTCACCGTAGTTCGGCAAAAACAACGATTTCTATTCAAAGGCATTACTGTTCCTAAACTGGCATCAATGGTTGAACGGATTTCAGAACGTATTGATTCCCGTAGATAGACAGTCTTGCGCCAGGACTCAATCTTTGATACTGAGCAAAGACCCAAGTTTTAGGAGAACGGAAATGAACCAGTGTCGAATCAGAGTTGTCGACATTGTAGGATAATATGACAATACAATACCGGGTCAGATTTTATACAACATTGTCTCACTACGGAATCGGTCATGGATTGGTATGACAAGGTTGCCCCAATACAGAACCAGAGTCGTTAACAATGCAACCTACCATGAAAATGCGAAATTGTGCCGGTAATGATACGACATTGTCCCACTACGGAATCGGTGTTGAATCGTTGTTCTATCCAACTACACGGTGACATGGCTGTTTTGCCTAGACGAGACTACGTCAGTACTGAACCGGAGTTGACTACACTCTGGAATACTTGAAAATTTGATACTCTAACAGTATCGACAGAACATTGTTCCGCCACAGAATCTGTAGTCGATCGAAGTTGAAATCAACTTTGTCGCGATACCAATGTTTTGGTGTGACCAGACTGCCCCAGTACAGAATCAGACTCCATAAAAAGGTAGAACACAATAAAGATATGATACTGTGCCAGTATCGATAGAACTTTGCTTGACTTCTGACTCGGTAGTAGATCGTAGTACTTCAATGGAGTCCTCACAATAAATGGCAATTCGAGTCATTCATCGTTAACTCTGAGATGTGATAGAGACTTGGTTCCCCACACGCAGGAATCGGGTTTAATCCTCAATCGATAGACTCTCAAGAAGTCACTTCCAAAGTACCTTTGTTCGATGATGGTAATCGGAAATATCAGGTATGCAACTAAGTTCTCGCTGTCTTTTTATAAAAATGCTTCTGCCCATCTGTCTGGCAGAGCTCGAATACCGTGACGACGAAAGTGTTCGTCTTTTGAGGCTATTCTGCTGATCAGCCAAACTATGTGCCATCAAACGCAACAAGTAATAATCGGACGGCGCAATATCTGGGGGTTGTGGCGGGTAGGGTAGGACTCCCTATTTGAGCGTTTCTACGTAGGTTTCAACGGGTTTGACGACATGAGGCTGAGCGTTGTCACGCAGTAGAATCACTTTGTCATGCCTCTGCTGGTATTGTGGCTGTTTCTCATGCAGTGCTTGGCTCAGTCGCATCAACTGAGTTCGATACTGTTCCCCAGTAATGGTTTTGTTCGGTTTCAACGACTCCTAATTGATAACACCGACTGGTCCCACCAAATACACAGCATAACCTTTGTAGCGTGAATATTCTGCCAAGCCAATGACCTGGGAGCACGATTGGGCAGTCCCCATGACTTTCTTTTCTTTTGGTTGCTGTAAGAAATCCATTCTTCATCATCAGTCACGATGCGATGAAGGAAGCCCTTCCTTTCTGCCGCTGGAGTAGTTGTTCACAGATGAAAAAACAACGCTTCACGTCCCCTGGCTTCAACTCATGACGAACTCAAGTTCCTTGCTTTTGGATCATTCCCAACGCATGCAATCGTTTAGAAATGGCTTGACGGGTGACTCCTAATGTTGAAGCAAGCTATTTTTGCGTTTGGCGCGAATCCTCATCGAGCTATGCCTCCAATTCAGCGTCTTCGAGTGCTCTCGGCTTCCATTCACATGGACGGTCTTCAACATTGAAATTACCGTCTTCGAAGCGACGAAGCCAATCACGGCACATTGTTTCACTCAGAGCAGTATCTCCGTAAACTTTTCGGAGCTCTCGGTGCGCTTCAGCCACTGTTTTCTCCGAATGAAATGAGAAAATCAATACTTCCCGCAAATGACAATCATTTGGCGCAAAAAACGCCAAAAACAATCGTCCACTTGTCAACGCGGTTTGTTCACCATTTGTCCAAGCCTGCTTCATGACATTTTAGATATGTCGGAAATCGACCAGCACTTACTGTTGGAGCCATCTATTGACAAACAGCGAGAACTTATTTGCGCACCTAATATATATTTGTAAGATTCCGCGATTCCGCAATTGTGATTTCATCATATCAATCTGTTTTCAATAGTTAAAATTTGATAAACGGGTAACTTCGGTTACCAGTACCGTGCCAGTATTGAGTTGGAATCGTATTTCCACATGGGATGTCATCATTTCAACTTCTCATTACTTACTCAGTTCTGGCAAAACAACTGGTTCTTTTGAGATGCCAGAGATCCGCCTTGAATGGTCAAAACAAAACATCAGTACCGCCAGCCTAACTGGCTCCGTAATGATAACTTAGAAACGTCAGTATTGCCAATATTAGAAAGCTGCTGAAATCAAATTTGAAATGCCAATACTGCCGAATTTAAAATTCCAATATCCACAAAATTGGAACTCCGATAATGGGCCTTATGAAGACATTGTTATCATTTCGTCCATTTTTCTGTACTGGTAGAACAACTGGTGACTTCGAAATTGCCAGTACTGGTATCTCTCGCAACAGTACTGCGCCAGTAATGGGCCATTTAGCAATTTCCACATGAGTATATATTATTTTTGTGAGGTGAACTCTCGAAATTGAAGAAGGAGTTCAACGGTCGCGCTTTGGACTGGACTCTTAGCAAGACTTCTACCACATTCTAAGCGCCTGATAATTTAATTTCGATTTGGTAGCTGGATTTTTAGCAACTAGATGAGCAACAAGTGACCACAGTTAACTCACATCTTCAATCCCCCAAGAGAACACGAAGGTTAAAGGAACGTTCAATAGAGGGCTATTCAATGTCCGGACATTTGAAAGTCCATTGAACAATCCACGAACTCGAATTTACGTACAATGGACGTAACTTCAACCCAGGGATGGGCAGCCTCAATTATTTTTTTGTACTTCAAGTACTTTTTCTTGTTATGTACTTTCCAATTTGACGTTCAAAATCTCTATTTTATGGAAATGGAAAAGTACTTGATATAGAAAAGTACTTCGAGTACGAAAAGTAATTGAGGGAGGAGATCGCTCAGACTTGGTGGGAAAAGATGTCAGTTTGTTCAACTTCATCAGTCTTTCACAGGAATCCCCAGTCCAATGGCTTTACCGGAATCAACTGTTTTAGACTCCAACCGCAAATTGTGTAAGCGTTGGGGATAAAACTTGATGCTTAGTCCCTACATGACCTGTTCGAATTTGAAAATTGTTGCCAATGTTGCTAAACTAATCTCAAAAACAGCGCTGAAAGTGCATCGTTGAAAAAACACTTCGGAATAAACAATATATATCCTTGACAAATGCTGAGGATCAATTTTTACAGCTCAACATCTGGAGATCAAACTTACTTTCCCTTTCTTACCTTCACCTTGAATTCTCATCCCCTGCATAACCTTAAATCCCTTCAATCCATCGAGAAATAATTAACCTATGTACAAGAATGAATAAAGTGATGAAGAAAAATCTAACAAACTGAAATAAAAAAAAATTATATAAATTTTCATTGTTTCCCACTCGACTCGAGAGTCCACGCCAAATTCCCACGTTTTTGATTCAGATGGGATCAGATTCTTGCCAAGTCGTCCAATTAGTTGCATTGGAGTAGGGAATTACAATGTGCTGTCAGGAACAGTTGTAGAAGGGTTATAGGGTACTAGAACAGAGGAAGAGAAAGGGAGACACATAAGCAGAAAAGCGGGAGACGAAGGGACACGGCAAAGCGTTGGCAGACTCGTCGAGGTGGAAGAACTCGTGAGGTAGACCGGTACCAAGGTAGACCTCTCCAGAACACACTCTTTCAAGACCCTCAGTTTACAAGGACAGTTTGAGCCAGGCAAAAAGGAGAAGAAAATGTGCCGTGTATTAGAACGAGTTGTTATCGTTGACCTGAAAAGCCGCATTACACGTACAAAATGTACCCTGTCTTTCACCAAGAAATTTGTGTTAGAAAAAAGAAAACAAGTTGTTTTCTTTTTACTCTACTTTTTTTCCACTGCGCTTACCACAGCTTAGATGTGGCTTACTTAATGGTACATGCTGAAATATCCTACTGCTTACCACAATTACGAGATACACCAAGTAGTTACTCGGTAGCCTGGGAATAAATAAAAACAAAACACAAAATATCAACTTAACTCGTGCAGCGAGTGTGTGCAGACGAGATAAAGTATACGACGGTACCGTGAACAATGTGGTTGAGTTTCTTTGCCATTAGTTTTAGATCCTCTCCCAAGCGAGCTTGTTTTCTCGACATCCTGTATTAATTTTGGACGAATTTTTTTATGTTTCAGAATTTGAAGAATCAAATCATGACGACGAATCTGTGGGTCGAACAGGTAAGTAATTTGGATTGCTCTCATTAATCTCATACTCTCATCACGAATAAATGCGATATCTTGAATTTCGTCGTTCATTTTCGAGAGAATTCAATCCATTTTTCGAGCTTTGAGTATTATCTACGTAACTTTGGTCAAAATTAGGTCAAACTTGATCCCTCTGATGATATAACCTCCTTTATCACGATAACCGGATCGTGTAATCTCGTTAACATTGTAGCATAACCTGTTTCTGCAGTATATCCAAGACGGTATTGAATCCCGATTATATGTGGTATGGGTCGTTGAATCATTTTATTTAATGAAGAAGACGATGGGAATTACATCTTGGAATCTGGATTGAATTTCATCCTTAATGAGGATCTTTGTGTAAGAGGATAGATGAAATTGGATGAATTCTGGAATATTTCTTCAGAATTTTCACAGGCGCAAATTTGTTTGAATTCTTCTTCCAATTGTTCTTCTAAAAAGTTAGTACAGATTTCCATAATCATTATAGTTATAATTCTTCGAATTATTCAACTTGAAGAACTTCTGATCCGATTTTGTTGAGGCAAAATTGTCTCAGCTTTCAGATTAGAGCCACACTCCAAGTCGTTAGATTGACAACAATTCGCAAACACCGCAGCCTATTTTGAATACCATAATCAGTTCGTTTGAAGGTTCCATAATTCTCATGAATAACTTCTCGAACGTAACTTCACATTCATCGTCATTGATGCAGAGAATCAGTTTGACGGATTTTATGCACAGAAGAAGGTGGCGATAGGGGAGAGTTGCCTTGATTGGACCATCGCCTTGGATGGACCACCACCTTTTATTGCCAAAGGAAAAAACTTGAATCTCTTCTAATCATAAAGTGATAATGTTAATTAATGTGACAAGTTTTTTCCTTTGGCAATAAAAGGTCGTGGTCCACCCAAGGCAATGGTCCAATCAAGGCAACTCTCCCCTACATGTATTTCAGATATTTGTTCTAAGAAACTCATTCAGTTTGATAGAATGTGAAAATATTCAGTTGGATTTGGTTGGAAGAGTCTTCAATGAAAAACTCATTGAATTTTGCTAGATTCCGTTGGGTTCGATTCGATTTGAATGAATTTGAGCAAGATACTGTCAGTATTCGTTTTTTCTTTGTAGGAATTATGATGAAATCTTGATTTTTTTCAAGAGTATGCCCCGTCCAGAGGGCCCGAAATAATTCCCAGCCGGAGGCCTTGATACAAGCCAGTCCGACACTGGATACTGTTACAGTAGCACTAAAATTAATTGGAACACCAGGAAAATTACTACAATTTTTACATGACACACAGTTTATTAACCAAAAAAGCTACAAACAGTATCCTAATAATTAGTATGTCCTCCTTTGTTCTTGAAAACCCAGGTAGAAGTGGTGCCAACTATTGTATATCAGAAAGAGCACAATTCATCTGGTGTTCCAATTAATTTGAGCGCTACTGTAATCTTTTGTAAATTCCAAACAATTCCAGAAGGTTAGATGGATCAGAAGTGTTAGACTGTTATCGGTTTCCCATGAGACTTTCACCGAACTTTTGTAAGGATTCTGTAGAATTGGAGTGATTCTGTATAAAAGAAGAATGAAAAAAGTCGCCTGAGACTGTGATGAGTACAATGGGACTTCGTAGGTTGTCTGAGCTGTGTTGACGCTGCTGAAACCATTTTAAACTCCTCCTCTCCTCCGCACTCAACAACGGTACACAAATTTGATGTCCATTAGATGTGTACTCAACATATCGTTTGCAGGTTCAACTGAAACGGAAAGCGATTAACGATACTAATCCACCACTTTGGAAGATGAAGCCGCAGCTCTGTAGAAGTGCCATGCATTACACAAACTCTCAATGAGTTCGAGAAATTCTTCAATCAACTCAAGTTTTGTTTAGAAAATTTACAAATGTCTTCACAAAATGCCAAATCACGCCATACAATAGATTAAATCAACACTTCGAACTAAATTAATACACCCATCAGTCCCGAACTATGTTCGAGACAATGTAGGAGAATACATGTTCCTCGATTCGATCGATTTGAAGACAAGAAAAATGTGAAAGTTCAATCAACGGAACATTTCTCCGACCGAATGAAAATTGGATACCAATCCAAACGAATTCTTCTTTTCTTCTTATCCACTCGTATTCCACATTATATATTTGTCAAATATCAATCAATCAAGTCTCACCTGAGAAAAAAATGGTGAAAAACAGTATAGGGTGTTAAAAATGGAAAATTATCATCGATTTGAATATATAAGGAATGATTTTTGGATTCTCAGTTTCAAGCTTGAAACGCTCTTGATTGTGTGGGATGAAGAGAGTCGTAGGGAAATGATTCAAAGGGATTTAGAGTGGTACCAAGGTAGCTGGATTTGCTTCTACCAGTCCGACTGCTACTAATACCATTGCTACCACTACGGTTGCTGTAACTGTCGGCTCGGCTAACTCGACGACGATGTAGAGAGAGGGTGTTTTCGACATTGAAGGATGGCGTGTCGCTGCGATACGCGGTCGGAATGCTTTGCTGCACAAACCTGAATGCAAGTGTACCAGGATGTTACTGATATATCAAGGTTATAAAATCAAGAATTCCATTCCAGTTTGAATAAATTTCGAAATTGTCTTGGGAATGATTGAATTTCATTTTTATCCTCATATCACTATATTTACATTCCCCACAGTTGATTATATATAATCGAATTCGAAATGACATATCTCTCGAACAATTTCATTTAGTATCATCCATCATAAATACCCTCGTTACCGGAGAGAACAATTTTTCGGAATTTGTTTTGGTCACTGGATTGTGAATTGTTGCGTGCACTGTACGAGAATTGACAGTAATTGAGCAGTTCCGATAATCGAATTTTGTGTAATAATGATTTGTAATATCGAGAAGAGAGATCATCAAATGTTCATTCAATCGTACTCGATGTGTTGATTCAAATGACTGATGATAAACATCATATAAAATATATATTTCATTGGAATTTCATTCGAGAGTGAAAAATTGATGGGGAAGGGTTCTTCAGAGTGGTGTTTTCAAGGTTTTTCATCAAAGTGATATCTGAAAAAGTTCTTTGAGAGAATTCAAGAGTTGAAATCGGTATTTTTCTTGAATTTCCATTCTTTCAATATTTATTGATCAATAGGAGTTTCCCTGCTTAAAACATCCGATTTGAACCTATAGCTATGAACTGGTCAATCAGTATGAATCAGATTTTTGGGCAGGAATTTTCCTATTTGATCTCATTCAAATCTAATCGGTTTGGATACGAAATTTTTACTCGATGAGATATAATTAAGAAATTCGGATCATGTACATTTGAATTCACTGATTATATTCCATTGAGAAGAAATTTCTCGAATGAGATCGAATAGGAAAATTCCCGGACAAAAATCTGATTCAAACTGGTTGAAGAGTTAATAAGTTCAAATCAGATGTTTGAAGCAGGGTTTGGATATGTTATTATACTGAAAGTCAGCGGTATTATGAAATTGCGGTATTATGTCGAAAAAGTGAAAGAAGATGATCATGAAAAAGATTAGAAACATCACTGAACGACGGAGAGTGCGAGATTGAAAGGAGTGTAAAACACAGTTAGCGAGTACATAAAACATTGAGAAGTGGATACGAGGATGGGAAGAAAGGAAGGAAAAATAATTAGGGAAGGAGTAGAAGGAAATTGGATAAAATGAAGGTTGGTGAGGAAAAGTAGGGAAAAAGAATTAGAATCTGTGAATTGAAGGACGAAATACAGGAGAGAGAAATTAGAGGAACAACGTGTAACGTGGAGAGACAATTTGATGAAGAAAATGTTCTGTGAAATGAACATGGGGTGCTGATGAATTTGTCGATTCATTGAGGTAAATAACGTGAGGAAAACCTCAATTATTGGAACTACAAACGAACTCAACATCTGACATCTTTTCACACACCCACACAGCATTTTTGATCTTCAAGATATCTCGAGGAACTATTTAGGAAAGTTTGAGAACAGTTCTTACTTCTGGAAGACATCTGAAAAATATCTTTTAGAAGATGATCTAAAACTTGTCTTTCGGAATGATATTTTTTAGACATCTTATAGGGATATTTTAGACTTGAAAACTATTTTAGATATCTTCAAGATATCTTTTCGTGTTGCATAAAACTTCTTGAGTTTGTCTTAAGATATCTGTTAGACATGAAATGCTGTGAGGAACTGCAGTTATCATATGGAAATTCAAAGATTTCAAAAAGCAAGGGACCTCCATCCTCCATTCATTCCGATGATAATAATCTGTGAGAATACAAATTTCTTAGCATGTTCATGGCTCAACGGACCTACAGTTATGTTCGTCAGAATCCACATCCCCAGTAGAAATTCTAGACGGGAAAATATCAGGGCCTGACGAGGCATGCCTGATTTCTCATCAGGTTTCGCGGTTCAGGTTCCCTATTTCGCTCGATTTTATGGTGCTTCTGTACCCCTGCGGTACAATCGTATTTGAATCCTATTAGGAAAACCAGATAAGTCCCTTGTGAGGGCCTCATAAGGTTTTCCTTACTCCCGGTTTCTTGATTCTAATCTGATCAGGCCCTTATTGGAAATAGGGAATGCCTGATCAAATTTCTACTGGGGATATTGCGGTTATAGCTTCCTTCGAATTTGAAATCGTCACTGATTCTGTTGAAACCATTATAGCTCAAATTTTTTCGAATCAAGCACTTATTTAACTCTCAATTTCTCCTCAGGTAGTTTCATGCAAATCGTTCTTGGGGGTTCAAAAAATCAATTCATTAAAAGTCCATTAGAAACATATTTGAAATTCTCCAGAAGTCTAGCTGTCTCTCTGGCCAAAATTTCAAAATATTGTATTTTTCATACAACCTGAGCAGTATTTTTACATCCATCAAACGTCGATATAGACTTCCTCGTGAAAGTATTATAAATCGAATCGAGTGAACATTATTCAGACTTTGGAATCTATCTCCCCACTTCGTCGAGCCAAATCAGAAATAAATCACCAAGATGAAACTCGTACAGCTCACATGATGAGAAATGATCAACCCTCTACAGTGGAAATTCCAACACCCACAACCTCTTGGTTTCTACGATTGAGAAATGGCGCATGTAAAAAGACAGAAGATATGAAAGGAAGATACAGCTGAATACCCCAGAATACAATACTCCACCGGATGCACGGTACTGACTTCGTACCGTCGTTATTGATTCACATTTTAATGTTATGAGAAAGTCCAGAGCTCGAATCGTGGCGTGAAAGAACATTGGAAAAGCTTGATTCAGTCTCCCAAGGTAGTACATAGGTACATAAATAATGTAAATACAAATCATTCCATCTGTTTATCATACTTTCACCTCTACTAGGAATCAACCAACAACATTATCACCCAGCATTGGGAAATGAATGATTTCCAGTTACGATAGTGCGCTATAATGTTCATTCGATAAGTGTTATAATGACGACGTACAACCCAACGCGAAACGTATTGTATCAGTGATATATCATTCCAACGGTAATGAAATTATACGATCATAACGTTTATATGTTCACTTTACGATCAAAATGGAATCATTATTATTCTATCAGGATATTATGCGGCATGTTTAAATTATATTTTACTTCATTTCGCGTTATAAGCTTTTTGCAATGAAAATATTCTCGATGTTTGCAATTATGACATCACCAGAGGAAATGGAAATTGATGAAATTTGTTTTCTCTTCCAATATTTCATTTGATCCCCATTTGTTTTTGTGAACACGACCGTTCGATTAATCATAAAAAGTATTATGGACGAAAAATCAAAGACTTGGAGGGAATTATTCGTCGAATAAATATCGAGGGAGGATTATCGATTATGAGGTAATAAGATCTTGATTTTTATCAATCATCATATGTTATTCGTGAGAATGAATAATTTCGAACAGGGAGAGGGGGAACAGGGAATGAATCGATCAATTGCTTTTGTAATAATTCATCAATTGGTTACTCGCTTATCCAGCTGTCCAACGATCAGCTTTCATTGGATTATACAGTTACCTTATTCCCAATCAATTACTATTATTATCGATATTCCTCATTATACTCCATTACCCAATCACGTATCAGTCTTACTACGCTGATACTCGATTACGAAATTATCGTGGTTCAGTATCAATCATCGAGCTAATCCACGAATATTAATGTAATATCAACTATAAATTGTACGATTCTTCTTTGATGAATATAGTTAAAACTCATTCAAAAATTCAGACCGGAATGTGAAGTTGTGAAGCTTGAGTTGCGAGTTTCTTGTTCCCTCAATTTGACCAAACAACACGGAAATTGCTCGGATTTCTTCACACACAGAGGAGATGGATCGTCACAGAGAGGAGATTCGAATATTTAGGTACGATTTCCACGAGGCGGAATTTGATCGACGAGAGAGCAGATATTTATGTGACGTTCTAGATAAAAGTACCTCAACGTTTCTTTTTCTCTCTCTCAGTATTTATTTCACGATTTTCCGTAGGAACATGGAGGACAAAGATGAAGTTGAAATTTATGTGTTTGTCGGAAGGCCACGTGCAGAGTTTCAGTTCATGGTCTGAGTGGATCAGGGATTTGGGAGGAGAGACGGCGACAAGCTGCATCGTTACTTTGTTTTCGCAAGCGAGGTCGATAGTATCTTTCACAAGCGATGCCATTCTCCCTGAAGGGAACACACGGAGAGAGAACAAGTGCCTTCATTCCTACGATAATTCTTGTGTCATTTCACCCTCTGCTAATAAAACATTAGCGCGATGTCTTTTGAACTATATATTTTCGTGGAAAATATACTCACAAGGTTTTCAAGCGGTTAAAGTGACGAATGTCGTGTAGAAGAATCAGGAACTTCCATGTTTTCGCAACATTTACCAACGTAGAAGTAGTTTAGTGGAAACAAAGTAGTTTGTATCAAGTGTAACCATTTTTGAAATAAATGTCCCTCCATCGAACCACGTGATTTACTCGAATTATATCGCAGTGATTATTTTCCTTAGCTAGTGAAACTGCTCTCTTGGTTTCCCGGAATCAAAATACTCAGTCTATGTCGAATCAATGATTCATGTATTATTCATATGCAAAGAACCGACATGAATGTGGAAACTTTGATTAAATTGAAAGAGAAACCAACAAAGAATTACTCCAAGTTAAACTTCTATCTTGGTATAATGAACGTAGTGCCGCGTCTTCCCAGCGATAATTGGCAACTAATTAATGGTCAGTAAAGTACGACCAAGGTGATTGAATATTCACAGCTTCTCCTCAGTAGAATTACGAATTCCCTGGAGGTGGATACTTTCATGAATTGATAGCTCCACGTTCTCACTTCGGAATCCTCGCTCTCTGACGATTTTTAAATACATATACTCTAAATCATACATATTTTCATATTTTCAGCCACTCCTTGTGTACGTGTTTTGAATAATTCATTAGTCACCCCATAATCACTTAGAAATGCACGCAACAAGGTTTGTGGATCATTGGATATAATGTTCCATGATTTGGATAACTCATTGGGTTGTATTAAGCAACTTCATTGATTCGCAGAAAATGTGTTGAAATTTGAAAGGAACCCGCACGTTTTATCCTGTTTACACGACATGAAAACTGATTAATGTTTATGCCTTTGTGTAGTGAAAGATACCGTACAGACTTGAATGGTAATGATCATTTCCTGTGAATAATGGAACTCGCAGTTTCTTTGAGGAACTAGTGTAGAAAACGAGAGCGGTGTTCCTGACGTCGCGTATTCTTGGGTTTTGTTTTGAGCTGAGAAAATGAGATGAAAGTGAATGAATTGTCTTCACCGTTGTATAGTTGCATCGAGTGGAAGATACCAAAGGAGGAATGAAAAGATGTGATTTATTTTAGAAGTACTTTGGTTTGGTGAGAGAACAAGGAACTTCGAAGGACTGTGAATTCAGTCCGTCTATGTATTTGTTTTGGGTTTCAATTTAAAACGCTGAACACAAAACTCCAAAAAAAACTGTTTCTACCATAATTTTCTGCCTACTACGCGTCTATTCCCCAAATATCTGAATCCAGAAGTAAACGATAAAAGGAACATACGGTAGGAGATAAAGGACATTCTGAGAGAAATTGAAACAAATAAGGGAGAGAATAACGGACAAAGTGAGAGTCAAATGAAAAGGGAGAGATATGAAAGGGTTGTCAATGTGAAGGGAGTGAAGGAGAGTGGATGGCAACGCACGCGTACATTCATTATACACCCTATGAATTTTAGGTCAAATTTAAGGATAAATTCAGACATAAGGTACAGAATGAAAAATTGAAGGAACAGAGGAAATTCTTACAATCATTCCAACTCCATTCCATTTCATTGATTCGACATGCCTGTAACAGTTGAGATCATAATATTGTAGAAACTCCGATGATTTTGTAGCAATGAAATATATATAACGCGAAAGTAAAGGTACAGTATTTCTCGCGCGTTGACTCCCTTTCCTTTTTTCTCTCCAAGCATTCTACAGTGAGGATACAATAAGGGACGTCGAAAACGTAACTTCAAGGAGCTCTTGGAATCGTTCTTCTGTTACAGAATGATCCATTTCCTGCTACACCTTTTCCCCACAATTTAACCAATCTTTTTCTCCCTGCTAGGATAGCAATCGATAGAGAAATAGGATTCCAATACATTAGTGGGCATGAGTACAATCAGACTTCGTCGAGAGTATTGTAACGTCTTTTCGGGGTATCGATAACCTCGGATTACATTGAACATAAAATTCACCTGTTGATAATTAGATTTGATAATAAATTTCTTTGAGCTTTCATTCGATTTCTCGATTGCACGAGTGCGCTCGAAACATTTTTCCGCTTCTTTTTCTTCTTCTTCTTCTTACTTCGATAAACGCCCTCGGTATTCGAGCGACAAAATGCAACGACACGAATCGTTTTCCTTTTCAGTTGATATTTCTTGTGCTCTCCCGAAAGGGTCTCTTTGCACACCTTCTCTTCACGCAATCCTCTATCTTTTTGCGGGGTCTGCACACAGCGGTTTCACTATCAGCCAAAGTAAAGCTTCGATAACCCTGCGGGCTCAAGCGTATGTTCGAACGTACATACGTATGCACGTATGTTCACCGTCAAAGTATAGCTCTGGTATCTCTTATCATAGATATTTTCTCAAAGATTCTCTTTCTCGTCAGTCTCTATCTGTCTTTGATAGTTGAAAATCTTATATAGTGAAGGAGGTGTTTGATTCCATCCATGAGCTTTAACGGGATACGTTGGTGTTTTTGTGAAGGAGTTCGATAGGGTTCGTGTTACTTGATGCCTTGAATTTATTGGAAGCGACATACACACGCTCTAACGTTTGGAATGAGCTGAAATAAGCCACAGCTCTCTTTAGAGATCGGGGGGTTCGTTTGTCCCAACCTAGATATCAAATTCTACCTTTTGTTGTGCCTTAGTAGAAATATAGTATACGCCAGGAGATGTCGCTCAGACGTTTAACCCGTTGACTGCATTTGACCACTACAGTAGACCGGTTCCAAAGCCTGAAATAACCCTCACCATATACACAAGGCCTCACCAGGCACTCATAACCCAACAAACACCGGAGGTCTTGAAGACATCTACAAGATATCTTTCGGAAGGCATCTTTTAAATACATCGAAAAGATGTCTTTTAGATATCTCAATAACGTCACAAAAGAGATATCTTCAAGATATATCGAAATGATATCTTTTAGACATCTTGAAGATATCCTGTGAAAGACATCTAGAAGACATATCTTTAAGATATCTTTAAGATGTCTTGCCAAATGTATCTTCAAGATCAGCAGTTTTGAGGTTATGAGTACATGATTATATGAATTACACTTAGAATGTTACAATCGAATTGCAAAGGAGATGAATTCGTTCATAATTTAAAACCTTGAATAACCGATGTGAATACTAATAAATTTGAAGGTTTGTGGAAAGTACGATTTTGTAACCTTGCAATGCCAGCAGTAAGAGTAAGGAATCTCCGAGTCACAATATTTTGCGAATTATTAAACTTCTTATGCTGAATTTTATGTACAGCCTTCGAATGAATTTGCAAAATCCTCATTCCCACTAATAAATTGCTTTTTCATAACAATGAGATAAAAATAAATTCAAAAGAATATATGATATTCATCAGACACTCACGGTCACTGGATCATGAAATCCATTCTTCAATATATTCAACCGGATTCATTGAACTTTTCAATTTCTAAGCACAGTCAACTCATCTGATATTCGTATATTCAATAACACTTTATTCAAAAGATCACTTTTATTCTGAAAATATACAACACTGATATATTCCACTATGTCATATTGATAATTATAAGCAATAGCATTTAACTGTCCGCATGGCTCAGGTCAATGAAGCGTAGGTACATCGTGGAGTGCCTGGGTTTGAATCTCGCAACCTCAAGGATCCGAACTTAAATAGAATACATAGGGGTGAAAAAAGGGAGGAAGAAGAATATAAAGAGGGGAGAATTTTTTTTATGAACGAATCCAAGATTTTCCTAAGATATTTTTATGAATTCTTAAAGGTATGTTCAAAATATCTAAAAGACGTGTAAAAGATATCTACAAGACATATCTCCCGCAAGACCTTTTCGAGATATCTAAAACTTGTTGAAATTTGTTGCATAAGACATCTTTTAGACGTCGAAAAGATATCTTTACGAAAGTCTTCCGAGACATCTTCCATGATTTCAAGACATCTTTTAGATACTAATGGATATCTTTTTGTTTGTTGGGAAGGGACTTGCAAGCCCTGGTAATGGCCTGGAGGATAACTAGAGTGAGTTCTACTAAGGTGAATCTCAGTGTACATGCGCTTCCAACTTTTGCCACCCTCCGTTGCATTCTCTGTTAAAAGAAACCCATTCATTCCTATTAAATGTGCAAATTCCTAATCCAAATTCAATGGGTTTCAATCGGTTTGGATTGGGAATCTGCAAATTCAATGGGATTGCCAGAGTTGACAAATGGCCCAGTACCGGCAAGTTTGTATTTGCCATACTTCGGCCAAAACGACTGGCCCCCGTACAGTGCCATTACTCTTCTTCAACTAGCACTAGTTGTTTGACGGTTTTTAGAAGGTATTGGTTTGCTTGGGCAGACAGCCTTGATCAGTACCGCATCAATATTGATTGAAAAACACCTAGGTTGTAGAAAAACGAAACTGTGCCAGTACTGACCCGAAGTTGGTAACATTTTCAAACTTTACGCAGAGACGGTACTACGCCAGCTTCGACACCACGTTGTTTCACGACAGAATTGGTAGTGAGCCGGGGGTCGACCCATTTCTGCGGAAACATGGCTACTTTGGAGAGCAAACACTGCGCCAGTACTGACTCAGAGTTGGTAATCTTTTGAAATTTCATGGAAAGACAATACTGTGTCAGCATCAATGCAGCAGTGTTTCACTACAAAAGCGATTGTGGATTGGGTGTCCACTTACCCTCACAGCAATATGGCTACACTGAGAGAATAGTTGGATTATCTACTTTAAATTGAAATATATCGAGTAATTTATGAAAAAAGTTGGCACAAAATTTCACCCAAGGCCACTATTGACCCTGCAGTGATCTATTTCAGCATTACCTGTCGGTTAGTAAGGAATTGTATATTACATATTATAAATATATTATAAATTATATTATAAAAATTCAATTTCTTCATTTCAACACAATCGGGACATACATGAGATAAAATTGGTAAGCTTTTTTGATGTTATAAAAATTACCGTAACAGCACACGCAGTGTGGCTGCGTAGAGTCTACATGGGATCAATAACCTTCCCATTGAAAGTGCCAATAGTACGCCATGGAGAATCCCCGTGGAATGCATTAAAGGTAGAATTGAAATGGTCATACTGGCGAGATTGAAATGCCCACATTAACACGGTTGAAATGCCAGTTCAGGGAAAATTTGAATCCCAATGTTGGCTGGATTGGAATGCCAGTACAGGCAAGATTGAAATTCTGATTCAGGTACAATTAAAATATCGATACGGATAATATTGAAATATGTACTGTCTACGTTTGAATGCCAGTACCGGCAAAATTGAACGGCAATAATGGGCCCTATGTCAGACATTGATATCATCCCAGTATTGGTTCAGTACTGTCAAACGATCTGGGCCAGTAATGGCATTCCAAATTCGACAGCACTGGCAGCTATCGCAGCGGTACTGAACCAGTACTGTAGCGTTCGTTAATTTCCACATGGGAATGGATGGGTTTCTTCATCCAGGGTTGTTGATACTCCATTTCCGCCAGAATGGATTGTAGCATTTCGCGGTGTTTTTAAATCGTTTTCAAACTATTCATAGCACTGCAAGTTATGGAATTCAATTTGCCACTTGACTACACAGAAAAAAAATTGTCTTGATTCCACATCCATTGTCTCATATATGACGAAAAAAATATATTCGTCTTGTCCCAAAAGCATTTGCTTTGAATGAAGAAAATATTATTCTGGTTCAAATTTAAGTTTGAAATGTCTGTTGAACCGAAACGATATTTTCTTGGTTCAAAAGCAAATGTATTTGGAACAAGACAAATATTGTTATCGTTATATATGAGACAGTGAGTGTGAAATCAAGACAACTTTTCTTTCTGTGCATTTACAGGAATTTTTGAAGAAATTGATCTCCCAGAAAATAATGAATTATTGTGATTCCCCAAAAAATTCTTCATAAATTCATCAATTGATTAATATTAATTTTTTTCTAAATAGTACCATGTGATCGCTCACTAAAGTGAAAGAGAAATTATTGATGATCGCAGACTCCATTATCAGAATCACAACAATGGCAGAAAGTTCGTAGCGACACTTTGTTACCTACTGAGAAAATATTTACCATTCCGATGATACTCCCCTCCGTATCCCACTTAACACGATTACACCCTGCTTCACATTTCTCGCTTTCCAGTTTTCTTGTTCCCATTTCAATCAGCTTTTCTCATCGACTCGCGTCACGTCGATAAAACGTACGATCCTATACGTACGCGATAGGCAAAATTTTCCTCAATTGAATTTGTTTTTCGTTTTCCCCAACACTATTTGCGAGGAGAAGGATGTATAATATCAAACCGCTATCGGTTGCTCGGTTTGTTTGCTTTATCACTCTGTAATTACGCTCGACAACAATGTCCAATTTGTCATGAAATGTATTTGATGTTGACAAATTTCATGTTATGGTAAAATCCACAACGGCTGTAAACAAATCAACATTCTCCCATGTATGCAACTATTATCGACACATATTAGAGAACAGGATTATAAATCATATCACGTACTCTGTATATTCTTATACTGTGTTTTTTGAAGATAGTCAAGGTTTTCGAACAAATGTGTGTGTTCGGATGGAATTTAGAAACATTTCAACGATTTGAACCAAAAGTTCGAACAGGAGGTGTGTGTCGGGAGTGAACAGGGAATATCGATTTTACCATATCGCTATTTTATTGGATTCCACTGCGAAGCAGATTGCAAGAACGGGAATATTTGAAGCTTCGATCTGGGTTCGATTTACGAAAAGTTAATGTTTACGGTTACGAGAATCGAGTTTCAAATACTTGCGCACTATATGACTGATTAAAACTGCATCCTCACGAGAACGTTGGATGATGATTATTTCATAATAGTCACATATCAAATGAATCCCTCATAAACATCAAAACTTCTGAAATTCTTCAGATTCGATTCTGTACAATCTCTAACATTAATTCTGCAGAGTTGTGAATCTGCAATCTTCCCCTCAATATGGCAGAAAAAGAACTGTATTCCTGAAGAACTGTATCCTTAAAAATCTCTATTCCCAAAGGACTGTGTTCTCAAAGAATAGTCCTTTCAACCCGTTTACTGCATTTGTCTACTGCAGGAGACAGAGAAGTATCTAATGTAGTGGACAAATGCAGTCAACGCATTAGGGAACTGTATCCTTAATTATCTGTGTTCAGAAGAGGATACAGGCGCATAGGTGGCTCCATTTGGTGGCATTTTTTTTCAGACAAAAATACTGAAAATTGGATTTATAAAAAGGTCTTGAATCTTGAGGGATGACTCTTCGAAGGTTAATCTAGGTTTGTGCAGAGCCGAAAGTTTTAATTTCGGACAGAAGATTTTTTTCAAGAAATTTGGAATTCTCGTTCTGTACAGACTTAGAATAATGTTCAAAGAATAAACCCTGAAATTTCCAGACCTTTTCATAAGTCCGATTTCGAGTATTTTTGTGTGGAAAGGAATGCCACCAGATGGAGCTAGCTATGCGCTCGTATCCACACTGTAAAACATAATCGGAATATCCGGTACGCAACAACCGGAAAATCCTGATCATGGGATAGGAAATCAATTTCCGATGCATGTAAATGAAATTTCCTATAAATTCAACTGAAAAATCCAAACGTTATGGAATTTTTACTACCGTTATCCAGTAAATTTTCAGTAAAACAGGGAAAATTCCTAACGCATGGATATTTTAATTACTTCCGGACATTTATACGAACTTTCCCAAAGGAATTTTTTACAGTGCACTTACATTCGCCAGAATTATCTCCTGGAAGAACTTGATCCTTGAATATTTTCATTCCCAAATATCTGTTCTCTCCAAGAACTGTTTTCCTTAGTGTTTCGGACGAGATCGAGACTGATCTCGGTATCGAGCCCGAGATCGAGACGAGACCGAGACCGGTACGAGATGAGACAAAGAATAACTCGCCTAGATCGAGACGATACTTGCCTAGCCGAGAATCTCGACGATACCGAAACATATGAAATGCATTGTCGAAACCGAAAATGGCGAGAATCTTGACTCGAGACCGAGGCGATACTGATTTTCTCGAGACAAAAGCGAAACGAGATTAAAAATTCCGAGACCGAGACCTGGTCACTCTCGGCGAGATGAGACGAGAACGAAACACTAGGATTCCTGAGTAACTGTATTGTTGCAAAACTGTTTCTTGAACTCTTGAAACTCTTGAAGAACTGTACTCTCAAATATCTATGTTCTCGAAGAATTGTTTTCTTAAAGAACCTCATTCTCAAATATATCCATTCCTAAATATCCCCATTCTTCAAGAACTTTCCTCCTAATTAACTGTATTGTTGTAGAAATGTATCATGAAATTGCGTATTCTTGAACAATTGTTCTCTTGGAGAACTTTATCCTCGAGTATCTGTTAGAGAACCCAGGGCAAAATGGGGTCCGGAGCGGTATGAGGTCTTGGATTCATTCACTGCTAGGAGTGTGGAAGTTGGCTGGAATTGATATGATATTATCATTTTGGTGTCTCGAATCTAAGAAAAACTCGATGAAAGGTGTATACCACTGGAGCATATGTTGTCATTATAATCCATTTGATGTTGTTGACATTTGAATCGTTTACAGGAACGGAACTAAAATTCAAACTCACAAAATCTGGGAAATCATCGGTGTTAATTTTCTTGAATTAATTCCTCAGAACTTGGAACATTGTTTGAAGAATATATCGCAGGATTTTGGATCTTCAACAGCTGAGGATTTCGTTAATCAGTAATCAATTCGTTTCAATAAACGATTCAAACTTCATCAACATTCCATTTGTCTCAAAAAGTGTATGATTCCATCAAATTCTTCACATTTGTAATTCAGATAACTTATATTCTATTTCTTCCCCTGTATTCTCACCTAAGACGAGTGAATTAAGTATGGTTCATGGATTTTTTGCGATTAGTTTCGTCCAAGTGATGAATTATCATTTTATATGAGATCCCACACAGCACAGCAGTTCAAAAAGAATTCTTAAGAATTCATATTGAATTCTGCCAGTTCCAATTGAACTCTTTGCGAACTCTTCCTGAACTGGTGTGCTGTATGGGATGTTTTTTTTTTCATACCCCGTTTTGTCCCAGATTTCATCAGAATATACAAGAAATCATTTCTTGATCAAATTTGTGAGAAATCTTCAGTTTTTGTTGAATCCATGCAATGTATTTTCGAATTTACAAATATTTTTGTAAACGATAAGTACCTCATTCTGCCCCTAGTTCCCTTAACCTCAAATTCTCACAAAACTGTCTTCTTGAAAAACTTGATTCTTAAAGCGAATTTCAATTTACCAAAGGATAGACTGAAGATTCAACAATTATTTCCCAAAAAATGACCGAAAAGTATTCAGAGAAATGATCGAAAACGGTCACATTAGGGGTGGTTTTGTGAATTTTTTGGACCAAAATATGACCAAAAGATCACCATTAGAGGAAGCAATTTTTTGGTCATATATTGTGGTTAGGGTTTGATAACGACCACAAAATGACCGTTCAGATGGACAATATTTTTGATCGCTTTCACAGAGAAGACCCTAAAATTACCAATATTAATATTATACAGATCTTTTAGGTCATATTGTGATCAGGGACCGAAACATGGCTATGAGCTGGGGAATGTTTCGGTCACTTGCGCCTAAAAAAAACACGATTATTACCATTATATTGGACAGATCCTTTGTTCACATTCCGGTCATATTTCAAAGCGCAGTTTTTGTCAGGAATAAAAAGGCTATCAAAACATATGCATGGTGTTCACATTCCAAAAAAAACACTCATACAAATTCTTACAATTAGAAACAAATTTGTTTCCATAGCTAGAATCAAACTTGGTTCTTCTCGATTACTAATCAAGTGATTTGTCACTGAGCCGTGGACCTAGGAAAGGAGTGTTCATAAGCACTGTGTGAATAATTCCTATCGTATTCCTATCATGAATGGATTGAAACAGTGAATATTATGGGAAGGTCATGTACGAGCTCAAGGATGCTTTAAATGTTTTATGAACGTGCATACCTGTATAGCACAAAAGTCCCCGCAAAGAGCTCCCGTTATGACAGTAAACATGAATTCATTATGAATAGTTTGAATTCAACATAAACTCTTGATGAATAACCTAATCTTCGGAAAGAATTCATATCATGAATTCATGAAGAACTATTCAGGCATTCAACATGTATGCATTTTGAATTCATTGAGTTCATGTTGAATTCATCTTTACTGTCATAACGGGGACTGTTCAAGAAGTTCTTTCAGAAGTTTTTGTGAATTCAAGATGATCATTTGTGCTGTCTGGGTAGGGTATATGAACAAGTTTTACGCGATTTCGTTTTGTTTTTCCAGTTATCATAACTAAATTTCAACTCACTGTACCCATGAACCCTTCACTATACGAGCATAGTTTCTGCAAATATGTTGCCTTCGACTCAGTGTATATTTATCAATCAATCAATTCAAAGCCTCTCACTTATTCCAAAATTTTCAAATGCAGAAGACCAAGTTCCTTCCCGATTCCGAGGATAAGTAGTTAACGTTAAACCGGAGGTCAATTCCGCTGGAGGAAATGTAATAGACCCTGAATTGAATGCGGCCGTTTTCTGCACGTGACATGCACAAGAAGTTTCATCCTATAAGTTATTCATTCCACACCACCTACACGAAATGCACAATTCCAAAGTATAAATTCTACATGTCATTCGACTCACATCTACATATCAAACGCATTCGTTTCATTCCTATCTCACATGTTAATTTCAAAAAAGAATTCTGAAGGAGCGGATTTTTGAGTTGCGTATACTTGTGGGGAATCATGAGATCTAATTTGATCCCTACGAATAATTTGGTGAACCATCTTGTACAAGGATTGTTCCTTCGTTCGTTCGTAAATTCATGGGAGTTTTCAAATTCATCTGTCAAATAGAGCGTTGATTGAATCTATGTAAATTCAATTGCTGATTCCATGGATGGAAAGGAATGATATTCTGCTCCTGATTTTATATTGGATTCGATCAGAATTATATGTGTCCTGTTGATTTAGATTTGCTATGGAATAATGGAAATTGAAAATGGAAGATAATCATCTACTCATCTTGGACTGTATGCAGGGTGTAAGATAATTCGCGGACTGAATTTCACAGGTGTTTTCAGATTCTGCAGCTGAAGTGCGATAATTTTTTGTGTGGGAAATTTTTTTGGAAGCTCAGTTTCTGAGATATGAGCATTCTTAGATTTTTTTTTCAAATTCAAGTTTGAAAACGGCGGATCTCTGAGAATAAAATCGAATTATTCTATCGTTGTTGAGTTTGAAGCTATAATAACACTAGTTTACAAAATGAAAACGATTGTCTGTGCATTGAATGCCATTATTTTTTTGTTATGCATTTTGGCTCGCTGAACTCGAAAATCATAGTAAAAAATTTTTTCATGGATAGGTCTTCCAGTTATGAGTGTTTTTAATTTAAAAAATTTTTTTCCAATGATAGTTTTACTATTTGAGGTACCAATCTCGAGCTAGAAATGACCAATCTGGTTGCATGATGTCTCAAATTGAATATAATTCAATTGCCAATGGATATCATTACCGTTGTGACTAATCAATTACGTAGTTTGAGTGCAACGAACCGAAATATGTGGAAAAAATCATGTTTTGTTAAGAAAAATGAAGATAAAAAAGTCACTGTTTTGCCGAGGAAGAATAGAAATCATGGAAATATGTTCAGTTACGAATTTTCTACGTGAAGTTCGTACTCTTATGAAGAAAACAAGGTATTTACGAATTCAAATCGATTAAACTTGAGTATACGCTATGAATAAGATAGGAGTCCAAGGATAAAAAAAAGCTGAACTTTGATACTTGTACATAAACGATTGTAACTTCGGTAATGTTCCATGAATTTTCTTTCGTAAATACCTTGTTTCCTCCGTAAGAGTACGAACTTCACGTAGAAAATTCGTAACTGAACATATTTCCATGATTTCTATTTTTCCTCGGCAAAACAATGACTTTTTTATCTTCGATTTTCTTAACAAAACATGATTTTTTCCACATATTTCGGTTCGTTGCACTCAAACTACGTAATTGATTAGTCACAACGGTAATGATATCCATTGGCAATTCGATTATGTTCAATGTGAGACCTCATGCAACCAAATCAGCCATTCCTAGCTCGAGATATACCGCAAATAGTAAACCAATTATCGGAAAAAATTTTCTAAATTCACAAAATTCACAACTCGAAAACCTATTCATGAAAAATTTTTTTACGGTGACTTTCGATTACAGCGGGCCAAAATGCACGAGAAAAAAATAGTCGCATCGAATTCACAAAATGGCTGTAAACTAGTGTAATTTAGATAGTACTGCCGCGATCCGAGCTAATCCGAGTTTCGAGCATGAGCTCGGCTTGGCTCTTGTGTTTAACAGTGAGGATCGGCTTGGAGATCGGATCGATAGCTCCACTGCTCGGATTGGCCTCGAAAATCGTCGAGCTAGATCGACGATTTTACGATCTCCATCCAAAATACATGCTAATGAAAAATTTTGCATTCAAAAGCTCTTTGAAATGGAACATATTCCTGAAACTCTTGAAGCTGGAGTATAAATCAACGCTTTCTCGAAATTTTCATGACTAATTGAATCAAATTTCACAAATGCATTAATTATCATAATTCAATTAATGTATCTTTCAATGAATAGGTGGGTGAATACATCATTAAATGTATCTTCAGAAGATTGGTGAAGAAAAATCAACTTTATAATAGAAAAATATCTTTGTAAATATATTTTCATAAAATTCCTGACTTTGCTACTAATCGAACACAATATTGTTTCATAAACCGTGGTAAATATGAAAAAAAGTACACTCTGACTCATTTCATGATAATCTCAATATTCAATCTAAATATTATAATAATTATAATCTCAATATTGTTTCATGCGTAAAATCAAGTAGTTTCTCCTCATCACATGTCTTCTCTGTTCCCTCTTCTGAAGGGAAATTTTCTCAGTGACGATTTAGCTCATCGATCTCATATTTCTGGCTTAGCTTGGAACTCGGATCGACTGAAATTTTTTCAGCTCTGCTCGAAGATCGGATCGTACAGAATTATTGAGGTCGACTCGAAGATTGGCTCGAAATTTCGAGCGAATCCGAGACAATCTCCGATCTGGATCGAAGATCGCGGCAACACTAAATTCAGAGTTGTTGGATTCTGATCGAATAAACAATGATACAATAGTCCAATTTTCCCCAAAGATCCCCCGTTTTCCAACTCAACGAATGATGAATAATTGTTTCAGCGAAGATTCGCTGTGAGGTCTTTCGCGGCTTGCAAAATTAAACAAATTTTGAGCTGCCGGAATGGAGCCGCGTCTTGTATCGGTTGGTTGCCGACGTTTTGCCATCATTGTCGCCCTGAAGAAGCCAGCCGCAATGATAGCAATACGTCGGCAACCAACCGATATAAGACGTGGCTCCACTCCGGAAGCTCGAAATTTATTTAACGACTGGTGGCAAGCTCAAGCATGCAGGCATGTAGGTTTCAAAAAAAATCTAAGAATTCTCGTATCTCAAAACAGGAAATTATTGCATTCTGACAGCAGAATACAACTGTGAAATCCGGCGTGCGAAATATGTCGCACTCTTTATACTCTAGTAGAAATCATTTTAGTTACTTTCCAGGCCATTATAAGGCTTTGCAAGCCCCTCGAAAGGGCCTGGCGAGGCCTTGTAATGACCTGGAGATCAGCGAGAGTACACTAACAGAAAGACGACCTAGTCGAAACATCCGTGGCCTCAATAACTTGAAATCTGGTTCGATTCACCAGGAAATATGATTTCGATGTCCAGAAAAAGTGGTTGAAGCAAAAATTCACTACATTTTCCAGGTTAGAAAAACCAGATTCTTTTCTTGGTGTAATAACCAGAATATGTAGTTAATTTTGGCTTCAATCACTTTCTCTGGTGAATCGAACCAGATTTCAAGTTATTGCGGCCACGAATGCTTCAACCAGGTCGTTCCTAAGAATAGAATGTTTTATGTAGCTGAATTGATACTAATATTCTGTTTGTTAATTATTTGTTTCAAGTCATGGTACGATTACAAGCTGAGGTGGGAGCCCAAGGAATACGGTGGCGTCCAAATGCTGCACGTACCATCGGACCACATATGGCGTCCCGATATAGTGCTGTACAACAAGTGAGTTCATCAGCTGTTCCCCATATAATTATATATATATTCGAATAAGGTGTATATGTATATATACATATGGATCATAGTACCCAACCTAAATATGTATATATATTTATATACATAGATGGTAAAAGTAGTGGCAAAGCATGCTGCCAACGGAACTGGTCAATCGATTGGACACTGATGTATCTATACATGTATCTATACATCTTACTGTACATTGAATCGGAATTGTTATCGTGAGAACTTCATTGCGTGTGTCCATTCGATTCGTACCGCAGAGAAGATAAATACGTGTGTACATAAATATGTATTCATATATATACACGTACATGGCATATATGTATATGTATATATAAACATAGTACACATAATCGTCATGCATATTGCATTTTAAAGTAGAACAGTCTGTTCGATGTCGGCACGGGGACGACTCGCATCCCGTGACATACAGGTCTCGAAAAGTTACGGAAAAATGTGAGATGATCTCGTCCGTCACCCAATCCGAACGATAATTTTAAACGAAATCGTTCAATTCAAAATTCATGAGCAAATTCCCCAACACAACGTATTTTCGTTTCACGATGTTTTCGAACGATATCGATTCGAGTAGTATGTAGAGAGATACATCGTTGTATAAGATGAACATTCAAATCAACTACCAATCGCGCCCGTGATCGTTAGTATTTTTATTCTTTTCCATTTCTCAATTTTCCGTTTGATTTTTGTTATTTTCTCCCAGTCCTTTCTCTTCTTTCACTCTCACATTCTTTCTCGCTTATCTCTTCCAATGCACACACATATTTGCGTAACTTTTGCTCTCGAAAAGAAAGAAAGAATCGAAAACAACCGATACGCCGACCAAGGTGCGAAAAACAACAATTGATTTAGTCCTGAGTTGGTTCTCTTGTTCATTTATTTATATTTTCCATAGTTTTTCGTTCCTTCGGGTTTACGTTTTTCCATTAATTCCGTGCTTTTCGCACTTTTGATCAGCTCTCGGACTAGAGGCGAGTTCTCGATGTAGCCACCGGATAGATTATTATTCATATCGCATGAAACATGGGCGCTGCGGCGAATACTGAATATAATATGTGAATGTTTCGTTGAAAGTTTCTCACCGATGAGATTTTATTCATATATATAGATATATGTATTCATATATATCATCCCAAAGAACAAATCAAACGCATATCTTTCTGATAAAATGCGTAACTGTTCAATAGTTCGATCGTTGAATTTTTATCGAGTGAAGAAATGAATTTGTTCATACAGTCCGAATAGAGGGGAATTCTATTCGGTAAATCCATTCTACATGATACACTTATTCCCTCTAATACAGACAAATTTGACAAACGTATGTAAACAGTACCCGCATGTGCACGTAAAACAAATTGACAATCCACCGTGATTTTATCAAGCAGGAATTTGTATACCTTCAATTTATTCGAATCTGAAATGTATTCATGTTGTATTTGTATCGAGTTGTCGACACTTTTTCCAAACAACGGGCTCTTATTTTCATTCTGGCGGTGGATCGATTCAAGAATTGAATCGAATGATTGTGCAGTTGGATTGAATCAATTTTGTGGCAGCACAAAATCGAATAAAAATTTGGATTTTATACTTTGAGCTTGCTTCTGGATTGGAGCTACAACTTTCGTCCACGCGTCTCCAATATGGAAGCTTCAACTATTCATCAGTTTGAAATTCAATTTGACGAGTACCAAGGGTTATGATTTAAACTCGTTTCAAGCGAATAATAATGAAAATGATTATTATCCAACAAGGAGCATCACGCTCAACAACTCTTCAAAACTTTGCTGCTACTTTATTTCATTTTATAATTCTACTTCATCCTCCTACGATGTTGGATGAGGAATGGATCATTGATGAAGAATTTTTGAACTAATCTACGATGTATTCGATTAACGTATTCTGTAATTTATTCCCATAGTTACTCGCGAAAGTTCAAACATTCTCTTGATATTTTCTGCGCAAGAACAAAAGACGAAGGGTATTTTATAATCTTCGGGACCAGCAAGTTTGGATTAAATGAATAATTGAAGGGACTGAGGAGCAATTACTCAAAGATACAAAAACAAAGAATTATATGGAATTTAATCATGAGCGTGTTTGTAATATCTCTAGATCCGTTTATGAAGCCTGAAGCAATCGTTTTGTTTTTCCTGCACTTTTCTCATTCAATTTCCCATGAAGCTTCAGTATTTTCATCAAAGTGAAAATCTTCTCGACTAACCTCTGTTCTCTGCGCTCCAACGTGGAATTAAAAAAGATTTATCAAAGAAATACTTGCGAGTTATATGATGAGATAATGAATGATTTGAAATATTTGATTCGATAATAATGTCGTGTAACGATGTATGCAGTTCGAAGGAGAGTAATATTCCTGTTCGTTGTAGAGCTTGTTCAGGACATTATATCACTTGTTTTGTATTCCACAGATTATTGGTAATGTGGAATCAAGAATAGTCGTTCTGAACTCATCCCGCGGTTCCAATAACATAAACGTTGAAAGGATGTGACGTTTCCCTGATTCCCTTCCATCGAATGTAATACGAGTTTTGCTTTTCTGGGTTGAAAATGTCAATATGCTTGATTCAGTAAGAATAACTGGAGCACTGGAAAGGAGTGGAATCATTCTCTTCCGTCTAAAACTAATCCGAACATGATAGACTTTCCATCTATTCAGCTTATTAATTCGTCTATCAAGGCCATTTCTAGTATGCTCCTAAGATCTGATGTTTTATTTAATCAAACTGTCCGTGATAGAGAAATTCAAAATATTCTGCGTCTTGACAGCGCCCCAATTTGAAGACTGACTTGACGGAGGATGTATGTCAGGCAGCGCATGTTCAACCAGATATATGAGAAAATTCAAAACGTGGCACTACTTTGAACTAACTACGGACGACAAAAAATCATTTCTGTTGGGGACAGATGTAGAGAACTCCGGAATACTGTTGAAAATTCCGTATCATGACTACGGACAACTTTGAACAACTTTGAACCAACTACGGATGAGCAAAGATTATTCCTGTTGTGAATAAATTCAAACAATTCTGGAACAAAGTTGAAGATTTCGTATCATGGCTATAGAAAATTCGGAAAACTTTAAACCAACTACACAGTCAAATTAGCGCAATAGGATAGGACTTACTAGAAAATCATGTCCTCTTATTGTGCTCATTCATCGTTGTGCTCGTGATTCTTGTGCTCCAATTATTTACGAGGAAAGGAAACCTCATCTCAAATCAGACTTTGGTATAGAAAGTAACGCACCGTTGCACCAGAGCTAGGTATAACAAACCATGGTAAGGCATGCTAAACTGGAACCTATATGAGGATCAGATCCAATTGAAACCAATCAGACGGGCAAAATAATGGCCTCACCAGAGCCAGATCTGGTGGATCAAAATAAGGTATATAAGAGAGAGCACAAAATTAAACCTTAAACTTTATTTTCCTAGGTATCGTCATTCTTGAAATTCTTCAAGCTTCATTGCAATTTGGCAAAGCCTGTGGTTCCCCATGACAGGTTCAATCAATCAAGTCGTGAATAGTACAGTCAATCAGCACAAAACGAGCACAAAGTTATGCCAATAACTCCATTCCTCTAATGAATATTATTCTCAAGATCGTGCTCATCTCATCGGAGTCCAGCACTCCCGCATGAAAATTGAAGCAACAAGGAATAGTGAACGGAGCTCATGCTAGAACGTAACAAGAACGTTGATGAAAAGTATACGTATAGCTTGAATGAAAGGGATGGAAAGAGTATACGAAACGGGAATTGAAACAAGGGAAGCGCATAAAATTTCAAAAACCTAAATGAAATAATTCAACCCCACAATGAGAATCGAACCCGTGACTTTCACCATGGCAATCGAGGGTCTTGTCCACTGAGCCATGGATCGTCGATGTTATCGACCGCTTGGACATATTAGTTGAAGTCAGAATAGACATGATTAGCATACGCTTGATATAACCTACTTCCACGTCACATGAAACGTGTGCGAAACGGGATCGAAAGCTTATGAACCGTATATGAAACGTATGATTCCATAACTTCACAGCAAGAGAGCTTCACACGCTCCAGGAAAAGGGATTTGAAACATTTTTCTCTTCGTATGCCCTGGTTAAACGGGACCATTGATCCTCGCCAAATCTTATTGAATCTTGTACAATGTTCTGACCAAATCCCATTCAATTTCAATTCATCAGATTCTATGAATTTTCCCAACCAGGGTGCGCTTTCTTTGCGCTTTGTATATACGCTTCATTTTCACCAAGGCTGTCTTTGTGTTCCCGTCAACCATTGCAGCACAAGAATAGGGAATCGAGCAATTGATCAACACAAAAGGAGCACATAAGTCTTCACTGAGTCTCATCCCATTGTGCTGATTTGGCTGTTCTAGCTCCTGGTACGTACATTCAGGGACGAAGTCCAGACAAATGGGGATTGACTCATTCGACTCTGAAAAACAGTCCAAAATTTAATATTTCCCCTAAAGTCAGGCCATGGACATTTTCTGAATCATGTTATTTGTCAGCCTTCAAGTTGAGGGCGACTTTGTACAACTTTTGACCATGGTGCCTAGATATTTGAAGACATCTATTGGATGAGCGTTGAACAGATATCTATACATTAGTTCAAAGTTTGGAATAAACGGATATTCACAGACCTCCTGGACCAATTTTCGAATTACAAACCGTTTTGGATTGAATGAGACAGAATTCGGACGTTGAAAATTTGTTCGATTACCCATTAGACCTATCAGGTGATCTACATGTTGTATCAGAAGGTCATGTTATTATTTATTTTCTTCAGGAACATTTATACTGCTAAAACTTCAGATCTCAACGATAATAGGGCTATCGTGCATTAACTACCGAAGTCACGTATCTTTCATGCTCCTCAAGGGAGACAGGTCTGCGTGAATGACATGTCAATCCTCAATTAATCAACCGAGAGTGGTATATCCTAGTCCGAGCATCATTCTCCTCAAGCTAATAATCATAAATCCCTCTAGGTCTCTATCTCCCCTTTGATCCATCACCTCTTGTACTCCGAGCCTTGTGTCTCCGGTGATCCATTATAAAAAATTCCTCAACGTATTCGGAATTGATCGTTGCTGAAAAACAGAATCATCATCGTTATCATCATAACTCGTTATCACCCCATTCCACGGCACAACATCTGTTCTAATCGCTGAACAATCATACAGCATCTCTGAAATGTACCCACAATAATTCCTAGTGTAATATTTTCTACTAACCGTTATAATTTCTCGATTGAATTATCTAGAAATGAAACGGTTGGCTGCTCGGATCGTTCTATACGCTTCAGTCATGTGATATTGAAATCCACATTACGTATATGCGTCCGTACCTTGAACATCGAATACATCCGCGTATATGAGGCGAAGAGTAAACATTTATTGCTTGTTTTCGGTGATGAACGATTCTGGATTCCACGAACGAACGTTCCACGTTCGTACGCTCAGGAGCACAACCTCGTCCAACAACGATGATATAGAGACGTTAATCACTGAGGTGCCGCTACGATCCAGCTACCGTTTCCGATACGCACTCTATTGCACCGTCATATGCATATTTAGCTTAATTGAGATATATCAACACGATCAATGACTTGCAAAAATATTATCACGATACGTCTTGATATCAATTCACTCGAATAAGTCGGAATGAGGGATCGACACAAATATTCCAGAATTTTTTTCAAGCGAAATTCTCAAAACTAGGACGAATTGGAATGAAAGCAAAAAATGAACGAAGAATGAGGAGATTCGAACGCACAGTTGCACAGTTCATTGCAGTTGTCACAGGTCGATTCTATTTGCTCAATTTAGAAAACGTTTTGACGATATTGGATGATTATTAAAATCAAACGAGATCGTTAACGAGAACGACGGGGGCTTGATTGTTCCTTCGGGCAGATTAACGAATGCCTCGACTTCTCTTTCGAATTATCGATAGTGATATTTCAGTGAAATCCAGGAATGAATGGTGCACGAACTCGATGTCACACGATAGGGAAAGACAGCACTACAGCAGCAGCAGCAGCAGCAGCAGCAGCCCAACTTCCGTTCTTTTATCTCAAATTTCGTGTGAGATTTCCCCTCTTCTTTCGACCCACGCGGACGTACGGGAGATAATCTTTTTACTTTGCCAAGCTCTTTGGCATCGGGTACTACATTTTTCCATGGACTAACTTGATTTCTCGCGGTTCCATTAGTCTTGTGCTTATTTCTCTTTGTTCTTGGACCGATATCTCGCTCTTTCCTCTCAACGCTAGATTGTTCTTTTTTTCCTACTTCTTTTTCCTCCTCGCTCCGCTCTTGACAAGAGTTTTGCAGTAATATCCGGCGTACAATCACAGAGACGATGATTTATTTGATCGTCAAGGAGCGAGGTTCGATTCGAGATAGGTTTCAAGAATGAATGAAAGTTATCCGACGGAGGTTGAACGTTTTATTTGATATTCTATTGATTGGGAGTCGTGATGGATATTTATTACCAAATGGTAACAAAGGGAGGATGGAAATATTGTTTTGATTCTGTTTGTTTGGCGTGTTGTGGGCGCTGAATGTGATACGATGTACAAATTCTTGAGTGGAATTCGATATGTGAGGAAGTAATTATGGAGAAGATAAATGGTTGGGTCATAAGATATGAGGAAATCGGAGGAATGATTGATTTAGGAGGTGAAGTTCGGAATAAGTACTATGGAAAAGTACGTCATTCGAGTTCAAGTGCTCTATGGGAAACTGCGAAAACAGGTGGTCGATAAATTCATGGAATGTCAAATTTCTCAAACCTTGTTTGATGGATTGTAACTGAAATAAGTTTACTGGTCGGCCATAGGTTATTGAAATATGTCGATCGAATGGAGTTTCGTAAAATCATCTGTAGTACAAGTGGAACTGTGTTCAAACTTGGTATTGATCAATCTCATCGTAGCATCCGGTTGAATTTGGGAAGCGGAACGGTAATCGTAACCTCTACAAAAACCCTCGCATTTTTAAAATGAGAATACAGTGTGGAATATTCAATCGTCACATGGGGGAAAAAGTTTGCTGACGCAGCAACCCGGGGTATTAGACACAGAATAGCAAATCTTTTCGCTGACCTAGCTAAAAATTTGCTGACTGGATTGCTGGGAGAGCAACATGAGGAGCAAAATTTTCAGTACTACACCCGGAATAGCAAACAAATGTTGCTGGAGGAGCAAACATTTTCTGCTGTCACAGCTGAAAGTTTTTGGTTCTCCGTGCGAACGAGGAATCGAAATCACATAATTTTCAACTGCATATCCCAATTCTCATTCGATATACACAAAATCACAGACACGCAATTTCGCGGTGTGTTTTTTAGCATAAATGACAACAACACAAAACCTACAATACAAAATCCTTTTCCATACCTTCGGATTAGAAATGAAGAATTAATTCCTCCTGCGTCAATGTATAGCTTACCGCCGCATCGTATTCCAGTATCGCGGAATATCTACGGACAACAGCATCTCTTAAACGAACATAAAATCCAGCTTTCCCGATCGATGAGACAAACAATCGGTCCAATTCGTCGTCCCTTATAGCTGTTCGGTCAGAATCGATGTTCCGTTAGATAGAATCGTCGACTGAAAAGCATTTATGAAAAAGCACCGATGTTCATATAGGTTTACTACAAAAACACTCGATACAGAACGTGTAATATTTATATTTCGATCACGGAAATGAAAGGAAAAAAAGAAATTGAAGTTAATCCCAAGAGTTGTACACGTATGAATAACTGAGTATTTTTATTTTTCGAAATATATATTCGATAATTATAAAAGATGAACGATTTTCAGAGAAATTTTTGTGATGAAAATTGTGAAAGTGAGCTGAAAATGTAGAGTGATGGATGTGTGCAGACATGACAATCATAGCACAGTGGAGAGAGATCTCAGTGAATGTTTTGTAAAATTTCATGTGAACATCATAAATATAGATCGAGAAGAATGAAGCAGTTAGGGAAAAAAAATTTCTGTTGGGCATATAATTACAAAATGTTCCAGTAGACATAGCAAAACAGCACTGTGAAATAAATTTGTTGAATTCCAAACAAAAATGCTTGGAAATTTACAAACTTGGTTTGGAAAAATAATTTTCGAACCTTTTTTGTGAATTGCCGAACAAAAGTTTGTGAATTCTCAAAAATCTTCGTGACATCACAAAATTTTTTGAATGTTTACAAACTTTTGTTTGGTAATTTACAAAAAAAGTTTGTGTAAAAACCTGCCAAACTTCTTTGGCAGTTTAGGAAGTATATTTTTTACAGTGAGTTTTCTCTGTGTATCAGTGATAACAAGAAAGCTGAGCGGAATAAGAACTGTATTCCCAAACAAATGTATTTTCAAAGGAGTGTTTCCCCAATGAACTGCATTCTTGAAGGATTGTATTGTTCAATATCTGTACCCTTAAAGAACTGCCCTCTTAAAGACCTGTACACTTGAATACTTCCATCCTTAATTAACTGTATTCTCAAAAAACTGTGTACCTAAAGTACTGTATTCTTAATGATCTGTCCTTTTCAAGAACTTCATACTTGAATATCTCAATGCCTGTATTTTTGGAGGGATTTATTTTTAGATCTCTTCATTCTCAAGTACCTGTGTCCTCCAAGAACTGTTTTTCTGAAGAACTGTATCCTTAATACCTATATTCGAGTGGATGACTATTGAGGGAGTATTGTTGATAAAATGATAATCGATAATGAAGAAGGCTCATTGCAACAATGATTATATAGTTCAATGGCAAGAATCACAACTTCTCAATAGTCATCCGCCTGAATGTAAGCATTGAGGATACAGTTCTCCTGGAGGACAATGCTTGGAGAATACAGATATTTAAGGATACAGGTATTTAACAATAAAGTTCTTTGAGAAGACAGTTCTCTGAGAATACAGTTCTTCACGGTGAGGTAAAAAATACAGTCTTTCAAGAGACAACTTTTCAACACCAGAACCGCCAGGACATTTTTGTTCCCTTCCAAATTTGGAATTCCTACACTTTCCGAAAACTGTAAACCTGAGGGTACTACATAAATCTCGAACATGGATCTATCCTCCAAATATTGAGAGTTACCAAACGATTTTTCACTCCGAAAACATTATAGAAACTATGATGATTCAAAACTTGTATCGGGACAAAAATTCCTTATCGGTGATTTGAGTCTTAACAAAACAGTTATTTAGCGACACAGTTCTTGGAGAATATACCCATGTAGGTAGTGCCAAGACTGAAAAAAACCCAAGCTTGTCCCAAGGTTGGCACATGTGTTAGAAACAAACCTCCGTGGAGAACAATTGGCCCAATATTGTTCCATGATTGTCCCGTTGTTCCCAATGGATAGTCAGTCATCGTACATTTGTTAGTATTTTTAAAATGGTCACTACATTTGGTACAAGCTTGGCACAAGTGTAAAAATCGAGCATTCGTTGAAAATGATTGTGCCAATATTGCTCATATGAGTGGCACAATGTTTATAAATATTGACTGAATTTTGAATTAACAATGGCTGAAGACTTGGGGGTAACCATCGGGCCAGGGCTGGCCCGATCTTCCTGCCATAATTAATCCTACACACTAAAGATAAACCATCAGTTTTTCGGGTGACTCCGGGGATTCCAATGTTGGATTCCGTACGGGATCAGATCATTGAAAGATTTATGTAACGGTATTTCAGTGAGATCTTATCAGTTTAGTTTGAGCATAATCCAACAATAGAATCAAAATTGATTGAAATATCAAAGAACGCAAATTTTCCAATGATCATACAAACTTGTCCCAGTCTCGTCACATTTTTTCTATCGTTTTAAGATAATTCATGTACGGTATTCTGAGGGAAAGTCATGAACTGAAATATGGATCAATTACTTTTTTCATCCATATCTGGCAAAACCACTGGCCCAAGCTTGTCCCGATCTTATGATTCCCAAGCCTGGGCCAAGTTTGGTAAACTGTTCAAGACAAGTCTCGGCAGGTCTTGTGCCAGGCTTGGTCCATCATTGGGCCATTGGTCCAGACACACATGGGGACAGTTCTTTAAGGATACAGATATTGAAGACTCCAGTTCTTTGAGAATATAGGAATACAGAACGTTTTCCATAAATTACTTGTTAAATTCAAATTTGAAATCGATAATAATTGAGTAAATACCTGAGATTGGACTCTAAATACAAATTCGGGTTTTTCTGAAGTTTTAAGACATTGGGAAATGAAATTACAAAAAATTTTTGATAGTTGGAAGTTATTACTTTCAAAATCCTTTCATACCCACCAGAAAATCAATAAAAGACTGAAACTTATATTCAGAGTCTAATCCTAGTCGTAGATTTTATTATTATTCATCACTGGAAATTTCCGTTGGACTTTTGGTGCTTGAATGCCCATGAAGATTCAGTCCTCCACGAATACAGAAGTGAAGAATACAGTTCTTGTTCTGCAGACAACTACACTCTGAGAATCGTCAGGAATTGAGGGCAATTATAGTTGGAATCTTTCAAACAATGAAAGATGATGTTCCTAATATTTGGATAATTAAAAATTTTGCAATAGTAGCTATTTTTCAACTATTGAAACAAGAGTCATTGTTGAGGTAGCTAAAATTTATTTGTTGCAGCAACATTTTTGCCTAGGGGAAAGTGCTCTCGGCTGAAACAGTCTTTGGTTGAAACAATGTGGACATTTACTGTACATGACTCATGGAGAATCTACAAAAATTGTGGAATTTTCCTTGTACTACACTGAAAATAAAATTCTGGAAGAGTTAACGTTCGGACATGAATGGCTGATGTCTGTGGAAACGAAATTTCAATATCTGCTATTACTCACCGGTACATAGCTGGTTAATTAGTTTCCCATCAATAGTTGATGTGAATGGAATGAGCCAGTAATGTTTCCATGGTTACCAATTTCATTTTTCCACGGACATCAACTGTTTATTTCCAAACGTTAACCGTTTCAGAATTCTATTTCCATTGTATAACCCCATAAAAGTTTCCATAATTTTGTAGATTTTCAATGATTCATTGACAGTAATCATCCCCATTGTTTCAACCAAGAACACTCTCTCCTATCCAAATATCAAATACACGATATAGCTATCTGAGCTAATTTTCAACTGCAACAAATTATTGTTTCCCATGTAATTTCCCGAGCTCCATAACAAAAATACACTTCATAAACCACGATGGAATTTCTCTTATCATACCACAGCCATAGAATTCTGACAATTCTGCCTCCATAATTCTGAGAGGATTGGGGAAACAAACTGTTGATTGTTCGGAATCAACAAGAAACTTGTAAAAACTATAAGAATAGAGAAGATATTTCATTGAAAATCAACTCGCAAATCACCTTGAAGCTAAAACTAAATGACGCTATAGAATTTGAATTTTCATGAAACCTCTGTCATTTCACATTTCATGACTCAAACCTTCCTGTATTTGGTACACAAATTTTGCGATGACATGGACCAGAGCTCCGATGATTTGCGGGATGACTGTTGATGGGGAATTCGAAAATTCGTGTACGAGCATGCAATCATGTCATATAAACAGCTTCAACTTCCACCACGAATGAGATCCCTTTACAATCAATAATCTCACTCCACGCGGCTCTTCAAACATTTTATTCAAAACTTCTTCAAAATGATTCGATGGTTGCACTCCGAGGTGTTGAATTTGTTCTCCCTCTTGACACCTCTTGGTATCAATTTCATTCGCAACCCAACGTTAAGATCATTCTTCTCCATTGGACACTCTTTCTCTCCTTCCTCTCATTGGGATTCCACTCCGGAGGGATTCATGGTGATTCCAGGTTTGAAAGTCAATGCGACCTTTTATAGAACCTTAGCTTCTTCCTTTCCGAGCACCAAATCAAGAGAATGCCGAAACAATGACGAGAAAGATTCTACATGAAAGAGAAGTTTCTTCGAGCTCGAGTAAAAGCATGATACAAACACGAAAGTGAAATCTCTAGAGAATCGAGTTGTCAAGACGACAAGAGAAAGACTTCCACTGTGGTGACAATAATATATATTCATTGTATATAATCAAAATAAATGTAATACAAAAACATAATTGCGTATAAATATGTATGGGATTCATATATCACCCATATATCGAGTTTACGCCTTTCTAAAAGTTTCTTCGGAATCTTCAAAAATGGTGCTAGAGAAGATAGATGTGCAGCTGTGGTAAGTTTTCATATTCTCCGAAGATGCAACTTTCGACATATATAAGAATTCAACGGATGATTTCTCTTCGAGTTGTTCTCGATTAACTGCTTGGTATATATCATCGATGCTGTAATTCAGTTTTGAATCGAGGCATTGCTCAAGTATCCCAGTTTCCGTACCGTTCATCGTCGTAACGGATCTGTAACAATGTCAAGTTCGTCAATTCAATCGATAAATGTTAACAAAAGGGGAAATATTGTGAATAAACTCAATCTTTCGCTCAATATATCTGGATGTATACATATGAACATCTCTATTCTAGGATTCCATCACAGGATTTACGATCTCGTGAGAATGTGTCATTTAAGGGCACTCCACTGCTACGTCATCTGACTTTCATTGGTGCGTTATCTCTCCCCATTCCATAAAGTCAGAGATAGAAAGGAGGGAGAGCGAACAGACGATTCAGCTCGCAGCGATGCTCGAGTACCCTTAAACCTATCAATGCTTCGCGCGACTATCGTCAAATGGACGCGGAAAACGAGAAAAGCAGGAAAAGATAAAACCTCATATTCACCAACTTCAAGTTTTATCTGACTCGAGAGTAGGAACAATATCTAGTTGTTTCGTGTATTGTGGGTCAAAAAAGTTCATGCATCTCCCGCTTCTTTCTGTATTTATCGATCCCACGAGAATTTCGAGAATCTAGAAGCTGTTCTTAATGAATGAATTATCACTCTTTCCGGCTTATCACGGATGAGGAGGAATACGACAAAACGCTATCACGCTAAGACTTTTTTGATTTACTGTACATACATGCGGTATATTCAGGTACCATAAAAGTACCGCGATACAAAGGTGTCGGAAACCGCCACCGAGGGAAGGGAAGAAAGAAAAATGGTAGGCTTTGTTATTCAAGCACTGAGTGAAGTTTAATTTGTAGAATAGGAGGGTATGGAAAGCTCTTTTGAATTATTTTTTACCGAGAGACTCGAAGCGTGAGGATTAGGGTGAAAATTGTATGGGAATAATGAATAATAGCGAATCGTTTATGTCAGATAATAATACGCAGCATTCAATATTTGCTCGAATCATTCGATCATGCCAACGGTGGATTACGTTGGACTCTTCATTCCTCTTTCACGAGGTAGATGAAGATAGACCGCGCGATGCACGAACTCAACTTTCCACGTACTCCACATCAATTTCAAATGAAGAATAAAAAAAGGCAGCAATAAGACGTATGATATAATTCAAATACGAATAAATCCCACGAACGGTATCGAGGTATCGTGATGCACGTTATTGAGAAAGAATCGAGGAAGCGTTTTACGATTTCTCACGATCATGGATTATATACAGAAGAGAAAGAATATAACGATCATCATACGAGTTGGAACGAAAAATGTGCGTGTATCGACGTGGAATGACCCGGACGCGATGGAACGAAGGAACTTACTTCGAACGGAAGGAAGATTTGCGCCTTTTCGACGTTCTTTGCTTCTTCTTGCTTCTCATACATATAGAATCCCTCTCCCTCTTAAGATTTTCTTCACGCTCTTGTTCTTCTTTGTTCCTACGTTGAAGATGCATCCCTTCCCTCGACCTATTCGATAGTTTGTTGTTTTTCTCCAACTCAACTGATAGTTGATCGTCTGCAGAGTTGGGAGTATTGTTGTATAACCAAACGGGAACTCGATGGAGCGGGCAAGAAGACGATTCTAACATATTCTCAAAGCCCTGAAGAGACTCCATGAATTTGGTTTTGACTTTACTCAAACTAACGGCACAATCCACCTCTAGATCGCAAATTTTTCGCTTGTGTACGTTGGACATTGACAACGTCGGTGTCATCGTGAGATGAAAATATTTATCGATTGAGTACAATTTTTCTCGAAGCTTCTCGATAGCTCTTTGATATATTGCATTCTCAAGGCAAGTTCGGCAAGTCGTCAAAGAAGTATCCTAATCGATAAATGATCCATTGTTGTATATCGTGGATTAATATTTACATTCATTTGATACTCACCCCACAAGCCAACGACAATAATTCGTGGGATATTGCTGAAGTAAGCTGATCGAGCATTTGATTATCCATCTCGAACATCGGATGATCTAGTTGAAAATAATACATATATATATATATACATTTATCGAAACTCACCTATTTATATTTCCTCCATTTCTTTTTGATACGAGATATCCACATTGAGAGTCCAAAATGCATGATATCGAAGAATGAATTCCAGACCCCTGTGCATATATTGTTTCAAAGGATTGAAATGGAGAATCTCCTTCTACTCCATTTATCATCGAAAAAAGAATAAAGATTAAGAAAATCAACCTGTCGTACATTTCTGGGTGGAAGATGGAGAAGAGGAAACTGAATAAACTGAAGTTCCACGGCTATCTCGTTGGATGTCGTTGAATCTCGGCCACAAGATCGTTTTTATTTCTTGTCGTAGATTCGATCTCTCTAGTTGAAGAGCTATTCGTAAATCTCGTAGGATTTCACGTAGCTTTGTCACCCGAAGAACGATTTCATCCTGTTGCAGGTTATTGTCTCTCGTTGTCATTTTTATTGGAATTTATATCTGGTGCTTCAAATTGACCTATGCAATTGTATTTCACGATTTCAAAATTTTTCACTCATTGACATGGTTCTTTTATACGTTTCATTTGTTCGCGTTCAAGAGGATTTCTTTTATACTTGTGAATCTGGTTATTTATTGTATAAAAATCTGTTGTTCAATCCATGAAAGTTCATCAATTCTGGAGGTTAGGTTTATAATGATTGATTCCTTTAGTGTAATTTCTATGTACATATGAATCGCTAATTTTGATGAAAATGAAGCTGACCAAAACAACTTCGAAGCCTAGTCCACATAGACGTTGTTTACGTTGTTGTTTCAACACTTTAATTGGACAGAATGTATCTATGTGACGTTTGGTTTTTGTTCTTCAAAAACTTCTTATTGTCTCTTGATTCTTCTCACAATTTTGCAAGCGACAGGCGTTTGCTTGCAACATCTTCTCCACGCATTATTCCCCGACTTCTTCGTCAACGCTCTCAGAGACACCCTCCTCCACCACCTTAATTTCACCAATTTGATTCTTCATACACCACACCAGTCGTCATGATAATCATTCAAACAACAGGTGGTAAGTTTTTTAAAACCCTGATTATCAAAGAACTAGAAGAGAGATGAAAGTCCAGGTTAACGGATCGTTTGACTGAGTACACCATCATGTTAATTAAGAGTTAGATTAACTCCCACGGCCTATACGTGCTGCTTCATCGATCGTCTTAAGGACTTAATGGTCTGGCTTAATTGTCGTCGAGTCGATTTCCCGTCGTCGTTGTCGTTGTCTCCGTCGACTTGCGTGCTCGGCCTAAGTCTGTTCATTTCGTTGCAGTCGAAGACATTTCATCGAGCGGGAACGGCGAGGAGGAGTAAAGAGGATAATTGAATGTACAAAATCAGTTTAAGAGATCCAAAAAAACATTCGTAAAACTGATTCTTCCTTCTTCCTCAAGAGGGAGAAGTTATGAGAAGAGATGATGAATACACCCTGGTTAATTAAAGGAACCAAACAAACTGACAGGGTATTTCATGTCTACGATGAAGATATGAAGATACGAAGGGACCTAAATGATGCCGAATACCTAAACTGACAACATTGTCTTCTTGTTCAGATCGAGGCAATTAATCTTGTATGCGTATACATGAAGATAATAGACCGATAATAGAAGCAGTTATGCTACTGGCATGTATTATAGATCACTAGATTTATCATCCTTCCAGTCAAATTCGTGGAGATTCAATTCAACGTGTATCATGCAAAATAATTGATACCAAAAAATTCTAACGAACTTTTATAGTATCCGAATACAATATTCAACGATATCTCTTAGATTTCAATGAACCGTTACTTTGAATTCAAGTCCGGTATCAATTTTATCCTTTATTTCCCTTTCCAGGATAGCAGACATCGTTGAATCGTTCCGAGACGTAGAAAGGAAATCAATGAAAGCGCGAATGATCTTAATTAAACGGCGTTTCCATGCCCTTTCTTGTTTCTCCATTTACCGATCAGCAATTCGCTAAGTACAGGATGGTATATACGCAGAGAATAATAAGGTGAAGAGAAAAAGTTCAGAGTGAAACCGTAAGGGAAAAGGTGGCTTGGAAATAACAGTTTTGATCAGAACAGAGTGCTCGTCGAGTCTGTGAATTTGATACCGTCGTCTTTCGGAGTGTTATTTGATTCGTATATTATATTTTTCCATTAAATTAGGAATTCGAAAATTTTATACAATTCTCATTGTTCCAGTTTCATTGACATGGAAAGAACTGTAACAGCTGTCGCGTATTTTGCACTCTTGCAAAAGAAATTGGATATTCACTACAACTTGGAACGAGAAAATTCTAGGGAATTCATTTTTCAGTACATTTGCTGAAAATTTACGAATTCCTTCACAGCAAAATTCCAATTTTCGCGAGAAAAACTTTATTAAATGTGCAGAAACATTTCAGCAAATGTACTGGTTGATGACTTTGAGTGAACAAAATTTTCCAGTAAACATTTTCGTAGATAGCCGCATTTTTCTACATCGGAGTGGACAAAATGTATTCGCTATACGTTCCTCAAGTGTTTTCAAAAGACGCACGATTTAAAAAACATGATTTCAAAATTGAAGAGCTACGGTTGAATCAGAAATTACTCCGCGTTGATACCAAGAGAGGTTGAATATGATTCTGAAGAAGTGAAGTGATCTTTCGAGGAATATGTAGAACTATTGATTCTCTCAGTTTCTATTTCTGTATACATGTTCACGTATTCAACTTGAGGCTCACGAACGTGTTATAGGATACACTTCGTAGATATTCTCAACGTACACACCTGGCATCAGTCTGATGAGAGTGACGATCTTTTGCCACAGGGCAGAGAACAGCGCATGGAACGGAGAGTGATTATGACATCCCTTAACACAAACACTCCTAACATGAACGACGATTCATCGAAAATTATTTGAGATTCCTTACCTTCGAACTAAATACGAATGGAAAATGAATTGAAACTACGCGTAATTCATGGGGGAATATCCCATTTGCTCGTTGGAATTGAAGAAAAATGAAGTATTGAAATTAATGCAAACAGAATTTTCAAATCTAAAGGGATTCATCTGCAGCTGACGTGAGGATGCAATTTTTTTCCATATTCAAAGCCGTTATCGTCATGCATAGTTGTGAGAGCTCACGATTATGTTATTCGTTATTATGCAAACAACCATCATTTTTTCCTCCTAACTGTACCATGGTTTTCATAAATTCTTCTCTGTTTTTTTTCTTTTTTTTTATTGAAACGGAGTTTGCAGGGCGTGTGATGGAATTTCATTGTTCAGAGAGTTCAGAGAGTAGATTCACTGCAATATTTTTAGACGTAATTACTTGGAGCGAGCACGAGATGATTCCAGGCAATTTTTTTTTCAAAGCGTACGTAATGTGACAATTCAAAAAACACATTTATTGATATTTATTTGATGAATAGGAGGAGGGATTGGTGCTTGTCTTTTGTTCGCGCTCATCAATGCGCGGTGGTGAGTGATATTTCTGGGTATAGGAGAAGATTAAAATGACTTCGAGTACTATCCTAGATCCAGAACTTGAGCTTGGAAACTCAAAGGATATGGAAAATATACGATTGTTCAGCTGTTCTATACAAGACTCTGGAGAGATCGGTGTTGAGAATGAGTGTTTTTGGAAACAAGATTGAAATATTCTGTCGATTGAAGGCATTCGAGCATCAGAAAATGCGAAGTATGCATGAAATTCTGCACCTGAAGTTATGTATTACTGTAAAAATTCTCGTCTCACTTGAGAACTTGAATAAAATTCAGTCTTTCCCATTGTATCGGCATTTGTGTTTGGTGCTTACTTTCAGGTAAAACAGTGCTAGTTTCGCTCCACCTGAGAATTTTACCGAGTAGAGTTGTATCCCTTCAGGCAAATTTGCAGAGGGATTAGCCATGTTCAGAGCAGTCTGTAATCAACCCTGCATCTACACGAAAATATGTTGAATCCAGTTAATTACATCAGAATTCTCTTGTTAAAAAAATCCAGTAGGTCGAGACCACACCTCCAGTGATATGGACAATTCATTTTTCCTATGTACGTAAATTGCCCAGTCTTCCAGGAACCAATCCAGATTCTCGAAAAATAACAACGTTCTTGAATTTTATTCACATAGAAATCTATGAAAAACACCTAAGAGCTCTCTTTGCAAGATTACTTTGAGAAATTTTCGTGGTATACGGGCATTTCACCAACTTTAAAAAAAGATTCTTCGGCTCATCGCTCGGATCTTTCTCAGCTTTGATGTTATATTCAATCGCATGTTACATATGATTACTTTGAGGAATGAATAGAGCCAATATTCACATACATACTCTTCCCAGTGCGCTAAAAGGAATGAATATGTTCCCACATATTTCCGAATCAATGATGCTTGTCAACCATTTCATCCTCTCATATCAACTCTTGCTATAGAACTCACGAAGATTCAATTTATCATCCCCAGTAATTGAGAATTCCTTTCAGAGATTGAAACAAAACGTGCAAAATGCATGATCTGAGGAATTTAAAACGTAGCGATATGAAGGGATCAACAACCCTGAGATCAGCAACTCCATTCTCGAATGAAGAATGTTCCATGGCGCCATTAAAATCACATGTGTATACTTATACGTACGCATGAGAAAGCCGAATGTAAAATAGCATGAATTTATGTCAGTGGCATTTCGAGTGGGTGAGCGTAAAAAAGGAGGGAAAAATATGACATCCATTTCACAACCCCGTGAAGATTGTGTAGAAAAAGAAGATTCGCTCCACCTTTTCATCCAACCCTCTCTCATTTTTTCCAATGGAACTTCTGTTGGAGACGGGTGCAAGAGTTCTAAAATTCAGTTTAGGCTTTCACAGGGTGTTTCTTCTTCCCAAAAGACTCGAAGGTATTTGTTTTCTTTGATATACTGGAACGAATGTATGTATGTATGGATATAAAATCTCATATATTTTCTTTTATCATCGAGGAGTCTCAGACCAAAAGCAGCACTTTGAGATTATTATCTGAATTTTTGTACCTTCGTGAATAGAATTCATCCAGTCCCTGTGAATTCACTCATCATTTTAAAGATTTCATCCATCATATTCAATACACCGTAGTGTCGTGATTATTTTGTGCTCTCTAATTCTCTCCGAATTCCTCTTTAATTTATCGCTTTGAGTGAAATCGATGGAAATTAAATTTATCAGAATAACAAGGGAATTTATCAATCGCAATTGATTCCAACAACAATCTATTAGCGAGAATAATCGTTCGATTCTTTGAAGAAATTCAATGTGATGAACAAGACCTATCAAAAATGGATGCATCAATTTTACTGCGACACGTCGGAAATTGTATTCTAACCGGTGTATGAATACAATGATTTTGCAAACAAGAAGTGAATCAGATTCCACGCTAAGCGATCGTTTTATGTATTCGAAAGATAAATGGTATTACATTAATATCCGATAGGAATGCAAGATATAACGCAGATCGATAACTTCGCATCCAATTTTTTACGCTCCCAGGAGTGAAATTGGTTATTCAAATGTGTAACAGGAGCGCACTTATCTGGAAATGCATTTCAGTTACGAATTCAACTTCATCGATTATCGTAAAATATCATAAAAAATTCGTCAGGTTGAGGATGGATGGATTTGACATGTCATGCTTTTTTACGCGAACATGATGCGATGGGGATATTTTCGATTACATATTTGTGAATTTAGGGGATATCTGTATGGCAGGGAAATAACATTTTTATGCCTCCATTCGGAGTACAGCGATTATCGATTGAGTTCAATGGATTTGTTGAATTAGTAAAGTGATGGGTAGATTTATTCTTCTGCTCCCGATAATTTCGAGTTTGAGCTGACGAATTCTCAGGAATTTTCAGTTACATATGGAAAAAAGTGAGGTGGACACACAATCATTGAAGCGGTTGATAAATTTAGTACGAAACTACAAGTTCCTGAGAACACACATTGGGAGAAAATTAGGAATCTCAGCTTCCCAAAAATACCGTTTGTAGTGCCCCCACAAATTGACGTGTCTGTTTTCTCACCTTGGGGGGCCTAATTCCCCAAAATAGGCCAACAGCCGCACGGAGAAAAAATGGTTTGCTACTATAGCACCTACAAAGAAATTTGTTGTTCTTGCAAAAGTATTCACTACAGCAGCTAAGACGTTAGTTCTATTAACAAATGTGTTTATGCCAGCAAAAAAATTCAGTTGTGTCAATCATTTTTCTTGCTCTTACAGCTAATTTTTTTTGTAGGCGCTATAGTAACAGACCTGCTCGTTATGCCAGCAATACTTTTCTCTCCGTGTGCAACAGCTGATGACCCAAACGCTCGGGATCGCTGTTTTTCCAACATGCACGTCAATTCCAACTTCCTTCCAGTACAGATAGACACAGAATCGAAGAAAGTTGAGTACAGGTTGGCGAATGATAAAAGTTACCACATTGAATACTCTGAGATTTTCCTGAATTTGCAGAAGGCTAAATATTCTCCTATTCAATAGAAAAAGTATTCCAGAGTTCTTTTCTTCACAAATGACGAAAAGTGAATCATGACATATCGACAAATGGAGTTGAAATATAACAAATGTCAACGATCAACGTAAAGATTCTCGAACACGTAAAAACCAGCTCAACAAGCGCACTGAACCCTTCTTAATTAATCAATTACTTTATACGACACGAAAAGAATACATTTATCAAACGTTGAATTCATAATGAGACCACGTTTTCCATGTATTCAATCTTGATACGTGAAAAGAATGGAGAAACAAAAATCATGCCTGGTGATTTAAGATACTCTTGTTTTGACGAGAAAATTATTTGCGACCCGGTAAAGGAGATTGAGAAATCCGTGCGTCTTCCACAAGGCAAACGTAATAATACTATCCCAAACGTCTTGAATATTTTCTCAAGATATTGCAAAATACGGGATTCAGAATTGAGACCTTATTATCATGATGTGAAATATGTATATCTTCGAGGGTGTCTAAGCTCTCTTTCGCTTTCAATTCTTATGGAGTCGAGGAGGAGAAAGATATTTCGTATTTCCATATATTGCTATTATTCTGAAGAAATTGGAAACCTGTTGCCTGGGAATATGCGAACATCTCAAATACTGTTTTGTGTCGATAAAAAAGATTTTGTAAATGAATATAACTTTATTCAATATCGAATGAATATTCCATCGAAAGGATATCCTTGGTACCGATAAAACGTATGCTATAATATCGCAACTGATATAAAAATGTTTAATGTATTTTAATTAAAAAATGGAATCCCCGACATTTTCTCTGCTGCCCCTGTTCTTTATTTTCTACGAAACAACGTGCAACGGTTGCGGGATAATGACGGAGGAATGGGTGTGAAATATATCGGGGAGCAAACAATATGAAGTTTCATCTTCAAAATCACAACGGAGCAAAATTTCTGCAAAGTAGGTTATTGTGAAGGATTTATTCGAGACAACGTAAACGCCATAGTTTTAACAGCCTTGACCTGTTTCCTCGATACGATCGCTCCTACCGACGAAGAATCATCATCATTCCCTGTACTACCACTCGCAACTGACGTACAGAATCTTTTTTTTTATTATTATATTTCATGAATCGAAATTCAATTTTACAACATAGCCGTAGTTTTAATCCGTTGCTGAACTAATTGAAGCTTTAGATCTCCACTTTGAGAATTAGGACACGTTGAAAGATAAATCAAACTCCACGTTTGAAGCTCTCCCTGGTCCGATAACGATATCTGTTGGAATTGAAAGATCGAAACAAATATAAAAGTGGTATCGAGTTTTTATAAATCATTTTAACTGGAAATCGGAACGATGTTTATTCCTTCATGGAATTCGATTTGAATGCTTGGATTTTGGAATATACGAAAGGGTTTATCTCTAATTCATGCAAATTGTCTTGAGATCGTGATATTCGAAAGCTTTTTGAGATCGCGGTATTGTACATCAACTGAGGTTGCAGGTGTTTTTCAGAGAGATCCAAATTCTTTTGGATTGAAAATTTTTGATATTCAAAGTTCAATGGATCCAAGAACGAATAATAAATTCAAAAGGATTGTAGTCTAAGTTGGAGAACCTGAATTTCTATGTTTTATGAATCTTAGCGAAGTAAGGGAAAATATCGAAACTTCAAAAGACTGTGGAGAAATTTTTTATTGGCAGAAGAATGTATGAAACTTTGAAATCATAAAATCATAGCACGAACCAAGTACACGAAGAGAAAAAAAGAATATTGAGATTTTTACTATTCAGCGTTTGAAATTTTCTTCAATATTTGTTATCTTCCGTATTTTCATATGAGAGTTCATTTTACAAACCTCACTGCTCCTGATTTACTACAAAAAAAAAACCAAGAAAAAGTCTCATATTTTCGAGCGGCATTTTTCTCCGTGTAAGTATTCTCACTACATCAATCGATACATCAAACCTTACCTGTCAAATTAACAATTCATACCTCGAGATATATGTTTCGGACGAATTTCAAATGTCTTACGCAATAATTTTAGACAACTCTAAGACATATTCATGTTTTAAAAATATCTAAAAGATATATTTATTACGTTCCACGTCTGAAAGTTGTGTTCAGATAACCTACAAGATGACAGGCGTGTGATGTTTTTCGATAAACTACTGTTGGAATTCTCTCGCGAGTGAGGGATGAGGTTATGAATACCAATCCTGCTGAGAAATACCTGGAGGAATTATGGAGTTGTATGACAAGAACGGCTGCTAAAACAAAATAAAACTGCAGACGCAACGCATGTGTGTATGGATCAATGGCCCAATGATGGACCAAGTCTGGCACAAGACCTACCGAGACTTGTCTTGAACAATTCACCAAACTTGGCCCAGACTTGGGAATGATAAGATCAGGACAAGCTTGGGCCAGTGGTTTTTCCAGGCCCGGTCCAATTCATTTACCAAGCATCAACCAATGCTTCTTCAATCGCAGATATGGATGAGAGAAGTAATTGATTCATATTTCAGTGCATGACATTCTCCCTCAAAATACCGTACATGAATTAGCTTAAGACGATAGAAAAAATGTGTCAAGACTGGGACAAGCTTGTATGATCATTGGAAAATTTGCATGGAGAAAGATAAAGTTTTACAAATTACTACATTCCTACTGAATCGGCAGGATAAGAGGGAATATTACTGTTATTGATATAGAAGTGTAGTAAAGATGTGTAATTTATCATGCAGAAGTTTGCACGCTCGTACCAAAGAATATTCTGTTAATCATTCACTTTTACTACACTGTCTATCAATAACAGTGATATTTTCTTATATCCTGCAAATTTGGTAGGAATGTAGTAATTTTCGAAAATTTATTTTTCTCCGTGTGCGTTCTTTGATATTTCAATCAATTTTGATTCTATTGTTGAATTATGATCAAACTAAACTAATAAGATCTTGCTGGAATACCATAACATAAATCTTATAATGATCTGATCCCGTACGAGTCCAACATTGGAATCCCCCGAGTCGCCCGAAAAACTGATGGTTTATCTTCACATACTTAGATCAATAAGATCTAGCTTGGTGTATAAAACTAGTGTGTAGGATTAATTATGGCTGGGAGATCGGGCCAGCCCTGGCCCGATGGTTATCCCCAAGTCTTCAGCCATTGTAAATTCAAAATTCAGTCAATATTTATAAATATTGTGCTACTCATGTGGGCAATATTGGCACAATTTCGGAAATATTATTGGGTATGGGAATAAGTTTCCGCCCTTTTTCAAGCAAAGTTGATTTTTATTCAAGCAATGGATTATTACATAATGTTACACAAAGTATGCACCATTGGATTCGACCACTTTTGCCCATCTTTCAGACAGCATACGGATTCCTCGGAGAAAAAAAGCGGGTTATTTTGACTCGATTCATTCATTGAGCTATTTTTCGACACTTTCGTAAGAAGTGAACCGCTCTCCAGTAAGGGCTGATTGCATAGATCGAAATAGATGATAATCCGAAGGCGCAATGTCTGGGGATTACGGCGGGTGAGGCAAGATTTCTCAATTCACTCCTTCCAAATATTTTTCAACAGTTTGAGCAACATATAGCCTAGCATTATCATGCAGCAAGATAAGTTTATCATGTCTACCGTCCCATGCAGGTCGTTTTTCTTTTGGTGCTCGATTCAAACGTATTAGCTGTGGTCTGTAACGATCGCCAGTGATTGTTTCTGACGGTTCAAGAAGTTCATAATAAATGACACCTTTCTGATCCCACCAGATGCACAACATGATCTTTGAAGCATGGATATTTGTTCTTGGTGTCGATGGACCTGGGACACCTGGCAGCCCCCAACTTTCTCGACGCTTAGGATTATCGTAATAGATCCATTCTTCATCGCCAGTAACAATACGATGCATAAATCTCTTTCTTTTCTGCCGTTCAAGAAGCATCTCGCACGTTACCTAACGTCTCTCGATATCTCTCTCCTTTAGTCGATGTGGCACCCAATTACCTGCTTTTTGGACCATTTCCATCTTGTGCAAGCGTTGACCGAGGGTCGACCTGTCAACACCCAACTCTTCAGACAACTCATCTAGGGTTCGACATGCATCTTCATTCAATAATTGTTCCAGTTCTACATCTTCGAATTTTTTCGGTGCCCTTCCGCGTTCTTTATCACTCACGTCAAAATCGCCACTTTGGAATCGTCGAAACCACTCTTTACAAGTCGTATCAGACGGAGCGTGATCACCGGAAATATTGCACAGTACACGATACGTTTTCTTCGAAATAAAATAATGAAGCATAGCTTCCCGCAAATGCTGTTTTGTCGGGACAAACGTTGTCATTTTTGACACCAAATAAAAAATGATGTTCACGCTTGTAACGAATGTCAACTACCGCAATCGACACCTTACACATATAGTCTTCCAAATCACAAGTATAGCACTTGAGTGAACTCAAAAATAGTATCAGCAGCAACACTTTCTCCAAGAGGGCGGAAACTTATTCCCATACCCAATAACAAATGTATCATGACTGACTATCCATTGGGAACAACGGGACAATTATGGAACATGATTGGGCCAATTGTTCTTCACGGAGGTTTCTTTTTGACACATGTGCCAATCTTGGGACAAGCTTGGGTTTTTTTCAGTCTTGGCAATACCTGCATGGGAAGCTCTCGGCAGATATCCAAATTTGAGATCATTTGGGTGGATCTGAAGAAAGTCAGCCCTAAAAGTCGCTTCTGCGTATCGGACGCTGTCCAATTCTACAATCCTGGTGGTCGTCGAGAGCGTACGACAAGGAGAAGGGGGATTACACTGTCAGGAATATCAGGTTCATACTCATTTTACATTATATTTGATGCCCAAAAACATGAAACAACCAGAAATAATGATATAGTTCACATTAAATTGAATGTAAAATGTGTATATGAAACTGAATTCATGCACGTATTTGAAATACCTCCCAGCGAAAGTAAAATTAATGCGGAAATTTCTGACAGTGTATTGTCAAGAAAAGAGAATCCACACGTTTGTCCCCTTGCAGAGCTCGCGGAAAGAGCCCGCTTGGCTCGTCTCCCTGATCAGACTTTGGATGAGTGAGGACCTCAGGAGATCAATTATGCCGGGACCCAGTATTTTCGCTGTAAAAACCCCGCCACGATTCTCGCCCGAATATTTGGTGATAGCAAAGTTCTGCGATGAATATAGAACTCTTCACTGATTTGGTGGAATTTTTGATTACTTTTTGGAGGATCCAATACCCAAAAACCGGATAGTTGCTCGAAATAGAGGAAAAGTCCTGTACTTTTGAGGAAGAATCAATTCCCTCACAATCAGAGGATGGAATCCACCACTGAAGAGGGGAAACGATCACCATATTTTTCACAGTATTGAGTTCCTTCGTATTAAGTCGTCTGAATTGATTCTTTTATCCTGAGGCGCGAAAGATGGTTGGTTATAATAACACTTTTGAATGATCTCAGGACCCTAGCTCTGTACCTCTTCAGAATGTTAGAAAACGACGTTTTTAGATGATTCTACGCTTACTAGTGTTATTTCAAAGCATTAGGACATTCCACGGTAGGTTATCTTCCCTGTCGGTGTGAGAAAATTTTGATGCAGTTTTTGTCATAGTTCCAATTTTTTTCCCCCAGTTGGCGAAAATATTGTTGAGGCCAGATAAATTTCATAGTTGCGAAATCAAGAACTATGTCAGGAAAATTTCACAACACATACAAAAGATAACTCACCTATTCTTCTTACATCGTGGGACATTTTGATAACGCATCCCAGCCAGAAATATGGTTTACATACTTGGCACGTCGCTCTCTCATTCACGCAACAATCGCTATAGCGTATTCATGTTTCCAAAGCCCAGCTGTTTCAATTTCAAAATCATAACAGATATACTTTCCTTCACTCATTCCTTCATCCACTGCATCGAATAGCATGAACAACCAAAACTGCATGTAATACATTGCCGAAATTTGCTTCCATCCCTTCCTCCGAGTCTGGTTCATGCTTGGAAATGATAACATCAGGCCAAGCTTGGGTCAATACTTGTTTCAACCAGAGAAGAATATAAATTGCGACACTCAACAGTGCATATTCTCAATAATCACCAAAAAATCACGCTTGAGTTTTGGTAGTTTATTGGAGCACTCGCAATCCGACTATATTCAGCTGCATAGAAAAAAAATCAGGATCAGGAATGGAGTAATTTTCTGAAAAATCTGGAAATATTACTCACTTTTTTCATGAGGATTGAATGGTTCGCTTTTTTGGTGGAATTTTCCTCAACAAAACTGACATATTTAAAGGAAATGAATTTTAGGAAGTGGATGTTGAAATTTTCCCATTTTTTATGAGTAAAAATCAACAAAAATTTGAATTGTATTATCAGCATCGAAAAAACTACCAAATATTCCTAGACTCTCCTAAAAATCATTGCAATTTTCCAGCAGCAATAATTTACTTTCCGCCCACCTAACCTGCACGCAAAAGTGAACTTTCTATGCAGGTAACCGAAAAATGTTTTTTCGTTCCACTTAGCGACCAATGTACACGCTTTTAAATACTGCATAATAGTTTGTTTGTGTCACCTGGGAGGAATCGAGAGAACGCTGGCCAGAAATATAGACCATTATTTTGAAAAGTGGTGATTTGTTTTGCAGTGGTTTTTTGTGTCGCTAGAAACAAATTTTAGGTTATTTTTCCTGACAGAAATAATGGCGGATGACTTTCGTGAAATTCTCATACAATTCTGACTTGAATTCACACTGGAAGTTTTTTCAGATCGCTGAGGACGAATTTGGAAGTGGTTCTTTGAAAAACAACATAGTGGAGGCGAAATGTGAGAATGGTTTTATTTGACTATACCCTTCCATCATGTACAGAGAACAGATCCGGGAAAGACTGAAGGGTGATCCGGTTTTTTCCTGCTAGAAGCTTGTAAATACGACTGATTCTCTTTGAATCGATCATAAAATACACGGATCAGGAATCTAAAAGAATCTCAGAGGATTCATAAAGCATCTTAATTCTCGAACACAGAATTAAGTTTACCGTTACAAATCACGCGTGTAAATTAAGCTATCTCCGTTGGAACTCTTGATTGAAAAGCCTTTGGTTAGATCCTAGTGGATTTATCTGTCCATGCAATAAATTTTCCATTAAAATATTGGTACAATGCAATCATACATTCCATTAAATCCTTGATTTCTTATGTCAAATCGCTCAATATCGGAGTATTCTCTGTGTTTTCCACACAAGGTGTCCTAGAATTCATCATTCGCATTTCTGTAGCGTATTCTGCAGCAAAAATTCAATAATTTCCCGTTCGAGTGAATTTTTCGAGGCTTAGTTTTTGAGATATGAACATATTTTTCCAAAAATCCAAATAACTCAAAAGCATTGTGTTCTCCATACTTGAACTCGACACTATTGGCTGAGTTGGAAAACGGTGGCTATCTGGAAGAAAATTGCACTCTTCCATCATAACGATTCGAAATTTTTGGACGTCCAGCCAATCAGAGTTCAGCAACTTCAAATCATTATAGCTCCAAAACAAACCATGATAGGATAGTTCCATTTTTCTCCCAGAGATCCACCGTCTTCCAACTTAACGAATAGTGTCGAGCTCAAATATGTAGCGTATAGAACTTTTGAATGATTCGGATTTGAAAAAAAATCTAAAAATGTTTGTATCACTAAAACCAAGCTTTGAAACAAATTTTTTCAAACGGGGAATTATTGCATCCTGGCTGCAGAATATGCCACAGAAATGCGAATGATCAATTCCAGGACACCCTGTATTTTACTTTCAATGTCAAGAACATATTTTCGTGTTACAATCACTTTTTATTGTTGAGTTCAATTTAGAACTTGACTCTTGTAATAACGATCGCTCACTCTGAACTTCCCCCTGAACGAACCTTGAAATCTAACGAGCTAGAGGTATAATCGAGGGCTCATTATTTAATCAGAGGTGATTAATATCGCCAACGGGCTAGTTGACGACGAACGTCAGACAGTTAGAACTTCACAAAAATGGTTGTTCATAGGGACTTCATGTGAGAGTAGGAATACACTGTTCGTGGATAATCTTCAAAGCCAAGATTTCAAGGTCTTTCTAGAAGTCAAACTTCTCCCTATGGTGTCGCTTGTACTTACTGGACAGTTGATTCTTCTTTTCACCTTCCCTTCCTCATCTCTCTGGTCTTCGTTGTCACTTCACACTGGTTAAAATTGCTGTTCTACTGCTTCTACAATGAGCTGCCTAGGGGAATACTTGAACGGAACTGAGAGGAAAAATCAGGAAACTTGGAAGAGCTCGTGTCCACGTTATTGAAATCTCATCGAAACGAACGTTCTCGGCTACCGTTATATGTCGTATACCGATAAATAGTCCAATAAAAATTAGCTCATGTGATTTTTGGTTTTATCCATACCTCCACCAGGTGACTTCTATCTGGTTAGCTCTATGGGAAAGTCCGATAAACACTGTAATAATCTTCACAATATAATATTAAATGTCTATAATTTCAATGAATAGAAACTTGATAGTTTCACTATGATCTTTTATATATGTAGCTAGCATTTACGATGACTATAACAAAGGGTGTCCATTACAATGAGTTCTCAAATAATACAACAAATAGTTGAGGATTTCAACTATTGATGGCGTCGATTGCCATTAACATGTCAAATATATTTTAAACAGTTCTCATACTCAACTTATGAAATACGATGAAGAGAGCGGGAGATAATATTGAAGCTGCCAAACCCGTGGTTCTGAAGCCCCGTCCTTCAATCGTCAATCCAGCAATATTTGATATCAGAAATAATTTACCAGTATAATTTCGTATCTGGACGTCGCATAAAAGAGTCCTTGGTTGTATGAGACTGTCGACAATATTTTCTCTCAATTCGGGATCGGTATATGGCCACATTAGATGGATCCCGTATGCTTGTTGGGGCTTGACTAAATTTCGATGATCGTTGTCTTCTCAACTCTCCTCCCCACTCTCTCCTTATCATTATCGAGAATACCGTCACAACACACATGAGCAATTGGAAAGGTTCACGTACATATGATATTTACAGCTCAGGAGCAGTAGATTGTGACTAGCGTAATCTTTGCATAGAAATCCCACATTTTTGTGGACGCGAAAATGCATTCAACTGTATTCGCAAAGACCTGTTATCCATCCTCCTCTGGAGTCGGGTTTCTACACTTTCCTTCTGTATAGTCTGCTCTTTCATTTGATACCTTGTAACATTTCACTGTTATCTTCTCACGTATTCAACTGGATTCTCCTGTGATCTTGGAGTACCTTCTTTTTTCGGATGAGTGGATTTCGAAACTTCATACGATTGTTTTCTGAAAGAAATATAGAACATCGGATACATGAAAATAAGTCTTTGAAAAATTTTCCTAAAAAACGAATCAGACTGAGGTAAAGTTTTCACGCATTTCGAAACGACTGGAACATTCTTTTCTCTTGCCCTTTTACCACGCGGTATCAAATACAAAGAACAAAGAGTCTCATTCACTCACCCTTTTGAAGATTCTTTTTGTTTCTTTTAATTGGAATATGTATGCCATATTATGACACAGATTAAGAATATACTCAGCAACACTTCGATATCCTTTTTCCGGCATTTTTTCCTTTTTCTCTTTCTTTTCATATACCCCTCGACCTATTGTGCCACTCACTCACTGCTAAATCAGCTGCTTTTTTCTTCTATTCTCTTGCCTCTTTTTCATTCTCTCTAACTTTCCACTTTCCGTGTCCCCGGCTGGATTCTTTCATTACACTTGTTATTATTTTTCACCCGAGCATTTGCCGTCACACGTGTAACCTTGGCTCGTGATCAAACGGTATCCTCAACGTGGAATGGATCAGTTCTCAACCCCAGAAGGATTGAAATATTCCATTCCCACGTTTATTCACTCGAGTACACAGTTAGGGATCGAGCTATCTAAATGAATAAACAAAATCGAACAAAATTATCATCCTTGCTCCTTTATTTTGTTATCCCTCGATCCATGGGGAGGACATCATTGTGGATTCATTCGTTATACTCGGAGGACAATTAAGGAACTGATGTTATTATAAATGGTAACAGCGGAGAAATTACGAACATGATTTGTTGGACGTTATTCTCTTTTTTCGAGGTATTAAATTGTCTAGGAAACCAAAGAGTGTGATAAGGAACAGCTCTGATGCTTGGAGATTGGAAGAACATTGCTGTGGAGTTCAAATGATTCCACATCGATGCAATTGCTGCAATCATGTCACATAGAAGGTGAATCAAGAAGTTTTGAAAGAAACCTTTGTCTTGACAAGCAATACACAACGGACAAGACTAACTCGTAAACAACGAAGTTCTTGACAGGTTTCCCCTCCCTTCAAGAAACTACAACACGTTCGAAGTTCATTAATTGTATGGTTTCATGAACTATCCCATAAAGTTCACTAAATTTTATTTTATATTCCCGATAAATTGAATTTCAAGGAGAGATGCGATACTTCGTTCGAAAAACTTCCTCTCACGCGTTTTTCAAAATTTATGAACGACCTATTCGTTTTTGAAGTGGATGATTCTCTTTTATAAACAAATGTAAGTGGAAAGTGGTATATTATCTTTACCTCCGTGGCTGTAGGATCTTTTGTTATGAGCACGACTATACGATTCAGTTGATAGGCTGTTGTTCTCACACACGAACTCCCTGTTATGAAATTTGAAATGAAGGTCGTTGTTTATGATATCACCTACCACCTTCAACGTTAGTATAACCAACCTAGCAATACAGTCGACCTAACTGTGTTTATTAACAAACCACCTTCGAGAATTATCACAACCCATGGTTATAATTCTTGTTGGAATTATATTGATGATTTACGAGAATGTTCGAAATACATTGCATAATGTCCTCAATCTCATAAGCTATGAAAATACGGAACGAACTCACGCGATACAAGCTCCATCATTATTCACTTTACCGATAAAATTTCTGAATTTTCTTCAGACGAATGATCTGTTGATGATAAAACCAATGTTCCCTGAGACGTCCCGACTAGAAATTTACCCCATGGACCAGATCAGGTAAACCTTGATCCAGATCAGGTCCTGATAAGGCAACCTCATCAGGACCTAACAAGTCATGTCACGCTGCACTATTATGAGGACCCCATCAGGAAAGACTAATTAGGATTTTGTGAGGAATTCCTTACTAAAACCTCAAAAATAAATCAAAACTAGGATGTTAAAAGGAAACCCCCCATGTAGAAATTGACGAATAGTCCAGTACCGTCACGATACAGGCTGCCAGTGTGCAACCATTGGCAGACGGTGTCGGTCGGATCACGGAAGTAAACGCCAAATAACAAATAACATTCACTACTAAGAACCAATGCCAAAAAAGTTGTGAAATTATAATAATACATCAACAACGAATATTCAGTAAAATATTCATGCTTTGGCCCAAAATGTTTTTAAAAATGAAAAAAAAGGAAATGTAGTCAAAAATCATATTTCAGTGGAGACATAACATTTGCAGGTTAACATCACGTTCACTTCGTCCTCAATGTCATGGAGAGAATATTGGAAACCTCGAAGAGAATCGAACCTACCTAAACCAATCCCTAATTAATGTTGCGCGATCTAATATCCTAACGCCCTAACGACCTAAGCTAAACCGGTACCAAGCGATCGGTTAGAAAACATCAATTGAAGTGACGTGTTTATCCGATTCAATGATTCGTCGGTTGAATATAATAATCTATGAGCCTGTGTGAGAATTGAAGTTCGGTTGACAGATTTGAGGTTATAACCTATAAATTTATGAAATAAAAAAATAGATGAATTATTTTTGTGAAATGTGTGGTGGTTATTTCTTGATGAATGTGTATCAAAAAGTCTGTTAGTAAGTGCAAAATGATTAAGTAAATCAGTCATAGCTGTTGTAACGTGTCAAAAAATCGTAATTTGTTGATGCAGTGAAAATGAATTTTCTTCAAATACTTACATCAGCACTTCTAGGCAAAAACTCGGAGATCATATTGATTTTGTAAGAAATATGAGTCACGAAGAATTCATTTGATCAAAAATATGTCAAAAGAATGTTCAAAATGAATAACAAAAAACTTGAATTATTCACTTGCAGCTCGTCGGATGGTTTTATTTTTCAAATTGAAGAGCACTCTTGGAGTTGAAATTTTCAAATTTGAGAAAAAAGCCTTATCTTCTGAGTTGAATTTGTTGTTAGGGTGATAATAAACTTGTAGGAAGAGTTTTAAAGTTGAGTGGAATCTATATTGATCAGGAAAGTCCAAATCGTGTGGCAAAAGTTAGAAAATCTGTCAACTTAGCTGACAGCGCATGGGTATTCTATCAGCTTTTCTTTACTAAACCAAATGCTGGCAGGAGAAATTCATCAAAATATAGTGAATTCAAAGTGATGTGAAGTAAGAGAGGTCAGATACATGCATTGAATTTTATTAGTTATTATAAAAATGTTGATAAATATGGTAAGGCTATGTATGACTCAATGTATCGTCTCTCAATATTTTTGTTTCAATGATTTGCATTTTTGAGTGTGCATTTTCGTATCTTTTCACCAGTAACTAGTGTTAGGTTGAGAAAACATGCGTATTGAACCTGTTTCATAAATATAATAACATTTATTTGTAGGAACATGACACAACATTATTGGAACAAAAATATGGGAAGACGACACTTTGGATCTTCTATAGTCTTTTCTTATTTTTTAGAACGTTTATAAGAACGAATAAAATCTAATGAATATTTCGGTTCTCTCTTACTTCACATCACTTTGAATCCACTATATTTTGATGAATTTCTCCTGCCAGCATTTGGTTTAGTGAAGAAAAGCCCATGCGCCGTGAGCTAAGTTGACAGATTTTCTAACTTTTGCCACACGATTTGGACTTTCCTGATCAATATAGATTCCACTCAACTTTCAAACTCTTCTTACAAGTTTATCATCACCCTAACAACAAATTCAACTCAGAAAATGAGGCTTTTTTCGGAAATTAACAAATTTCAACTTCAAGAGTACTCTTTAATTTGAAAAGTAAAACCATCCGTCGAGCTGTAAGTGAATAATTCAAGTTTTTTGCATTTCATTTTGAACATTCGCTTGAAATATTTTTGATCGAATGAGTTCTTCATGACCTTTATTATTACAAAATGATTGGGATTTCTGAGTTTTTTCCGAGAAATACTAATGTAAATTAATATTGATATAGATATTGTCGTTGTTGATATTGTCGTATATTTGAATAGAATTAATTGTCACCACATCAGCAACTTATGATTTTTCACATATTACAGCAGTGATAACTGATTCAATAATTCATTTTGCACTCAATAACAGATTTTTTTATGCGTATTAATCAAGAAATAACGAAAGAAGAGTACTTGTTCGAAACTTATATTTGATTATGACGAAACACATATTCATTCAGTTCATATATACTCTTTGAATAATACTCAGATGATGTGATGTGTAGGAAAGAAAAATGATGCTGAATAGTCAATAAATCGACCTTATGAGAATTGTGATAAGTTAAATGAAATACTTATTTCGCTGGTGATGGTTGAACGTTTGCTAAGTTTTTCTCGCTGTATGCATAACGTGGAAAATCTTGTGAAATTTTCATAAGTTCCGCCTGATTAAAACCCAAATAGTTAGTTTTCAATTCACATTGAGAATAGATTGAACAAATTGTTCAACAGTTTTCAGAAGTAGGTAATGTGTTCGGAATGAAGGGATTGAATTTAAAAACAGGCACAGTTGAAAATCGTTCAAACATGTTCTTCTTATTGAAGGAAAATTTGTTTAATCAAAGAGTGTACAATCTGAAATCAAGTCTGTACATTCTTGTATTCAGTTTATCAAACTATGTCCATGATCTTAGGATGACCGAACGAGGTCCTGATGCGGATACAGCGAGGAAAACCTACTTCGACCTTTTCAGGATAATTTGAGGAAATCCTGACTAGGACCAAATGAGGTCATCCATACGTGAGTCATCCACACCTAATCCCGATCAGGACCGTAACGGGTATTCCTTATTTCGGATGACCTTGTCAGGTCCTCATCATATGTTGGGTTAACCTGATGACAATTTCCAGTCGGGGTTGTTCAGAATCTTCACGAAATTTCTCCTCGAAAATTGTAGCAGCAAAGTTCCCCTTTGGACTGGAAGAATTTTCTTCATCGCTTGATGCAATCATTCTTAATTGATAATTCTTGAGAACCAGCTCCGTAGCCGAACAAAGCTCACTGATCTCAGGACATGAAGATCAGGATCTTTGATCGATGAATTCACCTTTTCCTCCTTCGTCAATTTATACCATGCAGTGGAAGAATAACTGGTCCCCAAATGTAGAAAGTGATAGAAACTTTACTTTTTTTGGTGTATCAGCACAAAACGTCTAAGAAGTTGGAAGCTGAATGAATATTCCGTAATTTATACCATGCAGTGCTGTTCTTAAGACGGATATCATCTCCAAATAATTCAATATCCGTATCTCCCTTCTTGAACTGCATTCAAAATCTCTTTCGAACAACGATGTCGATTACTGGGATCCCTAATTCAGAATTGTCTCATGAAAAGTTTTTCATCTGTCATCTTCTCTCACGAAGAATCACTGGTTCTCCCACTATTTCTCTACCCTTCTCTCTCTGTTCCGCTATTTCTTTTTACTCGGAAAACTTTCTTCATCTTTTCATCGAGCGATCACGTTCTACCGATTCTAAGTTTAAATTGGAACTTCAATCAATAGCTGCATCGTACACCTAAGCTTATCACGTTATGGATTCTTCTCATTGCGATACGAGATTATGAAAAATGTTGCTCTTCGGGGTCAAAATTTATATACAAATGAAGTAATTTTCTAATCGCTGGTCTCGCAGAGGAATTGGCTTGTTCTAACCTAGGCAAAAGAATTTGAAATGAATTTCTCAGTGAGAGGATTATTCGCTTGAGAATCCAAATTAGAAAATCTGAATGATCTCATCTATCCAGAAAACCCATCAAAAACTCATCATCAATCAATCTTCTGAATTTCTATTGGGGGGGGGTAAAATGAGAATCGCAGTTGTTTTCCTCTACCTGAAGTGTATTGGTTCATCATATGTCTAAGGCTAATTTTAGTAGAGTTGCACTAGTAATTCACACCGTTTGTGATGCTGTAATAAAAATGGTCCACCAGGTTTAAAACCGGTTCATCTCGTGTTTTTCCTCCTAGCATGATATTATAAGCCCTATAAATCACTGAAGCATTTCTAGGGGAGATCCTTATTTTGCTTCATCGTGCAAACTAGCCACAGGCGTGTTGTACATTTCATAAATTGTTCATTTCGATTAATTCGGTTACTTTCCATCACCTTTCTCAAGCTCATGTGCTGGGGGATGAGATTCTCCGATTATTTATCCTTTTCCGTAGTGTCATTTTTAGAAAAAAACTCAAACTAATGGAATCAGAGATTCGAAAAACCAACATCTACTAGAAATCCGCTGCTGAAGTTCAATGTGCTGACCATTCGATCACGAAGTTGAATTTCTGAATAAGGCCTTGATCACCAGAAGATCAACCGAACAATCAGTCAGTACACGAGTTGATCTCGGTCAAAGTCTAGAACACTGATAAAACTATCCCCTGAGACTTAGCTCGATTACATCATTCCCAATTATGAGCGAGACTCAGCAAAATAAACTCTTCGGAATATTCTTCGAAAGTGTACCAAGTATCGAAACGTACGTGTGCGATGTTTGCTCGACGAATGTAGGAAACTACATTCCTCCACTTCTACGAATAAAACTTTGGAAACATCCTTTATGCGGGATCATCGATATTGTTTCCTCATCTCGTCTTCACTTCTTCCCATGACACGAGTTGTGGACAGTTACAGAAACTTTGGAAGAATGTAATACCTGTAACACCCGACAGAACTGGGTTTATCCTCAAAGAATCCCAAGAGTGAGCGTCAGCATATCTTGTGATTTTTGGTTAACGCAAGAATAACAGAACGAACATACGTTCACATCACAAGTACTCTTATAACTTTTCTTTTTGTTGTTATAACTCGAGCAACGTCCAGAGGGATGAAAGTCCGAATATACGAATGTCAAGAATGAATATAAAATTAACATCCAACAAACGGGTGGAACATAAAATCAGTTTCCCAAAGTAATTACTTATGACGATGATGGTTATGACAATGGCGTACAAATTCTCCAACAATTCTCACATCGAAATTCAAACCGAAATGTAGACAATGACATTTCGTGTAGTTAACGAGGCGTTCAACAAATACAAAGCCACTTCAGAAAACTTCTCTCGACTTGATAGTATCGTACAAAGAATATAACTCATTCACGTTTTCAACATCCAACTTCATCATTCAGGATATTATTTCAAGTAAAATTTCCCCGACATCTCGAACAAAAAGCTCTACCCTTCGAGAGGGAAGAAGGGGTAGAAGAAGTGAATGAATGGTACTGAAACTTGGTGTAGTTCAAAGGATGAAATAAAATGAAGCAACCACTTGGGATGTTGTAAATCCCGTTTAGGTCTGAAATTTCGGTTACGAATTTCGGTTTAACGATTTCAGTCTAGTACATTTCTCTCGAGGGTAAGTTGCTGATGCAGCCAATCTCTGTACACGCTGATCGAAAGACGATGAGAAATAGAGAAAGAGAGGCTTTATTTCTCCACTCCTCTCCTTCTACAACAGGGTTTCTGTAAATCGAATTCTCTCGGAGTAGCGAGAGCTAAGAACATGGTACGTTATCTGTCCTATGCTGTGAAGAAATAATGGAAAATGCTGAAATTTCATTTGGTACAGATTTAATTCAATGTTCTTCTCTGTGTCGATGCTCGGATTAATAAACCTCGTCCATCGATCGATGGAGAAAATAGATCAAGTTTCTGAGCTTTCACATGCATCGTTGTTTGTGGATCTACACTTTTTCCAAAATTGGATTAATTTCATAATACGATCTCCCGAGAATCGATAATGAGAGTATATTACAATTGCGAAAACCTAGGCTTTGTAATTAAAATAATGAGAAAAGTTTCAACATTCTCCAGAGTGTACTGTATCGTGTACACCAACAAAAGACAGAGACCTCGCGTAGAGTGAAAAAATTTGGCTTGGAAGAACAATCATTTTCCCATATCTTGGGACAAAAATGAATGGAAAGCACTTGTACTGAGGATCCATCTTTTCAACCGTCCATACCCGAAATTAAGAGCGCAACATGATTTCTTACTGTGCTTTTTTGAGATTGTGTAACATTACCAAGATTCTCATTTGTTAAATAACGTTCTTGTTCTTGCGAGAACTAAATTTCGACGTAAAGAACATTTCGTACGGTCCGGGAAATGTTTCTCATCTGAGCAGGAAATGTTACAGGATAATAGAAGAACTTTTAAGTGATTGGAAGGAGCTTCTTTTCGTTGCTGAATTTAGGGCGACGTTTCGTGAGGACCGGATGGGGAGGAGAATTTAATTTATGTGATTTACAAATTTCATTCAACTAGAGCTCCCTTATTGTTGATTGTATGTTTTATTATCGAAGGTTGATACGTTTCAATGGATTTGGATCCTCATATGGTTGATTTTCGTTTGATGTGATGTATTGTTTCTAACCGTGGCGAAGAATAATTTTCAATGTACATAGGCAGCGATTAACGATATACTAGACATTGATTGAAGGTTTTTCAGATGGAAAATTAGTTTCGATGTATTTTGGTAAGGAAAACAGTTTAAAATTTCAATTCTCTTTTCAGAACAGAGGAGGGCAACTTTCCCAACTTGAATTTTTACACGAAAAGCAAAATTCGCTGGAATAGCAATCACTGTAAAAAGAAAGTCTCAAATTCAGCTCATTTCATGGCTGAATCTATGATGCAAACAAATTAAGCCGAAAAAACAATCGCCGACACAATGGAAAAAGCATTGTCTGAAATTAAGATGCCAACAGATTAAGACTCTCTTTTTACAATGAAGAACTTCGCTATTTCGGTGAATTACACTTGTGATTATATGGTCTGCAAGCAAGGTCGCTGAAATGGACGGCAATTCATTGTTTTAGCGACTCAAGGTTCGCAAGACTAGCGAAAGACTGATACATAATTATTACGAGAATCAGTTCGTGAACACAACGAATTGATTCGTTAACAAAGTGGATTGCCATCGTTAGGTTATTCAATCCACTCAGCGAAGACGTATTCGTTGAAATAGTGAAATTTTCTCTCTCCGTGTAGTTCAGGACTTGATGGATTATCTATCCCATGTGTTAGCTATTCTTAGATAAAATGAGGAGGAACAAGGAAATGATGTAGATCATCTTTAATTGAAAATTGGAACCTCTCAAAAGTGATAGTTTGAATGTAACATTGATGATGATTTAGAATGAAATGTCTGTAAATATTGATTATTGGCATGACGATGATCAAACAACGCCAAAAACATCCGACCGTGGACCCATCCTTTAGAGAATAATAGTGAAATTTTCCCCCAAACAATGGTGACAACAAGAATACTTCATCAGGGGGACTTTTCTCCACGATTTTGTAGAGTGTTCCTTCACTTTTTGGAGGTTTCAATGCCAAAAAAGCGGAATAATTTGTCAAAATTCCGCGAAATGAAGATGAAACTCCCTACTTTTGATGAAAACACGATTCTCTCACGATCGAAGCATGATATCCACTATTGAAATGGAGAAAGCGAGAAATGAAACTCTTTGGATCTAGGGCCCTGTTTTGGTCCAATTTAGGTGATCTGAGCCAAGATAAGCCCATAGATGGTCCAATTTTCAGAAAAGGAAACTTCTAGCCGGGCAATAGTCAGACAGAATCATTCACATCATCGATAATTGGACATCAAACATATCAGGGAACTTTGCTGCTTGTGTCTTTCGTTGATGCTCAGGACGTCACTTATCCATATATCCAGTACATCCTCTAGTAAAAATTACTCTAGTAATTTCCTATGCTATGACAACGCCTCACCAGACCCTGCAAACGCCTCACGGGAGCCTGGAGAGGTCTTGCGAGGCCTAGAGAATTCCGAAAGTGGTCCTGACTAAATTCGTTGATCGATGCCTAGAGCCGAGTTCCCTGCCTGATTAGCCACGGAAAGATGCCGTCAATGCAATCCCTGCAGATCATTGACCACAGCTTCGTATCCAAATGAGTGCACTACAGCGAATAATTCCTGATACCTCACTTACTGATAATTGGCACATTAACAATTCATATGAAAGACAGCGATTAGTAATTTTTCTACTTTCATTTTCCCATGGACACCCGCTATCGATGTTCAAACGTTAGCTCTTCATGAACTGGATTGCCAATGTGATTTCCATGCAATGATCCGAATTCTCCAACACAAACGATATCCCGAAAAGGTATAAATCGAAATGGGATTATTCCTTTCACATTCGGTTATAATTCAACCTCTCTCACCCAGTCAACGGAACGGACGAGGAATCAAAGATTCCCCGATTCATTCATTGTCATATTTTTCCCGGTGACCCGTCGATAGCATGGGAATGTAGGTCAATGCTTCAACCATCGTCTGTCTTCGCGATACATACAACGGTCGAGGAAAGTGATAAATGACAGCGAGTCAAACCTTCGAGCCTATCAATATCACATTTCTGATGCCCATGCCGATCACCCGTTCGGTCATAAATTCCAACTATACAAGATTCGTTATTCCGCAGCATATTACAGATAAATACTAAGGATTCTATAGATCTTGTTCCGGGTTCTGGTCAATTCTATTGAACTGATATTGAGTTCGATGACATAAAGAAGTTTTTCACTGTTTCTGAATGAAAAAAAATTTCAGTATGATAATTTATAAATGACTTATCAATCTTTTAGAGGTGAATTGCTGTGGAATGATCAGTGTCATCAATCAATTGTTCCCCCAGAAAGTTTCTCACTGCGGACCCATTCGTGGAGGAGGTAATGATGAGTTCTACATGAATATACCATAGCGAGATGAAAATGATGATTAGGTGTATAACTTGATTTCTCAGTTTTTTTCATCAAGTAGGAATTCGTATTTGGAATTAAAATATTCCCGCTCTCATTTGCGATCCTGAAGAATTAACCTCAAAGTTCCTCATACACTATATATCACTGGCTCCATGGCTGAGGGGTTAACACACTCACTTTCAGACATGGATGTCCGACAGGCTTGGGGGTTCGAATCCCTGACTAATCAATCCGTCTTTCTCCTTAACGGTTATGCTGCGAAAGGGGAAATGGGGGTTGGTGCGTCAACCAAAGTTTATCCCGAAAGCGGCTGTGAAGGGAAATGACGGTTGATGAGTCAGAGAATCTTACCTCAGCTGCGTAGGTTAAGTTGGAAGTACGCTTCCCCCGGTCCAATTGACCTTGGCAGAGTAAAGAGACCGGGTTAACAAGAACGGAATAAAAAAAAATACACTATATATCATACCTGCAAGAGCTACATAACCTCGCCAAACAGTAGTATATACGATGGCGACCGATGAGCAGCACATTCGGCACTGCATCCTCCACGAGTTCCAACAAGGAAAAAAGCAATTGAAGCATGCAATCCGATTTGTTCTACTCTTGGTGACGATGTTGTGTCTTATGGTACGTGTAAATATTGGTATCACGATTCGCAAATAGTGATTTGGATCTTAGTGATCGGAAACGTCCTGGACAGTCTGGAGTTTGAAGATGCTGAATTGCAAAAATCATTCGACAAAGACTCAACTCAAACCCAAAGAAACAGCTTGCGGCTCAGCCAGGAGTTACTTAATCAGCCAACTGTAAACGATTACACGCAATGGGGAAAATACAAAAGGTAGGAAGATGGGTGCCACATGAATTGACCGAACAGAACTTTGGTCAACGAATGAACACATGCCTTTCGCTGCTCGCCAAGTACCAAAAGAAGAATTTTTTGTGGAAAATTGTGACGGAAGATGAAGATAAAGTCCTATCGCTAATATCAAACGCAAAAAGTGATAGGTGGATCCCGGGCAACCGTCGACATCCACTCCCCAACAAAGTATCCACTTGACGAAGGTTCTCCTCTGCATCTGCTGAGATATGAAGGGTGTACTGTATTACGAACTGTTAGAAACGGATCATCCAGTTACTGCAGAATGCCACAACCGACAATTAAGTTGCACGACATTCTTGAGGAGAAGAGACCATTTACTGGGCGAGGAAGCCGCAAACTTATGTTCTCCATGATAATGCTCGACGTCATGTTGCTCGCGCGACTCAGCAAACCATTTTAAACTTGGGCTGGGAAGTTCTCCTCCACGCGGTATATTCACCGAACTCGGCTGCATCTGATTATCATCTCTTCCGGTCCATGCAGCATGTCTTGAAGGATAGCCGCTTCTAAACTCTGGACGACGTACGAAAATTCGTCGATGACTTTATCGCCCCAAAGCCTGCAAGTTTCTTTCGCGATGTTATTTGTATGTTGCCCGATCGATGGCGCAACGTCATCGGAAACAATGGACAATATTTCGATGATTGAGCTGGTGTTTATGTATTCCATGTTGAAAAAAATATTTCTTGTGAAAAAAAAGGGAAACATTGAGTTATCCACCTAATACTTTCTGCTTTGAGGGTAAAAGTGTTCTGTTGCATTTCACTTCGTAGGAAAATTTTCCCTGTTCATTTTCACAAATTGGCCTAATTTCCATATTTTTTTCCCATGTTTTGAGGAGAAAATAGGAGAAAAATAAGAAAATTGGACACAGATTGGGAGAAAATTCCTGAAGGGCTGCAGGGAGAGGAAAGTACTGACTTTTCGCCTCAGGGACAAGAATATTTACTTTGGTCCCATTGTAGTGAAATATACTCACTTCAGATACTTTTTTCCGCTCTAAAATATATGAGAGTTGAGTTTATGATAGAAAATGTTACCCATTCGCCGAGCATGCTCCATGTATACAAACAACGTACACTTTTTTTATAGGTGGGTGAAAAATTGTTTGTTCACCTCGAGGAGAGATGGAAATTTTCTATCGGGGCAATTGTCGGCTTGACGAAACAAACTTCACTCTCGTCGGAAATTGTTAATTTTCCTCTTGGGGACTATTGCTAACTCTTAAGAATAATTTTATGGAATACACAACCCGCATAGGGAAAATATTGCATTCAATTGAAAAAGATTTAGCGAGGGTCTTTTTCCAAAGTTTGGGTCAGCCCTCTCTGACTGTTCAGACCTATTGTTCACTTGATGAACGGAAAGTTGTAGAGATCTCCGTCTGTTAATTGGCTTGCCAATTTTGTGACAACGAATCATCCAGTGCGAAAATTCCGTACAAGATAACAAGTAATAAAAGATAAAACTATTACATGTGTAAACTTTTAATTCTCACGAAACCACACTTCGCAACATTGATATTTTGAGGTTATGATTCGGCCAAGTCAATGTAATCGCCATTTGGATTCCTGGGGGATTCCAACTTCAATACCATGCTTAAAGAATCTCATTGAACCGATTGATTCTCATTGATTCCGATTCAGAAAACTGATTCCAACCCATTGAAAATCGAGTTTGAATCGGTCTTCTGCATCGGGATAAATGAGAATCAATCGGTTCAATGAGATTCTTTGAGCAGGGTATGTGAAACCGGATCTCTAGGAGAAAATGCATGAGTCGGTGGGGGCTGGTCTGCGGTTTCGGACTGCCATACTTTCATGAAATTGAAAAAGAGTATTCTAAAAGCAGAACAGAGTTTCGACTCCCACATTTTGTTCAAAGACTCTTGCGAAATTTCTCCCAATTTATTCTTGGATTCTTTCAAAATATTCAGAAAATTCTATCCGACGCGGAAAATTAATAAACGAAAACAAAGCAAATTAAACCCCCCTCGATACGTATATCATTTCATTCGATCAGAAGATAAATTGACCATCCTCATTGGATAATAATAAATTCCACGCAAACGACATTAAATTTTCAAATATCTTATTTTCATTTCCGATCAGGTTGTATATATATATATATATGTATAACTCGCCGTGGAAGAGACAAATTTCAATTTCAATTGATTCTGATTAAGGCCGCTTCCGACTCTTATCCTGACGTTCTGAAGCGGTCACGACAGTCTCTCCCTCTCCACAAAATCTCTCTATCTCGATATATAGGAATTTGCATATTCTCTCTGTCTCTCTGTCTTCCTCCATTCTGGTTCCCCGGGTGCCAAAGAGTGGAATCGCAATTTCCTGCTGCACAAATTTCCATTGAATCCCAACGAGTGCTTCTCTGGGAGATCCAAGGTGTGTGTCGCACTGACAACCTTTCCATACCAGTATTTAAATTGGAGCGACGAACGATTTGTTCATTTTCAATGAATTATAAGTTAAGAACGAAAAATTCCTTCATGTTGTTTTTACACAATTACGAACATACATTACGATCCTTCCCACGTTCGCTACTGAAAATTTCAGAAATTCCATGTGAAATTCACCCGGCGAGTCAATAAGTATCGTTTTCCGTATGAATAACAATGACAATAATAAGATTAAATTCATCAGGTATTTTACGTACCAATGTGTATATTTCAGATTGATTAAATTCACTGCACAGAACAGAGGTAGCTGTAATAACCGTGCGCGCGAGATATTGTTTTTAAAGGGAATATACCGATATCAGAACGCGATAGTTTCTACTCCATTGTGAAGAGGAACATTGCGATACAAAGCGATTTCCTCTCCCGATACGTTCTCTCTTCCCCTCTCTCTCTCTCTCTCTCTGTATTTTTGTTCTCCTCCCGTTCCGATGATGGAGTCTACATCTATCAATCTCTTGTAGAAAATATTTATATCTGCAATGGGAAATGAGTATTCAAAAACGTATCGACCATATAACTCTTGTCGTAACGACCAGGAGAAGACGAATGAAAAATTGTGCTCATTGGAGCGATAAATCCCGCTTGATCTCCATTACGAAGACCATTTCGCATCGATAATTCCTGGAATTAGCCAATAACCGAAAACAATGAAAATGTCGATGACATGCCGACTCTCTGTTCCCTTCCTGGCCTTTCTGCTTCCAATTTTCCTTGCGTCGTACGCAAAGTTGTCAGGCCCAGAAAAACACGATTTTCCAAATGAGAATTCCGATTGACGTAATTCGGAAAAGGTCTTTTTTCAAGTGTCTTTTTTGGAATGAGTTTTCATCGGGAAGAGAATCTACCTTCATTTCACTCCTCGTTATTTTACCTTCTCTTGGCACTGCACATGATTCATAATAATGTATTCATTGAGTAGGATTATATTCCCTTCTGGTATGTGTTGCCTTTTGTTTCTCTGCTTTTTGGTAAGATTATCATTTCCCATTTCACAAGAAATATGAGAGCTCTATGTTTTTTATCTTTATTCTCAGCCGTATTTTTCCCTTGACCGAGACGGCTGCTGCTAACTTTTAGAAATTATGCAGAGTATCACTTTAATGTGCGGGTGTACTGCGAACTACAATACCGTTCCACTCACTTACGTCGAAGTAGTATAACATGAAGTGCAATGAGACAACGCTCATATTCAATGTTCACGTGCTGCAGTTGCATTTGATACACACGTGACATGTATTTGGAAAAACACGCGCTACTGGAGGAAACAATGTGCATGGTTGTATGTACATTCTCCGACTTATGATTTATATGCAACAGCGTAGCTTCTTACTCTCCAAGCTTTCAAATATTAGAAAACTACGAGGACGAATTGGAGTATTTCATACTCCGGATGGTTATTTTTACGAATCTCTCTGCAGGTTGACATTTCGAATTATCATTGAACAGGGTGCAATCTTTCGAGTTTTTGTACACTTAGAATCGAAACCAAATACTCTACACGTGATACGGTAACTATTACTAGGAAGAATAGGAATTCGGTGACAAATATTCAAAATTGTAATGTAGAATGATCAACTGCTTACATCACCATGGAAACGATTGGTTAACATGGCAACGATCACCAAATCGCGAGTCAGCACTCAATTTCTATCCCAAAGTTGTGAGGAGAACTAGAGCGAACGGTAATCGATGCCATGCAATTTTCTCAGTGAATTTTCTGCATGTTCTGGAGATGATGGCGCCGGTATCAATTCACGTAAGTTCCTAGAACTCGAATGTAGCGACTTAGCATGGGTTTTGCTCTGCCTTAGTAGAGCTGCAGTGTTGCAAAGCTCCCCAATTTATCAGGAGGTCTTTCGATTTCCGTCCCTGTTTCCCGAAACACCGATATTAGGCTGAATTCCGATGATTTGTCAATTACTGTACCGGAATCTCCTGTTTTTTTGGCCCCTGCACAAATAACTCGTTCTTCCTCGTAGAAATATCAAATTTTGAAGACTATTTCAATCAGAAGCTGATCAATGATTATTTCTCCATAGACTCCTCTGAGTTTTCCACTCTCCCAGTCACTTCCCATTTGCAATATCGGACTGCAAGCTGAGCAAACGCCATTTGAAATATTAAATGACGAGCGAAGTGAGCACCATTTTGAGCATTGAATAGCAAGCGGAGTGGAAGGAATTCTAATCAAGAACCACGAGCACAACGATTTATTGAAGGAAAATTGCAGTAATCACGTGGACAGACTAGATTTAGCAATACTGAGAAAACACACTGAGAAAAAAAGCAACATGGTCACATAAACAATGCTCCCATGGTAAAGGATTTATGATTACAGGGACTTGAAATTTGATCATGATACCAAGGGAAACAAAACAAAATCATATAGGGGATCATGGGTCACAGTGAATCAGCGCACGTATTCAGTTCATAAAAAGACTGTACGCGCTAGTAATATCACTTTTTAGGCACCCTTTTTCAACCTCATCTTGGAATGCCGTTGAACTGCGAGATGTCATAACGTGTGTTCAGTGTACAGTTGCTATTGATAACATGTGAGTCTGGATTTTATATTTACAAAGAATTTCATATGTCTCGTTTTTATGAGAATGTATGTGAACTGATTCCGGTCTACATTTTTACTTGCTTATGAACATTTAAAGTGATCGGTTAGCAAGTAATTCTTATTCACGGATTGATTGTTTGTTTAAAAATAAATTATGATGTATAAGTGTACGAGCGGGGTACAGTGGATCGTGTTCTAGTTTGTCCCATGAGAAAATGCTCACTAAATAATATAACGCCGATTGGTTGAACCGTTTTGAATAATATTTTATCTCTCCGTTATAATTCAAGATGCCTTAAGATCCTGTTTGAAAACCTGAAGGAAAAATTGATGTGAGTTGTTGTGAATCTTGTAAACAAAGATGGATTGAAAATCAGAACTGCTGCAAAATTGAAAGCCTTTCCTCTCGTCACCTTACAGCGTTACAGTGTGAAATTTCAAGGTTCTGAGAGTCTGATCCATGAAATTCTGTAACCCAGATATGGGGTACAGTGGATCAGATTATGAAATTTTGGAAGAGGATGAAAACTTGGTATTGAGAGTACAAATTAATTCGATCCGTTTTTTTACAGTTAAAGATGCGTTTCCAGAAGATTCCAGAAGAACATGACTTATCAAATCAATCAAAGTATTGTCCATCGCTGGCTATCACTTTTTCCCATCTTTCGGATAATTTCCGAATCCCGTTACGGAAAAACGTCTCGTCTTCCGAGGCGATCCAAGTTAGGAGCCAATTTTTGATTTCTTCGAACGAAGTGAACCGGTGGCCTGCCAAATCGTGCTGCATCTGTCGGAATAACCAATAATCAGAAGGAGCAATGTCCGGCGAATACGGCGGGGGTGGTAGAATATCCCACTTCAACGTTTCCAGATAATTTTTCACTACTTTTGCGACATGAGGGTGAGCGTTATCGTGTAAAAGAATAACTTCTTCATGTCTTTCCTTGTATTCCGGACGTTTTTCTCGTAACGCACGACTCAAACGAATCAATTGTAGCCTATACCGATCACCCGTAATAGAATCACCAGGTTTTAGCAACTCATAGTATATAACACCCTTTTGGCCCCACCAGATACACAGCATGATCTTTGAATCATGAATATTCCTCTTTGGTGTCGATGTTGAAGTCGATGGCAACGATTCACCGGGCATAGCATAGTATTCTCTTTTCTTGGGGTTATCGTAGAATATCCATTTCTCATCTCCTGTCACAATCCGATGTAAGAACCCCTTTCTTCGTTGTCTTTGAATCAGCTGCTCGCAAGTGAAAAATCGCCGTTCAATGTCTCTAGGCTTGAAGTCATAAGGCACCTAATTGCCTTGCTTTTGAATCATGCCCATGGATTGTAATCGTACGGAAACTGCTTGTTGCGTAACTCCTAATGATCCCGCAAGCTCCTGTTGCGTTCGACTCGGATCTTCGTCGAGTAAAGCCTCCAATTCGTCACTTTCGAATTTTTGTGGTTGTCCTGAGCGAGGCTTGTCTTCGACACTGAAATCGCCATTCTTGAAACGTCGAAACCATTCCCTGCATGATTTATCAGTTGGAGCATTGTCACCATAAACTTCCACAAGCATTCGATGGGCTTCAGCTGCAGTTTTTTTCCAATTAAAACAGAAAACTAGCACCTCCCGCAAATGCTGCTTAGTTAAAACGAAATTTGACATACTTCACTGAGTAAAAATCGGGATTCTAGAAGGAACTCGGAATGATATCAACTGATAATGCTTCACAGGTGTCTAACCTCTCTGAAACAATTGAAATCGGTTGTGACTATGAAACATCCATGAGAGTGAGAGTCATCTTGTACTCCCAATATTTCATTTTGTGGGCGAGGGAATATTGTATATGTATATGAACTCCCATGCTAAAACATTCCCCACTTTCGAAGTTATAGAGCATGAAGAAAAAGTGATATACTGTGACTCATGCTTCCCTAAATCTGGTTGTGGCAACTACATGACATGGTCAGAGTCAAAAACATGTTTATGGTAACCAAAATTTTTTCTGAGTGCAGTGATCAGTTTACGGGTGGGATGAAATGGAAAAAGTCGATTTTTTCGTTCATAAGTATATTTTACGTTTCCAAGTCAATGAGTTAGAAAAAGTTACTTCCCAACTTGATTATTAGAACAAGAACGAACAATGGAATTGTTTCTATCACAATCCTATGTCATGTCGAGACGTCGAGAGATGTGCTCATTGATTTTTTCCAAAACTCTTACTATGAATGGTTCTATCAACTTTGAATTCGGGAGATATATTGTTACGCAGAGAATGTTCATTCTGGAACTGATTTGTTCATTACGTACAAATGATTTGGACTATTCTACAGGGAATGAACAGGTGATATGATAGGGTAATCGTGTGTCGCTAATCTCCGTGGAGATATCAGGTTGCAGGGAAATAAACCAATGGTCAATCCAGTGCTCCTCTATTACAAAATTATTCAAATCCATCATTGATTACCGAGAAATTCACACTTTGATTCAAGGGCGACGTTTATGGGTACTCGATATCAATGATCTCCTTTTTTCCGTTTACATTGATAGAACTAATTCAAAGAGTAACACACGGAGAAAAGAGGAATTTGCTATGACGCACTGACTAAACGTTTGTCCCAGCCAAACAAAGTTTTGGTTCAAATGAACGCAAAGAAACTGTTTGCTCGGCTGAAATAAAATTTGTTTGGGTCGAATAAAATGTGGTCTATAATAACCGACAGTTCCTCACAGACGAATACATTTTATTTGCCCTAAATAAATCTTATTTGAGCCAACCAAAAGTTTCTTTGCTCTCATTTCAACCAAAATCTTGTTTGGTTGGAATAAACTGTGTTCTCAGTGCAACGAAATCTAGTTTTGCTGGAGCAGAGAATTTTTTTCTGTGACAAAAACTACTTTTCATTACAACAATCTTGTTAGCTATGACAGCGATTTCTCACCTATGACAGCAAAAAATATTTGCTCCTCCAACAAATTTTGATATTTTGTTGAAAAAGTCAACATTTTTTCCTACTAAAGCTAAAAAGATTGCTGTGATAGTAAATAAATTGCTTTCACAGCAACAAAATTACAGATTTCACTGGCATAGCAAATTTTGTCACCCTCTTACATGAAACGCCATTTGAAAACGTTTCTCTCATGAATATGAAATTTTTTTCAGATACCGTAGATCAACCAAAATCCTTAAAAATGAGAAATTTGCCATGGTCGTTCATTCTGAAACCCCTTTCAGCGAGAATCACCTATGAACTCTCTTCTCTCTCATCTTTTTATTTTATTTCTTCCATAGAAACTGATGATACAGAGGGAAAGTGATGAAAGAACGTTATCGTTCGTGTGATTTGAACCATTGGACCGTTCTTCTCTTTATCAGAGGCACATTTAACGTGTCGGCGATGTCGTCGTATATGTGTCAAAGTGTAAATCGCTTCGACGAGATGAAGGTTCCTTTTCTACAAACGAAAGAGAAGAAAGACAGGAAGGGGTAGATAGACACCAGGTACTTGTACACGTATAGATATTCAGTAATTTCGAGTATCCCGAGGGATATTAGATTTTCCGTAGGACGTGTAGTACCCACGTCCATGCCATCTTCGCTATCCCTCGTATCGAATTTGAACATCGATGTAATTAATAGAAACGTTTTGGATATTGATTTTCTCCCAGCTCCCAATCGTTTCGGTCCAGAACAGTCAGATTGTGAAACAAAATACAATTCTTGTGGAAAATCACAGCTCCTTTTATTTTACGGAAATGACATTTCTCTCAAGTTTTACGAATTCTATGAGGGATACACTTCAAATTTCGAGGATTTAATTCCAACGTGTACGAGTGTTGAACTTTACCGACGCTTTATTGAAACTTGCAACGCGCTTGAGTGTTTATCCTCAACACTCCTGATTTTGAATATCTAAATGCGTTGAGATGAAATATTTGAGTTCATCGTACACGAAAAAGCGCTTCAGGATGAAGCAGGGACAGTGAAAATGATGGAAATTTCGAGGCAAGAAAAAGAATGCACAGTCGGTGAATCCAGAAGTATTTCACTTGAAGTTTATGGGATTTCCGATACTAGCATTTCATTATGAGATAGAATCATTATCGATTCCTTCACGTTTGAAAAAATCTAAAAGAAACAGAAAAATTCATATTTTGTCAAATGTTTGTCCATTCGCGTCATCATTCTGATGCAGAATCCAATTCAATGACGGTACCGTGTGTTCCAAATACCAAATTCCACTGCGACATGTGCACAAATTTTGTAAACAAAATGGAAATTTTATTGAACGAACATTATTATCTTTACGTGCTTGTGCGAATCAGAGGAATAGATAAATTTACGATAAAAGTAAATATTCCACAAAATATCCAATCTGAAAGCCCGTTAATTTCGTGTTATTAATTTCATTGTTTGCACACCAAATATTCACACATCATTTCATCTCGTTCAAACACCTTTCTGTACAACATTGTGGTATAGAGGAACTTGTATTTACACATATTCTTTTCATGTATGCATCATTGTTATGTATCGTTGAAGCTAAAATACCACTCTCATTCATTTTCCGTTCACGATTCTCATTATCGCAGAGGGAAAGGGGATCAAAATAACCCTGGTGAAAATGAAGTGTCATAAAAATTGAATGCAAATGTACACTGAGAGGAGATTCGCGCTTTTAGAGTGTAAAATGACACTACCTTCCGCGAACGTACACCATATTTTTACCAGGGAATACATTTCCTTGAGAGATTTGATATGAAATTCCAAATGTTCTTCGATTATATTCAATTCTCCTTCCAATTTCTTTTGTTTCAATGGTCTTTTCGGGAACAAATCACTCTTGGTGCCCCTTTGGTGCGATAGCGGACTCAAGGAATTTTCATAATGTCTATAACACTAGGCAACAGCCTTTTGGATTCTTTAGGATTGGTCACTGATTGAAAATTCCGACAATTGTCTCTGTCGTGTCCTTATTTTTCATTCATCCTGTTCGAAGTCATCGATGAAAGCGAATGAAATGATTAAAAATAGGATAAAAATGGATGAATTATGTTTCCTTGTTCGTTTTCATACAATTTTCGCAGGTTTCTATCCATTTTTGATCGAATTTATTGGGAATTGTCATCAGGACATACAATTTATCAGTTACGTAGATTATATATGAAAAAAGAATTGAGTAATTCCAAGAACTGTAACTAAGTCTTCCTCGTTCTTGCAAAATTTGTTCATTCTTTTTACCATTTTCCCCTCAGAGCGTGGTAAATAATATGGAAATTCTGCAAGTTTATGGAAATGGACACGGAAACCTTTCCCACGGGTTCAAATATCCCCATGAGCAAAATCTCGATGAGTTTAAAAATTCCTATAAATAATTCATTCATCTTCTCCCCACAGCATACACCCACGGAAAAATTGTCTTCTGACAAGGACGGTACGTAGTTTTGTTCCGCTGACGTAGTCTTGTTCTTATCAGAAGAAAACCTTTCTGTGAATTTACTTCTTAGGATTAATGTAATATTCGATCAATAAATCAAATAATGGAATACTTGCTTCAAATAAATTGGTATTTATAAATAGATGATTCATCCGCCACAAGTAATCAATTTTAGTATTCAATTTCTACGAATAAATATTTCATGGAGAGAGGATGAATGAGTATTCTTCCTAGCGTACAAGTCACATGGATATTAGAAACAGGGATTTGGAACTCGAGTATTGTCGTGGATCAATCGATAAATACCACTCCATCACTAGATTTTTACAATATATCAGCACAAAAGAACTTCTTGGGGACAAAATCTGAAAAAATTCCACGCTTTGATGAATATCCCTCATGAGTTACAGAAACGTTTGAAATATAATCGAGATAAAACGTTCCTTTCTCTATTGTAATATCCTCCATCCCAAAACCATTTTTGCAGAATCATATATTTGACCAGGCGAAGTGTAAAGTCCCCTGTGATTGCACAACGCCTCAGTTTTGCAATGGAACACGTGTGTCCATGAGAGATAGATATGTGGAATTCTGGGTTAATGAATTACCACGGTATGAGGAAAGAAAAAAGTCAAGTACACTTGGTAAAAAGGTATAGGCGCGTCAAAAAAGAGAACTTCCTTCCATCGATGAAAGATTCGATACAAATTTATTTCTCAGCACAGGGAAAGTTCATTTCATAGAGGCTCATTGCAATTGTTAGAAAATCATGATGTTATTGTTTCGTACAGGCACATTCTGGACACAGAATGAACGATCTTTCGAAGATTGCAAATTTTCCGAGACTCCAAAATCTGGTATTCATTACGTCACGAATTTTCAATACAATGTGGATGAAAATATTTTTCTTCAGACAAGAAACACACTCCAATAATGTTGATCGTTTTGTTGATATATAAAAATTATTGCGTCAGGTAACGATTTTACTTCACACGACTAAGTGAGTTTTCTTTATGATCACAAGCGGCGAGAGAAATTTTTCTATTCTGAAGAAGTGGATATTGAATTTTCATTGAACTAAATATTTCAACACGAGGTCTATAAAATTTTTAATTCGCTCTGGTAAATATTCACTTGTCTGGAAATAATGTGTTCCTCGGTACATTACATTTAATGGAAACCCGAATTTATGGTTTTAAAGACTACAGAAGATATTAAAAATCGTTGCATCGTGGGAAGAAAGTGGGGAATTAACTTATCTCCTTGTATTTCTTCCTCGACAGGAATTAATTTCAATCTCTTATAATATCGGGAGTTTCCATTAAATCATTGTTGTTTACGTGTTCATCCAATATAAAGTCACTTGTTCCATGGAATTTACATATTGAACGATGCAAACGGATTTCAATGAAATACTCCTTCCTTCTGTAATTCTATGTGATTCAGTCATTGATCACTATTATATATCCGCAATCTGCGAATGATCATAGCGATTCATGATATGAAATTTGTTATCAAATAATATCTTCCCGATGCACGTGAATGAACAGGAACGGGTTGTTCTTAGGAGCTTCAATATTTTCTGCGGAATGAATATTAAATTACATGATTACAGCATACCGTTCCCATCAGAATCATAAAATGTCCGTTATGTTTATTATTGAATTACACAGTTCCATGTGATGTGGTAATAATGTTCACATAATAATTCAGTCTTTGTGAGACATTTCAAGGTTATGAATACCACACCTCCCAGAGCAAAATATGTGGTTTTTAGATCTAAGTCTGCTCGTTTGCCGCGAGGGAACAATATTATTCACGTTTTGCGCTTTCATTGAATCTCCTTCAACAACCCAACCCATTTGGTGAACATGTATTCGCTCGGGGGAAAAATTAAAAAAAAACAATCCAATAGGAATGAAACAAGGTTTTGTATCAGAAATTTCTTGTTGAATGAAATGATTCGCGATGAAAATTTCTTTGGGAATCGATTAGCAATATCTAATATACTCCTGAAAATGAATGAAGGAACTATAATCAAAGTAATTCGTTTTTTCGAAATTTACCAGAAACAAAGCGATGAGAATGGATTGCAATAATCCACTCCATAAGCACTCTTCTCTATGGTAATTTAATGGTTTTGTCGAAAATAAATGTGTAATGAAAATCCGTTACATGAAATCAAATTCATGGGTCTTCACTGGGTATATTTTACATTGAGGTAATGATTTTGTATTAGGTTCTGCTTCTATAAGATCAATGATTTCAGATTGGATTCTCTTCCCTGACAAAAGGATCTCTTAATTAATTACGTTCACATTGCCTCTTGTTTGTCGGTTCTGAGATTCTTTGTAAAGGCAATGCGAATCCCTTCCTTATACTGTGGTTCGCTTATCCCTACAACTGTGAGAACGGTAGCGCTCTGCTGACTTGTAGTAGAAGTTGCCACCTCAGAGTAGACTCACCCTGGTGAAAATAAAATGTTACACTGTAGTTACAGTGCAATGCGAGGTTCATCCGAATGTACCCGGAGTGGTGTTTCGCGCCGTGGAATGCATCGCAAATGTATTTTGTTACACTTCGTTTTTACCAGGGCAACGCTGCTTCATTGGAGAGAAAGATAGTGAACACAACTGTGCACGATAGTTAGATACTTTCCAACACAATACCCACATAGCAACAGAGGTTATGTCGTTCCAAAAGTATTCTAAAAGATATCTTTGAGATGTCTTATGCAACATGAAAAGAACGATTTAAGAAAGTTTTTTTCTTGAGAAAGGATCTTTCTTAAACTCTTCTTTTTATGTTGCATAAGACATCTTGAAGATATCTTTTAGAATACTTTTGGAACGACATAGCCTCTGTTCCTATGTGGGTACTTCATCAATGCAATTTGAACACAAGGTTCATTCAAAGATGCGTAGTTCTGTCAATTACTCAGACAGCACTGAGGCGTTCTTCGGAAGTTCAGAAAACGTACTTGGTCACAAGAAGAACGTTCAAAGAATGTTCCAGGATGTTTTAAAAATGTCGCATAGACATTCCAGGGATGTACAAATGTCCGGTATAGTCTTATTTAGGTTTCTATGGAACGTTTATGAAACATGTTAAATGAGAATTTGTTCAAGATCAAACTTGTGCCAAATCTTTTAATATTCTCCATTTCGAGTAGATGCAAATGAACTGCGGTGGAGCCTGTATCGATAGATTTGATAAATTACATTTGCATCTCCTTAATACATTGCAGATAGTGAAATTTTGTTTCGCATCAATTTTTAGGTTATGTGAATCTTAATATATTGACTCAATTCTTGATAACTTACGTTCTGCAAATAGTTTTTGAACTTCTGGGAAGGAATCTTTCCAAATATTCAATACAAAACATATTTTTATGGTTGTTTGGTACTTTTTTAGCTAGTAAAACTATAAATATACATTTGTATAGGTCAGAGATAACCCTAACAGCACACCCACCGATGTCCATGTCGCATCTCCGTGGAAGCGAGGTGGAGAAAAGGGAGACGTGGATACAAGGCGAATGGACGGAGAAGCGACGTAGAGGCGACGGAGAAAGGTCCGGGGATCGGTGGACCAGAGGTGGAGAATTGGTGGAGAAATGGGAGCCGTGGAAATAAGGGAGAAATAAGGGAGAGTCTCCGTTGAGGCAACGGAGAGGCGACGGAGAAATGTCCGCCCCCTGTATTTTCAGTAAAACTTAAATTCGTGAATTCATACATTCAGATTTGGTTACGTAAGTGCACCAATAAGAATTATATCGAAAATACAGGGGGCGGACATTTCTCCGTCGCCTCTCCGTTGCCTCAACGGAGACTCTCCCTTATTTCTCCCTTATTTCCACGGCTCCCATTTCTCCACCAATTCTCCACCTCCGGTCCACCGAAGTCCTAGGTGGAGGATCGGTGGTTGTGCTGTACGGGTATCATAGCATGTATAAACAATGTTCCCAAAACGTGCTCCCCAACACATTGAATGTTCCTAAGACGTTTGGAAAATGTGCTTTTGGAAACCAACATCTGTGGGATTTTCGACAGGTTTTTAAAACGTTTTGAGAACTTTCGGTGCTGTTTGGGTTACAAAACTAATCGAGTCGATAAAATATTTTGCATTTGAACCTATCCGATAATTCTGCACAATCCGTCGATCACCTGTGATGTGTTTTCAAACTCACCGATTATGTGTATTTTTGTGCGTAGATTACGAATTTGCGATCAGTTCTTTGCTAATTAATGAAAAGAGACTATTACTAATGAAAAATAGTATTCTCATATCTCTATTGCTCCGCTCAATGAATGTTTCCAATTTTCCTGGGCGATTTCAGTATCCATGAAATCCAATTATAAAATTTCATCATTTCCTCCTCGTGGAAAAATCGACATTCACGTTTTTAGGATGCAATTCGATAATATAACTGCGCACAACGAAAGCAGAAAATAAAACCTCGGAGTATGATATCGAATGATATCAATAAACGTATCCAATCTCAAAGATTTCGTATCATCATAATTTTATATTCATTATTTCTGTGTTATTGCACAAACAAACTCAACTGTGTTGTTCTTTTCACCAACAATGAAATCGTGTTACCAAAAATACGGTAACATTATTGGAAATACGATGCGTCATATAGCTGATAGCACGACAGTTGAAGGATTAAAAAAAATCCATTCATATGCATGTATGTCCATGTGACGAGAGAACCACTTGAGTTAATCCAATGAAATTCAATAGTCCATTTGTCATTGTTAGCGGCGAAAAACCTGTGAAGCTTGAACTAAATCGATGGATGGTTGAGAGTTGTCTAACGGTCAATAAAAAAACAAACTGAAGAAGATCGAATAGTCAAGAATTGATGGGAATGGGAAATGTTGTACATTTTCAAAACTGATACCTCGTAATCTTATTGATCACCAATTCATTGCTAGTCCAGCTTTTTATACATAAATACGATCGTACGTTCATTCGATTGAATACTCGATGTTATTTCAAAATCCAATATACATATATCGATTCTTTTGTTTTTTCAAATCGATTCACTTTTATCGATTATATGCTTCGCATTTACGGTAGGGGGTGAATTTGCTGAAAAACCATTCCGCAGAATAAACATAATTTGACAATCGCGAATCGTCTATTCGGCAAATTCACCCCCTACCCTTCGTACGAACGTGATCAAGAATAATTTTTCGTCATTAGTTCTGACGTTGATTCCCAGATTAAGGAACATACGCGGACACCACAACAAAATAAAAATTCATTATCCTTGAAAGAGATTCCGAAAGAAAGGAATAATGAAATTTAATCGGAAATATTTATCATTTTGAAACAAAAACGACAGAACAGCTTATCATCGCACGTGATGTGGCAAATATTAAATGCCAGGTCGAACATTTCGTGCTTGTTAATGTTTGCAATGTCACGTTGAGTCTAATGCTTCTAGGACTGAACAATCAAATTTGAAATATTCAAATGGAAACTGATTGGGCTCAAACATAGGTAGTTCTCATATTCATGCAGATATGCAAATACGGGTATGAACGATCGGTTGTTGCTGATGAATGTTTCATATACGTATCAACCTTCGTATATTTGTGACAGAAATGAATCTGGTGTTTTCTCAGAGGGATTCTCCGAGATTTGAGATGAATCCACGTCTCCTAGGACGTAGGCGTACGATCGTTAAATGACTTTCAATAAAATTGAAGAACTATGAATATGAATGATATGTATCAAAATCTTTAGTTCTTGATTTCAATTCGAATGGAATTAATCAATCGATTGAGATTCGACGAATGGAACACATTTTTTCACTCATTAAAGTGTACATGGGTGAAGATGCGTGCGCAGCGCACGCGTGAGCTCCGCCGCTGCACTTTCTATGCAGATCGCTAGGTGGCAAGCCACTCTCACAGTTGAGTTGCATTGTCGAAAGTATAAAACATATGGCAAGTGAAAATTGATGAATCAGGAAAGATTTCACTCAAGGTCAATTTAAACAATTCGATTCAATTTATTCCTATAAAATATTACAATACCTAATTCCGAATGAACAGATCTGCAATTGATACCTTATACATTATTTCTACTGGCAAAAATATTCATACACGATATTTAAAAATTTTAAAAGCATTACCATGTTAACATTCCCGTATTCCTTCCACAATATGTGATGATTGACACACACTATTTAATTTTGCAAACATCGCTCCACATAAACATTCGATCTCTCCGACTCGAGAACTCGAAGAAAATTCCCCGAACTCCCTATAGATTAAGACATATCGTCAATAATTTCATTATGACTTCGATGTCATTGATTCGATTGGAGGAAACTTGGTCGAGAGAAGGTAATTCTCGTATCCCCTTGAGTCTTCCTTAGTGCATATTCATATGCACGAACATCTTTGGGAAAGAGGAAACAAGTTTCGTCCACGTGGGAGACATGGTAAAACTTGTTGAGAACATTCATACGCTAGAATTGAGGGTAAAAGACAAAACTGGATAAAGTAATAATGGCACCCGGCGTTACACATACTCGAAGATTTGACTTTTCTTTTTACCTCAATTCAGCCCAATCCATGATGAAATCCCTGAAATCCATGGGGGTTGTCACCCCATATGGATCCTTCGGGGGTAACGAAAAATAGTAACCATGGCACTTTCGCAATAACCAGTTTATTCTTTGTCCCGTGAGACACTGCTCCGGTGTACTGCCACGATCTTCGATAACAAGCGGAATGTCCTTCCTTCCTTCCTCCCTTCATTCATTCATTCCTACTTTCCTTCGTCACCACTACTGTATAGATTGTACGGATATATATATATATATATATGAGAAATACCTCACAATATCTAGAATTTTCTTCTCCGATCGAAATAAGAGCCTGTTGGAAAAAGTGACGAATGTACTCGAAGGTGTCGACTTTGCTCGATCGCACCAGATTCTTGAAACTCAACACTCCTGAGGCATAGAATTACAATTCGATCAGTCGTTCAAATGCGATACCCCTTCGAATTGAGTCCGTTTTGTTGTTTTCCCACGATTTGACAATTTTGACACGTGTTCTTTTGTCTTTATTTTTTGACTTTTTCACTTGTAAGTACGATTCATGTAACTTATTGAGAAGAATTTTATTGCTGGTTGTTAATTTTTGCGGTCAATTATTGTGAAAATGAATGAGGAAAATAAAATATCACTTGAGCGTTTGGAATAACATCTGGAGATGAAAAGGTACTTGGAATCCTTGGCGTAGGTTTATCGCTCGAAGCAAAGACGCCAGTAAATATTCTGGAAAGCTAGAGGAGCGAACCGCTAATTGAGAAGACGTTAATGAATCACATAAACATCTTAATGCGACTGAGTAAATAACGCTGGGAATGCACTGTGTTTGGAAACGTGCATTGATGTTTAATATACCTTGATCTCGAATAACATGAGTCTCCATAATTGTGGGTGGATTATTTGCCTTGAATTCAATTTTTCAGCTTCAACATGTTTGATGATTCAGAATGTTATTTTTTGAGGTATACTGTGAACAATAACCTTGACTTTCACATTCAATTGCGAAAAACCTCCTCCTCGTTCGGGGTTTCTTTATAAATTGATAGAAATTTTCTATGTTTACAATGTAAAAATTACTCAACAGCTGCAAATCAGGATTTTCGTAAGGATGATTATTGAAAATTTCAATGAAATTATTCTGCATGATCAAATGAAGCATCAGCTTTATTCTTCATTGACCGCAAATCTGTACGAATCTTCTCAATAAAATAAATCATTCCTAATATCTCAGAACATTGAGATATTTGGTTGGAAAATACGAACTAGTGGGTTTAAGGTTCACGAAGTGATCTGGGATATTACGCAATACGTTTGTCCTTGAATATAAATAAATGTGTATTTATCACTTGTTCATAGTATCATAAAAGCTGTAGAGTTATCAGCTTAGAGCTTGGCTAAATTCCCTCGAGAGAAGTATCAAGTCCAGAGTTCAGCGCGGCAATGTGAATGTTCCGTTGTTTTCTGTGAATACACGATTCTAGATCATGATTAATTGCCCTTAGGGCACACTCGCTTAGATCTCATAATAAATATCTAAGAATACTATGTTAATCATGGATCTCATCACAATCATTTGACGTACGTAGTCTCATTTGAGAATATGATAAAAGGACAATAATTATGAAAAAGAAAGTAAACGTTCTGTAGGAAGGAATTTTCCCTGTCCACTTCCACGAAATTGCAAGACTCCTATATTTCTTCCATGCTTTGACTCGGACTCACAACTATTTCCAATACATCCATTTGTGAATGACACCAACTATTCCTGAATTCCCATAGAATTGTGGACCACAAATTTTGCTCAATTTTCTTCTCTTCGAATTTCTTCCTCTGAATTTCTCAGGATATATTTACAAATCATTTTGAACCTCTTAGAATTTGAAAACTGGATTCAAATCCCTCTGAACTGCCAAGAATTTTTCGGAATTCACTCCTCTCTAAACTTCCTTGCAAGTCTTCGAGTTTTTGTGGAAACTGTGATCAGCGTGCTTTTCAAATTCAATTTTGTCTAAATTTTTCTAACCTCTCCCAGTATTTCTCTGAAGTTTTCTGAATCCCTTCCCAGAGATGAACTCAAAGTTTTTCCCAATTCAGTCTTCTGTGGAATTCACTGACTCTCCCTGAATTGTTCTGAAATTGTAGCCAAAAAGTGGTCTCAATTTACTTTTCCCTGAATTCTTCTGAATCTCTCTGAAGTCTCCAGTGCATAATCCTTCTCACATTAGCTGTGTGGTAACTTCTCCGTATACCTCTATGAAACCCTTTGAATTCCTCTCAAATTTTTTACCATGAGTTCTATTCAATTTACTTACCTCTGAATTTTCCTGAATTTCTTTGAACCTCTCTAAATCTTTCTGAACGTAATGAGCACGTTACGCCATGCTATCTGGTATTGAATTGGCTGACGCTGAAAGAACGAAGAAATGACTTCCTTGGTGTATTCCTATTCAAATTATTCACCATCCGATTACCTTCTTTGCTCTCTAGTCTTCTTGAATGTCACTCTTCACACCGTGCTGGTCCTAAAACTCGGATCAAAGCTGGTGTTCTGGCTATTCCACAGGACAGAACCAGTACCTATGCTCTGACTCTCTCCTTATATCTGGGGCCAGGTTTTGGAATTCCCTTCCTGATGAGGTCTAGAAGCGGACCTGTGCCGAGACCAACCTAGACCATGGCCTAGGGGTGGCAGATCCGAGGAGCGACGTGCAGATATGATTTATATAAACTACATTTAATGATATATGAATTGCGTATAATTTTGACGATTTTCCCACTCTGGGACCAGCACTATATCCTGACTGATATATCCAAAAACAGGCTCCTTACGTTCCTTTCAAATCAATCAATTGATCCTTGAGGCATGTCGTGCCTATTCAATTTGAATATCATATGAATCAGTCTTGCTAGAAATGCTTATAATTTGTGTTAACCTTGCTTATTTTCTTTATAAATATTATGTTCAATCTATGATGTTTTCAGAGGACCCTGTTCTAGAACATAGAATGAATCTGAATGTGAATCTTTCTGCATGTAGGAAATCTGTCAGATTTTGATTGAATTTTCCAGGATGAAAACCTGATGAATTCAAACAAAAACTTCCTAACAGATTCATCCCCAGTGGAACCCCCTCTTGGGACTCTAAGACTCCTGTAGCCAGGGTCTCATTCACCCAGAAATTGAGAACTCATTCTCTCAAGTAAAATCATTGATAATAAATCAGATGAGATTGATCGTAAATTGAATAAATCAAGTAGGTGAAGTAAACAAATCGGTAGACGAAGACTAAAATTCACAAATTTATGAGTTGAAGAAAAAAGTCTGAGGACACTGATAAGTATAGCATGCGAAATTTTCAGGAAGAATAACAGTTTCATAAATCATTGAAGAACAAGAAAAAAAGAAAATAAATTCAGCTGAGTCAGAAAAAGTAAGAGTTCAAGAAGGTAGTAAATAATAACTACATATCTCTCCTTTTCCTTCGTTTGCTTCTTAAAAACTGTCTGAAAGTAGATCGATTTGGATCATTAGTGTCAGAATGTTTCCAAGGTTTGGGAATTCACACTGAAAGAAAATTCGCCATCTGGAAGTATAAAACTTTGAAGATCTTTCCCTAATTACACCGCCAGATTGAAACTTCGTAATATCAACTTCAAGATATAATTTCTCGAAGAAATTCTTCCCTCTCGAAGCACCATAAATCTCTGTACTAAAACTTATAGAACTTATTATGTTTATAAATATGTATCTTGATTCCAGCTAAAATAATGACCATGTCATGATTTTATATCAATCAAGATCAAGAATCATAACATCCAGATATCCACGTTCGTTCTTTTCAACCAAAAACTCAAATTCTGAGAGATCTCTTTCGATATAAGATATTTGAATTGTGACAGACAACTTGAAAATATTTAGTTCCCCAACACTCTCCATGTACCGCACAACTTGGATGCATGTAAAAGAATTCGTACTTTGTTTTTACCATCGTGAATTGATTTCTCGTTCCTCTCAAATCCAATACTCTAATCCTCCATTCATATTTTTGCTCACCCTCTTCTATACTCCTTTCCGCTCTCGCATCCGGCTTCTCCAGTTCAATTCTTCTCTGTCGTGCAAGCCTCGGATCGGTACCGTCGGTGCATTGACCTAGGTCACGTGCTGAGTCTTTCCTCTCTTTTTCTCTATCTATTCTCCTTGATACCTGTATGTATATATATATCTTCCTTTCATTTGCTTAAATCCTTTACGTACCACGCGATTATACGGTAGTCGAGTCATACACAAGTCAATCACAAAGTCACGAAATATCCGGGACAGTAGAGAATACTCGTCGAAATTGTTCGTGGCCTTTCAAAAGTCGAGTTCAAGTGTGTTCAACCCTCTATCATACTCAAGTGACAAAATACCTGAGGTCAAGGTTGAGAACGTTATCGAGAAAAAACTAGCGCAATCAATTGTTACGATATTCTGAGGTTGAATCAGTAGGGATGAAATGAACAAACAAAATAAAAAAAAAGAGGGCTTAATAACGAATCGGAAGTACAAAGTAAGCTCGACCGCCGCAGCGCCCAGAACCACTAATGTGCTCGCTCGCAGCGCGGACGGCAACTTCGAGGTGACCTTGGCCACGAAGGCCACCATATACCATCAAGGATTGGTCGAATGGAAGCCACCAGCCATATATAAGTCTTCCTGCGAGATCGACGTCGAGTACTTCCCGTTCGACGAGCAGACCTGCGTTCTCAAGTTCGGTTCGTGGACCTATGATGGCTTCAAGGTAAATTTGCATGGTAGCCGTTTATTTTTTCCATCAAAGTAGTCGTTTTAGTTTTAAGGATTGCGTGAGCATTGTTATCATCATTATTATTATTATTATTATTATTATTATCATTAATGTTACAACGAATCGATGACGAGATTATCGTTTGAAGCGCGTTGGAATAGTATACGGGAAGACGTCTTCACAAATGTACATATGAATTTCATGCGATGAGAAAATAAGAATGGAAACGCTACGAATATCCAAACTGGAACTACTGGTGTATATCATCGTACCATCAACTTCCACGCGAATCGATCAGAATCGAGAAACGTGGAAGGTGAAAGGATTGTGAAAAATACATGGTTTGCACGATATAAAGAATTAATTATATATAAGCCGAACGAGGATCGATTCTCAGCGTGGACTTTCAGGCTCGTATGTATTGATTGCGTATTTATAAAATCTCTCATTGAACGTAATATTCCGTTTTCTTTTCTCTCTCTAATCTTTGATCAATTCAATGACAACACATGGTGTTGAAGGGTAAGCAAACAATTTAGCGAATAAAGGAGATAATTGGATAATTTGGTAGTGAACATATATACATACATACATATATCATTCGATTTAGGTCAAAGACTAAGAAAAGAAACAACACAAAAAGAGCCAAAATTTCCACGCTAAAATGACGGATGCTGTCGGATCAATTTTTATATTCGGAATATCTTGAAGATGAGTTTGAAATTTGAATGAATGAACAATGTAATGTAGCATTATCAACGATTGATTGTGTATTTTCAAAAAGAATATGGTATTCATTCACGACAGCATCCGACGAAGAACTTTTTTTTAGATTCAACACAATCGTGATGAAGCGTTTGGGTTGTTTCTTCGGTGATTCCAGCGCCGACGGCAACTACGAGGTGACCCTGATGACCAAGGCGACCGTTTACCATTCGGGACTGGTCGTTTGGCAACCGCCAGCCGTTTATAAGTCCTCCTGCTCCATCGACGTTGAGTTCTTTCCATACGACGTACAGACCTGTGTTTTGAAGTTAGGCTCCTGGACTTATGACGGTTTTAAGGTGCCATTTCCCGACCAACTTCCACGAGCACGATCAAAATAACGTTATATTTCAAAGTCAGATTAAGAGATACCGACTAAGAAATGAACGACAAGTGAATACGAGAGCACTCACGGAGAAGAGATTTATCTGTTTCGATTTGTAAGGAGGATTTTGAGGATTCATTCGCGAAATATTATTGTATCCTTGTATTGAGAATATCTCGCCAATTCTGATGTAGTTACCCGTAGTTAGGGAACCGAGTGATTCCAAGGGAAGTTTGAAGAATAAGAAGGGTTCTGGTTGGGAATCTGACAGACGGGAGCTTGGAGGGTAATACAAGTCCTGATTGGGGAACCGAGTGGTCCCGCCCTGGTTCAAAGAATCCATTCATTCTCGTCAAATCTCATTGGATCTCGGACAGTGTACTGACCAAACCTTATGAAATTGAAATTCCATTATCAGGTTTAGTGGATTCTTTCAATCAAAGCTAGTGCATTCGGAAATCTTGTCCATCCGGGGATTTTCAGTTGAGATGTAGCAGGAATATGACGCATTGACACTTCCGAGAACCAAAACCCTCCTGAATGAAAGGAGGAGTCTTTTCAGAAATTCTTGTAACGATATGGTGCTCTTCAGGTTATTCGTTTAGAACTGGCAAATCAGAAGGTTTAGGAATGAACAATTTAGATTCATTGGTCGAAAAAGCTGAGTCTTCGAAGTTTCATATGTTAGCGGAAATCCCATGCTGAGAAATGAAAGAACCATTTTAACCTATGCACACCCGAAAGACGTAATTTCGGCACCACAGTTTGAGCTGTTGCCATGTAATGAACTTGAAAGGAAGAAAATTCTAGAATCCCTGTCCCCTACACAAAAAAAGGTCGTTGAAACAACCAACTGAGAAGGTGCATATGCGCTTACAAGTGAAATAGTTATTCCAACTGAATAATCAGTCAAATAAGTATTCAACTTGTAAACGCATATGCACCCATTTAGTCAATTGTTCTAACCATCCTTTTTTCCTTTGGTTGAAAGTTCCTCAAAAAGAGTTTTACCACACTGAGAAAAAAAATAGTCGAGCCAACCACATATGAGTTTGGATACGGCGAATCTCGTCACGCGGTTGACTCAATTGAATATCAATTGAAATGAGCGGATGAGCATTTACTTCAATCGATATTCAATTGAGTCAACCGCGTGACGAGATTCGCCGTATCCAAACTCATATGCGGTTGGCTCTACTATATTTTTTCTCAGTGCATGAATAAATCATAAACGAACTAAAAGGAATGAGTTGCGATTGAATTCTTTCTTCATTCGCGATATTTCGTTCTCTTCCTTGGTGGAAATATTTCTCTGAGAATTTCTGAGAATCTCTGAAAAACTCTGAAAATTCGAGAATTCTCTGTAAATCTCTGCAAGTCTCAATAGAATTCAGAATGATTCTGAAAATATTCTGAGCATTTCTGTATACCTCTCAAAATTGTAATTCCCACCAGGGTTCGTATTCCTTCACATGCCTGAAACCCATGTCAAACGCTACCTCGATGTCTGAAATTAAAATCAATTAGGTTACTGGGATCTGAGAAATTTTTGACGAACTAAAATGACGGTTGAAATGAAAATTTTCGGTTCGAAACTTGGCAACTTTTGTTCTCAAAAACTATATAATAATCGTGACTGGTTTTTCTCAAAAAGTACAGATTTGAATGAGAAAATTGCTCAAATTGCACAAAAATGTCTCAGGATTAGTCGAAGAACACTCTAATTCTTCTAGATTTTCTCAAGGCTTCTTTTTGAGATTCGAATTCCGTTGCTTTCTGAAAAATCAAAAATTGGATCAGAAAATTCTGAAGGAATTGAAGGGTATTCTTCGTTCGATTCCAAAATATTTGTTATGAAGAAATTCCCCACTCAAGGCTATAGTGTTCAAGAACAAAAATTTCTCATTTCGACCACCATTTCGGGTCGCCAGACATTTTTTTCGATTCCAGCAACTTCATTTAGTTCAAATTTAGACATTCATAAAGCGTGTTGCCTAGATTTTAGGCATTCAACAAAATACGAAGGGAACGAAAATTCATGAAAGAAAACAAAATTCAATTGGAAAACACATTTTTGGGTTTATTTTTCATTTTCTCATGGTTGAAATGTTTTTGAAGAACTTTCAGCATTAGATCAGCATTAGACAGTGCACCCTCAAAAACATAGGGGATAATAATTTTCTTTTCTTTTGTTCGAATTCATCACATAGCGACAGCTTGAATCCAAGTGTCAAAATTTTGTCCTCTGGGAGTGAATAGATTGAAGAGAACACTGTCCCTGATAGAAATAATGATTGGGAGTAAAGTGGGCACTAGCTAGTTTTCCCAGATGTTAAGTTGATTTCTAGCTAGTTTTGTAACGCACTTTCTAGCCTGTGCCCACCCAGATGTCCCAGAAAATTGCTAAAATATAGTTCAAATTGCTAATTAAGAATGTGAAATCATGTTTTTTCAGTAAAATGACACCTATGAATAAGACACAAATGTATTTTAAAATGTAATCCCAAGTCAAGTACGTTGGTTTTGAATTCATTTCCATAAAATAATCCCGAGTCACAGATTAAAACGTTTGAGCTTCCTTCCATTACTCCGAATGTTTTCATGGACAATCAATTCTACTTCAAGATCGGTCGAAGCATTAAAAATCTATATAAACCTACTGAATGTTTGAGCACTGAAATCAAATTGGTTGGAATGTGTTATCTCCTATGTCAAAATTGAGCGATTCCGCCAATGTGGATCACGAGCAATGGCTTGGGCCAAGCAAGTGACAGCCATGCGTAGGGGATTTATATTGGGCCAACGTTGACTGACAATGGAGGTAATATCGTGCCTGCGTTGGCAATACAAAGATGAAAAGTGATAAAACAGTGTTGGCGCAAGTTTGTACCAGCATTGGTTCAAGATTAAACCAACGTTGGTTTTATACATCGGACAGAATATTTATTTGTTCTCTCTCCGTAAAATAGTTATTTGTGGAAATGAATTATTCAATTAGATTCAAAACCTGATTACTTGTGGCGAATAAATTATTCATTTAGAAGACCAATTTATTTGGGGTAAGCATTCCATTATTTGATTCGATTCAATATTCCATTGATCCTAAGAAATATTTTATGGAGAGAGAACGAAGAAACTATTTATTTGGTTGAAAGCGATTTTTCTCCCAGTGTAGCAGAAGTTTTGCATCAACATTGCCGACCTTTCACCACCGTTGCCCTAGGTGTCAAAATTAAAGATCGTTAATTACTGAAACGATGTTATCATTTCAGTCCTTAGTCAGGCTTTTTCCCAAGGCTTCGCCAATGCTCATCAGGGCTGGGTCAGCCTTGTGCCATTGGTAAATTTCTACATGGATTAGTTGCCCCCACATGGGTCCTATCTAGTACATGGATAGTAAGTGGAACGCCCAGACAAATTTCTATCAGGGGTGTTCTGCGAAACATGTGTCAAGATTTTTTTTCCCCACTTCAATTCCCAAATAAACAGTGGTGTATCATGGTTATATGGAACCCGAGGTAACCCTGATGGTTGACCACTCTCTCTGCTTCATAATTGACTTTTAATTTGGCACCTCCTGGCACTCGGGCTAATCCGCTTCTCTACCCTCAGCGGTACTTCATGGTTCATGAGTTACATGGGATCACATTGGAGTGTTCTTTTTATTCTTTTCTTTTGATCGAGACTGCTGCTTTTTAACAAGCAATCGCCACATTTTGAAATAATAAGCAACGTTGGATAGATCGTTCTCTTAGTGCGACAATTGTCTTTCAGTCCTGAATCTATGTTTTTTTTCCTCACTGAGCTATGGTAGTATTGTAAAAAGAAGTCAGTATTTTTGAAACCACAGGATAACTTTGTGAAAATCGACTGTATAGACAAATCGTAAGGGAGGAAAAAAGTTCCCTTCAAGGTTTTCTTCGTATGAAAAATCTTTGCGATTTCTTCCACAATAAACTATATATGAAACTTCAAAAATTCAGGATTTCTTCGACAGGTGCTTCCATTTCTTGGCAAGCAATGTATTTCATGTCAAAAGTAGGAATTTTGGAGACGGGGTTGTTTTGATGATAAAATACTAGATTTTATGATGTCATTCCGAAGTTTAACTCCGTGCCTCTTGGCTGGTTAAAGATTTTGCGATTGGGAAAAAACTTCACTCTGGCAACTATAATTCCCAACTTCGTCTTCCTTGGGAGCTTGCCACCTCAAATAAATCCTCGGGTCACTGATTTCGACATTTGCGAATGAGCTCAATCACATTTTTGATACAAATGAAATTCATTGTTCCATACGAGTAGTTTTTCTCATAATTACCAAGTTTTAACACATATCGCAGTATGATGTTACATTAACCCATAAACCGTTCATTGGAGGTTCAAATGAATTTGGAAGATACCTTAGATTTGTCTAGCATTTTTCTGAAACTTTTGTTACTCACTGTAACTTACAGCAATGTAAGATCTCTTCGACCAGCGAAATTCGCAAATATCATCACACCCGGATGATTAATACAGGTGAAGGGAAATTCAAGACGATCCATCAAATTCGAAATGAATTTTTGTACTTCATATAAGGCATCGTCATTCTTCAGAACCCTTCGTATCCCTGCTGTGACCAGTGATTTGAAACCGTAACACAAGAACCGAAGGACAAGGATGGACATCGGTCAATGTCTTGACCCACTGTACGTTCGCTCAGTTGAGAGTTCTTTTATCGCCATCCCTCCATTCCGACTTGCATTAGTTGTACGTCTTCAAGGTAGATTTACTACCGTTCACTTGATACATTAGCTGGAGATCTACCCGTGAATTGAGAGAATCTGTCCATTTATTTTCACACGGGACATCCAAGTTTTTAGTCACCATGTAATGTTCGATTCGATCGCATATTGATTCAAATTATACCTACATTTCATGTAACAATTTCAAATAACTGCATATTCTGCTTCTGAGAGTTATCGAACAATGGAATTCACAATCAACAAGGTTTATTGGAAAATCAAATCAAAACATACAGGAATTCAAATTACTTACAGGGAAACACGATGGTATTCATTCTAAATATCAGTCCTATTGGAATGTTTCATTCCCTCTTACAACGTATCCCCTCTTTTCATTGAAAATCACTTTATTCTCTCAAAAACTAATGTCCGATGAAACCGTAATCATATCCTCAATTACAATCCTGTGATAGAGAATAGTAGTCATCTCTCATTAGGAATCCTCTTCATTGCGAATGTGAACCTGCGGAATGTTGTTCTATCAGTACAATCGAAAACGCTTGGTAATGAATTCGATATAAAAAATAATTCCAAACTTCGTTCTATTATACCCGGTATTCCAAATTTGATTCAAATATCTAACTTTCAGAATTAGATCCTCAGAAGGAATCACTGAATAGAAGACATCTTACATGCCCAACCAAAATTTGGTTATGTCAACCAAAAATATCCTCAAAAAAATCAAACGTAATTCGGTGAGATAATTTGTTTAGCGCAGCCAAAAAAAATCATACAGTAGACACAAAAAACCAATTCTCTCAGTGTATAAGTCTCCTGCATATTTCAGAAACACTTCTCATTTATTCATGCTCAAATTCTAAGCTCTTTACGATACTATCTCCTTATCTGATATCATGTCCGAGAGATTTTACTTGATCCTCTTCAAAATATTCACTCATCATCAGCATTCAAATAAGATAATCGGTTCGGCCGACGATGTAATAGTTCCGATGAATTTGACCCATGAATAGTTCAACTTAGCCTCGAATTCGTTTCAGAACTATTAGTGGGAACAATGATCAAGGAACGATATGATAAGTCCTGCTGAGACTAAACCAATTTATAGGATGGTGAGACATGCCAATTCACTTTTGGATTCAATATTTTATCATTGAGACGTTCGAATACCATCACTTGCAACTCCATTCACAGCTCAACCAATTTTACAGTCAGCTAAATTCACTGATATTTGTTTTTAGAACTTCACTCGCCGAATCCATTGGGACGACTACATCGATAATCAAATTACGGTAGAACCGGTTTATATCACTGGCCCTTACCTTTGAACTTTATGAGCCATGCTCGACTATAGATGAATTGAATTTATCATCGCAGTTACTTGCTGAAACAGTTTCTTGACTTAGATTGATTCCAATAGGAGCAAAATCAACTGTATGTCGGTTGGTTCGTCCCTGTAGTTTTGAATTCTGTGAGAAAGGAAGACAGATTTTCTATTATTTGAGAAAAACCAATAAGGGTCAACAAATTCGGGTCAGCGTATTCTTTGGCAACTGTGGATGGAAGAGATTGATGGTTTACATTCACCGAATTCGAATTCAGAGCTTGAAACAAAAAAGATCAGTCTGACCCATCCCAAAAAGATGATTATATCTGTATCTTCATCCTCTTCTGTTCCCCACTCGTCGATGAGTGAAGAGGAAGACTGCAGGGGAGATGAAAAGCAGTGGAGGTTTTGAAATTCTCGTCAAGAATTTTCCTAAAGAACAACAAAAAGTCATCCTTCAGGGCAACTGAACTGTGAATCCAACGCATCGAATTACGGTCAAGCCGATTATCTCACCAGTCGCCCAATTGACTTCCGATTTAATCAATCGAACCGTTGTTTTTTTTTCATTTTTCCGTCGATCAATACTTTCGATAACCGCCAACTCAAAATCGACTACTCAGTCGGAATTGCTGAGAAATATAAATAATTGAATACACGCAACACGAACGCGAGAACATTTTTTTCAGAAAAGTATGCTTGGAAACGAGTCATATCTCAAATTGTACTGCGATACCTAAACCGTTCTTATCGATCGTAACGGATGAAAAATCGTTCTTTTTTCCCAGTAATAATGCCGCAAATGTATCGAGATATTCTCACGCAAGAGCTGGAATTTCCCAATACAACGTACAAGTTAATAACTTCCAGGGTGATATTAAATATTTTCAGGATACTTCTCTGTTCCTGAACGCGAATATAATATTCAACAATCTCTTCTCCGAGTGCAATGCGAGATCATTTATCGTGATTTTCGTTGGTCTTCTACTTGTTCTCTTTGATGCCCTCTTTAAGTTTACTCCTGACTTGTTATGTTAAATATGGATATAAATATATATAAATTGAGGAATGTCTCCATTATTACATACACCCTTTCGTTGAGTTGTTTTATCGTTCGTTCGTGCAATGCGATATGCGTTGGTCTTGAACGTGACATACATTTACATATTTGAATATTGTTACGTGGTGTGGATTGTGTTCTTTTTATATAGAAAATCATTATTCGTCATCAATATTGTGCAGCCAAGTAGCTTTCGTTATCTCTTCGTATTAGACATGAATATTATATACATATATATATTTATATATTTTTATCAAGCCGTTTCGGGCATTGTCTTGATCTTATACTGAATCGTAGTAGAAAGAATAATCTAAGATCGACGTTCAATAAATCTCAATATTTTAGAGTATAAGTCTAAAGAACACGAATATATAAATTGTGTTGCTTATATCGTTCATGGGATTTGGAGTTACGGCTCGTACTGATGTCCATGCGAGGATCGATTTTCATTTTCCTGCTCTTTTGTTTATTATTATTGTTATTGTTATTATTTCAATGAAAGTATGAGGAATCCGAACCATCGTAGGTTAGATCACCGAAACTCAAATTCAATTGTGAATTATGATTCATGATTGAGGAACAGAATTCTCATATATTTTATGTGGAGTTTCGGTATCAGCCATTTTCCATCACGAATTGAGAAAAAAAAAGAAGCATGTTTGTGTACGTCGAAATAAAGCAAAATATGTTTATCATGTGTTTGATTCTATAATATAGAATTTATTACTCTGTGATTGGATTAACAACAACGTCAACTTCAGAATCAATTCGTGTGTGCGATTGCATTGAATTGACATTCCGTGTGAATAATAGCGATGGAAATTGATATTCAATTTGATATTATTCATACATGGAGAGACCAAAGTTCACCACCGCAGTTCATTTGTCGTAACGATGGTTAATGATTTGCCGTTCCATGCGCGACACTTCGTTTTCACTGGCACGGGGGATGAATTGTTTATTATTATAGACTTTGCCTCCCAATCCAACAATAATCGAGTTTCATAATGAAGAATACCGAATTTTTTTAACCTGAAAATCCGAGAATTAAATATAATACGGAGCAAAGAACAGTTTGGATCAGTAAAATGCGGAATTACTTCTCAGGAAAAAATCTTATAGCGAAGTCAGATGGAATCGTGGATTCTCTGTGAAAAATTTGTGTGAGAATTCAGGCCAAATTTTTTTGAAACGTTTCCAATCGAATTCAAATCAACTCGAAAGTTCTTCAATTACACTGGATCCCACCTTGTGCTTCCATACTCCATGAGAGAGCAGTCTTAACGTACTCTCTCATGGACTGAATTTCCTAGAAAAATATGAAACTTCTACTTAATATCGATTCATTCTATGGAATGATTTTTCAAAATTTCCAGGTCATGGTCTCACCTTTCTACCTAATTGCAGATTTCCGAACGGACTGGATTCCTAAATTCGCATGCGAAATCAAATTCCGGCCCGGGACCCGTCAAGTCCCGCTTGGAACCACTACGGTTCTCATCCACGACCCGTGCTACACCTCAGATCCCCACCCAGGATCCGCCAGGTAGGGAATCCAATAGTTCCGCACGGAAACCTACAGGATCCTGGGAGGGAGCTTAGACAGTAGCAGGGGCCGCGGTGGGAATCCGAGTTTGCATGCGAATTTAGAAATCCCATCCATCCGGGAATTCGCAGCTGGGTACACTGAGAAAAGTGTATGGGATTGATTATCATTTGCTCCAGTCCTCATCGCGACTTTAAGGAATTGAGTACTGACTCGCGATTTGGGGATCGTTCCTATGTCCCGAACCTATTGTTCCCATGGTGACGTAAACAGTTTATCGCACTCACTTCGATTTTGAATGGGACTTATTACAATTCTGAAATATCTGTCACCGAATTCCTGTTCTTCCTAGTAATGGTTACCGTATACTTTTCTCCGTGTAAGTATGTTCTAAACGATTGAGTCCTCAAGTCGATTGATAAAGATCTGTTCAAGTTATGAGTCCGCTCAATTTAACCAATGACCATTCAACATGAAATCGAAATGAACAATCGTAAATGAAATGTTTTTGAAATTAACGAAGTTGGCAGTTGTTATTCCAATCATAAACATGTTTTCTATATATCATATTTCAATCGATAAATGTATCAACAACCAAACCACTGAACATCATCATATCAATATATAATATACTTCACCTCAACTTCCTCTTATAGTTCATCAATCGTTCAAACGATTCATAGAGCTGATCAAATTGGACGAATATTTGCAATGCAAACATATCTCGATTAAAATTAGACCATCGGACTTCGTATTGAGTACACAGAACAGTTTCGTAGTTTGAGATTCGAGATGTATTATAAAATCAAATTCTAATATTATACTTTATATATTTGGAGTGGTAATGTTGTTGATACTGCGTTGATTTCAATATTCCAGCAAAAAAATAACAATCTTGAACGCATATTCTCGATTTATATTCTTGTACAGTACTAAATTAGGTTGAAAAATCGTACTAAACCGTATGAAATAAGGAAATTTTATGAAGAAAACTATATATATATTTTGCTCCACTTTGATGTACATCTGAACATACACCAATCCACTTCCGGCATGGGTACTTTAACCATAAAAGATGACTAACATTCCTTACAAATCAAACATGACTCACTTTCATTGAACCATCGACACTTGTGAATTCATCCGAACATATTACACCACGATTACACATGATATTTGGCAATGAGAGGTGATATTTTGAGTGTTCTATGGATGACTTATACACATGTGATGATATTCATGTTCGACTGTTCATCTACGCGATACATATGTTCATTCGATTCTGATTTGAAACTAGAATCAAAGAAGCGCTGGAAGTTTGTCGAACTGAGATCTATATAGAATCCATCTTACATTTCAAGGCTCCTCCTCATTGAATTTTGTTTCCGATTCAGATTTTACGAATCACAATTTCCCATGTTATACTTCTTTGATATAAGTTTAATTTTACTACAGTTTTCGAGTTGATTCCCCTTCATTTCTAGACGAGTTCTCATATTCCTTCGTTCGTTTTCTCACTCGTATGTAGTTGAACGGATGAATAATCATACCATGTGGATAATCCTCAATAATCCAGAACACGTCTAAATATGTATGTAGATTCCTATTCAGAGTTCTAATTAAATTCAGGTGACATTTAACATATCACTCCAACATTACATAGAGTTTGATCCTCGCCTCGACAAACATAATGAACCAAAAGAGCCTTGAATCGATAGCTCATTTTGATATCTATGACTATAAAGTAAAAACACTGATCTTAAATTCTCTTCACTCTGTATCAGTATCTCTATGAAGAGATATTGAGGAAAGAAAAAGAAAAACGTAGGGCGTCACTGTACTCGACACTCGTGGGAAAGGTATAAAATTTCGCGACAAATTCCAATCAGTAAACCGGGCACACTTCTATCACGCATCTTTATTGCTGAGACTTGATGAATCATCAACACAAATCAGTCATGTTCATATGTGATGAATCGTATGGCGTTCATGAGATTCTGGATATACAATATTGTTTGAGGATACCATCTTGTAAACTCGTCATACAGGAGAAGAGCAATTCATTTTTTGTATGAAACTGTTCCAAAGTGAATTAAATGGAGGAGTTTAGTCAATTTTGGGAAGTACCAAATGCTTGAGGAATCAACAAGAATCTGCGTCGAGTTCATAATCTAAGTTCGGAGTAACAACACAAGATTGAGGGAGAGGGATCCATAGCTGAGATAAGTCCCCAGCCGAAACTTATTCCCGAAAGGGAATTTCAAAAGTATTCAGCGTGAGATGTTAAAATTATTTGATGTGGATAATGTATAAAATTCCCTATGACCCGTATGGAAATTTCTCCCGGGCTCAGACCTGGGCCAGGTTTATAATCCCTACTTGGAAAGTGACCCCAACTTAATGGTATCAAATATCCAGACAAAACAATGGTAGCTAACTCGGGGTCTATATGGGCTATGGGTGGGCATACCTGGATTTGAATATTCCAGGATCATACTGGCAACCTCAATTGGGGCCCACATGGGCCGTGGGTAGGCAACCTTGTATTGGATGCCTCAAATATACCCTTACGGGGCCTGGGCCTACCTTAGGATGCCGAGGGTTGATTTCCACACGGGGACATAGATTCACTAATTGTTATTGAGGATTCCCAGGGTAATAACATACTCGAATTCCTTTGCGACCCCAATTCTTCGATCAAGTTACCCCAAGAGCCTGAGGTTGAATAGTCCCAACTTGTATTGGCGTAATTACGGATTGAAACCACAATCATAATGTGAGTGCACATCCATCCAGGGATTTTCAGCGAAGTTGATACTAGGTGCGCCACTTCTCAATCTATTCAATGGAGAATTCAGTTTTTCTCATCCTTTCCTTGAGAAAAAATGAGTTGAAAAGAGCGGTAAGTTCGAGATTCATTGGATTCTTCCGTACAGCATGGACGAGTGTATGACGAGTTCCATTTTTTCCTGCTAATGAAAAATAACGAAACGCTGAACGCATAACGCGTGACATGACGTAGTGAAGGCGATAGTTCTACTTCTGAAGGCTGAGCGCCTTGCGTTGCTACCGCGCACCCGCCAACCGATAGTAAATCCAAACGAATATAAGGAGAGGTGCCTTTTCCAGCAATCCATTCTATAAGGTTTTATAAAAGTCAAATTCTTACTTCATTGGAATGAAAATTCACTGTTATGCAGTATCACTCTTATCAAAATGACAGTATTTTTACTCTGAAAAATGACTCGTCAATTCCAAAAGATTTGAAATTCCATCCCCTAAACCACGTGTTAGAACATTCAAAAAAACTCCACGAATGAAAACTATACTCTTCCACGAATGAGAATGAATTCCACATGTCGAACATTCACCTCTTATAGAACCCGATTCACGTTTTTCAAAATTTCCATCACATCTCATTCAAATTCTTTCCACAGTTACCTCGTGCACTTGAACTACCCGATGCGATTCACGAAATCGATACTGCACAAATCCCAACTGTTGCTAAAATCGAATGAAATGAATGAAGTAAAGAACGTTGAATTCCTCCGCCAAAACGACCACGTGAAATATTTCACAATCTATCAAGCAACTTAATCGGAGAAAAGGAAAAAACGAAGATCTAAGAACTATTCGCTCGAGCAGGGTTCTAGGGTATTCCAAGGATTCTGACTAACAAATGTATTCCACCACCAGCAAATCGTTCCAACTCACCTGGTTGGTTTCGATTCACTCATCCACTCTTCTTTGAGATCCCACATCTTTTCTTAGTCTCTATTTCTATTCCCAGAGCAGGCGATCGCTCTCGTTTAAGTTACTTGCGCTTAATGGAAAAAGCATTTCTTACGGAGGAAAAATGAAAAAAGAAATCGAAAGAAAGAAAGAAAGGAAAAAAGACAAGCAAAAAGAGGGTGTCGATTCAAGGAGAGCTGCCGACCAAGAATATGTATCTTGAAATTTCATCTCACGTGTCTATTTTCTTCTGACAGGAACAAAGATGAAAGACAGAGAGATCAGAGAGAATAGAATATCGACATTCTCCCTTGTACATCCCGGTTAAAAACCCTGTGATGGTTACAACGTTCGCAAATCATATTTCCATCTTGACATAAAAAAAGGGGATATATTGTTCCTCTATTTGCCTTTCATCCCACTCTTTTTCCCTCGATATTCCCTCATGGCCTAATTCGATTAAGTCTCTCTTCCTCCACGAAATCGACAACTTAATATCTCGCCACCTCAAACATTCATCTAGATGCCTGCGAATGTTACGAATCGAGTTTTGAAACAAAAGAAGCATGTCAAATTCTCTAATTCTTTCATATCAAAAAGAGACGAGAGAAAGAATGTTTGATGATTAATCACTTGTTGGTAGAATATTAGTTTTGAATGGCAATAGGATATTGCGGTTTTGGATTGCCAACGATTACCTCATGGTTCGCATATGTCTCTGCACAACAAGCATACCTACGTCATAGAGTAGTCACCTCTTACCCGTAGCATTTGAATCGCGTGGAATTGTATTGCTGACCACGAACACGATTTAGTCCAGAAATTCCAACATACCTGTGAATGATGGTAATTTCACATCATCAACGTATTCGGTTGAATGTTTTGGTGCCTTCCTAATGCCGAAGCTGTGTTGGATTATTTGGAGAATCCAATTGCATCTCGTTCAAAAAAGAAACTTGCCGATCGAAAATTCAACACTTTTAATTCTCGTTTATGGGTGAATAAGGAGTTCTGAGACAAAAAGTCTCCCACTTTATCTTTATCCGCCAAATGTACATTTCAAACTGAAATTTGAAGAGTGGAATTGAGAATTACCACGCTGAGACAAAGATACCTAGCTGCAGTAATTGAAATTTAGTTGTCCCTGCTAAATTTTAGCTAGCGTAAATAAAAATCTAGTTATCTGAAATATGAATAAGACAGATCATTCAAGGGGAATACAAAATTTAGCCGTGACAAATGGAATTCACTTGGCTTTACTGAATCTTTACTCGAAGTGTCAAAATTTCCTAGCTGTCTAATATTAAATTGAACCCTTCTTCATAATGCGAAACAAGAGAGCTGAATTGTGACAAAATTCCTCCTGAAAATTCGGCAAATGTGACTGTAATTCCTTACACACTGAGAGAAAGGGTCTATTCAAGTATTCGACAGCTAGGTAATTTAGTAACTATAAATAAAAATTTAGTTGTGCTAGCTAAATTTTGTTTCTCATAATTATATTTTTTATTCCCATTGAATGTACCATTTTATTCATATTTCAGACAGCTAGTCTTTTATTTACCCCAACTAGAGTCTAGCTGGCGTAAATAAAAATCTGGCCAAGGCAACTAACATTTAGTTGTCCCAACTAGGTACCTTTCTCTCAGGGCAGACACTTTCTCCTGAATTTTCAGGTAAATTTCACTAAAATTTGAGAAACTTCAACTAAATTCCGCAGCGTATTCTGAAAATTCAGTGAAGTTTCTGAGACTGCAGTAAAATTTTTCCAAAAACGCAGAAGAAAGTGGCTGTGAAAAATTACAGTTACATTTTCCGAATCTTCAGAAGGAACTCTTTTACAGTGTTTTCCTTCTGTTCTCTCCTCATTTAAGAGCAGCACAGTTCTAGGAGAGTCATTATCATTGCGATTGAACAAAAATTCGATCCTAGCCCGACAAATTACATCCCTCATGCGTTAGACTCTTCCATTCCACATCCTGGAACTTTGTAGTTCTCCTGTCGCGATGCCACAGTCCTTTTACAAGGATTTTTTCCCATTTCCCACATCATACAAGTCAATGATACCTTCATGTGCATCAAATTCGTTCATACGAGTCGATATCGAGACTATAAATTCATATTCTCGTCCCCCAAATAACAGTATCTTCATCATTTCGTGGTACTGGGAATGGTATCCGTGTTCTCATTTTTACGAATAACATAGCCTTCGTTTCTTATTGGAAATACCTCTGTCTGTTTCCTCACTTTTCAGATGCAATAAAATGGAAATCAATATTCCCAATACACATAGTTATACACATCTATCCAGCTAAATTCCATACGTTTACTGTTTCTCACGTATTTTCCCATCAGAGACTACCACCTATCACGCAATACGAAAAGCGAAGGGGAGATCTCTCGAATTTTATTCAGTTCTACTTATTTCGTAACATTTGATCGAACCTCAACGAGTTTTCAAATGTCATGTTCATTCGAAGAGTGAGCGCAATCAAGAGGGAATTCTCCTTGTTTCCATAGTTAACACTCAGATATGATCCTTGAATGCAATATAAGCCACTGTAGGGAATAAACTGCATATTCTGAAAAATTCTCTACAAAATCACAGTTCTTAGGAAACATCGATAAACCCTCAGCAAAGTTCTTTTCATCCATGCAAAATTTCCTTATTCTTTCCCCCATTTTTTCTCAAAACATGGAAAATAATATGGAAATGGACAGGGAAAACTTTTCTAAGGGAAGGAATGATGAGGAATAAACGGTTCGAATTTGAAGCTCGAATTCAGAAGTAAACTTTCTGACTTTGCTTCCTGTACACGAAGCCTAACAATAATCAATGAACATTGATTCATTCTCTGTCAATGTTAGGAGGACATGTTACCAAACAGCTGATAATCAGCCGACGTACGGCAATACCAGGTGGGAATAAAAATCGACTCATTCAAGGCTCCGTTCCGGTCTAATTTGAAGTAATCTGTGCCCAGATAGGACCTTGAATGAACCCACTTTTCAATCGGGGAAATTTCTATCCGAGTTGTTGAATGGCCGACGATTATTCATCGTTGCATAGAGTATGGTATCACTGGCTTCGAACTATTTCAAAATCCAATATTTTGCGTCGGACATGACTCCCGAAAAATCCTAAAATTTTTCATTTCATCGCTATCGAGACTGTTGGTGCAGTAAATGCAGCGGTTAGTGCTGTTAGTAAATTCGCAGCAATCGAAAGCTTTCTCCAAACCACCGCAAACGGTGATTTTTTCAGTCTTTTCAGCGAGGAATGTGAATCTCAAAAGGTGAAAATATTTTCCCAGGTCCAAGTGTCGTGATATAACAGAAGAAAAAATGTTCTCACATGAACTACACATTATCTTGACTCAGAGAAGATTAATATTTTCTGAGCAAAAGTCAGCTTTTCTCTCAATGCTTGGTTCGTCTGAAAACCCAGTTTTCGAAAATTACTACTCTTTGTAGGAGAGCCGTATTCTGTCTGAGAAACCCCACTCAGTGGCTGCTGCTCTTTCGGCGTACAAAGGGATCTTCTTGCAAGTATCTGTAGGCCTTCTGTGCAGATCTTGACTTACAGGACAAACGATCGATCACAAATTGATCACTCCACTACTCATAGAAGTATACTACTGTCTCCAAAAAATAAAGTGACCTAGTAGCATTTATTTGCAAAAATCTTTCTTCAGTCTCCCAAATCAATTTCATCGCCTTCAAAGTAATCTCCCCCGGATACAATGCACTTATGCCAACACATTCTCCAATCTTCGGAACAGTTGTTAAAGTCAGTTTCCGGGATGGCCTTCAACTCTCTCTTCGATTCGGCTTGGATCTTCTCTATCGATTCAAAACGATGTCCTCGGAACAGTCTTTTGAGTTTGTTGAATAGTCAGAAGTCGCACGGTGCCGAATCAGGTGGATACAGTGGTTGTGGAACGATATGGGTGGAGTTTTTTGCAACATAGTTACGAAGAATGAATGCAGTGTGAGCCGGTGCATTGCTGAGATGGGCAGCCTGCATTACTTTTTTGTGCTTCAAGTACTTTTCCTTGTCAAGGACTTTCTAATTTGATGTTCAAATTCTCTATTTCATGAAAATAGGAAAGTACTTGACAGGAAAAAAGTACTTCAAGTACAAAAAGTAATTGAGACTGCCCATCCCTGGTGCATTGTCGTGGTGCAAAAACCAAGAGTTGCCTCGCCACAATTCCAGTCTCTTCAAGCGAATAGCTTCACGTAAACGACGCATAACGCTCAAATAATATTCTTTGTTTGACTCGGCGGAAGAAACTCAAAATGCACAACACCACGATAATCGAAGAAAATAGTCAACATAACTTTGATTTTTGAGCGACTTTGGCGCGGTTTTTTTGGTTTTGCTTCACCTTTAGCGCGGCATTCACTTGATTGATCGGTTGTTTCTGGGTCGTAAGCATAAATCCACGTCCTGTCTCCCATAATAATGCGTTCCATCTTGTCCTGATAGTCAGAAAGCATTGTTTCACACACTTCAACGCGACGATGTTTTTCCAGGAAATTCAGTGTTTTCGGTACCAATCGAGATTTGACGCGTCTGAGGCCCGAAACATCCTCCAAAATGGTATTGCCTGATCCTTTTGAAATTCCAAAATCATCAGCAAGATTTCTAATTGTTAATCGACGATTTAGGAGCACCAAATCTTTGATTTTTTGAACTTGAACTTCGTCAGTTCAAGTTGATGGTCGACCGGGACGCTTTCCCTCTTCGACACGCTCTCGGCCTTCTTGGAACTCCTTATACCACTTTTACACATTTTTTTTCGACGTAGCCTTATCACCAAAAGCTTCCTGCACCATTCTCAACGAATTAGCAGCAGGAAATTCATTTCGCAAACAAAATTTAATATAAATTCTTTGCTGAACAAATGCAGACATTATAAAAATCGAAAAATTCACTGTCAGCAGCTTACAAAACGAAGCGTATCTCAAACACTAATGAATATTTTGATGTGACCCTTGGCACGGATATCAAAGACAGAGCACTTCCAAAAATACGTTCGTGCACAGAGTTTGAATTCAAATATCACCTTACTTTTTGGACAACCTAGTAATTTCCAATCCTCGTGGTTTCTCGTTCTGAATATTCGGAAGCCATTCACTTTTTTCCTGAGAGTCTAACAAAAAAAAGACCCATCTCACTTTTGAACAAGTTTTGCAATCTAAAAGCGATATGAAATATTCACTCGAAAAAAACAATTTCCATCCTCCACATCACACAAATTTCAAACCCATTGATTCTCCGCTGAATTCTCGAATAAAACGTCATAATATACCAATGCAATTTTTCTGATAACCAATAAATGTGGACAAGAAAAATCACAGGACATAAATTCCTTCCACAACATACAGAAATATTTCTATGTACGAAGAGACCGATCTTTCTAGTAAATAACTCCTGCTCCAAAAGATTTATTATTTTTTATATCTACAAGTACAGTCACGTATACACCTCTGGTCACATGAAAGAAATATACCTCGGTTTTTTCTCTCAAATTGTTCTCCTATAAAAATAAAAAATTACTCAGATTTATCTGGCGGAGCACCCCAAATGTGTGCAAGATTTTATCAAAATCAAAGAATTGCTGCTAGATACACGAAGATTTTCATATTCCTTTGCGTGAAAGCATGGACAGTGTTTTATGTGTACTTTATTATGTCCAAATTCTCGTTACTTTTATCCGAAGATGGATATACGTACTTTCAAAATATGAAGAAGGAAGTGGGAAAAACATCCAATTGAATGAAATGAACTCTCACGGTTCAAGGGGGATTGAAATAAATGTGGAGGTGAATAGCTCCGGTCTGTCATCACGCAAGAGAACAGAGTCGATGGATGAAGAGTTCTGTTCCGCAAAAGAGAAAATCAAAAATTTATCACACGTGTGTTGGAATTTTTCATTCAAGAGTGAAAAAAAATACTGTTTATTATTGATGGTACCACTCAGCATTGAAAATAGATTACAAAATTTGAATGGAATTGCTATTATCTGTCCACGGGTTGAGTGTGTAATCCTGTTTTTAATAGATGAAGTAGTTTCCCACTCTGGATCTACTTTAGACCCTACCTCGAAGAATACTTGAAACTGAAATTGAAGTTGTAGAAAGTCTGAAAAATTGACTTACAATTCAATAAACGTGAAACTATAACTGAGCAGCTGTTGGTCCCACCTAGTTCATTCTTTTCTTCCCTCCAATGAAGCCTCCACACAAATCTGGATGCTGATTTGTCGAGTAATCCTTGACCTCCTCTCAATTCACTGATGGGATCCTGTGAAGAAGATGAAAATCAAAGAGCTTCTTACCATTTCCCTGTATTTCCCAAGGTTGATTCAAAACTCATTCTTACAGTCTCAAAACTTTCCCAGTAATTTCAGACGAATCATCGTTATTACATTGAGTACGTTCTTTCGGATTTTACTCAACAGATTCTTGAAATCTCGGAATCTCGAGGGGTACAAATCTTACTACCATGTTGGAGAAGTTCTCGTTCACATTACCATAATCACAAACCATGATGATAAGAATATTTTCAAACCATCCATTCCACAAATCGAAAAATTTCCTCGCATAAATGGAACGGAAGAGTTCCATGGCACAAATGAATCTAAAATTCACTTGGCGATGATCGAAAAATATTTTCCCCAACTTACAAACGACATCAACATAAAACGATCATAAAATATGCATAATTGCGACATTTCATTGGGATTATCATTTTGAGAAGTAATTTCACTATCTTTAAACCATCTCCGGATAAACTCTCCCTCGCTAACAACAAGGAAGCTCATTAACTTGATCGATTATTTACAAAACCTTCATGATTTAACTCGAGAAAATTCTCAATTCTCTCTCAACACACCATCACGAATTCCCAATTTCCAAATCGGATTATCACTCACGAAAAACGGGGAACAAAGAAATTACAAAAATCCTTGTATCATTCTTTTAAGCCAGTAACTAAGATCGAATGAGGAAGTATCATCCATCAACGATACCACGCGTCCTCACATTATTAATGTGAAAGGAAAAAAAGCGAGGGAAACAAATCAGTTGAAGACATTAATCACGATAATATCCTATCTGGTATCTCGTTACGAGGTCTCTAATTCGCATAAAACGGAAGCCGCGTGTTGTCGTTTACACAATAATATCGGCTGACTCTGTGTGCTCTGACCCGGTCACGCTGACACGAGCCACTCAACGAGTCAGCGACTCGTCGGTCTGCCAAGTTAAAGCCGCCGGAACACTAAACTTTTCCCCTAAGGGCCTCTTAAAGAGGATGAACTGAACATGTGAAACTTCTATGCATACACGTACATAAATATATGAAAATTCTGCGGGGTGCACGACCTTTCATTTGAACACTCAATTTGAAATTCTTATCGTTCCGTGTTAATTTGTATTCCAAGGAATTTCATCGTCTTATGGAATATATAACAGACTTTATACAATCAACTTTCTTCACTTTTCGTGACAAAGTCTTTGTTCTCTTATCTCGCGCTCGAGTATTAATCCACATGATAATTTCAAAGGATCCTGTGTGAATCCCTGTTCATAATTTATTCTCGAAAGCGAAGCGAGGGGAGGAGATTATCTATCTACAATTATCTGGGAACACACCGCTTATGATTTTCTTAATGACTGCACCCGCATTGTCGTAGACTATACCCTAAGCTCCTGCTGCACTTTCTCCTCAATTATCTCAAGGGAGTATTAAATACCATGCTGACGTACCTGAGGTGGCCCACTCCGAACCATGGAAGATGAATTTCTTGAAAAACTCGAATCATTATCAAGATTTCGTTAAAGTTGAAATAAGAATTGATTTTGTTGGAGCAGTCCATCGACTCTTACGTGTACGATGCGAAGATTCACAATCTTTCCAAGCGATAAACACACAATCGATCGAAAAATTATTCTCTTCCCACGGAAAATGATGAGATTGTATTTCTCGATGGCGGAACGATAATTTCGCGCCAAGTAAACATCTTATTTTGCATCCAGGAAATGCATATTTACAGAGATGGAGGATTTTCTGTTGAAGGATATGGTGTATTTGATAGGAGAAGAATCTTCTGGAAATATCGTACAAAGGAATGTTGGCTCTGAAGAGAGTCATCATTAAAATCCACAATATTTTACAAAAGGAATGAGGAATAATGTCATGAGAATGTAAGCGGATGCATAAAGATATAAGGAATCTATTGAGGAGTTGACGCAAGTCTGAGGAAAGCATGAGGAAATATATACTCATCTCATTCCTCGTTCCAGATACCAAGATAATGTGAATGTAAAACTGAACGTAAAGATTGAAACATAAAGATGTTAACTGCTTTTCCATCAGTTCTTTTGTCAGGTTACGTGGTTTCAAACATCGTTCATTGGGAATCACGAGTTCCCTGGTTTCAATTGAGGGATAAAGTGAGAAGCACAAAATCTTTGTATCGTAATACAAGCTGAGAAAAATTCCACATCGAATGCTAAACGTGGTAGAATCGAGGAATTTCTAATTCTTTTTCATTCCCATGAGGAGACTAGTATTGTTCTCATAAACGGAATCCAGAATAATTCACATCCTGCGAACAATATTTTAGCTATAGACGGTTGAAAAATTTTCAATCCATTTCAGAAATTCCCTATCAAATCATCGCGAAAATGCCATAAAATTTGCCACTACGAATGAAGGACTTGAAAAAACATTTGTGCGGTAAAACCCTAAAATACAGACAATAAATTTATTCCCAAACAATTCTTATCCCTTCCCCTAACACGAGTGAGCCCAAAACTCGAACGCGCCGAGTGATAAATAATATCGTATAACAGCAGACCGTACCGTAATTCATGAACTTACATATTTTATACCTTTTCCATGGGGGTTCGACTCTCCATGGTGGCGTCGATACTTGTGATAAATGGATTTTTTTGTTGAGTTTGCTTATTCATGTCAACTACGTTCTTTTTGTTTCTATCATCAAACATATAAATATTCATTGTTTATTTTCTGGGAATGCCTAAGGAGTTACTGCTACGTCGTCACATAAGATACACGCACGACACATTATTATATATTTCGAATACAACACCAACAATCACACTTGACAAGTGCATAGAGTGCAACGTGTTGTGCCATGTGATGAATCAAATCTTTTGTGATACTTTAGAATTCAATATCAGTCCGTTTCTTTTCCATTCGATGCACCACGGTGTCATTATTACAAAAGCGTATACCATTTTCGCATATACGAATATTACTTGATATCATGTCACATTAATGGAAAACACACGTACATGTATCGATTCCGAAAAGAAACAGGACGTGAACATACGGATTCGTGCATTCGTTCATTCATTCGTTTATGCATTTTTTTTCATTTGATCAAGAGAGAATATACGAAAATTTTGAATCAAATATGTATATATTTATGTACGTTTTTTTTCTCTTCTTCATTCGTATACATCTATATGAATATTATTGTTAGATGTATGTAAATGTGTGCTATGCGAATAGTGATGATCCATGAATTCAATGCAAAAGCTCGATGTGTCATTATTATTATTATTATTGTTATTATCATTATTATTATTATGATATCCGCGTAGGGGCAAATTATGAATAATATGTGCTTACGCGCTAGGAAAGCTTAATGTCTAGAAAAGAGCTGCAAGTATGAATGCTGCAACAGTTTTGAAGTCAATGTATTTGTTATTCAAAAGAGTGGATTTTCCGCTCAACGGATATATGTATGTTGTTCGGAAAAATCGGTGAATTGAATCTGCATCCGTAGAGAAGAAAAAGGGGGTTTATAGAATTTTTTTGAACTCTCTCATGAGAAAAATCGAATGAATTCTGTGTTTGACGAGTGTGTAATTGATTAGGTTAATTTGTTTCAAAAAATTCAACACATCATGCTGACGCTGCTCACGAATAGTCGCACAACTCAAGTTCTGATGGTCAATGGAAATTAGCACATTTTGTAGAGTCGCACAGCTTGTAGAGTTTTCGTGATGGCTTGCCAGACTCACAGCGAGGCTTGGGAGTAAGAATCGTGCTGGTGTTCTTAGAAAACTCACGAGCTGCACTAATCTACTCTACTCATTCTGTGAGTTGTACTACTCTTCGCCAGAAGTGTCGGTACAATGATATATAATTTTCATTCTGTTGAATCTCGAGTATCGATTGAAATCCCATCATTTAATCTCTACCATCTATGAATATTGACTTGATGCTCTTATCCAAAATGGACCTACTCCACGGAGAGGAAAAATTTTCTGACGCAGCAAATCGAGGTATTATATATAGAATAGCAAAATTTTTTGCTGACCTAGCTAAAAATTTGCTATAACAGCAATCGTGTTGGCTACGACAGCAATTTTTTAGCTGTGGCAGCTAAAAATTCGCTGTCGCAGCTAACAAGATTGCTGGAACAGCAAATAAAAAATTTGCTGCTCTAGCAAAGGAACCCAGCAAAAGTAGATTTCGCTGCCATAGCGAATTCCTTTCTCTCCGTGTCAATAACAACGTTGGCCCCATGGTTATAAACGCTGGACCAGTGAGATGATTTATTATTATATTGGTCAGTAGGCCGAATAGAGACGTAATGTGGTCGTAACTATGCACAAGCGTCTTTTTACAATTTTCGTGAGGCACTTGCAAGGTTTATTCAAAACAAGAATGCTCAATTAGTACTGCTCAATCCAGCCTACTCGTTACCCGTATAATAATCAACACGTCCTTCTCGTGATGGTGGGCCATGGTTGGTCGCAAGAGTTCCAGGACCTCTCAATCGGCCACGTATGAAATCAATGAATGGCTCAGTGATGAGAAGAAACTTTTGATCCACAGTTCCCAGCAGCGTGATTCATGAAAATGTCTGGGCTCTCCCGACCCGGGTGAAAATTTTAATTCCGGGTTCATCAAATGCGACAGGTCTGCATCAATCCCGTTTGACGGATCAGAATTAAAATTCTCATTTGGGGGGAACTTCACCAGAGGCTGGTGAACAGCTTAGAAGGGCCTAGCGAATGCCAAAGTGACACTTATTCAAAGTGGTTTAATTTTTCCCACCTTAGTACTGGTTCATTGCACCATCCCTCGTAGAAATTTGACCTCGCATTCCTGATTAGTTTAGAATCCGGAAACCGTGAATAAGGAAAATCTTATGAGCTCCTTACAAGGCACTCATCTGATTCACCTAATAGGATTCGAATAGAGTTGTAACGCAGGAGTGCAATAGGGTTCGGATGGAATTCCCATAAAATCGAGGGAAATAGGGAAAACCGTAACGAAATCTGATGAGGACCTGATGGGAAATCAGGCATGCCTCGTCAAGCCCTGGTATTTTCCCATCCAAAATTTCTACTCGGGATATACTCATAATACAAATTGGTTTTATTGGGTGAAATGTGTCGTTTCAATCGTTGCAATATCAGACACTGGCGTTTTTTTCGCATGGAACACCAGTTTGAAAGAGGAACTTTTGATTCGAATCCAATTGGGAATCCATGTTCAACAATTGAAACGTCGGAGTGAATTTGTAGTTTTTCGTGGCCTGTTATATTTTATCTATTGCTCCTTTCAATTTTCCAACATTTCCGTAGTATCTACAGAAAGCTGCGAATCATTCTACAGTTGGATTGAAAGACAAACCTCTGGACTCAATAGCGTAACCAGAAATCCATGAACCTTCTCCAGGTGACTTGTAACAAAGAACAATTGGAGGGTTTGAATCCCTTGGTTGTCCTGTATTACACGTTGATTCAAAATGGATAATGAATTTTCAGATACGCCCTTGCCCTGAATTGCGAACATTTGATTTTTTTCAAAGCTATTCCCAACTCGGTACATTGGTTTTTCAAATCAATTGTTGGCTACTTGGAATGATCATGCACCGGTTCAATTGTGGCGCCACCTTCCTTAGTGTGCATAACCATTGTTCAGGCACCGCCACGTACCAATCACGCGCGCGAATTCACCCGTAAACAAGTTTGCCCTGGAGTCGCAATTCCTATTTCTATCTGCTAGGCGCTACAACTGTCCCATCGCTAGAAACGAACGTATCAGGGTATATAAAAGGATGCTACAGCATAGTTTCAAGATTATCAAAGTCAGATTAGGTGGTTTATGAGGCCAAGTTCGTGGTGGAGTATTTGAAAATTCGATTTCCCGCTAATTCCGCGGCTTGGAAGAATGGTGTGTCAAAGCCTTGAATGTTATTCGGTCCGAACGCTCGCTATCTGGAGTTGCCACATGCCAGAACCATTATACGCCCGGATTATGGATTCGGAAATTAGATAAATCCTACAAGTTTCTGTTAACAAACAACTTAGTGTGATTCGGTGCGTAGAATTCGAATTCGAGGTCAGAATTGAGATCCATTCTACTTCTCTGATTTGACCAAAGACTTAGCAACCGCCAAACTGGAGCCACGAGTTTTTTAGGAACAATCCCTCTCCCTATTTTTTGCAATCCCCATTAGACCCCATTGGAGTCAAATCGTTTTTCAGAGTCACCATGGTCGAAAGAACATCGATTTTATTATTCCCGCCGAATCCTCATTCAAGATACCATGAGGTCTTCCGAAGTAGATGATCCGAGTGATCCGGATCACTTGGATCAGGTACTTCAGAAGGCTTCCATGTTTCATGACCTGATTGCGGTTGCGTCACATCCGAATGCCACACGCCACATGATTGCCATCATCTGGATATTCTAACGGAATTAGTCAATCACAAATTCGCATTGGATAGAATGACCAATGAGATCCATTGAATTTCCAGGCTGTGGCAACCCTGAGATAATAATAATAATTAAAATATCTCCGTTAGATCCGAATAATAATTGAATTAATAAACAAGATTTTTTTATCAGGGCAATATATTTGTCACTCATGGTCAAATCAGCCTCACCCAGTGATAATATTGGTAAAACTGTGATATTCCGAGTTGTCTTTGTAGAATTATAAAAAACGATCTTGAAATTCATTAGTTTTAGGGTTAGTATCAAGATTTATTTATTCTGAAAACTTATCTTGAGTAATTAAAATCCTCCTCATTGTAATCTCATTGGAATCAACATTTATTATTGATCATCTGAAAATTGAATGATTTCATCCGGTAACTATTCCGCGCTTCCTTTTTCCTCAATAACGAACTCTGGAACCGATTAGGCAGATACATTGTTTGGGGCTATCTTGATAGCAGCGTAGCGGTTAGACAGGATTGAGTCAAGCTAGGTCCAACTCTTTATGAAGAAGAAATAATTCGCTATAATAGCGGAACCTGATTTTGCTGGGTACCTTTGTGCTGTGGCCGCAAGGAATGTCGACTCCTCCAGAAAAATTTGTTTGCTATTTTGTACACCCTAGTAGAAATTATGATTGGGAATTAGATGGGCCCCAGCTAGTGTTCCCAGATGTTAGGTTGGTTTCCAGCATAGACATAGAAATATAGGGACTGAGCATAAACCTGCTTGATGGACGAAGGGAATTGAAGTATTGCGGGGAGGGCGACGAGGTAAAGTTGCGCACAGATTTGATTGGCCATGCATCTGCACGTGCGCAGTAATTCAAACAGTTGATCGTCGCACGAATTTTGAAAGCAAATACTGAACCTCTCAATTGCGATTATATTTCACTATTTTTATTCATTCCTGAGGAACAATGAAGTTAATTACGAATAAACTAATCCTTTCGACTATCCAGATGAAATAAATAATCGTACAAAAATGGTACAGTATTGTGTCCCTGGTTGCGAAAATCGATCCGATTATCAAACTTTGGCATCAAGAACACAAAATAAGAAACTTTCTCTCCATAAATATAATCATTTACAGTATTTACAGTGTATAGAACACGATGTAAAGAAAATGTGGTTTCTCATGTAAATTTGAAACGGTTTTTCGTTCAAGATTACCGAGGATTGTGACAACCAACAACCTATGGCTTGATATTTTGAAATTTTATATTTGGGATCTACGTGGAGACCACGGAGATGCGAAGGAGTGTGCTGTTAGGGTCTCTCATAGGTCACGAACTTGTTGAGTGCACTTTGAAGAGAAAGATTTGAATAGGAATAAATGTTATGTCGTTCCGAAACCGAACACATTACCAAAGGTATACATAGAAGTTCCAGTTTATGTCCCTACTTTTTCAAACTATAGCAGTGTTGCGCGTGCGCAGATACATAGCCAATAAAAGTTGTGCACAATTTTACCTCGTCGCACCCCTCCTAATGACCCCCCCCCCCTCTTCACCCTCGGTCCCTATATTTCTATGTCTATGGTTTCGAGCTAGTTTTGAAACGCACTTTCTAGCCTCTGCCCATCCAGATGTCCCAGGGAATTGCTAGAATGTTATTCATATTGGTAATTAAAAATCTGGAATCATGTGTTTTCTGTAAAATCACACTTATGAATACGGTAACAATGTATTTTGACATGTCATCTTTAGTCAAGAACGTTGTTTCTGAATTCATTTCCATAAAATAATTCTGAGTGACAAGTTGGAACGTTGGGGCTGCCTTTTATTCTTTTGACCGTGTTGATTGACTATCCATATTACTGTGCGATAAGTTGACGCATGGAAAATCTACATAGACCAACTTAATGTTTGGGCACTAAAGTCAAATTGGCTTAAATGTGTTATCCAATTGCTGCCAGGTGAGTCCCATCTAGTACGTTGATGGTAAATGGGACGCCCAGGCAAATTTCTACCAGGGTATATTAATATTAATTTTGCTAGTCCAGCGAAAAATTTGCCGTTTCAGTTAATCATGTTGCTTTCTCAGCGATATGGTTAGCTATAGTTAGCAAAGTTTGAACTTGGTTGGCAAAAGAATTCGCTATCATATACATATATCTCCATCCCCCGATTTGATGCCTCAGCAAATTTTTTTTCTCCGCGTGCCATCTTCAAAGCAAACCCAAGCCAGCCCTAGCCCAATGATTATGCATCCCGAGTCGAAAAATTGTAATACTTTTCAAAGCCTGATCCACTCCGTAATACGCAACGATCCAGAGTCCAATTGGGTCGAAGAAAGGTTAACATCAGGTTGAATGAGAATGTCAAAAGCAAGATCAGGTTGAGAATAGGGCGAGATCAGGCCAAAAAATAAAATCAAACCTGATTCACTTCGTAATACGCAACGAATCAGGGCTCAATCAGGTTTCACTTTTTGACTTGGGATTACTTTCATGTGAGGGTACCCCTACCCCGACCGATAATTGAAACACAATTACTCAAACAGCTATAGCTTTGAGCTTTTATGAATTTGATTGTCATGTTTTCTTTCAACATGAAGTGAATGAAAATTGTATTTTCCAAACGCATGTGAAATGCGATAGATAGCGCCGCTGGAAATGTTCATTTTCCAAGAGTCCTGGGACTTTCAAAATAGAACATTAGCGTTTACATGAATATGTATATCTCCATATACCATCGTGTAATCCACCCCTAGTAGAAATTCTGGACGGGAAAATATCAGAGCATGCCTAATTTCCCATCAGGTTTCGTTACGGGATTCCCTATTTCGCTGGATTTTATGGGAATCTCATTCGAACCCTATTGTACCCCTGATTAGGGAAATCCGATAAGTTCCTTGTAAGGGCCTCATAAGATTGTCCTTACTCACGGTTCCCAGATTCTAACTTGATGAGGGCCTTATTAAAAATAAGAAATGCCTGATCAAATTTCTACTATGGTCTTTCCAGTATTTCCTCGATCATAATGTATAACATATTATTGAATAATTTGTTCTTGCGCGTCCGTTTGAAAATGTACTATACCTGTCATTGAGGTGCTCAATGAGCGCTGGAATTCATTTCTGAAGTCCAGCCCTCCCTAGAATTTTTTTTATAAATAACCTTGAAAGACCTATCCATTTTTCAATATTCTCCGTACGGTACAACCCGTTCTACTCCTGAGAGATAAAGTTTAATGTTCTGCTTGATCTTTTAATTATACACTGATCACTTCAATGTATATTCTCTCATGCGCGTGAGTAACAAATATCGATCAACAAGTGACGAATCCACCTGGAAATGTCGAAATAATTCTTTACAATCTCTTGAACACTCATTTCGCAATGCAGGTCATCTCATTAAGGAATTACCAGAAAAATTAACCATCGTATGTTACCTACAATTCTAAATGCTCATAAAAAGAACTAACCATAAATTTATTCGCATGCAATGAATAAACTGACCTGGCTGAGAGTTTTTACAAGGTCTATGTACCCAAAACACTCGCACTGTACCTCATACGATTAGATTAATTCATCCTCATCAGCGGAAAGAGGGAGGATTTCCTAATACAACTCTGTTAACCTCTCTGTTGAAAAATGTCATATCAATCTCGAATTCATTTGATGCTCAATTGTATTCAAATTAAACTTGATTCACAGTCTTTTAACAATTCACCCGTTGTATCCGGTTCAATGACTGCATCCTTTTCGAGAAAACACAATTCAGCAGACGGGAATTTGAATTTCAAATTCTTTAACATCAACAAACAAGCCGTGATTATGTTTTCTTTTGTGTAATGAAGTATGCGACTAGCATACCAATTACCTTGCAACAATATCTGCTCAAGGTCTCTTCTCTACCGACACCCGTATCCAACCATATTCAATCAGCAATTATATCTGCTCCTTCACCATTCAGTTTACACCATCTCAAATGACAACAGAGGGTGTTTCAATTCCCGAATGATTTCTTGACATCAAAAAATACGGGTGCAAGGTACTACTTATCATACTCGAAAGAAAAGAGAATGGAAGAATGATTCTCACTTCAAACATTCAGAGCTCGACTACGACTGTCCATATCAACTAACGTGACGATCCACCAAAGCATAGGTCATTTGGATTAAAATTTCTAATGAGAGCTTCTTCCCCTCGGCTGAAAGATGCTGCGGTTATTCCCTTCCTTTTTCAAGCCACATCAAGCGAGGCCATCAGTGTGTTCCGCGTTAGAGTACTTACAAGATTTTATCATCTATTTTTGTATGCTTCGTCGCAAGAATGGGGCCATTCGTCGTCAGTTTAATGCCGTCTTAGCTAAGCGACCGAGCGCATCTCTCGCTTGTGTCGTTAAAAGCAACGAGCGGGAGAATGATAGTACTTTGTACTTTGCCTTATGGTTTACGATCATCAACGGGAATAAAACAATGATTCCATTCGTTTTGTCGCGCACGCTTTTCCTTTCGGAAAAACATTTTTCATGTAATTCTATTGATCTTATGAAAGAGGTGGGAAATAAAATCCTTTCAAGGGTACCACGATTGTGTCACCGGGATGAAAATTACTTGGGAGGGAAATTTGTCCGCGGAGTTATTACAGGGTGATATGTTCATAGAATTGGCAGGATTTCATAGCCAATTTCATTGGTGGTTTCATTTCAGTTCTTATATTTAAATGATAATCTGGTTTCATCATTTACGGCTCCTCACGGAAACAAGAGAGAGGAGGAATTTACCTTGTAGGATGAAAACGCGTCGCTCAGTGCCTTCAAATGGGAATTTTTACAAAATATATTGTCAAATAATTCAACAAAAGTAGATTTTTCTCTTTTTTCCGTGCTGTCACTTCAAGAGTGGTTGGAGTCATTCCCTAAACTATGAACTGTTGCTGTGGAGAGTGAACTGATTGGCTGTAAAGAATCCTTCCCACTCCTGTCACAATCCTTACAACATTGAAGACACTTCATTAAATTCTCGTTCTGTAAATACCTACAACGATCACTCAGAACAGACTTTAATAATACATGTTCTAACATTTTCCCTGCAAAATATATTTTGAATGTTCAAAATACGTTTAAAGTGATTCCACGAAAAGAACGTTTCATATCATTCTACCTGTAGAAAGTATATCTGCTCTAAAAATCTTGCAGAACATATACCGTCACTCGAGACTCGAATTCAAAGTAAACACCGGGAATTCTTCCATTCTACTTTTCCCATCGCAACCATAAAAAGGGAAGAAAAGAAGTAAATGACTGGATCTACAGCTGAAAAACTACCCTCGTGGGAACGAGACAACAATTTTAAGTCAGCCACAACTACGCGTATGCATAAAAGCAAAGATTATCAGGAAGACAAATACAATATAACACGGATCGCGTATATATTTACATGCATAATGAAAGAGCCTGGTGCGAGGAGGATCAAATTGCAAGCTCACTCACCTGCCATGCTACCACCTGAATTCTCGAATCTAGAGAACACGAGGCTAGAACCATCCTAAAGAAGAGGGAATCAAGGCAAGGCGCGCGTTCGCTATCTAATCTGATTCGTGCACGCGGAGCATATATATCGGGTCACTGACCACCCGACACGATTAAGAATATAGTATCACGGAGAAACTTTGGAATCCTCCCTCGTTCGTTTGTTCTTCATCTGAAGATATGAGAAAGTTATCGGATGGGATGAAAGGGGTATCGTTATGACGGCACCGGGACAAGAATCCCAATTAAAACTTAAATTCAAATGGAAAAATGATCAGAAGGTAGGTTGAGAGAGAACAGGGAAGCCACAAAAAGAGTCGATGATGAATCGTGTCGATGGTGCTACGGGAGCAAACAGGGTCGCTCGATAATTAGGATTGATTGAGATGACATTTATATTCATACACAAAGAATTCTTGTAACGTATACCCGCATTCTTCGAATAAATGATTTTATCGGATCAATCAATCCGAAACCTTTCATACGTTACGTGTTATACGACAGAGCTATATTCTTTTATTGCACCATTTTTACGACGATATTACCTCATCTTGAAGAAAACCCCTTCTATCTCTGTTCTCTGGCGATGAGCAAAACTTTTGGTCCTCGCATGTCTTTTTCTTTTTTCTATTCTTTTCTTCCTGTTGTCACCTTGCAACGCTTGCTTCCTCGTTTTTCGCTTTACTTCACTATTTCTCTCTTATCCTGTCATCCATTCCTCCAGCTTCTCACTTGTCTTGGAGAGAAATAGAGGTATATAGCTCTTATATACCTGGTCGTTTCTCATGGCATGAACCCAACAAAGACTGTGTACAGCAGAAATCCTGTAGGGAATATTGAGTGATGTGTAGAGAGAAAGACTTTCAACTCTTGTCAGAAGATGTGGTTTGAGGATAACAAAGAGTATAAAATACAAATACGTGCTCGGATAAATGATGAGATGAAACAAAATTCAACTTCATTGATTAAAGTGCCAGTTCAAGGAAGGAAAAATTATTGTATTTCATATGGACTCATTCATTCATTTATTCATTTATTCTGCAATACCTGGAATCGAGGACGATAAACACGGCATCGAAAAATGAAAAGTGTCGCTAATACAAAATAATTTACGATGAAAAGGAAAAGAAAACCTATATAAATTCCAGATAGTTCTTGAAACATTCAGTGCATATGTGCGAATGTTGAACGATTGATTGGAATCCCAACTTGATCATCGGGGCGTGGAGCACGTTTCAACGATATTCAATTACTATACAGCGAATGACTCGTGAATCGAATTGTACGTCTGTCAGACCGAGCTTTTATCGTTGAGCTCCAATCGTTCGGGATACATCAAACGATTAATATTTTCAATAAACATGTATATAAATAGTTTACATCATTGGAAGGAAATTCATATCCTCCGACTCGATGGATTAATATTTTCCACAGACGAGGTATTGTACATCGCTACTTTGATGAATATTTCAATCAGACTGAATTACAAGAAAGATGAAAACAATAGAAAACGTGAACCAAATTCACCCCTGCGAACAATTGAACTTCCCTGAAGTCGATTTACAGAGAACAACGGAATGGAAGAGGAGCAAAAATACGAAAAAAGAATAAGTGCGCTTTTTCAGAATTTTAAGTAGCTCGTCATCTTCGCAACAAACTGCAATTTAACTCTTGACAATGGAGTTGCGCTCTACTCATTACACATGCATTCTTTTCCTTTTATTTTTCTTCCTTTCCCTCTCTCTTTACCATTCCCCTTGCTATCGCGAGAGCAGATGTTATGAGCCATTAGCTCCAACTTATTCTGCAAGGTTCTCACGTCGATCAATGTTCAAAGTAGAGAATAATTGCAGTCCTTCGGGCTTGAAAGTGTTTTCAATTCAATTTCCATCCTCCAACGATGGAATCCACGTGGATAGTTTCAACCATCGTGGAACGATGAATTTTTCATAAAAAAACCAATGTAGGAGGTAAACGGAGAGCAATATTTTCCATTTAGTTTACTCAAAACGTTTTATACTCCAAAAGACGTGAAGAGACCACCCGTCAGACAATTGAAACGATCGATCTTCTATATCTGTAAATGTGGAGAATTGATCATTATTTTAGGGAATTGAGAAAGAATAGTTGAAAAGTCAGAATGAAGAGAGAGATGAAGTGCGAGTGCTCGCGGTTGAACTTATTCCATGCAAGTGGTTTGACCAACTCAGAATTAATCAACCTAATGTATTCTTGTTGCCCTTATTGACTTTCTGTTAATTTCTCCTGTTTTACGATTAGTCATAAATACTCTTCCACGAGTGTTTGTTTCATGAGCATCGGCATGTTTTATTTCGTATACGTGAATGGATTACATGAATCATTATTGATTGAAATCAATAAAGCTTAGAACAAGGAGATTCTCAAGATATTGGGAACTGTTGATCTGAAACAAATTTTTCACACAATGATTGATTCAGGATTCGATGTTGATACTTTTACGTACTTGGCGGGATTCTTTTCACTTTTCCTCAGTTCGCAAAGTGGTTACATCCACTTATGATCAGACATCACGTATGAATCATACTCTCTTCTTCAACAATACTTAAAATTGTAGAATAATCAGGGGAGGTTTCTGATAACCGATATATCCAAACTCAAACCTTCTGTTCCTGGATTCCATATTAACGGTCATCGGCTATTGTTTGTCGCTGTAATGTGAGTAATGATCTGATTTCCATAACTGTTTCTAAATACCTTTTCATAGAACTCGTTCATTCGATATATAAGGAAGACAACAGAATTGAAAATGTCCCAGAGATGCTTTTGTGATCAACTTGTCGAAGTATTGAACATATTTTGGAGTATTTTTTTCCTTCAAAATCGTAGGATTTTCGATGGGATTGAGGAAACGTCTCTGCAGCGAATAAAATTCAGAATATGGAAGAGGTTGGGTTAGAGCGTGGTTGTTATATTTGTAATTCAAAGAAGCAAAGAAGCTCAAGCGACACCCACCGGGAAAGAAAGGGAAACAGAGGAGCCATTTTAATTGTAGATGAAACTAAATTATCAAAGCTGCAATATTGTACATCAGTGTTATAGGAGATGGAACACGAACGAATTGATAAGAAACTTTTTGAAAACTCTCAGTGCTTTGCTGTGGAGCATTTTCCATCCAAAATCACGGAATGCAACTAGGAGCTGAATCATCATTGATTTCGATTATTTGTTCCAAGGTTTACTGCATAACTTCCCGAGTGCCGCAAACAATCGTCAAAAAATCTTATATTCCCAAGCAGAACAACTTGGTGCAACAATCAGTTAGGAATCGCAAAATCATAGACCAAATGTTTATTTTTTAACACTAAGATGCTCGTAGAAAGTTTGCAGCGGAATTCAGCCAAGAACTTCTTGAGAAATTGATACAAGAGTGCAAAAACCAGATCCTCGCTCATCCCGAGCGCACACATTCCAAGCTTTCAAATTTATATGAATTATGTTACTTATTCATTCCCCTCATCCGTGAATTGTGATATTCCTCCACGAGTAATAATGCAGATGATTCAGAAATTACAGTCATGTTAATCGAGGGATATAGTACGACATCTCATTGAGGTGGGGAAACATCTGAAACATTTGTTAGGAAGGATCGATTTGAAGATGAAAGAAGACAAAATGAAGAGAATGTAAAAATTCGGATGCTCGAAAAATACCAGTACTTCGTGAAAGAAAAGAGAAAAAGAGGATGAAAAAGAAAGACAATGGACTCCAGAAAAATCGTCTTTTAATCACAAGAAACATACTTCTTGCGCTCCAGTAATGCTTATCTCAAAGTAAGGACGAGAATTCGCGTTACTATACATCCATGAAAATCCAAACAAAGAGAATATTACACACGAATGATGAAAGCAGAATGAGTCGATGGGGGAAGAATGCAAATATTTCCTATGATTCAAAGAAAAAAGATATCAAGATATCTTGGAGATGGTAGTGAAAAATCTTGTAATGGGGCGACAAATTGTGAGAAGTTTTTATACGAAGAATTAGATATTTCACAGTGAAATCTCACCGCTGCCATCAAAATATCTCCACATGTATTTTTATACGTGAAAGATAATGTCGATGAATCGGCACGAGAATATGAAGTCACAATTTTGAAGCTCGGTAGCTAGCACACGATGCTCTGTTATTCATGAAAATAGAGGTCGATGAATATATTGGGTAGAGTATACAAATGTTATGTGGGTAAGGTCGATCGGTCCCCCTGCTTCACTACTCTGTATCAGAAAAAACGTTCAACGAGCCGTGATATTCGATGTATGTATATACGAACGGATACGTGTGGGCCAATATATGTGTTGTTCCTTTTTATTTCACATCTATACTTTTTCCCTCTATCACAGTTCGCATCAAACGATCGGAACAAATTAGACAGATCGAGTGTTTGTTGATGATAGGAGGGAGGAAGGAGTGGAGGGACGATCGTGACATCAGGTGTGCTGATAAATGGATAGATAAATAATCTTCCATTCTGAATGACGGAATGTATTGATCATTCAATCAAGCGAATTTTCGAACGATTAGGTAACGCTGGGTTCGGATTCCTAGTAATTTACGTAACGTATATTATCCACGAAGTTATGTAACTACAGTTTTCGAAGTCAATCTCTTCATACTCCCCATTCTTATCCACTCGTTCTCAATAAATTCGTTAACAAACGGTATCGTCGGTATCTACAACCTTTGATATACATTTATCTCTCCACCGATCTTGTCTGCAGCGAAGGAAATCTGTGTGTAACCTTTATAGACAAACTGGCGAACTTCTTCTTCCTATCCTATACTTTTCTCCCGATATATTCATGAGATGGCTAGCAAATCGAGAAATTATACGCTACGGATCTCATGTACTTTATAACGTTTTCATAGATTTTCGGATTAGTTTTCGATGAGGAGAAAATAAGGAACCCTCTCCTCTACGTTGAATTGTTATTTAACAAACGTTGAGAATAATTCGTTTTTGGCGTCCCTTCTTTGTCGGTTATCATATATATTTTTCCCTTTGTCGTGTAGTGCCGTGGTTCATGTTTGATAGTGACAATAATGAAAACAACGGAGATTCCATTGGGAAGTAGAATTGACAGAAACATGTGTCTCAAAAGCACACTTTTGGACAACTGTCAACGTTCCTGTCAGCTTAACCATGGAATCTCTATTTCTCATCGTGGGAGTAATTAAAGCGGTTTCGTGGTTTCGTGACAAGTATCAAAGCAATGCTAGCACAACCAGCCTCTCGGACACGTACTATTCTCGACAGGGAATTATTAAGCACTATTCTATCCTTTCCTTTTTCTCGTTTTTCACCCTTTGTTTCGTCTCGATTTCTTGGTTTCTTCTGTTTTTCTCGTATCGCTGAATGAATCGTGAATATTCTATGATATCAATGGATTCTCAATACACTCGAATGTCGAATATAGAATCCTCATCTCCATAAATGATACATTTGTATCCCAAATGGTATTACATAGTTCGAGCACATATAGGAACTTGGAAGATTTTTTCAATGAGTTCATATGAACCGTGAATAAAGAAAGGATAGTTGAGTTCTCCAAATCTTTTCGTCCTCTATTATTCATCTGAAATTCTGCTTTTGCCATTTAAAATCGAATAGGGGAGATTCGTTGAACGGAAGATTGCTCTTGACAGAAATTGAAACGATATTTACTACTTGAATTATCTAGTGCATCAACCATAACGTGATATGGTTTATTCTTAGTGGGCTTGAATCTGCCCGGATTGATGTATGGAATAGTCTCATGCAATGGTATAAGAGCCTTACAGAGAAGTGTGAAAGATTCATCCTGCAATAAAGACTTCTTGTAGTTCCCACTTGCTCAGAAGGTTTGTAAACCACATTTGTCCGTTCGGAGTTCCCCTGGGTGCATCCAAATTGAGCCAATTTCAGCTCATTCTCGGGAAATGCTGGCCCATTTCGCGCCAGGAGAGGCCTGGAGTTGGTTCAATGTTTGTACACACATGGATTACTTTCTGTACTAAAGAGAGGACTCCAGAATGAGTCTACAGACTAATCCCAACAAAATCAGAACTGTGAGAGATGCCATGTGTGTTTGATGTCAAGTAGAAGAGTTATTCCAGTCCTATTATAATGACCGGCATTGCCAGAGCAAGGAAGTTGTGGTTACTGCTAGCATGCATTACATGGCTCTACCAAAGGAGTCATCAAATCACTTTTGAACTATCGGTCTCAGCTCCATGTTACTCCAGATCTGATCTGGCAACGCTGTGACGGTCTGTACACCTCTATCGATATAGCACCGCCCAGCTGAAATGAAGTTTAAAGTTTGAATCCCAAAACAGGCAAAATCTTTTTGTTTATCTTCGATTTTGTTTGAGATTTCATTCTAATACCCATTATATCTATATCTTCTTCATTTTTGGATAATTAATTGTGAAACGTATGATGTGTAGTATCATCTTCTTGTCAAATGATGTGTTATCGTCATTCATCTATACTACAAAGATCAAAGTTTCATAGTGAATAGTAAAAAGTCACTTAGTTTATAGAGAGTTGAACTTGAATACAATGTAGTTGATCGGAAAGAAAATGTCGAAGTAGGTTACGTAGAGTGGAAAGAAGAATGTATCCCATATCGGAGAATATATTGAGTTTTCAAAAGAATCCATCAGATCATTCCTTGAGAGCATACAAGTTTTCTGTGAAAGAGAGCGAGTTTAAAATATACACTCCGATATAAATAAAAATTTAGATATACACGAATTTAAGTATGTAAGTGAGCAACTGATCGTAAATGTTGACACCGTGCGAATAGCTGTAGCAAGGATATATGTATGACAACTATCATATATACTCGCTCCATCCGTCTTGATATATTAAGGAATTTATTCGAAAGAATCGTCAAGAATTCGAAGTTGATTTTGAATAATTGTTAACAATGATTATTGAATAGTATAAATACAAACACATAAATATATATCTCTATTCTTCGAAGTCAACTTCAATGTCAGTGTATCTCCGTCGCTACAAACCTTGGCTCTTTTTGCGCTTTGCGGACTACCAAGGGCATCACAAGACATGCGCTCAAGATTGTTCAATGAATTTTTTGCTCGCATCTAACTCTCAAGTACAGATATGCCGTCGCGAATGCTGGATTAGTATTGTTCTGTGTAATATGTGGAATATTTTGTTTGTTTGCTTGTCTGAATAAGAAGCCATATATATATATATATACATACATATATATTTCAATCTCAATGTTCATTGGAAATGATAGACGAAGGCAGCATATCTGTGTCTATTGGATCTATTGACGTGAGCATGGCGTTATTCGCAAATTCATATATATATATATATATATACATATATATATATATAGATATATATGAAGAAAAAGAATATATATATATATACGTACAAAGAAAAGATAACAATTTAAATTCAAGAATTTTACATGGAGTTCTCTTCCGGTTTTCATTCAGGTTGACTTGCGCCACATGGATGAGAAGTCTGGCAGTAACGTCGTGGAGGTAGGAGTGGATCTTTCCGAATTCTACATGTCCGTAGAATGGGATATTCTTGAAGTGCCTGCTGTAAGGTGAGTTGAAAGATTATTTCAGAATCGTCATTCCGTTTCGCTCATCAACTTTCTGATACGAATTGAATTCCCTGAACAAATCAATTCCCCTTTTTTCCCAACGATAATGTAGCGTGAAGGATAACGGCGAATGATGAGTCAATCAAAAACTCTTTTGAAACAAACTCTGCACTGTTGAGGAGAATGCGGGGAGTGTCCTCAGATTGGACTTGCAAACGTTGACAAAAAGAGGGTACAGTTGCGCGCGCGACCTAGCATACTTTCTCCTTCGCCCTCCCGTCAACTATCCTATGAGCAATGGAGAAAGCATGCTAGATTGCGCGCGCAACTGTACCCTCTTTTCGTCAACTTTTGCGAGTCCAATCTGAGAACACTGAATGCGGGAGTGAAGAGCCTACGCCATGCGGCCTTTGGAAACTACTATATTCACTGATGTATATACTAACTGGATAGGCTACAGAGAGCCAACATTTCGGAAATCAACTGTCCTCCATTGAAAGGACTTTCAGCGCCTCACGCGCCAAGGAAGGAACTAATTTCAACAGTAATACGCTTGCACTGTAACTGTTCAATTCCCAATACGCTTGCATGACATTACAGCCCAAGCGTATTACTGTCCGAAGTAGTTCCTTCCTCAGCATGTGGTACGCTGATTGATCCATCAATTGGCTTCAAACATGTCCACTGCATAGTTTATCCAGTTAGTATATAGATCGGTGACCATAACTGTGCAGCGCGTTCGTATGAAAACAAGAAAACTACATTCTAGTCAGTAACTCTACTGCAGTTCAGTCTTTTTTTCCTCCACCAAGACGCGTAGTAAAAAGAATGGAAGCCCCAATTTTACGAAGATATGATCTCTTGAGGGGATGCTAGCGCCGGAACTTCAGCCAAATCTTTCGTGTAAGATTTCTCCACAATACTTGGATATTTTCAAAATATCGCTCTATACAGGGTGTCGCAGAATTCATCATTCACATTTCTGTGGCATATTCTGCAGCCAAAATGCAATAATTTCCCGTTTGAAAAAATTTTTTTCGAAGCTTGGTTTTTGAGATACAAGTATTATTAGATTGTTTTTTTCAAATCCAAATCATCCAAAAGTGGTATGTGCTACATACCCAAGTAGCACAAGAACATTTCAAATGTTCTGAGTTCATTCCGTGATCACGCATAGAATATGCAGATGAGACTGTTCTGGATAAATTCGAAAAACATGTTCTGAGAACGTGCACAGAATATACTTATCCAAAACAGTCTCATTCGAAGATTCTAAGAATGTTCATAAAACATGCCCATAATTTCCAAGAACCTTCTTAGCATTTCTAACCTATTGTTCTACTTGGGTACTTAAGCTAGACATTATTTGTTGAGTTGGAAGACGGCGGGTCTCTGGAAAAAAATTGAACTACTCTATCATTGTTCGTTTTGGAGCTATAATGATTTAAAGTTGCTGAACTCTGATTGGCTGGAGGTCAAAAAATTCCAAATCGGTATAGCTCTGGAGCGAACAATGATAGAATAGTTCGTTTTCCAAATATGAAGAACACAATGCTCTTGAGTTATTTGAATTTTTAGAAAAATATAAAAATGTGCATATCTCAAAAACTAAGCCTCAAAGAATTGTTTCAACGGGAAATTATTGCGTTTTGGCTGCAGAATATGCCACAGGAATGCGAATGATGAATTTTGGGACATGTATAGCATCTCTTGAATGTCTATAGAATTTGACTGATGTCCCGGCGCGCCGGGCGCCAGGACCTCCTTGAGGTGATATTCGCGGCGTGGCAGCAGCCAAATCGTTTATGACAAACGACGCGCAAACGCTTTGATTCAATTAAAATATCACTCTGTACAGCACTCCTCTGATTCAAGTAAAAGTACTGTACAGAGCGATATTTTGATTGAATTGAATCGTTTGCCCGTAGATTGTCATGAACAACCCACTGAGCATTTCCGTTAGAACATGGCATTGACATTGCATCGATAATGATGCGATCTTGAAAGCACCTGTTGTGAGAATTACAACAGTAATATTACAACTAGGGGTGTGCGAACCGTTCGAATCTCGAACCGAACCGAACTCCTACTGTTCGGTTCGGTTCGAACTTCGAACTTGATTAGCAGAAAAGGTTCGGTTCGGTCCAAATTTCGAACTTGATTAGCAGAAAAAGTTCGGTTCGGTTCGAATTTCGAACTTGGATAACAGAAACAGTTCGGTTCGGTTCAAATTTCGAACTGCATTCATTGAAAACGTTCGGCTCGAGATTCGATTTGTCACGGTTTGCTTCGAACTTTAGACTCAAAACCCGAAAAAATTCGACTACGCTGGAAAAAAAGAGACGATGTTGAATCGACCTATCATCAAGTTGATCCGATATCGATGCCAAGTTCAAGTGATGGAGAACACACATACAGGCGTTCCCATGTTGTTTTTGCTTGTAAACACGCAGAAACAACTTGTTTTCAAGTCGAATTGACATGATATTGGGTACTTGATAGACGCAAGTTGATTGAATCTGTGATTTTTCCTGGTGTAGTTTCGAGTCTCAAACTTGAATAATTGAAAAAGTTGATATTTCGGATAACCTTGTTGACAATACTGCGGATCAGATGAAATTAAATATATTCATAATGAATTCTATTCGCAGCCTCATTATTTTGCCTCCTCAGATGCGCGGGATATATATAATGAACCCATAAGTTCTGCGTGATTAGACTATAAAGATATTATACTAGGAGGACGACTCAGTAAACATGGGGTTTACACAAATAAAAAGAGACAGCTGCAAACAAAAGAAAGAGAGAAAAATGCAGTGAGGTGAGTGTCCTTGTCTCTTATGCAAAGAGGTTTATAATCAACGCTACCACAAACCTCAAAATAGTGTTGATTCATCACCATATTTTTTTTAATAGTAGAGTAACCATTCTTGGTAACAGAGTGGTTTCTAATGTGAGTGAATCATGTTCCAAATATCGCATGAGGATATAAATAATTATATTAGGAGGAAATTTTACTTTGTGATTATTGAAATTTATGATAAAAGTGTTCTGCACCCAATTTCAAATTCATCTAGATACGTGGGATATGTTAAACTTACATAAAAAACCACTCTGTTACCAAGAGGGATAACCCTGTTATTCCAGAAATATGGTAATAAATCAACACTAGATTACACTATGGACACTTTTCTGTGATTTATTGAAGAATTGAAGTGTTCTTCGTTACTTGCCTCAAATTTGCGACCATTTTATCAATATTCAAATACTAGTCGCTGCAATTGAACATTCGGAAACAGAGAAAAATTTATCTGCACTCAATTTTAAATTGACCCATAGAATATTCTCCGAACGTTTCTAAATTACCCAAACGTTTAATAAACATTCTCAAAATGTTTTACGTACTTTTGGTGCTACTAGGGTAGACTGTTTTATTACTGCAACATGCTGCACATGAAACGTCACTTTAAAAAATGAATTCATGATGGATTCTGTTTTCATAAATGTATTTCTAATTTAGTTTTGGCTTTGCGATTAGACGTTTTGAAAGTTGGAAGTAGGTTCGGAATTACAAAGTTCCGTTCAACTTGAAAAATATATTTGCAGTTCGGTTCGGTTCGACTGGGAAAATTTGGAGTTCGGTTCGAGTTCGGTTCGACTTGTAAAATACATTTGGAGTTCGGTTCGAGTTCGGTTCGATTTGAAAAATATATTTGAAGTTCGGTTCGAGTTCGGTTCGATTTGGAAAATATATTTGAAGTTCGGTTCGACTGAAAAATCCAAGGTTCGCACACCCCTAATTACAACATCCAATTACAAGTGAATTGCAGGAATGTTACGTTGTCAGGTGATATTTCAACGACATTTTTGCAAGTTACTTTTCCAATATTGCATTTGTAAATTGAAAGACAAGTACTTTCAAGATCGCATCAATATCGCTGCAATGTTAATGCAGGGTTCTAACGGAAATGCCCAGTGGGAATTTAAATGCTGCCACGCCGCTGATATCCCCTTAACTGAGAGCGAGAGTCTAGGCCAGCTCAAACACCCCGTTAGTCTTGAGTAAGGCTGCAGTAATTACACGGAGAAAAAGGTATCTTAGAAAGTACCATAATTTATGGATTTTCTGCGCTGGTCTGACCGAGTCTCAATATTTACCTGAAAAAACCTCTAAAAGTACCATAATGTCTTGGACTTTTATACGGAAGGTACCATACTTATTTCAAAAAGTCCAAGAAATTATGGTACTTTTAGAGATTCATGCAAGTGAATATTCCGACTCGGGTCAGACCAGCGCTGAAAATCCATAAATTATGGTATTTTTCAAGATATCTGTTTTCTCAGTGTACAAACAGTAGCATAATGGGGACCGTAAGCTCCCGCATCATGAAATCCTTGGAGAACAGCAATGATTAATCAGTCCAGGATTCTTCCAAACGCAAAAGTGACACAAAAAACTAAACATTTTCTGATACAATGTCTTCACGAAACATGATCAACTCATTAATAAGCTTCGGATACAAACTGTGAAACCCTGAATCCTGATAATTTCCTTGAATAAACAGACTTTGTGATTCAATTTGAAATTATTCCTCTGTTTGCAGAAACGAGAAGTTTTACACATGCTGTGACGAGCCGTATTTGGACATCACCTTCAACATCACAATGAGAAGGAAAACACTTTTCTACACAGTGAATATTATCATTCCCTGCATGGGAATTTCGTTCCTAACGGTACTCACCTTTTATCTGCCGAGCGACAGTGGAGAAAAGGTAAGCATAATAAAGCATTCAGATTACATTCTATGTAGACATAGGTCGGGGACAAAGACTTTTACCGTCCATGCAAAAATATTTTCTTTGATGTCACTCGTTGATCTCAATTCGCGTATAAATATTACATTCGTATTATTATCAGGGAAAATAGAAGAGAAATGAATTATTCATCCATAGTCTGGAAAAAGAATTACTTTGCACGTATACAAGTAGTGTCATATCTTGTATTTCCTTCGCTATTCCTCATAGCCCTGGTCGATTCGACTTTCCGAAAGAATTACAAGCACCGTTGTCATCTGTATAAAAACTCCCTACCATGGCATTTTAGATGTAAATTGTATCGATCAGATGAAATTCAAGTGGACGTGGTAAAAGGATAAAGAACGTTTTAGTTTCCTTCTGTCGAGACTCAACTTTTTCTCGTGATTCGTAAGGAATTTGAAGATGTATGTTGAATCGAGTATCAAAAATTTGATATTTTTAATAAGATTATTGCTTCCGTCTAAAAAATGGAAGGAAGAATTTTGTAAAACTTTCCTCGAGAACGTTTCAGTGAATGTTCTGTGGAGAGAAATTACCGTCTTCCATTTGTGAAGAAGACTGTGAAAACAGAACTGTGAATCTCTGATGGAAATATTTCTCCAAATTCATCTATTTATTGGCGCAATAACGACGCATCACATCCTAGACAATTCTGTGATCAAACCAAACCAACACTTGCTACAGTCCTCAGCCTTATTTTTGCTTGAGAAAAAAAACAATCCCTTTACGATCAGGGAACGAAATCATCCAACAATGCAGGAAGAAAAACCTTTTCCATCATCTCATAAGTCTGAATTTCATTGAATTACTAGGTTTGATAACCTCTTCAAGGAAAAAAGTAAACGAGTGAGAAATCTTCTTTTCTCCCTGGATGGACTCTCTGTAAAGTGTAGGGTATGTTCTTTTTTGTGAGTTCAAAATCCTCAAAAGCCTCAAGGCTCATCGTTTTATTTGATGTTTCAACGTCTAACGATAGCTCTTACAAGTGCTTTTAATCTGACATGTTGGATTTATAAATACCGCTTCGTGATATGACAATCATATCACATTCCATCCAAAACAAAAAACCATTTATTCTGATAATTGGATCTGGCATGGACTTCTCGATCAAATGAGAAAAAAAGCAATCCCTGACAACGATAGGGATACGTCGACAGACATTTCATCGCAAAGTACATTTTTTTCTGAACTGCCAGTTCAAACGGCACTCCGTAAAAGAATCGAGAGACCTATTGAGAGTGTTCTTGTGACGAAAAAACTAAAGAGAGATACGTTTGAAAACTGAGAAGTGGAAAGAATGAGGAAAAAACATGGTACCATTATCCATGGTGATGTAATGGATGACTTTTGGGGGCAGCAATCATCTCATCTTGTATCACGACGCGTTACTCGCACGGTATATGGTCTATAAAACGAAAAAAGTAAAAGAGAAGATAGAGAAAAAAACCTTGTGGGAAGAGGCTGAAGGGAATGAGGAAAACAAAGAGATAATACCTCCATCATTGTTAGTTGCAATGGGTCGATAAAGGCGTTTTTCTTCCTTTATTATTCCCACACACATTTATTCCGTTCTTCGGAGTTCGTAGTCATCGAAGATCGCATGGTAACACACAAAGGGAATCGGGATCTTTTCTTCCCACCCTCTTTCCAAGCTTTAGGCAATTTTTTCTTCCTTCTTTCTTTTTTTTATTCTGTAGGTAGTAGTGGTCGTAGTAATAGTGGGAGGAGGAGGAGGACCCGAGAACGAGGGAAATAGAACTACCAACCAGTCATAGTAGGAGCAGTAATACTAGTCACGTCTGTGATACAGGTACAAAGAAGTCAAGGTATGAGAAAAAGGAGAAATAAGAGGAAGAAGGATTGAACAAAATTGTCACACGAGGTTCGCGTTGCTGTTGTGCCAAAAGTAATCCACCAGTAGCAGCTGTGCCCTGTTCCTGCGCATGCATGTGTATCTGTTTTTTTTTCCATAGAGATACATAGAGATAAGGAAGAAAAATATAAACGAGAATGGCTAAAAAGAGCTAATTCACCGTATATTTCAACTAACCTCAACAATTTCCTCTATTTTTGTTCTTATTTTCGACCTCAACTACATTCTGAGTACAATGTAAGATAAGTGCGCTATAGAACAAACAGTGCAGTTCAGTCAAGTTTACTTTGTCTAGTACGAGAATGAGGAGTCATTGAAAAATTATCTTAAAAGTTGTATCTCCACACGCTGCTCTTTGATCGAAATATCATCGGGGCGCACAAGAATTGTAGACGATGAGGAATAAGAGGAAGGAAAATCGTTAGAGAGAATACTTCAGGTTCGATGAGGAATGGGATCGTTTGATGAAGGATAAACTGTTGTAAATAGAAGTAGATATATATACATGTGTATAATCTACGGTCATCTGGTTCAAGTTAGCCAGAGTCAATGATCGCTCAGGATTACGTGTACATGTGGTCTCCGTTGAAACTGTGGCAAAGCGAGGAAGGTGGTTGGAAAGTCAACTCGAATCCTGAACTACTTGCTTGTGTGGTTTCATGAATGACCAACCCAGATTCCAACAGTCCCTGCCTAAACTTCGATGCTCGCTCCTTAAAGTTGAATAATCTCTGCAGATTAATGTACCATAATTACACAGATCTAGCGACGGATGTGTATTTATTTGTAGGAATTCGGTGATATTGATCAGCGTGTATTTCATGTCTTTGAACATGGGATATGATTACTCAAGTTATAAAGTAGTTCCGACAAGTTGGAGGATTTTCAAACCCATGCAAACCACGAAAAGTTTGAATCGTAGTACAATAAATTCTCATGTTTTTTCTAAATTTCAAGAGTTTCCATTCTTATTCCGATGATTTAGGCTCTAGGGTCATTCGGGTGACTCAAGCCCAGTGAGTAAGTTGAGATTCAATTCGTGTTGGTGATTTCAATCACCGCTAATAAATTAACCTTTAATTGTACCTCTGGCTCGCCGGAGGTTCAAGGTTCATTATTCAACGAGAGAGAATCGCAGATCACAGATGATTACTAGACAAAACCAAGCGTTTTAATTAGTGAAATTAGGAACGTTCATTCAGAAGAATATTGTAGATATAACGGAAGTCAGCGAACTGAACGAAGAATACGTTTGATACAAATGCAGGGTTTCAATAATTCTGCACAGGAACAATAATTCTACAAATAGAAGAGACATAGTAGATGAAATGAAGGGATATTAAAGGGAAGCGAATTCTTCTCGCCACCTTCCCCAACCATCCTATCGAATGCGGCGGGAGCAACCTTCGGCACACCATCCGCTACACTGAATAAAAAAAGAATGATTCCTGTGAAGATCTAAGAGTATTCCAATTAGAACTGACCTCACAGATTTAATCAAAGTGATGATCCTTATAGTTCCCAATGTCAAAATTTAGCGATTCCGCCAATGTTGATCACGGGCAATGGCTTGGGCCAGGCGTAGGGGATTTATATTGGGCCAAAATTGATTGACAATCGAGGTAATATCGTGCCCCCGTCGGCAATACGAAGATAAAAAGTGATCAAAGTGTTGGCCCAACTTTTTACCAGCATTGATTTAAGACTGCACCAACATTGGTTTTATAGCAAAAGCTTTGTGTCGGCCAATCATGGCAAAACCATTGAATCAAGCCTGCACCAAAATTGACGACCTTTCACCACCGTTGCCCCAGGCGTCGAAATTGAAACTCCTTATAATTGCTGAAACGATGTTATCATTCCAGTCCTCAGTCAGGCTTTCTCCCAGAGGCTTTCAGTTCGGGTTCGCCAATGCTCATCAGAGCTGCCTCAGCCTTGCACCGCTGGTAAATTTTTACATGGGTCCATAATGTGAATACTGGCTTACAACAACGGTTTGTAAAGTCATGAAAACCAATTTTTACACCATACCGGTCATCACTCTGACTGTCTGTGAAGTTAGCTGTAAATCGAATACTTTCAGATCGTTACAGGGACAATACTTTTTTTTGCAGCCTGTATCTGTTTTGGAGGTTTCGAACGTGGGGAAACATTGACTGCATTTCAATGACCGGTTTACATTTTATACCATCCAAGATCAAAGCAAATCACTGTTTCAACGGAAAAGCTTTTTCGCTTGTCCGTGCTTTGTCATATTCAGAAGACATCGATGAACTCCACCGCAGCTTCTCTCCTTATTACCTGAGATAATCATTCTGCGCGACGGGACAGCGGTAGCGCCTAGCGGATACGAGTGGAAGCTGCCACCTTAGGGCAGACTTGCTTACGAAGGAGTTCGTGCACGCGCATCCTAGTACGTGGTGTCGCCTGACTATGGCGATAAACGGTTCTCGGCCGCTTCCTCATACTCTTCGATAAAGGGGACTCGTGACAAATGCCTATATTGAACATTCCCCCATCGCTTTACATGCAGAAATAAACACAGAACAGGAGAAGACTTTGATGATAAATAATCACGGAGTAATATTGACATTGTAAGGGGGGAGGGAGAGAAATGAAGTCACATATACTTGGAAAATTGTTCCAATGTATATTCAGAACTCAATCCATATAAATCAATTATAAAATCTACACAAACTTACTTCTCCCGAAATTTAATTTTAAAACATTAATCATCATTCGGTATTTTTCGTACAGAAATTACGAATGATTGATTTTTGAATACTCTAATTCATCTTGACTTCATATATCGTTAAAACCACCTTTCAAAAAACCCAGGGTTCTTTGAAAAAAAACTCGACTCACCTGGGTGTTTTTTAGTTTTCCTGGGTTTTATTTGGTTTCACTTGGTTTTTTTGGGGTTTTACAAAACTTATCCAGATCAATTGCGTTACAATGATAACACTATCAAAAAAATTCTTGAATTTAATACTGAATTCCTTATGAAATGTCACATTTCCACATTAAATTGAATAATAGTGCACACATTCAATGTTAGTGATGGAATTCCAAAATTTATGACTGAAATTGAAAATTCATTTATTAATTTATGGTTTCCACGAATATGTTTATGTTATTAAAATTAAGAAAAAAAATTGATATATGAGCCACTTACCGAATAACCATATTCATCTATCAGTTCATTATTAACTTCATGAAAAATGGGCAATATACTTTCTGGGTTTCTTGGAGTGAAAATCCACTCCAAAGGAGTGAGAGTACTGCAAGTCTAAGAAGAGTGAGATTCCACTCCTAAGGAGTGGATTTCCACTCTCTTGAAGTGAGAGTTTCACTCAGATGAAAGAGTTGAATTTCACTATTCAAAGCAGGATAAAACTTCACTCTGGTGGAGTGAACATGCACTCTTATGGAGTGAAATCTCACTCTCTTTGGACTTGCAGATTTTCACTTTTCGAGAGTGAATTTTTACTCCAAGACATTCAGAGAGTACGGAATTTGATCACCCATTACTCAAATTAGTTGATAGATAATTTTTTTCAAATACATTATCCATTATTCAAGTAATGGATAATTCTTCGAAATATGTTATTCATTATTCAGGTGATAGATAATTTCTTCAGATACATTATCCATTATCGATTGTGATGGATAATTTTTCAAAATACATTCTCCATTATTTGAGCAATGGCTAATTTTTTAAATCCATTATCCGTTGTTTAAGTAATGGGTAACCAAATTCCGTATATTGCCTACTGTTTGAGGAATGCTTAATGAACGGATAAATAAATATGATCATTCGAGAATGGATAATATATGCATGTCAATTATGAATTATGAAAAAATAAAAAAATGGAAAATCAAAATTTCTTTCTTGCCGATCTCTGCTTATACGAAATTAAGCTGAACATATTTGGTAGTTTGAAAAAAAAATCCACTATTTTCATACGATTGATACTAATCTATGAACAGGAAAAAATGCAGCAAGCGAAGATGAAACAATTTCCATTGCTGGGTTTCATTGTTTTTCGATAGTTCGGTACATTTTGGTTTGAAAAGTTGGGTGAAAATTTGGACATTCAAACCGTCGAAAATCCTTGCTTGGAAACAGGAATTATAAACTGAAAAGTACTGATAAGTACTTTTTGGAATACCTTTATATAAAGGAATGTGAAAATATTCTAATTTGTGATAATTGTTATAATTCTATTCCAAACAAAATTCACCTCATGGCCCCAGTGAAAATCTAAGAGTGAACGAAGCGGGTATCGAAACAAATGGAGCGTGGAAATGTTCCAATTCTCTCCTTAATCACACCTAGATGACTGTTCGTTAAGCTTTCGTCGCGGTTCAATGCTCCATTTTCCCCAGAGTTACACTATCTCTTCAACATAGAAACGATTGAGCACAAATAAATCGATAACAATAAATTATCACATTCGAATTAATAAAACAAAAGTTTAACTCGATTTTCTGGAAAAACATACACTGTGGTTTTAACCCTTAGCTGCCACACTTCGCCAGTGTAACATAGCTGCCACACTGGGGTCGATGATGACCCCAACTGTAAATGTATACCAAAGCCAAGCTATGCGTACATGAGCCTTGGAAAAATTTCAGAGAGTACTAAAACTATTCCCATTTCCAGTCAAATAATTTACCTAAAGGAAAATTGATTTCGAAGTTGTGCAAAAATTATGTGTGCAGCACACATGGCATCGCTTCTTTTCATCGATCAATGGGTATATTCTCGGTTCTAGATGAAATTATCACTGTATCATGGAAAAAAATTATATGAAACATGGATAATCATGTCACGCTAGGGTGGAGTGAGGTGAAGAAACTCTAAAGTGGCACCAGATTGCGCGAAGAGTTCGAATTATTGAGTTTCTTGATGGTAATTCAAGATTGAATCATGTTGGGGTCAGTCTGACCCCAGTGTGGCAGCTAAGGGTTAATTCGATATCATAGCGTGGGAGTGAATAATAGAAACTTGGTTTTTCAGCTAAGTTTTACTGAAAAATACCGAATGGGTTTTTTTGGGTCGGGGAAAATCGTTGCAACCCTGCTTTCAATATTAATCAATGAAAAATCAAAGTCTTCCGAGTAAATGATCATCATATAGATATAGTTATCTCGTCTCTGATAACTTTCAATATATTCTATTATCCATTATAATTTGATTCAATACTGATGCGAGAGACTAAAATACAGTTTGTATAACACGATTCGTATAATCCATTTTCCCCCATGTCAGATCTTGAAAAAAACAACTTGGGAACTGACAAACGATATTTTCCAACCTATATTCAATAAATTCACCATATATCCAATGTGCCAACTCAACGTACTTTTCTATTCTGAATCAATATGAATACTCTCCAACTCAAATCCAAGTGGAATCCACTATGTTATTGAATATCAGAGAATTTAATCATAAAATTGAAATGAGAATTGTTGGGATTCTCTCAGACCACGCGATCCTATAGAGCTGTTCGTTCATCTCGTTTTGAATTTCCAACCAATTTTTCCATAATGCGTATCTGATATATTGAAGCAGTCATGATACAATCTAACAAGATTGCATGAGAATAAAAGTTCAGTTATCATTCACGTTTCATTGTAGGAAGCCAAGTTTCATTCTGATCATTATTCTCTTACTCTATTACATTACGAATGTTTGTAGCGAAATAAAAGAATAAAAAGTTTCCCGAGAGAAAGACACGAACGAGGCGTTGCAATGCCTCTCCCATCCAAGTGCTCGGAGGCGTTAATTAAAATGACTATACGAAAGGTCACAATGCTATACGATTCTTCACACTGAATTTATTTTCTTTACATCCTTCGTGATCACATTGCACAATAAACATACATTCATGGGTAGCAAATTGAAATTATCTCAGTATTATGCGATGTAATTCTATCCACAAGGATCTATAGGGATGATTTCTCTTCTTACTTTTTGTTTTTGTTTTTTTTTTCATGAGGTGAAAAAATAAATCATATGATGATAACAAATGATGATGATGATGATGGAATTATAATCTCTATACAGAATATTGTTTCTATTTGAATACCATGCACGCTTTGGAATTTGTTTCTTTGAACTGTTTTATTCAATATTTGTTGTTTCACTTTGTTTTTTAATTTTTTCATTCCGATGAACGAAACGATTTAGTTAATTAACTACTAGTCTTTAGGTCAAACTGTGAGAAATTCCATGATTTTTCTGTACGGAAGTTGAGAAGCAAGCAGTGCTGGCGCATTCAAACACCTATCACAGGGTCATGTTTTCCAACAGTACGGAGCGGAAATCTTTAGGATATGACGGTTCACATGGGGCCTAGTGCTGTTTAATCACAACCCCGTACATTTTCCGGACTATCAAGCGATCCTTAGTAGAGACAATATTCGAAAGCTTTAATTACAATCGAGACAATGAATCCCAACGAACGCCTTCCGATCACTCGCAACATATCGATCAATCCATTTGCAAATTGCTCCCACCTTTGATAATCGATTAAATAATCAGAGTTGAGATACGACGAGGGATAGACATTGTGGGATGACTTTAGGATCTTGACATGACAGTCCCCACGGTGAAATATCACGTCTAATCATATGTTGAGGTGCTGATATCCGATTTGTACGAATCAGATACGTATATCGTACACAAACTTGATCACTTAACCATTGAATAATTCCTTCCAAGGTAATCAACAATTTCGAATTGTAAATTCAAGGACGATTCGTTGAATTATGCATTGAGATACAAAATATGAACGAACAGCGGTACGAGAATTATAAAACGCTTTCATACTTTCCCCTTTAGTTTTTCCTTCGATAGAAGAGAAAGAGCAAGATAGAACGAGGGAGAGAGTACAATTTCTATCGGCACGATGATCAATCCTGCAAGCGAAAAAAGCCAGACTGACTCCAAGAGCCTGAAGCATGCAATTTCGATGGCTGTGGGTCAATCACCGGACCGCGATATTGCTTATCGATTACCCTCACTTGATTGACGTGCCTCCAAAGGCACGATCCAGATACCATTTGGATCCTCCACGTTTCTTATAAGAATCAAACCTTCATCTCCTTTCAATTTCATATTCGTTCCCTTATTCGATTCTTGTGTATACTACAGTAATAATATCATAACACGTACGTTCAAAGTTACACAAGGGTGGAGTATTCGATCCGCAAAAGTAATTACCCTTTTGTACGATGGTTTAAACTCTTACAAAGAGAAATGATGTGACGTCGGTGGAACGTCCGAACTGATACGTTGTTATCAATCTAGATAAAGAGTACGAGACGTGAAAGGAGAGAATATAGGAAAACGTGAGACTTGTCTCACAGGAGGAAGAAAGGATGGTTGGTTGGATCGGTTGGATACAAAGACAAGAAATAAAAAAAAGAGTATGCGTACACTGTAAATTGGTTTATTTCTATCAATAAGATGAATGTTGTGTCACTAAAATTTCAGAACATTGTTTTCCAATGTTGCTGTATTTGAGATTTTGTGGTATCAAGGTAGAAAAGATAAATGATGGAAGCGCGACCGTCACGTTCTACGTTTATTAATACTAGAATATCTGTGCACACAACCTTTTCTTTGATGCACAATGCTCTTTATTCAATTTTTCATCCCACGTCTCAACGTGAGGAGAGATTATATATATATATATATATACATTTACTCCAACGGGGCGTACATTCAATACCGCTTTGTGGCTCACATCCTCTCCTTGAATACCAGTGATATAAGCGGATTCTTTGATATTCTACAGAAGATCGTGTTTATTATGACGAAATTATTAATTTAAATTTAAAGTACTCGAAACAATTGAAAAAAAAATGTTACAATCTTGTTGCAGGTCACTCTTTCCATCTCTATACTCATCAGTCTTCACGTGTTCTTCCTATTAGTCGTTGAAATCATCCCTCCAACGTCGTTGGTGGTACCCTTACTCGGCAAATATCTGATATTCGCCATGATCCTTGTCTCCATAAGGTAAGTGCTTACCAGAATTCCAAGTACTTTCAACTGGAAATCAAGAAATAACAACAATAGAAAGAACAACAACAACACAACAACATCTTCATGAACCCTCTCGAGGCTCGTAAACCTCTTGAAGGTATACAACTTGACCTTCCTTGGCCTTCCCTTTTTATTCTCTCCTTCACTTCCAATACTTGACTACATATTATGTTTTCCGAGAGCAACACGACACGCATCTGTGCGTGTCCGAAGGGTGTATCTTTCCCAACTTCTCGAATTACTCTTCGACAGAGCTACAACATGACAGAAGGAGAGAGTAACACCAACCCTCGATTTACTTTTCGACCCCCATATAAGAACTCAATTCATCTCTCTCAACCAGAAAACTGTAATTACCTCTTTCTCTTCATCTTCATGCTCCTCTTGAATTCTTCTCCACTTAGTTCGAACTTATTCTAGACGGTAAACAGAACTCGCCGTTGAAAGAAGGAAAATAAAAAAAAATCATGATAATAATAACAGTAAAAGTTAAATGCCAAGCGAGGGTGATAATAAAAAGGAGAGAAGATTCTTACGTTTCTCCTTGAGTGGGCCAGGGGAGGAGAACAATGAAAGGAGGAGAAGAAAGGTGAGTGAAATATCATCGAGTGATGAATTTTGAGAAAAATTCTGCTTCTGTTTCAATGAGATTGAAGGGGAAAATAATCATTCTGAGAACCTGGGGCGCGTTGCGATTACCCGCGATCTTTACTGCACACTAGAGCTCGATTTAGATCGTGTTTTACCTTATCAAAGGTGTGACCATATTCTTGAAAGGCATTCTCTGATAATCAAGGTGCGTCAGCGCGATATATATTCAACGTCCGAACAATGGCTTTTTGTTTTCGGATCTGGGTTATCGTGCAAACAGACCACATGAAACTGCTCTACTTCTTTATTGTATCGTATGGGCGGGCGGTGTTCGACACGGCGGATTGAAATGAAGCATCTACGCTATATCATAGTTATAAATGCCGATTATTATTAAATTCCAATATACGTCGATTAACTGATGAAAACTCACTACTTTCCGCGTAAAAATCATTCAAAAACTGTTATCTCGAACTGCTCGCATGGGAAATCGATGAGTTATCGATTGGAAAAAATAATTTGGCTCTGGTCTTGAGGGGTGTTTGATTCACGGAGAAGAAAAGAAATTCGCTGTTGCAGCGAAATCTGATTTTACTGGGCTCCTTTTCCTGTAGCAGCAGATTTTTTGCTATCACAGCAATCTTCGCAACTGAGACAGCGATTTTTTAGTTGTGGAAACAAAGAATGTTTGCCTCCCCGGCAAATGTTCAAATTATGTATAGAAGAGCAAACAAACTTTGCTCGATATTTTTTGCTGCTACGCGGAAAAAAATGAACTGTCAATTTTACCAGAATTCCGGTTACTATATGGACAGCAAGGAATATCTGTGACTTTCACTGGAATTCTTGTTAAATTTACCGGAGCCCTTGTTAAATTTGCCGCAGACTTGATTCATTTAACTAGAATTCCGGTTCAAATGGCAGTAATTCTTGCTGTCCATATATTAACCGGAGTATTTTTTTCAGTGTACAACTAAGAATTCATTGTCATATCAAACAAAACTGTTTTGATAGCAAATAGATTGCTATAACAACACAAAATTTGCTGCTCTAGCGAAAAGTATTCAGTGAAATCAGATTCCGCTGTGACAGCGCATTTTTTTCCTCCGTGTTTGAGTCTAAATCGTCATTAGCAACTCCCACAGTTCATAACCTGCGTGAAGATTTTTCAAAAGGAATGAGACAATGAAAAACTTGGGAACAAATTGTTGAAAAAATTCTTTTCGACAGAAAAATCTGATTTCCCTGTGACAGCAAAATATTTGCTATCACGGTAATCTTGTTAGCTACAGCACAGGGTGATTCAAAAACGCAAAAACGTGGCCAAAAGTCGAAAAAAATGTTCTCTTTCAAAACCCTTTAGACAGTTGATATTGTCTCGCTGATAGTTGGGGATCTCGAAAAAACGATGGAGAAGACCCAAGTATTTTTACAAGGCAGATACCGAAGAGAAATGAATCGTTTGTTCTGCAAGGCATATTATGAGGGTCAGTTCTTACCAAAAAGTTAGCTCTAAAATAAAACGATCAGTTCCAAAACGTAAGAACGGTTTGTTCTCAAAATTTACCCAATTTTTAGTGAAATATTTTCCTCTTCATCTTTCTCATTTCAAATCGAGTACCCAATATTGCCCTGCTGCAGAGTGAGCCTTTCGCCTCATATCAAGGGGTATATTGAGTTCAGTCATGATATTCATCCCGCAAAACCATGTCTTCATGCCAAAAGTGAAATTAAGGAAGTATCAAATAATTGAAGAAATACTCCAGTACAATTGTCATACAAATGTTCTCCATTCTTTTTTACAAATCGAGTGCCTACCGTTTCCCCTGGTAGAAATATTCTATTAAATCCCATTACGAATGGTGGAATTCCTGATTGAATACCATTGAATTTCATTGAAACCCACTCATTTTCCCATTCGTCAATGAGATTTTATAGAATATTTGTAATGGGGTCGGTTAGTTCTTAAATTCCTTTATAATATGCTCTGTTGTTTTGAAAAGTGTGTCATTTTCGTGAAAATTGGCCGATTCCCAAGTTTCAATATGGAATTTCCTACTCATAGTAAGTACTGTCGAGTCTATGAATTCAACAATTGGTACGAATGATATTTTCATTGTTCATTGCCACTAACTTTTGAAGATTTTTCTCCCATATTCAACGAAAAATGTCTCCTCCAAAAACGCAGAACTAATTTTCACCATCAGTTAGCACCGTGATGTTTTTTTTACATGTCGACAGAACCCTTTCCAAGAATATATCAGAAAGTTAGCTGCGCCTTCTTGCGACTTCAAATTTGACATTAATTTTTTCCCCTGCGATGATGTTTTTTGAATGTGCATATGCAGGAAAAACAGTAAAAAGTGGACAGAGTGTGAAGATGGAATATCTACAAAAATTTGTGTCTAAGAGTTTTTTAAGTCGCTGATTACAAATCTGGGAACGAATTTTTTGAAAACAAAATGGCAGATCCAATATGGCGGCCATGAATTGGGAAAGAACTGTTAGATACTGGAACATTCCATTGCTCAAGGGTTTTTTGGGTCACTTATTATGAATCTGACAACGGATCTTTCAAAAATAACTCTTCTTCATGGCGGATATTTTGGAGGAACAATTGGAATTCGGGATATTTTATTATTCGAGAGTATTGAAGGCTGCTGAACATGGATTTCAAATTGACTTTTTGAATTTCGGAATTTTGAGAACGGTTTCTTATTCAGCGATCCCGAAAACCCTTGGGCAACCAATTTCAAAGGAATCCGATGAATTTCCGAGTTTTGATCCGCCATATTGGATCCGACTTTACAAATCTCGGAATTTTTACACCTGATTAGTATTCAGCAACCCCAAAAACCCTCAAGTGGGGGGGGGGGGGTTTCGAGCGGATTCAAGAACTCCTCATATTTTTGGCCACGTTTTGGGGTTCTCGAACCACTGCACTGTGCGGCAGTGACTTCTCTGCTGTTGCAATGAAAAATGTCGAATCTGCCAGCAAAACTTGTTTGCTTTTCTGTATTCGATGTTGAAAATCTCACTAATCCAGCGAAAAATTTGGTGTTTTGGTTGTAGCCATGAGCTCCCAACCAGAAATTTACAACTGGCGCAGTACTGCACCAGTACTAGCCAAGACTGGCAGGTCACTGGCATTTGTCTGGAATGATAACGCTTTTCAGTACTGGGGATTGAGTACTGATACCATTATTCGCAATCAGTGCAGGGCCAGTACTGGGTTAGTACCTGGCCGTTATTAAGTTCTCAGTACTGGTTTATCAGTACAGGCATAGTACTGTATTTTTATGTATCCAGTACCGATCCTGTACGTGTTGAACAAGTGTTGGAGACCCAATACTGGCACTGTACTGCACCTGTTGTCAACATTGGCATATTTCGGATTTTTCTGATTGGGCTGCGCGAATTTTTAACTGGGTTAACAATGAGATTTATTGTTCTATATATAAGACCTGGATCTGCTGCGTCAACAAATTTTTTTCTCCATTTTCGCTACTAAAGGTGGCTTTGCCAATCGTTTCTTTACATATTCAACATGTAACAATCAAATCTTTCAACGATTATTAATTTTTCCATTAACAATTCCGAATAGAACTTTGTAACCACACTGTTTCACAATGATCATTGTACCGTGTGAAACGATACAAAGGAGTGACAAATCACCGATGAAACTCCTCAAAATACATGGTAACGGAACCAAAATCGATAACCAGCAGCGTTATAAATTTTCCTCGGTGGATGCTAACGAACGTATCCCAATTCCATTTGATTTTGATATGTACTAGAGACTTGGAATTATTCCAATCCGATATTTGTACCCCTAATACGTCTTTCCTTCACATTAAATTTGTTTGAGAATAATTTTGAATAAATCTCATCGAAAACCATCCGAATTCACATCCTTCCATTTCTCAACTCCAGAAAAATTTGTGGCATTTCCTTGATTCGAAAATTTCTATAACGATTTGAAAAAAATTCACTCAAATCGATCAATCTTCAAATGTCGAAAAACAAAGTTTCATACAATGTCACCTTGATGCAGAAACAATGGCAGTCCATCAATTCATTCCAATCGATTAAAAACTTCCTAAACGCGGCGAAACGAGCGTTCCTACAGATTTCATCGTATCAATTTTCACTTTGCGTTCGCTTCGATCTGCCATGTTCCTCGTTAATTTCCCCGGAGGTGAGAGGGAATGAGCAACACAAGGAATACTCGAAAGAGAGTAAATTCACGAAGGTGAAAGAACGAGAGTCGAAAAGAGGAAAAAAATATGAACGGACCATTGTCTGGAAAAACTGTCGATCTTCATTATCCGGAAATCGAAAGTCATTGACCCTCAGTGGATATTCTTCACGCTCATAATCAATATTCATGGATATTATGAATATGAAAATAGCTCTGTAAATAACTCGATATCGAATCATTCAGAAAGAATACCGATAATTGTGTCTGAAATTCCTTCTACGATAGATGCGATGTTCATGATCTCTCGGTATTCTACACACACGTTATTTTTTGAATAAAAATATATTGGCGTGGAATCCGGAGGTTCATTACGGTACCTAACAAGAGGACTATTTTTCTTTAGTAGTACAATGATGAAAGTTCGGTAGATTTACAGCAAGCATCCTTCTTTGTGGGTTTCAATTTAACCGGGAGCCTCCGTTGAACTCATTTGCGAAACAATGTATTTACCCTTTCACGGTATGGTACGGTATACCCTTTTTTCCTCATTTCCGTCATTATTTGGGACCGCTTGATATAGTGCAACCTACCACGTCCTGAATTGCTCGTAAGATCCTCGTTAACGTTGAATGTATGACAAAAGCTAAGCTAAGTTTACCGTAACACCGATGGTCTTGTTTGAACTTATGTTCTGTATATTCGCTCGTGAATCGAATTCACGTCGAACTAATTTCCAAACTTCACCATGAAATGGGTAAATTCATTTCAGATACAACTTGGATGATTCAATAGATGTTTTATAAAAACGCATAAACTCTTACTAAGCAAAAAAGATTATAGAAAAATTATTTTCAAGACGATTCAATATCTTTCCAAAATAATCCCATCATTTTTTAGAAGTGATAGATAGATGTTGGATGTTGAATATAAAGCTCCTGGAAGGTGCTTGTAAATGATACTCCTCACCGTTTAAAGATTGCATATTTCACAGCACAACGCAATCTTGTGATTCAATACTGAATTTCCGGGAAACCAGATTTATCAGAAAGTTCTTTCAATTGAACCTCCTCTTTCTCGTTCTTCCAGCTGAAGTTTGTTCTGAATATACGGGAAGGTTAAGTGCACTTGGTGTACACCTACAGTTAAATCTCTTAGAGATACTACTGTGAGTCAAGTCATGGAAAGTCGAGCAACCTGAAGTTGGTTTAGGGGAATCCATCGACTATTTCTATTGGGAAGATTATCTACTTCCACTCGAACTTGCACGATATTTGAAGTTCGAAATTTTTATACAATCTCTCCTGCTACTTCACGCTGATAACTTTTATATTGAACGGGAAATGATATTTGTTTTTCGATACTTTAACAATATCAGAATTTCATACTACTCTTGCGGGATTGAGAAATACATTTATGGAATTTCTGAGATTAATTCAGAATTTTGGACAGATCGAATAATATATTTGATTAATTATATTAATTGAGCTTCCTTCATCAGGTATTGGGGTTTCATAACTCGAAATTGCATATTGTTGAGTCACCCCATCTCATATAGCTCTGAAATGAGATCCATCCGGTCAATTAAAAAATACATCCAACCACAACGGTGTTGATAACGATGACAATATTGGATAATTTCCAACAGTTTCCAGAATCTTAGAAATGGAATGTGAATCCTGTTTCGAACTGAGGATTTAAATTGAATTTCTGATATCCTGAATTACGAGGAATTCGGTGAACACTAGAGTCCTATTTTTCACAGAGTTGTAATATTTTAATTCCTAAGTATTCAAAATAATAATCATTCCTGTGAAGACTAGGATCTTAATAGATATTGCTTCTTAAATTTCAATTCCTGAAAATTGTCTTTCGGATGTTTTGAATTCGTATCCAAAGGTCACAATAACTTACAATCACCGAATCCATATCCCACTCCTCGCTTGGAACCCACATTTCACTCTTAATGCCAAGATACAAGGCGGAACATACGTTTGGTGTCGAGCGTGATCCGTTAAGTTTCCAGTAAAACTGTATAAGATTTTAATCCCGACTTAGTAGTGGTTTTGAAACGGAAACCACCGATGCACCTTGCTTCCACAGCAGTGGAATTTCTAATCTATCCCTCGTCAGGATATATTCCTGTAACACGAGTACATCTCGAAACCTCCTTTCCCTATCTCCGTTGAAGCTGAAATACGTGGAGTGAAATTTCCACGAGATTACACTCTTCCATTGCTTTCTAACTCATTCATTTTTTCAAATTGAATTATGAATTTCTTCTTTTCAAACATCATTTCCGAATCTTCGTTCGCCCGTAATCTAACGTATAAAACTATACGAATAAAATTCCACGGTTTTATTGACAAAAACTTTCACAGCGTCTGTGACTGCCACGATAGATAAGAATAGAGTAAAAAGTTGCGAGAGACGTCCTCTGTGTCTGGATGCGTTAATAACGAGCCACTGAACAGATACTACGAGAGCCAACTAACGAGAGATACTCGCGTACTTGAAATCGAGTTTTACGAGAGTTTGTTGTTCCGGGGGCTCTTCTTTATAGTCCCTTCTATGATTTTGTATGTTTCTGGAAGAGATTGAATGGTGGGAACCTTTGCGGTGACTCCTACTTTGGAAATGATCCAGATACGCGGCCATAAGGCCCTGCTCTCACTTTCTTCCACTCGATGAAACTTGATGTTTCATTTTACGCTCCATCTTTAGCACGATCGTGCGATACGTTTGGAAGGTCCAAGGGAATGATGAATCGTCCGGTAGTATTTTTAAGAAGTATCGCATATTTATTTCTTGCCTTTTATGAACGGTCTTCGAGAAGTACGAATAAAAGTTCCATCGCGTGTGGTGGAGTACCAGCGCGCATTCTCATTTCCGATGCAGCAGTAACAGCAGCGGTAGGCGGTATATGGGTCAGTTGCGAGACGTCGACACATTCCAGGACATTAATTTCGGAAGTGTTTCTCTATTCACACCCCTTGATATGGGTTCATTGGCCCGTAAGGGCTCTTTTGAAGGGAAAGACTTGTTTTACTTGCTGCTTACAGCGGTACGACACAGGAGGGCTCTTTGAAATCTGCTTTCTGAGCTACCGTTTAATATTAATGGTAGCATTTGCGGTTGCTCCCGTATGGACCGACATTTAACTAACGAGTCCGTACGATTGGGTACGTGTAAATATACGTGTGCACGTATAACGCTGCTCAAAGCAATCTACCGACCACCACTGCCACGTTACTTACTTTTTCTTTTCTTCCAACCGTGCTCTAGTTTCTTCCCTTTTCTCCTCTTAAATCCTCCGTACAAGGAGGGATGGTTGAAATCTATAATTAGTCGTCAATCTGGTTGAAGGATACGAGAAAAAATGAAGCAGTTGAAATTTATGTTTCCATATTTCCTCTCAAAGTATTTTAATTGCGTGATTCATTTTCCATTCCATACAACGAGGTGACAGAGTTTACTGTCTCATAATAAAACGAAATCATCTGGTGGTATGGTGAGATCATCATAAGATGGTGATCATGGATGCGTCAATGGACGAACATGAAAAAAACAGAACAACATTGATGGTAGAACGTGAAAACATAATAAATCATTAAGAGAGAGAAATATTCGTATCGAATCTCATATTCTACGTTTGTCGATAGAAGATTAACCCACTTGACTTCTGTAGTGAATTGTTTATCATGAAATATGAACATCAAAATGAATATGCAAAAAGTAGATAAAGTATTTTCGATAGAATGAACTCTCCAATATTTGAAAAACAGTGCACTGTAAAAAATTTCCTGAATATTCAGATTTATTTTGAAAATTGGGAACAATATGGATAGGTTTTGAGAATACATCTGCAAATTCAAAAACACTCTCTGATAACTCAGATCTGTTGATATAAAAAATTGGAAAAACGGATTGAATTTTGAGAAAATTTTTTACAGTGAACAATTGAAAGATTGTGAAAATCAATAGGATAAAAGAGTGGATCGCTATCATTCCATTATAAATAAGAAATACACCCCATACTTCACATAAACTCAGGAAAATTTCACCTCGATAAATGGATAAAATAGGCTCGAAACGTCAGTGACCTTGTAAATGCTGGTTTATAACGAAAAAGCTCATTGCTTGTTTTCAGTACAAACTCATAGATTCCTATTACGCCTTCTTATTAAGAGTAATGACCTCTTCAATATTTGATCATTAATATCACGTAGCCCGTTTCCATTCCGTAGGCATCCCAATTTTGTCCTTAACAGGAATGTATCACTTTGTTGTAAGTATGGGAAGATACGTCCATTCCTTCTTGATCAACTGATTTATGTATCAAGTGTTCTTGATTCGATGGCGTACTGTTTGGAAATTATTAAAGTATTCATCTTCACCACTCAATCCTCGAATCTTCGAACTTTCAAGAACGTCCAGCACCTCTAGAGAAAACAAATACAAATTCCATTTAGAAATCAAGAAACAGTATCGAAGGATCTTCTGATATCTAACTAGAAGAGCCAACACCATTGGTCACGTCTTGGTCATTTTTTAGACACGCGAAGTTGGGGATCCATAATTTCCAATCGAGATATTATAAGGGATATGAGTAATATTGTGCTATCATCAATATTAATAATAATATCATATATTAAATCATTGATAAAAATTCAAAATTCCGTCGCTATATCAAAAGGAAATGATGAACCTTGATCAAAATAATACGTACAGAGGAATATTATTGATAGCATTTATATTATACTGATATTATGGATTCACTTGATGATGATTACAAAATTATTAATGATTATGATGGAATTTCAGAATTCAGTTACTGTATGGATAAGAGATAATCGCTATCGATCAAAATAGTGCATGCAAGGAGCGCTTATTATTAACAGCAATATCATTATCAATATCATCGATACTATAGATGTTATGAATATTATTAATACCATCAGTCAATAGCCTGAATCTGAAGTCATCAATCTGAGAAAAATGACCAATAAAAGCATGTAAAACATTTACCATGAATTTAAAAACATAATCATTCATTTACATGGATATTTAACCTACGTGACGTTTACCAATCCATTCACATGACGGTAAATGAAAATGCCACGACAAAATGCCGGGTCCTTCAAATTTATTATGATCTACCGAAGATAGATGCTGCGACAACTTCTCTTATATTTTACTTGAATTGTTTGTTCTCACGAGCAAGAGGCTTGCACCGCAGCGCTCCTCGCGTTGTGAAGTGAAAACTGCCGCGAGGGTCAGACTGAACGTGTTACGAAAGAGTGTATTCCTCTACAGAGATGTGCCGTACAAAAATGTCATTCTAACGACCCGTCATTAGTATATTCCATAAAATGAGCTGATATCCTACCAGATATCTCTTAATAAAAATTATTCAATTTAACCCCCATCGCCACGTAGTTCACATCATCTACCAAAACGATCAAAAACATCGTCTTCTCAAGAAACATGACCGGTTATCAATTGTATTGACCGCAACTGAAAAATCTCCGTCCGTAAATTCCACCTCTAATACATTGATACATTCGCAAGTGATTCATAAATTCATTCCTCCAACAGATCTACGGATCCCAAAAGAGGAGCAATAAATGGATGAGAAAACATCTCATTGTATAAACATATTTTACCACTCCGTATTGGCTTTCCAGGAAACCCGGCACAAGAAATCGAATCATAGGTACGAAAAATCAGAGCGGAATATCAAACAAGCTAACCATAGAATACAATCGGATGTTGATGAATTCTTGGTTTCATAAATATTTAACAGCAGCATCGTCTGTTGCCTCGGTCCCGTAGATTCTGCTTGGCGTAGTGAATTATGAAATGCGAGTAAATATTCCCTTGGAAACTTTAATAAGTTCATTTTGAATTAAATATTCGTGAAACGTTAGTATCGAGGAATACCTTTAAAACCATAGAATGTTTTTTTCGAGGGAACGAGGATGGAGGGATTCTCCCGTTCGAGCTTCTCCACGAAATTCGCAGTCTCGTTTCGAGTTTATCTCGTCATACGTTGTATGAGAGAGAATTGACATTTATTGGCAGGAAAATAGCTGACGGTATCAGAGAATAATAACCACCCAACTGTAATCACCTGACAAGCTTTTATTTCCCAATAAAATTTGAGTTCGTTATCCGAGATTGTTCTGGTGGCGCAGCCCTGTTATGTCTCTGGACGAACATTTTCTTTTTATCAATCAAATCATCAGCGTTTCGGGACGTAGAGAATATGGTGGCTTCACATTCTGAGCAAAGCAATCATGAAATTCATTGAACATTTTGACGATTTCATTGCCGAAGGAACGATAAAGATGATATGAGTTTTATCCATCTTCTAATGGTTTGATAATTTGTAATCTTCAACGGTGTTTCAAATTATTCGGAGGAATAAATTATATTCAACCTGCCGAGAGCTTCGTTTCGAGGTGTTGAAACGTGTTGAAGTTAGAATTTTTTCTTGGATGCATTGTGTAGGGATTATACATTCTAGCGCAGTCCAAACTTTTCAATCTCGGTGAATGGTACATTTTCAGTTGGACGATACATTGGAGAGAATTGACTGCATTGATAATCCTGGCACACGTTTCACTCATTGCACTAGTTTCACGGTCAATCTGTATCGAATGGTTTTCAACGCCATGAGAAGAGGTTTTATTTCTATACGAATATCAATATATTCACACAGGGTGTACGGTTAGAATCAAATAGCGTAATGGATTATAATCAGGCAATATACTTGCCTCGTAGCGAGAAGTGCCGTTATTGGAAATTCGTTTTATTGCAGGTACTACCGTACGAACCGAAACTGTACGAATCAGGGGATAGAATAGTGCTATTTCCCGATTTATGACTTTTATATAGCTCCTGTACGCTGCGTGTAATTGCATATACAAAATGGATACATTAAGATGTATATGGGTGTTCAAAATAACGAAGAAGATGTAACAGGATTTCATAGTTAGCTATTATAGTATTCCGTACAAAGTATCGTAAGCGTTCCAGGTAATGAATACATTGGATTATCGATTCCTCGTATTCTTCGCCACGCGGGTCATTCATTTTTCAATCCGTAGGATATTTTTGTGACAAGAAAGAAATTTATAGTGATATATATAGTGAAACATCATCCATCACCGGAAAAGCTATTCGTAAGAAGTTTCAACTGTAGACGGGAAACTTTCCGAGACTTCTCGTTTTCTCATCCGAACAAAGAATCAACAATGAATAAACAGCGATTTTTCTCCAGTTTCCAAACAAAAATGTATGAGAAAGCTTAGCTACGGCTTTCTGAAGTACCAACGCAAAATCTCAATCGATCGACGTCGTGATAAAATAAAATCGATGAATATGAAACATATTCACAGATCATCTGTTCAATTGTGTACGCAGGTACTGGCAGATAAAAATACAGTGATAGGACAGGGAAGAGAATCCGTTTGGTGAATTTTTCCAAGATATTCGAAGGTTATTCCAAAAACGAATTTTCTTATAACGAATCGGTCGAGTGGAAAATATTGTACGTTATGTTTTTATCAGAATACTCGAAGTTCGTGGAAACAGTTGAATAATTCATAAGATTTCTTAGTTTTTTCTAATTGGAAGTATCGACTTGAATGAATGTTTTGAAATTTGTATTCTTCTCGGTAATTATAGTTCGAAGAACTGTACCATTTTACTCCATCAACAGGATGAGTGAAAATACCACTGCTACATGGAGAAGAAAAATTCGCTGTGGCAGCAAAATCTGATTTTGCTGTGTACGTGTTGCTGGAGTAGCAAATTCTGTTGCTGTGTCAGTTCTGTTTGCTATCAAAACAATCTTGTCACCTATGAACCAAATAGTTTGCTGCTCCAGCAAAAGGAACTTAGGAAAATTAGAATTCGCTCCCACGGCTAATTTCTTTTTTGTCCGTGTGTACTAGGATGGTTCTTATTTGACTCAAAAAAGTTTCTCTCAGTTTGTTTTCATTTTCTGTTGTCAACAAAAAAGTTTTTTTTGTATGGGGCACCTTGTAATTTTCTTCTACATTATGAAGAAGTGTTACAATATTTTCTACATAATTTTCACAAAAGATTTAGGGGTCCCTACCGATGTTTTCAATAGGCATTTTTGATCCCTATTCCAAATGTCGGTATAGCGAACCCTGAATCTTTATTGAAAATTATGTGAAAAATATTGTAGGACTTCTTCATAATGTAGAACAAAATTAGAGGGTGCCCCGTACAAAAAAAAACTTCTTGTTAACCACAAAAAATGAAAACAAACTGAAACAAATTGTTTTGAGTGAAATAAGAACCACCCTAGTGTGTACACACCGTAAAAAAATCCCTCCTGAAAATCCAGAAAATGTGACAGTAATTCTTCTCAGCCACTTTCTTCCAAATTTTCAGATGAGTGTTACTGAATTTCAAAAAACTTCAACTAAATTTCGAAGTATATTCTGAAAAATGAGTCAAGTTCCTCAAAATTTGACAAAATTCTTCTGAGAAGTTAGACGAAAGTGGCTTTGAAAAATTAGTCACATTTTCTGAATTCTCAGAAGAAACTTTTCTACAGTACACTTGAGTGTCTGACAATAACAGGGGCATTTTCACTTATTCTGCTAATTCTCGTTTGCTCTTTGTTTTTCTCTGTGTATTTTTTCCCATGATATTCTCCGTAGTTTTTTTCCACGTTTCTTTGATGTTCCATCAATCGTTCGTGTTAATTCCCTAGATTTTCCACGTAATCAAGGTATTATCATAGCATAATTCGAGATCAACCAATCACTGATTATACAGGTGCTTGAATCATTCTTGTAATTATTGGTAATTGTTTTTCACTTTTGTCATGCAAAACAGATCTGGAACGAAATCACAAACTCGGGAAGTGAAATTAATTACTTCACACGATTGCGTAATTGACCTCTTGTTGTAATCAATGTGGATCCACCAACGCGATAACGACAATTGGTTTGAAAAGTTGAAATTCAAAAGAATAAATTAAAGCTCTTCGATATGAATTTCGAAATTGAACAAGTATGAGATAGTTCAAAAATGAATTTTCAAATCGAATAGTTAATTTCAAGACACAGGTTGAACAAAAATCGATTGCAGAGGTTCGAAATTATTTCAACCCCTCAATTTTTGACCAATTGTGATGGTAAAAATGACAATAGACTACGCAGAAAGATACCTTTCAAATTTGTTCAATCTCTCCCCTTGATACTCAATTGATTTGGGTCCGAGGATGAAAAATAACGTGAGATGAAAAAAATTGACTGAATCTCCCCTTGGAATGTATGTTTTAATTACAAAATCCCTTCAAGGAGAGTTTTGATGGATTGGAATTCAAAATATTGCATTTTTTGAGTTCTCACGAATTAAATATCACCCATAGAACTTGAGCTGAACCTTGAATACATCAGAAAACCATCGTACCTCTGAAATTCGTACTCTATTCTTGGTACAATTCCTCCCAATATTGAATACATAAAATACAGAATTCGATGTTGCAATAAAATCAGAACTCAACGAGAAAAACATATTTTCCGCTCTCCCCTTATTAACTATGCAACAGAGTTTATGAAAACTCCGTGACTCATCGTCAATTAAATTGTGAATGATAATGAGGCAAAAGATACCTCTCCAGCCAGACAACCCCGATGACTACGGAATTCATTCAGTCGGTAGAATTAACGGTATCGTTGCATATTTGAACGAATCCAACAGGCTGAACGAGTCGAGTTGGAGGATAGGAAAATATGAATTCCTGACACCATTGAGGATTGAAGAACACGCTAAGGTGAATTCACAAATAAATGAACGTTTAAACATTCATGCTAATGAACGGGGAAGAAAATAATTAATAAAGCTATCAATGTTGAACGTTTATGACAAAACAATCTTGTTTACGATACTGCATCAGGATTCGATTCTCAATTCAAGCTACTCTCCGCCAAGATGTATCAGGATGGTATCATCATGATTATCAGCGAATAAATAGAAGTGGATTTCCAATGTACCGAAAAGGAAGAAAAGGAGAAGACGACGAAAAAGGAATAAAATCTTGTACGACGCCGTTATTCATCATTCTTTGCGCCGTTGAACTCCAAAGGCATTCAGTCGATGGAAATATTTTCATCTCCAACTAACGATGAATTTATTTATATAAAATGAAAACAATGTAACAACAGTTGAATACGGCTTGGCCTCATCTCTTCCTTTTTGTCCAATCTCGCACTCCTATCACGTACTTTAATATAATTTGAATAACCGAATGAGTTTGAAAGGTTTTTATCTGTCACCCCTTGCATAAATAAAAAGATAAATACAATTTCTTAGCTCGAAGGAAGAACGTGTGCTCATAGACCGTAGTTTGCGAGTGAAAATTGTCCTCTCCCTTCCTCATCAGAAGAAAACTAAACCTTGTCTTCTCGTTCTCTCATTCTCTTTCCCCGAAAGAGAACCCCGTGAATTTAATGGGCTGAAAGTTCAAAGGAGAGAGAAATCTCTTGAGTTTCGGAGGAACAAATTCTTTCCACCGCGATATACCGAATGATGAAATATTTTCCCTCCGTCTTTCGAAAAACATACCATACCCAATCTCATTGATTACTCTTTTTGTTCCAAAGGAACAATAAAAAAGAAAAAGATTTCCCCTCCGAGTTCCCTCGATTTGATCGGTTCAATTAGAAAGGATAACGGTTCTCCTCACGCTTTTCCTTTTTTCCCTTCCTCAAGACGGCTTCGTATATCGTAACACTTTTTCTACTAAGCGATCCGATTTAAAAAATTAAATTCTTCCGCGTGGTTCGCTCGGTCGGTGAATTTGGGACAAACGATGAAACGATTAAAGTTGTGACGCTGCTTGGTCCTTTCGCGAGAAATAATGACGATAAAAAGTGTCGTTTAGAAGTATAACGGTACGTTTTTCTCCTTTTTTTCTTCTCTTCAAGTTAAATTGCTTGGTTGACGTATTTAATGAAGTTACGTGGAAATGAGATAGAGAGAGAGAGGCAGAGAATTGAAAGAGTTATTTTGAAAGAATATGTGAGAAACAAAGCAATTCAATACATTTCCGCGAAGAATGAAGGTATGCAGATATTCGCTCCATAATCCATAAAATAAACCATTTTGTTTTTTCAGTCACAAAAAAATACGTTCGTGTCGTAAAAAAACGGTAAGGAATTTTTCAAGTTTCCTCTGAATCATCCAATTTCTCAAATAAGAAAATAGATACGCGGAAAAGATTGGATGGTTCCGGGAATAGCTGAACGAAACGGAAAATGAAATACCATTCAACGTGGTAAAAATATCAATTTTCCTGGTCATTAAATTGTATCCCCTTGAAAATTCATGACAATATTATTCATGATTCTTTCCCTGTTGTATAACGATATGAGTTCCGATGTAATCGATGATCGTATCGAATAAGTTATCTCGTTATTACATTCCGTGTCATTTTGTATCACATCTTTCAGAATTGGCGGAGCGGAGTTTAACGTCGTTATGTACCAAACGAACGAGAATTTCCACCATTTGAATATTCCACTCTTTATTCTCCTTCACGACATATCATTATCAAGTGAAACGAACATTGATTCACTTTTTTTGCTTTCTTTCCCCTTTTTTTTTCCTTTTTGCTTGAAGTTTCCTATTCCCAACAAAGACAACGGTACTTGTTAGGGAGAGAATCGTATTATATCGAGTGAGTTAATATAAAAATTCTGTGGGAAGATTTTCAGCATCGTAAGAAAAAGCACATAAAATTTACATGGTATTTAAATCGGAATGAATGGGATTCTCTCCTTTATACGTTACGATGAATGATATTTGAACTTTATTAAATTCACCTGAGATGAAACGTCGCGCCTCTAAGCGAGCTTTAAATAAAATATATTTTTCCATGCCGTTTACTTCGCGAAGACTCTGAAGAGTGAAAAAGGAGAGGGGGTAGAGAAAGGTAGCAAAAAAAAGATAGACAATCCTGCTTGCGCAGCTTTTCTAAGTAAGTTCCATCGACTTGAATGCCAAGCTTTATTCTCTGTCGACATGTCACGGTATACGACTATGACGGCTTTTCACTTCGTTGAAGTCTATCAAAAGTTTTCTCCTTGTCTCTTATTTCTTTATTGCAAGCTAAGAAACAGAGCGTGTCTTTAGGTACGTCAAAATATGACACCGACTAGCGTGATGCCTACAACCCTCAACATCAGGGTAATTTTATTCCTCAACTACATCTGTAGGGCTTTTTAAATTATAATTTGTCTCGGAGGTGAGTTCTCTTTTTCCATTACTGTGGTACTTTCTGTGGATTCCGAATCACTTTGCACGTTGTCTGTTATGTATTGGATAAATGAACGGTGAAATGTTTGTTGACGCAAGATTAGAAATAGATGTTTCCTGCAAATGCAGCTTCCCTAGTGACGAACTACAGAATCCATGGATATAAATTTTACTACCTCGTAGCGTTGGGTCGCATCAGAAGCATTTCTATTCACACTAAAACCATCAATTATTCTGTAAATATACACCTGTCACTCACACCGATCATTACCTCTGGCTCAATTAAAGCCTTGCGTGATGTGCATGATTTCACTGAATTATATTTTAACGTTATAAATCATTCATGGAAATCTGCGTAGAAGAGTTTGTACACAAAAGAAAGATCATGCATTTGAATTTGGAAAAATGAACAAAATTAAGACACAAACATACACTGAAAAGATAGGAGATCTTTTGTGGGTGTTGAATCCTACAAAAAATAAAGGAAATCTCCACCGAATCTTGGGGAAAGCAGTTGCCCTCATGAAGAATTTCCCTGCCATTAAATTTTGGGGAAAATTGCGGCAGCGTTTTTATAATGTAGGAATAAACTATCCCATGGACCACATCTCCAGCAGAAAAGCTATGCCAGTTTACAATTTTATGCAACCAAAATTCTTGTATTCTTTCGATCCTCACTTCTCGATGATAAAAAATATGAGATGAAGGTATAAGCTGAGATATTCGCATGATGAAATGCATATTTCAAACCGATACCAAACAACGTACTGTGAGAATTATTGGAATCTGTATTCGACGGTACAAAGTCGGTGCAATAATTACCAGCGAAAAATACACAGTAGACAGAATGTATATCGAGAGTAGAATCCAATACAGAAAAGCAGCCAATTATCAGTTAGCTTGAGTCGAGTAGCCCTTTAAATATATTTCAAAGTAACAAACGGGAAATGTATTTGTATCGACACGTATTAAGGCGATTGTACTACAGAATTTCAAAGCCAATTTCACGATGAGTCGCACACAGTGAATTGATTGGCAGAAAAACGTGAAATCGCGCAGTTGCAATTTAGAGGACTTATGGGGTCAATTATATGACTTCTCTGAGCGGAGAAAAGCAATTCATCTCGTTGATATGAGATCCTCGGCGTCATTGATTTTCAATATCATGAACGAATCTTTGTATCCGGTTCAATCATGAAGATTATTTTTGTTTTTACAACCTTCGACCGACGATGCTAGTATCTCGTATCTCGTACCAAATAGAACGAAGATGACGAATTTCCCGACCAAATGAAAATATCTTGAATGCAGTGGAAGTGTCCGCAGTGATTGTATATCATAACAAGGACAAAATCAATCTACTTCAAAATACGGATCACGTCGAATCGTTGGGAAGAAATCATTGAATGTCCTCCTATCCCTTTATACACCCGAATCCAACAAAATGTTTCTGGAAATGAATACCCGCGCAGTTCTTTTACAACCAGAGAAAAGCTACAACATGTCGACGCCAAGTACACGATATGGAGAAAGAATCATTTCCCGATTACATACACGGTATCTTTATAATTCTCTTTTCACCGACATCTGTTCTCTCTGTACTGAAAATTGATCCGATGTCAATATAAAGTACCTATAACCCGACATACATTTCACATTCGTGTAAGAATAAAAGTATTTGAACCAATCGATCGATGTATCCGATATATTCAAAACGATTCAAGTGTTGTTTGTGTCTATTCCATTTACGAACATCATACATATAGATATATTCTTCGATAATCATAGAAATTCCCTCCGGTGACAACCACTAGACTTTTAAACGGCGAATTGAATAAAACAAAGGAGAAAAGAGGATGAATGTAGAATGGAGTTCCTTTTTTTAGGCAGAAGCAGATAATAATACCTCCACTATGAAACCGCAAACCAAGTAATCTACCGTGGTCGGTGAGCATAGAAGATGTACGTCACGTGTCAAGAGGATTTGCGAAACTTTTCGTGGCTCGAGCTGCGGCCAGTTGAAGGTAATACCACTAGCTAGCATCATGAGAGAGAAAGCGGATTGACGAAAGAGGAAGCCATTTTTCTCAAAAATAAGAGAAAATATAGGTAGCGGTGGAGAACAAAGCACTGAATACATCGATGAGAAATTTCTTTTATCTCCGAAAAGAGTGAATCCGGAAGAGTTTGGGGAATCAATGTTTCTCGATTAATTTGATGAATTCATCACCTTTGAAAGTACACGGTACACCTGAATCGTTCCATATTTTCAAATCGAATCAGCCAATTGGTTGAAAATGATCGAGCGCTATCAAGTGTAGGCGTGAAACGTGAAAGAATAAAAGTTTCTCTGGAACTCAATGCCGGTTGTGGTTCGTATCGACCTCGGAGAGTTGAAGGTAGTGAGAGGAAATAAAAATATTTCTCAAGAAAAGAGGAATGTTGTGTAGCCAACGAAGTGTTACGGCTACGCTACCTTAGAATTGAAAAAAAAAACCATGAAAACGGGAACGAAAGAGGAGAAATAGTGAAACTTGTTTGCCCGCAACCTGACGATGGTGTCTACTCGTTTAATATGGCGTCCTCGTAATGGGCCTCGCGGCTCACGTCCAAGTTTCAAACTTATTTAAACTTCAAACACGATTCTATCAATCGCTTAAAAACTTTATATGTTTTGTCGGTTTCATTCTTTTCTTCATTTTTCGTTTTTTTCCCCGATCAATTTCTTTTATTTATCCCATCTTTATTTTTCTCCAAGTACAACATTCGTGTTTCCTATCGTGGATCAACCATATCATTCCTCCTCCAGCAACATCTTCTTGTAACTTTTCTCGTTTTCGAATTCAATGAGTTGGAAGAGAAATTCAATCGGGAGATCGTTATGAACGTGTGAGAAGGAATGAAGTAAGAATTAAAGTCTTGGATCGCTCAAGCGGAGAACAAACGTGTGAAAAATCCAGAGTTGCTGGTGAATGAGTTTTTTGATTGAAGAATGATTCTCTTGATTTCTGAATATTTTATTAGATATTCTTGAGATTTGTCCTGGAAAAGACGGTACGTGATCTGAATTCTTTAGAAATGTCAAAATAACATAACATCCTCGTAGGTTCCATAACAGCAATGTATTTCTACCAGTTTAGAAGGTTTATGATTTTCATTTCATATTTTTAACATTATATTCTGATCAAGACTCGGTGGAATAGGAACAAATAACAAGATTTCAACATGAGATGATACTCATTTCTCTTTAAATAGCAAATATACTCCTGAAAAGCATTTTAATCCTCTTTTCAAAATGCTTTCTAGCTGTGTGTTTACGCTCCTCCTCTGTTTTCTCTTCAATCTTACCCTGAGAATATATATACATATAGATATACGTTTTTTTCTTTTCGATAGATATACACTTGGTATCATTTATTGTCGAATGGATATTCGCTCACCCGAAGTGAATATCGCATTTTCGTCTTCATTCCAATCAGTAAAGAGAATTAAATGATAAAAAAATGAATATCTAAAGAATATCTGAAGATGATTTTTGAATTCTCTCATCAAATACACTTTTGAGGAAACAAAAAAGTGTTACAGCTGACGTTTTTCTCACGCTCGATCGACAAAAAAGTTTGTCGATCTATAAGTTTTACCGACAGACGATGAAATCGCATTTCAATTGAACTCCTTGCTGGATCAAACTTGAAGTATTTTTTTGTTGAATGAAACTTGAAGATAGAACGATGAATAATGAATTTCTACACTAAAATGACCTAAATTCAGAACAGTCTGCAGAATTCAAACTCCATTACACATAATGAATGACTGAACCTGTATTCTTTCCTTGAGATTAGATTGTCGGTAATTGATAACTCAATTCTTCTTTCATAGGTATCATAAAAAATACGTAATTTCTATACACGTCAATCCACATTTCCCTCTGCTATCTTTCTTTTTTGTGAGGCAAATTTATTCCATGAGTTTAAACGACAATGATTGCTTCTTTATTCCCTTCGACACTTTAGACGCACTCGCTCTTTCACAGTTTTATTCTTCGGTTTGTACTAACGTGGGTTTTTAACTTCTCTCGTTCTATTTGATCCTACTCGCACAAGGTTCACAGCACAGTACAACCAGGAATCATAAAAAATTCATCAAATATTCTTCACCGTTCTCCGTTCTTGCCGAAACTAATAAATACATTATGAACTTTTGGTATTTGCAGTTTGAATTCATGTACAGCTCCTGTGGAGGACAAAGAGTCTCTGAGGAAATACGAGTGACCTGGCTTTCTCTAAATAACAGGGAACTCGTGTTCCAAGATTTTCTACCCCTTTTTATAAGGATATTATTGTTATTTTGAAACCATCAGTGCGAGAAATTCGGTATTAATGGACTTGATGGATGAGTAAATGAATAATTGAATGCATTCGTCATAACGAAGGACTCAAAGTAACGAATGGTGTTTTACAAAAATTATTCATGATTTTCCTATACTTATAGGGGTCTGTATAGATCCAGAAGCTTGAATCTTTGATAATACAATATTTTTCCTGCAAAAAATTATGTGAGCAAATCTAAAACTTCTCAGAATTTTCCATGAAATTGAAGCCATAAAGGAGTATAGTTGCATTCTGTTGCAGGCGAAATCTCGTGGAACTAACGTCGTGAACAAATCACTGATTGAAAATCGCTACTTCGATAATTCAATGATTGTGAACATGAATTATCTCGAATTCAATCCATCTTTTAAAATCGTTTTTATTCAAAATAAGTCATGTTCGTTTGATATTCTACCGAGTGGAATGATAAAGATCTGGAAACAAAGTGAGAAAATATTATTTATATGATACGCTGAGAGCAGAAATGACACTCAAATTGCTGTCAAGCAAGAACAGAACAGAAGCTTTTGAGAGCAAGAATAGAACGTCAAAACTTTCAAGCAAAAGCGATACACTTATAATTCGACAAAAAAGAACAACCACAGAAATCAACGGGCAAAAATGAGACACTGAAAAGCTCGAGCGAAAACGAACCAGCGCACGATATACAGAATCGGGTTGTGCGTTGGCTCGTTTTCGCTCGAGCTCTTCACTGTCTCATTTTTGCCCGGAGATTTCTGTGGTTGTTCTTTTGTTCCGAATTATAAGTGTGTTGCTTCTGCTCAGAATTAGTGTACTTGGCGTCAAGATGCTATCTTGTTTCTCGATTTTATTATTATAGTTACTAACCGACTATGAATATTCACTCCGCCCCGATCTATCGTATTTTCACTGCACTATCAAATAACGTGGGCATCAATTTGATATACATTTATTTTTTTCCTTGTTCAGAAGAATTCACAGCATGGTTGCAAACTTCCATTGCATTAGTCAAATGTCACGCAACTACTCTCTAAAATCTTTGGAGTGAGATTTCACTCTTTAGCCAGCCAGAAGTGAGCCAGTCGAATTTTCGAGTAAAATTTCCACTCTTTTAGAGCGATATTCTAAGGTTTGAGGTTAGAAACTCACAACCACTCCGATGCTAGAGTGAATTTCTCACTCTAAAAGAGTGAGAGGTCACTCGGAACGAGTGAAAATTCCACTCGAAGCGGACAGGCTCACTTCTGACACTTAGTGGAGTGAAACGTGCGATTTCTCACTCTTCCAGATTTAGAGAGTACAGTTGATATTCCGTTTATCTGTTTCGAACACAAACCAGCGTATACCCAAGTAACACAAGAAGTTCTGAGAATGTGCTCGAACATTCTAAGAATGGTCCAGCACCTTCTTAGACTGTTCGAGCACATTTTTAGAACTTCTTGTGTTACTTGGGTAAGTACAGACTTGGGTTGTGCGTTGGTTTGTTTTTGCTCGAGCTTTTCAGTGTTCCATTTTTGCCCGGAGATTTCTGGGGTTGCTATTTTGTTCCGAATTATAGGTGTATCACTTTTGCTCAAAACTTTTGACGTTCATTCTTGCTTTCGAAAATTCCTGTTTTGTTTTTGCTTGACAATAATTTGAATGACACTTTTGCTAGTTCAAAATGTTACCAATTATTCATCACTGTTGTTGAGCGTGGTTGACGGGAGATTAATAACGTATATGGCCCAGTGGAAGAGCATTATTGAACCGATTGATAAATCCATGTGAGAGAAGCGGTAAAGTCGGAACCCTAACAGCGCAGTGAGTCTCTGGGGAGTTTTTAGAACGTTCAAAAACCCTATTCTACGTTTCTTAAACGTTCCGTAAAGGTCTTGATGACATGTTGCGCTGTCTGGGGAATCAACGATTCATAGCGGAAATCAAGTTCTCCGCAAATACAACTCTCGACCTTTCAAAGGGCTGAAAACGACGTTTCACCCACATGACAGCAACATCCATGACCCTAGTAGTTCATATTCCTAGTAGAAATCATTCTAGGCCCTCCTTCGTCTCTTACCTGACGCTATCAAGGCAGACTAGGCGTATCCCTGGCCTTAATATGGGCCAGTGATCTGTCTAATATAATTTCTACCAGGGGAGAATTGGTTTTGTTTTCATTTTCAGTAGCTCAATCATCAATCAACCCAAGAGTAGAGATTTTAACATGAATATGCATCAAATTCACAAAAGAATTGCAAATCAACGTTGAATCACCCATGCGATTATTCAAAATTGTTTATGCATTTTGATACAAAAGATTCGTACCAATGTGAAACTTTGTGAAAAAATTACACTCCAGAAAAAATTGATATAAAAAAAGAGCATCCCTCTAATTTTGATGCATGATTCTCCTCCGATATGTGGTATCAAAAGTATTCCTCTTCATTTGAGAGGATTAGTCTTTGTGGTGGAGGAATTTCCATTTTTTCAAACTACTCTCAATCGTAGAGATATATTCTCAATTGAAGAAGAAAGCAAAAGTGAAATAACTTTTCTGATCGAGAAGGATCCTTCCTCTCATTTCCATATCCTTTTTTTGGTGTAAATTCCATTTGGATCGAGTTTATTAAGAATCATAATTGATGTCTAACAAAATACATTCATGTAACGTTTTGCCAACATAGATTGTTCACTTGTATTGAATAACATTCAGGATTCATTCGGATGAAAATGAACAAAACCTTGATATGCATATGACATGATATACACATCTTTTATCAATCGATTCGGTGGTTCTCCTATCTACAAATGTATCTTCTATCAAATATACCCACGTCAATTCATCATCATCATCATCATCATCATCATATTATTCGAATCTCGTTCTAATCCTGTACATTTATTGTATGTACACTCCACAAGTATATCTTCGCAATCTCCTGCTATGTTTTCATGATCAATCCCATCAAATTTGGTAAACGATTTCATGTATGAAGTTTTTCCGCTATTTATACTTCTTGAGTTCTGAAGCGATCCACGGTGTCATCAAGAATGCGACGCTCGGTTAATTACTACATCACTATTATTGATCATGTGCATAGTTCGGTGATGAGGCATCGTTAGGCCAATTGATAAGCTCTGTACGAACAGACTGTTGGAATTTCGATTAAAATGCTGTATCCAGGAATTATTCACGATATCAACTCGATCAAAGGGTATATCCCATCGGATGAACTTTGGAAAGACCTTACAACATTCAATTTCAATAAAACCCAGTTCATTCGATGAATGTTCATCAAACCCATGATCCATAAATATTTCTGGAAAAAATGCCTGCGAGGGAACGAATGGTTCGACGTCAGCTGAAACTTTGAACAAATCATTCCAAAACATTTGATTGTGATTGCAATATCGCTCTGCGCAAACATCCCAAATCCATCGAAAGATACATGCACGGGACGATATTTTCATTACAACAATAGATGAAAACTTGGAACAACATGATATTTCGAAATGGATTTATCAATTTTTCAATTTTCCCTGCACCTTGTTTTCTCCAAAAAATCTGTAAGGAGTGTGCGAATTTAAACTTGTATCCGTATGAATTCGAAGGATTGATATCGAATATCCGATGAATACTACTGGGAACCAAAGTGAAATCTCATGTTCTTTTCCAAATCGAAAAGGAAGTCTGGAAAATGTCGAAATATCGTATTTGTCGATCATCGGAGGTATGCAAAATGGAAAATACTACTACTACTATTTCGCTACCTATATACTTCAAGTCGATTACGAAGCAACGAGAAGAGAAGTTGAATTTAAATACAGCCGAAAACCTAGCTTCCATGATGTTGATAAATTCCTGAATGAAATTATTCTGCGATATCAAAAACCAATCTAAGATATCAACATTCCCTCTCATATTCACTTGTTCAAATTGAATATCGATCATCAATTAATTTTCAATTCAAATGAAATCGAATTGAAACTCCGGTATCCTATCCTCAGATCATGGATTGGCTTTCGAATTTCGAGACTCGATCAAAACCGATACGCTGAAATCGAATTTGATGTCGCAATAAATTACATTATTCTAGCAAAAATCTTGATATCAGATCAGTAAGATTGGCGGATCTGGGAGGGAAGGACAAAGAGAAAAGGTGTTTATATTCATTCCCGTCAAAGAAAACCTTCTGAAAAATATACGCCACGATATGGCATCGATATGGCATCCTGAGAACTCGTGTTATCGTCCTGACAATGACATAGGTTTTTCGTTCGGTAACTTCTCACGACGTGCTTGGGGTATGAAAGTATATTTTTCAAACCTGATTAGGATTCACGGATCGTGGAAAATATTTGCGATGTTTGGAAGATATAAGGAAATTCAAGATCAACGTTCCAACGGCTGATATAATGATATTTATTTAATGAAAATTTGTCAAGATATAGAACGACACCGAATGTAAACTATATGCATGAGAAAGTTAATGATCCCTCGCTTCCGTCCTCTCATGGAATTCAAGCGAAATGTCTCACGATTCCACGACTCATTCCACGTCCGCGATCCCAGTTGGGACAGCGAAAAGCTTTTCACTACAACACAAGGACCCTTGAATTTGCGATATTTCTATAGGATAGAGCCGCCGCTGTAAACGGTCCAGTTGGCCAACAAGTCGAGAGACAAGAAGGAGACGAGGAAAAGTCAAGTGAAAGAGTCTGAGAGTCTTTATTCCTTGACCCTGGTACACGACTCTTAATGCATCGTGGCACTGTCATGGTAGGATAATCCAGTATAGAGTTCTATTTGCCTAGAGCTCCTCTACCCTACCCACTTCATCTCAGACACAACTTTTTCTTTTACCTTCCATGTGTTTCTTTGTCCTACTTTGCCTTCTTCTTTCTCTATGTTTCTTTTTAATCGTCCAAGGCACGTGAAAGCTAATACTAGTACCAAATAAACATCGAATTTCATATCTAGATGGGATATTTCAAAGACAAAATATCAACGAAAAGATGACATGGAAGCGGGGCAATTTTCGATCTATATAATGCTGACGAGCGAAGCATAAACCTGTGGCAGTTTCGCCACAACGACGTCGTTGAATGTAAATGCATTGTCAGATAACTCTTTCTCTCTTTTCCCCTCTTTGCGCGTAACTTGGTTCACTTGGGCACAAAACTGATATACAGAGCGAATGGAATCTTCCTTCCTCGTGTGAGCCCTGTAAACATCAATGTCTCAAAGATAAAGTATTTTCAGAAGAAAACGTCACGGAAAATGAAAATAAACTTGCCGAGATTCGTGTCCCCGCGAGGTGGAGAGTTCATGAAAATTCAAAGGTAAAGTCGCTTATGAGATCTCAAAAGTGGCGAACAAATGACGATATATTTCGCATCTGAAATGGCGTATTTCTTCTTCGTGTAATTCAAGGATCGCCAACGGAATCGCAGGATCTCAGAATTGCCAACTCGCATCATCATCGTCGTTCATCAGTCTTGAAGAGGAACAGAGAAAAGGGGAGGAAAAAGAATGTTGAGAAGTTTTTCACAAAAAAAGAACAGAAAACGGAGTCGAAGTATGAGAAGAGAAAAGTGGAGTCGTGAGAAGAAAAGTGATTGAGAGACTGAAAAAAGAAGGAGGACTGGTGAAGAATATGAGGGTATAAGGTTTCAAAAGAAGCAAAAAGAGACAATGGAATGATAAACGGCTAAACATATGTATTCGCGGTTCCCTCGTTCATTCGCCGAACCAATGATGGCTGGGTATCGTCATTGATTTATCGATTATCAAATGTTCTTATTTAAACCTCATCATTCAAAATATTTCCAATGCAGAGAATTTGAAAAACAGTCCGAACAGAATTTAAATTCCAAGCAAATCCCTGGATACTATGAATCTTTCACAATTGAGAGACTCTGAAATACCGAGTGAGTATCCAAAGTTTCCTTCGGGAAGGTTTTAGAATCTTCCTGGTGAATATTGAATTAACAAACGGTATTTTTGTAAACGTAAGCGAAATATCGCGTGATGCTTTGATAAAATCTTCTCCGTTCGATGTTCTTTTCCACATGTAGGTCAGGCAACGAGTTTCTCGAGAAATGATTGATGTTTTACATATTTCTATCACTCACTTTCTCGATTCACGATGAAGGAGAAAATCCACTCAGATTTGGGTGAAAAAAATTGGCACGAATCTCTGTTAATTTTCGAGAGAAAATCAGCAGAAGTGAATTACCAAGGCAAAACCGGAATTTTGTGAAGTAGCAAAGTGGAACAGTTAGTGAATGAAAGAAATGAGGATTGTGATGGTGGAGGTGGCGGTGGTGAGACGGTTAGACGACAGTTTTGTGCACGCGGTTAGTGCAACGAGCTTCCCAAGGGTTTTCGAATGGTGGAAGGATGCAGGAACTGTGACACATTAATCAGTAGCTGCATCGACCAAGCGTCGCCGCCACCTATCACAGAGGCCGGGGCCCTGGAATCTTTAGCCCCGACCTCTTTCTTCCTTGTGGTATTTCAAGGGGATATCCGGTTCCTATCGCAGGAAGGATAAGAGGAGAGAAATCGAAAGGGAAAAGTTCGCAAATCATTCCTTGCACATACGCGAGAATGTATAAACGATAATGTATGCTCCGGCTGGATATCGATTTTCATTCCCAACACACAAATTCCTAACTTTATTCATGAGAATTCATTAACGAAGAATTTGTCACTGTTTCAAATCTTTCCATCGTCAAAATAACGATACGATCGTAAGATTTTAATGCCACTATCTCCTCGTACTTTAACCATCTTTCCTCTTGAGGATCAAATCTTGGATGAAAGTCGATACTGAGACTTTATCGAGTTAAAGTACGAGACGTTTCATATTACAGTTGGGGACGAGTCCGTCCTTCCTTCTCCGCTATTTCGTCATTCGAATATTCCTTCGGAATTCATCCCTTCTGCAAAATTTTCTCATTTTACCATCCGTTATTAAAACCATGTTTCACCGAGTGACGTTATATATTTTATATACCATGGTATATACCGTGTGGATATATATTCGGTTGATAGATTTCACAAATTTCCAATACTCGATTATATATTATAATATTATGCACACGAGGAGTCTATTGTATAACCAATGAGGAGAATAAATATCGAACAATTTATGAGGTATTTTCCTACTTTATCATTTTAGCTACGATTATTGAAATGCGCGAGACTCTACAACAATTCCTATTACATCCCATTCTGTCCACATGCTGTTCAAATTCTCACTCATAATAATATAATCTTGTTTGAATTTGTCTGTTCACAGTATCTGCGTCACCGTGGTGGTTCTCAACGTCCATTTTCGATCCCCACAGACTCATAAAATGGCACCTTGGGTGAAAAGAGTATTCATACACATTCTTCCAAGACTACTAGTGATGAGGAGGCCTCAATACAAATTCGAAACTAATCGGTGAGTTGCTATCATACGTTTCGAACTCTGTACATATTCCTCCTGTTCTGTAATTTCGATAAACTCTTTAGCTCTGTGATTTCACTTTTCCAAAGAACCGTTTGTCTGCATAAATTCGTTGTAAAATCCTATTCATCGGAACTACCTTTGAAATACTATGAAATACTGTTAACTACTGAAAACATGAGTTTCACTTAACTGGCTCTCAAAAATACCTTGTTTGTTATTCAAATCTTGGAAATATCAGAGGAAAATTCATAGATTCCCTGGTTTCAACGATTTGAATAATTTTTTTCTCGTCTGTGCATTCCAATGATCAATTCGTATCTTCTTCCTTTCAATACGCTTTGAATGTTTGATGCAAAAACTTTGGAATACCTCTGAACCCTCGCGTTGTGGAGAGTCCCTGCATGATTGTACAAATCTCTGAGAAAGTCTAGAAATTGGATATTTTCATCAGGAACTCTTCGCATAAATAACGAGTTTTGTACACAAGTATTTTAAGTAATAAATTCTGAAAATCCATGAATGATTCTGAGGAGTAAAATTCAAAACATTTAGTGCTCTTCGGGGAGATGATTTGGAACTGTAGTTCAAGGCCTGTGTTAAATCATTATCCTACGAATCCAACATGGAATGGATGAGTAGGGTAGTAAAGGAAGGTAAAGGGTACCCTATTCACAGGCTCAAACAGCGCTAGTGAGCCATCAAATCGAAACCATCATGTCGACTCGATGTGACACACGTTTTACATATATCAGTGAAGTTACGAGCACTTCGTCATATACCCTTGGTGATGTACCTTTACTAGCCGGTTGCACAGTAGCGACGCGGAACGCCTAGTGTCCATCAGTAGAACCATCCGTTCAGGGCACACATGCTCAACGAGCACGGAAAAAAATGATATAGTTAGGATAACTAAAAACAATTGGCTATTCGTTGGTTGCGAGAACTATTCGTTTAGGCGAGACAACTTTTGTATGGTCACTGCATCTCGATAGATTTGGTTATGGTGTTGATATAATATCCCTAACAGCACCCTTCGTCGCATCTCCGTGGTCTCCACGGAGATAGGTGGTATCTACGTGGAGACCACGGAGATGCGAAGGAGTGTTCTGTTCGGGATGGTAAGACTTGTTCGGTTATGATAACCAAATGGTTGGTTATAGTAACAAAATTAATTCCGTCCTCTCAATGTGGATTCATTCCTGAGATTTCCAGCTGTTTTTATAGATTTGATTAGAAAGAAAGAAGACATCCCGTAGGAAAAATTTTCTAGACGTTTCCTTACACTTTTTCTGGGATCAAATGTACACGGAGAAAACTGCATTTCGGGAATATAGTAGATAATCTTTAATAGAAAATTGGAGAATATCTCTTAAAATCTGTGAATATTTGTTAAGATCTGAGAGTATTTTTTAAGTTAGTAATAAAGATAAAACGGTTCACATTCTTGTTTGATTTTATTTGAGAAATAATGAAAATTCATCAATACCTCACAAACAATAGAAAAAAATATGAACTTTCCAAGAGTCGCGCATGAAATTTTACAAAATGATTAGTGGAATTTCGAAATTTTATTATTCACTTTGTCAAATTTCATGCGCGACTTCTAGAAGGTTCATATTTTTTTCTATTTTTTGTGAGGTATTGATGAATTTTAATTCTTTTTCAAATAAAATTCAACAAAAATGTGAACCGTTTTATCTTCACTATGAACTCAAGAAATGATTTCAGATTTCAATAAATATTCTCAGACTTTGAGAAATATTTTCCAATTTCCCATTAAAGATCACTCCCAGTGAACATTTTTCCCCTTAACATTTCAAACATTCATTATGTCCTCCAAATGATATCAGAAAGTTCTCTGATGCGTCGATTTCGGAAATCTTTTTGATATCTTTCTTATGAGGTCTGGAAGTTATCAGAAAGTTAACTGAAATCACTTTCTGATAACTTCCAGATCTCATATGAAAGGCATCAAAAAGATTTTCGGAATCGACACATCGGAGAACTTCCCGATATCATTGAGAAAGTTCTCTAGAAAACTGTTTCTGTAATCAATGAAATATGTGAGTTACATGCCTAATTAAATTATAGTGTAGTTCTGATTGCAATCATTGGAATATTCTAATTTGATTTGGAATATTTCTGAACGAACATTATCACCTTACGTAGGAAAATTAGAGCTGGAATATACTTCTTTGTTGATTAAAAATTTGTATTTATGAATATAATTTATGGAAAATGTGAAAGGAAACCTGTCTTTGTATTTATACATCCTGAGTTCTTTTGAGGAACCTGAATCAATTCGATTTGTAATTGCACATAGAAAATCAACGTGTTCATGATTATTTCAGAGCAATATTCCTTGATACAAACGTTTTATTGGCTCAACTGATTGTGCCGTTTGTGGTTTCGATTCCAACCTAATTTAAACTTCATTTGACACATTTTGTTGAACGTAATAATTATACAAAAACGAGCCAAGTCTCAATATTGGAGTTTGAAGAATTATTTTTCACCAAAAACTATGTATTAAGAAGTGTAGTATTCAATGAAACGAAATCATCACTTGAGATTCTGATGTTTTTGCACAACAATCATATACGGTAGTATAGGTGCGTGGTTAGGGTGTTAAGCACTAGATAGGTAGAATTAGGTAGGTAGGTAGGTTCGAATCTCGGTTTCGATATGATCAATTTGATCAACACTTCACGAGTGTGTCTTCGTTTACTGTGAAGTTTCTATCATCGGCCGAAATCACATTGTGAAATTTTTTTTATTCCAATGTGAAAAAATACTTTCACTTCACTTTTTTTCTGATTCATTATTTCCCAACATTTATATATGAAAAAAAGCGAAACATTGAGGTTTTGCTGCGGAATGTGATCACTATCCGTTTAGTCGCCACAACCAAGTACTCGAGGGTAGATCAATGCCTCTAAAACCGTTTGGTTCCCATAACCAACTGGAAGTTGTATCTTGACTTAAGCGAGCGTATATTATTTTATTTGGTTCTCACAACCGAACATTTGGCTGAGCCAAATATAGCCCAACGTATTTGGTCGCTGAAACCAAATGCCAGTGTACCATAACCATACATTTTTTTCCGTGAGGCGTTAACCGCCTTACCTACGTTGCGGCGCGCATTACGCGGCGTGTTCTCTTTTTTCTTTCCGATGGCAAAAGGAAATAAAACTCGTGACATACTTGTACGGAAAAAAAATTCACTAGGGTAGCTGGGGATTATCTGTGATAGCTGTGTTTCGTGCATTTGATTCTTGGATAGCGAAAAAAATCGCTACAAAGGCTGGATCTTAGCTCCTATAGCAATGACTTTTGTTGCCATAGCTAAAATATCCACATATCAACCACATCATTGTTTTCCGTGTGGTTATGCTGCACGTTGTTTGACAACAAAGTATCGCCATGAGTATCATTGTGCGTCATAGTGATTGGTTCCAACTCATTTTTGACTCAACAAAAATTCCTTCAACTACCCCTGTAGAAATTAACCTGGACATTCTCTAGATCTTCGTGAAGCTTCACCAAACCCTCTGAGCGACTTTAAAGGTTCATGACAATCCAGAAAATTTCCAAAGTAGTTCCCATCTAAGTACAAAACAAGCGGAACCAAGTCGAAAATAGTCTAGTTCCACATAAAAGTTTCAACCACCCGAGCAGAAGAATTGTATGGCCAATAGGATAGTCCTTACACTGTAAAAAGAAAGTCTTGAACTCAGCTCATTTCATGGCTGAATCTATGATGCAAACAAATTAAGCCGAAAAAACAATCGCCGACACAATGGAAAAAGCATTGTCTGAAATTAAGATGCAAACAGATTAAGACTTTCTTTTTACAGTGTATTTTCCCGATTTCTGAATTTTATTCGTCTTACCCCCAAAAGTGTTTCAATTCACGCCAAAATAACACCCGCGAAATCCCAGGTCGGTCAAACAATATTAGCGCGTGCCCTCGGAGGCTCAAAGTTTGTAAATTTTGCATTATTTTGGAGTTTTTATTATTTTATGTAACAACTTCCCAAGTGCGTATGAGCCAAATTGTTTCTGTCATAGTGTCTTCAAAAGGGTTACTACCCAATAAACACACACACGCCATTTCAACGTTGAAAAAACGTTAGACTGTCAAACGGACGTCAGTCGTTGATTTCATAACGTTGATTTTTAGTTGAAATTTGATAGGGAAATAGACGACCAGGAATTACGTTTTGATGACGTGTAATTCAAACTAATATTCAAAAATAACCATCAAACGACGTCCTCAAAAAACGTCTTTTGAACGGGTTTGAATCACGCGTTGAAAATGTGTTCATAACACCTTGTGTATGAACTTCAATTGAAGATATTCTGCTATGAATGTCGAACGATACCGGACAATGGTTAAAATTTCAACAAAGATCAAGATAGTAAATAGTGCGGCATACTTTCCAAATTCTGTCATACTCAGAAATACTATTGTTCTCGATATTGAATGAAAAGTTTTCAAAATAATTTGTTGTATTCAATTTATATTTTAGAACCATCATTAGGATACATCAATATTTGACGTCTTTTAAACGATGTTCAAACCGTTGATACGACGTTATTTTATGGTTGAAAAACACGTGATCTGCCGCGACATTTTTACGTTGAATCAACGCAAGAATATTACTAATCCGCAGCGTGTGGTTATTGACTGTTTTTGACGTTTTTATAACGTGCGTGTGTTCACTGGATACCTACTCCAAAATACACACCTAAAAAATCCCAGGTCGATCAGACAATATCAACATGTGCCCCCCGAGACTCAAAGTTTGTGAATTTCTCATTATTTCGAAATCTGCCGTCCAAACCAAGAAGACCGGAAGTCGCATTTTTGACGAAAATGAGCTTTTCACATCATTTCAATCGTGAAGAAATTCTGCATTTGACTGTGTTTTTTATTTTGAAAAAAACGTATTACGTTTTTAATAATAGCAGTTCAAGGTACGAAAAAATTATTCAAATTTGAAACTTTTATAGAAAAACAGCCGTAACTAACACAAAAATGGGAAGTTATTCAAATACGTCAACATCTTGCCAGATAACAAGACCATAAGTACACTTCCGATCTTTCTCTCTGGCAAAAGTTTCGAAGCAGACTCCCAAATACAAAATAAGATCACATCTATGTAATTACGGTTTTCTTCTCTTGTAAATCCGATGACTCGGTTGTCCATTTCCCTGATAAAAAATACGCAACTACCTTCGTGCATCAGTTCTGACATTCGGATGTAGTTGACCATCTTCATCCTTTGGAAGGTGGCCTGGGCTTGGTCGCAATTCCTTGGTAAAAGGCCGTAAGGTCAGTTACGGCCTTCTTGACAAGTATTTTTGGTCGAGAAACAAGCGCAAGTGCATAAACTAATGGTTGTTATGAAAAATCCCAATTTTTTTCTACGAAATCAGATAGAGCACCCTCCATATACCCTAGAAATGGTTCGCCATTGAAAAATGATGAGTCATTCTATTGATTTTAAAAGGAAACAGTTTTTTTTATTTTCTCGAATTCAAGTCAAATGCACTTACGGTCTTCTTGCTTTGGACGGCAGGAATTTTGACGGATTATAGATAGATGATAATCCCCTTACAGCGCGTAACCCACATTTTTTCTCCCTCAGGCCCCTCAAAGAGGTTCAAATTCACCCAAGAATAACACTTGTAAAATCCCAGGTCGATCAAGCAATATCAATACGTGTCCCCGGAGACACGGAGTTACGGAATTTTCCATCATTTTTCAGTTTCTGAATGTGTTGGGTGGTAATTCCTTGGTATGTATAGAGCCAAGCCTGGCCAAAGCTTATCCCAAACATGGCAGGTTTGGCCCAAGCCTGGCCCCAGCTTGACCTCATGATTGTGCACCCCAGAGTTATACACCATGCTTTAACATGCATACTCACAATGAACAGTGCATTTTGTTCTTTTATTGTCAATGAAAATTCATCTAAGAATGACAACATTTATATAGAATGAATTGCTTTCGACATCTACCTCCCATGATGCATAGTTTTCGGAGTGCGAAAAGATGTTTCACGAGGTAGTATATCGCCAAGGAAAATTACTGTTAACTCTAACAGTTTCCGGTAGTCTTCTCGAGGCTAGTTATGTTTTCCTAAATTCATTTCTGCAAATGCAAGAATTCCTTCAGCATTTTTTGAACCATCCTCCCTGTAAAAAATATTCCATTGAAAGGAATTGACAATCAGACGTGAGAATACGATTTCAGTATATTCAACGATTGAAATCATCCCATGTGAATACGTTTTAATTCTACACTGTAAAAAATATTCGGAATTTTCGCATAAAAGTACATGAAAATCGTTGTGTTTATGGGACTTTTGATGTAAATTTCTAAGATTTTTCTCAATATTTATGGGAAATTTCCTATCTGTGTATTTTTTAATTACTCCACATGAAGTTTTACTCGGGTAGGTGTGGCAATTCCAGACTAAGCCATCATCATAAATAATTATCGTTATTATATCAATTACAAGTGGATTCTTTTCAATAAATGAATTTGAATTCATTGAAAATATTGTCACCATGTTAATCCAGAAATTCTATTTCAAAATCCCGAATGACGTTCAGAAATCTTCGAAAATGTTGGTGAATGAAAAGAGCATGGATTTGATATAAAAACTCATCCGCTGAATTTTATGAAGGAATAAGTCAAAATAATCGCGCTATTAATCTATGCCCTACGACAAGGGCTCTGCATCTGCTCGCATGACATGAATTCAAGCTCTATCTCGACACCTAACAATTTCCTTACTAATTTTTTCGCTAAATTAGCCCGACGCTGATGCATGTCGCATGTTGCACGTCCGTAAAACCAACTGAACGATCCGCTCATCTATTTTCTAGCTCTCTTTGATATTCTCTAGACAAAACTCTAATTTGTCGTCCAGGATCTCTCTCTTTCCCTCTCTTTGTCCCATAATTTATCGCTTACATTGAGATTTTGCGCTCGATCGCCGATGTTTGCAGGTTTAGTTCCGGTAGAGTGCTTATGAGAACGGTAAGAGGGAAAGAGAAGACGAGTTACTATCCTTATCATCCATCGACTCAGGAAGAAAGCGAGGAACATCTTACACCAAAGAGGTTCCATAGTAGAGTACCTTCCAAGGATGATCTCTCGCCATCGAGGTAAGCCTTGTCATCAATAATATACCGTGAACTTTTCTTAGAGCGGCACGTAAAACATATTGTCATCTTCCTCACTCTTTCTTTCTTCAGTTCGAGAAGAGTGAGAAGGACAACAGTATTGTCGCCCGTGTTCAGCCTCGGAAGATCTTCACGTTATATACCGTGGTTTAGTAGCTTTCGCGCATACGTGTTGATTAATTTATTACAAAAAAGTTACAGCACGAGAAGAAGAGTGTTTTATTTTGTACTCTGAGATTAGCTGGTCCATAATTGTTTCGTATACCGTTTATTTCTCTTCACGGAGAGTGATTATTTTGAGGATGTCAAGGAGATTGCTTACTACTCATTTGAGAACTTAAGGGAACCTTGGGGAACTTGATTCAAATTTTTCTTGACGGGGTTCGTGAGATCTTATGAATTTTTTCGAAGAATTCAAGTTTACATCATGTGGTTCCCTAGAGTCTACACGGATATACCTTAGAAATTTTAATAAGAAATAAACCATTCTAAAACCTGGTGTGATATGGCAATTGGTTGATACGATGAAGGCTTTGATGATTAAATATTTTCGATTTCTTAACACTACCCATAGTGTCAATTTCTTTGAGAAAGAAACAAGAATTCCATCAACCTTCCATCAGTGTTGTGGGATACGCAATACCATAGGCATTCAATCGCAAACTGTTGCGAAGCACAGAACGAGCTAAAAGCGAATAATATATAATAAAGATTAAATCAAAATTAGAACCCTTGATCCTCAAGAATAAAAATGAATAGAAATAGACGATGTACTTCATAGAATAGTATTCAGTTGATTCTACGCGAAGGAAAAATATCATGGAATGATCACTAGAAAAGATAGTAACCTGGTGACGACTACGAATTTCTGTACACAGTCGCTGACAGAGACGAGTAATGGTTCCTATTTTTGTATACTAAAATACAATATAATATACCAAAATAGGAACCATTACTCGTCTCTGTTAGCGACGGTGTACAGAAATTCGTAGTTGTCACCAGTTTACTATCTTTTCTAGTGATCATTCCATGATCTTTTTTCTCCAAATACTATTTCCATTGTTTCCCAAATATAGAGGCGTAATATAGATTTTAGAGAATTGTATATTCTAATTTACGTGGGGAAAATATTATCTTCTAATAATTTTTTCCCCATATTACGTAGTTTTCGTATTTATGCATTTTATTTGTTGGGTCTATCACTGCATCAGAGTTCCCAGTATTTTAATGTGATCTTTGAATCATTCGCACATGGTGTTCACATTTCGAGTAGTAATCAAAATTTAATAATTCTATCCTCCAAGTACTCACAAAGCAGCCTGTGAAATTTATATAATTCCTCAAATTTAGTTAGTTGTCTTGTCAAAAGAGTTTATCACCGTCGAAAAGTCTACCAAAATTGAATGAATGGACAAGTATTTGACTTTACTTAGAAATGGACGTTCATCAAATCAAAAGATATTCTGGCTCCAACCCTTCTTCGTAATCTGGGATAAAACATAATGACGAGCTCCAAATAACGATGATGCTCATTTCAAATGCTTCCTATCGCGTCTTATAGCTCACTTTGCGGATGGCCAATCTTAGTTCGCGGATTTTGTTGCACAGTATTTTGACATGATCAGGCTTTTCGAATCCAAATTCCTTCACAGAACTCCGCAGAAGGATTGCTATTTGTTTTTTTTTACGCTTCAAATATTTCCGTGTGTTCCATCATAGCGTAACGATACTTCATCCCTGTGAATCAATTTTGTTTGGATAGTTTTAATTTTCTCGAGAATGTCGGGTTTGAAATGAGGAATCTTCGAGGATATGTGTTCTCCCAACTGTCCTCCACTCTCTTTGAATTTCTTGGAGTTAAAATCTATGCCTAAAGAGTGAAAATACTGCAAGTCCAACAAGAGTGAGGTTCCACTCCATGAGAGTAGATTTTCACTCTTATGAAGTGAAAACTCACTTTTTTGGGATTTTTCTGAATTTTTCGCTCCAAGAAATTTCGAGAGCAGGTCCACAATGTTATCTTGAAGAAGCTGAGATTAATTTTCACTCCACTAACATGAAAAAAATAAAAGAAGAGGTTTGTTGAGTTTCCTATGGAATATCTCGAACTATTTCCTTGGTAACTAGTGAACCCAAATTCTGTTCCATCAGATCAATCGAGAACAGCTCAAATCTTGTGCTCAATTGATTTACGAAATAAAACAAATTCGCATATTATCCAATTCCAACGAATTCTCTCCACGTACTGGTATAAAAAGTAATAAATTTTGCAATTACCGCAATATTTTATAAATCAATCACACGTAGAATGCACAAATTTCATATTTATAACCCGTGTAGATATTGTCAATTCAAAACATTGTCACCAAACTACCGAATGCAAGTTTTTTTTTCTCACACTCGGGTTTATGTTATTTATTCACTAAAGTGGAAGAAAAATCTTCATACGTGTGTGTATAACATATCAAAACAAAAAACATAGATATTCATTTGAGTATCTTGTTAACCTAGTTCGTTATACACATAGTGATGGTTCACCGACTAGTTGACACAATAATTTAGCTGACAATGTACCACGTCAAACTTTCCTGGCATTAAGAGGCTTACTAGTTAATAGGGTTAAGCGTCGCCTCTGCTGCTCCTCGCTTACGCTTCTGTTTAAAGAGCCGTCGAAACGAACTTTGGAAGCGGTGGTATCTTAACAACGTAACCATTTAGCGTTAACCCTAGCACGTCATAAGACTCACGTTCTACCGTTCTTGGCCCTTCCATCAATCTCCTTCTCTCTTACTTCAATATCCGGTTCACATTTATTTCATATACACGATAAGACCCAAGAACGTGATTCAAACTTGTGTTAGTCGCTGAAAGAAGATTACTTCGTTCGCCGTTGAAACTAACGTATTCGAAGTCACTAAAGGTACACGTGTACTAGGAAAGATTAGGTCATAGGGTAAAAAGTATCTCCATTTATGTTCCCTTTTTTTCCGGAAAATATACGGATAACGATGATGAGATATTCTATATAAAATATAAATTTCGTAATTCATCATCCACTCGATGGATTAGAATGGATAGGATCATGGAAACAGCAATGGAATGACTCGATAAAAAGTTCACAAGAACCGTCCAATGAATTTGAAACAGACTAGTTCTTCGTTTGAAAATTTGATTGAAGAGCCATGTTCATTAATTTGATCCAAGCTGGATAATTAATCAGAATGATGACGCGACGGTAATTGGAATCTAAAAATTTGTTTGATTAATGATTTTATGAACAACTCAATTGTCGATCCATCTGATTACTTTGCGAGCTAATGACGCTGAAGGAGAGTTAATCAGCTCTCTGTGGAAACTTAATTCGTCAGATGGAGGAGGATTCAATTAAAAATATTGCAAGCTACGTATTTTGAAGAATTTCACTGTTTGTCCGTGCCATATTGCGCGCCAGCAGAGTATTCTGAATTTCAAAAGTAGAAACAGTATAACCCATTTTACGATTCGAAAAACGAATTTACTTGTAGCGAGTTGCATAAAGTAACGATGCCAAAAAGAGAGTAGTGATAATAAAATGAGTTACGCACTCACTTACCTTGAAAGACTATTCGTTCATCGCAACATCTTTTTTACGAATTTTTCATGTCGATTAGAGGAGAAAGATAGAAAAAAGCGAAAGTAAGCGGTAGAATGTATAGGGAGCGGGAATTGCTTTTCCCTTCTCCTCCCACCTTTTTTTTTATCTTCGGTGCAGAGAAGGGGAGATTATAAAAAATCGACCCATTTTCCATCCACAGGAACCTCACCGGTGAGTCTTTTTCTTTTTTATGGATCCTCGTTAGATCCCACATGGGTAGACCAAAATTTACGACGACTCTTATATTCAACAAATCGGTTTTTAAAGAGCAGAACAACATAAGATGGTGGATCGTAAGGGATTGTTTGCTATTTGTGGAAAATTTTCTCGTTAGCCTCGCGTTTGCTTCTTCGTAAGGTAGATGAGTTTTTCATGGGATAATAAGGTTTCCTAGAACGTTACTTAATTTCTTCAATGAAGGTGATCGGTATAATGCCAGAAAGTCCTTCCCAGTGCCATAACAAAAGCGTCAATATAATACATGAAATAGATTGGAAAATATTGAGTTTTGAATAAAGTAATGAAACTTGAAAATCAATGAGAATACTATAAAAAAACAATGAGAATGTGATTTAGAGTGAAACAAACGATGCAAACATTTGCCAAACATCATCAATGAAAATAAAAAACGTTAAAAGGATATGAAAACGGAATAGCGCACGCGGAAAATGCTTTCAGCCACTCTTATGCTCTAAAAATATCATTTCTAAAGTGAAAAAGGACCTGTTGAATACATATGTATGGACTACAGTGCTATAATAGCTGTGAGACATGAACGATGGGTGAGACGGATAGAAAGAAAATCGAAGGGAGAGGGATTTGAAATGTAGCACCGTTGGAAAATGTTGGAAATGAAATTCGATCACCTTGTCTGTTCTTCAATAGTGTTTTCACTATCGACGACGAGAACTTAAGAGATCTCAGACAATTGTGAATTTCATTTCTAGCAACTTGAGCAACTGGATTATTATGAACAGCGACATAAATTGAAGGGTGACATCATTTGTACCCTGGTTAAAAAAGTCTATTGAAATCCATACATTAATGATATTCAATGCAATCTTTGCAACGGTGAATAACCAATCAAACCCATTATATTCCCATCGAATCTCATCAATTGAATCGGTTCCAATAGGTTTCAATGGGTTTCAACAAATGCAGATAGTAATTTACCGTTGCAAATTTTATGTTGAATCCCTTTGACCGATGGAAGTCGATAGATTTTTCAAACCAGAGTATGGAACGGAAGCAAAAGACGTAAAAATGTTTAGGTTCATTACGAAGATTCCTTGGTATCCCAGCTAAACGATATCACTGGATTTCGTTGAAATAGACCCTAACAGCACACTCCTTCGCATCTCCGTGGTCTCCACGTAGATACCACCTATCTCCGTGGAGACCATGGAGATGCGACGAGGTGTGCGTGTTAGGGGAAGTTTAGCTGTAGGAAATAAACTTTATCGCTGATGAAATATAGTTTTAACCACTGAAATATTCAGCGATGACGTCCATATTTCCACTCCGAAAGAGCAACTGGATTGTATGAGTGCGACACCTAAACACAATTAGCTGCACAGTCTAGCTAACTACTTTAGCTGTGAGAGATAGAATTTTTCACTAGCGTTTCCAAGTCAGCTCACATGGCAGTAGGGGTTATGCATTTTCAAAAGTATTCTGGAAGAGACGTTTAAGATATTCCTTGCAATATGAAAAAAACAATTCGAGAAAGATTCTTTCTAAAGAACGAATCATTCTCAAATCTTGTTCTTTCCATGTTGCATAAGACATCTTAGAGATGTTTTTTAGAATACTTTTGGAACTGCCTAACCTCTATCGTTATTAGGGAGGTGATCATGAATTTCCACTGGAATATGAACATTCAGTTTGCAGCATTTTTTCATCGTGTCAAAACGATATCAGTCGGCTTGACTGCGGATATCTTCAAATGATATTTCTCAATATCAAAATGTTAATATCATATTATAATTGAAAAGTCAACATAATCATGAACTGAATTTCAAAATAAACTCCAATTGTTAGATGCTCAGGATAACCTCGATTTGGAATGTCATCATTCAAGCCAAAAGCTTCTGTACTCCTAATCGACAGCTTATTCCTATACTGCTCGCAGGATTCCACATATTTCGAATGGATTCGATGAATTCCGAAATATTGGTGAATGAGGTTTATTTCTAGATTATATTTTTCCATTTTACCGAAGTTGGAGTCGTTTATTGGAACGAATTAATAATCGAATAACACAATATTGAGCTGTTGAAGATCAACAAATCTTGCAGTGAATCTTTGGACCATATCTCCAGTTCCAAGGAGTCAAATCGAGAAGATAGACGACGGTGGTTTATCAAATTTTGTGAGTTTGAATTTTCGTTTCGTTTCTATAAACGATTCAAACTTCCACAACATATTTTTCCATGATTCGCGATGTCTCAGTTTTCACATAACGACTAACGAAATACTCAACCTCGAAGGAACTTCAATTCACGAATATCTCGAAATTTATCGAATATATTCAAAGTTTGAGAATAAGTTTGATCAAGTAACATGAAAATCAACTTTCGATTGTAATGTCTTCGAAGACATTCCATCCATGTAGAGCTGAGATATCGACACATGAGAATTGAACATTTCGCGATACAATCTTCGTGTATTACTGGCGTAAAGTGGTAGTAACCAAAGAAACATTCAAACATTAGCTATCCTCGTTTAGGTGTAGTTCCCAAACAAGGAAGCTGTGTGAGTCATATAATAATAGGAGCCACTTAGAATTATGCTGTATGTTCGTGATTAATAAACTGCATTACAAACAGTGATAAATGCGTTTTTTAAATTTGTCGTAAATGACAGCTAAACGGTTAATGCATTATAATCATTTCTTCTTGCAGTTGTAAATGAATTTATTGTGAGTCTGGCTATATTCCATCAACCATATCTTTCTTCCTATTACAATGAAGTCATTTTTTTCCGTGTAATAGCGTAATAGCTGATAGTTTATGATTATCAAGAATACAGTACGACATGGAAGAACAAGCGTTTTGAAAATCTGGCAATTCTCCATAAAATATGTTCGGAATAGTGATTCAACTTCATAATCTGTGAAGAAGAAAATCCAAAAATTCAGGGAGACTGTATCAATTTAGTGATCTTAAACTCTCTGGGAGACCTTCAAAAATTCGCCACCATAAAACATCGAAGCAGGTCGTGAGAGTGATGCTGAGACCTCATGAATATCAATTCGGCACCTCTTAGCAGTCTATTCCTGAAAGAAAACTGAGATTTCGAAGTGGTCAAGGGAGAAATTACTCAGTTGTCTCTCAGGAATACGAAGGTGGAATGCGGGAAGTTCGTTCTGGGATACCTTGTATAACTCGAAAGCTGTCCATTTGTAAGACTCTTATCCACGGAGAGTTTTGTTTTCTGTAAATTCACTGTGGAATTCTTCGATAATTCAGGCACCAATTAATCTGCAGTAAAACAAGAAAAAAATACTGAGGGTTCGGTAAATATGATGAATGTATCGATTGTTCGGTAATTCTATCGAAAAACGCGATAAATTTACCAAACATTTGGGAATTTCCACGCGCTGTAATCGGGTTAATTGCTTCCCAACAAACTTCGGTAAATTCAAAGGAATTTGTTTCAAAGTGAATGAAACCAGACTTGAATGCACGTATTCAGGACGGTATATAAAAGAAGCACATTGTGAATCTACTCAGCCATTAATAGGTTCCACCAACTCAGAGCCGAAATTTACATAATTCCGAATGATAACGCAATAAACATAAATGTCTGGAAGATCCAAGAACTCCAAGAAATGAAAGTAGAATGTCGAATTTGGGATGGATGCAAGATGTCTTGAAACCCAACAAACACTGAAGGTCTTAAAGACATCTACAAGATATTTTTAGGAAGACATCCTTTAGATACATCGAAAAGATGCCTTTCGATATCAAAATGACATGACAAAAGAGATATCTTCAAGATATGTCGAAACGATATCTTTTAGATATCTTAAAGAAACGTCAGGAACATTTTAGATGTCGAATCAGCATAGTCTAAAAGACATATTGAAAGAGTTTGTGAATATCTGTTACACATCTTAAGAATTGTCTAAGTAAGAAGGGCAAAATTCACGCCATGTTACTTTTTTAGAACTCATTAGTGATTCTTTTGTACTGTCTGGGATGTCCTCATTATTTCAGGAAGACATCTCAAAGATATCTAAAATGTATCTTAAAAGAATCAAAATAACATCTTGAGGGATGTAAAAGATGTTTTCCACGTGTCTAAAACATGTCCTAAAACAATCGAAAATATATCATGGAGCCACTTCAAAGATGCCTTTCATATATCTGAAACATATGTTTGTCAGAGTGTCTAAAAGATATCTTGTGCAAGACATTTTTGAGATATCTAAAACTTGTTGAAATTCGTTGCATAAGACATCTTTTAGATATCGAAGAGATATCTTCACGGAAGTCTCCCAAGACATCTCCCATGATTCGAAGACATCTTTCAGATACTAATAGATATCTTTTTGTTTGTTGGGGGACATCTTAATTGAGATATTTTCGGGATACAACTCACAGATCTCTTCTTGAAATCTTGAAGTTATGGAATGAAGATATCATTTCAATGTCATTTCAATCAGGTGCAGCGTTCGTACGTACGATTCGGTGCGGTTCCTACGCCAAATCTGGCTCAGATATTGAACGTAATTGAAATTTTACGTACTTGCGTGCAACTCTTGCGCTGGATTTGGTGAACGAGCCGCATCAAATCCTATGTACGAACGCTGCGCTTCATTGGAATAACAGGTGAAGCACCAAACTATTTTCAGTGTGGAAGATGGAGCGGGTTCATATCTCTACAAAAATATTTTCAAGATAACTTTGAGAATTTAAATTGGGATGCTGAATTTGAGATGGATACACGATGTCTTCAAAACATCTTAATTGAGATATCTTTGGGATACATCTCAAAGTTCTCCTTCTAGAGTCGAAATATTGTCCATAAGAAAATTTTGGAGAGAATTCTTCTCCAAAATTTGGGTTCTGTACGGCATTGGATGGAATGTTCCAGACCTTTTCATAAAATGCATTTTGAGAAGTTTTACGCAAACCAAAATTTCATCAGTTGTATACCGTTATGACCATGAGTGATAATGAGCAGCTATATAACCAAATGGCGCATTGCTCAAGCTGTTAAAACCGGTTCTTTAGGTGGGTGATAGGTTAAATGGGTAGGTTCGAAACCCTTCCAAGGAATAAAAATTTCTCAAAGAGAAGAAACATACCCCAAATACTGACCGACAAAGAATACAGTAGAATTCTGGGAAGAATCTTTTGTTTATGTTGATGAAAAATTATTATTTTTTCATTTTATTGTTCACAGCATCTTGAGAATATCGTACAGAGATCTTGAGAGTATCTTTGAGATATCTCAAACATCCTCACAGAACATCCTCAAGTTATTCGATTATGCAGCATGAGACATCTTTCATGTATCTCAGAGATAACTTTACGAAAGAATCTTAAGATATCTCTAGATCCATTCAGACATCTTCAAGATATCTTTGAGATATCGTTTTTTTCATTGAGGAAGGATTCACAGAAAAACATTCCCATCAGTTTCAATGAAAAATCAAACGTTTGTTATTCATAGAAGCTTTTTCCGATGACAAATTGATGAGTTTGGAATTTGATGAACGTACTTTCTCCCAATGAAACGTACTTTCTCTGGCGGAAGAAAAAAGACTTTATTTCGCGTCAGAAAAAACATGACAGAGGCATTCTCATTCGGTATGATGTATGCGAAAAAATAGAAGCTATGTCGAGCTCGTACAGGCAGAAAAGACTAGCAATACGGAACGAAGAGGAGTTGCACGTACCCAGTACACGATTATCGTTGAAGAAAAGAATGATGAACCGACATTCACGCGTACTGATGAAAAGCACAATGAAACCAATGTTTCATGTCACTTTTATTGCGAGTCTCTATAATCAAGCTTTTTGATACATCGACAGTCAATGGTGTCAAATTTTTTACTGCGCTGACTCACGTGACTGGATTTGTAGAATCGGATGTTAGGAATGTATATATATATATATATATATACGTAGACAGAAGGGAAAAATAATGGAAAAACGGAATGCGTACGAGAGGATTTGGAAGCGAATTGGTTCACTAACCAGACGATAACAGTTGTTCCCTGCTTCCTATCGGAACAAAAATAGAATAGGCTGAAAAAGGACTATCGTTGCATGAAACTGGTCGCGTGTTAAGTCACTCCAATGATTTGAACACGATTGGTGATTGTAAACCAATAGCACAGAAAAATGCTGGTTCGTTACTGAATCGCGTAAGCATTTAAAATTCAGAGGTAATTCTGAGAAAAATATCAGAATCATTGAAAAATCCACGCTTTATTGGATATAAAATAACCAAGTAAGGATGAATCCTAGAATTTGAGCAAAGAAAGGGATATCAGAGCTAACTTCATTTTCATATAATATACATTTCGAAATTAATGAACATTCAAACTTTTTATTTTGATTTAGCTTAACCGATGGTGCGAGATTCGGTGGAAGCTGTTTGATACATGGTCCGCCATTACCGTCGCTCCCGCTGAACGCGGACTGCGATGAACTGACGGGAGAAGCTGGAATCGAAGAAGTCAAAAGTCCAGTCCTTAGGAGTCCCCCGGCGTTCTCTCATTCAAGATGTCCTCCTGCGATTCACAGATCTTGTATCTGTGTGCGTTTCATCGCGGAGCACACGAAAATGCTCGAAGACTCTACCAAGGTGAGGATAAATTCTCATATATCAAATATCAAATGTCACGATTCTTGGAAAAACCCTTGGTCTTTGAATATCAATGAAAATCACGAGGAAAAGTATCTCTTCGAAATTATATGTATGAAATATTCTGGCTACCAGCCAAATCTGATGACCAGCGATAAACATTTCAACCTCGATACGGTAGCAAAAAACAAACGAGGGCTGACAATCGAATACAACGAAAAGTAGAGAACTAATAGTGCACTCTACGTAGAATAATTCATAAACGTGGCATAATCTATCAAAAGATGTTGCAACGATTTCGAATCATCGATTCCTATCGAAGTCCCTTCAAACATAACCGATGAATCAAATCGATTTATATTTTTTCGAAGGTCAAAGAAGACTGGAAGTACGTGGCGATGGTACTCGACAGACTCTTCCTTTGGATCTTCACTTTAGCGGTACTCGTTGGCACCGCTGGGATAATACTTCAAGCCCCAACTCTTTATGACGACCGAGTGCCGATCGACAAAAAATTCAGCGAATTTGCCACCACGACAGTTGTCAAGTGTCCGCCCCAATAGTCCATACTAGAGCCCTGCACCGTAGAAAATTAGGACAAAGGGCTAGTAATATACGATTACAGGATACGTGTACATTGGTATATGTACGTCTTATTCTTAAGAAGTAGTATACCCATACGGAATCCTCAATCGCATACCAAATCTCTTAAATCCTAAACTCACGGAATGACGGCAAAAGGGCTCACCGTCTCTTACACTTTTATTCTCTTGGCTCGAGTGGTTCGAAAGAAACTTAACGACTTATTCAGAAAAGAAGAGAAAGAAAAGTATATCAAAGAATTTCTCCACAAGGTGGAGGATCGATCGAATAAGGGAAATAAAAAAGAAGAAAGTGTTCCAAGATAGAAAGCAAAACGTTTTATTAAAGAAATTTTAGACTTTAGGATTGCCTTTGAAAGTGCATGGACGATTTTCAATCGATTATTCAGTCTTCTCTTTTGTATTTTCGGCTCTTTGTATTCGATATTATAACTAAAAAAAGAAAATGAATAAATACTTGGTATGTGAGATTCCGTTTCAAATTTGACAAATGTACATAACGAATTTGATATACCGATTAGTCCCCCGAATGATTTTTATGTAAAATTTTTATGATTCGTTCGTTGGTCTTGCATTATTGAGATTGTTATAGATAATTGATCGAATTATCCTACTCTCATAGTTCTAGCACTTATGTGATAGGTCATCAATTAAGAAAAAAGAATTTGTGTATAATGTCCGATATTATATATATATACATACATATATATATATAGTCATAATATAAAGCTGCCACTTTATTGTTTAATCGAAAATCGATGAGCTCTTGAGGAGTGATAAACGACCGAAATCTTTATATATGATATATGTAATGAATATTGAAATCAGATTTTAAAAAGCAGTGCCCTGGAATAACGCGGGAATGATTTTTCAATTGTTCTAACGGTATTCTAGTTTCGTGTGCATCCATGAGTATTTAGATACTACATAGAAATTCTGTGTTATACATAAAAACATATTGAAGTATTTATACGGACTGTTGAGGGATTTTTGAATTAAATTGACATAATGGGATTAAGAAAAGTAAAATATTGTCATGGAATTCTCAGTGCGCGCAATCCGATGTAAACAGAATGGCCAATAGTTTAACAATGAAGATATAAATAATTGAAGGTTCATACAATATTTTTCTGAAGAACAGTCAAGCAGGATCATTGAGATGAAAGAAATCGTCTTGGAGAAATTTGTTTAAAATGGCTGGCTGCATCATCTCACATCAAAGAGATTCATTTTTACACTCCTTGTTTTCAAATATTTCAAATTCGCTATACGGAAAGACCCAGTTTATTGATAAGAAATAGTTCATCCAGGAGCGGACTATGGCCTGTGACATGGCGGCACCATGGCGCAAAGGCGGCAATCAGGTCGAAAAAAATTTTTTTTAGTCTAATAATTGAAAAATAATTTTCAGAAGAATAATGAATTCTAAGCAATAAAACAACATTTTTTGGTAATGAATATTTTCATAAGAAATCAATTTTCGCTGCCATATTAGGGGCCGCAAAAACCAAAATCCGCCTCTGAGTTTATCTTCAATATTTAGAAAAATGACTGTCGATTTAGGGAAAAAAGGATCGCTGGAAAATATTTGTAGTGAAAATATTGACGGTTGATCGTCTCATTGTTATTTCTCACAGTGGAACTATCAACTCATGGTGAACTTCCTACGAATATTTGTCAGCGATCCTCTTTTTCCCTGAATTGACAGTCATTTTTCTAAATATCAATGCACTCGGTCTTTCCGTATACTCTCTAAATTGGAAAGAAAGAGATTTCCTGTCGAAAGAAAACATAGGTTCCCATATGGCTGCCTGAAGAGTGAATTTTCACTCCAAAAGAGTGGAATTTCCACTCTTCCGTATTTAGAGAGTAAGAAGCACTCGAATTATCAATTTCTGGATCATTGATTCTCAATCAATTGTTTGAAAACTTGATACTTGATTCAACTCCCTCTGATAGCATCCTCAACGCTAATTCACCAGAATTTCCCGTACGTCACAGCATGAACACGGAGCAAAAAGGGAATAGCTGTGGCAGCTACTCACTTTTTTAGCACTCTTTTTCCACTGCTGTAGCTAAAATAATTGCACTTGAAGCTTTCTTTTAGCTCCCGCAGTAGGAAATCGTAGCTGTAACTGCATGAATTTTGTGGTCAAAATTTGGATACCCAAATAATTTAGATGTTGAATTCTCGCTGTGGTAGCTACATTTCTCGCTGCTACAGCTATGACAGCTGAAAAATAGCTCCCGTAGCTAATTTTTAGCTATCCAAATAATAGCTAATTATTTTTTTCGGTGAACAAGGAGCGTGGAGGAGTCACAAGAATCAACCAAAATACATCCGCAGAAATTGTGGAAGTGAGTGAATCTGTGAAAATGTCATTCAAAGTGTCTCGAACATTCTCCACAAATGTCAAGAGCTTGAAAAAGACGAGTGGATTGCCAGGCAGTTCACAGTAAAAAGTAAAACTTAAAGTGATCCCGAATATCAGCTTAAAAATGCAGCCAAAAGTAGCGCCTATTCCAACTGAAAGTAAGCAACGAAAAAGACTGAATTTCAATCAATTCCATCTTACTTTGAAAATTAAGATGGAATTCCATCTTAATTCCAAAGTGAGATGGAATTGACTGAAATTCAGTCTCCTTCATTGCTTACTTTCAGTTGGAATAGGCGCTACTTTTGGCTGCAGTTTTAAGCTGATATTCGGGATGGTTTCAAGTTTCACTTTTTACTGTGTTGATAATGCCCTTATGTAGACATGAGACTTTGAAGTCATCAAACAGTCACTGAACAGTTTATCGAAAACGATTCAAAAGTCAAAGATGCAAAAATTACGCAGGACTGACAATCATAAAAGCATAGAACCTTTTGGAGAATTTTTTGAATACAGTAAAACCTCATTAATTTCAACATTTATTTGTTCCAAGCTTCGTTCATTTCAACGCCAAGTTTTTCTCCTCCTTCCACTCTTGAAAGGTCCCAAGACGTGTTCTCAATAACAATCGATGTTGACCCATGGGAGGATAGTTATCTTTGGCAAAAAAAATGGATGGAACCCAAATAAACGGAACTGCTATAGACTTCTAAGTGAAAAGGCTTGAGTAAATATCTGGTACCCTCAGCTGTTTCTGACAGAGTTCACCCAACAGAATCAAAATTTTTCAATATTCTCTGGCCATTTCTCTCAAAATCTCTGGACATTTTCCTGAATATTACTGCAAAATTCTGAATCTCGCTAAAGAAAACTCTGAAGGAACCTGAGATGATCTGTTAAGTTTTCATAATCTATGAACATTCTTCCGGACTCTGAAAATCCCTGAAAAATTCAGAAAAACTCTTGCTTATCGGACACGTTTTTCCACTGGAAATTTCTCTGAAAATCTATAATCACTGTGAAGAGTTCGACTGAATATGGCTGCACCTTACTTGAAAACGATTGAAATTCAGTCTTTTCCATTGTGTCGACATTTGTTTTCGGTGCTTACTTCCAGCTGAAACAGAGCTAGTTTTGGCTGCATCTCAAAATAAGCTGATATCCAGGTTGAAAGTAAATTTCACTTTTCACTGTGAGTATCTCTGGAGAACTGAATTTTTCTGAAAATCAATGAATCTCTCTAAAAAAAATTATGATCACCTCTGTAATCCTTTAAAAAAACACTTCACTAAAATTCTCTAAGAATGTCGATACTTTTCAGCGAAATTCGATCAAAAATAACCAGTGGGATTCAGTCATACTTCGGTGGATTGTGGATTTTTTAACCCTAGAACTACAAATCCATTTTTTTACCTATAAATTACAAACCAGGGGAAATATTCACCCTATACGGATTCTTTGCTCGTAAAATCGTTCTAGCAGCAGTAATTTGACTCGTAAGTATATGGATTTCTTTGCTTCTTTATGCAAAAGAGATTGATGGAGAGCGAATTCAATTTTACTGAAGTTTAGTTGGTAAAAAATCGATTTCAATAGCTAAAAATCTCGAAAAACGGTAAACCCGTCATTTCGGTAAAACCGTCATTCAACAAACAAAAATTCATAACTATTTTTCTAACCAACTGATTTCCAAATTTCCAACGGGATTTTGAAGAGGACACATGAAGTTTTGAGACGAAAAATGGCATCATGATGTTCTGTCGAAAAAGTCCATTTATTTGGGACTCTGAAAATTCAAAAACAAATGGGAATCTGATCTATGGAAAAGCCAAATCAAAATCTATGAAATATTGGTGTTCAAGACTATATTCCTGTTTCTGCCATGTGAAATGTGGAAAGGAAGAGAAATATGATACATATAAAAAATATTCCAATGGAGAGTTACAATTTAACTTATTTAAAGGCACCACAATCGCTGCAGTAGAGTATTCTGTGATCCTCACACTCTCCAAATTCAAATCAGTGAAATCTCACTATTTCTGCAGTTAAGAATCGACCACTGTATAAAATCAGTGAAATAGCAATGAATAGTCACTGATTTTGCACTGCATATGAACTGATTCGCAGTGGTCGGCTTTTTACTGCAATCAGTGAAATTTCACTGTTTTCAATTTAGAAAACAGGTCGGTCACTTGGACTTTGTGCGATATATTCGCGTTTTGCGAGCCTCCGATCAGGAACACAAGCCGCATCGCGCGTGCTCTTTTGGTAACCGATTAGCCGGTGGAAATTAAGTATGGGTACAGTCTATGGGTACTTGAAATAAAAAGATCATCGCCGAGAATTATATGTCCAATGTTTTATCGTAAAATCAGGTCATCAGATGTGAATTACATTCATTTTAGCGAAAAAGAGAAATTTGACTTACCTACATAAAATACTAACGGGAACCACAAACTGGGGTAGATATCAATCCCACAAAAGCTTCACGTCTTCACCCCATCACAGTAAATCAGAAACTGAAGGGTCTATCAACCTCGCCCCATGTTCAGAACCTTAAACGAAATTATGGTATAGGTCTTCAGTGGATTATGTCACTGGCTCACTTAGAAACGGAGTTCGAAGTTCACCTGGGGTAGTTATCTACCCCGGTTTGAAGTTCTAGGGTTAAGTTCATGATTAGTGTTGGACGCTTTCCAACCGGAAATTAACCACAATCAAACTTTTTGCTCCATATAGGTGGAAGTTTTTGTTTGGTTAATGTTTGGTAAACATTCCGTTTTTTATTCAAATCTAATCAACGCAAACCCGATTCTTTTTATATAAACCAGCCCCAAACCAACCACTTCATTACCCCGGTGTTTGTTCACAATATGTAAACCGTAAAAAAAATAATTTCAACCAACCGAAAAATAACCATTTGATCCTCGTGAAGATCGGTTATTCTAGAATCATTAGAATTCTTCTGTAATCCATCGAACTCTGAACAAAAGTCTCCAAGGAACCCTGCTCGCCTTCACTGAAACTTCTAATAAAATTTTCTGTATAAAAGTTTGATGGATATCATTCAGAAATCTCTCTTAAATGAATGGGAAGTCAAAGTTACCTCTAATGGGTTCGAGACTCTCGTCTTGAATTGAAGAATGATCTATATTTACTGTTCTGGAAATTGAAGGCATGAAAATTTTGAACGGAATCAAGCTTCTACCTGAGGTGTAACAAAATCACATAGAATTTCGTTTCCATCGCAGAGGGCAACGAAGATATCCTCTCAGTCTCGGAACTAGTCTCGGTATCGGTCTCGGTGCAGGTCTCGTTGCATATTTCGACATATATCTCTGCTAATTTTATTTGAATGATCAAGGTTCCACCCCATTGCGTGGATCCTATTTGTACTCTCAAATTATCTTGATTATCTTGATATCCCGAAAGATTGGAATAAAGATTGGTAACTATTTTATCTTTCTTTGACGCGAGTCTCGTGCGAAGCCCTAAATACGAGGACGCTCGACCCGTGCAGCACCAGACAATTTCTACGTTGTCTCGACGTGGTATCTTCGTTCATCCACCTTCTATCCACGTAGAATCCACGAAGATGCCACGTGGAAGTTGATGGACATGCTGTTATGAAATTTACACCCAAATCCCATCATGCATTTGTGAGTTTTTCACACCAAATTTCCACCAGGATGACATACCAAATTTCAAAGGGAAATTCTGAAGCAAAATCACACCATACCACACCAAATCCGCACTAATAAAATTTTCTTTGTCTACATCTAAGTGCACCCATTTACACTCGATCTTCACTGGATTTGCACTCAATCGATAGAGCGCAAACGTCACTGTAATAATGTGATCAAGAATTCCCAGAGACTTTTTCTTATTCTCTACTAAATGCTGAAAATATGCTGGCTGTACAGAACTTTCCCAATTTTAAATTACCGTGAATACCAATGCCTTGCTAAAAATACCAGGCAAAACCGGTTGAAAAATTGTTGTCAAGCTTTGAGCATATCCTTTCCCAAGTAATCCAGACAAAAACTGACAAACTTCCTAGCCAAATCAATCTGAAATCACTACATTCTAATTGTAATTTTAGTCTGTGAATTTCAAACAGAATCTTCCCAAAAAATTGCTATCAGTTTTTGACAGGATATTACGAATTGGTAATTCCGGGCCAAAGTAGGTAAAAAGTTTATCAGTTTACGCCTGGATTACCTGGGAAAAAGACCGTTCGAAGCCTGACAACAATTTTCTGTTCACTACTACCGGATATTTTTAGCAAGGTGGTTTTCCAGTAATCTCATTCAATATTTCTCTCCTCACGTTAGATTTTCTGAACACTTGTGTGGGTTTCTGCGAAGTTTTATCAGGTTTTGCGAGTTATTTTCACAACGAATGTTGTTCAAACTTCCTGTTCACACTCTGAGCTATGAAGTCCATCGGCTTCCATTATTCAATGAAATTGAATACAAACTTTACATTTATAAATGAAACTCGATTTTCAATACAATTCGATTCTTGTACATAAAAAGGTATCCTTGATACCACACGTGCAGATAACCCACAGTACATTCGTGTTACACGTACAGCTCTACATCTGGGGCTCGATTCAACCCCTTGAAAATTCCATGACAATAGTACTCAAAATATAATCACAGAACAAGGACAAGAAAAAGCACTGCACTTAACGATATGCACGAGTTTTTTTCTAGTTCAATTGAAACCTAAATAGGTCAGGGATAACATTTATTAAACTCGAACTTTGGAATTGCATACATACCGATACTAGGTGCCTCGTACACAAGATTGTTGTAATTGATGAATTTTCGCAGTCCCTGCAGAGAGCATTAATCACTCCCAACAACAGACTTATTACAATCAAATCATTATTTCGATCCTCGTAACGTAACGAAGCAGCACATCTCAATGTATACAATCTTTCCGTTCGCGAATCAAATCATCTCCTTATTTCGATCTAATTCACAAACCTCTCTGTGTGAAGAACATATACGTTATACATAGATGTAAAAATGTGAGTATTGAAATTAATATATATCATCATTCTCAAAAGTTTATCCAAGAATTATTGGTGCTAAAATGAAGATTCTATTCCCTGCAATGTATGGTAATTTCAATACTACATTTAAATAAATTGAAAAAAATTATAAATTGCATACTTGTGTATCTTTTATATGCGCCCTGCGACCTACCTTTTAACATATGTGGGTCAGCTCACAAAAAGAAAAAAAAAGAACTTTAACCACGATGTAGTTAGATCATTATTATTACTATACGAGGCACGAATTTTATGTGTAATTGGAATTTAAAAGAAAAAAAAAGAAAAGACGCAACATATATTCATTAACCAATTAATTAAGCGCTAAGGTGTATGATCGATTTTAGTTCCAAACACTTGAATCGAGAATCTGTACAAAGAAATTTCTCACTTCGATTGCCGATAATCCTCGAGGCGATTGAAGGATAAAATGTCACGATAGGGTTTCTGAAATTTACAATTTTCAACTGATACTCGTTCCTTGCCTCCTTCCTTCCCTCGTTTCAATTCTTTCAATTTTTCCCTCTGTCGACTTCTTATCCCTTCGAGACTTCATTTCCTGGAAATTGAAGGAGCGAGTAACGGGTATGAGTTGTTTGTTTCTTGTTGTTTTTTTTTCTCATTTTTTTTCTCTGTTTTCAAAGTAAAGTTCAGAAAAACGTCGTCGTATTGTTGACCCCTCTTCTCTGTCCATCCTTCTCATTGTATCCTATTAAGATGGAGAAAAATTAAAGATAAAAGAAGCATTGAGAATCTGCGAAATACTACAATAATGATAACCAAATAGTATGGTAAGAACAAGTAAAGCATACGAATTCTAAAGCTGATAGTTGTAGAGATTTGAACAACTGAACAATTGAAAGGCTGTTGTTCAATATTGTAGTCCGTGATCTTTTATGTGTTATATTGTCAGAACCCAACAAAGTAAGCGTGGAAAAATGAAGGAAGAGTTGCGAGGAACCCCCTGGACGTGTCCAACCGTAGTTTCCTGAAGGGGGGTTTGGATGATTCATGATTGTTGGGGAACCATTAGTTCAGAATTTTTTCTTTTAATCGGTTGTTTTGGTTTTTTAGATATCCCACAGCGAGTATAAAATTATATTATATCGGAATTAATGAATTATTTGATCGCGACTGTAAATTAAGAAGAATTATATCATTGAGGATAAAAATCAAGAGCAATTATCTTGGGAAAAGCTATTATTGTTCGTGATCATTGTATTGTATGTAAATTATGTAAAAATCTCGAGGGATGGTGATAATTCAAGTTCTCATTATCTTATTATGTAATATTCGATTGTTCCATTATTATAAACGCGTTGGGATCGCTTAAGCACTTTACTTTCCGCTATATCAAGATGAACCTTGAATTCACTATCCTCCGACGATTGCGGACTCTCTTGGTTACGCTCGACTCGTGCAAACACATCATTTGAAATTGTATATAATTCATTCATTCGTTCTATCCCTGGCATGTGATAATCCAAAACTGGGATGCCAGACCCTGAGTTGTTGAGTCTTTCTTCATTTATAAATTTATAAAATACATTTCAACAAGCGTTCAAGAAATACCTGAAGGCTTCACGCTTCTTAAACTCTGGCAAAACAATGAAGAAACCCCGGAAAGGATGTTCATATTCTGCCACATTAGTCATATTATAATTACTCCGTGGACTGATTTTCTTTTTAAAGTTGGATTCGATGCTGAAAATGTCTACAAAACAATGAAGAATAATTTTTTCCCTGCGAAGAGAGGGAAGAGAGAGATAAACACGTGCAAATATCGAGAGAGTCACGCAAATTTAGGAATGATAAAACAAACATTGACGAAAGAAGAATTATAAATTATTAATAGCATTTAAGATAATGTAAATACCATGTAAATAATAACAAATAAGGTAAGTTGATTTGGCTACCAAAGGAAATGGGACTTTTTTACAATTAAGAACGATGAGAATTATATTCCTAACGAAAATTGGGATCTCTAGAAATTTCCCAAAAAGGAGAAACTAATTGATAAAAATAGTAAAAAAAGAAGGGGGAAAACAAAGCCTTTTCGTAGTGTACTGATTGTATTACGTACTCACGCGAAAAACAATAACGAATGAATTTAATAAAAAAATCTGCCTTAATTTGCGGAATAATGCGATTTGTGACTTTTCATATGAACTTTGATCCCAGACCATTCATAACAGTCATTTGAATCCAATTTTGGAAATAATCATTTTGAAGAGCATCAAGGTGAATTAATTTATGAATTAGAAGAAACTTCGGGTCTCATTTGATGCTGCGGACAGCACTTTTTTTATTGAAGACTTTTTAAACGAGGTAACTTTATGAAGTATACCTTCCAACTCTTCATGTAACTTGATAGAGAAGAATAAATAAATGATGGATATATATATATATATATATATATATATATATATTATAAGAAATAAAAAAATATAATATTTAAAGAAAATAAAAGAAGAAAAAGCATTTAGTGAACTAGGATTAAGGAACGATGACAAAATGAATAATGAAATATTTTATAGATAAAGTGTAGCTAACGTGTATATCGATATAGCAATAGAGTGCTATTAAAGAAACATAATATTACAAATAAACAAGAAATTACTGCAACGGTAACCATAAAGTAACGATTATTATTGCTGGATACAACATTATTGTATAAATATATGTGTGTAGGATATAAGATTGAAACAAAGATCACAGGAATATAGGAAATAAATGGAGGATATGATATCGTAACTTTGTTTCAACGCTATACCCTGCACGAATATAACGTTTGTTGAATATGTACTTATTACTCATTGTATAATAACCATCGTTTTAAGGCCCCGTAACTTAAGGACGAGATTCTTGTTGCTTGGTTTTGTAATCATGCTTGACAAAAGCATTTCGAGAATAAAACTTGTTGTCGTAGAAAAATTGTGTTTTTTTTCACTTCGATGTCCCCCTCGGATGAAACTCGGCTCGAAAATACGAAATTCAACAAACAACTTAGATCAACTTATTTATTTGTCTACTTGTCAACAGATTTCTATAAACTTTGTACACTTTTTTACTTGTCCCGGACGAAATGAAACGTGTTCTGAAATTAGAACCATACATACCATATTTTGAATGCACGCTTCATTCTCGCCAGAGAGGAAACACTTGATTTTGAATAAAATGTTTAAAGTATATATATTATGAATTTAATCCTAAAAACATTGAAAACTTATCGAGATGATTACATCTAATTGCATTAAAAAATTGGCAGACTTAACGATCTATTCTTCTCCAGTAAATAAATATTACTGTGTGCGATTGAAATATGTACAAAATTATGTTACTTATCCAGTGGATTCCGATCGATCGTAAACAGGATGGAAGATTCATCGATCACTGTGTTTGTTATAATTTCTAGAATGTACTAAAAGTAAATTAGTACGAACTTTGATTGTTGTGTTTTCTCAAACACAAAATGGAATATCAATCTAATACAACACTAATCATTGTATTATTACTAATCTCATCAAGATTCTCGCGTGGAGCATGGACGTATTATTTCTTTTGTAACCATCTTTGGAGGGATGGGAGAGATTCGTTACGCCACGATGCATGGAAATTTGCCTTGGCTTCGATCATTGCTAATGTGTATCTCACTGGTAATATGGCATCGTAGTTGTTGTCCACGAAATCTCGGAACTGAAATGTTAGAATTGCGGATGAATATTCAATTCCTCGAGTTTCCACCGTTGGAAAAATTTACGCTATTTCGAACATAACGCTCATTCACTCTTCTTCAAAAAATGGGGGGAAAAAATGAACCATTTTGGTGAGAATGAAATGAAGTTTTTCAACGGATATCACTGTAACGATTCTGCAAAAGACCTGCAAAGTTTGTTGGTAGAACACAATTACTCGCGTTCCAGTTGCATCTTGTAGGAACGTGCACGGGAAAAATGAGTTCCATCGCATTTAGGTCGCTCAAATTTGGCTCACCTGATAGAAATGCTCTAGGCATTGACAACTCACACGACAGTTTATGTCTGAAAGATATCTCAAGACCAATCTAAAAATTCTGATGCAACCCCTGCTCAAAAGCTCCGATTCAAACCTATTAACTGATCAATGAGTATGAATCAGATTTCTGTCCAGGAATTTTCCCATTTGATCTTATTCAAATCTAATCGGTAGAAATAGGAAATTTTCACTCCATGAGATATAATCAGGAAATTTGAATGATACCCTATTGAGTAGAAATTTCCTATTCAAACCGATTATATTTGAATGAGATCAAATAGGAAAATTCCCGGACAAAAATCTGATTCAAACTGATTGACGAGTTGAGTTTAAATCGGATTTTTGAAGCAGGGACACGAAAAGATATCTTCAAGATATCTAAAACAGTTTTCACTAAACGATACAATCCCGAAAGACAAGTTTTAGATCTTCCAAAAGATGTCTTTCAGAAGTGAGAACTGTTTCAGACATCTTGAAGATATCTTCTCATGTTGCATAAGACTTCTTAAACTTTTCTAAATAGTTTCTCAAGATATCTTGGAGATCAAAAATGCTGTGTGGGAAGGCATGTAATGCTGAATTAGAGCATTCTTATTAGGGTGTTAGAGCTATGTTGAGGCCCTCATGGTGGCTCTTTGGGTGTTTGTTCCTCTTGATGAACAATTTCTCATAAATAAGGAATCTGAATGTAATATTGTGCTTTGAAAATGATCTCAGATGTAATGGATGAATCGAACTCACATCTTCAAAATCTTGTTGATTCGTGATACCACTTTCCATCGCTGCCACAAACGCCTGGAGGATTGTGTGAGAAGTCGAAAACCTGTGAAGAATCAATCTTGTTATTTGTCAATACACAGCGAGAATCCATAAAACAACACTCAGAATTCCTTAAAAAGGCAATCATCGATGAAACATGCCGCCCCCACGTTGTACTACGTGGATTTGAAAATGCCAGGCAGATCCGGACAAAAAAATAGTTTTCAGGCTTTGAACTGTTTTTTCCGGTCGGAAACTGATGAAATTTCGATTTCTGGTTTCGTCCGGAATCATTATTCATGGAATATACTGTCAAAAACTGACAAAAAAAATTGGATCAAGTTTTGACGGGATATTCCAATTTGGTGATTCCGGACAAAACCAGGTAGAAATTCTGTTAGTTTTTGACCGGATTTCCCGAGAAAAAAACCGTTCAAAGCCTGGCAACTGCTTTTTGTCCAGATCTGCCTAGCATTTTTGATAGAACAGGAAGATCGGTGAATAAAAAGTAGATACCACGTAGAAGCGATGTAACTAAGGCAACGGAGACATATCCTGCTGAAGTCTATACATTATTCCCCTTAAAAAAAATTGTCTTCACCCATGCGAAATCATACATTGCCCTGTATCTGTCCATAAAATTCTGAGAATGTTCCATGAAGAATTATTGATAATTTTTTCCATCTCAAAATTAGATAGATAAATAGATACCCTGATCAAACAAACCCATTGATTCTTGCCAAATCTCATTAAATCTTGCACAATTTTCTAACCAAATCCTATTCAACCATTTTCAATGACATTCAATCAGATGAATGTTTTTTTCTAATGTGATTCTGATTGAATCTTTCTAAAGCTGGTTGAATGTTGCACAATGTTCTGACCAAATCCCATGAAATTTAGTTTCGTCAAGTTCTATAGACTGTTCAACCAGGGTAGATATTCATTCATGTTCAAGGATGGAATTACAGTATGAAGAAAAGAAAATGTAATAAAGTAAGAGGCCCTATACCCGATCAGGGACTAGAACCCGATCATTTTTATTATTACATGAAATCACAAAGTAATTTAGCGAGAAGTTTCAAATGAAATAGTTAATTTTCGATCCATTAATTACAAAAAATCTTTTGGTTGGAGAGTTTTTGCACAGCTAAACCGCAAAAAACTAGAACATGAGGACTGATCGGGTATAGGGTCTCATACCTTTTATAACATAGAATAGAATAGAATAAATGAGAATAAAATATACACGTAGAATAACAAGAACAGCAAAGTAGATGGAATGAATTTATGAGATCAGAAATGAAATACAAAGATGTGTCGTGATGAATGCATAAAAGTATGAGTAAATGAGAAAATGAGAGAATCAGAAAATCTGAGAGTGAAAATCCCACTCGAAGCGGACTAGCTCACTTCTGAGACTTAGTGGAGTGAAACACGTGATTTTTCACTCTTTCAGATTTAGAGAGTGAGATTTGCCTCAAAATTAGATTCAATACGTTCAGATGAGTTCAACTCGGTTGGCCAGTCGACCGCCTTTTTTTATTTTTTGTTTATTTGACCATCCCTTAGTCAAGTGGCGGGGAAAACTTTGGCGCTAGCCCTGAGGGGTGAACAAAGTGAGCACTCTCTAAACTTCTTGGAGTGAAAAATTCACTTTTGAAGAGTGAAAATACTGCAAGTCCAAGGAGAGTGAGATTTCACTCCTAGAGGGTGAGTTTTCGCTCCATAAGAGTCAAGTTTCAAATCACTTCAAAGAGTGAAATTCCACCCTTTTATGAGAGTAAAATCTCCACTCCAAGAGAGTAAAAATTCATTCCTGTGGAGTGCAAACTCACTCTTGAGGTTCAAGTTTTTTTCATTCAAAAAAATTTGTAGAGCAACTGCTCAAGGCAGCCAACTCTGAGGGGTTGGAAAATTGGAAATATTTTTGGAGTGGATAGTAGAGTAACTGTACTGATTTCCCAGACAGTACAAATTTTTAATTGTCTCATAGATTGCACTGGATGTCCTCAAGATGTCTTATCCCTAGTAGAAATGCTCTAGTAATTGACGAGTTTTGTAACGCTTAACTAGCCAGAAACTAGACACTTGCAAGTGCCTCGTAGGGTTCTGGTGAGGTACTTGCGAGTGTCTAGTATTTGGCTAGTTGAGCGTTACAAAACTCGTCAATAACTAGAGTATTTCTACTTGGGATGTCACCATTCTCACTGCAAGATATCTTCGGTTAAGAAATCTAAAAGATGTCTTCAGATCTCTTTTAGATGTCTTTTGCATCACTTACTGAAGATATCCTAAAGAAATTGAGAACTGCTGCATAAGGCATCTTCAAGATATCCAGTGGATATCTTTTGGGCAATGCCAAATTTTGGCTTCTCAGGGTTGTCTTACTTAGAACCGTGGTGATTTATATTCATCGAACGAGATATGATTCACAATTTCAGTTCGAAACCAGTTCAAAGCCAATTCAAAATTGTATCTTAATTTTGATACCCTAGTAGGAATTATGATTGGGAATTAGATGGACCCCAGCTAGTTTTCCCAGATGTTGAGTTGGTTTTTAGCTAGTTTTATAAGGCACTTTCTAGCCTGTGCCCATCTAGATGTCCCAGGGAATTGCTAGAATGTTGTTCAAATTGGTAATCAGAAATGTGGAATCATGTGGTTTCTGTAAAATCACACCTATGAATAAAGTAACAATGCATTTCGGCATGTAATCTCCAGTCAAAAACGTTGCTGTTGAATTTATTCCCATAAAGTAATCCCGAGTGACAAAGTGGAACGTTGGGGCTTTCTTTTATTCCTCTGACCGTGTTTATGGACTATCAATGTTACTGTACGGTCAGTTGACACATGAAAAATCCACATAAACCAACTGAATGTTTGGGCACTGGAGTCAAATTGGCTGAAATGTGTTATCCGGTTGCCCCCACGTGGGTCACATCTAGTACATGAATGGTAAATGGGACGCCCAGACAAATTTCTACCAGGGTAGTTATACCAAAAATTGAAACATCAACTCCACCAATTGACCTACAATATATTCTTTTCTCTCCAGCACGACATCAATATTCGATATCCAATAAAAATTACGAATTTACCTCTCGATAATCTCTGGCCAATTTCCTCTGACGAACCTAAAGACCGTTCGAGATGCCAACGCATTTGATCCGAAACCTTTCAAAATCACTTGTATCTCTTCATCGTCGAACACTTTCCTCTGCATAATCTCATCGAGTATTCTAGAAGCGGACATAAATTTTATCCATAATTGAATCCATATCGAAGAAAATATGCATAAACGACGCGTCACTTACGACTGCTGGAATAATGCATTCTGATAACAAGCGAGCGACGATAACAAATGATGTCTTTCCTCCCTGTCTACAATTGCAGTCGATTTTTCAAGGAGATAATCCCAATCTTGTAAAGTAGCGTACTTTGCCATTGTACAATAGAATATTTCATTGAAAATAGCAAGTGTACTGAAAGCGAGAAATGAGAGATGAATTATGGATTATTTTCTTACCAAGCTTGAGTAAAAATGGTGTATACTACGTTACTCACTTATTTTCAATCGTCTCATTCTTTTTTGATCTTTCAACCTGTTCAGCCCATTCTAAACATTCTGGATGATCGAATATGCATGCGCATTTTACTGTGATCCATGTGAGCTCGGATCCTTCTTGAAGAGTAGACTTCAATTCGCTGTATAGAGGCGATATGAAGTCCAACACGAATTCCTGTGAATCGTTTGTGAACGACAATTCAATATACATATTATGATTTAGTAGGGTGATGATTGAAATTTTCACTGCCAGTCGGACACAGCCGATAACCGGCCAATATGTGGCTCATGTTGAATGGCGAATGATTGATTCGCCATTGCTGGCCGGGATATGGCCCGTCACTGGCTCACAAGGTATTCAAACATCAAAATCCTCGATAATCGGCCCATCACTGAGCCAGTCATCAATTCCATCATTGACAATTTATTAATTGCCATCGCTGGGCCCAACTTATTATCCAGCAGTCAACCATTGATGGGCGCCATTACCGTATGATTAATTCTGGCTATGGCTCAGTCATGAGCCATTATTGAGCCGATGGTGAAATCCTGTTAGGGTAGTCAAGTATCTATTCTTCGATTCCCAGGGGTTTCCACTAATTCGGATTCAAGAACTTCATCTTGAGAGTCGAATGACTAATTGTGTTTTTATTTCAAATAAAAATGAGGATCACTCTTCACTGTGATAAAAAAATAGTGAATTTGAATCGACTAAGAGGAACAATTATCCTTGAAAAGTCATTGAATGATATTCACAGTTCTGAACAATGATAAATGAAACCTGCCGCAATTAATATTGAACTTCGCACCTGAAATTTCGCAAGAATTAATGTCTCGCTCAATAGAAGATTGCTTAATTTGTGAACGTGATGCGTCAAGACTCTCCACGGTCCGTAATGCCTTTCCTTAGTTCGCATGTATTTAATGAAGTTGAAAGCCGTCTCGTATTTCACCAATCCCACTGCAGCCAAACTGAAAACATCATCGACCAGAGAAGCTCTAGTACTTGCTGGGAATACCTTGTGATTCTCCTGTAGAGCTTCTGTCAAGAGTTTCCAATTATCTTCGTCATAATTGACACGATAATAACCTGGAATATATTTCAATGGAGAAAACTCAAAGAATATCATAGAATTTCCATATACATGCAACATTAACTTTCGTACTCCGTTACGACAATTAACTCGATTCTCACCCGTTTTATTAACATTGAATAATATCCAAGATCCTTTCCCCGGATCAACAATGGCATTCAATTCTTTCTCCGTTTCTGCATCCAACCACAAACTTTTGGGCGCTAGCCAATTCTCTTTTCCCTTAGTTGTATACGTTAAAGGAATGTACCACGAGTGTTTATCAACCGACGATGAATGGTGATACGTAAATCGAGTCTACAATCATAATAATCCAAATCAAGCGCATATAATCTCACAACATTATTGAGGAAAAATCAAATTTTTAGAAGAAAAAGAGGAAAGAAACCTGGTGAACAATGGCTGATCCTTTATCATAATTCCTCGTGACAGTTACGACGGGATATCCTTTCTGAGTAATCCAAGAATCCATAACTCTTGTCAGATCGATTCCTTCGGGAAGATCAAGTTTTTCCTCTTTCGCGAACTCTTTCCAGAATTCTTGCGCTTCCGTATTCTTGTATCGCCTGGAAGAATAAAAGTGACAAACGTACTTCCTCCCGTACTTTTTTCCTCGATCGAATTTCAAATTCCGTCATACCCACCACCTAGTTATGAAATTTTTGTTTGCCGTTTTAAGAGCGGTATTTCCTACAATGCCATGCAACATTCGAATCACGCATGCACCTACAAGACGCAATTAAAATGCGGAATTATATACACGATACGATACACGGAGTTCTGAGAATTTCATGCATTACCTTTCTTGGATTGATCCTCCATTTTTGAATCAAAATGAAATAGATTGACGTACGTATTCAACGCTTTGAATTCGAATCCATCTATGTCCATTATACTGGACTGGACATCCGCCACAAAGAATTCATTCGAATCGAATGCCGGATCTATCTGAAAGTAAAACCCATCGAGTATGAAAAAAAAGCTTGGAGTAAACAGGAAAATTGTTCATCAGCGTTTGATATGAATTATGATTGATTCCTTGCTTTTTCTAATATGAGATGCTGGTGATGGATGAGGGAACCTCCGAGTATCCACGAATCCGTCCAATTCTTCATGTTCACCAGACCTCCTAACCATTGTTCTCCCAGTAATATTATCAGAGATTTCAGAGCTGTGTGTTTTGTGATTACAGTTGATTGATTCGTGGCGTAGAACGAGGAAGATCTGAACGAAAGAGTATCGTTTAGATTTATTCAACTGAATTTCATATCTCTTCGGATGGGATGTGGTAGCTTTGATAATACCTGATCGATATCAATCCAGGATTTCCCGCTTCGGTGATGATCCCCGATGGTAAACCCACGATGTCGAGTTTTGGGAAAGGATAGGGCATGGACAATAGGTCATACCAGTGATCGATAACCGATTCAACAAAGGGTAGAATGTAAATCTCATCTGAACTTCTTAGAGAGTCGCCCCAAAGTGAAGTCGTTCGCGTGAATCCTTCGTCCGTTCGTATTTCTATTTCTCCTAACGATTCCAATTCGCCGATGTACAGAGCCAAATTGTAGGGAGATATCGGAGGGGTGTCTTGGAAAATGTCGATCACGTGATCGTTCGTACTTGAAATGAGAAATCAAGAAGATACAAAATTAACGATACAAAATGGCTTTGAAATCAGCGAAGTTTTCAATAACCCACTCACGTGCTTTTTGAACTGGTCCGAGGCATATTGGTGAATACTTTTTTTTCCCCGTTATGCACCACGGAAATCTCGAAAACAGTTTTAACAACCACATCATCGAAAATTGGCAACAACCGACGAGCACCGATTGGTTTCAGTCTTGTACCGAAGAACCAGCTGCGTGAAAATAGTAGAAAAACATCCATTTTCGAACATTCTATCTAATTCCCAGTAAACACGCGCACGTTATAAAAACGTCAAAAACAGTCAATAACCACACGTTGTGGATTACGTTGATTCAACGTAAAAATGTCGCGGCAGATCACGTGTTTTTCAACCATAAAATAAAGTCATATCAACGGGACAAACATCGTTTAAAAGACGTCAAATATTGACGTATCCTAATGATGGTTCTAAAACGTGAATTGAATCCAACAAATCATTTTGAAAACTTTCAATTCAATATCGAGAACAATAGTATTTCTGAGTATGATAGAATTTGGAAAGTATGCCACACCATTTACTATCTTGCTCTTTGTTGAAATTTTAATCATTGTTCGGTATCGTTCGACATTTTTAGCAGAATATCTTCAATTGAAGTTCAAACACAAGGTGTTATAAACACATTTTAAACGCGTAATTCAAACTCGTTCAAAGCACGTTTTTTGAGGACGTCGTTTGATGGTTATTTTTGAATATTAGTTCAAATTACACGTCATCAAAACGTAATTTCTGGTCGTCTATTTCCCTATCAAATTTCAACTCAACGTTATGAAATCAACGACTGACGTTCGTTTGACAATCTAACGTTTTTTCAACGTTAAAATAACGTGTGTGTGTTTACTGGGTTATAGATGTTTCTCACCTGCTTGTTTCATCATCATCGATAGCATAATTGGTTGAGTAAAGGGCACGTCCATCGATCAGACTCTCATAATGAATTTCCAAAGTATAGTTACCAGCTGCAATGGAAGTAGCTGGATATATCAAATGCATTTCCTCGTCATTCTTTGTCTCGTATTGCTTGATTTCAATCATTTTAGCATTTTTACCCACGTCTCGAGTGGGTGTATTATTATGTTGAAGAGGGGGATGTTCCGTGGTGGATTTTGGTTTTATTTTCATCGTAACTTCTCGATTCGATTCAATTTTTTTATTATTCTCATGAGTTTTTGTGATACTTGAGAGTTCAGTATCGTTTTCCTTCGGATATTCCGTTGTGTTTATTTCCTCATTGGGTTGTATCGTCGACGTTGAATCATCACTAGACGCAGTTGTGGAAATTCCACCATTCTCTGTGAACATGTTTGAAAATAATATGGTACCGGTGGGGAGAAAAAACATGATGTATTCTGATATGAAATAAAGAGCTTACAGATGCTTACCAGGATTAAGTGTTACATTCCCCTCATTGACGACCGCTCCCTTTTCTTCCGCATCCCTTCTTCTTCTTTTTCTGGTCTTTTGTTCATCCTCCTTTCCCTGATTCAGCGACCATAATTTATAACTAATTACAGTAATATTCCGTGCGTTGAGAGATAACCTATCCAAAGAACGTGCACCATCATCAACTTGGAAGTCAATCAACACTTGGCCCTGTATCTTGGAGAATCCTTTATCGTTGATAACCGGTGTTAATTCGAGACGATATTTCGAGGGATGAATAAAAGGCAAAAGACTTCCATCCAAATTCACAGGCGTGTCTTCGAAATCCTCATTGCTCAAACTCAATGTGTTGTGAACCTGATCGATACATGAATTTGTTACAATACGACGGAACGAAAAATACTGTTCTATAGGGTTGATTGTTGATAATGGGATATTAGGGAATCAATGTTTATTGTTCACGTGAAAGTTATGCTTGAGGAGAAAATGTTGCATGGAAGGGCAAAATTTACATTTAAAAATCTTGAAGTGGACAGTTTTTTTAGCTCAACGATTCGTTACTCACTCTTTTCCTTGGAGTTGAACTTATGTACCACCCCACGAAGCCTGCTGCTACAAGGGCGATCATAAAAGCTACAATAGCAATGGTTATTTTCTTGTACGATATAAACCATCCATCGCTTCTCCCATATTCGATATTTTCACTGGTCATAAATTCGCAAGGACCGCCGGCGAACTGCCTCATATTCGAAGCTGAAAAATAAGGAATCGATTCTCATAATTCCGAAAAACATTGTTTCTTCCTTTTTCGTTTATTGAAAGCAAATCAGAGATGAGATTGAACCTATGTAGGACGATGAATGAATTGAGATCTATAATGATTGAATGTCTTGGGAAGAAACGTTTCTCGTATGTTCGACTTCTCGTATAAAAATTCTTTATCCTACTATTTCTACGAGTCCTGTATTTTATCCATCAAGATTATGATTTTGGTTCACAGTACATAATTTCATTAGAATATATCATAATAATATTACAGTGTCCGCGGTTTGAAATTGTAACAATATTGCAGCAATATACTTGTGCAGTATTCCTGGAATATTACAACAATATCATTGTGATCGAAATTGGCGATCATGGCATTATTTCAGTAATATTGCGACAATATTGATACCATATCATGTGCTATATGGATAGATAAGATGGACAACAGATCAGTTCGAACGTAAATAGTATATGAATTGTATAAAATCCAAAATCAACTCGTTGTACAAAATTTATGTACAATTTTTTATCGATCACGTATATATTTTTCAAGAACATTGTATAAAAATGATGATTTAATGAAATTTTACAGGATGTATAAAATAAATGGGACTAAAGTCATTGCGGAATCTATACCCGAAGAGAACATGAAGCTTCAGCGAACATTCAAATTAGATCTGTATAGATCGGGTCAAAGGATCATGAAAGCTAACTTTTAGATTCACAAACGTTTGACGAAGGTTCTACGGACGTTGAAATGTCCGCCTCGAAATACTTTTAGGAAACATAGATGGAACGTTCGTTGAAGGTTCATCGAAGGTTTGACAAAGCTTCACAAAAATATCTATACTTAGATTGATATATAATAATTTATGTTTATTAATTAATTGATTTTCCATATAAATTGATAAAAATTAATATGAGTATAGATATTCTTGTCAAGCTTCGTCAAACCTTCGATGAACCTTCAGCGAACGTTCTATTTATGTTTCCTGAAAGTATTCCGAGACGGACATTTCAATATTCGTAGAACCTTTGTCAAACGTTTGTGAATCTAAAAGTTAGCTTCCATGAACCTTCGGCTCGATCTATTCAGATCTAATCTGAACGTTCGCTGAAGCTTCATGTCCTCTTCGGGTAGGAAAGTTACTAGATTTCAAGTCTGCGTCATCGGTTTCCTTATAAATATTAGGTGCGCAATCAAATTCTCGCCGTTGGTTAATAGATGGCTCCAGCAGTGAGTGCTAGTCGATTTTGACATATCCTAAACGTCATGAACTAAGCTCAGACGTATGCCCAGCTAACTAAAGCTGATAAATAACTAGTCAATTATTACCCAATGAGATTGGGTGAGATTGATCAATATTTGTCCATTTTTCTGTCCGCATTGGCGACCAATAATTGATCAACTTCAGTGGACCATTGGATTTCCCAATTGCAGGGTAATCTTGGGTCAATGGCATGGGCATAGGTGCTGCCATCAGCTGTGAAATAATGTGACCCATAATTTGGCAATTATTGAAAGATTATTTTGGTTTGAGGATGATCGAAAATTGACCAATAACTTGTTATTGATTGATATATACTGTGAAACTTTGAATCACTTTAGAATACTAATATATAGTAATAACTTCAATGTAAAAGAATTTTGTTTAAATTTGTTGAACATTTGTTTTTAATTTTTTCATTTGAAAACTGTGATGACGGCACTGTGAAACTGAATCCGTTCATTTAACATTATAATATACAGGTTGTCTCAGGACTCACGGTCCGGATTTTACAGGTGTATTCTGCAACCAAAATGCAATAATTTCTCGTTTGAAAAAAATTTTGTTGACGCTTAGTTTTGGAGATATGAGCATTTTTGGATTTTTGTTCAAATCTAAATCATTCAAAGGCACTGTATGCTACATATACTTGGGCTTATTACCATTCGCTAAGTTGGAAAACGGCGGATGTGAAAAAGAAATTAAACTATTTTATCATTGATAGTTCCGAAGCTATAGCGATTTGAAATTTTTTAGCTGTCAGCCAATCAGAATTCAGCAACTTCAAATCGCTATAGCTTCGGAACTATCAATGATGAAATATCAATGATTTAGATCTAATTAGATCTAATGGATTAGATCTCCTTAGATCTAAAAAATGGAAAAATTCATGCTCTGTGGGCCGATTCAGATCTATTTAGATCTACGGAGATCTAATTGATTTTTTTCGAAAATATGTAGTTCTTAAAAACCATCTAAAAGTGAAGAAAATGGGCAGTAGATGCACGCAAATTTCAATTAATTAATATGAAATTTTTTGTGATTCAGATCTATGTAGATCTAACCAGATCTGTCTAGATCTAAATAGATCTACATTTTCCATTTTCTAGATCTAACGAGATCTAATTAGATCCACTTAGATCTAAATCATTTTTTCTCGGGCCATGTCTGAATCCTTTAGAATTTCATAGATCTAGATTTTAAAATTTTCTTTGAATTTGTCGGAACCCTACAAACAATGATTACTGGCGTTTCAATGGGCCACTGATGGTCCTGCGATGCCGGCGAAAGGCCGTCACTGGTCCTTTCAAGGGCCTGCATTCGTGTTTGCTGGGAATCTTTTCAAATTTCTCTAAAGTTCTCCGAGTCCGATCACTCAAATTTTTTTCGAATTCCTCGGTAAGTTTTTAGATCATTTTGAATCCCTCAGAATTTTGAATCAGCATTTCTTTATATTACTCTCTGTGAAATCTACGAACAAACATTTTTCAAAATTCACTCCTCTAAAACAGAGATGGGCAGCCTCAATTACTTTTTTGTACTTGAAGTACTTTTTCTTGTCAATTACTTGCTAATTTGATGTTCAAAATCTTGATTTTATGGGGATAGGAAAGTACTTAACAGAAAAAAGTACTCCAAGTACAAAAAGTAATTGAGGCTGCCCATCCCTGCTCTAAAATTCTCTGCCAGTCTTTGAATTCTTGTTGAATTTTTCCCGAAGACTCAAAAGTGTTCCAGAAATTTGTGTCCCACCATTCCTCGCCACCAAAGTGTCACTGTAGTCCATCCAACATCATCAATTCCTCAGTTTTCGCATAACTTGTATAAACATTTGAAATGCGTGAGCTTTTTTGAACACTTTCGCGATTTTGCGAAGGCGACCGCGGGAGTTCCATGAAAGCCACCGAAAGTTTATGATCCTTTTTTGGGTGGTATGAGAATTTCGAAAAATCCATGAACCTTCCAAGTACACACATCCTTTGACACCTCCGGTGTACACACAGGTGCAAATTCGCCCTATGCACAGTGTCCTCAGATTTGACTCGCAAACGTTTAACACACAGATGCGACTGTACATCCGTGTCCAAAAAGAGAGGGTATGGTTGCGCGCGCATTCTAGCATGCTTTCTCCTTCGCTCTCCCATCAAATATGCTATGAGCAATAGAGGAAACATGCTAGGTTGCACGCGCAACCGTACCCTCCCTTTTTTCACACGGATGTACAGTCGCATCTGTGTGTTTAACGTTTGCGAGTCAAATCTGAGGACACTGCCTATGCAACTTTACCGACAAATAACCCGGTTCCTATTCGACCAATTTGACCTTCCTTTTTTGCAATTTGAAGGAAAAACTGTGCAAATTAACGTGGTGTGGAAAAAAGTTCATAAATGTCTCATTTGATCAATGAAAAAAACGCGAGAATAAAATCAATTTCTGACGAAAAATGAAAAATATGAAAATGATTGGTGCGAATTCGCACCTGTGTGTACTTGAAGGGTTGAAAGTCCAACAAAATTCTCATTCACTCCTCGATCGTTCAAGGTCTGGAAATTCCATCCAAAGTGTTGAACAAATCTATGCGGAATTCCATATCCCTGAAAATTATTTAAGGTTTGAGAAAGTTCGCCAAAAGTCTCCCAAATGTCCATCGAATATCCCTTAGATTGATCCTCTCATGGACTTCCCATCCACTTTCGGACCGTCAAAGACTTTGGAAGCCCGCCTAATGTGCTTTACAATGAGTCTACTAAAACATTGTGATCCAACTGATAATTGAATGAATGGTTCATTTCAACATACCATCTTCATAATTGTACAAAATTCACTAATGGTTGAATTTTCAATAATCCAACAGATCGTATATCCAAAATTCACTTCCCCTCATTGATTGACAATTGATTCCCTGAGAGAACCCGAAGCTCCAAAGAATGTTTTATGGACGTAGATTAGGGGTACGAACATTGAACTTTCGATGAATCTTCATTCAACTTATGTCAACTCAAAATCGATCTAAAGTTGACGTACGATGCTTGCGTTCTGCTGGGGTTGATAATTCTATTGTGAATCGCTCATTCGTGTGTGATTCATGATTTCTCTACTAAAGCATCTCACTCGGGGGCCAAAACAAAAGTTGAAAATGACTTTTGGTGAACTGTTCAGAATCCAAATAGCTACTACTTGAAGTCCCTCGTGTTTGACTCCTCATATACCCTGTGGGAATTTTTCCGGGCGTCCTGTATTGAATATAGGCCCTATATTGAGTAGTCAAACTTAGAATGTCCCGACCTTAGCCACTAAGGGGCCTAATCGAGTTGTTGATATTCAGCCTGCTTTCTCTAAGTCAGGGACACCCATATAAAGCCCATATGGGGCCATTCTGCATTACCAATTTTTTCCCCGGTTTCAAAAATCCGGGCACACCAGCTACAGCCTTAATAGGACCTCGCAAGGCTTCCCGTATGCTTCCGATGATCTTGATTTGAGCATACCTGTATACAACCCATGTGAGGCCAAGCTGTATCCCCAACGTTTTCCCCGTTTTGAAAATCTGAATGCACCCAACTACAGCCTGCATAGGGCCTTGCCCTTATATTGATTCCTTTTTTGAATATAAACCTACTGTAAAAAGCAAATTTACTGAAATCGTATTGGTAATTTCGACTTTTTGCGGTGTATGCCCCCAAAAAAATACTTCATCCATGATTACTGTGTTCACACTATCGGTGAACAATGTCAAAAAATCGGGAGAAACCATTAATTCACAGACTGAATGAGACTGTTCTGCTTTTTGATACACTCCGATAATGTATGAACAAAGTAATGTTGGGTGGAATACCCGAATAGAAATTGGAATCGGCTCATTCCAGGCCCTGTCTGGACTCAAATCGAAGTGGTCTGGGTACATATAGGACCTTGGATAGCCCAATTTTCAATCGAGGAAGTTTTCTCCTTGCATTATTTATTCAATTTGATGATGTTCGCAACAATTTATTATCCTTTTGAAGGTCCTAGTTCAGAGATGGGCAGCCTGCATTACTTTTTTGTACTTAAAGTACTTTTCCTTGTCAAGTACTTTCTAATTTGACGTCCAAATTCTCTATTTTATGGAAATAGGAAAGCACTTGACAGAAAAAAGTACTTCAAGTACAAGAAGTAATTGAGGCTGCCCATCCCTGTCCTAGTTTCATCGCCTACATCAGCTTGATCATGGGTGTCCTACATAGGCCCAAGTTGGGAATACTATGCAGGCCCTGAAGATGAGTGCGTGACAATCCTGTCTAGACCCTATTAGGGTTACCAAAACAGGGCCTGGAATAAAACGAGGACGCCTAGTTTGGCCCAAACTGCCGCCAAGAATTAATTTCCACACGTGGTACTGTTAGGTCATGCAATGTTCTGAAAAAATTTCCTCCAAAGTACTGTCCACAAAAAAAAATTACGGTAAATTCTGAGGAACAGTCACACTGTAAAGAAAATATGACTCGAATTGGCTGCGTTTGATTTTGAAAATTCACTGAGGTTCAGCCTTTTCCATTGTTTTGGCGATTGTTTTTTGTGCTTCCTTCACATTCAAAATAGGCTTCTTCTAGCTGCGTCTCGAATTCAATCATAATACGATCTGAATTCATAACTTTCTTCTTACAGTGCGATTTATATTATCATTCCAAATAAATTATAGTTGTAAATATTCAATTTTTCACGAAAATAGTAATCAAATTATGATTCAATATTGTCACTTGTTGACAGCTTGCCATTTCTATCTCAAAAAAATGTGCTTACTGATCGTACGCAAATCTATGAACATTGTGTAGAGATTCTATGGGAACATTATTCTAAATAGATTCTCCATCATACTGTTGAAAAAACTGTACTTGTCCGGTATCATGGAACTGGAAAATTTCTGTTGTACTGGATTTTGTTCCGTATTTTATATGTAATTTCATATCTTGGAATTCAATTTTCCAGTACACGGAAAGACCGGGTCTATTAATATTCACTGTTATAAAAATCTGTCTTAAACTTAACAATACTATTATGAAGTTTTCTACATAAACATTTTATTAAATTTCATACGAAAATTTGTATGAAATTTCATATTTTCATATTAAATTTCATGTTTTCATATAAAATTTAATAATCGTTCTCAAATTTAATATGAAAATATGAAATTCAATAAAATGTTTATGTAAAAAACTTCATAATATTATTGTTGAGTCTAAGACAGATTTTTCTAACAGTGTGTAGAAAAATGACTGTCAATTTAAGGAAAACGAGGATCGCTGAAAAACATTCGCAGTGAGTCTACTAAAAATTCGTAGTCGATGTATTATGTCACTATGAAAAATACCAATGAAACTATCAACTGTTAATATTTTGACTACGAATTTTTGGTAGACTCACTACGAATATTTTTCAGCGATCCTCTTTTTCCCTAAATTGACAGTCATTTTTCCAAACGTTGATAAATTCTTTCTAAACATTAATAGACCCGGTCTTTCCTTGTATAAATAGAACAATTTTCCAATCGATACACTGGAATTTCAATAATTTGAACGTAATTTTCCTATGAAAATGTACAGATTAATCGCTCCCAGTACGGTACTGGAAGTTTTCCGTAGATTTTTTGTACAATGCATCTGTACAAAGACAGTAGAAAACTCTTCCAAAAGGAAAAATGTCTTGTTCAAATTCGTTCGAAACAGGTCATCTGAAGTTGTTGGGAGCTGCTCCAGTCCTTCATTTGATCAATAAAACTTTCTGTTCTCCGATAATTCTGACCAATCTTTTCATAGCAGGGACAAAGGATTTATCGCACACTGTAAAAAGTAAATGTGGCATTTTTCCCCAGATATGGTAGCAGCAAAAATCCTCCATGTGGGGTAAATTCATTTCAAAAGAAGGAATTTCCTTCCAAAATGGAGGAGAATTCCTCCAAGAAATAGGGGAGATGAATTTCTCACACATGAGAGATTTTTGATGCCACTAAATTTAGGGGAACACTCCACCCACTTTTTACAGTGTATATTTCACGGAAATTAGGAAATCACGCCTGTAAGTATGCAATGCATGACTATAGCAGGACACTGAACAGCCAGGAGAGTGGCCGTACGTCAGGAACCAACGATAATGAAATTTCAGTCCCTCATCAACTTTGGTATTCTTTCACGGTATATCATAAATTGAAATTGTCTTTGAACTTTTACAAATTTCCCATTTTGAATGACATCCCTAGGGAAAAGGTATAATAAACGGCTGCTACATGAAATTTGTGAGATTTTATAGGGTTTTATACAGGCAGTTATTAAAATTTTATCATACCCTGATGAGAAATAATAAGCTCAGGTGCTATCAGCCTTCATTAGCCAACGTGGGAAACCTCATAAAGACTTTTATTCAACTCAACCCAGCTGAAAATTACCTTCTTCAAAAATTGGACCATTAATGACCTTATCTTGGCTCAAATTACTCCAACATGGCGCAAGACAGGGCCCTAAATCCAAAAATTTTGACCTCTACCTGGAAATACATCAACGATCATCAAACACTTTCAACAGGGACCATCAATTCCTCAAAAGGGATGCTAATTTTTCGGAACCCATCCAGTCCAATCTCACAGAATGAAAACGAAAAAGTTGTACCGTAACATGCTGTAACAGTGTTTGCATGTCCAAACACATCACGAATCAATCATTTTACTATTATTTCAATTCTTCCTATGAACTCTAAGAATGATTGACGTAGAAAAACGTTTTTTTCTCACGAAATATAAGAATGATGTGACACAAATATGTTTTTTCTTCTTGAAATTCAATAACAAAATTGAATTTCATCTTCCGTACTTTTTCCGTGAATCAATTTTAAGGGGATTCGGGTTCAATTTTGAAGTCCGTTCAACTCGTTTTTACGGAATCAGAATTAAATTCAAATAAAGGTTGCAAGGATTTTGATTTCACCAACCCAGTAAAATGCACAGCGAAGTTATAGATTGAATAGGATTGACATTCCACTTGAATCGTTTGTACAGCACGATAAGAAAACAAAACTGATATCCATACTCCATTTATGCAGAATTATCCATGACAACAACGATATATCACACAATTTACAACTTCCTGAAATTACAACACCTCTCAAACGATGTGCAGAGTTGATTAAACGTGACTTTTATGTGCATTCCTCGCAATTATACAACCTTTGTAATCCAGATTACGTTCTACGTAATGTAAGCAATATGGAAAATTTTCAAGATATTCAGGTCACTGAATCCAGGAAATGTAAAATCACACATTGAAAACCAAAACAATAATATATTACCCATTCGATAAGAGGTATACTTTAAAAACAGAGATGGAACAACAAAACCAACAAATCGTACCGATAATCCATCTATCACTGAACAAAATCAAATCGTGATCGGAGAACAGGTCCAGTGATGTCATCATTATTGTAGCGAGACGAATTTCGCTTATCGCGACATTAGGCACTTGGTTCTCGAGCAGTGCCTTGTTCCTTGTTTCAAGCACGAGAAGAAGCGATAAAGAAACTACGATTATCCCCAAGTCAAAGTCGTAAATACCGAAGAAACAATTTCAAGGCTCTCATCTATTGTATATGCGCTGACCGACAACTCTGCGAGGTGCGTATTAACTTTTGTGTTAACTTAGCCATAGCGATATCAGCATTAGAAACGGTACAGTTCCTGCCACCATTCCAATGTAATTCTTTTTATTTTATTCTCTCCTTCGAGCAATGATTATCGTTGCAACTGTTCTCATGATTATTCATCTGATTCACTATTCAAAATCATATAAACACTCCACAAGGTCGATCATCTGATTTTTCTCATCAAATTATTGTAATGTTATTTTAATGTTTTGTCACTTCTCACTTCGTAATCAACGATTTCGATCAACGTTCAACGTCGACGTCCGTGATAATCGTTCCAAGAGATTCAACGTTCTCAACGATTACGTGAACCGTCATAACACGTTTCCTCTGTTATAAAAGTATTGTTATACGCGATCGGAAGATAAATTATTTTCAATCGAATTGTTTCGTTCATCGCAAAACAAATCTTCAACTCAAACACGTTGGGAGGCCGATCAAGTATTTATAGAGAGAGCTTTGGAAGATGTTACACCATCGCAATCGCAAATCAATTTTCATTCTAATTATCGAAAAGGTGGGTGCGCATCACCCGCGTGGGTGAATCGTATAAATACTGATCAACGATTCTTAGAAGAAACAAATTCATCTTGATCGAACGGCGACGGTGGTAAGTGGGATCGATGGCATAACCGCACACAAATTTATCAGTTTTCAGAAACATGAAATGTTTGACGAGAAAACTGCATGTGATTTTCAACATCACTCGACCCTGAAATTATGGAAATGCTTCACAAGACAATGCATTGGATTTGTTTTTAGCGTAACATTCAACATAAAGTACAAATGATTATCGATTCTAGCTATTGAAACATCTTTATTCGTCACATCATTTTTGGTGTTGATCACTCATATCCAACTCATATTGAATCGTTATCGTGACGTGTGAATCACGATATCCCGCGCTAACGTTACTGCGTTATTAATTGATTTCGTCATTCGAAGCCTTCATTGAATACGATACACCGATGATAAAATTCTCTTGATACACGGGGTGACTGCGACCACGTGAGATTTCTCAGCTCTCTCGTGCAACATGAAAAACTTTTGATAACAGAATGTTAAACAGTCAAATTGTATCGATATGTTTTTATTTCACGATGACATTCGCGATATCGTATGATTGTCGAAATAACAATGAATTTTTCCAAATTATTTCAAGAATGCAACACGTTTTTATTGGGTGGAATCGTTGCTTCATCTTCCATACTTGTACTGTAAATGCTTAATAACATTTAAACTTACCGTTCAGTTGTTTTTTTTTTTTTTTATGGGAACTGTGCAATATTTCCACAAATTGATCTTCAATATTATCCTCAGAAACAGAGAGACAGCTTCTATTATTAACTATCTACTCGGGAAAAATTAATTTAAATATATACTGGATTGATCCATTAGAACCCAAGCAAAATCATGGCTATATAACATTCAACTAACTATTGAATTCAGGGCATGGTGAGGAAGAAAAAGACCCGTATTTTTTCTGTCGACAATTGCAATTGTTCCAACAAAATTGTTTACACCAATTGCTGGAAAAGAATGTTATTCCAATCGATTCTACGGGAACAACCATGAAATGAACCTATGGCAAACTTTTCCTCAAAGTCCAATGTGTGAGGAAAATATCGATATAAATCAGTTAAAAATTGACGGTGGAGAGGCAATTTCTTCACAGCAAGGCTAGTTTTTCATGGTTGTGCAATTGTTTATATTGATTTTTTCCTCAGGTTGCTTCAATGGTTTTTCCCGCAGAATCGATTGATTCATTGAAATTTCACTTTCCAGCGATTTTGTACAGAACAATTTTGTTCAAACAGTTGCAATTGTCAAAAGAAAAAATATGGGTCTTTTGTTCGCGCCATGCCCTGGATCCGATAGATAGTTAGTTGGACGTTATATATAGCCATGATTCGGCTTGGGTTCTAATGGTTTGGATCTACGTAGATCTAAAAAAAAATGGGCAAATTATTGCTTTCTAGGTCGACTTAGATCTAATTGAGTTTCTCCAAAAAGACTCCATGCGTAGGAACCATCTACACTGTGAAAAATTTCTGCATTAATTTTAATGTTTTTACTGGAAGTTTTTTTCAAGTACGTACATGAATTCAGTTTCATGCACATTTTACATGAAATTTAATGTAAACTATAGCATAATCTATAGTCTTTTCATGTTTTTGTACATTAAATTCAATGCAAAATTTATATGAACCTGATTTCATGTACGTAATTGAAAAAAACTTCCAGATATTTCTGACAGTGTAAAAGCGAAGGAAATAAACAAATGATGCATGAAAATTCAAATCGCTTAACCGCTTGAATCTCTTTTGATCTCAATAGATTCACGATTTTCCATTTCTCTCGAGTAATGCCCTATTGAGGAACAATTTGATTGAATTTCTATATCGTTTGTATACAATTCACACAAACTTTGCATGAAAATTGTATCTGAATTCTACAATTCACTTTTACTCAAAATTTTACATTTATTTTCATTTCACTACAGTAATTTCAAATAATTTGCAGCAAAACGCTGAGCACCTACACCCTCTGAAGTGATAAGTATATCAATTCAATTTCTATTCTCCCAGAAATTCTTATACCACACGGAAAAAAAAGATTAGTTGAAATAACTATTTAACTTGTAAGCGCATATGGGCCTACTTTTTTTCGTTAGAATAACAATTTTGTTAGTAAATCATTTTAAATTGGGCCAATCAATTGATTAATTTGTAGTAATAGTTATTTCAACTAATCTTTTTTTTCCGTGCACCTTATTAACTTTGATCATCCGTGTGTCATTTAAAAAATACCTCGAGGAAATTAATAACAACATCAAGCAATTCATGTATCAGATTTGATCATGCATGCTTATTAATTTTTATACAACCTTCATTCAACCCATTCAATTATTGCAAACAATTGTTAATGATATGATGATTTCTTTAATGAATTAGAAATACATTATTGTTTTTGAGTTACAATAGTTGGCAGTTGTGAATTGATGTTTGTTTCTTTGTCCTCGAAACGTTGTTGTAACATTACAAAAACATTATTTTCCAATTTGACACACAGAATCCGAATATTTCCATTGAAACTTCGGAACTTACAGTACAAATCCTCCTCCTCGAACCATCTTAAATATCTTCAGTATATTTCCTAACATCGAAATCAAATAAACTTCAAGGAACTTCAATATCTTCTCTCACGATGAACAATAAAACACAATAAAATCAAACTATGCTTCCTCTCAATAGACTAAGAGAACAAAAAATTATTTTAGAGAATAATCAAATTCCTCGCAGAAGTAGAAACGTTCTATGAATGGCCAGACCTTGGTGATGATCAACGATAAACAGGAAGAAGACATTTATAATCACAATACTCACAAGTCCTCCTAGCGTAATCCCGCCAATCAGTCAACGAACCTCGTCTCATTTTTTTTTCACTTCCGGTTTGTGCACTCGATAATGGTCAAGTCAAGAAAAAACAAATCAAAGAAAATTTCGATAACGATAGGAAAAAAAGAAAAAAAAAGGAACAAACAAGCACTGCGCACTCACATTACAATCGAGATAACCGAGAAATGGATGCGAAATAACCAAGCGGAACTAGAAAAATACAATATAACGCGACTTGTAACAAATTTACACGTTTATCGTGGAAACACGCGATCGCACACTACCGAGACGTACTTCGTGCGTACAGGTAAATCGCAATTAATCGTTTCACCTGAAACGCTGTTATACACCGCGGTGATGCTGTTGGCTACTGTTTACTCAAGCTTCCCCCTCCCTCTCTCTTCATTCGAATCACAGTTCCAACACTTTATAATTTTTAATATATTCAAAACAATTATCAGTTGAATATTTTCAGACACTTCTTCCCATTCATGAACGAAGTGTGACCTTGGACATGTGCAAGAATTTCATGATAGTACAGCTGGTTTCAGTCATGTGGAGGAGAATTCGAATGTTACGTGATGCCTGTTTGAATTGTGAAGAAAGCTCCTTTCGTGACGGTGTCCGTCGCATACACGGATGTTTCTAACGTTCAGTTTCAATCAGTGAGTGAATAATGATGAGGAATTTTTCGATTGAATCATAAAAATTCACTATGTAGGGGATGGTAGGGACACTTGGACCACTTTTTTTACAATGTTACAACTTTCATGGTTAAATTCATCCGATACATTATTCATAGGATTTTTACAGAGCAAACATTCCTTTTTGAGTTGCAAATGATTACAAGGTCAAACTCAACGTTCTATAAATGATACGAGTGTTTTCCAGAAACATTGCGATTGATTTCAATTCTTCCCACATGACGGGAGATAGCACCACCCTGTTGGCATTTTTACACCACCTTGCGAATTAGCTCTTCTCTGGTAGACATGTCACAAATTCTTCCTCATGACTGGTGAGGCACAAAAGAGGAAAAACTGATTGAGAAAACCTAGCGAGGCGCTAGTTAGTAAGTGATGAGTTTGATCCAATTAGCGTTGGTTGGGTAAAACTAGGGAGTTACTCATCACTATTCAATGAGTTTAACTGATTAGTGTTGGTTGAGCAAAACTTGTGAGTTACGTATCATTATTGATTAAGTTGAACTAATTACTAATAATAGGATAAAACTATTCAATAACTGCAACTTTTCACTGCGTGTATACACGAAATGAAAAAAGATGAGCGATTTAATCTTGATGTGATGCAAAAAATATTATTCACACTTGCTATTGAATAAGGCAGCGTTGTTGCTAGATTCACTTTGAAATCAAATCAATTAAAAGCAAATCTAAGAACAATACTCTGAGACAGACCTTGTGCAAAATGTTCATTTCTTAATCATTCCATGGATAAAAAGGACTCTTAAAGATTATCTACTTACAAGTCATGAAAAATAGAAAAAAATAAGTGGGAAATTTTTTATTTTGAAGAATTATTTATGAATTCAACGAATGAATAAGTTTATAAAGCGTCTTGAACATGTATAAACGAAATAGCACATATGTATATTATGTACATATACATCAAATATAACAGCAAAATGAAATTTCTGCATATTTTATAGATTAAATTCAACATCTATAGTTCCCCGATCAATGAGCAATAATCAACATATTCTTACCGAATAAACGATGAAAAGTTAATAAAATGATTATTCAAATACTGTAATAAATAGTTTCAATTCTAATAACGATAGCATTTTATAGGCATTTGAAACTTCATACGGTCATGATCCATGTACCCTGGTAGAAATATCACAAGTTCTTCCTTATGGCTCATGAGTTATTCACAGGGAAAAACTTATTAAAATAAAACTAGTGAGCGACTAATGAATCACTTGTAACTCTTATCTGACTAGTGACGTTTGGATAAAACTTATGAATTCCATGCAAGGTTGATCCAAACATTACTGAGATCAGATTTATACATTGTTAACTAAAATCATTAATAAGTATTTTTACTTATTACATCAATATTATTAATAAAATTCGCCAAATATCTATTAGATTCATATTTGGATTAATCAATTTTTCTGAAAATAGAATCCTCTTCAGACAGTGTTCTTTCGATGCAAGAAAACAATCTTACTACCAGAAGACAAAATTCTCGAATGAAAAAATTCTCTGAGTTGGAGCAAATTTGTTCAAACTAAGAACATATTTGAATCAATGATAAATTCGATGATAAGTTTTCATTTTTACCCTAATTATTCTCACAAGTGCAATGTTAGTTTCTGATAAGTTCCTCGTTAGATGATGATGACTGTTTCACTAGTTTTGATAGATGGAATCTAGTTAGTTGGAGTGTTACATTCTAGGGAGTGCCTTGTGAGTTTTGCTCACTAGTGCCTCATGAGTAGAAGAGATAAACTCGTAAGTGCCTCATTATTCATTAGCGAAAATTTCTACCAGGGTATAATTGGCATTGTGTATAATTTTCCTCGGTGTCACAAATTCCTCACTAGTTACTGTTCAGTGCTTCATCAGTTACCAATAAACACCGTGTTAGGTATTGGTTAATGCTTTATTAATTACTAATAAACATCATATGAGGTACTGATAAGTTACTCGCCAGTGCCTGCTTAGTTTTCCTGATTAGTGCCTCACCAGTAAAAAGTACGAACTGATTAGTGTCTCATAGTTTACTAACGGGAATCTCTAGCAGGGTTTATCTCTCTCTCTGTGAGTAACTGATACCTTGGTTTGAATAATAATCACTATTTTTGAATCAATTTATGAATATTCATTTGAAAGTATGAATTCGACACAAATGATGCAAAAATAAGCGATTTCGAGAGTGCCAAAGCGTTTGCTATAAACAAAAACAAAGAATCATTCCACAATCCTGTGGACTGGTGTGGAGTTAGGGCATTCATACAGCTAGCAGCACGTGCAACAACGACTTGGAAATCTTTGTAAAATAAAACAAAATTTAGTTGCAACAATCAACAGTCTAAAACATGGACATTAATTGAATTGACTTTTACAGCTAAACTTCAGTCATTACAGCAAATGAAAGAATTACATTTGTAGCTGATCTATTTGCCATAGTAACTGAAGTTTGATTGCAGGAACTGATTCAATGGCTGTCCATGTTCGTACTAATCACCTGGCTATGGCAGCTAAATTTTTTGCTGTGTTCTTAACAGCAGGACGTTGTTTTATTACAGCTGAATTTAGAGAATCAATATTTCGCTCGATATCTTACTTAATGAACATATTATCGAAGTTTTAATGATCCACTGATGATTTAACGTCCCATTGAACAGTTTTACCTGCTTCATCTCATGCTTGGAAAATTCCCATCTCTTCTCCCCATTTTCCCAGATTGAAAAAGGAAAAAAGGGGATGAATGAGAGGAAAGCACGTGAAAAATCATGTTTGATTCAATCTTCTTCGAAAATTGGACCATCTGAGGTTCTATTATGCCTCAGAGCACCTTAAATTGGCTTTGGATGCCAAAAGTTTCATTTCTAACAGGGAAATCTCACCTCGGAACACAAGCGACTCATGAAGGAATTGCTGAAGATGTACAAACGACCCAATACTGTACTGCAAAATATTTTCACTAGAAAGTTATTGATCAGTACATTGGAGCATCAGAACTCCAGTACATTAAAAAAGGAAATTCCAACATATTCACTGGATTTTTGCTGCAAGAATTGGAATTTCACAGTACACAATCCGTAAATTTTCAATCGATGTACTGGAAAAATAGAAGCCACCTTTGCAAAAACAATTGGAAAACTACTGCATCTTCTAAAATCATCTCTGTGATGATGCGGATGATCAAGTTTTAATATAAAATTTTATAGAATTCGATATAAACTCAACATGATTTTTATGAAAGAGATTCGATTTGTGGAGATTAGCACATCTCCGCAACACTGTTCCTCAATTAGTACTATTCCTCCAACGACCCATATAAACATTGTTAGGTTTCGCCAATGCTGACAATAGAATATAGCTTGGCGCAACGTTGACAGGCAAGGCTTGGCAATCTATAAATATTCAATGTTGATTAATAACAAATATAACATTGCACCGATATCGATGTTCAACGAATTTCGGTTGTCAGCCTACCATTGATTCACAATTCCGCCCAGGCTTGGCGCTTGCTAGGCTCATCCTTGGTCCACATTGACCAAACGATAGATTCTATTGAAGGTGAGGATCGTTTGAAACATGGTTGAATATTGCCACAAACTATGGTCCAGTCTGGATAAAAATTAGTTTTCAATGTAGCGCCGATCATTGGTAATAGCATGGCTCAATGTTGGCATGATCCTTCATTTTCACTTTTGATGGCTGAATTGCTAGCTAAGTTACCGATCGAGTGTTTTTCGCGAGTCGCGAGAGATGTATACAAGGAATACATAAGCCTCACATAATTCTCTGGAAGAACAGTCAATCGTTCTTTGTTACAGGTTACATCAGAGGGCTCCTACTGCTGATCCTCATTGTGTATACTTCTCATGACAATTTTCAGCGACAAAAACCACCGAGTTGATCACAGATGAATGACGAAAACACAATAAGACCCCGAATAACATATATTTGAAATTGTGAAATGCGCATACTTTTTATATATTTTCGAGTTAATTATTTTTTACAGTTTTATCATTGACGCAACATTGATAAACAAATTTTTCTATTGTTTGCCAATGATGGTCTACTTCATAGGCATTTCTGCACCGATGATGGGGCTCCATTGGAAAAACACATCGATAAATCATCAAATGATGTTATCATTTCAGCGTTGCGCCATGCTTGATTGCCAAGCCTCGGCCATACTTTATCTACGTTGCGCCAAGCTAGCGCCAATGATGAATTTCTGTATAGGAGTATCAGATAACACTAAATCAGTCTTTAGATTAGCCAAATTCATACTGTTGACCTGATGAACCTATACTAAATCATGGCAATACTCAGGCAAGGTGGATCAAATCACTCAATATTCTAAACAGACGACAACTAGAAATGTACGAATTTCAACGATTCAAATCTCTTATATCAAAAATATTCTTAGTTCCTAGCTTCCATCGACTTCTGTAGAATTTTTATCAAAACTTGATGGATATTTTATGCACAAAATTCGATTCGTCAAAATTTGCACATCCCTACCCGTGTAGAAATTTTTCCCGGGCTTAGACCTGGGCCAGGCTTATAATCCAGAATTGAAAAATGGCCCCAACTTGGAATGTTACGCTTTTCAATCTAGGCCCCGTCATGGTATCAAATATCCAGGCAAAACATTGTTAGCCAACTCGGGGCCTATATGGGCTGTGGGTGGACATACCTGGATTAGAATATTGCAGGAATATACTGCACTGAGAGAAAAAATTTCCGGGAACAATAAAACATTCAGTTGAATAGTCGCCATAAAATACTTAATTGATTTGAATAAACTTTCCTTGACTCAATTAAACAACTGTTTCAATTGATGAAATATTTCAAAGCATATTAAATATTTGTTTGATCGAATGAATATTTATTCGAGCAAATGGAAGTTTATTCACATCAATTAAGTATTTTATGGCGACTATTCAACTAAATGTTGCATTGTTCCCGGAAATTTTTTCTCTCAGGGTGACAACCCCCACTTGGGCCCACAGGGGCAGTGGGTAAGCAACCTTGTATTGGATGCGTAAGATATACCTCTACGGGGCTAGGGCCTATCTTATAGGATGCCCAGGATTGATTTCCACGCGGGTAACGACAATGTACCGGTATCATTCACCCCTGGTAGAAATTTGTCTCGTAATTCACGAGTTGTAACACTTCCCCTCGTGAAAAACTAGAGACCTCATATGTATATTTATTATATATTTTATGTTATTGGATTGACATAATATGTACATATATAATGTATAATGTAATATTTATATATATTATATACATAAGAACACTTATAAGTTGTTGATTGAACTGAAAAGTTACTGAATTGGAACTCTAGTTTTTCGTGGGGCCAAGTGTTACAACTAGCGAGTTACTAGAGGAATTTCTACCAGGGACGTAGCAGCGTTCCAATAATTCACCCTTGTGTTCCGGAATATCAGCTTTCTCCATCTTCTTGATGGATTGAGAATAAATGTACCAATCCTTCATCGTACGAGGATGGCGAGTGTAACGCAACTCTCAATGCATGTTAGTTAACGACCAAAGTTGGATTTTAGAACTTCGCTTGCATACACTCAAAAATTGTTCATCATAATTCAGCCGACTCGTCTATTGTACCTAATTTTTCATTTTCCGCAAACATCTATCAGTTGTCGTGGCATTGAAGATGCATCGTAAAGAGCCTTGAATCATGACAAGCCTATTTAAATTTTATCAATACTCGTTTTCCCGTAGAACGTTTGTTATGATGTCAACTTTGAGCCGATGCCGTCAAATCGAATGACCTTATTTTCCACACTGTCAGAAATATCTGGAAGTTTTTTTCAATTACGTACATGAAATCAGGTTCATATACATTCTGCATTAAATTTAATGTACAAAAACATGAAAAGACTATAGATTATGCTATAGTTTACATTAAATTTCATGTAAAATGTGCATGAAACTGAATTCATGTACGTACTTGAAAAAAACTTCCAGTAAAAACATGAAAATTAATGCAGAAATTTTTAACAGTGCAGCATTGATAATTCCAGCAAGGGTATGTCATCTCCATTTGCTCAATTTGGCTCGAAATTTACTGAAATTTTGTGCCTGAAATTTTTGTATTTCTCCGATTGAAATATTTTCATCAACGCGTGGAAACTTGAAATCTCAGCAGCATAGATCTCGTACAGAATAATTGAATCGTGACTGAAGTAGTGTCAGAATAGAATCGTTTCGATAGGATCTCAAAATTGTTGAAACCCTAAACTTTGAGATTTGAATTAATTTCCTTAGTACATGCTCAATTTCTTTATTTTTCTTTGTCAAATTCAGGGAATTCGTGGAATAATTAGGGAAGGTTATAAAAATTTGGGAAACATCGAAGAAGAATAGAATTAAACCTGCTATGAAGAATGTAGTTCACTGTTCATCAATGAATTGAGTGTTGTTTTGTATTTTATGCAAACGTATCGAATTTACATAAAACTAATGGGAATAGCTGGGTTACATCAAAGTCACATCAAAGTGATGTCATTTTCAATGTTATTTGGTTCAAAAATTACCCTAATAGCACATCCTGCGCGGAAAAATTTTCAAATTTATATATAAATTATGTATAAATTTGAACATTTTTTCACGTGGAATAATATTTGTATAATATTATCAGAATATTACACCAGAACATCTTCTGAATATTATATGTTCACCTTAATTAATATCACAGGAATATTCCTATAATATTTTCATTATTCTTTTCCTTATAAAATCAAGTATTTTTTCAGATAATTTGAGTTGTATCAGAAATAAAAATATACTGCCGTCAATTTTCGATCAAATGAGCGATTTATTAAGAAAAATATTCTGATCATATTATAGGGCTTTCATGTGTTACTAGGGTAGCTGGAGGAACAGGAATTTGTCTCAACTCGAAAAATTTATTGCCCACTTTTTCCTTCAAATGGAGGGAAAATTTTAAACAATACAATGGGTAAGTTCATGCATCCGTAAAGAGAACACAGCGAATTCTCTTACAGGTTGAGATGAGAGAATGAAAAAACTCGTTTGTTACAAAAATTCAACAAAAATCATTTCAGAGATTAACTTCTCGGTGAGAAATGATTCGTTCGGAGCCTAATTAGGTGCTGACTAAGCCTCGGCAAAATATCATTTCGAGTCAGGTTCTTTCAGCACAGCTTTCGAGAGAATTTATATTCTCAAATGCAGAAGGAGAGAATTAAAATACTCATCGATGATTCTTAAAATTTATTCGCATCAATCACCAGTTTTTTTTACTCGTTGAAAAATTTCCGGTTTTTTTCAATCAATTTTCTGAAGTTTTATAGGAAAAAAAAAAAACCACGAGACTCCATCAAAGTTCAGGAAAACATACCACGCGCGGATCTTTCATTCACCAAAAGATATTTCAGGACAAACAAATTCGAAACAAACCGGGAAATGAATCTTTTTTTCTTTTCATCCATGACACGACATACGCAATACCTTGGCCCCTATTTTCATTCCACGTTTAGATGCGCCAGCTCATTCAGCCCATTTGATGCACGATCCCATTATCAATGTCGGTTATGCGATCTCCTCGCCCAATGAATTAACAATGACGATTGCGTGGTTAATAGTATCTTATATCGTTGCCATATATACCGTATATATACGAATACGTGTGTGTAACAGTAGATGACTCGGGGATTACTGTACAGAAGTTAATTGCACACGGGAACCAGGTGACCGCAGATTAGTTGTACTGGGATCTCATCTACTACTCACACGTATCCAACTAATACGTGAAATTCTCAAATATCGTTCCTGAATGAACCCTTGGAAGGTGAGAAATGAAAAGGAACCTGCGAGAACGTTAATTAAAAATTATACAAATTAATCATACCCCACATGTTCCACATTTTGATCGGCCTCTTGTAAAAACAGCGTGGAAGAAAATTATTTCAATTCGTCATTGATTCGTATTGTTATTCATTCGAATACCGCGCAAACACTGATCAGCACTGTATTTTGGAGACAATTCACGACAAAAGTATCAAAAGTATCGAAAGTATTCAGGAATCTCAATCGTGTGTTTCACGAGAGAGAATATGATACCACTGAATTGCATATAACACCACTCGAATTCGAAGAATTTGTTGAATACTGATAATGATATACCGAACAGAATGTAACAAATGAATACATATTGTTACAATTGTCGTAAAAAACGTGGAAGCAAATACACGATGAGTGAATCGATGATGTAAATATTTATACTGGAATTTCTTCGAAGTTTATGATCGAATACATATTTTTGAATAATTCGTGATTTGATTTATGCATTGAATCCGGTGTTGCTTTATAAAACTTGGAGGCAAGAAAGAAAATCATAATTATAAGGAAAACATGATTTCGAATAACTCGTACCAATCATTCACTCGAAACTGTTTGTATTTCAAACGAAGCTATATCGTTGTATAGTATCCGACAATTTTTGTAATACGTCAACAACAAAATCACCATCATCTTTTGTAAAGTAACATTGCGGGAGAAGGAGCAACGAGTAATCGCTCCAACGATTCATCACGTGAGATGTTTGTACGAATAAGATGCGGATCCATAGTGCACACCCAGAATTTGAGAAAATAAAAATATTCAACGACATTTTTATGCAAAAGGTACAGAAATCCTACGAATATTCGGGAAATTTATAGAAAGATGTCCCAGAAATATCTTACGTAACAGTTTTCATCAATTTTTCATCATAATATTGAAATCAAATATATTAACTTGTGAATTTTTTAATGTTTTTATGTGAGATACAAACACGATGAGGACACTCATGCGTCTCCAGCTGAATATATAAAATTCCTAAAAACATTTAATTTCAGAACAAAAAAGAAATTCCACACAAAAATGATATTTCAATGTTATGTTACAGAAAAATATGAATTCCTTAGAGTAAGGAGAACTCATAGTGACCCAGTTATCCTGTAACAAAGCTCGATAATCTTACACAAACCGTTCAATCAGTTCCAATTGACGTCGAAGGCTGATACGGATAATCGTTGTGTCTGAACTGGGATTGGTCAAAGCATTAAACGACTGGTACGATCAACGTACCTCTAGCTCTTCTTGTTATCATTCAATATGTACTCAAAGGAAACAGAAAAGAATTTCGTGATGTTTATATCCTCGGAGGACTATCCAAACGGTCTGATCGAATACATATTAGCAGGGATGAGAGAAAATATTATCATTTCTTACGCGAAAGGAAATAAAAAGGAACCAATTGACCGAGGTATACAAAAAGTCCACCACATTCCAAGATGCCACAATAAATCCCCACAGATCCTGTGATTTGATATCTAATCGTGTTTCGATTATTATTCATAAGCCGAAAGAAAAAAGTCATTGAGGCAAGAAAATGTTTCATCAGATGGTACACGGGGAAAAATAGCATGCATTCCGTGTATGAAATACACCATGCGTCTGAAGTAAGCTAACTATGGAGCATTAGGTCTATGAATTCATACTTTTCGGGTATATACTATCATGCATTGAAAGCATGGAGCAGGAGCGTTAATTGCATAGACTGTGTACTATCTGAGTATGGATATATCATTATAACTCTAAATGTATGAATTTCCTATCCGTGTATCTATAAAATATTTCTTTTAACCAATTAAATATTATTCCAATGAATAAAATTGTTTTTGACCGCATGGAGTATCAACTGAAGAAGCATTTCATCCATTATAGTAAAATTTCATTGATCTAAAGGAATATTCTATAGATACCATTGGATGCAATATTTCCCAGATAGGAATTAACAGATGGCCCAAGCTTATCCCGACCTTGGCTCAACTTGGACTTATATTGGGCCAGAACATGTGACAACAAAGGGCCCAAGCTTGGTAGAAGCTGAGGATGATAACCTCGTGCCAAGCTTGGTACCCAACCTTGGGTCAAACTACAATATAGTGAGCAATGTGAGCATGGCCCAATGTATCATCATCATGATTACGTATTATTACCCAGATAGAAAACCATGCCCTAAATATTTTGTAACATAATGTGCCGTTAACATACTGTCATAAACTTCGCTCAGCTTGGAATGATGCATAAAATGTAAACATTATGTCTTCATTATGGTACCATCACCTCGTTTTGCTACCAATAACAATGCTTTATGCGGAAACACCTTGGTACCATCCCTAACAGCACACCCACCGATGTCCACGTCGCATCTCCGTGGAAGCGAGGTGGAGAAAAGGGAGACGTGGATACAAGGCGAATGGACGGAGAAGCGACGTAGAGGCGACGGAGAAATGTCCGGAGATCGGTGGTTGTGCTGTACGGGATGATGCAAACATTTCTTGGCGTGCATGTCACCATTATGATGGCATTATTGAGACATTTTTCTATCTGGGTAGTTGTTTGGAGCTTGGCTTATATGAACAAACCGCACCTGGCCCAAGTTGTGTATATGAACTTTTGACAAGCTTCAACCTGGGTCTTCATATTTCTTAGAGAAAAAATAACGTCTTTTTTCATGCCATTTGTGATATGAAAAATCATTTCACATCATAATAATCATTGATATTGGTACAACTCTGCAATAATTACAAGTATGAAGATGTCGTGCAGGTAATGGTTGCACATTGGTCCTATATTGGTTCACCATGCTTGGCTGTTTGATGTTTGCCAAGGTTCAACCACATCTCGTAATGCTTATTCCCTATGAAACGTGGTGTTCCTAAGCGTTTAGGAATTGAATGGCATGTCGCGAATTCGCGCATAAATATTGTATTATATGATAACGGTTGGAGAAAAGTCAGTAATGAAAAGCAAAATTTGAGTAATGTTTCTTGAAGTTTTATGAAAGATCGCTGAAAGTTCAGTAATATTCAGATTCATCGAACGAGTATAGTACTGTTCTCTGAACTTCCAACTGCCTCTTTTCTCAGTGTATTAATTCAGTACAAATTCGGTATGAATTTGGCATGAATCTTCCATACTCAATTATACCAAAAACATATCAAATTCCGGTGTATTTTTGGTAAAAATCAAGTCTGATTTTGGTAACGGTATCACTTGAGTATAATTGAGGTATGGAAAATTCACAAACATACCGAATAATTTCAGTATGTTCAAAGTACACGATGAAAAATGCGTATGGTAGAACCAGCAGTATAAAAATTGTCAACATTTTATTGCTGGTTATGCAATAATTTGTTGTTCGTACATCAACAGCACATTGTTTCGTTAACAAGAATTGTATTGCTGAAAATCACTTGTTAACATGACAATATGAGTTGCCATTCCAACTCACAATGAACATTGTTGATTTGACAAAACAATATCAAGCAGCGACAACAATAAGTATCACAGGATTAACAACAAAAATTGTCGTAACAAAATCCATTTATTGTCAAAACAGCTATATATTTTGAACGTATGAAATGGTATAATTACTCCCGTGAGGAATTATTTTGATCCACTTCAGGAGACAGTTGAAAATGATATCCAAGTGATATACATTCTTCTACAAACCCTTCTTCGATGAAGTTTTTCTTGAATTCACGAACATAAGAATCTATCCCAATTTCTGATTGATCAACAAACCTTACATGAGTTTAACAAACAAATTTCATGAGTTTCATTCGTTTCTGAAAAAATTCCTATGATTCAAATCCTAATGCATTTATTCAATGGGCACAATTTTATGTTTGTCTTGAATATCTTCATCGTTAACTTTGAACAAAGTCGAGGATTACCATAAATGGCAATTCGAGTACTTGGTTGTCATCTTGGAGATCTGCTGATGTGATAAAGGCTTCGCTTTCCACTCGGAGGACCCGGGTTCGAATCTCGCTAAGGCAACTTTCCAACATTGGAACTTACAGTCGCCTTTTCTTCACATATGAATCCAACCACATCGCGATAGAATGTTTGTAGGGAAAAATTCGGATGAGAAAGTTTTTTCCTCAGTTAAAAGAAATATTTTTCAAGTAGGTAAATATGAATTATTGATATAACCACATGATATTGCAAAACTGAATATTTGAATTGTTAATAATGTTGACAATATAATATTGTTGCCAGTTTAGCAATAATGACGATCATATTTTTACGATATTTATTGTGGGTTGATATATAACAATATTTTATTGTCAATTCAGCAATGTTATCGTTTTTTTTTCTCCATGTATAATCGCATTTGCTAGAGTAACTTTGACATCCCTTGAGCCCCTTCAACGGCACACCAAAGTGCGATTTAAACGTGTGCGCCGCCACACAAGGTCACGCAACTTCGTTCCGCACACACTTGAAACATACTTTGGTGCACCGTTGAAACGTCCCAAGGGCTGTCAAAATGACCCTCAAAAGTCAAAGTAACCTCGTTTTGCGGTAAATATGGGTCATTCCATATCATATTTACAACTAAAATTTGAATTTCAACAAAACTTTTTTCTCGAATTCTAGGAGGGAAAATAATCGATACGTATTTTTTCATTTTGATCGGATACCTTCCATTTTCGAGATACGATATTTTGAAGTTTTGGAGTTGAAAAAATCGAACATTTTTTCATCCCCGATATTTAAAAAGCCTTTGGATTTGAAAAAAACTTTCGAATCACAAGAATTTGTATTTTGTGCGATCTCACGAACTAGATATATGAAATAAATTTTTTTTGTCATTCGACCCATTTATTTTGCGAATGTTAGAAATAAATTCAAGTTCCAAAAAAAAAGACATGCTTGAAATTAATTTTTCCAAAATGTAACTTTTTATCACTCCCCATAGAATGTCTCATAAAAATTTCAAAGTGGACAGCTCAATAGTTTTTGAGATATGATTCATAACGTAGAACCACATTGGCTTCAAGCGCGGAAAATTGCATCGTTCACACTGAAGTGTTCATTGCCGAGCGCGTGTCAACATGTTTATATGAATTTATTTCTAAGCATCTATGAATCCCACACAGCACGGAAGTTGAAAAAGAATTCTTGAGAATTCATATTGAATTTTTCAAGTCCCAGTTGAATCCTTTAGGATCTCTTCCTGATTTGGTGTGCTGTATGGAATGTAAGTTTATAAATTCACATATTTCGTGCATTCTCTCACACAGTATGTTTGCTTCTATGCGTTCGTCTAAGAATACTAGTATCAATATATATATACTAGTTGTGCATCATTTACACATCATTAGGTCTGTCAATTCGAGGATGCAATGAATAATAAATTCATTATAAAACAAAACTTTTGTTGAACTGTTTTTCCTTACCGAGGTGTATAAATATTTTATGGTTCGAATTGTTATACCATACCCGTACTTATGTCTATACCCGGAATGAATGGAGTTATCCTTAAACAAACGCATACAAGCAAACATACTGTGTAAGAGAATGCACGAAATATGTAAATTTATAAACTTACATTCCATACAGCACACCGAATCAGGAAGAGATCCTAAAGAATTCAACTGGGACTTGAAAAATTCAATATGAATTCTTAAGAGTTCTCCTTCAACTTCTGTGCTGTGTGGGATTCGTCGATGTTTAGAAATAAATTCATATAAACATGTTGACACGCGCTCGGCAATGAACACTTCAGTGTGAACGATGCAATTTTCCGCGCTTGAAGCCGATATGGTTCTACGTTATGAATCATATCTCAAAAACTATTGAGCTGTCCACTTTGAAATTTTTATGAGACATTCTATGGGGAGTGATGAAAAATTACATTATGGAGAAATTAATTTCAAGCATGTCTTTTTTTTGGAACTTGAATTTATTTCTAACATTCGCAAAATAAATGGGTTAAATAACAAAAAAAATGTATTTCATATATCTAGTTCGTAAGATCGATTTTTTCAACTCCAAAACTTTTTTTGTTCGATTTTTTCAACTCCAAAACTTTAAAAAATCGTATCTCGAAAATGGAAGGTATCCGATCGAAATGAAAAAATACATATCGATTATTTTCCTCTCTAGAACCCGAGAAAAAAGTTTCGTTGAAATTGAAATTTCAGTTGTGAATCTGATATGGAATGACCCATACACTATACACGTTCATAGTACATCTAGATATACAACTAAATATTTACAACGTTCGCGTACTACTTGGGTAACGATTTCGAGTTCTGTCGCAGCCCCTCACTGTTCATTCCGAGTGCTCTTGATGATCCTCGCGGTGAGCTGTGGAGAAAATGTAGGCATTTGCTACACGGAGAAAACTGGAATAGTGACGTTCACCATTATCGTTCAGTAAAACCTTGTTTCGCTGAAAGCACTAATAAGCAATCATTTTATTCTACCAAATATAATTCAGTAAAGATTCGTGATTTCAACAAAATGATACAGTAGTCCATGTATGATCAATATTACGGATGGTATAGTTAGTTTGACTGACTCAATTGCCTTTACTACGCTGTTTAGTAATAATATCTATTTTGTTCGCGCTCGAGCGGAGTGAACCTAAACGAGTCGAACATAACCGAATATACGAACTCTCCTCGCTTACCGACACTGTTTTGTTTATAAACGATTTTTTTTTTCTCATAAATGTGTTAATGGCAGGAAAGGAGTTGATGATAACTCGTATATGGAATATGCCTATCATGATTCTCGTCTTAATAATCAACACTTCACAAAATCAATTTATTTAGAAAATCCAAAATTGTTTCAACAGTATCCTCTAATCATAAGTTCTCCAAACACTTATAAGAGATACGCCAATCTAGCAAAATTATATGTTCAGTTTAGCTCAAGTGGTATACGCGGTAGGTGTAGGTAGGTAGGATGTTGAGGTTCGATTCCCGCTTTCAGCACCCTGAATGTCATGTGCAATCGATGTTCGATGCTACAACTTCACGCTCAACTAAACAGTAATGAATGTCAAGCAATCCAAATTTTTCCTGATTTGGGAAATTATTTCTAAAGACAACGTTAACAACCTTCATAATATAACAAAAACTTTTTTATTGTTGAATCGAATTCATATTGTTGTTTAGTTAAAAATTATCATGCCCATTCCGCGGAATAGATGATTTGTGTGGTGGAATCAATTATGCGACCATTCACTGTTTGGTATGAATAACAATGCCGGGGTAATCGAATGAAATACAAGTTAATTAATTTGACTTGTTATGGTGACATGAACTGTATGTGCATTCGGTTTCTAATACTAAACATTTGGTCTGTCCATATTTTACTAAATCGTTAAGTCCGAGATACCATCGGTTTGATTGATATCACTATTCAGTTTTCTCCGTGTTCTTGAACAGTGTTGTTGTTCGAATTCAGTCCACGGCCTGTGAGGGCTACCAAAACAGGGCCTCAATTGGGATAAGTACGCCTTATTTGGCTTTAATTGCCGCCAAAAATGAATTTCCACATGAGAACCTAACAACAACTGACGGATCAATTGAATGTCACACGAAAAGCTGTGTCCATAACTTTGATACGTTCGAGTCATGGCAAAGATGAAAGACAAAGAAGAAAACCGCAATTTCATTCCCGAAATGCTTCTCGCCGAGTGCAAAAGAAAGCCATTCTCATGTGTGCATGAACGTGGGGCCATTATTGATCCGAGATTGGCTGGCCTGGACCAAGAATAAATCAAAATTGGCCCCATTTTCATGGCGACATGGATTTCTTATCTGTTCTCAGAGTTCCTAAATGTTCATAAAAAATAACCACTTTTGAGAATTTTATACAAATTTGGTCGAATTCTCTGCAAATTCTATTCATATTTCAGAATGCATCGAATCCCCTTCATTCAGTGGTACATGGATTGTGAGTTCACCCCCAGCAAAAGACCTCACCGTTCATGTCCATAATCGTCCGATAATTGTGTTTCAACTGATTTCAAACGTGTGCTAATACCCTGATGGGTCAAAAACCTACCCAAACAGTGTGGACAAACTCACCGACTGAGTTTCAAACTCGCGTCAATATCGGAGGGAAATTGACCTCAGGTTCGTGCACACATGAGATTCTGACGATTCATTATAAATTTCACACACAAAATTCATACATATTTATGAATCAATTCCCCAAAACAGGATTATTCTTACACGTTCCGAAAATTTTGCAGTGATAAATCTGTGACCAAATTTTATTCAGTTCGTATTACCATCCGCGCTTTTGAAGTTTCACAACGGCGCCAGTTTCAAATCAACGGAGTAGTAACTCATACACGAGTGCGAACGTGAAAAAATATCATAACTGTTTCACTTACGTTACATTGATGGACCGAGTTTCAGTTCTATCTTCCTTTCTTCCTCTCGATAACCATTGACGTATATCGTCACGTAGAGCCTCTTCTTCCATTACTCCTTCGCTAGGGAGAGAGAGAGATCTCTATAGAATAACGGATAACGTGTCGATTAAGGCCCTTTTGTGACGTCTGCTCTGCTTATAATTGGATAAATGGACGTTCCGATACGAACCAGGCCATTATAAATAACGTTCCCCCAAAGTGACCGTAAGTGTTTCGAATCCGTGCCTCGACGCCCTCGAACGAACCAACGAAGAAAGATTATAGATATAAACACAGAGAAGTGAAACGGAGCAGAGAAGAATATAGTAGGGGGAAGAAAGAGAAGCGACGAGTAACTATCGGAGATATCATATCATCACATGCTTGATCGTATATTTTTTTTCTCTCCTCTTCCTTGCTTCACCCTTCCAAAGTTTGTCTCTCTTTTCCTCTCCCATTCCATCACGTACTTCGTTTTAACTTACATCCCCAATCGGGAACCCTCCAAAGAGTTGAGATAACAGCTGACAGTCCGTGGTTGACTGCGTTGATACGCAGTTCTTATCAATATAACGTGAGATAACCAAGTGAAACGACACCAGCCGGAAACAGAAAAACCATAAAAAATTTACGCTCGAGTGTTACCCTGAAGTGAGTGGCGGTAATAATACCAACTTCTTCCAAGGTTAAAGAGGGAAGGGAATCTATTAACGTATTTTCGGGAACTCGAGATCAACAACAGCGATTTGCTGGTGTTCACCGTTATCTTTCACATTCCTTCACTTTCTTGTCGGGGTTCGGAGCATGTGACCTTGAAACGAAATAAACAGTGCTTGTGTTATTCCAATTTACTAATTTTGCTGTCATTGAATGTTGAATATATTTGTATAATCGATTCGATTCATTTATAACAATTTATTATCAATATTTTCTTCAAGTTCATTGTTGTTTACAGTTAGGTCGAACCTTAAAAGGTTCACCATGAAGGGAGCGGATTATCTCGCGATTTTGTTAATAATAGTCTTGACTTACTGCACCCTACTTGGAGCTTCACATGACGTGAGTGTTATAAACATCTTTGATAAATTCATAACAACAGTTGTAATACACGAACAGATGTGTCTCCCCCCCCCCACACCCCAATAAATATCGAGTACAACGTCGCACATGATTACACAATTGGTAAAATCGATTGACTTTCCTTCATTGATATCGCAACACTCCATTCGTGCTAGAATGATCATATTTTTTCTCTTTCTATCTCTGAAAAAAAATTCTATTTCATTGTGTATGAATCTGGGGCCAATTTCGATCCATTCTTGGCCCAGGTCAGCCAATCTTGGATCAATAATGGCCCCACGTTTATGCACGCATATGAGAAGTAATAATCGGGTATAGGAATTCATGAAAAAAGCGCTCCCCTGTTCAATGAAGTTGCTGAAATGTAAACAAAATCCGTATGAAATTATGGTCGGCCACTGGAAAAAAGATGAGCACGCTTGTATCAAGTGAAGTAATCGAAATAACTGAGAATTTGGAAGAAAGTGCGTGAGTTAGGAATGATGTAATTTGTCAGATTGGCAGAATTTTTATGATACCTTCAACAATTCCCAGATAGGAAATGCCAATACTGACAATTGGTCCAAGCTTGGCAAAATATTTGGCTGCCAAATATCCCGAACCAATGTTGGTTTAATATACAACCGTTGGTTATTTACCCAGAATCCATACTGGGTGCCATAAGGAATGCCGATATGGCAAATAGTGCAAGCTTGGCAAAATGTGGGGCTGCTAAGCATGGCGGAACAATATCGGCAAAATATAAAACCATTCGTTATTTGAGAATCCATACCACGTTTCAGAGGAAGTGCATTACAAGGAGGGGTTGAAACTTGGCAAAACATTGAACTGCCAAGCTTGGTGCTGTGTGGGGAGCCAATGGTACAACCATCGGTTATTTGATAACTTGAACCGCATCTTCATGCTTATAATTATTGTAGAGTTGTACCAATATGAATTATTGTGATGATGTAAAATGATTTTCCATATCACGAATAGCATAAAAAATTACGTCATTTTTTCTTCTAAGGAATATGAAGGACCTGGTTGAAGCTCTTCAAAAGTTGATATACACAACTCAAGTCAGATCTGGTTTGATCGTATAAGCCAAGCTCCAAAAAATTCATAATACATCAATGTATCATGATACATTGGACCATGTTAGTATTGTATTCTGGCCCACTGTTGGGTACCAAACCTGCAGAAGAGGTTATTCTCCCAAGCTTTTACCAAGCTTCGCTCCTGTTTTGTGATGGGTGCTGACCTAATATAAGTCAAAATTGGGCCAAGCTTGGGTCATTTGTTGGTTCTTCCCTGTGGAAAAACTTTTGTTGGATTTTCTTCCTCAATTTAGACACTTTCTTATTAAACATTGACAAAACTTCACAAATCTTTATAGAAATCAAAGAAAAATGGCAAAGTTTGATAAATTTGATATGATTCCATCAAAGTTTGTTGCAATTCATCTTTTTTGTTGATTTTTCATGAAAAGAGAGTCCAATTTGTGAGTGAAATTCAACATGGGATCCCAGTGAACAATACGTTATCATCCAGAGCTCTTAAAGACCTCCTAAATATGCGTAAGAGGTCAGATAGACCTTTCAGAAGGTCAACATAAAGATATCAGAATGTTATCAGATGCGCCGATTTCTGAAGAAAATGAGAGATTGCCAGAATGTTATCCAAACGAACTCTCTAAGAGGATTTTTTTCTAAGATCGCAGAAAAATGATAGCATTCAGATATCAATGTGATAGCATCGACAGAGCTCTTCCAAGAGACCTCTTAAAGAAGTCTTCCTCTCATAAGTGTTCACTGGGATTCAATGAAATTCAGTAAAATTTAACAAAATCTAATATAATTCAACCAAATTCAAAAATTTTTTCCACCAAGGTTGACTCTGATGAACCTGACGGAGCTTTATCTAACAGAGCGTGCCTGTTATTATAGAAATGAACAGTGTGAAGCTTGTAAATTGAGGATTTAGAAACAACAATGCGTCTAAGAAAACGACTCTCTTATTGCATTTCAGAATATATACTCTATACATACATACTTCAATATATGGTGTGAAGGATGAACAATTGAATGAGATTAGGATCACATCAAACGTATAACAATTTTGGGACACGCACCGTCCCAAATCAGAAGATCTGCCCAAAACACCCCCTCATATCCCTCTCAAGTAGCACAGGAACATTTCAAATATTCTGCGTTCATTCCGTGATCATGCATAGAATATGCAGATGAGACTGTTTTGGATAAATTCGAAAAATATGTTCTGAGAATGTGCACAGAATATACTTATTCAAAACAGTCTCATTCGAAGATTCTAAGAATGTTTATAAAACATGCTCAGAACTTCCAAGAACCTTCTTAGCATTTCTAACCTGTTGTGCTACTTGGGCTGGCTGAGGAATTCATTGCAAGCTTTTTCAAGACATTTCAAGCCATTTTTCTTTATTGTCACAAGTTCAAAAAAGATCGTATTACTGATTTTGAAAATCAGTTAGTAATAAATTGTTAGCACGATAACAGTGCAACAATTGAGAATCTCAACCTTCCGGCTGCCGTGCCACATGCAAACTGCCATAATTGATTTTGTTTCATAATCAGAATATTTATCAGTTCAACTTCTCAAGTATAAAAAGATAACCTATAGTAGCCTTGATGAAATTACCAATTCTCCACCATAGGAATAGGATTTACCTTCAGCCGAAAATAAGGGTTCGATATTTATTTCGAATACTCAACTGAGGTTCAACTGAGGTTCCAACTCTCCAAGGACGTGGGAAGAAACCGCATCCAAACATATGGAAACATGCAGAGAGGTTCAATTTCAACACGTTTTGATCCAGAAATTCCAACATGGGAACCCTAGCAAATTTGATCATACTGTGATCATACTGAAATTATCCAGTATGTTTGTGAAGGTTCCATCCCTCAATTATACTCAAATAATACTCTTACCGAAATCAAACTGGATGTATACTAAAAACATACCGAAATTTGATACGTTTTCAATAATCATTGGGTACGGAGGATTCATACGAAATTCATACCGAATTCGTACGGAATGAATACCGAATGATTGGGAATATTTCGGTATACCTCAAGTACAAAAATTTTACGAGCATACGGTATGCTTCCAGTTCACTCTCAATCACGACTTGGTATTTTACTGAATTACTACTAGATTCATACTGATTGTATACCATACCAGAATTATACTCACAGAATACAAAACATTTCGGTATGATCGGATTCGCTAGGGAAAGAAACCGCATTCAAAGATATGGATACATATGGAAACGTATCAAAATCGAATACTTTCCAAACTGGCAGTTTTAGCAGGGAACGTATTCATGGTGAGAATATAGTGTAAGAAACGATGCGGAAGAGTGACAGAAGTGGAGAAGCGGGAAATTCCCACCAAGAATACTATGACTCATATAAGTGAATTATTTGGAAGCATTATACAAATAATTGATAATAATTCATTTTCACCCTAGACGGATGCGAATTTCTTGGTCCCTCCCCTGATGAAAATTCAGAGGATATAGAAAATATGAAACACATAATTTGGCGCTTTGAAGCGTGCATCAAGGGAGATAAAACCCGTGACGTACAGAAAGCGTGCAAAAATTTTTTTGTAAAATATGATTCGAATTGAATTTTTACAACGTTTGAACAGCGTAGGAACTTTATGAACACTCATCGCCCTTTCTGCCGGAAAGCTTCAATTGGCGCGAATCATCGTTTTTCTCACGCTTGGTGAACGTTGTTTCTTCACCAAGGTCGTCCGATTGATCGATGAATAGAGAAGAATAAAAGTGGATCTCCATTTTTGAACTCGCGGTCTCCAACTTTTGTTACACTTTTGAAGAGACTCCGAGTGATCACTTGGCCATTACCTTGCCATTCCTGATGGAAAAAAAATGTTCTAACAATCTAAGAAATTTCAAGGGGTTTTCCGGGAAATCTTTTCACCAGAGTTAGTACCAGTCCTGACTCGAATTTATTTTCAAAAGTCAAATACAATGTTACAATATACATGATGACATGAAATAATAAATTCCGTTTATTTATAAGGTGAAAGGAAAACTAGGTAACCAATAATACAGAACCAACTCTGGATTTTCAATTGAGTTTATTCACTATTTCACAAGTTTTCAACTAATATCGTAGGCTAAGGGTCCCTACTTTACCTTGAGGAGATAAACTAGGAAATGTTTCGCGAATTCAAGTGAAAGCCAACGGATCCTCTCACAGAAACCAGCCAGGTATAGCCAGGCAAGAACTTGTCCGATTTTACTCGGTTCCACCCACCTTCACAGCACTGCTACCGATGTTGTCTGGCCTGATAAGAGGGGCGGGGGAGGCTACCGGGGTATTTGACCTCGGGCCCAAAGTTCTTCGAGGGCCCCGATGTTCGCTCTCACAGCGATTTCCACTCACCAGCACTGACTGCACTCAGTGCGCATTGAATTGTGCCTATCCATTATTATGAATATGGGTGAAAAAAGGATAACAATAGCCCAGCACGCACGAAGTGCAACTAACGGAAATTGCTATCAGTTTTTCAGCGAATACAGTTCAGGTTCGTAAATTAATCCCTCCCCGGGCCCGGATTTCCTCTCCACAGCCCTCCACACAGAATTCAGAAAAAACAAATCCGCAGATAACATGAATCGATTGAGGAACGATCGCTGACAACACCCCCCATCGATTTCCACGTCACATCTTCGTGGAATCTACACTGAGAGGAGAGAGAGAAGAGTTGTTTGTGACAAAGAAGGCTTATTGATGATAAACAAACCATCTTTGGGTGAAATAAGATTTGTTAATAGTTAACAAACTTCATTTGATTGAATTAAATTTAAAATATTTCTCCCTCAGTGTACGAAGTTCACGTAGAGGCAGCGTTACTCAATGATCTTGGTTGCCCAAATTTTGACTCACCATTTCTAACATGTTAAGACACTTTTTGAGTGAGAACAAATTGGAATTCTCAGAAAATTTCAAGAGATCTGTTGACTCTGTTCGTGTATTATGAACAATTCCATTAAATCATCAGCTCATCAACCATAATTGAAACGATAACAGATTTTATACACATCGTATACAGGAGAAGAATTGGGAAAGGACGAAACGTTCGGTAGATCTGAACGAGGTGTATCACTTTAAAGTGCGTCAATTCAGGTTACCGAAAGAAGTGGAACCCACTAGTTATCAATTAGACATTCATCCATCTATCAAAGATGCGAAATTCAAAGGCCAAGTCAAAATCAATTTCACTTGGACGGAGTCGACTGATAGGATAACGTTAAACGCTCATCCCGATCTACATATAACCAGTTCAACCATAAGAGTTGTTTCCCTGGGAACAGCAAACAGAACGAAGTGAGTTCTCACGATATTACACTTTATTTTTTTTTTCCAATCGTTTCCTTTCGATATGACATTCAAAGTCACCTATTCACTCCTGCCGAATGCAATACAGAAGAGAAGCAACGTCCGAATCGCCGTCAATGAAGGTCAATATTGCGAGAACCGAGAGGCATCCACGAAAACCATGGTTCATTATTCATCTGGAACAAATGGTGAAAGAGGGTAGTGTTTGCGAGGTCGATATTACCTTCAATGGTAACATCACCACTAATGAAACTTCGGGTTTCTTTAGAAGCGAGTATCTCGATTCCGAGGGACAAAAACAGTAAGTAGGATTTCCATTCCCAATATCGACGGATACTTTACTTTTACTCGCATCCGAATAATGCAAAATCAATGAAATTTTGTGACCTTCAATTCAATTCCAGTGCATTCTTAGCGACTTATCTCCGATTGGATTATGCTCAAAATATGTTCCCATGTATGAACGAACCACCGTACAAAGCGACGTTCAAACTCAGCGTTGTACGGCCCAAGAATTTAACGGCTCGTTCAAACACGCCGATCGAAAAAAGTACTGCGGTGTAAGTATCTATCCTTCCTCTCAATCGGAATGGAATCCAAAGAATAGGTTCATCAAAACTTTCTGCATTCCAGACCTGAAGATTCGAATTTGATCCGCGATCATTTCGAAAAAACCCTCCCCATGTCGACCCATCAACTCGCGTTGGTTGTATCAGATTTCCAAAGCATAGTGCCGACGAAAGAGGTGGACGAAATTGACGGCAAGAAACTCGAAATAAAAGTTTGGAGCCGTAAGGAGTATTTGGATACCTTGAAGGATGTGCCTGACAAAATAGTGAAGATCATCAATTATTTACAATTGTACTTCAATAGTTCTATCGTTGTGCCCAAACTCGATTTAATGGCTATTCCCATGTACGGCGCAGCCAAGGCTTCGGATAATTGGGGACTGATGTTCTTTAAGTACGATGAATATTTTCCAATACTTTTTCTTCTAATTTGTTATCTGATATTTTATGAAGTATCGCGAGTTAATTGCATGTGAAGGAGTAGCAAACACTTATGATTTGCCAGGAACAGACTAGCACCTGCATGTGCATGCACGTGCCCCGCTATTTTTTGACAAAATGTTTGTTCGGTATGTAATTCATTTCATATGGTACATATTAAATAGAAACACATGATTAAAAATGAGAACATTCCACTTTTTTTTATAGAGAGAGCGAACTCAGCAGCCCATTGGTATGGAATATGGCCTATGAATTAATATACCAATGGATCGGACAATATATCACGCCATTTGGTTGGAGTGATGCTCCGGTAAACAAGGCACTTAATTCATTCTTAGCCTCGATGACAACAGTTGATGTGAGTTTATAAGAAATATGATTGTTGTATTTGGAACACGAAGAATATAAAATTCATGAAGAGTTCCCAGGTAGCAGATGCTCATTCTGAAAATGTTTGTAGAATATACGTTGAGGATATTCACATATTCTATGAAGATTCTTATTACGTGCGAATATATTCTACGCACATTCTCATAATGTTAGAATGAAACTGTTTCAAATATTCTCAGAATATGGTGCCATGAATATTGTGGGAATATTAGAAAAAAATTTCCGTCAATATGAACTTCTGCATGTCACCGAAAACTACTTCGCAACAGTGCCGTCTTTGAGCATGGGCGAGGTAGGCTCGGGCCTAGGGCTCCAGGCTGATAGGGGCCCCCAACTCTTTGGATTACCATTTTTTTGAAGTAAAAAATGATACGAATTTTTTCTATTCACAAATAATTTTATTCCTTACTTTTTTAAGAGAAAAGTCAGTTATCACTGCTTCAACATCAATACAATCCAGTACATTAGATTCAATAAACATTAATGACAAACTATTCAATCTCTGTTCTGTCATTGTACTGCGAAGGTCATTCAATAAAAATTTCCGAAAAAGAAATTTATATATATATATATATATAAGCAAAAAGATTTCCTTACATGGGGGCCCCCAAGCATTTCGGGCCTGGGGCCCCTTGACTATGAAAGACGGCCCTGCTTCGCAATCAATATTTTCAATCATTAAACATCTGTAATCATGAATTGTTGGCAATATTATGGATCCACATGGATGGATGAGATACTTATGATCGCATTTCAGAGGATTCTGAATTGATTGGTCTGTATCCCACGGAAACGAATTTATGAGAAATACATCATTATGATGACGAAGAGTCGCACCTCGAGGACATTGAAGTCATCTCAGGGATTAGCTGAGGTGATAGAGGCTTTGTCTATGACTCAGAGAGCTAGGGTTCGATCATCACTGAGGGAACTAATGATCGAATTTCAATGTGTTTTTCTCTCACAAAGCCATCCGAATCATATTCTATACAACATTTGAAGAGGAATTCACTCTGAAGAAAATTTCTTTTACCAAAAGCAGTATTTTGTACCATTGTTAATACACGTAATTATGAGATGTTTTCCTGTATAAAATATCCCTGTGGGACGCTACTGATTGGATGAAAATTAAATACGGTCAAAAAATCATTTCAGCCACATAGCACAGAATGTCTCAATGACATTGCCAGAATATTATATTCGAAATATGCAATATTTTGGTAAACATCTCAAGAATATTGTCAGAATGTCTCCAGAATGTCCTATATCACCATTTTTGTGACATTCTGGAGACATTCTGAGATATTGCTGAGATCATCGCAGGGATATTTTTCACATGAAAACATCTCATAATTACGTGTATTAACAATGGTACAAAATACTGCTTTTGGTAAAAAAAATTTTCTTCAGAGTCAATTCCTCTACAAATGTTGTAAAGAATATGATTCGGATGGCTTTGTGAGAGAAAAACACATTGAAATTCGATCATTAGGATAGTTCCCTCAGCGACGATCGAACCCCAGTTCTCTGAGCCATAGACAAAGCCTCTATCACCTCAGCTAATCCCTGAGATGACTTAAATGTTCTCAAAGTGCAACTCTTCGTCAAAAGAATCAATTCAGAATCCTCTGAAAGTGAAATTGAATAGATCGTGGGGGAGAGGTTTCTTCCGCCCTCGACTTGTAAATTTTACTAAGTACCGGGTCTACCGATTGCTACTGAAATATTCTCAGAATATTTTATTTGCGACAAACATGAAATATCCCTCATCATAGATTCCCAGAACATTGCAGAATATCATATGTGCAATATTTCAATTGAAAGATTCTCAGAATATTTGTAATGAAATATTCTATCCGCAATATCTATGGAATCTCGTAGAAATATTCAACACAGAATGTTTCGAGTGAGATATTTGTCATATTCTGAGAATATTACTGAGACATTGTGTGCTATGTGGGTATAAAATGAATGTTACCAATTATTCCACAGATCAATCCGGATGAAATGGAGGGGAAATGGCCCATGACCATGCTTTATTCTCTGTATTATGAATTTGGAAAAACCGTTCCATTCTCCAGAGTCGCTGGTATCAGGCACGAAGCAACGTCTGCGAAAAGTACGTATGAAACCAAATTTGAACTCTCACCATAACTTGACTGTTTGATCTTTATATCAGAAATGTTCTTTCGAAATGTATGGCACGATGAAATATATGAAACATTCCGGCATTTGTTGAATCTTCATAGAACATTTACGTAACACTTTCAGATATCTTTCAGATATCTAAAACTCTATTTGGGCTGAAAGATATCTAAAAGATCACTAATAGATGTCTTCAAAGATATCTTGAATGTCTCAGAAGACATCTTTTGGACGTCTTTGAAATATCTTTCAGACTAAAAAAGAGTTTTATAGATATCTTGAAGATATCTAAAACTGTTGCGTAGGACATTCTCAACTTATCTAAAAGATATCCCAAGACACGAGATATTTATTGGGTCGCGATTGATATGAACCAATAAAAATCTTATAGAACGTTTGTCGAATTTCTAGACGTTGTAGTTCAACGATATAATGGAAACATTTCTCATAGTCATACTGTAGTCTTGTATCAAAATCATCAAATGAGGTGATTCTAGCAATTCAATGACGCATTCCCGAGTTACGGTTTTCAAATGCCAACCTAAGATTAAGAACACTTAGTGGAATTCCTACTAAGAAATCGACATCAACTTGCTTTTTCTGAAGAGAAATCGTGAATGCATTATTCTTTTCCAGCTGAATTGGTTTTCCGAATGTTCAATTACACCATGGGCAAAGATCTTTTCCAGAAAGGAGTAAGGAACTTCATCAAAAAGTAAGTAATCTTGAGAACTCGTATTGCTTCAGAATTTTATCCATTTTTATTCCATATAGGATACTTGCTTCAGAAAAATTGAAAAAGATTTCTCAAGAGTTCTTGAAAATTCTTTCCGAATGCTTTTGGAATCAAAATGCTATCTGTGATGTGGTGAGCAAGGACGATCCAGCGACTAGAATAAACTCATTCAAAATTGTTCTTCCATTACCATGTAAAAGCAGCATAAAATGATTTCCTTATATCGCATGATTGAAATTCTGTGTGGATGTTCAAATTCTCGAATAAAACATTCACCCTTTGTTTTCAGGAACATCGATATGTCAAATTTTTTCTGCGTTGCTCGAATTTGAATCGTTTATTGAAACGAATTAGCAATCGGATGACAAAATACTTGACTGTTGTACGGAAAAAAATGATGTGGTTGATATCTGGGTAATTAAAAATTGACTGTGGCAGCTATTTTTTAGCTGTGGCAAGAAAATTGATTGCTACAGGAGCTAAAATCTAGCTTTCACCATCCACATATCAAATACACGAAATAGCTAACCCAGCTAATTCCTAGCTACCATAGGGAATTATTTTTTTACGTCTGGAAATCCAAAATCTTGTAGTAAATTCTTTAAACAATATTCCCAGTTGTGAAACATCAGTTTTCGTGTGAATTTGGATTCCCGTTTGGTGTCTATAAACGATTCTAATTTCAATAACATTTTCTTATGCAATATCCGCTGATAATTATCATTCAAATTGAATCCAAAAAGTATCTCCTTACGTACCATATCATTTCGCGATTTTAGATATTAAAATTATATAAAATTTCTTCTCAATACAATAACTCGGATACAAATCTTCCCATCATATTCCATTCGCAAACAATCATATAAAAATCCACGCGAAGTTTTCCAATTTTGACACGATTATGACAAAAAGAATCAATGTTCTCCACTCGAAAAGAACAAATTTAAAACCATATTTCTCAAAGAAAATCAGCATGTACGTAACATAAGGAAATACGAGTTACTGATAATGCACGCTGAATTATCAATGAAATTAAAAACAGTCAATTCCATCACATTTAACGACGTCGTAATTTTTAAACCTCACATGACGTTCGTAGAAGCTCTCCAACCATTCTCGTTAACGTCCATGGTTTTCTGAAACAAAAAAATAACTTGTCTTGTATTTTTCTTCTTGACGTTTTTCCATTTTTTTTTGTTCTCCTTTGCTTTCCAACATCGAATTACGTGTTTATGTTGGATTTTATGACACGTGAATTGAAGATAACGTGTACCAGACAAGGACTATTACAAGTATAATAATGGCTCGAAGTTTTGAAGAATACAATCAGTCTCGACGAATATGATATCATACATGCTCTTGAATAATGAATAATATAAGATTGAATATAGTGACTACGGAACAACCACAAATTTGAATGATTTGCACAAGATTTTTGAAATTATTGATGTACAAATTTTGACGAATCGAATCTTTTCTATCGAATATTTATCAAGGGTTGATAAAAATTTGATGAAATTCGATGAAAGCTCGACATATGTTTTATACAAAAGATTCATTTCATCCAGATTTGTACATCTCTAGTTTAAATGCCTCAATGGAATGATAAAGATTCCTCCTATGCATGAACATAAGCCTTAGGGCGATTATGTCGACTTTGAACTTTTGTTTCTCCCTAGTTGAGAAACGTAGAATTCTCAAATAGAAACCCGTATGAAAATATTTTGCTGAAACATTTCTAAAAATCTCTGTAAGATCTCTGAAGAACTCTGATTTCCCGTTGCAAAAGTCTGAGAAAGTCTGATAACGTCTGAGCAACTCTGAGATTCCGATGAAAAATCTGATATTCTTGGGACATTGTTCTCAGAGTTTTATCAGAGTTCATCAGAGATTTTCCATTAAAATTTCAGATAGATGATTATGAATTCATTCCTAATGAAAAATTATGACAAATGTTCGTGTTTTCTCCAAGAGCTATAAAAACACATGGAATATACGTGATGTTTAAGGCAATTTAATACAGAGTCAGAACAATCGTCCACTAGATTTACGGCTGCTAGTTTCAACTCAAAAGTTACGAAGAAAGTTCTCAACATTACCTACTCGCTTTTGATAATTTTGAATTACATGTCCAGGAGAACAGGGATTTATCACATTTTTTTCAGAGTTTTACCAGGAATAAATTCACAATCACCAATGTGAAGTTTCGATGAAATATTTCTGATAAACTCGGACCCATACAGGAAACCCCGATAATGTAAACACAGCCAATAATTGGCCCATGTATGGCTACCATTGAATGATCAACAATGGATTCATATCATTGGCACAAATGTGGCCCACCACTGGCTGATAAGAAAGGTCAGCAATGAAAACAGCCGATAATCAGCCGATGTACGGCTATCAGGGTTGGGTTTATCACGTAATTTTTCAATTTCTTACGTATCATACTTGGTTTCTGACACGTAATATATGTGAGATACTTGAACCCTCCTGTCCCCCCAAAGGCAAGGGGTTGATTTCGATACTCGGTTTCTTACGTGTCGTAAACTATGTAAAATACTTCGAAGTATATTACGCGCCATATAAAAAGTGTTCACACTTAACCACTCATTTGAACTAATATTGAACCAATTATTCTGGAACGCACTCATATCACCATTGGATATCATTATTATTATTATGCCCCAGTAATCTGCCATTGATGGCTGACATTCGAACATTATCCCGAAATTTATGGCCCTAAATCGGGATCAATTAGCCCCATTACTGGGCCAATCAATAATTTCATACATGGCCCATTATTGATTGCCATTACTGGACCCACGTTATCATCCAGCAATTAACCATTGATGAGCCATGAATGGGCGCCATTAACGGGCGAAGAACGCCGTTTGTGGTCCAGTAACGTGCCATTATTGGGCTAATTGATGAACCCTGTATGGGGAGAAAGATCCGAGAAAATTCTGAGGATTATTCATATTTCATGATTTTTTTATAGCTCTCGAGGAAAACCCGAACATTTTTCATACTTTTTTCAGAGTTCATCAGGAATAAATTCATCATCATTTATCTGAAATTTTAATGGAAAATCTCTATCATCATCTGATGAACTCTGAAAAAACTCTGACACACTCTGAGAAAATTCTGAGAACAATGTCCCAAAGATATTCAATTTTTCATCGAAATCTCAGAGTTTCTCAGACTTCATCAGACTTTTACAGAGGGAAATCAGAATTGTTGAGAAATTTTGGAGAGATTTTCAGAAATTTTTCAGCGTAATATTTCTATACGTGAATGACTACGAATTTTTTCTGGCACTTGTTTTCAGGACATTCCGGAAACCTTGAGATTGATATTGTAAATGTTTTTTCAACTGCAGTTCCAGAAAGCTGAGAACTTTCTTCGATGACGATATTTACACGTGTTTAAACGATGTAGCCAAGGACCAAAACATCGTACCGTATGGTTTGACAATCAACAGCATCGCCGCGCCGTGGATCAATCGAGATAGAGTACCATTAGTTACGGTCGTACGCGATTACTCATCTAATATCACTCTCAGTCAAGTGAGTATAATGATTCTCAATCCATGCTCTTCTTCATTCACATCCTTCGAGAAGTAAATACCTATATCTTTGCGAATTCTCAAATAATATCAAATATCATGGCGATTATTAGATATAAATTGCCTCCGAGTAGCATTGGCAGTACTGACATTGAATCATCTTAGGTTCAAAATAATGACTGCTTTGAAGACTTCTCTACTCTGATGATACAATGATCGTTTCGTCATACTCTACCATTAGAATGACAGAATTGAAAGTGGTGTTCATTTGAAAACTAACATAAGGCGATGTAATCTTAGCTTTAGAAACATCAAACTAGGAAATCGCATGAAAACAATCACTTCTTATTATCTTATAAAATCTTTTCAAAGTTATTTACAATTTATATCAAAATGGTTCTGCAAAGATTTTGAGATGAGAAAAGTATGTTCAATAAAAATCACGCATTTGTCAGACAACATCGGAAGTTATGAAAATGGCAGTAATTACAGTATGAACATAATTACGGTAATTCAAATATTACATTAATTACTGCGATGTTTGTGCCGAGTTGGGCTCTAATCATGGCAATCGAGGTTCTTCACTGATCTTCTGAGGTGGCCATTCCGTGTGATGGTTGTTTTTTGCTTTCATTCGAAATGTTTTCGCTGAATGAATGAACAAACAACTTCAAACTTTTTACCACATATATACATCATATATTCCAGTATAAATTAGCATTTTTCACCCCGATATGACCCTTTATTCACAAGTAATCCGACCTGAAAGTTGGACGTCTTGAAAAAAAGTTTTTTTCGGTGGACAAAATTCCAGGCACTCTGCTCATCTAAAACAGAAAAAAGTCGAACGACATTGTAATTAGTGAAGTAAAAACCAGTCTTCGAACTTGAATCATTCAAAAATGATGTTGCTGGAGTTTGAATCGTTTACTGAAACAAATTGGTAATCAAATGAGGAAATACTCAGCTGTTGAAGATCAAAAATCTTGCATTACACTTTCTTCGAACGATGTTTCCACTTTCAAGGAATCAATTTCGGAAGATAAAGACTGATCATTCATCAGACTTTGTGAGACGGAATTTCCGTTTCGTTTCTTTCAACAATTCAAACTTCAAGGATATTTAAAAATATTTAAAATTAAATTTTTGGCCCGTTGTTGGAAATTTGTTTATTTTCTGTATTTTTTTTCGACTTTTCCAGCGTTTGAACAAGAAAAGGTTCAACGAACCTCAAAAATCCTAGTTAGGCTTGTGTATTTGTGAGTACTTGATGAGCTATTGAAATTTGAAAGTAATCCATCGAGTAGTTTTTGAGATATCTTGTCCACCAGTGTGAAAAATGTAGTTTTGAGAAAAACGCGCGTTTCAAAAATTCAAATACGATTGAAACTATGAAATTTTCAATCACCATTGATCTGCTGTGCGTGATTCATGGAGAATTGAAATGGATGATCTTAACAGAATCGTTTTTTTTTTTCTATAAAACAAATTATAAAGTTTTTATCGATTTTTATAAAATTTCAATCGAAATTCGATACAAATTGTATACAAAAGAATCGATTCTGTCGAAATCGTCCATCACTAACAGGGAATTCCTTCTTCTTCTTCTTCTTCTAGCTCACACGAAGCGTCAAAAAGCGCTCGGAAGATCACCTGGTATTTTAACTGTTGTAACTTTTCAACAACTTCGAATATTCGAAAATAACTCTCCTAGCATATTCTACGTATGTTAAGATATTGATTTATGTGAAAAAATTTTGATCTTTGCAACCCATTACAAGGGATGATCATCCTAATGGGAGGTTTTCATCCAGCGACCAAAAAGTAAGATAAACTTGAAAAATTTTTTTTTTCATAGATCAAGTTAGAATGAACAACTCAAAATTCTGGATACTTATTCAATATATCTTCAAGCATACAAAAAAGTTTTCCTAATACAAAATTATGTGATTTGAATTGTTTACACCAGGTAAAACATGGTCGCCTCAAAGATCCACATAGCACAATAGTTCAGAAAGATTTCATCAAGAGCTCAATTGGGATTTGAAGAATTCATTATGTATTCTCAAGAATCCATTATGTATTTTTTCTGAACTTCAGCGCTATGTGGGGAAAAAGGTATTCAAGCGGGAGGCGTTGTCGAATTTCAGGGTCCTGACCTTTCCTGACTTTCTTTGACCATGTTCAAAATTTTCCCTGACTCTCGAAGAAGTATATCCAGATAGCATACGCAGAACCCTAGTGGAAAAATTGTATAGAGTCTTATGTCAAGATTTGGCTCTATGCAAACTTTACTGAATTTCTATAGAAAAATCCATAAAAAGTCATGGAGAAAAAAATTATTCGTCGAAGTGCTATAGAAATTTTATATAATTTGCAATAGTGCCAAATCTTGACACGAAGTTCTATGGAATTTCTTCACTAGGGAATCCTTTTTCAAGAACAGGCATGGAATTCCTCAAGAACTCTTTTCGAACTGATAAATTCATGAACAACTCTGGAAGACTTCAATGTTTCCAGACATTCAAGAATACAAAATACTATCTCAGGATATTAAAACTTTTTTACAGTTCGGTATTACTGGAGTTTATTGAATCTTTAATCGTCAAATACAACCCTTGGTTTCGTATGTGGATATCAATATTGACATACAAAATATTTTTTATTTATAAACTCCCTTGAACTTCTATTAACATTTGAATAAAATAAACCGTTTTATAAATTATACCAATTCTAATTATCCACTTACGATCGTCTACCCTCGTTTAAACGATTATTCGAATCGTTTCAGTCAAAGAATGAATTAATCAATATTTCATTATTAATCTTTTTTAATCATATCTCTAAGATTTATAAATAAAGTGAAAAGCTGTGAAACTTATCCAGGTGCAGATAAAAGAATTTTGTTTTTTCGAAATTCAAAAATCCGGCGCTGTACAGACCTAGATAAACCTTCAGAGATTCATGCCTGAAAATTTCAGACTTTTTTATGCATTCAGTTTCGAATATTTTGTGCAGAAAAAATGCCACCAGATGCAGCCACCTATGCGCTAGTATCCACTTAAGGTTTGCGGCAATGCGCAATCCTAGGCATGTAATTTATTATTAATCAAGGTAGTGAGTTTTGGCATACGCCTTTGGATGGGATTGCACTTTTGAAGCATTGAAAGGTGATCTACGAATTAAAATAATATAAGCGCAGTTAATAGATGAATTGTAATACTCATTTTTCTGACATCACGTTCTGAAACAAACCAAAGGAATGGTGTTCGCAAAGAAAATCGCAAGGCAATTCGATGAAATTTATACTTCATATGTATTCATTATTAGGGCTGGACTCGAGACTCTCGAGGAAAACCAATAAAACTCAATTTTACCAGTTCTAATGCAAGATTCGTTGGGTCAATGTACAAATATTCAAAGAATGAAATGGGAGAGAATTTTGGAAGATATTTCTTTGATTTTGCACACTAAGGTTTATTCAAAACTGTTGCCCCTGTTGAAAACACCTAGCATGGTCCAACATGGAACCAATTTGGTCCCAACTGGCTCAACTTGGTTGCAGGTGGACCAACTTGGTCCCAGCTGGACCCACTTGGTTCCACCATACTGACCATGATGGGTGGCCCAATAACCAACGTGGGACCAACTTTGTTTCAATTGGACCAACTTGGTCCCAGCTGAACGATGTTGATTGCATCATATACAAAGCATGATGGATGGTCCAACAACCAATAAGAGACCATTGGTCCCTAATTTCTTTGAATTCTTCTCAGTGTTCTATTTCCACGTGGATGAAATTTTGTGAGAATCCAGCAGTATTTTCGAGGAAAGGGATTTCCCAAAACTTCTCAGCTTTGTTCATTGCTATTGAATGACATTTTAACCTGCCAATGGGATTATTTTATTCTTTTTTTATTTAAATCGAGAGGGAAAAGGAATTCATCTCTGATGACAACTGACAGAAGTTTGAATATATCAGCATTATAATGATTTTATACTCAAAAATATTCACATCCCAATTATAAGAATTCATTATTTGAACCAAATATTCTGCGTCAGCATTGTTGGAACTTTAATTATTTTGTTGTATATTACGTATGAACACTATATATAGCGTAAAACAGTATACAAATACTGTACACTATATATTTCGAAAATATTTCATTTTATTTGATTGAAGAAGTTTTTCAACCGTATAAAGTTTTTCTCCTTCCCCTGTGATTCAACAGGAATTATCAGGAGCTAGAAGAGCTCCATGATTCCTTAACAGATGATCACCAATCCTGCGGAAGATTGAGTAATTCCTACAAGGAAAGAGTTATATATCTTGCTTCTACTGGATCCAACTACACCCAAAAATCACTATCATGACCGACAATTGCAAATTTCGGAAGATGATTCTTTTTCAATCATTCATAAGTGCAAAAGGAATCTCGAAATGCCAGCGAGATGAAGCTGTAGTAAAATATAATAAAAATTAAAATCCCTGGGTTATTCTGTTTCATACTACTGGAATTTTGAGGATTCACTTATTGCTATCAGAGTTTATATCGAACACGGTCTGACTTATGTAGGTATTAGGTCAGTGAAGTTGGGTATAACCATGCAGGATAGTGCCGACCTAGGTGAAACCATACTGGGTAATACTAACCTAGGTAAAACCATGTTGAGTAGGACCTACCTATAGGGGACCTAGGTAGAACACTAGTAGCACCATGGTCGAACCCAGCTGGGACCTAGCTGGGTTTTTTCAACAGGGGCAGTCTTGAAACAGGTCTTGTCTTGTCTTGTCTTGGTCTTGAGTACAGGAAAATTGCTTTATACCCTGAATGCAATGAATTTCATCCTCTGAGATGTGTTATTTCCAACTATATTGTGCCCACACTTGACTTGATGTACAAATTTCTCTTAGAAGATCGTAAAATTGATGGATATTTACTATTTTCGGATTTTGCTCAAGAGTCTCGAGTCCACCTCTATTCATTATGAACACATATTCTGAATTCTTAACGAACTCTGAATGAACAACTCAATATTCAGAAAGAATTGTCATCTTGAATTCATTGAATTCTTATTGAATTAATTATTAATCGCATAACAGAGACTATTCAAAACGTCTTTGGGAAGTCTTTATGAATTCAAATTGATCATTTGTGCTGGCTAGGTAAAAAATACACTAGTTGGCATTACTCTGAAAATTTTCTGCTGGAATCAAATGTTTCAATTTCCCTGACTATTTTACATGTGAATTACAGGTAAAATAATATAATTTACTGTAATCTCCGTATTCTACATGTAAATTACTATCGGGAATCTTTTATGACACATACCCAAATAGCACAGCTAGTTCTCAAACAGTTCTTAAAGAATGAACTCTGAACACCCTGAATTTTGGAAGAATTCTTGAAGAGTACCTACAATCATTAATTTGAATCAAAAAAGAATTCAGGAGGTATGCCCGTTATGACAGTGAAAATGACAACATATAGAAATTCGGAAAGAACACCTAGTCTGCCCAAAAGAATTCATATTGCATTCACATCTGAATTCATCAAGTATAAATAAGTAGCACCACAACACAAACATTCTGGATTTTCCCTCAATTTGTCATAACCTTTAAAACTGAATATTGAACCTGTTACAAGTTTCTCATCGAAAATGAAACAAATTACAGAATTCTTCATATCGCTCTCTATGAGGAATTTTGAGCAGAGGGCTCAAACCGTATTTTTCCATTCATCACAATCGATTGATTCTTCCACGCGTGAAAGATCAGTTGTACGAATACATGTTTACTATCAATATTCACATATTTTCAATCAATGAATAATATACTTTATTAATCATGAACAATTCATAAATTCCAACACATTTCTTTTATTCAGGGTTACATTGATTCGTTGATAATATCATTGTAACTTCAACACCGCATCACATGTCATTTATTTTCACAAATTATTTATTTCTGGAACTGAAATTGAATGCTAATTCCTTCTAACATTTCACAAATCACTTCACCTTACGCGGCACTGTTAAACTGTTATATACGCACGATTTGAATTAATTTACAAGCAAAAATATACCATCGATTGTATTTTGAACATTACTTTCATTCAAATACGTTTGTACATTCAGAAAAACTCCGATTGAATTCTCTTTGATCGGCGTCGATGGCGTTCGTTATGAATCCTTTTGGGCGAAACAAGACTACATTTTGAACTACCCTAAGGATTTATATTTAATGACATAACGGGTGGTCTTCATGAATACTTCATGCATCCTTCAAATGCGTATCAAGAACTCCTACATGTATTCATCAAGACCTCTTTGGGAATTCCTTTGATACTCTATAAGTTCCTTTAGAATACGTTACGAATTCATAAAAATGAATTCCATAGGTATTCTTTGCCCTGAAATCTCTGCGAATTTAAAAGGGACTTGTGTGCTGTCTGGGTAGATTTCCATCCCTGCTCAAGTTCTTGATTTACTTCCTTCTCAAAAAAAGCAAAATTCGAGAAAATCACCTGATTTTGGAATTTGCTTGACAAGAATCTTCCCTTGAATGAAACACCTCTGAAAAATATCTTTCAAATGAGTTTTAAGCAAGAATTCATTCACAACTCATTTAAAATTCTTGCGCAAAACGTTTGGATGTGTCTGAAATATCTCAAGATATAAGATGTTCATTGCAAATGCATTTTGGGAAAACATTGAATCAATAAATGTCCAAGACCAGTTTGTTTGCCTCATCGTATCTCAGAATAACAACATTTTTATAGTGAATCGACAATGCTATAAAACGTTTTATTCTTTATGACTCTATATATGTCTATGTCATGAGATAATAAAATATTTTCTTCCCATATAATATACAAAAGTCATAATTCTTCATCAAGTTAAATGCTCAACAATAAACCGTCCAGTGTTTTTATGCACACATTACCTGCCAAGAATATAGTCTCATGCTTTATGTAATTAAGAAATTATTCCCTTCTTAATTAATTCAACACTCAATCGAATGAACGCTGGTGTTGAAGATCATCTTCATTATCGTGTCTGGATTTCATACGCTGTCATTGCATCAGCTGTGAAAGATTGATCATATTATATAATCCATTATAAATATTATGCAAACACATACACGGTTGATCGATTATTGAAATAAATGTTTTGTTTATTTACTCCCATCGATGCTAAAGCCAATATTTTGTTATTGACGTATGTTCCCCTGTTAGGAAAAAAACATATTTTATTAGTTTGAAAAATCTTTTTGGAGGGTCTCTGTTTGAGATTTATGAACAAGAAAAACAATGAAAATTTTTCAAACCCATTTAAGAATCATCAGCTTTCCTAACCAGGGTTGGCGACTTATGTTTATTTCAATTCTTGGTGCTCGATTCATTTATCCCAATTCAGTATGATAGTCGAAGTCGATGTATCCTTCTCTCAAATGAAATATTCTGATCCTTCATTTCTATAAAGAAATAGATATCCTAAATTATTCGAAGCAAATTTTTGATCGAAGAAATCTTCGTCTTTGATTACTTTCGGTAAATCGAGAATTCCAATCTATTGAAATTGATAGCAATGTAATATAAATCTCATTTTAATTTCATAGATTTAATTTTACCTTGAATGGAATAATCTCGATTCCACGTTTTGAATAGAATCAACTTAGTTCCACTCGATTGAAATCGAACCGCGCGAGCAACGTAAAATATGAAAATTATGTTGCATTAAAAATGGATATTAAACGCTTGATGCATCCCAAGTATTTTATCAATGCGAGAGAACATTGAATGAATTCGAACAGAAGAATTTCAAATACATTGATTAGAAGACAAAATTATTTTTGTATATTATAAAACTCAACGAAGGTACATTCGCATGACGTGGCAAACAATCTTGATTACATTTAATTACGAATATCTCGTGAACGCAAACTATAAAGCATTCAGATTACAGTACGACAGAAAAGTAATCGTGATACAACGTCGAGTAAGAGCAAAATAATCTAAATCTAAACAAAAGCCTCCCTGCTCCCTTCCATAATTTCTTCAAATTTTCTCGTTCTTTTTTTTCCGCGGCATATATGCAATAATAATATATCTGTTCGTGTACGCCAAACTGATTCGTATCGGATTCATCGTTGATCGACGTGCATTCGCAATAACAATAAAAAAAAAACCATTGAGGTATACGTCATAATTGTTCACGCATAAAACTGAAAAATAAAGGAAAAACATAATAATGCATGAAAAGAAAGAAATATACACATCGTTTAATCAACGCCACGTAACACGCATCATATGCCTCGGGACAAAATAAGCAGCGGAAATATGTTATTCAATCGCGGAAGATAATCATTCTGCTACATCTAATGAGTACTTGTGATTTCCATTCTTACGTCTCTTCGTCCTTCTTTCCCTCCCAAGATTCAAACTTTCGATTCATATATTTCATCTTTCGCGATAATCCAAGAAAAGTGAAATTCAACTTATCGTTAAAATTATCATCTGTTCATATAGAAAGTTTATTTGAGAGATGCACCACCACCCACGTCAACGACCAAGGTATCGTATCAGTGGGATATCCCGATAGTGATGATATCGCAAGATGATTTAGATTTCCGGAAGACAAAGCCCGTTACTTGGTTGACCAAGGGAAACGAACCCAAGAATCTTACGATCAAGGACATCACTAATGAAGATAATTTTATCATCGTTAATCCGGAGGAAATAGGTAACTACGATAATAATGGTAACTCTGAGTTACAGAAAAATACGATTATCATCGTTTTTCTAATGTGAATTACTATTGAATTTCCGGATGGATGGAATCCCTGAATCCATGTGAGGATACAAGTATCCATCCACCCAGAAATTTTCAGCTATTTATTACACCTATTATTAAAACCTACATCATTCTTAAAAACAAAACAGGAATGTTCCCGGTAAATTACGATTCTTGCAACTGGAAAATGTTGGCCCAGTACTTGAGAAGCCCTAACAGAGAAACCATCCCAGTATTGACGAGAGCGAAATTACTCCATGATTCTTGGAACTTGGCCTACGCGGGAGAACTATGTTTCGGCATAGCATTGAACATGACCCTGTTCTTAAAAGAAGAGAGGAGTCACGTAGTTTGGGAACCAGTTTTCACTATGATCGATCATATTGGACGAAGAATCGAAGGATCAAACGTTTACGCGAAATTCGAGGTATGGAATCTTGTCAAGTCAAATTTATATGTAGTTTTGCCGAGTTTATTTAACATTCGAAGAATGAAGTTATAACCAAATCATTATTTCTTGCGTCAGGCGTATATTCGTAATTTATTACAACCATTGTACGTGGAATTGGGAGACAGCCCGCAACCTGATGAACCATCATGGAAAACTCACATGCGAGGTTTGGCTAAAAATTTCCTTTGTCGCGCGGGATACGAACCATGCGTCAAAGAAGCAAGGGAACAATACGCAAAATGGTTAAACGACGAGGAACCGGACAAAGGAAATCCGTAAATATTTCTTTTTTTGACCAACGAAGGCCATCGCTTGAACTCAGAATGGAGGTGGAGAGATTGGTGGATGAGGGAGCTCAATTCTCCACCTTAATTCTGCGTCGGGATGTTTGCGTATAATATCAATGCAATAATTTATTTTCTTCAATTCATCCTCTACAGAGTCGCCAACGAATTCATCTGCCCTGTTTTCAAATGGGGTACCAAAGAAGAATGGGAATTTGGCTTACAGCGGGTAATTAATTTCCCACAGAACAACGTAGAGAGGAAGCAAAACGAACGCACTTATCTCCTGAAGACTCTAGCTGGTTGCCCCAAGGACGCCGATAAAATTGAAAGGTATGCAAAATAGCGTTCGAATTCTAAAACAAATTCTTTCTTGAATTCTAATTTGCAGGCTCTTAAATGTAACGATCCTCGATCAAAATGCCAACTTCACGGATTCGGATATCCACTTGATCTTCAGTACGTTGACCGGAGGAGCTGTTGGTTACACGACATTGTTCACCTTCTTCGCCAAGCATTGGACCATTGTTAAACAAAGATTCGAAAACAAGAAACATTTATGGGACGGTATCGTGAACTCTGCGACCTCTTCGTTCAATACCCAAGAAGGTTACGATATGGTTTCAAAACTTTACAACAGCCGTCAAGGTGAATTCGAAACAGCGGACGGAATCATCGTTGAAGCATTGAAAAATATCAAACAAGGAACAAAATGGAGCGAAAAGAATCTGCCGGTGATCGATGCCTGGTTGAAAGAAAATCTATCGAAGGAAGAATTAGAGGCTATCGCTGCTACGACTGGCAGCAGCAGTGGTAACAGCAGTGGCGGCAGCAGCACTACGAGCGATGTTACAACAACCGCAAGTACTACCAATAAACCCATACTTGGATAATTTTCATTCAACCGTGTTGCTCCAGCAAATTCGATGTACATGTGTGATAAAAACAAAACAACATAAACAGATGATGAAATACCAATGAAGAAACTTTGTACATTGAAATCGTTATTTGCAAAAGTAGAAATAAATCTGAAATCTTAATAAATATTTGATTCAAGGCACAAAGTATTGTTAGTTTTAGGATACTTTTATTTTTTGTAACGAGCAACATTTAATTATATTTTTATCTGGTAATTTATGTAAGTTAAAGGGGTAACGCTATAACGAGGTTCCAACATCGAATTTTTGAAAACTTTGTCATCACTCTTTTCGGAATGATTATATGAATATTCCTGAATGAAACTGCAACTACACCCCTTCGATACATAGTTTCGTAAACTGCAATTTAGAGAAAGATCGTCAATATCAAGTTTTGAAATAATGAATTTATTCGGTAAACGTTTGAAAAATCTCTTGAGACTCGAGAATTTATTTGGAAGCCTCAAGGATGGCATTACCCCTTGATTAAAATAATTAATTTTTATTATTAACGTACCTTTCTCTTCAGATTATTAACCAACTTTAGATATTATCACTTCGTGACAAAAATATCCCAACGAGCGTAACTCGTGCCGGCGTTTTAAAGGTCCGACCGTAACACGGATTTTCACCCCCGTTGTCTACTGGTCCATTAAACCGCTGGTAATCAGGGTTTGTTGGGATCTTAAGATCACGACGATATTTCAAGCAAATGTAAATAACAAAGAATTTTTCACGAAATTATTTTGTTGTACGTATTTGAAACAACAATAATTTATAACACGCTTTGAAAATGAAAAATGAATAAACAAGCGAGGAATAAAGAATGCGACATACGATGGTAAAGATTTTATGATGTAATAATAAAACTTATTAGATATGTACTGAGTCTTATTATGTAATACAATTACCTGTATATTTATTATATATATATATGTGTGTGTGTGTGTATATGCAACTGCATGCGTTATCTACACGTTTTTCTTCAAGCGATGATGATCATGTGTTGGTTGATTTTTTCTTTTCAGTTGTAGCAAAAGAGTTGTTATGTCATTGAATAATCATGAAGATATAATGATCGATGCAACGAGATGTTTTTTTTTCGCCAACATTTGGTAAAGATGAGGATGTGCAGTTTTCATATTCATATCTCAAGCTTATCTGAAGGATAACTTCGAAACGTTTGATTACATTTTTGAGGTGATACTAGCGACGTGGAGGTAGCTAAATCGTTTATGACAAACTACTCTCTAAATCTGAAAGAGTGAAAAATCACGTGTTTCACTCCACTAAGTCTCAGAAGTGAGCCCAGTCCGCTTCGAGTGGGATTTTCACTCGAAACGAGTGAACCCTCACTCTTTTAGAGTGAAAAATTGACTCTAGAATTCGAGTGGCTGTGAGTTTCTAGCCTCAAACCTTACAATATCACTCTAAAAGAGTGGAAATTTCACTCAAAATTTTGACAGGCTCACTGTTGGCTGGCTGAAGAGTGAAATCTCACTCTAAAATTTTTAGAGAGTACGGACAAACGCTTCAATTAAATCATATTCGTAATATCGCTCTGTACAGCATTTCTCTGACTCCGTGAGAAATGCTGTACAGAGCGATATTTTGATTTAATTGAAGCATTTGTCCGTAGTTTGTCATGAACAATTTGGCTGCTGTCACGCCGCTAGTATCCCCTTAAAAACTATGTACAATTTGATGTCTTTGAGATGTCAACGTTTCAAGGATACTTTTCAAATCAGTTCAATCCTGGTGGAAAGATTTTGCTGAAAATCACTGAAATTTTCAGAGATTTTCAGTGAACAGTTTTTCAGAGGACTTCAGAGGTGTTCATAGTTTCTCAGAGAGTCTCAGTGATTTTCAGAAGAATTCAGAGTTTCTTAGAGATATTGATGAATATTCAGAAAAATTTTCAGTGGAAAAACATGCCCGATACGTAAGAGTTTTTCAGATTCTTTCAAGTCTTTTCAGTGTTGTTCAGTGAGATTCAGAATTTTGTAGTGAAATCCAAGGACAGGGTTTGAACAAAATAACCCAGCCCTGTTCTACGCACCGGGTTTTTTGGGAAAAGCCCTTTCGAAATCACCCCAAAAAACCCTGAAAAAAAGGGAAAACGGTATCGAAGAAGCTATTATTTTTAATTACAATGAATTATTCAAATTTCATCTCTATAATCATGGAAATAAGAAATCACTTCTGAAAGAAGGAAATACGAGTGAAGTGAAATCCAAAGGATAACTAAGTATATCCAGATAGCACGAAAGTCTGAAAGAATTCTTGATGAACACAATGTATTCATATAGAACTGTTTCAGAATTCTTGTGCTATCCGGGTAAGTACTGAATCATAGTGGGATAAAACGCATTTCCAATCAATCTTATGGTTCATAAATAAAATATAATTAATATTTAGTATCAAAGTATTTCGAGATCATTTGAAAAACAATATTAAATTGAAATGCAAAGTATAATTGTAGAATTTCACTTACGTACTTCACTTGTCATATCAAATGTATGTGATATAAACCACAATGTATCCCATATGACACACAAAAAATTCTTTTCCAAGAATCCCTAGGAAAAATGGATCATATGAGAACATATAAATTCATATGTGATCCATATAAAATTCATATATGGTCATTATGGCCATATATAATCCATATTGAATCCATGGATGGCCCATATATGACCCATATATAATTCATATGCAATCCATATATGACCCATGAACGCAAGATTTTTCACACATGTAAAAAAATTCTGCCATATATGAAATGTTCTCCATGAATGGATTATACATGCATTATATATGGTCATATATGGGTTGTATATGGATTATATATGGATCGTACATGATTCCACACGTTTTCATGTATGGACCATATATGCATGTATCCCACATAGCACAAATGTCTCAGTCATATCTCCAGAATATTCTGGAGATATTGCTGAGACATTTGTGCTATATGGGATGAGTCATATATGTTTACTTTTTACTAGGGATGTGAATAGAATTCTTGAACTCTTTTCGAACTGATGAATTCATCAAGAACTCTGAAAGTGCGAACTCTATTTGACTTACATTAACGAGTTCTTTAAGAGCAATGAAACGATATAACAAGCAATTCAGAAGAATTCGTTGATGTTAGTGGAATATAACGTTTTTAGAATTCTTCATGAATTCTTGACTCCGAAGAGAATACCAAAAGAATTCTATTCATATTCTTGAGAAAGAATTCTATTCATATTCTTGAGAAAGAATTCTTCGTGTGTTATATGGGATGTGAGACTGTGATATGAACGAACGATCAATTCGGATTTCAAATCAACAAAGCTATAAAATTGATCAAAACTATCAAAAACACAAATCCAATAATAATAACCAAAATGCTCAATTACAAAAAACACATGAAACCCGAAAACCCCAGAAAAGCCCCAAAAATTCATCTTGATTGTAAAAAAACCCGAAAAAACGGCCTGGGTTGGGTTTTTTCAAACCCTGTCCAAGGAAATTTTCAGAGATTTCCAGAGAAACTTTTTTTGCCAGGGATGACATGAATATATCTTGAACATGCTGGAAATATTGGTTAAGGGAGTGCCCAAGTAAAAATTCTCATTTTGGGTTCGCCAAACAGGACTGGTGCAGGCGTGTTGCATTTTTCTCCGGTACTGTTGCGGAGGTGATGTGCCCGCACTGAATCTGCAACAGTACCGCACAAAAATGCAACACATCTGCACCAGTCCCGTTCGACGAACCGAAATTAAAATTTTTACTCGGGTACTAAACTCGCTTAAAACAGCGAAACTCTTCGTTATTCTTGGGTCTCAAAAATTTTCTATCCAATTTCCATTAGAAATCTGAATAGAAAAGATCCAACAAAATCCGATACGTAAAACATGCGAAATCTCATGAGGTCTCATATGAACATTCATCCAAGTATTTATGAGAATTTATGATACCATTATGAGAAGTAATGAGTTGAAAATCGGCTTCATGGTGACAAAAAATTTCTCTGAAAATCTCTGAGAAATTCTGAAAAACTTTCGCTCATTGCACACGTTTTTTCACTGGAAATTTCTCTGAATATCTCTGAGAAACCTTCTTTTTTCTCATCATGACTTGATCTCCATCAAATATTCGTTTGATGCTGTTAGCCAATACTCCCAATACAAAATATATCGCACACTGTAAAAAATATTCGGAATTTTCCCATACCTATGCGAAGGAAATTCCTTATACTTGTACGGGAAAAATAATTCTCGTACACGTATAGGAATTTTCACATAAAAATATATGAAAACTGCTGTTTTTATGGGATTTTCACTGTCAATTTATATGATTTTTTCCAAAATTTACTATCTATGTATGTGGTAATTATTTCACATACATGTGTGTGAAATTTCCCATAACAATTTTCTACAGTGCACTTTCTCGGCACTTAATCCAACTATATTGGAACCGCACCTTGGTCCAATCGATTTCCATTGGTTACAGTTCATCTCAGATCTTGACGAGAATCTAGAGGGTTTTAATACTCTGCTTCGCTATGTTCGAGATGTCTGTGCTTCGTTGCATTCTTACACTTCCAGACGACCGGGCACACCTTGGATTACGTCTGAAATACGTAGTGTGATGTACAAATGTGACGTTGCTCGGCGTCGTTACCTTAGAACGAAAAGTAGGATGGCACATGTAAATTATCTCACTCTTCGGAATTTGGTCTCATCTGAGATTGACAAATCCTGGAAATCCTTTGCTGCCGACAGACTCTCATCTGTCAGATGTTCTCGTGATCTTTGGAATGAACTACGTCGCCTCAGGATTGTCAAACCTGATAAAAAGTCCCATTCCTCCCTTTCTCCATGTTCTCCTGGCATTCTCAACGGATACTTCAGCTCCGTCTTCCGTCCGGACTCTCCATATCCTCATCCGTTCTATGAATTTCCTGGACTCTCTGACACATTTGGCGATTCTCTTTTCTACTTTCCATTCATCACGCTTGATTTGCTCCGTAGATTCTGTCATTTTTCTGCTTCCAATGCTTGTGCACCTGATGATGTTCCCGGTCATTCACTTCTCTATTCTTATATCTAATTTATCCTGACTTACTCGATTTATTCAATCACTCCTTATCGCAATCTATTTTCCCTGAGGCATGGAAAAAGTCACTAAGCTGATCCAACCTAGTCACTATCACCCGGTTTCGATTTTGTGGAATTTTCCAAAATATAAGAAAGAATTGTCTTCCACTTGATTGGAGTTTTCCTTCACGACAATGGCTCACAATGTGAGCCTCACATGATTCAACCCAATCCGGGTTCATTCGAGGGCATTCCACCCACACTGCTCTTATACAGCTGACCGATGACATCCGCGAGGCCATTGATCATCGCAAACTGAAGATTCTGATCTCTCTAGATTTTTATGAGGCATTTGACACGGTAGACCATGCTCTTCTAGTTTGTAAACTAGTTCATTTCAAGTTCTCGAGGCCTGTGCTTCGCTGGAATCGGCTATACCTCTCACAGCGATATCAAGCTGTGAAAACTTCATTTGACCACTCTGATTGGATCAAAGTTACCTCTGGTGTACCGCAGGGGTCAATCCTCGGTCCAAGACTTTTCTCTCTCTACGTCACCGACATAAATTCGTGTATCAAGCATGGTAAAATCACTAAATTCGCTGATGATTTTCAAATATCTCACACCACTGATGTAAGCTCCATCAACGAAACAATCGATTTAATTAGTAGTCCAGGATTAGTGATCGGTGTACCACAAACAAACTTTCTTTAAATTCTTCTAAATCGCAAACCATGATTCTGGGATCTCCTCGATTTGTGAATGATCTTCAATTAGAAATTAAATTCAATTGGAACTGAAATCTCTTATGTCTCCAGTCTGAAAACTTTGGGGATCTATCTCTCTCCAATTTCGAATTGGAGTCCTCAGGTCTCGGACATCTGTGCTCGGGTTTCCAGAGCGCTCCATCAACTTCGATTTAATGGGAGACATCTCTCCACTCGCACTAAATCTAGGCTTGTGAAATCCCTCATCCTGCCGTATTTTGACTATTATTCTCTTTCGTGGATAACATCAGACTGCAGCAGGCTTTTAATGCCGGCGTAAGATTTATCTTTAACGTCAGGAAGGATGAGCACATGTCGCAATACTTCAATAAGTTGGGTTGGCTAAAGATTGATGGTCGGAGGAATTATTTGCTGGGCATGCTCTTATTTAGTATTTTTACTGCTCGCACTCAAACTCATCTTTTCAGTCGATTTACTTATTGCTCTCCTCATCAGTCACGGTTCACCAGATCAGACCCTTCTACCCTAGTAATTCCTAATCATCGGACTTCACCAACTCATTCCTTATTAGAAGCTGTAGATTTTTGAATTCTTTACCAGAGTCAATAAGGTGTAACTCTTCAAAGAGTGCTCTTAGATCTACGCTTTTTGCACACCTATATGAGCTCCAGGCTGCTTAGCTCTTCTCTTGCTCCTTATCTTGCTTATAATAAGCTCATACCGGATGAAGAATGATTTTTGGGCTTGCTCTGCTTTTACTTATCTCTTACTTCTTTGTAATGTAAAATTAAGTAGCACATGGAATCCTGGTACCCTGAATGAGCTTTTTGTTTTGTTTTAAATATAAACGCTTGACTTGAACTTTTATTGAACTTTTCTTTTCAGGAAGGAGAAAAACTGTGTAATAGAATTTATTGTATAACATTTAAACCCTTTTAGATCAAATCATTTGGATGTTTTCTTGTAAGCGTTTTTCATTACACGCAGAAAACAGATGTGTTGAAAAGTCCCATAATTTATTGAGGATCAGCGCCAGTCTCTGACAGATAAAGTTTTCCACTTGAATTTACTTTTAAAAAGTCCCATAATTAGATGTATTTCTACAAGAAATTATGGTACTTTTGAAGCTATATTCAGGTAAATAATTTCATTCATCACAGACTGGCGCTAATCCTCAATAAATTATGGGAATTTTTAAAATATCTTTTTCTGCGTGTATGTAGGATCGAACCGCTCGAGATAGAAGCTTTCCGAAGTGTTTGATCCGGAGCATCTGGGGCGTGAACAACGGATTCCTATTGGTTCATACACTTCGGAAAGCTCCATAATTGTCATTCTGTAGGATCGAACCGGTCGACATAATTGTCATTCTGCAGGATCGGTCTCTGTAGGATCGGAGCGCTCGACATTCTTGATGAAATTCTCTTCTGTAGTATCGGGCTCTGTAAGATCGAACTGCTCGAGATAATTGTCATTCTGCAGGATCGAAGGCGCCCCGGAATTAATGAATCGTTTCAACCGTTTGACATCGATAAAATTCAATCAATCACATCAAACTTTGAATCAAAAGATTCGAAATCAATCAAACAATCCGGGTCTGTTCAGGACTGTTTTGAGACTCTTTAAGGCCCTCGGCATATTCGGTACCCGAGGCCACTAAGATTACAAAAGTTTCAAAATTAGACATAATTTATATATGATTCAATATTGTTTATATATAAATTACATGCGATTTTGAGTTTGAGGCGCCCGACGACTGCCCCTTCCGCCGGTACCTTAAAACGGCTCTGGGTCTGTTTGCTGTTTGACTAAATCATCACAAATAATGAAAACCAAATTTCGTTATCAGTCAATAAGGAACCTGTATTCAGTTTTTTTGATATTATAACAAATATAACCTGTGTACAGTTATGTTGCGACCAGAGCCGGCTTCTTTGATTTATTCTGTATTTTTTCATCTGAAGATCAATGTAATTAATTGAATATCAATGACGTAAAAAAGTTGAGACGATCTAGCAATTTTCTAGAGAAAAAAATCGACCAGAGAACACCTTTAACCAAATATCGTGATCTATCGTATTCAATTGTGCATTTACGATACAAATATACACTGTAAAAAATTTGGCGGTGTTAGAAAAAGTTCACCCCGAATGGTGTTGTTTCAACACCTGACGGTGTTATTTCAACAGCGAATTCCGGGGTGGACTTTTATAGAATCCGCGCGATGTTAATTCTGACACCGCTTTTCTTACAGTGTACCATCCATTCCAATTGACAATTCTTTTTTATAGGGTCTACTGAAAACGTAAACATTTCTCATGTTCTATATGTTATGTTTTATTGTTCAGAAGTGAAGATATTGGTTGTTAAAAACAAATAGATTCTGAATTCGGCTTTTATACATTTCAATCAGTTCATATCTGACATTGTAAAATAGAACTAGCACGCTATTTGAATGGGAGAAGTTGGTGTTCACCCTTTTCAAGATATTTAACGTGGAGTGAAAATTTGATGAATAACCCACACAGCAACACAGTGCCAGAAGAGTTCTTATTGAACTGATTATGTTCTTTAAGAATTCTTTGAGAATGATTCTGGGGCTGTGATGCTGTGAGGGAACTCACGAATTTGAATGTTTACTTGAGACATCAAATAAACCTCATCTCACACACTATACATACAGAGCAGTGAGATGCGAATCTTTTATATAAAACACTTATCAAGTTTTTATAAAAATTTTATAGAATTCGATAGAAACTGAACATATTTTTTTACGAAAGATCGATTACAGCTTTGTACAGCACAAGTAGGGGAGCATGGGTCACAGTGGATCATGGGGCAGTGGAACAGCGCACGTATTCAGTTCATAAAACGACTGTACACGCTAGTAGTATCACTTTTTAAGCACCCTTTTTCAACCTCATCTTGGAATGCCGCTGAACTACAAGGTGTCATAACGTGTGTTCAGTGTACAGTTGCTGCTGATAACATGTGAGTCTGGATTTTATATTTACGGAGAATTTAATATGTCTTGTTTTTATGAGAATGTACGTGAACTGGCTCAGGTCTACATTTTTACTTGCTTATGAACATCTGAAGTGAAGGGTTTGCGAGTCATTTTTATTCACAGATTAATTATTTGTTCACAAATAAATTTTAATGTATAAGTGTGCGAGTGGGGTACAGTGGATCAGGGACTATTTTATACCAGTGGATCGTGTTCTAGTTTGTCTCATAAGCGAATGCTCACTAAATGATATAATCCTGATTGGTTGAACCTTTTTGAATAATATTTTATCTCTCCGTTACAATTCAAGATGCCTTGAAATCGTGTTTGGAAACCCGAATTAGAAATTGATGCAGGTTGTTGTGAATCTTGTAAACAAAGATGGATTGAAAATCAGAACTGCTGCAAAATTGAAAGGCTTTCCTATGACCACCTTACAGCGTCACTGTGAGAAATTTCAAGGTTCTGACAGTCTGATCCATGAAATTATCCACTGTAACCCAGATATGGGGTATAGTGGATCAAATTATAAAGTTCCAGAAGATGATAAAAACTTGGTACTTCATTTACGCAAATTAACAATATTGCTTGTTCATTTTGTGGGCGAGGGAATATTGTATATGTATATGAACTTCCATGCTGAAATATTCACTACTTTTGAAGTTACAGAAAAAAAAGTGATCCGCTGTGACCCATGCTCCCCTATTTGAGGAATTAGAAGCATTTGCAATAAGGAACGATGCAACAAAAGGATTTCTATCTTTTCGAAAAATTTCAACTATTTTAATCAATGGTAGTTCTTTTCACGAATCCTACATCAGTTAAAATCACATGCAAACGGAGGGTAAAATAGTTGTACATTGCAATACGTAAACTTAAATCAAATGTAGTAAAATACTCTGTTGCTGTACATCGACAGACTTTCTGGTACCATATAATCCTTGCCAAAAATCTTAAAAATCAAACAAAATTGTTCTAATTCTTATGTTGTAACTAATGCACTTTACAATCTTGGTCATGCGCTTTATTACTACATACGTTTTTCATTTTACATTCTCCAAATTATAAAACCGAGAACCCCCAGAAGAACCTTCTAGGTTAAATTTACGTCCATTTTACGTAAATTCATACGTACTGAACGTTCCTTGAACCATCGTGTTCTCTTGGGGAATCTTGTTCCCAAATAGCGAATTCTTAACACTACCAACAAACAAACCTAATAAACATTTCATGTCTTGCATATCTTTTAAGCGGGTTTTAGATGTTTTGCGACCTCTACAACCGGTCTAAAAATATCTTTAAAAGATTTCCCATCTGAAAAAAAAATGTTCCAAAGATGTCTTTCAAATGAATTTCAGCCAAGAATTAGTTTAAACGTATAACACAAGATATCTCAAACCCGTTTAAACGATAAAACATAAAACCTAAAATGTGAATTAGAAAGTAACTCGTTCCCTAGTACCACAGGATTGGTACTGTGTGATGTAAAGAACTGCAAAACTATAAAAATGCAGCAACTGCGAATTCAAAAATTTTCATTATTTTGTTGAAAAGTTTATCAAATTTCCAGCAATAATGCCAGTTGTACAGAAATTTTTGCTATTTTAATTGTAAATGTTGGTTACACAAATTTCGATTTCTTGTACAGTGCAATTGTTTTAAAACTAATACCATTGATGTCGAATTGTAACATTGCTTTTCTTTTAGAAGAATTGAGGGTTTGGATTCTCAAATACGAAATAATTGAGATATTTATTTTTCAGAGTTTTTCAGTGAGGTTTTGCAGTGGAATTCAGAGAAATTTTTGCCACCAGGGTTTTCACGAAGTTTCATGAGTAAGTATGAAATTTTAGGTATTTGTGAGATTCTTTCAATCAGGAGAGCATTTATTAAAAGGAACCTCAATCTAATGATATCCTCCATTCAATGAAAATGTTTTTCATTTTAACGAAGCGTAAGTCCTTCGTATTTTTATTGGTTTGCGGGATTCAGCAAGTTTTGAATCCAGACCCTCAATTGAATCAAACATACAGATTTCAGCTGTATTGTCTTTTTATTGATGCATCAGAGATATGTCAACACTTCATGAACAACCTAATATGTTGAACAGGTCTCTCACATGCATTGGACGATAGAATCTTAGCCATGAAACTTTTTTCTTTCTCTCTGTATATAAATTCATATTGTTTATAGCTTACATAAACTGAAAATGAAATTCATCAAGAGTCAATCTTTTGACATCAATAGCTGATAACTCTTCATATGAATTCTATTTTCAATCTACAGCTTTGTGTATAAAAACCCCATGTGCGAGATTTGTTTAAGAAAACGATTGCGCCTCGAATACAATGATTTGTCATTATAATAAAAATATTCCAAAGGTAATAATCTACAAATTTAAATGATTTGTATAATTTTTCTCCTTAAGATAATAGTGATCAGCTTTACTTCGGACTGTAATATATTACTTTATAAAAGTAGTATACAGTTGACGTGAAATTTGTACACTTCTTTAAACATTCAAGTGCTTTCAAAGTGATGTAAACCGAAAAAAAATCACGTCCTAATATCAATCATCATTAACAATGAAGAAAATATTCTTGAATCATCGAAACAATTCGAGAAATTTAATCAATTTCCTTCTTATTTTTAATCGAATATATATATACAAATTTCATTATCCATACACAACAAAAGATTGTGTTTTCAAATTCCTTTGTTCACTTATTTTTTTTTAAAAATAACTGCACATTTCTTAGACTTTAATAGCAATGGTATATGAGAATATTAAATAATTATTTCAGACTTCATCGATTAAGTTATAACACACATACACGCACGCACGTACGCACACATACTCACACGCACAGTAATATTTTACAGTGCATTTCAATTCATCATTTATAATTATACCGAAAGATATAATCATTAATCTTCCGATTACAATAGTATACTATGTACAAGATTTTTATGTTTTTGGCTTTTCTTTTCACTTCTTCAGAAGCATAAGATAATATATGCTAAGATAATGCCACTTGATTTTCAGAGTTCACGACATCTTTCAATGTTTGAACACTCCTATCATTCCTTTTTATCGTCTACTTAATTTCCGCTACGAAAAACAATCTGTGTTGTTGACCAATTTTGTTGAATTAATTAAATCTCATTACTCGAGTTGAACAGAATTAAAATTCTCACCGCTCAGGAATAATGAAACATTTACACAATTTCCTGGGGAATTGTTAAAAAAATCGTATCACACTGTTTTTTCGAATAAGGAATAGAGTAAAAATTACCTACATTGCCGGTATCCGAATGCTTTCAACCCCGTTTACTAGGCACATTTTACTATTTAAATCCTATGATAATGAAATTGGTTGATCTAGGTAATAATTATGGTAGAAATCTAAGGAAAATTCGACCCTATCTCGTTGATGAGAATATATTCATTGTCCCACTGGCTGTGCGTTTTCTCACCAAACGTGCTGCTACTGTAAAAAATATAACAAATTTCATTGTTTGTCAAAAACATGATTTGTAATATGAAGAAAAAAATTACCAGTCGCGTCTTGCGGTGTTAGGGGTTTATCTATTACTTTTTGAATAACATTCATCCACTGTGTTCTATCGTCATCACTTTGAGCGGAAAGAAGGTAACTTCTTTCAGGGGTTTCAAGGGTAAATGAAAATCCTTGATCTCTAGCGCCGTGCGGCACGCCCAATTTAACCGCAAAACCATCGGAACTGTGGCCCAAGAAGATTTCTCCTTTCGGATGCGCATCCTTGTGAAGAATAAACAAATGCTCTGTCACTTGTGTATTAATAAACTACAATAATCTAAGAAACATATCTTTAACAATACCATAGGATCATCATGGTACATGAGTTTTCTTCCATCCAAGGTAAACCATCTCTTTTTGTAAGCATCCGTATGTCTTGGTCCGGTTTTCCATAGAAATCCTTCACGAGGGAAATCTCTAGTGAGTTGAGATAATAATTCATCTTCACTCGCTCCAGGATAAGCCACTTGCAACCGATGAAGTTTAGCGCATCTTATCGCTAAATACCAATTAGTGATCACCTCCGGGTCTTCGTGATATACATAAATATGACGGGTAGTCCCATCTTTCATGAATGATATTTGAAGGCTATTTTGATTCCCAGTCTTAGGAGGAGCAAATGCAACGTTTAATTCTGATATTCTAAGAACAGCTTTAGGTTCCTTCGAACAGAAAATTTTTTAATTGTTTATTTTTTTTTCTTTTCGTTGGAGTAATGATATTCCAAGATTTGAAAATCAGTTAAATAAAACCCATGATTCATTGATTTTAAAATGGTATATAAATATTGATTTTGAATCTTTGCAAAAGTAATTTTGTATAGAGGACCTGAATTTCCATTTTCTCTTCAATCCTATTGTCGATGCTGTTTATATGAATCTTCGAGTCAATAAGAATGAATATAATTTGAAAGGAACACAATTATGTCAATAATTACTCAACTCGAGTGGAAAACAAACTGAAAATGAACTCACCTTATTTTCTTTCACATGATATTTGAGAGTATCTTCCGCTTCGCACAGAACAAATTTACGAGGGTGATAACGAGAGTCTTCTTTCCCTCTTTTCATAAGAAACCCTTCCATAAATCCAGATACATATTGATTTTGCCTTTCCGGATGACAAAATTCTTCTCTTTCATATTTTGCTTTTATCCACTGCTCCACAAGAACCCTTAGAGTTAATAAAAAACATAAGAATCTCCTCAAAACGTTCACTAATCCAGAAAAAAGAGAAAAAAAGCAATTTACTGAGGATCGTCTGGATTTGGTCTGCGATAACAAGGAGGTACTCTTTCTTCGTAATGCATTCTTGCCACAATATTTCCAACTTCATGAATCCTATTGACCTGAGAATCTTCCCATCTATCTAATTTGAGATGTTTCACTTTGGAAATGTGTGCACCCATGGATCTATGTACCCCAGCACACCTTGTACATACAAATATTCCTATATTATACGACGCCCATTCTGGATCTAAAATTAGAAGAAATGATGGGGTTAAAATTTTGCAAAAGAGTGTTTGAAAAAAGGATTTAAATTTTACAACAATGTCCAAATAGGGAGTGTTTTGATAAGTTTCAAAATACCAACAATCAATATGAAAACACAAGGGTGTTTAATGTAACTGATGATTGGATCACACGAGATAAACAAATGACAATCACTTTTTGCTGAATTATTGAGATTTCTTAATATTTTTACTAATTTTTACCACTCCAGAAAATTTAATGGAGTTGATGGGGAACGTTGCATACAGTGCAACATATGCGTGCATGATTATTTTAAAAATCGAAATATAACCTTCGAAGAAATTTTGGCAACAATCGAATGTATATGATTTTTTAATGGTATTGAAAACACACTCACTTTTCGCACCACAATCCGCACATATATTATTCCCAGGTTTTTTTAAGAGTTCTGCTAATAACTTTTCATTGGAGTCCGCCATCTTAAAACATTGATGAACGTAAACTTGTGATGCACTACGAAGCATGGAAGTTCGTTCGAAGTATCATATTGGGAGCTACGTTTGATATATTGAGAATTCTAGAGCTCTAAAAGGATCCAAAAAGAATTAATTTCTCTCCAAAAATCAGCTTTCCATGCTAATTTCGGAACATTCCCTAAATTCCAGGACACCCTATGAATTCTTTTGAACACGTGACTAAATGAATATTCATCATTTGCATATGCATGTGACGTTTTTTCAACGAAATAGTTGACGCCGATTTACGCGATAAAAATTTCTATTCGTACGTCACCCGAGACGAGAATTGAATCGCTTTTGGAGGGAACTATCTATATTTTCAAAGATGATCAAGGGACGTGCATTACATTTCGTATTCAAAATTCCGGATCGGAAATTAACCGCTCAATTCTATCGTGAAATTCTTGGAATGAAGGTTTGAAATTCATTTCTCGAAAGCGAGAATAGTTCTTCGCAACATGACAATAACGTTATACTTTTATATATTTTAGGTTTTGCGACATGAAGAATTTTCTGATGGATGTGAAGCTGCTTGTAATGGGTAAAAATTATATTTTAATTAAAATTAATATATTTCAAATAACCTTGTATTTTTCTTTCTCAATGAGTTTGTCATTTTTATAGTCCATACGCAAATCGTTGGAGCAAAACGATGATAGGCTATGGTCCAGAGGATACTCATTTTGTTATCGAACTGACTTACAATTATGGTATCGGCGAATATGAGCAGGGAAATGATTTTCGTGGTATAACAATTCGTTCTAAAGAAGTTATTGAAAGAGCAAAAGCCAAAGGATGGCACATGGAAGAGGAGAATGGAAAATTTATGCTTAAAGCACCAGGTGGTTACAAGTACTACATAATCAATGAACCTCAACCCACCGATAAAGGTGAAGAATATTTTTCTTCTTTCTTCCTAATGTTGAAAAATTTTCCATCCATTATTCTTTCATTTTGAATTGACAGATCCTGTGGAAAAAGTCACATTATCGAGTTCAAACCTTCAACGGACTATTGCATATTGGAAAGAATTGTTAGAAATGAAGGTATTTGAACAGAAAGAAAAAAGTGTGTTACTTGGATACAGTGAAGCTCAAACAAAACTTGAGTTTGAGGATATTGGTATGAATTTCTCTTTCTCTCGTATTGCAGGGATGAAAATTGTAGATTAATTGTTCATTTTTCATTATTATTGGTTCACAGGTACCGAAATTAATCATGCAAAAGCATATGGAAGAATAGCATTTTCCATTCCATACGATCAACAACCGGAAATCCAAAGAAGAATTAAAGAGAGCGGTAATAAAATATTAACTGATTTGATCACTCTGGATACTCCAGGCAAAGCGTCTGTGAGGGTCATTATTTTAGCTGATCCTGTAAGTATTTCTCAAAACCTCTGTTTTTGTAACAAAATTAATGTTTAAAAATTATTTTCTAGGATGGCCATGAAATTTGTTTTGTGGATGATGAAGGATTCCGTCAACTATCAGTGCCAGATTATCCAAGCGAAGCCATCTTGGATAGATACATAAAAAAAGAATCTGAATCTTTATCAGCTAAAGCATAAGTGAAATTAATTTGATGTACTTTATTATTCACTATTCGCGGTGATGGCGAAAGACGCGGGACGTTTTTTCGATCTATTTTAAGATATCTAAAATTTCACATACTATTTTTAATATATTTTACTGTTGGAAAATAATTATCATGTCTTTTACTTTTTCCTCTTCATTTTTCTCCCGTCAATAGACGAGTGATTCATTTCAATTGGTTGAAACAAATCACAATGTTGATTTCAATCTCACGTGACACAACGCCGCGCGTCCTTGAGTTTCGAGAGGGAAGTGAAATGATTCCAAGCTTTGCACTGGATATAGAGAATTAATTTTATTATTTCAAGAATAAGGCACGTTAATCAATGACGTCCATCAATGACAATCGTTTTCTCAAAAATCAACAGAAATATCAAAATCATTGTTAGTTTCAAAAATATTTTCTTGAGTTGTATCGAGTTTTTGATCAGAAGTAACAGTTTTACATAGTTTTTTAACTTCTAAAGTCAGCGAGTCGTAGCGATTTTTTCTTTTTCTGTTATTCATCTCCGTGTTGGATGAATCATTATGTTTGTTTTCATCATCAGAACGTTCAACAAGACAATCAATTTTTTGATGGGAATGATTTTTATTGATTTTACCGTTTTCATCTTCAAAATCCAGTGAAGTATTTAGAGAATCTTCACATTTTGACCATTTATTTACTATCGAATCATGAGGACTTTTATTTTGATTATGGTTTTCATTGAATATATGAAATTTTTTCTCTTCATTGTTTGGAGTCTCAAGAGTTTCTAGATCAGTCTTTCTATAAGGATGACTTCTGTTTGTACTATTGATTTCTCTTTTTGCAAATTGAAAATCGTTTGAATCGTTTAAAGAGTCTTCATACTTTGACCATTTACTTTTCATCAATTCTGGAGCTCTTTTATTATAGATATTAGCTTTCTGATTGAATGAATCAGAACTTTCATACTCCTTACTGTTAGAATTTCTTAGTTTTGAGACTTTTCTATCACTTTCATCAACATCAATTTCTTCCTTTTTGACATCAACAAGCTCGTTTGAATTATTTGGAGTATCTATATATTTGAACCACTTGTTTTTTCTTGATTCAATTTCTCTACCTTGATAGTGAGAATTAGACGAATGGTTTGAAGAGTCTTCATACTTTGACCATTTACTTTTCATCAATTCAGGAGCTCTTTTATTGTAGATATTAGCTTTCTGATTGAATGAATCAGAACTTTCATACTCCGTACTGTTAGAATTTCTTGATTTTGAGACTCTTCTATCACTTTCATCAACATCATCAATTTCTTCCTTTTTGACATCAATAAGTTCATTCGAATTATTCGGAGTATCTATATATTCTAACCACTTGTTTTCTCCTGATTCAATTCCTCTACCTTGATAGTGAGAATTAGACGAATCGTTTGAAAAATGTTCGTATTTTGACCATTTACTTCCTCCCGGTTCAGAATTCAATTGACTGGAATCAAAATGATTTATTTGAGTCATGGGATTCAGTTGCGATTGATATTCCCTTTCATTTGATTCGAGAAGATTCAACTTTTGAACATGAAGTCTACAATCTTTGCCTGATCCTTGGAAATAAACCTGTAAATATTTAATTTCCAATGTTTATTGCGAAATTGAATACAAAAAAATAATCATACTTACATTTTGTATAGACTGTTTTTCATTACAGATTTTGCATTGCCATTTCTTGGCCTTTTTAACAATGTGGACCTAGATTATAAATAAATATTATTGTAAAATACAAGTAACACAAGATGAGCATATTTTCAATTTTATATTCTACTTACTTGAAAAGTTTTACACGAATAACAACGTAATATATTCATTTCTTGAGGCATTTTCAAATTAATTTAGAATGATTCACTTATCCGTAATCCGTAAATAAATTAAAAGATTCAAATTTCACAACCACGAATTGTACCGCCAATTTCTTTAAAATAAAACAACTAGCTTGAAGCTTGAATTTTCTGTTCACTTAGGCTACTTTTTCATGGATGAAAATTTCTAGTTAACGGAATTTCAACGATTTTCTATAGAACTTCATTGGTTTTGACAGAATATTATTCTGCATTGCATCCAATTCCACCGTATCAGAGCTCAGAGCTGACTTACATATCAAAGCAAAAAGAATTCTAAGTATTCTAACCTCAATCCCCTCAGTCGATTGAAGCATTGAAGGTTAAAATGTGATTCTCTGATCATCTATTAGTGTTGTTTTTTTAACGTATTTTAGTGGTTATATGGATAATATCAATACCCTTTTGTACTCATCACAAAAAAGAACCAGTACTATTTTTAATGATGAATAAAAAATGTTATTGTAATGATTCTAATGTTGTAAATTCTTCAATTTTGATATGAACCAATTTGTAAAGAAAAGAGAATGGCAGAGAAAGAAGGAAAAATCGAGTTTGTCACAGAACCATGTCCAATCAAACCAAGAAAAATTGGACCACAGAATATTGTTGTACGTCTTCGACGTCGAGAAATGTTCGGCTGTCCTTATCCAGGAACACACGTTCACAGCGCAAGACAATTTTATCAGAACATTTTTCCAAATTTTACTGTGATGAACGTCGAAAAACCACCTTGTTTTCTAAGAAAATTTAGCCCGGATGGCAGGTATCTTGTCGCCTTCAGTGCAGATCAAACATCCATAGAAGTTTATGAATACAATGGTGCATCGGCTGCTGCAGATTTGTTGGCAGACTGTACTGGCGAATATATTGGTCATAAAAACAATGAACGTAGCTTCCACATTAGAAGCACTATCTTTGGACGATTCTTCAAGGTATACAAATTTTTTCTATCACAACATTGTTAATCCCTTATAAAAAAAAGAGCCAATTTGAGAAAATTTGTAATCAGATTTGGTTAGATCCAACAAATTTAGTGAATAAAGAGTCAATTGAATCTTGCTCGATATTCTTGCAGATATAAAGGTAAAGATTTCTCTGATGAAAGGAAATGATAAAAACTCATTGGAAGAGCAAAACACTACCTTTTCATACATTTTTTTTACCTCATCGAGCAGTTTCTATCATATCTTTTTACTAGAGTACAGATTTGTATCTAAAATCATTGATATTATCAACACCATTTGACTATGCAAAATGACAACATATGTAAAGAACTGATTCAGTAGTCATACTGAATAGTCGATTTTCACACAAAATTACTTTGTAAGTCCAAAATCTATAAAATGATATTGGACTTTGGATTCTAATAGCATTTAATAAACAAAATAGAATTAATTTTCTTTGTTTGATTTTCAGGTAAAATGGATCATAAATGTTGTACAGAGTAATGAACAATTGAACAGAGAATGCAGTCTATTCACCGACGATGGACGTTATGTAATTGTTGGATCAGCTGCACATATACCCGATGAATTAAGACCACATTTTTATCAAGTAATTATTCTCTTTACACTGGAAGAGGAGAGAGTAGAAGTTTCGATTCATTATGAATATGATTCATAATTAAGATTCCTGTGAAATTATTGCAGATTTATACCAACAATGAAGCATTGACACCAAATCCTAGATCCCCTTTAGAAGATTACAGTTTGCACTTGGTCGACTTACGAGGAGGAAAACTGTGTGACACTAGACATTTTAAAATCGACAAAATCTACTTATCTCATAATCAAGGTTCGATACGTATATCATTCGTCGCTTAGTATCGTATAAGTGACTACTATTGTTAAGTAAGAACTTACAAATGTATATTCTCCAACCACTCTTTGCAGGTCTTTACTTATACAAAGATATCTTAGCAGTATTATCAGTACAACATCAAACTATACATATATTTCAAATACTCGATGGAATGTTCATAGATGTGAGAACAATTGGAAGGTGATTGACTTATTTTTCTATAAAATATAGAATTTTTATCCATAATTATTACATCATAAAACATGTTGCAGATTTTGTTTGGCAGGTGATTGTTATTTAGTTGGAAGCGTCTGGCGCGGTGTTAACAGCAGGCCATTTAGAGATCATTCTATCAACACTCTCAAGCATAAATTGTTAGTATATTTATACAAAAGAGCAAAATATATCAGCGAATCGACGAACGATCCTTACGAATTAAGACGTTTTTATCAATACTTTGATCAGGTAATATATTGAAATATCCAAATCATTCTGTACATTTTTGAAACCTACGAAGATATGAAATAACTGTAGCAGTTTTTCAGTTCGTCGCATTGCGAATGTGGAAAATGCAACTATTGGACACAAATCATATACTAGTGAGATACGCGAGCGAAGAGGTAGCGACGTTACAAGCGAACGAACCAAACGCTCAACCCGCTCTCTTGGTAGTTTACGACATGGTTGCGGCAAAAATATTGGCTGCTTACGATAACGCGTCAACGCAACTGCTGACGCAATTTGAAAATTTCAGCGATTTCTTTAGGAACGCTAGAATGAGTACAGACTGTCAATACATGTGTTCTCCGTCGAATAATATTTATGCTCGGTGAGTTTAACGAGCTTTGAATAGGAAAAAAGTTGTAAAAAAAATCAAACACTGGTTTGTTTTTAGATTAATGCAGCAACGTTTCAAACAGACGATAGTCAGCGCTAGATACGGCGGAATCACAGAAGCTACGAAGAGGTTACTCGCTCAATTGCCGATTTGTGCACAATCGTACTCTAGTTCTCCTTATTTGGACTTATCTTTGTTTTGCTACGACGATAAATGGGTGTCTATGATGGAACGTCCTAAAGCATGCGGGGAACATCCTATTCGGTAAATTTCTATTTTATGTGGATTACTTATTAATAGTACGTGTTGATTGTTACGTGTGATTTATTGTGATAGATTTTACGCACGCGATTCGGGTCTTCTAAAATTCAGAATGTACGCTGGAATGTTAGGTCGGACAGCGCCAACGGCCGCACGACGACTAGTCGCGTTCACTTTTCATCCTACAGATCCGTTTGCCATATCAGTTCAACGTACAAATGCTGAATATATCGTGAGTTTTCACGTCAGACACATTTGAGTCACAATGAGGAACGATGCGTAAAGAAGTCTACCGTATATCATCGAACATCGTCTTTGAGGGAATTCTAAAGCGAATGTTCTGTACAGTATTGCCAGGAAATCCGAGAATTCATCGGAATTTGCCAATTCCTTTTGTTTATTAAAAAGAATGACCAGAATGACAGAATTTCCAGAATGGTAACTCTGGTTCTGTATCAAACACATTTATATCAAAACTTATGAAATTTTCTACTGTTTTTATCAGATAAGTTTGAAGAAGTATTGCTCTATTTTAAATATTCTCTTCGAATCTTGTATTCTTCAATGAAAAAGAATGGAAAGAAAATGTCTAACTTTATCTGAAGTTTTATCAATGCATTGTTGGTCTGTTCCAGCTAATCTTTCATAAAATTGTAAAAACATTTTGTACACGTTTTAAGTAACACTCCAATATACTAGCATGTTCTTGAAATTTATTGTAGGATAGCTGTGATCAATAGCTGCTTCCACAAACTGAATCTGTAAAAATGACAATCATGATCTTTAGATAACTCATGTTACTTTTGAGGTGCTGCTATTCACGAACATACATTTTTACGTATGTAGTCTGATGCACGTGAGAGAATCGATACTGAGTTATAAGTCACTGGTGAATTCTGGGGTATAGAGAGCAGCGACTTTGTCTGATTTAATTACTGGAATTGGTTATAGTTTGAATCATTTATGTAGCCAGCCTTTGTCCGGCCATGTTTCTTTATACGATGACCAACGATAGATGTATTTGTTATTGTTTTATGAATTCGATTATTTTTTCTCACCAATTGAATATTTTGAAGACGGAATAAACTAAGATGCTTCATAGTTCACGTCACCGCAAGTTTGTTAATAGAGGTAATTGAAAATGAGTTTCGCGTACGTTGGACGTTTTGAAACAGTACTTTGTTCACATCCCAAAGGTCCGAAATTGAGTTATTCAGCCGCTGCTCGTTATATGAAAGAGTCGCCAGGATTTATGAGAAAGTAAGTAAAACGATATAAAGTTGTAAAAACATGTCAATAATTTTGAAGAGAGATGCAAAACGCGTGAAAAAAGAAGAAGATAAAATCATTTTAAAGACATTTGAATCAAATCCTGATCTAACATTACGTCAAGCTCAACAAATTTTAGCTGTAAAAAATATTAAAGTTGGCCTGATTATGATAAAAAAACGTTTACAAGAATATCAGGTTACATATCGAAGCACATTACAAAAACCATTACTATCAGAAAAGCACATGAAATACTGATTGAAATGAGAACGCGAAAATATCCAAAGTAATATGATTTGTACTGATTTGTAAAAACACTCGTGTGAGATCAATGTTTAGGGGTGCTTTTGTGCTATGCTTGTATGTAATACTTATGTTTATAGAATAAAAAATTATCCGCAAGATGTAACAGTTCCGTTAGGTTGGCAACCCTTGTACTACACAGTGCTTGAAGCAGTAGAAGTAAAAATGATCTATCATCAATACAATGTCCCAATTATATTTAACCGAGAATAATCAGTCGATGTGGCAAGTCTTCGTCAAAGCGTGAAATAGCGTAGTGTTACAATCTGGGGAGTTGTTTCATATATGATTGATTAATGGAAGCGTGACAAAAGGAAGAATAATCACTCGAGGGGCAAAATGATTATCCGTCTCGAAAATTTTAATGGATAAAAAAGCACTATGAAGATCATAACAATTAAGTGTTGTACTCCAGTTTTTGACTGAGAACTAGTCCCGTTAGCTGGGTTTAGGTGCTACATCTGCAATAAAGAATTTTTATGAATCATAAATATTAGAGTGTTACTTATGATTTGAAAATTTAAACTGCAATATCTTGAGAGAAAACATAATACTGTGATACTAATAGAATAAAATTACACCATTTTTATATCAAAACGAGCTTCAAAGAATTGTGTCATGAGATACCATTGATTGTTACAATTCGAGAATATTCCTCGATGAGGAGAATGTATAGAATCGGATGAAGTTTTTGTGTAAATACTGATATTAAGTTTTTGTACAATAGTTGCACGTCGATTTGATGATTAATCAAATTAATCTTGCTCCGAAAGATCAAAAACATAAACCGAAATGTCAAGTTTTTGTAATCAACTTATATCAATGTAAATAATTGTATCATAATTTTTATATAATATATATTTATTTACAGTTTTACGTTATAATCCGCAATATTCTGGAGAATGCGTGGATTATTTGAAATGATTGTTCAGAAGAAATCATTTCATTCGTTAGGTATGATGTATGCATTCATCTGATATGAACGAATATGCAGAATAGTTGAATAAATGATTTTCATTACAAAAGATGAGTTTTCAATTCCTTTTCTGGATTCCGATGATTCTTTGATCCCACATGACAAAGATTTTAAGTTCTGCTTTCGCAAATCCTGAACATTGTTTTCTACAACCAGAGGATTTTTATGGATAAAACTATGAGTCAATTTAAAGTGGGAATAAGGTGCGAGAAGAGAAAATTTGAAGAAACCAAAGTTGGAACACTTGACTTGAGATGTGAATCGAGTCTCGAAAAATTGCCTCTGAAAATTTTAGATCTTTTCTTTAAGAATTCAATTTTAAGTAATTTGATTGAAGAAAAAAAATTGTTGCACGGTTGAGGCTCGTCTCCCATGGAGTGGAAAAGCGCAACGCGGGACCAACAAGAACCCTGTTTGAACCCTGTTGTTTTCTACCCTGCTTAAAGAATCTCATTGATCCGATGCAGAAAACTGAATCAAACCCATTGAGAATCAATGTTTAATGGGTTTGAATCGGTTTTCTGCATCGGAATCAATGAGATTCTTTACACAGGGAGGTATTTTCGAATAAAACTAGGAATCAACCAGTTTTGGTCGTTCCACGTTGCACTTTCCACTCCATGGGAGAGGGGACTGATTATTCACGTCGCTCCTCGAATGAAATTCGATATAAACTCGACAAGTTTTCTATAAAAAATATCGTTCATCACTGCACAGGAGGTAAAAAATCTTGAGGGTTTCAATAAATTAAGGAAAATTATAAATAACTTGACAAATCACGGATAAGGATAAAAATATCACTACAGAGGTACTTCAAAAATGTCATCAATTGAGCAACGGAAAAGTCGAAATTACGTAACGCTTGTTTTCTCTGGTTCTTTGTCGCACCAACTTCAGACCTGATGAGTGGGATAGAGAAGGGAATAGTAAACAGCGTTACGTAATGTATGAATGATCGCATATCGATATTTTTTATAAAATTTGTATCAAATTTCAATCGATATTTGATAAAATTCAATAAAAACTCGACAAATTTTCTATAAAATATATCGATATTGTCAAATATTGTCTATCACTAATGGAAATATTCAAATATTCGGTACTTTCAATTAGAAATTCAAGATTTTTCGGTTGGGTGTTGTCAAGCTGATAAAATCAAACCCCCATGCACTTTTTTGACCCATCGAACATAACCTCTTTCTTGAATGATTGGTTTTTAGAGGTTGGCACCTTTCATCACTCACCTCCGTTCTCCGTTACTTCGAATCGAATCGAATCTGATTGAATCTATTTGATGTTTGAAGATAAAATCATGAACGATAAAAATATTTCGATTCCAACTGTGCTCAAAGCGAATACTTTGCGAAAAGCTGCACCAGATATATCCAAAACAGCAGTCGATCAATTAAAGGAGTGTCTAGACGTAGACGAATATATCTCACTAAATTCAAGTGAAGTGGAAATTCATTTAACCCCAACCACATATTTTACACTTTTATAACACCTTTCATACTTTGTTCATTAAAATTTACTTACATATGATTTCAATAAAATCTACGAATATTGTAGGAATAATTCGAAGTTGTCCGATATCCAAAGAAGATTTATCCAACAAACCTGCCATCAAGAGACCTATAATGAACGAGATAGATGAAACTCAGTTTCTGGAAGATTTGAAGAATAAAATCGATCAGAATATTGCTTCGTAAAGAAACAATCTTCGTTTAACACGATTTCAATGTTTTTATCCAAATTGATTAACGCGATTTCTTTGATCGAATTACAGACCTTTGACGCCGAATCTTGATTTATTGAGAACCCGCAGAAATTTGAGAAAGACAAAACCTACGGTATTTGATGATACTTACGAAAAATTGTCAAAACGTTTCAAAGAAGGTCTGAAGCAAGAGCAGCTAAAAGAAATGCGAAACAAACAAAAATCTTGGGAGGTTAGGATTCATTCGAGATTTCTCTGGAATGCTGTACTATGTGTTATTGATATGTTCTGTTTTATTTTGCAGAAATCGCCAGAGTGTCAGAACATATTTGATTTCAATGAAATTGGATCTTCTAATGGATTAAATCGAATCTCAGAAGAAACAGTATGAATTTTATTCTGAAATCATGAAATTAGATAACAAATGTTATGTTGTTCACGTATTCATGTAATTTATTTATATAATTCATGGGAGTATAAATCGATAATAAATTATTCAAAATCGTATAACTTGGTTCAAAGTATTTCGATTGAAAGAAGTGATTCTAGTTTGCCTATTTCCAAGGGGCAGAAACTATATCATACAGGACGTCCCTGGTTGAAAGAACTCATTGATTCTGACCAATTCTCATTAAATTACAATTAAACTTGGACAATGTTCTGACCAAATCTCACCAGTGATTTTTCAATGAGATTTGGTCAGAACTTTCATGTGAATCTCGTTGAATCTGGCCAAATCTTACTAAATTACGATTAAACTTGGACAATGTTCTGACCAAATCTCATTGAATTTCATTTTTCAGATTCAATGGATTCTTTTAACCAGGGGTGTTAAATGAATATTCAATTTTTCGCGAAAAATAACTTGAAATGCTCAGAAGATTCATCTTGTAGGAGATCAAATTGAATTCTTCACCAAAATAGTGGTTCTTTATCATTTATACAAAAATTTGTATATAATTTTCATAAACCCCAACATATTTTATGCAAAAATTATATATAATCTCATTTTTCTCTATAATTGTTTATACATAGGAGTTCTCAAGTGAAAGTATATACAAAAATTACATAAAATTGTACAAATTTCTCCAGAGGGAAACGATAAAATTTCAATATTAATCTTGAAATAATATTTAATTATATGCAGCATGGGAAATGATATACAATTTAAATGTTTATATTAAGTCTTACATAAATTAATTACTGTTTGGGATTGTTGGAATCAATTTCTCCCTTCACAAAGAAATATGAATTTTCTTCTTCACATATTATTCTTTAATCAAAGAAGATAAATCATTACGTTAGAATCAATGAAATCATCTCAATGCATAGAAATTCGCTAAACACGTATCATGTATAAATTCTATTTCGTAAAATCCTTGAAGGTGCTTGAAGGTACCGGCCAATTGAACATTCATTTAACACGATGTTATATAAACCTACATCTTTAATACAATTCTAAAACGTCTTTTAGAATGGAATTGCTCGAATCCTCAACTTTTTACTTCGAATCTATCAGATGGAACTAGATATGCTCAATTGTACGAGAGAAAGTCTGTCGAGCTCTAAAACTTTGAGAAAATTAATTAATTTTTACTCAAGAACATTCAGCATTATTTTATGTACGACTTTTATTGAACTGAAAACAAACGCATCGCAAAGGAATGAGAAAAAAGAAAAATCTAAGAAGTTTTTGAATTTTAAATCTGGAGAACCAGCGTTTTCCAACTCAGCGAATGATGTCAAGCTCCAGTACGTAGAACACAATGATGTGTTTCTGAGAGATCTGAATTTGGAAAAAAATCTAAAAATGCTCATAACTCAAAAACTAAACTTCGAATAAATAACTTTTGCCAAACCGGATATCATTGCTTTTTGGCGACAGAATGTACTACAGAAATCCAAATGATGAATTGACATAGCATTGAATATAAATTATACTGAATTTTATATAAAGTATGGATAATTTACATGTAATTTGATATACACGGAGAGAAATTGAGAGTTGAATTTACTGTGGTGGTTTATGATCGAAGAACAGACTGAACTTACAATGAACTTTACTATGACGAGATAATAGAAGCTTGACTAAATTTACAGTAAATTCCATTGGAAAGTCAGTTTCTTCCTCTGCCGCAATCATCCCATAGTAAATTCAACTACAAATAATTCTCTTCGTGTAGTTTATTTATAGCATATACACAATTTTATGAAAATTATATACAATTCTGAGAATTTTTCTAATCGGGTGGCTCTGTTTTCTCAATGTTTTATGCATCAACTTCATCCCTTACGTAAATTAAGTATGAGAATTATATATTAAAAATTATAAAAATTGAATCAATCCAAGGAATCTGACATTGTTTGCGTACACGGAGAAAATCCTACAATACTGAGTACTGTAGCCGACACGACTGACTCGTGTTATGGAAAGAAATCATTTCAACACTGCTGGTTACTGCAGTAACACCAATCAGTCGTGTCTCTGCAGTGGAGAATAGTGTAGAAAAATGGCTCTCTAGTGCGAAGACACGACTGATTCGTGTTACTACAGTAACCAGCAGTGTTGGAATCATTTTTTTCCATAACACGAGCCAATCGTGTCGGCTACAGTACTCAGTATTTTAGGATTTTCTTCGTGTACTTGGCACACTAAAACCACTCCAAATCACTTTCCGAACCTCAGGAATCACGGGAAAACAACAAATTTTTGTTGTTGTCCTCTGTAACCAGTCAATGATTTTGGAGGTTGATTATTGAAAATCAATGGGAAAATATTCAGAATTCAAAGTGGCAAATCTAATATGGAAAACGATCCTCGCAAAATTCATCGAATTTCCAGGTAAATGGCCATTCAAAAATAATTAAGATCGCCGATCACAATTCTGGAATCTGGAACTTCATAAAATTCGGAATGACGGGGTCATGTCAACCCATGTGTGTATGGACCAATGGCCCAATGATGGACCAAGCCTGGCACAAGACCTGCTGAGACTTGCCTTGAACAATTTATCAAACTTGGCCCAGGCTTGGGAATGATAAGATCAGGACAAGCTTGGGCCAGTGGTTTTGCCAGGCCCGGTCCAATTCATTTACCAAGCATCAAGCAATGCTTCTTTGATCGCAGATATGGATCAAAAAAGTAATTGATTCATATTTCAGTTTATGACTTTCTCCTTCAGAATACCGTACATGAATGATCTTAAAACGATAGAAAAAATGTGATAAGACTGGGACAAACTTGTATGATAATTGAAAAATTTGCATTCTTTGATATTTCAATCAACTTTGATTCTGTTGTTGAATTATGCTCAAACTAAACTATAGTGCATAGGATATTAATTATGGCAGGAAGATCGGGCCAGCCCTAGCCCGATGGTTATCCCCAAGTCTTCAGCCATTGTGAATTCAAAATTCAGTCAATATTTATAAACATTGTGCCACTCATGTGGGCAATATTGGCACAATTGTTCTCAATGAATGCTCGATTTTCACACTTGTGCCAAGCTTGTACCAAATGTAGTGACCATTTCAAAAATATGACCAAATGTACCATGACTGACTATCCATTGGGAACAACGGGACGATCATGGAACAATATTGGGCCAATTGTTCTTTACGGAGGTTTTTCCAGTCTTGGCAATACCTGCATGGGAATAAACATAACTTTGACATCAACTGTACTACCTTCAAACGTGCAACCACAAGGTTGCCGAGATCGTTCACGACGAAGTTAGGCTCGAAAGCACTGTATTGAGAATAGTGAATGCGGTATCTCTTGCATGAATTTAAAAATCAAGTCGATTCCCTTGGAACTTTTTACGAATTAAACGGATAATGTCGCAGAAGTTTGAATCGTTTAAAGAAACAAATTAGTACTCGAATAAAAATTTCCTCAGCTGTTACGAACCCAAAATCTTACAATATATTCTTCAAACGATGGTTCCAATTCAAAGACATTGAACCGAGGAAGTAAATCAAAATGATTTATCATATTTCGGGAGTAGAATTTTTGTTTCGTTTCTATAAACGATTCAAACTTCCACAACATATTCAACGATTGAGATTACTCATTCAAATACAGAAATAAGGATGCCAAAAAAAGATTTAAAAATAGTTAAATGTTAACGGGAGGTTCTCATTAAGTGAATTCCGAAATAAGGTGATCTCGAATTTTTTGTCCTTATAAGAAGGAAGTAAATTAAGAACTAGAGTTATTTGAAACTCATTAAATGGGTCTTAAAGTACATGGAAACAATTTTCTCAAGTTAAAGGATTCGTATCACGAAACTTCAAAGGGGTTTTTTTCGAAACCATGTTTTTCAAGTTTGGTTTCACGATATCTCAAAAACTACTGAACGGATCGCTCTTTGTTTTTTATTTTGAAGCTGATTGAATTTATTGGAGGATGAACCTGAATGGAGGAATTCAGAGAGACTCGGAGAAAATCAGAGAGATTCAGAGGAATTCAGAGGAAGCTTTGAAATCTGAATACATTAAATTCCCGGAGATTCAGAGGAATTCAGAGAGATTCAGAGAAATTCAGAGGAATTCAGAGGGAGCTTTGAAATTCAAATATATAAAATTCTGAGGGATTCAGTGATACGCGGAGAGATTCAGAGAAAGTTTAAGAATTCAGAACGTGTCGCTATCGGCAAAGTCTCTAACTTCCCTTGAATTACTCTGAATCTCTCTGAAATTCGTTCCAAAATATAGAGAGATTCAGAGAAATTCAGAGAGATTTCAGAGAGATTCAAAGTTCCGTCGGCTCATAATGACTGACGAAAAATACTTCAAGTCACTATAATTGAACTTTCATAAATATTAATCGCAGTTTCGTCTCATACAGTTCCAACATTGTCACTAAAAATAGGCGTCGAGTTACTGTAGACGAAATCTCAAAATTTCTTATTGCATGATCATGGAGCTATATTTTTGGATATACATTCGATAAATCAGTCTAAATTAGGCTGAGATAATTCTGTGCATTCGACGAAACTTCAAAAAAAGTTTTGAGACAGTATACAAATTCATAAAGATAAACATCACCATTTCATTCCGACTCGCGTACACAACACAATGAATTCATCGGTTCTTTGCGAACGAGAGGTTATAGTTTACTAAGTTCATGAAAATCTTCCTGCCATGTGGATTGAATATGATTCTTACAATATTGCCACATGATGTGAAATGATATATGCCAGGAATATGTTGTTTAGAATATTCAGTTTTCCATCAGATTATGCACTGAAAAAAAAATTTATTCCAGTCAAACAAATATTTATTTGTCCTGTACCAAAGAAATATTTATTAGAATTAACAAAATATTCTTTGGAACCAAAATAATTTATTGGAATCAAATAAACGAGTAAAACCATCATTTAATTCAAATAAATTATTTTGGTTCCAAAAAATATTTTGTTAATTCTAATGAATATTTCTTTGGTACAGGACAAATAAATATTTATTTGGCTGGAATAAATTTTTTTTCAGTGTGCATGTTTCACATGCCAAACATATGCTTTATACATTACGTGTTATACGGGAAGTTTGCATGTCCGTCATTTTTTTTAATTTTGGACATTTCATTGGTTTCATTGGTACAATTTCCAACAAATATAATATATTTCATAAAAATTTTTGGATTTTGGATTTCTGATAATTTTCGTAGGTGCTATAGTGGCGCCCGATTAATCCCTGGTTGTTTAGGTGGTTATGTTTCAACACGTATCAACAATTTCCATGGCATTATTTTTTACTGAAAAAAATTTTCCTATGTACTTCAAGACTCAATCAACAAGTTTGGAAACCCCCCGAGTTCTTTATTTACTTCCTTAGATGAGAAAAAAAATTCGAGAAAATCACTTTATTTTAGGTTCGCTAGATCAGAACCTCCCCTTAAGAGATCTTGCATTTAATATTTTTTATTTCATGCTTTTGACCCCAGATTCGCAATTAGTGACCTCAAAACCCTCAAGGTAATCCAGCCGACCTACAAGTTTGTGCCCGCTTAGTATTGATTCGAAACCTTCATAATGTGATCTAAGACCTGAAGGGAACATGAAGCTCCAACAAACGTTCAGAATAGATCAATATAGATCAGCTTTAAGGTCCATTGGAACCAACTTTTACGTTCGTAAACGTTCTAAGAAGTTTCGATGGACATTGGAATGTCCGCTTCAGAATGGTTCCAAGAAAAGTTCACAGCGCGTTTATTAAAGATTCTCCGAAGATTCATTCGAGTTTCAGTTGAGCATGTTTCATAGGGCATTATAATTATGATTTGAATTTCTCCTATCGTTCATTTCTTTGTGAAAAAAACGTAAGTGCAAAAAACTTATACTGCAAACTTAAGATTCGAGTGAGTCTTCGGTGAACCTTCAATGAACGTCCTTCACAGCTTCCTTGAAATTATTTTCAAACGGACATTCTAATGTTGGAAGGTCTAATCAGACCTTCTTCGAATGTTTATAAATCTAAACTTGAATAGAACATTAAATAAAATATTTCGCAATTCGATACGAAACGCAGAAAACCTTCGAAAAATATTCCCTCAGAGTTGTATAATCAACAAATACCGTATCTAAGTCACCTATTCTCACTGTATAACGTCATGTAATATGTTATAAGTTGTATTCTCACCATCATTTCTCTCGATTTCATGAACCGTATTATTCAATGCTGTGAGTGAAAATTCCTTTCTCATCTGTATAAAATGATCGGAAGTGGTTGTGCAAACACAACGCACATACGTAGATTTTAGACTACGCAGCAATCACAAACTGACAAGAAAACAACGAAAAGAATATGAAGACAAAGATCGTATGAAAAATCGGGAGTGCTTTTTTCGACGAACATTTGGAACGATTTTTATTCTTCAAAACACTGTTGTATTCATATTTTGTGTATCAAAATTTACATACAAAGTTCATTTATTTCAGAGTAAATACACATAATTTGACATGGAAGATTTATCGACGAAGACGTCTCTCGTTATCCCTCTAAATAATATTCTACACAGAAAAACTGACAGCCGAATCTATGAATAAGAGATTCTTACATTCGACCACTCGACCATCAACGATGAATTCTTTTCAATTCTCAAAGCCTTTGTCCTCCTCTTGGACGATGAATTTGTAAACCAATCTACTGGTGTTTTTGATGTCTTATCTTCGATTCTTCGATCGTTCTTCGAGCTGCCCGATCGTTTATTGGATTCCAAATTGCGAATTCCTTTGATTTCTTTCATCGAACTATCGAATTGATTTTTTGTAAGAATTAAAACGTGAAATACAAAACGGTACTACGGTGCTACGTTTTATGAATGATCGTAATCCTTTGGAACCGATCGAGCAGCAAGTAAGAAAATAATAATTGATCTTGCGAGGGTACTTATTTTGCCTAAAGACGATTGCAAAATGTCAGATTACCGAAGAAAAACTCTCACTCGATAGATTAGAAATACAAATTAACAAACGTATTGACCTTTAAGTTCTCAAGGTCTTGTTTACCAACCACTCTTGCAGAATATATTCACATATATTTGATGTGAATTCAAAATCCACCAACCACTGCTAATAAATTCCCCCACCCAACCGGTATCTTTGAAGAAAAATCAATAACCTATCCTGTTATTCGAGACTGAAGAAAAGAAATAAAAAAGAAGCAGAAGCGAATCTTCGAGCGTCCCGTCGTCAAGACTTTGGAAATTTTTATGATAATCAGCAAGAAAGCGATTAGATCCAGGTATGAGATTGAATGAACAAGAAAAACAAGACATCATCCCTTCTACCTTGTGATTCTGCCCCTACAAGTTTGACCATCATCATCATCATCATCATCATCATCATCATCGACGTGTAGTTTGTATACAAGATTTCGCCAACAATCCACGAGAAGAAATTATATAAGGCTGACCAAAAATACCGGCACACAGGTTACTCGGTGCTCAGATGCATTGCTGAGAGTGAAAGTGTGAGCGTTGCACGCGTACGACGACGTTCCGAGCTCGAATCAAACATCGTGGATCCAAAAGAGGTTCATTTGATCGACTGGATAATACTTATGTGTTATTATACATTTGCATCCATATCTTATTATTTCGCGAACAAACAATGTCGGTTAAATTGGCGATAAAGTTCTTCGCGTTCTTTATTCTCTGTGCTTCGGCGTTAGCAGATTTCGGTGAGTTCATTGTGTTCTAACGTTTTTCGTTCAGGGACAAAGGAGAATGCAAGTGATTAACGTAATTATTTGCAGGAATATCTGGATCCGTTAAATCTTATGTGCCCGATAGACAGTTTATTTCACTGATTCTTAAATATTGATATGATGATCTCAAGTTTTGAATTTAAAAATCTCGTTTCATAATTTCGCGCGAAAAGTTCTTCGATCGGTCGGGATTCCGAAATTCTTCTTTGTGGAAGAATTGGTACTTGTATGATTGAGGAGGAAAATCAATCCATGTGAATTGATTTCTATAGAATTACGAAAATGTATATAACAGAAATAAATTTTTGACGAATCAAAAAACCTATGCCATGAAATTTGCATTGAATTTTTGATTGAATAATGTGGGGTGGGTTGAAAACATTCTACATTCACTGTGTTGATGTATCCATAAGTTCCTCTATAGTTTTTATCAGTGACATTATGTCCCCTACATTCCAATGCAATGCTTTAGATGTAATTGCACTGTCATGTTTAATACTTTCCAGTAAATTATTCTTCTCAGCGATGAAGTCAAACGATGAATAAATATCCCTTTGCAATGCACAACACTGTCAAAAAAATTCCTTCTGCAAATTTTGCTGAATTTTAAGAAGCTTGACTGAAGTTTCAGAACACTTTTCGAAATGCAGTTGAAATTCCTGAAAATTCAATAAAATTTATCTGAAAAATCAGAGAAAATTGGCTGTAAAAAATGACAGTCACATTTCCTGAATTTTCAGAAGGAATTTTTTCACAATGAACTTTTACATTTCGGGAAGGTTTGATAAATGTGCTGTGCTGTGCAGTGCAGTACATCTGAAGGACGTTTTTACTTGTGTTTGTAAGGTATCTGTAAGATATCCAATACCTTCCAACGTATAAATGAAATCCTCACAACCTTCCAAAGTTATGCGTGGTGAAAACCTTGTGTAAAGCGTGAAATAACTCTCAGTGTGCAATCGCTTTCAATTTCCACAACACTACGTTGCATTGTTGACATCTTATTTTGGCCAAGGATTTTATGGAGAGATTTTTGGAACATTTTGGTGTGGTTAGCTTAGAAATTCTGTGTCTTCAGAACGAACCCTGCTAGAAATGAAATTCTTTGGATCTAAGGTCCAGTCTGAGGCCAAGTTGGGCCAACGTAAGGCCTCAGAAATGGTCCAATTTTCAGGAATAGAAATTTCTTACTGGGAAAAATCAGCCGAATAGAATCAGTAAAGAATATATTTACACACTTCAATGTTGTTTCCGAATTGATTCCACAGTCGAACCCACTTTCCAAGTCAAAATCACAATAATCACTTTCTAGGTCTTTGTACACGGAAGAATGGATAGCTAAAAAATAGCTACGGGAGCACAGCTGTCACAGCTAGCCACTTGGCGGTAGTAAAAAGAAATGTAGCTATCGCAGTGAAAATACAACAGCTAAATTATTCGAGTATCTAAATATCAACCACGAAAACTGTGCAGTTGCAGCTACAATTTCCTACTGCGGTAGCTGAGAAATAGCTACAGCTGCAATTATTTCAGCTGCAACGGTGAAAAAAGGATGCTAAAAAGGGAGTAGCTGCCACAGCTATTTTCTTTGTTCCCGTGTAAGAATTGTCTTATCAGCCTCCTCCCAACAATCATTTCATTCTTCAAGATATATCAAACATATCTAAAACATATGTTGGAAAATAAAAGGTTTGTTGAATTATGAGAGATCCCAGATAGCAATTCAACCTTGCTGCAATGCTGTCAGGCAAGCTTGTGACAAGGTTGACATAAGCCTCCTAGTTGATACACGACAAGGGTACAACCCTAATAGCATTTTAAGCGCAAATGTGAGCGATTCACGTGCAAATCGAGTTACTGAATCGCTAACAAAGTCGGATCCAAGTGCGTCGCTCATACGTGAGCGTGATTGCTATTTGCGTGCATATGGCGAGTGATAGTATTATTAGCTAGCAAAACACTGGCGAACTGCGCGCATAAAGACGCGGCTCTCAAGGCTCAAACTTTGCGCGCACAGAATGTTATCTGGGAAGCTTACAAAACCCTCGCCGCAGTGTTGTAGCAACCCTTACACTGACAAGGTTGTCAATAACAAGCCAAAAACAATCGAATGACAAGTCCAACAAAGAATGACAGGCTTATGACAGGCTTACATATTATTTGATGTACCCGGAAGAAAAAATTTCCAGTAAATTCTGCGACAGGGTCAATTTCCATGTAGGACACTCACAAATTCTCTAAATTGAAACCCTGATGTATTCTCTTTCAGAAATCCGAGATGTGCACTGTAAAAAATGATCGTGGAATTTCCCACCAAAAAATGTTGGCAACAAAGTTCCTCCACAGATGGGGAATTTTTCACCATTTTTTGGTGGACTTTTCCTCCATTTATGGAGGATTCAACACCCACAAAACAAAATAATTCCTCAAAGTGGTGGGAAAATCCCTCATTTTTGACGAAAAAACAATTCCCCGAAGATGATAAAACTTTCCACATTTTTTACACTCTCTAAATCTGGAAGAGTGAAAAATCGCACGTTTCACTCCACTATAAGTGTCAGAAGTGAGCCTGTCCGCTTCGAGTGGAATTTTCACTCGTTTCGAGTGACCTCTCACTCTTTTAGAGTTAAAAATCCACTCTAGCATCGGAATGGTTGTGAGTTTCTAACTTCAAACCTTAGAATATCACTCTAAAAGAGTGAAAATTTCACTTGAAAATTCGAATAGCTCACTTCTGGCTGGCCAAAGAGTGAAATCTCACTCCAAAGATTTTAGAGAGCAGGGTGTCTTTCCAGCAGACTATCAAATCTTTGTTCTCACAATGTCTGTTACAGCGGGGTCAATTCTTTTTTTTCAGGAAATTCAGATAAGATCAAACGAATGAGGACGTCTTCTTTCAGTTTTTTTTCTGCACAGCATCGTTATCGACGTGATCCATCGTCTCCATGTAGAATTCCAGTGAGGATCGATGGACATGAATATGATCAATGATATTTCTATAAAATCATAACACACACCTGTAAAAAAATGTGGGGAGTTTTGCTCTACACTGTTGGTGGATTTCGTCTCCTCATCGTGGGGGAATTGTTTTTCCATAAAAAATGAGGGATTTCTTCATCACTTTGAGGGAGTATTTTGTGTTTTGGGTATTGAACCCTCCACAAATGAAGGAAAAGTCCACGAAATTATGGTGAAACATCCCCCATCTGTGAAGGAACTCTGTTGCCACCATTTTTTCGGGAAAAATTCAACAATCATTTTTCACGGTGCACAATCTGGTCATTCCCTGACAGCAAAACGTGTCTCTGGGACGTTTTCTGAACGTTCACAAAACGTCCCCTACGTTTTATAAACATTCCATAAACATTCCAGTGGTACGTTGTGCTGTCTGGGTTAGGTCCAGGCAGTTGTTGATAAACAATGATGTTCGTTGAGGTTTGTCCAAATATTTCCTGTACAAAAACATTATAGCACCCGGGAGAAGGTGCACCCAGAGAAATGGTTTACTTGAATATGAACCTACTAGAGATTTAATTGTATCCAATAAAATTTTATTTCATTCAAGTAAATTTTATTCGAAATGAATAAAAATTTATTCGGATGAATTGTTTATTTGATCCAACTAAAACTCTAGTAGGTTCATATATAAATAAACATTGTAGTTGAGTCAAATAAATTTTAGTTGATTCAAACAAATTTTCGTTGAATGAAATAAATCCAGGTATACCATTTTTCTGGGTGTGGTTCCTACAATTTTTATCTGCATTTTCAACATGGTTTCCCGAGCAGGGAAAGTAGAGAGGAGCCAATGTAAAGAAACTATAATTTTCCTCAGTAAGAGGAAGATACCATAGAAATCAGCTGGAAGACTCTAAAACCACAAAGAAAACCCTTTTGCTGGGTCCCTTTTGTGAGAGCAGCAAACTATTCGCTGCCACAGCAGTCTTCTCAACTACGACAGCGATTTTTTGGCTGTGGCAGTGAAAAATGTGTGTTCCTTCAGCAGAATTTGTTGGCTATTCTGTATACAGTACTGAAAAGTTTGCTAGTCCAGCGACAAATTTGTGACTTTGATTAATCATGGTGCTCTCTCAGCAATCCAGTTAGCTAAGGCAACAACTTTTTACCTAGGTTAGCAAAAAGATTCGCTATTTTGTATACAATTTTCAACACCCACTTCCTTCACTTCTGAATTTTCACCAGGGAAGTGCGTCACTTCATTTGCATGAAGGAAAATCACTTAAAATTTACCAATCCACAAGAAATTCAGTACTCGAAAGTTCTTGGAGTCGCTAAATCCTAATTTGAAGTCCGAATTTCTGAATTCAGTACATCGAATCCAGGGATGCAAATTTCAAAATTTGTAGAATTCAAGTGGAACTGGATACAAAAATATAGCACATTTTGTTCTCAAATTTTGTTGATCTCAATTCTCAATAAAAAACACCCTGGAATCTCTCTTTCCTTCATGCTTCGAAGAGATGCTGGTAAAAATGAAACGTGCCACAATGTGCAAACAGCGTGCAGACACGTCCTGAACACGTTGATCCATGAACAAATGATCCCTGTTTTAAAAATTCTATTTATTCCGATAAATTCAGTGTATAAAATTCTGATTGAAAACCCATGGACATAGACAGTAAAAAATGTTATGTTAATTAGAAACGGTTCACTTAAAATTCGTGTTGAAAATCAACACAGACGAGTGTCAAATTGATGAATCACCAATGCAAACGATGCACGTGTGTTGAAAAAATACACAGAATTTTTCAGTGAGTATTAATCGATGGCAATTGAAATTCTGCATGTTTGATCAGAATGAATGGAATTTCTTAATCAGAGATTAAAGAGCTTTTTGTCAATGTTATATCTGAAATTCTGAATTGGTTTTACTCCCAATTCGAGGAAACGTAAAGACGTTTCGAAGCACATTGATTTTAAATAAACTACGATTCAAAACGATAAAATTTTCCTACAGCTGTTGATGAGGTTTCTGAGTACAGAATTTAAAAAGTTACATCGTTATCAAACGATATAACTCTATCGTTTCTTATCGTGTTCTATAAAATTCATCATGGAATGTGTGTGATTTCATCGTGAAATTCTTATAAAAAAAAGTACTACTTATGCTGAAACACATGACTATTTTTTTTCAAATAATTGGTACTTCCCTTATATGAATTTCACGATAAAACCCCATAAATCCTGTTAAATTTTATAGAACGCGATAAGGAACGATAGAGTTCCATCGTTTAATAACGATACAACATTGTAAATTCCGTATTCAGAAACCTCTTTTAAAACGATAGAGAAAATTTATGGTTTTATATTGTTGTGTATCGGGCATGTTTAGCAGGGCAGGCGATGAATAACGATCCATAATCAAGGTGAAAAAAACCTCAAATATATGGTTTTATATAACTTGATTCAATTCCTCCAACACACAATTTTTGTTCCTCGTCAAATGAAATCATATTCGCTCTTGAAAACTGAATATTAATAAAACCACGATAAGAAGAATTGAAAAAAAAATCATGCTTTCATTGGTCGAGACGCAAAGATCAACTTCCAATCTCTTACTTTTAATCGTCGAGAGTGGAGTTGATATCAAACAAAAATCACAAAACAAGATAGAGGAAGATTTATTCAACACTCTTCCTTTTATTTCAAAATATTTTCTATATGTATATTCGTAGAAAGCAACCAACAATGCATTTAGCTATGCGTTTAATGTGATACGTGATAAACACGAGTTTCCTCTTTCTCATAAAGCAAGCATATATAAATGCAAATCCATTCAAGCGTGGTATGCGTAGAAGAGAGTGAATGAATATTTATAAAAGGATTTAAGAACAAAATAATGTAGATAGTATAACAATAGCTGGAAATGAGGATAAAATTAAATGGCATTTCAATGACAAATATCCACACGTGTAATTGCATGTGATGGAGTGAATGAATTGCTGATGGAATGAATAGTAGATTTCAAATTTTTCTTGTGTCCCCTGTTCAAAATGACGGGAACAAATGGAAAGAATTTAGTTGCGAATCTTTACGATTCATTCCGTTTAATGTCGGTTTTTGTCCCAATTGGTTTCCGAACCTTTCCGCACACTTCCGTCATTTTTAACAGGGTGGGGAAATTATTGAATTCATCTCGACATCAAGTTCCTACAGAATGATCACCTTCGTGACATTCGTGCGTATACTGAGAGAATGGTTGTCCCGGCCAGATGAAATTTTCGTTGAAATGAACGGAAAGAAACTTTTCCATTGGCTCAAATAAAATTTGTTTGGGATAAACAAAATTTGGTTGACACTAATCAAGGTTTGTTTACAGGCAAATAAACTTCGTTTGTCCTAAACAAACTTTACTTTAGCCAACCAAAAACTTCCTTCACACTGTGAAGAGAAACTTCGGAAAACTCCCAGTATCGCCCTGGTGAAAATCCAAAAGTGGAGGAAGCGGATATTGAAACAAATGAAACGTATTATTAGATCAAATTAGATGACTCTTCGCTTGCGTTTTCGTTACGCTTTCGTTGCGCTTCAGCGCGTACTGGAGGCAATTAACCTGTACATTTGTAATTACATCTGTAAATGACATTCAAATCATGAAAATTCCAGTATACAAGTACCAGAAAAATTTTGTATTTATATTAGAAAATTCAAATAAAAAACATGAAATTTCATGTAAAATACGGTAAAATTCCGGTACAACAGGAATTTTCTTGTACGTAGACTGAAAAATTCGTCATGAACAGAAATTTTCCAGATCCTGTCGGAAACAAAAGTCCCCGCAAAGAGCTCCCGTTATGACAGTAAACATGAATTCATTATGAATAGTTTGAATTGAAAATTAACTCTTGATGAATAATTTAATCTTCAAAAAGAATTCATATCACGAATTCATGAAGAACTATTCAGGCATCCAACATGTATGCATTTTGAATTCATTGAGTTCATATTGAATTCATTTTCACTGTCATAACGGGGACTGTTCAAGAAGTTCTTCCAGAAGTTTTTGTGAATTCAAAATGATCATTTGTGCTGTCTGGGAATGTGCGTTCAATTCAACCAAGATTTTGTTTTGCTAGAAAAGACTGTGTTTTTAGTGCACACTGCAATGTCCAAATCTTGAAGAATGACTCGATGAAAATCAATGTTTCATCCTTCAAGATGCACAAGACAGAACAAACTGAGAACAACAGTAAACGATTCAAAAACGAACGCAAATATTGTTGGGTAGTAAAGATTCACGGAGAAAAAAATATACTACTTTTTCTTATTTTGCTTACTAAACCAGAAACAGGAAGATTTGTAAAATGGATTCTTACATAAAAATACGGGGGATTACGAATGAACAACTGAATTTTACTATACGTTTTATAAAATTTAACGTTCAGCGTTGAAAATTTTAATCCTACCCATTACTTTTTCCACAATATTCGTAATCTTCCGTATTTTTATTAGTGTTTTGTTCTCGTCTCGCCGAGATTGACCGGGTCTCAATCTGGTCTCGGAATTTATAATCTCGTTGTTGTCTCGACAAAATCAGTATCGTCTCGGTCTCGAATCAAGATTCTCGCCATTTTCGGTGTCGACAATGCATTCTATACGTTTCGATATCGTCCAGATTCTCGGCTTGGCAGGTATCGTCTCGAACTCGGGATCGATACCGAGACCAGTCTCGGTTTCGTCCGAAACACTAATTTTTATGTAAAAATTCATTTTACAAACCTTCCTGTTTCTAGTTTACTAAGAAAAATAATAAAAATTCTTATATGTTCGAGCGGCATTTTTCTCCGTGTTGACGCAATCAAAGTAACGAATATTGGGATGAAAGAGTGAGCGCAAAAATCGCCTGTTTTTTCAGGACCGTGAGTTTCATGTTGAAATGCATTCTGAAAAATACCCTATGTCGATCATTCGCAAGGGAATACCAATTCCCCGGTAAGAACAACAATGGTTTTAGAGATACAGAAATCGACAGAATCGATAGATTCTCGACAGAACCGATTCTTTTCTATAGAAAACTTATAGATTTCTATATAATCTTGATCGAAAATTGATACTACTTCACCTCCAAAACCAGTGTCATGCTCACCGGAGAATGGTATCCCCTCGCTAATGATCAACATTTGAGGATTTGTTGGAATGCATTTCAATCTGAAACTCGCGGTTCCAAAAAATGGGCGGAAAAATACTCTTTTGTGCGGCCACTCTTTGTTCATGTCAGTGGAATAGCACTGAGTATTATGAAACAGAGTACTTTAAGGCATAAATTTCATTGGCAATGGATTATTGCGATTCACAGTAACCATTACTGTTTTTTTTCGTAATAAAAAATGCAGAATTCATTCCTCGATCACAATATTATGTCTCGAAAATTGAGGAATCGAATCAATGATACGGAATGTATATAAGAATTTCATATAAACTGACATGCAGGTTGCACGTTGAAACGAACACGAATAAGAGCAAATATTGTTAAAACTCGGTCATTCCATGAATTTCAAGTGAAAGCAGCGTATGTCGAAATAAATTACGTATATTCGTTTGGTTATAATTTGAATCTGAAAACTATGAATGGTTAACATTGTTTTGATTTATGATAATCGTTACGAGAAATTATCTGTAACATAGAAGATCGCATGTTTCTTGTTTCATCATCGCGCGTACGAATGTTCTTATTATCATAGTTGCTTTATGTTCACAGAGGACCACTTCAAAGACTGTCGTCCGAATGTGGCGGGATTCGATGCGTGTATGCGGGAAGCTCTGAATTCCATTAGGCCGTACTTCAAGACCGGTGTTCCGAAATACAATATAGATCCTTTCGATCCGTTCTTCGCGAGAGAAATAATCGCTAGCAGAGGATTGAATAATCTAGGATTCACCTTGACGCTTAGAAATGTCACCGAAACGGGATGGTCCGCGAGTAAAGTCACTAAATTCGTCAGCGACTTGCCGAATTACAAGGTACGGGTTTCAATGGTTCAAAGTTCTTCCGTTGAGTTTTTCAAATGACATTGTTATTTTTTTGTGTGTTTTTAGATCGTTTACACACAAAGTTTTCCTGAGAAAGCACTGAACGGGGACTACGAGTTCGTTGCTAATATTCTTGGTACTACTATGACAAATAAGGGAAAATTCACTTTAACTCTTTGTAAGTATACGAAACTGAATTTCTCCTCGTTGGAAGATGTTATAAAATCCAATAGAAATCTAATAGAATTTAATGGGGTCATTGAGAGAGATTCAACTCCCGATTGAAGAAGAATGGAAATGAATCGGAACTTGTTGTTATGTATACGGAATTGAATTTCAAATTCGAATACCCTGGCGGAAAAGTTTCTCATATTCTTTCATAGTTTTTCATATTTCTTCATAAATCGCATAATTTTGCATTAAATTCCATAAAAACTCTTAAAATTTCAGAATTTCTCTGGGAATTGGCGCTGTCATTATGAAAAATACACAATCCTTAAATTTTTTCCAATTTTTCATGAAAACAATCTTTTCCATAAGAAGTCATAACTTCTCATAATTTGATTCACAAAATCTCATAATTCTCCATAATGTTTTAGATCTGTTTGTATGAAAAATACATTTGCACGAGGAACCAACATTTTTCATAGAATTTCATCACAAAATACTATATTTCTCATTTTTATTTCCTTACATTGTGATCAAAGTAGCTCAAGAGTGTTGATGAAGAGTTAGAAAACTTCCAACTGGTTATATTTATTTGACCAATAAAAAAAAATCATAAATGGAGTTCAATAACAAAATCCTGAAACGAACTAATTTCAACTTCTAATAAAACGTAATGTGCTGCTTACAACATATATGTTTGCTCTGCATCAATACCCTGGTAAAGAAATCTCTCTGAATTTCTCTAAAAATTCCACGGTTCAGAGGAATTTAGAGAGATTCAGAGATATTTGGGAAGATTCAGAGGAATTCTGAGCAATTCATCGTAATTCAAAGAAATTCAGAAGGATTCAAGAACGGGTAGATTAGGCAAAATTGTGCGTTGAACTTTTCAGAAGGATTCAGAGGAATTCAGAGAGAGATACATTGAGTGCAATTTTTTGTGCGAGATTTCAAAGGCACTAAGAAAGATTCAAGGAAAATCAGAAAAACGGAAATTAAGAAAAATGGAGCACGGAACTTTACGGAAGGATTCAAAGAAATTCAGAGAGATTCAGAGAGATTCAGAGAGATTCAGGGAAGTTCAGAAAAATTCAGGAGAGTTCAGAAAGATTCAGGCAAATTTAGAGTAAGCTTTGAAATCCAGATATATGAAATTTTGACACATTCGAAGAGATTCATAGGGATTCAGATAGATTCAGAGGAATTCAGCATGAGCTTTGAATTGTTAATAAATGAAATTCTGGAGAATCCGGAAAGATTTAGAAAGATTCTGAAGAATTCCATAAAAAAATTAAGACAGATTCAAAGAAAGTTGGTGGGATTCAGAATGTACGACTATCTGACAATTCTCTAACTTTCTCTGAAATTGCTCTGAATCTCTCTGAAAAATGTCCGAAAATATAGAGAGATTCAGAGAGATTGTTTTCACCAGAGTAGCGTCACCATACTGAGCGATTTTCTTGAAATATTGAAGTTTAAAGCAAGGTTAATAATATAAGAAAATCGCAATGTAAAACAATTTTGGAATTTTATGAACCATTTATGAAGAAATATAAGGAAAAATTCCTCATAACGCTGTTTGGATTTCTGAAGAAATTATGAGAGAAAGTATGGACATTCATGACTTTTTATGAAAAATTTTCCAGAAAAACATTATTCTAACTTACGACTTTTTATGATAAAATACTTCTCATAAAACAGTCCCAATTCCTAGAGAAATTATGATATTTTAGGATAAATTATGAGAAGTTATGAAAAGCAGTCAAGAGAAATTATGAGAATTTTTTTCCGCCAGGGTAGATATGTATTTTATAGGAGAATCATCAAATTCATGGAATAATTTTTCTACTCGCGTTAATTCATGATTCCTTTTCAGACAATCTCATGCAGACTAGTACAATAACGAGACCTCCAAATCAGAAACTCAAAGCTGAGATCGATGTTCAAAGCATAGGCAATCTCAGATTACACATCACTAATTTACTCAGAGGACGCAGTTTTCTGGAAGGCGTCCTCGATAGAATAATCAATTCTACCTGGAAACAAGGATTTCCGATAACTCGAGGTATAATCAACGAATTAGTATCCAAAGCTTTCACGGAGATCTTCGGCAAATCGTTCCAAAATTTCAATTTCGAGAAAATCATCAAAACGAAATCGCAGGACCTTTACGGAAGATTCGCTACTTGAAATAACTCTGGAGAAGGACTCTGATTTTGCGAGGTTTTTTATGAAAAGTTCAAGCGTTTAACGAAATCCAATTGAAAAAATGTCGAAAGTTGAAGAATGATCTCAAGAGGATGGAACAAAGTGCTTCAAAGAAAATATACTGCAAATGTGTGATGTGATGTGATGTGATGCTGTGAGTGCATGGAAGAGAAATTCGATGTAATTTAATTATAGAAAATAAGTGGTTACATATTGCGTAGATCATATAATATTTGCCAAGTTTTGATGATCAGCGATTGGTGTACTATTTTGTATGCAGAATACGTTGAGGGGAGTGACTGAATGTTGATATTTAAGTGACAAACAATTAGAATTCAATTGAACTAGAAGTGAAAAGATGACGAGGAGTTGGAAATCATTCCTATTTTGTAAGATTTGTTAATCGACAGAAAATTGAGAAGAAATCAAATTACAAATATTCAAGCTTGTTTTATTTTATTATATTGAAAAAATGCATTTTTACTACAAGAACTCTGGATGTGTTATGATTTTTGCACTCTGGCAATCTTGAAGAAAATTTTTTAGAAATAATTCATTGAAAATAAATTATTTTGCATCTCTGTGATTTATTGATCAAGAAAACACTAATCATTTCCGTAAATAGATTGTGCTGTATAAACTGTACAGCGTGAAATGTAATATGATAAAGGGCTAGGTCGTTCCAAAACAGCACAAAATAAGCAAATATTGGCATGTTTTTCTTCCTGACGTGATGGAATGAATCAAAAGTATGGAAAAAAGTTTTTAATATACTTACTATCAATGAATGTTGGAAAATGTTTTCCCACTTCAATTATTGAGAACACAATAGCGGTCCCAGATAGCACAGAGTTCGTGAAGAATTCTTCAAGAACATCATTTGAACTCTAGAGTTCTAAAAAAGTTCTTCAAGAATTCATCGACGAACTCTGTGCTATCTGGGGTTGTATACTTTCATTGTGGATCGCAAAAGCACATCTGGATACTCATAAATCTTATCTGCCTGTAATGTTTTGACAAATCATTTTTAAAATATCCAGGCCCTTTTAGAAAATAAAACGAATTGTTCTTATTTTCTGAACACCGTAAGGTGACCCACGATTGGTTATTCGCACCTTGGAAGAAAGCATCATAAATTACCTCCATCATTTCAATCAAGAAATAATGTTGGATTTATGACAATACAGAACGAATAAAGTGAACATAAACTAAATAAAAATTTCCAAATGACTCTACTGATTACAAAATCCCCAATTGTCAGATCTGGATTTAAAATGATGGAGGCGCAACAAAGTGCAAGATTCAATCAAAACCACATTGAAAAAATACACCAATCTGATTGAATCTCATTGAAAATGGTTGAATAGGATTTGGTCAGAACATTATACAAGATTCAATGAAATTTGGAGAGATTCAATTGATTTGTTTAACCAGGGTGTGCATTTATGGACAAAACTCAGCCTACAACTCAATTTTCATCCGATGATGATGGATTTCCTTTTAAAATACTTGGTAAGAGTTCCACTTTGACGTATCACTGCGGCATTTTTGTAACACTCGACTCAACCTGAGAAGAATGATGCTGCTGAAGTTTGAATCGTTTATTGGAACGAATTGGTAATCGAATAACGGAATACTCAGCTGTTGGGACCCGAAAGTCTTGCAGAACATTCTTTGAACACTGTATCCAGTTCCAACGGGGTGATTCAGGAACACAAACACCGAGGATTTATCAAATTTTGTGAGTTTGAATTTTCGTTTCGTCTCTTTAAAGAATTGAAACTCCAAGAAAATGAAAAGATTTCAATCAAAATTGAAAAAGACGAATTGGTGAATAAATGAATCACTATTTTTCCTAACAGAAAAGTTTTTCCTCTGTTTAACGTCACGAAAAATATTTATTCACATAAAGATACTGAACTTATAATGGAGAAGCAGAAAAATACCATGAAAATCCTATTGAAGTGACATAACTTCCTCAAAATCTGGATGAAATAAACGGATTTGCATACAAAATTGATTATTCATCAGAGAAAAGATCAAAGAAAACCGTGAAAATCTCGAATAGCTCTTGATAATATTGAAAAATCAAGAATTTTCAATAGTAACAATTGTTACTTAACCCACACAGCATAGGCATGTCCCAAATGAATATCACATGATTGAAATACGGGTGAGGCAAGGCGATCCTGATCAGTTCCTGATCAAGATATCTGGACAGTTACCTCACAATTCAAATACGGATGAGTCAAGGCAATCCTGATCAGGTTCTGATAGGAATATCATGTCTGAGTCACTGGAAGGGAAAATCTGACTGGGACCTGTCAACAACCTCGCGTTACATTGTTGTAAGGTCCTAAACAGGCCATGTCAGGACCTGATAAGGTAATTAAAAGTTTTCCTTAATTAGGAGTTCCCTATTGCAGCCTTACGAGGGCCATGTTTCTAATAGGGAATCCCCTGTAAAATTTCTACTAGGAAAATTTCGGAATTTCGTTATCCACTTTATGAAATTTCATGCGCGACTTTCGGGAAATTCATATTATTTTCTATTATTTGTTGAGGATTGATAATTTTTCTTTATTTTTCAAATGAAATTAGACAGAAATGTGAACCGTTTGATCTTTATTACACATTTAAGGGATACTCTCTGATTTTGAGAAATATTCTCAAATTTTTATCAAAGATTAATATATTTTCGACCTGCATTTTCCTCTGTGCATTCATTTTTCATATGGGAAAACCCCTGGTTAAAGAAATCCATTGATACTCGTCAAATCTCATTGAAATTGGACAAAAGTCTGATCGATCAATCAGACCTTTGTCCAACTTGAATGAAATTCGACGAGAATCAATGGATCTCTTAAATTAGGGAGAACTATGGGGGTGCTGTTTCGTGCTATTCCTGTGGCGGAGGGTGACACGCGTTTTCCTCAAAACTATGTTTTTGAAACTGGTAGGAAGCATACAGCGAAAACTAATCAATGGATCCTTTTGTTGTTTTCATTTTCAAGTAAATTAAATTTATTGCAGCTTATACCTACTTTGGGATGAATCCTGCTTTTTTCTTATTCAACCTTAAAGAGCAAAGAAAACGTTGAAAAATCGGTATTTTGAGTTCGTATATCCGCTATTTTGTTAATTCTCGACTCTTTATCGCAAAAGTGGGTATAAGCTCCAACGAATAACATATATTTTATAAATGTTGAAAATTTCCTTCAAATGATTTTCCGAAATACCACAGCTCTGGCCCAGTGATGCCAGATTCGAGACCCCTATTACCCTTTCCATCGACCGCTTCTCCTTCCTCCCACCATGCGGAATACGTCGGGTGAACGAGAGAGTGATAGTCACTCTTTCTCTGTGGCTCACCCGACGTATTCCGCATGGTGGGAGAAAGGGGAAGCGGTCAATGGGGTGAGTAAGAACGGTCTCGGTCTCGAATCTGGCATCACTGCTTTGGGCATCAACACACCTTTTTTTTCAAATCGTCAAGTTGCGCCATCTATAAAGAGGACAATCTTGAGTATTTTCCCCTGGAAACAATTTTTTTGTGTTCTTCAATAGTTAATAAATATAAGTACAAAATTTGACATTGATACCTACGCATGCAGGTATTGCCAAGACTGAAAAAAACCCAAGCTTGTTCCAAGGTTGGCACATGTGTCAGAAACAAATCTCCGTGAAGAACAATTGGCCCAATATTGGTCCATGATTGTCCCATTGTTCCCAATGGATAGTCAGTCATAGTACATTTGTTAATATTTTTGAAACGGTCACTACATTTGGTACAAGCTTAGCACAAGTGTAAAAATCGAGCATTCGTTGAGAGCAATTGTGCCAATATTGCCCACATGAGTGGCACAATGTTTATAAATATTGACTGAATTTTGAGTTTACAATGGCTGAAGACTTGCGGATAACTATCGGGTCAGGGCTGGCCCGATCTTCCTGCTATAATTAATCTTACACACTAGTGTAGGACAAGCTCATTTCATATAAGCTTGTCCCAGTCTTGTCGCACTTTTCCTATCGTTTTAAGATAATTCATGTACGGTATTTTGAGGGAGAAAATCATGAACTGAAATATGAATCAATGACTTTTTTCATCCTTATCTGCGATCAAAGAAGCATTGGTTGATGCTTGGTAAATTAATTGGACCGGACCTGGCAAAACCACTGGCCCAAGCTTGTCTTGATCTTATCAGCTCTAAAGGTTGCTCCGAATGAACTCCAGTTACCTCAGGTGTTCCCCAAGGTTCTCGCCTGGGCCTTCTCTTATTTGCACTGTATGTTACCGACATAAATTCGATTATTCACCATTGTAAACTCTTTAAATTCGCTGATGACTTTTATATTTATCTGCATACTTCACCTTTTCTCATAGACGAATGTATCACGAAATTGAATGACGATATACAGAGAATTGCCAGTTGGTGCTCCACCAACTACCTAATTCTGAACCCCTTAAAAACCAATTGCATGATCCTTGGTTGTCCACGTTACGTCAACGATATTTCTCTTCGCTCCTTACCGGACATCATACTGAATGCCTGCGTGCGGTTTATTTTCAATCTCAGGAAAGATGTTCACATCTCTCCTTTCTTCACGCGCCTCGGCTGGCTCAAACTTTCTGAACGACGGAAATTTTTCCTGGGGTCGTACTTGCATCAACTATTTGCTTTCAAGAATCCTCCTTTTCTTTACGATCGTTTTAATTTTGGTACCTCTGATGCAATTCGTTGCACTAGATCGAATAGGGGGCTCCTTAAAATACCTCTGCATCGTACTACCACATATCAAAAATCTTTTTTGATAACAGGTAGTAAATTCTGGAACATGATCCCAGATAACATCAAGTGTAGCTCTTCCCCTAACGTCTTCAAAAAGAGGTATTATGACTTCTTGCTCACCTCCACCCTTTCTCACTCATAGATATATACTCCTTTTCAAGTAGGTTCATCGTGGTTCATCTTACGCTTTTCTTGCCTTCATCTTCATTCTGCGCATTTATAACTATTGTATCTCTATCTTATATCTGTATTTCCATTTCTCACACCTTTGTAATCTCATCCTCACTCTCATTCTCATTTCATCTTTATTTTTAAGTTCATTCATTGTGCCTTTTTCGCTTTCTGGGCTGTGGGTTTAATGCTGTATATATATAAGTATTTTTGTATATAATATCTTTGTTGTTTTTTATACTTCTTTCTCAATTGTTCCACAGGATTTTCATCCTAGAACATAATAAACATATATCTATATCTATATCTATCTATCTATCATTCCTAAGCCTGGACGAAGCTTGGTGAATTGTTCAAGACAAGTCTCGGCAGGTCTTGTGCCAGGCTTGGTCCATCATTGGACCATTGGTCCATACACACATGGGTACTTTCGTCTTTGAGGAAAGAATTCTTAAAATTCTCCCTTTGACGTACCGTCGTATATTCGATCACATAAGTTCGATGAACAGTCTCATGGGAATGTGCATAGAACATATTTCTAATATTCGAAGAACTTTCAGAGTGTATTATGATGTTACTCGGGCAAACTTTTGAAGTAAACATCTTTACATCATTCTCTGCTATCGTTAGTTAGCCAGAATCATGGTATTAGAATATTTGATGAATATAAATTTCATGAAAAAAACGAAAGAAACCTTTTTTTTGTAGAGAATTCACTTTCCTGCAAAATTGCTCTTGTAATTCTATCTGTAATCCGCATAGTTTGAGAGATACTTGAAAAAAAACTACGATTTTATCAAAAAATGAATTCAGATTGTCTTGAGACACGTGTTATATTTATTAAGTAAAACAAAAGATTTCTCTCGTATATTTTCATCATAAAAAAGATTTTTTTGGGCCGTTGGAAAAAATGTCATTGTCAACGAACCCCCTGATAACTATACTAATATTTAACTAAGGCTACTAAATTTTTAGTTGAGGTAGTATTCCACTGAAATTTTGAGTCACAACGACTAAACAGTTTTTTCAGTGTTGCCACAATAAAAAAATTTGCTGACACATTGAATTTCTCCTTTTCCGTGTATTATCTGGCGATCTTGGAATGAAAGCTCCCATGAATCTAGATTTTGGATCTCACATAAGTTGTTCTTCCTCAATATACACTGAGAACAAAATTTCTTCCAATCAAATAAATAGTTTATTTGTCCTCCCTCCATAAAATATTTCTTAGAGTTAATGGAATATTTAATCGAATCAAATAATGGAATTCTTGCCCCAAATGAATTGGTCTTCTGAATAAATAATTTATTCGCCCCAAATAATTAGTTCTTGCATCTAATTGAATATTTAATTTCGACCAATGAATATTTTATGGAGAGAGGACAAATAAATATTTTTTCCAGTGTAATACTTCACTTCTTCTTACAATTGTAATTTTGTCTTCATTTCTCTTTGGAAATTGAAAGACTCCCGTGGAATTTCTGCAGTAATCAAGGGACAAGTGGAAATTCTTCAAAAACTCGTTATACAGCGTGAAAACATGAATGAATTTTCTAACAGTTTCCAAAGATATTTTATTCAATCCTCACTTGTCTCTCGATTACTAGAATTTCATGGCAATTTTTGAAATACCATTCTTCCAATGTGTGATGATCCTTATAATAACGATTTCACTTGAGCTAACTCAAGGAATCATGTAATGCTCAATTCGCAACTATTCACATGACATAATTTTTATACAAATTATCAAAAATTTCATAAACTGTCATTATTGAGAGAAGATTGAAAGTTGAATCCCGGATATTTTCTGCACGATCGCTCATCACCATTGAATTTTATATTACATGTATTCCTTCCATAAAATCATCGGACGTAATATTCTCTTTTGACTTACTATTCGAAAATTCATTTCATACAAAATAATGTAGTTGATAAATCCTCAAATACATCAACTTGAAATAAGGATTCTTTAAACGAAAAGTCGATAATAATCAACGACAAGTCTCTGTGGAATAGAAATACGAAGGGATTTTCTTATTTTTCATCTTCTTCGTTAAAGGCAAAAACTATCAAAGCTCGCTTAAAGTACTGAAAACGAGTTCGTCTTCTTTCAACCTGATAGCTGCTTACCTTGAGCAGTTTCCAAGATATTTACTCTCCGGTTTTAAAATGGAATTTAATGCTCTTATGGCACAGTGGGTATACAGAGGGCGAATGTCCGATAATGGATAGAAATCATAAACGCGAAGTGATGTTATTTTTACATTACTTCGTTAAAGAGAAACAACATTTAGAAATATTGGTCGGAGGAAAAATATTCGATTGAATGAAATTGAAATATCTGAACAAATGCGACTATCAATTTTGAAACAAAGTACACTGAAATTTCACAGTCTAATAAAAAGATTATGGTTTTATAGTGAAAAGAAGAAAGTTCGGTACAATGGATTGAGAAAGCGAATATTTCCAAGTATCGATATGATTACCATTGTTTGTTACACTTTAATAAACAAGAATACATTTTATGAGTGAAATCGCGATGGACCATCAACGATACATGAACTTTATGGGTGGTATTCATCACCACGAAGTGCACAAAGAATAATTAAAATAATTAATTAATGTTCCAATACATTTTAATGCCATCCAAATCCATTATTTTAAACTATCGTCATGTAAGTTGGAAAATAGCTCGAAGTCTCTGCAGTAAAATTTCAAGAGATCATCATTGACGAATTGAGATTTGATGTTCTATAATCTTTTCAAAATTGACGTTGTGGAGCATAAAATAAAAAACAAAATCTGCAAATTCGTACACTTTTCATAGGAAATGGATCATTGTTCAGAATGCAAAATTGTTGTAGGGCAAAAAAATGCAAAATTTACATCTTGTGAAGTTCGAGCTACCGCACGGGAAAAATTATTTAGCTGCAGTAGCTAAGTAGCTAGCACGGACACGGGCAGCCATTAAATCAGCTCCTGCAGCTAAATTTTAACTATTACCGCAAATAAATTAACTACAAATGCAAATCTTTTTGGTGTAACAGCTAAAATTTAGCCGCAGGAGCTAATTTAATGGCTGTCCGTGTCCGTGCTAGCTACTTAGCTGCTGCAGCTGAATTATTTTTTCCGTGCGAAGTTTGAGCTGATTCTATAACAGCAGATGTGAATTATGGTAGCTCGAACTATTTTTTCAAATCCTTCGAATATTGACCCCACAAGATGTAAATTTAATAACTTTTTTTCTCGATGAAGGCTCGTATGATTGATTTTAGGATCAATTCCCTTTAAACACAGATTCTTTTCCCATAATTTATAGTCACGCTACTCCCACAGAATCTTTGCAGAAATTATTATACCTCAAGAACCATCGTTTCAAGGATTAAACTGATATAAATTTGTTCATATCCTTTGAGAATCTGTAAATTTCCAGATTTGAATGGATTCAGCGATTTGGATTGCACTGTAAAAACAATTTGTTGAATTCCAAACAAAAATGCTTGGAAATTTACAAACTTGGTTTGGAAAAATAATTCCCGAACCTTTTTTGTAAATTGCCAAACAAAAGTTTGTGAATTTTCAAAAATCTTCGTGAAATCACAAAATTTTTTGAATGTTTACAAACTTTTGTTTGGTAATTTACAAAAAAAGTTTGTGTAAAAAACTGCCAAACTTCTTTGGCAGTTTAGGAAGTATATTTTTTACAGTGTGCTTCATATCCCAACAAAGGGAATCATTTTTTGTAGCCTCGCGTAACATTTTTGAAACTCACAAAAACAACTACAACTATACTTTTCATCCTCACCACCCAATCGATCAGAAATCGTATATCAAAACCACGATTCTATATGTTGAAGACTCTACCTTCCTTTCTCCACAAAATCAAATAAATATCCTGAATGAAACGAAAGTGTAGATTTAAAAGAAATTTCACCAATTCGCTCAACAACCACATAATTCTGCGAATCGAATAAAAATCTTCCCAAGCGCGAGTCTTTTTTCTCATTCGAGTACCACGAGATCAGAAATATTTTGTTGACGTACGCTAAACTATAATTACGTCACGAACCTTGAACAAGTGGAATTAAACTCTGGAGGAAATCAACAAGAAAGTAATTACAACCTTTATGAAGAAAGTCCCGGCAGATTCTCACCATTCACTGCTGACATCGAGCGCATTGATCTTCCTCTGCATCGTATCGTCGCTCCTTCTTTCTTTCTTTCTTTCTTTCTTTCTTTCTTTCCTTCCTTCTTTCTTATTCTATATCGTTCTCGACTTCAGCAGCGGGGGCAATGTCAAGGTGCTATAAGTCTAAAGGCATCTTCAACAACCGGTCATTCTACGCGGAGAAATTCAATCGGTTCTAGCTTGTACATAGGAAAGGGATTGGGAAGTGGATAGATTGATTTATAAATTAACATTATTATTGTAAAATGAAGAACAAAATTCGTGCGACTTTAGTGTTGTTGTTCTTGTGTTCGATATCGATCGGAGTTGAAGGAATTGGCAAATATCAAGGCCTCGAGTTTCTGGAACCATGCTCCAAAAGGGATCCCAATCTGGAATATTGTCTGGCGAGATCCGCAAATATTCTTACGGAACATTTTAGACACGGTAATGAGTTTTCTATTGTTATTCAACTCTCATTATTTCTTTTTTTTTTCAAAATTCAAATATTTCATGAATTTCACTTGTAATTTAAGATTCTCAGCATTCAGTGTTGTAGATTTTCACTCAATAATATATTCATATTTATGATCTTTCTTTCCCTTGAAATCATAATTTATTGAGAGCACTTTGGGTAACAGTCATATAATGAAACTGAGAAGCTTTTCAAGGTTTGGGAGAAATATTGACGGTTTGCTACGGTGCAATGGTATACAATTGTTATACGTTGTTGCGTATAGTATCATTAACCATTACAAAGAATAAATCATACATTTCATAACAGATAAGAGTTTTAATTTTCCCAGCGAGTATACAGATTTTTGAATTCCATATCAAAGAACTTGGTACAAAACGAACTACAAATTTTTCATGACTCTTGATATACATATAATGATATATGAAGCGCCACGTGCTGTTTGTTGAACCGTTTAAAAACTTCAAAGGCAAAAAAGCAGGTTATAACGGTGTATTCGAATGGTCACCCAGTGTCCTACATTCCAGTGACAGTTTACTGCTTGTACTGCTTTGATAGACCGTTGTGGAACGATCAACTCTTTTCAAGTGCACAAAGCTTGTCTTAGAAGTGAAGACACCGTCGTTTTTGTATTAGAGTTTTGAATTTCAAATGATTATCATACAAGTGTAAAGTTAATTGTATTATACGAACGAAAGTTGGAAAGTCACGTCTCGGAGATTAGGCTCTTGAAGAGAAAATTCAATGAGAGCGAATTTCCATAAGTATTCGATTCTAAGCTTGTTTAGAAAGATCAGGGGATTCGGAGGAAGGAGTGCCTAAAAACGATCTCGAAAGTCTTTTTATATTTCCTAGATAGCTCGTTTCCTAGGTAGTGAAAGGATCTGAAACAGGAAAGAGGATGAATGGAAACGAGTTCCTTGTGGAGCATGTCTATAACAACTGAAGCGTTCGAATCACGTCAAAATTGAAGGAACAAATGGTTATTCACGCACATAGATATCCGATTCTTTCATTTCAATTCGATGTTAATGAATACCTTTTCATGAATTATTAATGTAAATAACGCCCTCATTATTTGTGTGATGGAAAATCCTTGTCCTGTGCTCGCAGTTTTTCATAGGTTATGAAAAAAAAAACTATTTTTAATCTAAAACAGCCCAACAAACAAAAATAAATCTATTAGTATATAAAAGATGTCTTGAAATCATAGAAGATGTCTTGAAAATATCTTTCCAACATCTAAAAGATGTCTTATACAGCAAATTTCAACAAGTTTTAGATATCTCAAAAAGGTCTTGCAAAAGATATGTTCTAGATATCTGGAAGACAGGTTTAAGATGCCTCAAGATATGTTTTTGATTCTTTTGAAATACGTTTTAGACTTCTCCATGATACGTTTTAAATATCTTCGAGATATACTTGAGATATCTTTAAAATGGCTTTTTGAAATCATCAAGACATCCCAGACAGCACAGAAGGATCACCAATGAGTTCTAAAAACGGAACATGGCGTGACTTTTGCTCTTCTTACTCCAACAATTTTCAAGATGGGTAACAGATATAATTCAGAAACTCTTTCAAGATTTCTTTTAGACTATGCTGATTCGACATTCAAGAGATGTCTTCCAGAAACACCTTAAAGACATGTTTCTGACACTTCTGGAGGATGTCTAAAAGATATAATTTCGATATATCTTGAAGATGTATCTTTTGTGACGTCGTTTAGATATCTAAAAGACATATTTTCAATGTATCTAAAAGAAGTCTTCCTAAAGATATCTCGTAGATGTCTTCAAGAACTTCTGTGTTTGGTGGGAGATAGTTTGAAAAAACGAGTAATCCCTGCATTAAAGAGATGCGAATGACGATAGTAATAGGCATTTTTGGGAGAAAAACTACGCCACAACGCGTAGATTTATCTAAAATATTCCTCTGTACAACATTTCTTCGAATACTCCAAAATATATGCACGGATACACGCATTTTCACTCAATTTGTCCAGAAAAAATTGGCCAGTATCAAGCGATTCATATCCCGTTAACGCCAATAGTCAGAAGAACTTTTCAACGAAAATCTCTGTACAGTACATCCCATGTAGAAAAATTTCCAAATTATATATACTTTCTATATAATTTTATATAGTGTATGTATCATTTTTGTACAATTATATATAATTCTGAAGAATTAATTGTTTTTATTACATTTTGCTATCATTCCCTAAGCAGAGTTTCTTCTAGATTTAAACTAAATCGTCTGTCTTTTGTCGCACAAACGAATAAAATGCTCAAATCCACAACTGCGATTCATTCAATTATTTTCTCATAGAAACTGAAGGTTGTCGTGATTTTAAAATTGGGAAATTTAAATATCACAAGGTTTATAATAGCTTTCCCAACCGAAAATATTCAGTGTTCTGTGTATCGATGGGATTAGCAACACAGTTCTTTTTGTTGGAGATAGGAAGTGTCAGTTAACCATGATCTTCACGCTCACATCCAAGGACTTTGGACAATGTTGGAAGTGCCAGCGTGAATGCGTAAAGAATGTGTACGTGAATGCTGAAGGAAACCACAGGTACCATCATTGCATATCAAAACGGATACATTTGACATCTGAAACAACGGACAATCCCCGGTAGAAATGATTCATACAAGACCATATATAAAACCTATACATATGGAATCCAGATATGAATTGTGTATGATTTATATGCGAAATATGTATAAATCGTCAATTATTCCTGCTCCTCTGTGAAAACATGGCTTTTTTCCAAGAATGTGTCTCCTTGTTCTGAGAAAATATTCCTTTTCTTGTTTCAAGAAATGTCTAGTCGGTGTGAGGAATATACAACTTAGATAAAATATTGTCTTTGTTTGAAGAAAATTCTTCGTAATCAAAAAAATATTGTATCAGACACTGTGAATTTAATATTCCCTTCGTTTTAAATTGTTTGTTTCTCAGTATAGGGATGATAAATTTCTCAGATTGCGTTAGAACAGCGAACCCACACATCTCAAACAATTACTTCTCAGTTGACTGCCGCAATCAATTTCTAGATGTTTCAACTAAAAACCTTGGTATAATAAGCAGAAGTTCAGATCAATTAGCCAAACTGCTTTACAGCTCCGCTACCAATAGAGTACATCCGCTCCCACGTGGAATTTCGGAGGATAATCCTTGGAAGACGTGAATCTGTGGAGGAACAATGGCCCAATGCAGAAGCAACGTGGAACGAGACCCTTCTCCCTGTTCCTTCACCGATTCACGTCATCCACAATTTTTCTCCTAAATTCTATGTTGAGGCGACGTACCCCATCAGTGGCAGTGCTGTATGAGATCACTTTTCCAGAGTGATTTCAATTTAGAATTTAAGGAAGCTCGGCAATCAGGAGTTTTTTTAGATCATTAATTCCGCGTTCCAGATGAAGCACAGAGTTTGATGGACTATCATTAAGAAATAGAATTTCAAAGGGCTGCTGATGATTCAGTAATGCCGCGGTTTGATGGAAAAGTTCTCAGAACTTCACTGCCTTGTTCTCTGTGAAAACACAATAATGAAAGAGTAATGATAACGATGACGACGACGATGTTTCGCGTGTGGGAATTAATTCTTCTTAACAAGTAGGGTCAAACTAGTTGTCCTTGTTTCAGTCAAGGGCCCGTTTGGTTGCTCTTATAGGCCCTAGACAAGATCGTCAAGGTTTATACAGTAGATATTTCTAACTTGGACCTGTGTAAGATATTCTCTATGGAACCAATACAGGCTTTGAAACTAGGACCTTTGAAAGTATAGCAAATTGTGGCGCAGATTTTGAATTAAATAAATATTGCAAAGAGATTCCCGATTTAATCAGGCTCGTTGGTTAGGCAATTTTGAATTTGGATACCTGATATCCGTCTATATAGAGCCTATATTCAACATAGGATGCCTGGAAAAATTTCTCCACGGGTGATACTCTTAATACTCTCTTTCAGAGAGTTGTAGAAACTAATTATGTTTTCTTGCAGGTTTGCCGATCCTGGGTTATCCTGAAGTGGAACCAATCATTTTGGATGAAGTGCACATCGCTCTGGGAGGTGGTCCAGACGGTTACAGAGGACAATTCAGGGATATTACCGCAAAAGGAGTCTCCGCGCTGAGAGTGACCGGTCTTAGAGCAAGAATAGCTGACGATGAAGTCCAACTACAATTAGCTCTTAGTATACCTCGCATCAGGGCAGTCGCCAAATACCGATCCAGTGGAACCCTAATCCTAGTACAAGCTACCGGAGCTGGAGATTATTGGGGAGAATATGGTATAGCATTTTACGTTTTCATTTTTACATCATTTCGAAGAAGTACACACTCCATTCGTCTGCTTAAAGCTGTAATTTCATGGGGCGTCGAGCATCAAGCGTCAACATTAGAAGGAAAGAGAAGAACTGTGTGACCTCTCTTTCCTTCTAATGTTGACGCTTGATGCTCGACGCCCCATGAAATTACAGCTTAAGGGGTCTTTCTGGTTGAGATTTTCAAGAAAAATTCTTTTTCCAAACATTTTTTCCTCATAGAAAGAATTGAGATATCGGTTTGAAAATTTGCAGGTATTTTTATTAAACATTAAATATTACAAAAAATGTTTTCTTTCAGATTCAAACAAATTTTTTATCGTTCTACTAATTTAAACAAAAAAAATACTAAAAAATTACGGTGCGAGTGATTTTGGGCGACCGGATGATCTGAAAAAAAAACAAAAAGGCAAATTATTCCTTGTTGAAGTGGCTATCGCATGAACTAGGATATTTTTTTCCCATCAAAAAATAACAAAATAGCGGCCATTTTTCGGAAAATTTTTGAGGGTGGAAAATCAGATAGAAATTGGAGAATTTTTGACCAATCAGAAAGATCCTAGTTCATGCGATAGCCACTTCAATAAGGAATAATTTGCCTGTTCGTTTTTTTTCTAAGATCATCCGGTCACCCCAAATCACTCCCACCGTCCTTCTTTTAGTTTTTTTGTTGTTTAAAATAGTGTAACGAAAAAGAAAATTTGTTTAAATCTGAAAAAAATATTGTTGTAGTATTGAATATTTGATAAATATACCTCGAAATTTTCAAAACGATATCTCAATTTTTTTCTATGAGAAACAAATGTTAGAAGAGAAAAATTTTTTTCTTGAAAGCCTGTATCAGAAAGACCCCTTAACACTCTCATATAAAGAAATCAGTGAATTGATGAAAATTCTTGTTTTCAATAACATCAAGTCTCGTTTACCTGTCCCATATTTGTTCAAACAGAAACTGTAAGTGTGAAGAAATAACTAAGACAGTTCAATATTCAATTCTCCATTTCCTGAGTATTTGCTGAACCTAAATCAATATCACCGAGTTCAAGTGAGGATCGTGAAAACGATATTTGCTCAAAAATAGGTTGTGAAAGATTCTTTCTCATGTGTGTATATAAAGTAAAACCAGAGTGTGACTCAATGTTTGACTCACAAAATCAATTGAAAAATCAAATACAAGCCAGAATGTGGTATGCCTACTTTAATGATAATAATAAAAATCAAGAAAATACTCATCAAGATCAGTTTATTTCTCGGTGAAAGGAACTACGATTGTAGCAACGTTCATTACCTACATGCAATTATATTAATTCGTTGCGTGATATGCGGTTGCTGGAATACATGAAAATAATCATTTCGACAATTTTCAAAATAATGAGTTGAATACATTTCATGAAGTCAATATTAGGACGGTTTCAAAAAATGGTTTCAGCTACCACGATTTTAGTTGATTCTACAGCTAGGAATGTAAGACTTACATCAGCTGTTGTGAAATCAACTTGAATTGTGGTAGCTCAAACTATTTTTGAAATCGTCCAAATATCGACTCAGCAAGATATAAATTTTACAACTTCTTTTTTCTTAGTTTTTATTCTGAGAATTGTGATTTCAACTTTCTGAATCACTTTCTTTCTGTATAATATGAACCGTGCTTACTTTACTCGTATTTGACATCAGCATATCGTTTTTTGGTTTCAATTGTTAGTCGAGTTATATTATTTAAGTATAACACTTAGCTGTCACACTGGGGTCAAACTGACCCCAACATGATTCAATCTTGAATTACCATGAAGAAACTCGATCATTCGAACTCTCCGCGCAATCTGTTGCCACTTTAGAGTTTCTTCACCTTTCTCCACCCCAGTGTGACATGATTGTCCATGTTTCATATAATTCTTTTCCATGATACAGTGATAATGTCATTTAGAAGCGAGAATATGCCCATCAATCGATTAAACCAAGCGATGCATGTGTGCTGCACACATCACGAATTCGAAATTAATTTTTCTTCAGGGAAATTATTTGATTGGAAATGTGAATAGTTTTAGTGTTCCCTAAAATGTTTTCAAGACTGTACGCATAGCTTGGCTTTGGTGTACGTTTACAGTTGTGGTCATAGTCGACCCCAGTGTGGCAGCTATGTTACACTGGCGAAGTGTGGCAGCTAAGGGATAAATACCAAAAAGCATGATTTATTTCAAATATGACTCAATACATTTCTGCCTCATGGGATAATAGTTTCAAACTCAAAGAATGCTCCTAATGGAAATGGTCTAGACCTGGAGAAAACCGTTGACTCACACGACATTTGTATAAGTTAATTGCATTTTTCTTCGGTTTAGCGTTAACGATATTGTAAAAATCCAGATGAGAATTCAGGTAACAATCCGGAATTCCTTTGAAAAGCTTGAAACACTAGCTGGAACTTCCAGGGATCCATGATAAAAATTCCCCTTCTGCTCTCTAAATCTGGACGAGTGAAAAATCACGCGTTTCACTGCAGTAAGTGCCAGAAATGAGCCAGGCTGCTTAGACAGGGATTTTCACTCGTTCCGAGTGAGCTCTCACTCTTTTAGAGTCAAAAATTCACTTTGAAATTGGAGTAGCAGTGAGTTTCCAGCCTCAAACCTTGGGCAACCACGCCAAAAGAGTGGAAATTCCACTTAAAATTTCGATAAGCTCGCTTCTGAATGGCTAGAGAGTGGAATCTTATTCCAAAAATTTTAGAAAGTGAAAAAGCAAGTAGAAATTTCCGTAGGAAACCATTGAATTCAAGCAAATCCGCACTGAGAAAAAGGAATAGTGGACCCAACTACGCAAGACAGTTGGATACGTTCAACTGCAATAATTGATCGATTCAATTTGATTCGTCCCTGTTGAAAAAACCCAGCATGGTCCAACAAGAAACCAACTTGGTCCCAGCTGGACCAACTTGGTTCCATTTGGACCAACTTGGTACCAGCTGGTGCCAGTTACAGACCATGATGGGTGGCCCAACAGTCAATATGGGACCAACTTGGTTCCAACCGGTGTCAGGTTGGTTCAAACTGGTGCCGATTATAGACCGTGATAGTTGGTCCAACAACCGATATGCGACCAACTTGTTTGCAACTGGTACTAGTTACAGGCCATGTCGGTGGACTTGACAAACCATATAGGATCAACTTACTTCCAGCTAGACTGGCCTGATTCTAATTTTACCAACTCACACTTGACTCATTTCAAGTGCACCAATATCAGAATGATTTTGAAAAATCAACATGATGCACGTTTTTTTCTATACCAGGATTAATTGAAGAACGTTATAAGAAGAATGTACGACAAATATAATTGTATTGTAAATGCAAACAGCCTGAAAATCTTATGACCGAATCGTAAAATCTGCCTAATCACAACAGCTCGAAAAGGATACCTTTCAAATGAATCGTAAAAAAAGAAAAATCTCGAAATGCCAGTGGGACAGAACTGTAACGCAATTTGATCAAATTGTCACTCTGGATAAAACGTACAGAAGTTCTGATCTACCGGTATTTTCAAGATTCATTTATCACTATCTGAGGCCATATCAAGCATGTTCTGGCCCAGGTTGATACAAGGACTGAGTAGAAAAATGCAAGGTAGTACCGACCTCTAGGTAGACTCATATTAGATAGTACCAGCCCAGGTAGGACCAACCTGATCCCATGTAGGTTGATCCTACGCAGCATGGGCCTACCTGACATGGTTCGACCATGTAACCAAATTCCTACTGGTTCTACCCAGCATGATCGGACCTCGCTGGAACCCCCCAGCTGGGTTTTTTCAACAGGGGCAGTTGACTCAACTACGCATAATTGAACAAACCTTGTATTCAAATTGAGGTGATGAAGGATTTTGGTTGAACGCATCCAACTGTCGTGTGTAGTCTAGTCCATTATCTTCTTTCTCATTGCGGGTTGGGAAATTTTCACACTGCGAAAAAAAGAAGAATAAAAAAATATTGCCAGCCTTACAATGTAGCTATCGATCTACCAAAAATTTGGTTGATTCTAAAGCGACGAATGTAAGATCCACATGAACTGTTTTCCGCTTTGTTTGACATGCAATTTGAAGAACTTTTCTTCGCGCACAGTTTGTGTTCTCGTATTCGAGTTTTACACTGATTTCATTCCGATTTATGAATATCGCAAACCAAATGAGACTTGAATGAGATATTTGTTGGATTATACGAGTACATCAGGAGCATATCTCCCCTGACAACGCACGAAGAATATTTTTTCAAAAACAGAAATAGAATTCTTCAAGAACTCTCTTCGAAGTAATGAATTCATAAAGAGCTCTGGGGAGTTCAATGTTTGGGACATTGACGAGTTGTTTGAGAGTACTAGAACAATATCTTCAGCATCCTTAAAGAACTCGTTAATGTCCCAAACATTGAATTCCTCCTGAACTCTTTATTTATTCATTAGTTCGAAAAGAATTCTTGAAGAATTTTATTCTTGTTTATGAAAAAGAATTCTTCGTGCGTTATCTGGGTTATTCAAGTCTTATTTGTCCACGATATTCATATTTCGGAACCACCAGTCAAAATGCATCAAACTGACGTCACTTGGACCAATTTCTAATCAAATTAACATCATTTTGACAAGCTGTTACCATTGGGACATCAGTTTAAAACTCGAATAGAAGGGCAAACACTGTCCAAATTTTTTAACTCAGGAATTCATAGGAGACCATCCTAATTTCTGAAAGGAAAACATGGACATTTCATGGGATTCCTCAAGTATGGATTCTCATATGGACTTTTTCAATAGGGAAATACCTTGTCAATGCTTGGAACATTTTGACGAGGGTGATTGATCTCGGAATGCAAATTCCAAAGTGTGAGATTAATTTAGAAACAATCGAATCATTTAATAAAATTGGGTTATCGATTAAAACAAATATCGAATGTAACACATCCCATCAAATATTTGTCCCCTGCTAAGAAATTTAATAAATCCTCATATTATTTTACAGAGGGAGTCAAGGCCAAAGTTTTCATCAGGGCACGACCTGTTCCAATCGAAGACCGCACGTATTTGAGATTGCAACAGTTGAAGATGGATTTCAGCGTACAAAATATCCGAATGGGCGTTGAAAATGTGCGAGATCAAAACGCTATTATATGTAAGTATGCTTGGTTATATATAAACGATAACAACATCCATCATCATTTGTTCCGAAGGACAAATAATCAATCACAGCAAGTTGATAAATGACAACTATGAGGCCCTGGTATTCATAATTATTAGATTTACTGGATATTTTGATCAATCAATACAAAATGATATTTTCCACAGCTCAGAAAACTAAATAACGATTCAATGTATCCCTGGTGAAAATTTTATCTGAAAATCTCTGAAAAACTCTTTTTATTGGACACGTTTTTACACTGAAAATTCCTCTGAATATTTATGAATCTCTGAAAATCTCTAAATCTATCTGAAAATCATTGAAACCATCCGAAAAACTCTAGAATTTCCAGAGATTTTCAGTACAATTTCTCCATCCGGGATTATAAATTTGTAGAAAAATTGTTCTCCCCCTGTTCCAATTTACGTATTTTGTATGGATTTGGCAAAGGTAAGAAGATATTGTTCCATGTTTCTACCGTCTTCAAGAGCAAAATTGAGTACCCGATATACCTTAAACTTTCTGAACGTCGTTTGAATAGTAGATTTTTCAAAACATTATTATCCTTTACAGTGGCAGCTTTGAATTTATTCATCAACAGCAACAGCCAAGAATTATTGAAAGAAATGAAACCAGCTCTGAGGAGAAAACTGGTCCAAGTGATGACATCCTTCGTGGAGAAGATTTTCGCTCAAGTACCCTACGACGCTTGGATCACGGATTAACTCCAAAAATAAAGTAAATTGGAAGTTGTTAGAGATTCATGTGCTTCATGTATCCACACGCTCTTTGAATCGAGCCTTCATGAAGATACATGAAGATGATCCAATTTTTATTGTGCCTTTGGACGTGAGAGTGGGGAACTGGGTTCTTACATTCATTCATCATTGATGATTGTAAAATTCATTTCCTCCTTCTTCAATCAGTTGTTCTGATTGTTCCAACGAATGATCAGTCTCCTTTTAATCTTAAGAAAAAAAATAATGGTTCCAATTTGGCTTCATCCTATCAATTCGATACATCAAGGAAAATATTATAACTTTCGGAACGAAGGAAATTCTTTCCAATCGCTTGTGTTTTATACTATGTATATCAAAAGGGTGATCAAATTTTCAAATATCTTCCTTGGACAAATTCCTTATTTATATTTCAACTATTGTAATGCCTTTTAACGTCTGTGTGAATTTACAAATTCAATAAGTAGTGCACGTCTCCAGTTTCCTTGATATTCTCAAAATTAAGGATAAACACTTTAAATTTGTTACTATTCACTTTTCACTGGAAAAATAACTGTTGCATTTATTTTATAATTCGTTTAACTTTATTTATTTATCGATAAGGAAATGATTGAATGAAGATTTCACATGTTTAAACGAATGTATGAAAAATTTAATAAAATTTGTATATATATACGTAAATAACAAGAATTTGTGTCTGTTTAGATTAACCCTCAGTTACCCCACGTTTATTTGCATGTTTTTGTTAATCTCTCGTTGTGCGTTGCACTCAACTGAATTGAGCTTTTTCCAGTATCAAGAATGTACTACACGGAAAAAAGAAAACAGCAATGGTTACTGTGAGTCACAAAAATACATTGAAAGTCAAATTCATTCTATGCAGTACTGCGTTTCCCAGTCCTCATTACTGTCCAGTCAGCTTTGAGGCATTTTATTACAATACTCATCACTGTGATCGCGCTAATCCTCATTATCCAGGCGTGCTTTCATTTGTTTTTCAACCGATCGCTGTCATTCACAGTAACCAGTAATATTTTCTTTTTTCCGTGTATAGTTCTTGAACTTCATCCCGGTTTTAGTTTCGAATCGTCCCTCTTCACCCCTATAAGCAAAACATCAGATTCTCCAAAACCTCTTGTTCCCTTTAGACCCCTGTGGGGTAACTGGGGGTTGAGGAAAAAACCCCTTATGATGCATAAATTACGAATGCCCCTGGCAGAAATGACTCTAGCCACCCCATGGGCACTGTGGATCAGTGCACGTATTCACTTCATAAAACAACTGTACACGCTAGTAGTATCACTTTTTAGGCACCCTTTTTCAACCTCATCTTAGAATGCCGCTGAACTGCAAGGTGTCATAACGTGTCTTCAGTGTACACACTGAGAAAAAAAGCAACATGGTCACAGAAACAATGCTCGCATGGTGAAGGATTTATGGTTACAGTGACTCAAAATTTGATCATGATAACCAGGAAAACAAAACAAAATCACATAAATCTGGTTGTGACAACTATATGACATGGTCAAAGTCAAAAACATGGTTATGGGAACCAAATTTTTCTCTCAGTGCAGTTGCTACCAGGGTTGGGTACGCATAATACGGTAGGTTTTATGCAAGGAATAATGTGCGCATAAAACTCATGCAGATAACTGAACGGGGTTTTTCTGCATCATCTTTTTTATGGTCAAGTTGGGTTATAATTTTAAAACTATGAATTGTTTACCATTTCAACACTCATAAATATGCATTTCATATATTCTGAATTTTGAATTTCAAGTCGGGATTAATTTTACAATGTCTTATGCGTTTTCTGCATTTTCTGCATATTCTACATGTTTTATGCATAATCTGCGCATAGAACCCATCCCAGGTTGCTACTGATAACATCTGAGTCTGGATTTTATATTCACAAAGAATTTGATATGTCTTGGTTTTATGAGAATGTATGTAAAATGACTCAGGTCTAGAATTTTTAGTTGCTTATGAACATCTAGAGTGAAGGATTTGCGAGTCATTTTTATTCCCGGATTGATTATTTGTTCACAAATAAATTTTAATATATAAGTGTACGAGTGGAGTACAGTGGATCAGGAACTATTTCATACCAGTGGATCGTGTTCTAGTTTGTCCCATAAGCAAATGCTTACTAAATGATATAACCCTGATTGGTTGAACCGTTTTGAATAATATTTTATCTCTGCATTACAATTCAAGATGCCTTGAAATCGTGTTCGGAAACATGAATGGAAAATTCATGTAGGTTGTTGTAAATCTTGTAAACAAAGATGGATTGAAAATCAGAACTGCTGCAAAATTGAAAGGCTTTCCTATCACCACCTTACAGCGTCACTGTGAGAAATTTCAAGGTTCTGACAGTCTGATCCATGAAATTATCCACTGTAACCCAGATATGGGGTACAGTGGATCAAATTATAAAGTTCCAGAAAATGATGAACACTTGGTATTCCATTAACGCAAATTAACAATATTGCTTGTTCATTTTGTGGGCGAGGGAATGTTGTAGATGTATATGAACTTCCATGCTGAAACGTTCACTACATTTGAAGTTATAGAGCATGAAAGAAACGTAACCCATGCTCCCCTACCTTGAAAGGTGCTACACAATCCGTATAATTATTTTCATTGGGGTGTTAGTGTAATTTACACTATTGACGAGAATTCAAGCTTCTCAATTGGAAATTACAACCCCTAAATTTCAGCACTTGATAATATACTGAAATGAATTTCTCCCAATTTTGGGATCCAGTTCGGAAGCCCAACCTCACTTCACAATAAATAATATTCAAATTCACATAAATTAAAATCCCTTTATTATAACATAAATAAATATATTCCAAAGTCTTGATACAAGTTCTCACACTCCTGCATGTTTCTTGATGAAATCGCGATGTCGTGAGACATCGGTATAAATTCCAGGATAATCAGGAGAAGCGCATCCCGTACCCATGGAGACGATACCCGCGAGATTTCCATCAACGATCAAAGGCCCACCGCCGTCACCCGCACAACTATCCTTACCTTCGGAATTGTGAGCACAAATGGAATCGAACGGCACAACACTGGAAGTATACATCTTCTCGCATTTTTCTTTCGAAACGATTTCAGTCTCGATGAGTTGTAGATTTTTTGAGAGTTGCCCACTGTCCGAAGTCACTCCAAAACCAGTGACTTTTCCGTACTTTCCAGGTTCGACAATTTTGTTGGATTCGATCAACGCAACTGGTTGACGTGTTTTGTCAAAATTGAAAGGTGGTTCCACGCGAATCAATCCAATATCGTTGAATTCCGTGGAATTGTAACGATAGTGCTCGTGACTTATGACTTGGACAGCTTTGTGAAGTGTACCACCTGATTCCGTAGAACTGCTACCCGATCTCACATTTAAGAATTGTTTTTCCACAGCTTCCAGACAGTGCGCGGCCGTTAATACGTATTCCGCTGATATTATACTGCCCCCGCATAATAATCGATCACCGTGTAACAAACTCACTTGATAGGGCACTTCCTCGATGGATACACTCGTACCTTGGGTGATGCGACCCACACGGTGCAATGATTTGGCTGTGAATGAGAAGATCATATTATTCTATGTTCATTCTGTTTCTACATTATTGTGATGTTTACATCCTGTGAATCATCGCAAGCTGAGCGAAGTTTATGATAAGATATGTTCACCGTATGTTATGTTATAAAATATTCAGAGCATACTTTTCAATTTGAGATACACTATTATGTTTTTTTTTTCATCATTAAACTAAAATTCAAGACTCATAAATGATACGCTAAGAGCAAAAGTGACATCCCCATTGTTGTCAAGTAAAAACAGGACAAGAACTTTCGAGAGCAAGAACGAAACATTCAAAGTTCCGAGCAAAAGCGATACACTTATAATTTGGAACAAAAGAGCAACCACAGCAATCTCTGGGCAAAAACGAAACAATGAAAAGCTCGAGCAAAAACGAACCAACGCACAACCCAATTCTGTATTTATGCGCTATCAAATATGATCACTCAGCAAACACGACTGCTGGGATTTCAGAAGATCTTTCAATAAAATGCTGTAATATTCAGTGTTCCTCTAGCGTATAAAAATAATTAATTAATTTCAATTATCATATGTTCATCATTGTATTGAAAAACGGGAAGTAATTTTCAATCACGTTTCTTATACCCATTTTATAATTCATAGGATTTTATTGTTGTTTTGATCATGAAAATGCACTTGGAAGTGCAAACAATATCTCAGATACATCAAAAACATCTTCTCTGCATCACAATGATGAATTCAAAGAACAATACGTGTAATTTTTCAAATAATTCTGAAAAAGTGAGTATAAAAATTTAAACTTACCAACGGTTAAAGTTGCCAAACAGGCAAAGAACAGAACACAGCTTCGCATCCTGATGGTTCTTCAACACTATTTTGATTCAAGAACCGGCCGTAATTTATACTCAAATCCACGCGCGGTGGATCCGTTAGTATGTCGCGTTAATACATAAAAGTTGAAGAACCTCTCAGACATTCAACTCCCGAACAGTCGTTATCGTATGGGTTTATGTATTTGTATATATAAATATACAATGAAAAGAAGAATTTTCATCTGCGACTCGCCTCATCATTTTATAATAATAATATCCAATATGAATATACTCCAATTAACGGTATTTTTGGTGAATCATTGAATGATAATATAGTTTTATACCGAGAATTGTTTTTAAGTTAATATATATATCAAAGGCTGTCCAACAGATGGGATCTGATTACTTTCTTATACATCAGGCATCCGGTATTTTTATTTTCGATAAAGTGACGATATCCATCGCATTTTCTATTCGACCACGTGCACGTGGCGGTATATTATTTCCACTTCAAATGATATTAACAATGACCCAGGTGGAGAAATTTTGTAGAATTGTCATGAATTTCCATAGAAATTCCACAAGAAATTCATTTGAAAAAAATGATTTAGTGCAAGTTGCCTACGCTCTTTTGTCAAAACATCGTCAATATGAGAAAAATTTTCCGGGAAACCTCACGTCAATGAACTTGATTGAACTATGATGACGGTGGTACCGTAATCGCGACACGTTCAAGTATAGGGGAGCATGGGTCACAGTGGATCAGCACACGTATTCAGTTTATAAAACGACTGTACACGCTAGTAGTATCAATTTTTAGGCACCCTTTTTTAACCTCTTGGAATGCCGCTGAACTGCAAGGTGTCATAACGTGTGTTCAGCGTACAGTTGCTGCTGATAACACGTGAGTCTGGATTTTATATTTATGAAGAATTTCATATGCCTTGTTTTTATGAGAACGTACGTGAACTGACTCAGGTCAACATTTTGACTTGCTTATCAACATCTAAAGTGAAGGGTTTGCCAGTCATTTTTATTCATAGATTGATTATTTGTTCACAAATAAATTTCAATGTATAAGTGTGCGGGTGGGGTACAGTGGATCAGGGACTATTTTATACCAGTGGATCGTGTTCTAGTTTGTCCCATAAGCGAACGCTCACTAAATGATATAATCCTGATTGGTTGAACCGTTTTGAATAATATTTTATGTCTGCATTACAATTCAAGATGCCTTGAAATCGTGTTCGAAAACCTGAATGAAAAATTCATGTAGGTTGCTGTGAATCTTGTGAAGAGAGATGGATTGAAAATCAGAACTGGTGCAAAATTGAAAGGCTTCCCTCCGACCACCTTACAGCGTTACCGTGAGAAATTTCACGATTTTGACAGTCCAATCCATGAAATTATCCACTGTAATCCAGATATGGGGTACAGTGGATCAAATTATAAAGTTCCAGAAGATGATGAACACTTGGTATTCCATTTACGCAAATTCACAATATTGCTTGTTCATTTTGTGGACGAGGGAATATTGTATATGTATATGAACTCCCATGCTGAAACGTTCACTACTTTCAAAGTTATAGAGCATGAAAAAAAAGTGACCCAAGCTCCCCTACAATCATCATCCACTTGGAAATTTTTTGGAACGAAAAATCAACAACGCGGTTACTCGATATAACTCGATACTTGACAACTTCGTTGTTGTGTAGTCAATATTCCACGTGGAAATACTTGAAATTTTGTTAAGTGGGAACAAAATTATGAATTCCTTGATCCTTTTAAGGTCTCATTTTTCGATCGAATTAAACATGAAAAAAAAAGAAAAATGCACTGCTCATTGAATGTTGTGTCCGGTACGATTCACAATCATCAACTATTCATTCTAAGTCCTCATGATATAACCTATTGAAAATACACCACGGGTGAATGAAATCGATGCCACATCAATGAAGTGAACAGAAATTTGATACTTGGTGATCTAAATATGGCATCTACAAAGTCTAATGTGTCAGATTCAAAGCCATCTGCGAGTACTGCTGATGAGGTAATCGGATAATACATCAAACATTGTATATTATAACAAACATTGGAATATTTTTCAGTAAATATTTTGTATTTTCACTGGAAAAAATTGGAAGCCTCAGCTTTCTAACCATCCCATGTAACCGCTCCCGCACATTGGGGCGTCTGTTCTTTCAATTTGGGTGAACCCGGTCCTCAAGATGGGAAAACAACGACCCCAAGTGTTTGGATGATCAGCTGTTGCACCTCCTGTTTTCCTATTCTGCACGGAAAAAAATAAATAGTTGCAGCAACTACTCAAATAGTCGATTTTCGACCATCTACTTAAGTAGTTGCTGCAGCTACTTTGTAGTCAGAACAAGTAACTCGATAGTTGCACTAACTAACGTAAATACCTGAGGTATTTTGAATCAATTGAGACAGCTAACGTGTTACTTGTCCTGACTACTAAGTAGTTGCAGCAACTACTTAAGTAGATGGTCGAAAATCAACTATTTAACCCGTACAGCACCGGACATTTCTACGTTGCCTCTACGTTGCCTCCGCGTGGAATCTCCGTTCATCCACGTTCTATCCACGTCCACCATTTATCCACGTGGAGTCCACGGGGATGCGACGTGGAAGTCGGTGGATGTGCTGTTAGGGAAGTAGTTGTCCTACAAACAATGATTACTGGCATTTCAATGCGCCGCTGATGGTCCTGCGATACCGGCGAAGGGCCGTCAATGGTCCTTTGAATGGCCTGCATTCGTGTTTGCTGGGTGCTGCAACTATTCTTTTTTTCCGTGTGGAGAGTCTGTCTGCGATATTTTTTAGATAGGTTCTAGATGTTTTCCACAGCACTTTTAGATAAATTTGAGACGAATCATTCTTGTCTCAAACCCGTCTATTTCTTGAACACTTATTTTGGATTCAAGACACGTTTAAGATATCTTTTAGATGAGTTCGAGACAATAATAGATCTCGAACTTATGCAAAAATGTTGTGCAGAACATTTTAAACTTGTTGAAGATATCGCAAGACGAAAAATGTTTACAGAGTTCGAAATTGAAGTGCTTATGGAAGTATTATTCCGTAAAAAGAATGTAAATATCACTCGAAAAATTGTCACTCTCACTCCTGCGTGTTTGAAGAATAAAATTTCACTGTAGAGATTCCAGAGAGCGATTCATCGTCACGTTTGATCTTATGGACACGATACTGGAACAAACAGAATCATGGAATTTAATATTCACAATCACATGAATGACGTATAACATATCCGTATGAAGGAACCCATGTGGAAATGGAAACATGCGCCGCTACTGGCTGAGTACTGTTGCCATAGCTGCCAGTATTGGGCTAGTTAAATTCACAGTACTGGAAAGGAGCCTGAATGATAACATCATTTTACATAAGGGCCAGAGGAACATTTCCCACCGAATTGGTACCGATTTTCAATGCGAGCCAACTATGGCGGAACTTTGGCTTGCAACAGGATCAGTTGTTTTGCCAGAGCTGGATGAAAAACGACAAGGAGTCGTAATGATGACATCCTATATAGAAATTCAAATCCGACCCAGTAATGGCACAGTACCGGTAACCGAAGTTACTAGGAGTGATCATATTTCAATTGAAAAAAAAACATTGAATTTGAACTTTGAAAATCTGAAGAATTGATTGTTCCTATTATTGTCATCGGAGAAAGGCAATTTGGAAATGATTCCTTGAGGATTCACTGAGTGAGGATTGAACCTAGGTCCTGCGAGTGAGAAACCTAGTCTCTGTCACATCAGCCGATCTCCGAGTTGACGACGAATCACTCAAATTGTCATTTATTGTAATAGGACCGTTGAAGTCATACAATTCACCATAGATTCCGTAGAGGAATAAAGTCCTACCAATACTGGCACATTGTCGTCTCTCGAACATATTGAATGATGATACCAACTCTGGCCTAATGCTGGCACGACTTCGGCTCACCACAACAGTCGAGTTACCACACCGAGAAAAAAAAGTTGTCAAATTTACCTCTTCTTAAGTAAATATATGGACGATTTAAAAATGTAGTGCGAGCTACTACAGTTTTAGCTAATTTCACCGCAGGGAAAGTAGGATGCACTTCAGCTATGGTATCTTTCGCATCAGCTGTGGTATATTTCACATGCGTTGTTGTGAAATCAACTAAAATTGTGGTCGCTTGCACTAAATCTTCAATCAATCATCTATTTATTCAATGATGTAAATTTTACAAGTTTTTTCCTTCAGTGTCAGATCGTGATTTTGATGTCATTCGACCACCGATTCTGTAGGAGGTCAGAGTCCTATCAATACTGGTACATTGCTGTCTTTCAAACATATTGAATGATCATACCAACTCTGGCCTAATGCTGGCAAGACTTCGGCCCACTACAACAGCCATGTTGCTAAGATCGTGATTCTAACGTCAGTTGACTACCGATTCCGTAGTCAGCTAGAGTCTACCAATACTGGCACATTGTCGTCTTTCGAGCATATTGAATGATGATACCATCTCTGGCTTAATGCTACCGCGACTTCGACTCACTGCAACAGCGACGTGATTTTGATGTCATTCGACCACAGATTCCGTATAAAGTCACAATCCCATCAATACTGGCATATGACTGTCTTTCAAACATATTGAATGATCATACCAACTCTGGTCTCATGCTGGCAATACTTCGGCTCACTACAACAGCCAAGTTGCTAAGATCGTGATTTTAACGCCAGTCGACTACCGATTTCGTAATCAGTCAGAGTCTAATCAATACTGGCACATTGTCGTCTATGGAACATATTGAACGCCAATACTAACTCTGGCTCAGTACTGGTGCAGTACTGGTGCAGTATTGTCTCGTCCAAGTAAACGTGTTATTTGAAAGATCAGTGAAATTTCTATCCACTATCTATTCCGCATTGGAACAACGTTGCATCGATACTGGTGCAGTATCGTCTTTTTTTCGCATTTTACCATCCAACTAACTCTGATTCGGTACTGGCACGGTTCCGTTTCTGTATCGTCTGGGTATTCTCCGAACATTATCAATTCGATACTGGCTGAAGACTGTCTGACGGCGCAAGCCAGTACTATCTGAAATCCGGCAAACATTTGGTGCCAGTTGAAGAACGATGATGATTCTTAATGTATACAGTTATATCTGCCGAAGTCTGGAAAGTGCAACTTGGCCAGTACCACGCCGTTTGTCAACTCTGGCTATTTCCACATGGGAATACCCAACCATAGAGACCGCAGTTTCATTCTACGTGTTAATTTGACACTTGGATTGTATTGTTTCATTATCACCTAGTTTATATTTGCTTATCAATCTATTATTAATCTCACGCTTCTTCTTCCACGCGTATTAAATTTCTCATTTTGTGAATTACGTACCAACCTCAATACTTCATTAATGGAAAACTCATTCTCCCTCAAGCATTTTTTCAGTCGACTGGTGGAATAATTTTTCTGGAGACTCAAGTTTGGTTGCGGTTATCGAATCATTGAATCTTTGAAGAAAATTTTCTTCAAAGACAAGATCTAGCAGAGATCATTCTGGTCAATCTTCTAGTTTCCTTGTGAGGTACTTGCAAGGCCTGGCGAAGCCTTATAATAGCCTCGAAAATGACTGAATTTCCACTAAAGAGTATTTTCAAATTTAAATCTAAAGGTCACAAGATCTCGCTATTCGGTATTTCAAATTCGAAATTGTCCACTCCTTCTTATCTCATTCAAATTTCAAGAATGGAAATCAGTTCCATACAAAACAAGAAAACTGGTGATAATGAAACTTGAAACACCTAATCACAGATAATTATTGACAATACAAAATTCTTCCACAATTCGTCATTTTCACAAGTTTAAGAGAGAAGAGTTCTGTTATTCGACTTGAATGAAATCGAAGTCTTATTCTCACGCAAGGACTATTACTCCACTTACCATAATTGTTTTTCTTAACGAAGAAATGGATACAAAACCATATATCTTACGAAGTTGAGAAATAATTGTCACTAACATTGAAAGTTATGTTTCTTGGGGACATTTCACGAAACTGGAACAGGAAAATCAGACGGTATTGTTTTCGGTCCTTACCACGCAAATGAACAATCACGTTAATGCTATTTTTGATAACATTAATCCGAATGACATGGTTTATAGGATGGATATAGTCACGATAAGGAATGAAAATTCATATCCAGTGGAAAGAAGGATAGTTATGGAGAGTTTACTCCCTGATTCAGGGTATTTATTGATGTTCCTGATCAAATACTCGTCTCCAGACACGATATCCTTTGTTAAGAATTTTCATATAGAACGATCGATGTCTTAAATGAGAATATAAAACAGATGAATAATTTTTTTGAATCAAATCATTTTAGTTTTAATTACAATAATTCGGTTATGAACAGATCTTTGATGAGAACGTATGTTCTATCGTGAGTTTTGTATAGTATAGCAGGGAGCAGGTTCGTAGTAACGCCGAAATGTAGGCAACGATATCGTGTGCGATTCATGCAAGTGAATCAAGTTATCAATCGTCAGGCTCGAATGAATGATGAAAAATAACTATTTGATCAACCTCAAACACTTAATTCCGGGAAAACTTTGCAGTCTTTACAAGAAAACGGCCTTTGATGAGCATTATGAAATGTGTGCTTCCAGTAGTTCTCCAAAACCCACATTAGAATCCAAATATTATCAATGGGAATATTAGTTTGCGGATATCGTTTTTTGTTCGTCAATTCCAATTACAAAATTACATGACGCTTTCGAGTCACGTAAAAAGCGGTTTTTGGATAAACTTCTATATCGATCCCCCTCCCCTGGTAGAAATGTCCCAAGTTCTTCCCTGTGACCCATGAGGCTCTGAAGGGGGAAAACTAATTGAAAAAGATTAGCGAGGCGTTAGTCAGTAACTGATACGTTGAATCTAACCGGCGTTGGTTGAGCAAAACCGACAAATTGGACTGATTAATGGCATAGATCTGCAAAAAATGGGGTCATGATTGGTGTTGGACAGTTGGGGGTCATTTCTAAATTAATTTGCTGTAGATATGACTGTAGTATAGTATTTGTTAAAACAAATTCCTCGGTAGTTACTGGTAAGTGCTTTATCAGTTACACTAAAAAATGTGGGGAGTTTTCCTTCACACTGTTGGTGGATTTCGTCCCCTCATAGTGGGGAATTGTTTTTCCATAAAAAATTAGGGATTTCTCCACCACTTTAAGGAATTATTTTGTTTTTTGAGTGTTGAATCTTCCACAAATGAAGGAAAAGTCCACCAAATTATGGTGAATAATTCCTCATCTGTGGAGGAACTTTGCTGCCACAATTTTCTGGGGGAAAATTCCACAATCATTTTTTACAGTGTACTTGCTAGTTCTCCTGATCACTCCTTCGTTGGTAAACGCGTTACATTCCTCATCAGAGTCTTGGTAGTTTCCCCGCCTAGTGCCTCGTCAATGAAAAAGGATGAACTGATGAGCGCCTCATGGTTTGTGAATTAAAATTTTTACCAGGGTCATTTATTTAATTGGAACTTGTGATTTGAATTCTAATGGTACAGTAATGGTATGGTGTTATATCATACATTGCATATATCACGAGGAGAATAACTACATTGTTGATATAATTTTTTATGAAATATCTCAAATTATAAAACCAATACTCTGGATCCAGGCTCGATCATCCGGACCATCTCAGCCCCCGAGACATTCCAAACGCCAAAGTTTTCTCGTAGAAAAAAGAGTATCCCAATCAGAATTGGAAAAACGTGACACATGGCTCCGAAGAACCAGACTCACTATGGCAGCGCCAAAGACGCGATTTCATCTGAATCACGAAGTGCGGTTTCCTGATAATTTCAAAGGACTGTACGGTGTTCGATTTTCCATTAACGGAGACTTACTCGCCTGTGCTTTCGGTACAGGGGGAATTCAAGTAAGTTTGAGGCTAAAGTCAAACACAAGTTCTATTCCAAAAATGATGACCTGAAAGTGTGTATCTCACATCAGCTGTACGCAGAGACAAAAATTTGCTAACGCAGCAAATCGAAGTATTATGTACGGAATAGCGAATTTTTTTGCTGACCAAGCTAAAAATTCGCTGCCATAACTGACTGGATTGCTGAGAGAGCAACTGATTTAATGAAACAGCAGACTATATATATATACAGAATAACAAACGAATTTTGCTAACAAGATTGCTGTGATAGCAAACAGAATTCGCTATCATAGAAAATTTCTTTTTCTGTGTATTTGTTCAACGATCTAAAAGTTTGTATGCCAGTCAAAAGAGGACAAAAGTCGTCCGGAAACAGGTTTGAACTGTAGGGTGGATGAAGAATCCTTGGCTCAACACGGAAAAGAATGATGTGATTGATATTTGGATAGCTAAAAACTAGCTGTGGTAGCTGGTTTTTTTAGCTGTGGCAACAAAAGTTATTGCAATAGGAGCTAAAATCCAGATTCTCTAACCACTCTTCTCGCTATCCAAATATCAAATATACGAAATAGTTATTCCAGTTAATCCCAAGCTACCACAGCGAATTATTTTTTTCCGTGAAGGACATGAACTTGAATGAATAATGTTTAGACGGATTTCAACGCCAGTGGACGGTACCTTCATTGCAGTAACTTAACATAAATGAACCAACACATAAGGATAGACAAATTATAATATTTTCTAGAATAGAATGAGCGTATCCATGTAAATTAACTTCAATGAGGTAGCGTACACTGGCTTTGAAATCTGTCTAAGGATTATTACTTCAAGTTTATGTCCTTGACAGTGGTTTTGACGGATTCGGGTGGGATGAAGGTTGAATGAAGATGCGTGAATTCTCATCACCTCTAGGACAACTCCTGTGTATCCTTCTCATCATTTCGATTTTCCAGTTGAGAAATGGGGAAACGGGAGAACTCAGAACAACTTTGAAAAGTGGAACAGAAACATCGTATCCCGCTATGTGCTGCAGGTTCAATCCTATAAGGAAAGAAATGTTCTATGTTTCAAGCGTTTGTGGGAATATTTTCGTGTGCAACTCTGAGACCAACGAGCTCGCAAGATTCATTTTAGGTAGGAAAAGAGTGCTGTGAATCCATGGAATAGTTTTCGTTCCCGTTTTTTTTCTTGATCGTGATATTCCCAGGTTCTTTTTCGTCTTATTTTTACTTTGTTTCAAAGAGTATATAAGGGGGAATTGTGAAAATTTTGCCAAGCTAATAAGGGAACTGAACAAGGACAGGCACACGGAGAAAATGTATTCGCGAAGAATTACCCAAAGTTGAGTAAAACGGGGACATAGTGGCATTCCCGCGAAGTTTAAAATCCGGTTGAGTTCATTTTACTCGACTACAGATGAAAATAAATTCAAATATTTTCATTATTTCAACAAGTTGAATACTGTTGAAAAACATCTGAATTGATTTTCATCTGTAGTCGAGTAAAATTAAGTCAACTGGATTTTCAACTTCGCGGGAATGCCATTATGTCCTCGTTTTACTCAACTTTGAATAATTTTTCGTCAATATATTTTCTCCGTGCAGTCTTCAATCTTTTCATGAGTATTTTAACAATGGATCAAGGAGAAGTCTGTGATATTACTCTGTTCTTATTTGAATCAATATTACGCAATGCTACACTGTAAAAAATATTCGGAATTCTCTCATACCTATTCAAGAGAAATTCCCTTGACTCGTATGGGAAGAGAAGATTCCCGTAGATCTATGGGAATTTTCGCAGATGAATACGTGAAAATTATTGTTCTATTATAGGATTTTTAATGTAAATTTCTAGAAAATTGTTCACAGTATGGCATAATCGTGGAGATCAATAATATTTTTTGCGTACACTGGAAAAAAAATTTCTTCCAACTAAATAATAGTACATTGTGTACCAAGGAGGTAAAGAGCGTTTTTCAACGACGAGCGTGATGTTTCCAATACGAGTCGTCCGCGTGTGCGCCGAAGGCACGCGAGCCGAAGACGAGTAATGAAAACATCGCGCGAGGCGTTACAAGCTCTGCCTCCGTGGTGCATACAGTACTTTATGTAACAAAGTACGATTTGTAAGTATTTTGTATGTAAGAGCAACGTGCGAGCGCGAGGGACTTTTGCCTCCTAGGACATTAATAGGGCATTTGCCTACAGTGTGGCATCTCCACCACTGACTTTTCCCCCAGTCGCCGAAACTACCGTTTTCATGCGCAGAGACGCGCAAATCGTACTGCGTTACGTAAATAGTTTATTAGTCCTCTCTCCATAAAATATTTCTTAGGATTAATGAAATATTTAATCGACTCAAATAATGGAATGCTTGCCCCAAATAAATGGGTCTTCTAAATAAATAATTTATCGCCACAAGTAATCGGTTTTTACATCTAATTGAATATTTAATTTCTACAAAGAAATATTTTATGGAGAGAGGACAAATAAATATTTTTTCCAGTGTATGGCATATAGTAAAATTGCATTTGCATTGTGAGTGTGGTATCATGATTCTATTTCTAGAACCGAATAATGAAGTGAACGCCATCGATGTCAATGTCAATGGAGATCTTCTAGTCTCAGGAGGCAAAGATGCAGCCCTTCGGCTGTACGATATTGATACTGCTAAGGTAAGAATATTCTTTACACTGCATTTTCCACTTAATCGTACTTCCAGAAGGCGAATTTACATACAGAACTAACAGGAGGAGGTTTGTCATCTCCGAGCTGGTCATGAACGAAACTCTGCCTTTAGCTTTTGAGCTTTTGACTGTTGACTTTGCCACTACTTAGGGCCCAACAAATGAATCGCTCTGTACCGCCGTTAGCAATTTCTGCACTAGAAAAAGAGTTTCTTTTGTGTTCCAAACCAAGTATGGACAAATTTTGAGAGATGATTGTTTATCAGGCTCTTCAGAAGTAGTGTCGTCCAAAATGTGTCCAAAATGGATCTCTGTGAATATCCGTTTGTTTCAAATTTTTGACCAATTGGATGTACATCTGTTTATTATTCTGCAAATAAATGTCCATAGATGTCTAGATTTTTCCATGACAAGAATGATCGTCTTAACACAGTAAAAAGTCAGACTGGATGTGGATGCATCTTATTTGAAAACTTGACTGCAATTCAGTCTTTTCCATTGTGTCGGCATTTGTTTTTGGAGCTTACTTTCGGTTGAAACAGGGCCAGTTTTGCCTGCCTCTCAGAACAAGCTGATATTCGGGATGAAAGTAAGTTTCACTTTTTACTGTGAAGTTGTAACGATCCGGAATTTTCTTTGTCCGGAACTATCTCCCGAATTTGTTTAGATTTTTCAGGGATTATCCTTTTTCGTTCGTAGTTCGTCCCAAGTTGTCTATAGCCATGATGTGGCATGATATGGTTTTTGGGCATCTATGTACGAACACGGACATGTTTCTGAAATCATGAATACAATCGAAGACCAAACGGGACGAGTATTGGACATACTAAGAATCAATTTGGACCCGACAGGACCAATTTCGAACACCATGAGCATGTTCTATTATAAATACCCTTGCACCTTTCAAGACAAAGAAGGACAAGTTTGGATGGTCTTCCAGACCATGGTGACCGGATTTCCCTGAACGAAATCTGGACGATTTCAGAAAGGAATTCCCACGATTGGACAACAGTGGACAACGGTGGACATAATCTCATGAATGTTGTAGGACTGATCAGGAAAAGTGATAGCCGTTACTCTTCGAGAGCGGTCTGAAATTTGAAACAAACAACCCAATTTTCCTGGTCCTAATCTTGTCCAAAACACGTCCAACTGGACACATTCTCCCACGTCCAGAACTTATCCAACGAACCCATCAGAAATTATAATTTATAGACCTCATCAACTCTTCTTCTGGTTCATTTCAAATGCTTGTTTTGTTTATGAAATACTATGAAAATAATATTTTGAACAGCTAATTCATGCTCACAAAGTGGAAGAATCAGACATGATAGACGATACAGTTACTAAGTTTCATCGAATGAGGATTTTTGCAACTAAGTTCCATACTTCTTACGCAGATCTGATAGTGACTGGAGGGTGGGACGATACAGTGAGAGTAATTATCAATTATAATTATAATATTCTTCTTCTGAATTTGAACAAAATTTTTGAAGAATAAAAATTGTTGTCTTCACATTGTGCCACAGATTTGGGATACGAGAGTGGGCAGTGGTTCGATCAGAGCTATCAAAGGACCTCACATATGTGGAGACGCAATCGATTTGAGAGTGAGTGAGGAAAGAATCCGATATTTTAACCTTTTGTCTCCATTTTTTTTTTATATTTCAAGCTTTCCTTATATTTATTCATTTATTTACCCTAGAAGAAATCCCTCGAGTCATTCTCTAGGCCTCGCGAGGCCTTACTATGCCCTTGTAAGGGACTTGTAAGGCCTTACAAGGCCTTGTAATAGCTTCGAGGGTGACTAGACTGATTTCTACCAAGGTCGTTTTTCAGGAATCTCACATCCTAACTGGTTCTTGGGTTGTGCGCGATAGTTTGCAACTATGGGACTTGAAGAGCGCTCAACTCATCGAGACGATCATTCCTGAAAATAGGCAAACTACTTTGGAAGGCGAGTTCTTGTATACCGTGCAGTATTTTGCTGGGAATCCGTATGGTGATCTTATCTTAGTTGGAGGTTCTGGTACTGGAGCACTCGAAGTGATTAGCGTACAGGAAAAGAAGGTTTACATTTTTATGTTGTTTCTTTACACTCATCTACTTCCGATTTGGATCAAATCAACTCATAGAATCTCATCGAATCGAATTGGCTGGGATTTGGTGAGAACTTCAATAAGATTTCTATTGAAGAAATCCAAATCTCATCGACAAATTAATTATCGGATAAAATTTAACCAAATTGTTGTCCAATATTGATGAAATCCGCAAGAATAATTCGATGTTTCTCAATCAGAAAGCAAAATTTGAAAGATTGGACTCGATATATTGACAAATTAACGAATTCAATCAGATCAAATTCAATGTTGGCCCATATAGTACTTGAAGAATTCTTTTTCAAGATCAAGAATAGAATTCTTGGAGAACTCTTTTCGAACTAATGAATTCTTGAAGAGCTCTGAAAGAATTCCATTCTTGGGATATTGACGGGTTCTTTGAAGATGCTGAAAGAATTGTTTCGATATTCACTGTAAAAAATTTCTGAAAACTCAGACCGTTTCTGTAATTTTTTACAACAATAGATCTGAATTATCAGAAAGTTCTTCTAAATTTGCAGATGTATTCTCGAAAATTATCCATATTATTCTCGATTTTCAGAATGAATCTGAATATTCAGAAAAACTTTCTGATCATTCAAACCTGTTGCTGTGAAAAATTACAAAAACAGTCTGAATTTTCAGAAAATTTTTTACAGTGTTCTTGAAGAACTGGTCAATGTCCCAAGGATTGAATTCTTTCGCAGCTCTTTGAGAATTCATTAGTTCGAGAAGGATTCATGAAGAATGCTATTTTCGTTCTTGAAGAAGAATTCTTCGAGTGCTATACGAAAGGATATCAATTTTTGGAATTTTATTTTTCTGCCATTAAAACTATCAATTGTTCAGAAAAATCGAAGAGAAGAGACTTGGACGACTTTTTCAAGACTTATCGGACCTATTCCCGGAATCCTCATTCCCAACCAGAAATTTACCACAGGCGCAGTACTGCACCAGTACTTTCCAAGACTGGTAGGGTACTGGTATTTGTCTGGGATGATAACGCTTTTCTGTACTGGGGATTGAGTACTAAGTATTGGTTTATCAATACAAGCATAGTACTGCACTTCTATGTCCCCAGTACTGATTTCGTACCTGTTGGCCAAGTGTTGAAGACCCAATACTGGCACTGTACTGCACCTGTTGTCAACATTGGCATTATTCGGATTTTTCTGATTGGGTTGTTCCACGTTTTGCGCGTTGGCTGCTCAATTTATTTATTCCACTAAACAAAACTTGCATGCAAGATTCGTCAATTCCCTCCTCGCGAGATGAATTTATTTTCCCTATTTCTCTTTTGATCATTTGATTTCTCAATGTTGCTACAAAACTTTTCCACGAACAATGATTACAGGCATTTCAATGGGCCGTTATCAGTGCTTTGAAACGCTGGCCGTCGTATTTGCTGGTTTTCCCAAAAGACATCCAGTCAACATAACTAAATAATCCCATTGCGCATTATTTCACGGATCTCATCCATTTCTATTCTCCGTATTAGGTTGTTGGATCTCACAAAGTGAACAAACCTGTCGTCACCGTGGACAGTTACAGCACGAGTATCGCTTTTGGAGGTATGGAATGTGTTTTAAGGCTGGCTGATCACAGTGCTTGAACAAACTGAAATAAACAAGAGTACGTATGAATGCGTACACGACGTTGTTTACTTACCTCTCAGCTTTTGAATTGTAAGAATTTTGAATAAATGTTAACAGAAGTTTTGTATGTTTATTGTGGAGATACCTGAAACTCAACACCTTTCAGAACCTTTTTACTATTTTTAAACGCAACATGAAGTAATAGCAACGACAAGAATAGAATATCAGAAGGAAACGACACATACCTTTCAAGCGTGATACGGAAAAAATGGAAATCTTGTGCAGATGTTCAACGTATGAGCTATGATTCGACGGAAAGGGAAGGCATGACGTTGCTTTCTTCGATCTCTCAATTCTTCTGACACGCAACATAGTGTAGGGTAAATCCAAAAGTTCAGATATCGATGAAAAGTAGAAATTCTTGTTCTTTTCCCGACGACGGGCCAACACGATGTGTGACGATGAATTTTATAAGATTCAAAATATTCTGATGTGATGTCAAGAATATCTAAAAAAATATCTATAGAACATTCGAGTGAGACTATTTTAAATATTCATAAAGTATTACTATAGAGTATCTACTATTCTATAAACCATCCATGGAACAGTTTGTTTGAAGCAGTTTGATTTTAATATTTTATAGGCGTTGATGGAATATTCATAGAATATCCATGATAGAATCCCCTTGTGCAACATCAGCCTAAATAAAAATATGGGACCTTCTTTCCTTCCCTATTAACATTTTCCTCGTTGTCAAGAGCATTTACAACATTTCTTTTCACCCAACAGACACCTCCCAGAGAGCACTTTGAGAAACATATACATCATCTAAAACATATCAAAAGACATCTCAAGACACAAAAATTGTATGTAGGTTGCTTGAGACGAGCCGAATGTTGGAGATAAAAGTGAATCTTTCTTTTCATCGGGTCAACATTGCAACGATTTATTCCGATTATTTATATCACCGATTTTCTAAATTCTGCATCCGACAGTACGAAACATGATCGTTCAGAGCTCGTCATTCGTACGATATGAGAGCATGTTTTCATGTTTTTATCTTTCCCTCATTTCACAATTCGGTTGTTCATTCATAAACCGCTGTTGGTCGGATACAATCATGTCGTAAGTGTTCACCAACTAACAATGAACGTTTCTCCCTCTTTCCCAACTGTTAGCAAATTTTCAGACTCATTGAATAGAGTTCTCGAATGTTTTTCCACGTCTTCGCGGAACGGCGATTGACGGATTCCAAGGAAACAATTATCGATTATCGTTTTCATACGTTACCGATACGTCTCAACCATATTCCCATTCGAAATCGAATCGAACTAGACGAAGAATATTTCAGAAAAATAGCCAAGTCGGGGAGAAAAAAAGAAAAGAGAAAAGAAAAGCGAGTGACGCCAACTCGAATGTTGAGTGTGATGCCAAAGTTAAAAATAAGTACGTGGTGGTGAGCGTCGCGACGCTCATCCTGTACTGATGATCCAGCCAGTCTCCCTTCGTGTGCGTAATCGTATAGACTGATCTATCGAGACTCGTGTTTCGGTACTATCGATGAACGATCTATGAATATTCAATTGCGCCAATTGGTGCTGTTGGAAATTTCGTATCGAGTGTGTTAAAAAGAAGTGTATTGTACGAAGAGGTAATACTAAGATGAGTACAAATCAAGTGTTCAAGTAACGATTGGGAAGGATTGGATAAGAGTGGCTACGCCGAATTGACGGATTCAACTTCATTGGTGATTATTCCTTCTGTTTTTTGTTCCTCAAATCATACTTTTGTGAGATACGAGGGTGGATTCACGCATCGTTTAACTAGGGCGATCAAGAAATTCTGTTGAGATGGATTTGCTTTTATAATAAAAGAATCTTTTATTATCCGCTCTTCTTTGAAGCGATCCGTACATTGAACGTACAGTTATAGCGGATATTTATGGATGATAGAAATCATTCACGTAATGTATACAATAGCAAAAGCATTTTTAGAATTCTCAGTCTAAACCGATGAATCCAATACGAAATGGTGCAAATCAAGAGAGTTCAAATCTAATTAGAAAGTTCTTATATTTCAAATAATAAAACGGAAGGTTCTGGAAATTTTTGAGTAGAGGTTTTTGTCCTGGTATTCTGCAGCCCTCGTGGGATGAACCACACCTAACACTGCTGTGCCAATAAATCAATTCAAGTCCGATGTAGGTTGAATAAACATTGCAATGTACATAAATTCATTTTAGGGTTAAATGTTCTCTCCGGTAGAAATTATATTACTCTACAATAAATGCTAGAACTCTTGTGCCGTGGTTTGAAATTTCCTCGACGAACAATTCAATTTTGGATCTCCACAGTGGTATCGTGAAATGAGGTTAATAAAGCAGGAAGAACACATGTTCGTTTAATCGGAGTCGAAGATACTGAGAATCTCGCTGACGGTGAGCCATGGTTATATCTGTATCTTCCTAGTTCGTGTTGATTGTGAACAGAAATGAGAGAGGTAAAAGAAGAAGCAAAGCTGCAGACTATGGACCGATCGCTGAACAAATTGGAATGGATAAGGCGAGACATCTGAAATATTTGAACGTGATGTCACATTCGAGACTAAATAAGATGATTTATCGAAGTATCAGAATATAGAATCCAAATTGAGTATATTTAGTAGAGATAGACGTGAACTTGGATGATGCTTCTTTTCTACAAACAAGTATTTTTGGGGAATAAGTTCCAAAGTATTTTGGAAGTTATGGAAGTTATTTAAGCGACTCAAGTTCCCTTCAAATAAATCTAAGCTCGAGGCACCCAAAAACCCAAGTTCGAAGAACCAAATAGCAGCCAATTGAGAAGAAAACTCAACTTCTTTGCCCTGATTTTTTGTGCTTCGATTCGATGTTTAACAAAAATCGCTTCCTAATAGTCCCGCAAATTGAGTATCCTTCTGATTACGCAGGAATTCATGGGATCTGTTTATCCGTTGAAGCTATAGAGCACCTCCTGCGCTAAAAACTGTTGTATCTAGAAAAACATACTCAAAGTTTGACGTTATGAATAATGGAATTGAATATTGGTTGTTGAAAACTCACATTCAATCAGGTATTCCAGTCCCGACCATTCTTTTCCCTGCTGAATTTGAAGGTACTGAAGAAACTCAGCTACTTGTTTTCGGGCAGTGGACGGAGCTACGGAGAAAATAAAATTCACTGAGACAGCCAAGTTTTTGGTAACGTAGGAAATAACTACCTAAGCTAATCGCTTAGTTGGAACAGTGAATTATGTGCTGAAGGAACAAAATTTCCAGTATTATATATGAAATTGCAAATGCTCTCAAATGAAAACGATGAAAATTATTTTTATATTTAAAAATCAATGAACGGTTTCTTCAAAGAGAGGATGAAAATAACATTGAAAAAAAATTATGTCTTGATTTCAAAATAATGTTCATTTGAAACTGATGCTGTCTCGTGATAAGCCAAATCTTTATTGATGCGCGATGCACTTTGGCAAAATGTATGGTGCACAATCTTACATTCTATATTCCTTATTTTTTTCATTCACGCGACTATCAATGTTCATTGAACAAACTCGTTGTGAACAACTAAAATTAATATGTGAAAAAATTCAATTAAATTTTTTCACGTAAGTAATAAGTGACAGCACAATTTTTATGTGCACTATCCATACGATGTCGATCTTTGTATATAAAATTTGTATCGAATTCCGATTGAGTTTTTATAGGGATCGACAAAGACTTGATAACTTTTTTATAGAGAAAAGTCGAGTTTGTTAAAATCACCCATCTCCAGTCGTTTTGTCTTCTCTCGACCTCGAATAAAACACGTTGTTCTATCTTTACAGAGGAATCAATTTCATCCTTCGAACGTGAAATTCCAACAAATTTCACGTTCGGTATTGATTTGATGTGAAGATTTTTCTGCGAAGATTCTGAGAATGAATGATATTTATCATTTTCAAGTTTCGCTCGAAGGTCTTCGCTGTCGCAGCTGAAAAATCGCTGTCACAGTTAACAATATTGGTGTTCTAGTAGAAGATACCCAGCGGAATTAGATTTTGCTATCACAAGGAGTGTTTTTTTTTCTACGTAGCCATTCAACAACCCTAGTGTAAATCATTCCACACCGTAAAAATTTTCCACCACGAATTTCAGAATGTTCGTGTTGATTCTAATACAGAAGTTTGAAAGTACTCAAAACAACATATTTTTGTATTAGATTTCCCACACTGTTATTGAATTTCAAACACAATATTATCCTGAAATGATTTTCATACCGAATTTTATCAGAATTCTCATAAAACCTGTGGTGAATTTTAAACACAAGTATGTGTGCCGATTGCTTCTGAATTTTGTATATTAAAGGGAGGTTCTCATCGAGGGAATTCCGAAATAAGGTGATTTTCTCGAATTTTTCACCTTAAGAAGGGAGTGAATAAAGAACTCGAGTTATTTGGAACTCATTAAATTAATACTGAACGGATCGCTTTTTTTTTATTTTGAAGCTGATTGAATTGATTGGAGGATGAACCTAAATGAAGATGTCATTTGCCTTTTTTTCCTTTTTATAGCACTTTGAAGAGCGAAAAAAAGATGAAAAAACGCTATCAAAAGTTTGCATGTTTGTCATTTTTTTAATTTTGGACTTTTCATTGGTTTTATCGGTACAACCTCCAACAGATATAATATTTTTCATAAACATTTTTGATTTCTGATGATTTTTGTAAGTGCTATACTGGCGCCCGATTGATCGCTAGATGAGAACCTCCCCTTGAATTCAAAAATTTTTTCATAGTGCAATCATGCTCTCGAATTTGTGAGGCCTCCACGGGAGCACGAAAGAAAGTGGTTTGTTACTACACTGAAAAAAAGGTATGGCTTTACTCACAGCTCTACTATTCATGCGTTCTTGCTGTCAGGAGGTATAAGGATGCCAGTACAGCTCCCACAGCCGAACGCGTCGCTATCATAGCAATCTGTCGGTTGTGGGAGCTACACTGGAATCCTTATACCTCCTGATAGCAAGAACACATAAATTGTAGAGCTGTGAGAGCCATACCTTTTTTTCAGTGTACAGTGCCTACGAAAGAATTTGTTGTCCTTGCACAAATATTCAATGTAGAAGCTAAGACGTCAGTTTTGTTAACAAATGTGTTCATGTCAGCAAAAAATTCCGTCGGATCAACCTTTTTTTTTTGCTCCTTGAGCAATTTTCTGCTTGGAAACCTCTTTGTTATGCCAGCAATAGTTTTTTCTCCATGAGACAGACATTCGCTGAGACAGAAAAATGTAATTTGGCTATTAAATATCACCCAAATTTAACTGGAGGAGTCAACATTTTGTTCTGTCACAGCTCAAACATCATTGTAGAAAATATTTCCACACCAGTAGGAGAAGTAAGAATTTCTCTCAAGTCGACGTTATCGATCGCAGGATCGATTATTTCAGACTTCTCCCAACGAGTTCTCGAAATCGCATTTCCCTTTGCGGTATTTGAAGAAAATAGTATGTGTACCACGTGGGAGACGAAAATTCCCGACTCGTGTGGTGACTACGTGATGAGCTCCACGTTCGTTGGAAATTTTCACCTTCTTCCACTTGATGCACAATCTACTGTTGACCTTCCGACGGGCGCGCTGGTCTAAAAAGTAAACAGAAATCACTTTTGCACTAAAAAGTCATCTGAAACAAAATACAATCGGCCTGAGACTAAGATGAATTTTTCCGTTGTTGATCATTTTTTTGCCTCAAGATATTCGAATTTTCCTAAAATAGTATGTTCCTGTCAGAAATGAAGAAGCATCACGAGAGAATCGAGAGCGCAGCAGATGCAAGCTTTGTGATAACACAAGTACCGCACAAAAATGTATCCAGTGTGATAGATTTATATGTACAAAACATTCTTTACACTGTAAAAAATATACTTCCTAAACTGCCAAAGAAGTTTGGCAGTTTTTTACACAAACTTTTTTTGAAAATTACCAAACAAAAGTTTGTAAACATTCAAAAAATTTTGTGATTTCACGAAGATTTTTGAGAATTCACAAACTTTTGTTCGGCAATTTACGAAAAAAGGTTCGGAAATTATTTTTCCAAATCAAGTTTGTAAATTTCCAAGCATTTTTGTTTGGAATTCAACAAATTTTTTTTACAGTGTAACTTGTCAGAAATGCTCCTTTGAAATATCAGATAGTGATGTATGAAGCATATCTGATATCACATATCCGATGTTATCTGATTGATAACATTTCATTTTGACATTCTTTGGTTCCTCATGATGCAATTTTATTTTATAATTTTCACACTTTGTTTCTTTGATTACTGCAGATTCAATATTGTTAATAAACTTTTATATGTACTAAATTATCCTCTGTGTATCAGTAATTCTACCATGAATTGTGTATTCTTCCCATATTTGTGTCAATATTGCGTCGTGCGCTTTGTACACCAGCGCGCTCGCCGGAAGGTTAATATGTTTTCAATAATATGAGCTAGGTAATTCATTGATCATGTGATGTGAAATATCAAAAAGTGTAATCCCATCCCAGACAACACAAAGCTTTTCAAGATAACATATATGTTATCTTTCAGACCAACTAGCTCTCAAAGATGACATATCCCTGGTTGAAAAACCCCATTGATTCTCGTCAAATCTCATTCAATCTTGTACAATGTTCTGACCAAATCCTATTGGACCATTTTCAATTAGATTTAATCGGATGAGTGATTCTGATCAAATCTCGCTAAATCTGATTGAATTTTGCACAATGTTCTGACTAAATCCCATTAGATTGCACTTTGTCAGATTCTATGGATTTTTTTAACCAGGGATATGTTATCTTTCAGAGCTTTGTGCTATCTGGGATGCACACCCACACAGCACTTTTGGTCTTCAAGATATCTAGAGGAACTGTTCAGTAAAGTTTAAGAAGTCTTATGCAACATGAAAAGATATCCTTCAGATGTCTACAACAGTTCTCACTTCTGAAAGACATCTCAAAGATATCTTTGAGAAGGAATTAGGAAATCTAAAAGAGTTCTTCAAAATTTTTTAAAGATGTCTTCAAAAATTCATAAGAATGTCTTGGACGAAGCTTGAATTCATTCACAAAAAAAATTCTAACGTCTTCTTTCTCCTTCTTCCCCTTATTTGTCTCCATCGCTCTCCCACTCCTATGAAGTTTACTGCATCTCGATCCTTGAGGTTGCGGGAATCGAACCCGCACTGCTTCCGATGTACTCACGCTTCAGTGACCTGAGCTATACAGATAGTTTGATTTGAGTGCTTATAATTGTCAATATAATATGGTGAAATAGTGTCAGTGGTGTACATTTTCAGAGTCAAAGTGATCTTTTGAGAAAACTGTTATTATATGCACGAATGTCAGATAAGAATTTTTTTTTAATTTACTTGGAGGCTGTACATAAAATTTAGCGTAAAAAGTTCAGTAATTTGTAAAATATTTATGTCTTGGAGATTCGTTCATTCCAGCGCAGGTATTGAAAGGTTACAAAATTGTGTTTTGCAGAATTTAAAATCCCTCAGCATGTATAAGTGTTATCAATGTCAATTCATAACCTAAACCTGCTGAAAATTTATCTTCTCAAACATATCTTGTTGAAGTCTTCCAAGAAGATATCTTTCAAACGCTTCTAGAAGATATCTTTGAGATATCTTGAGATATTTAAGGACTCTTCAAGAACGTTCCTGAAGATCTCTCAATTCAATATTCTTTCAGATATCTTCAAGAACTGCGTGCTGTATGGATATATTTGTCCCGGGGGCATGCGAATGTTCCGTAATGTTCTATTCATCTTCACCATGCGAAGTATTGGGGATGTATTCGATAAAGGTGTCAATGACGTTCTGCGCTGCTACGCATATATTTGTAAAAGGGAGTTTTTATGGAAGTTTTTTTTCGGAAAACATATGATAAGCACGTCCGTGGTAAATATGAAGAATGTACTAAGAATGTATTCGGGTGCATTAAAAATGAAGGTTCTCTGAATATTTGAAAACCTACTCCCCGGAGACCAAGACGCGCAGAACTAAGGTCATGTTTCTACAGCGTCCAGAAGTCTTTTGATGTTATCTGGATACGAACAAAGTTAGCGTAAGCCAGTGAGTATGTGGAACATGCAGAGTTCAAGAGGAGTATGAGTTTCAACGTCTGCATCTATGAATAGGCCAATTCGAGTATGAACTGATAAATTAGTACCACTTCATTAAGGACCATGGAGCATTCAAAAACAGACAAAATTTTGCTACGTAGTTTTTAAATAACTAAGCAATAATTACAAATTTTAAATATACAGCAATAACGTTTACTACTAGGATTTGACTCTAAATATGAATCCAAAGCTCAAAACACGTTCCCAAACCCAGGGAAATAAGTTCAAAAATTATTAAAATTTGTAGGTTAATATGTTTATAATCGTTTGCATAATTTCAAACGATCATTTGCAGTTCCAATTTCATATCCGAAGCTCAATTCAAGTAATTTATTCCATTATTGTGGATTTAAAATTTTGATTTCCTGCTTAGTCATTTGAAAACTACGTAGCAAAATTTTGTCCATTTCTCGAAGGACTCCATGGTCCTTAATAAGTGAAAAAATGCAAGTTCATGTTATATTTTGTGTACGAAAAAATAGGTCAACTTGAAGTTTGTAGGCTGAGGGTTAATACACGGAGAGAAGAGAATGGTAATCTTGACCCAAGGAGTATCAGGAGAGAACATAACGGTAGAAGGGGTAAAAATTATTGAAACGGAAACTCACACCCTCAAGACGAACTTTCTTATGGCTCCAACCAACGGAAGTTCTGTTTCCAAAAGTATAATTCACTTATTACTTTCAGAATTGGGCTCTCACTGATTGGACCCATTAGAAATTAGATGTTGGGGGTGTGAATTTCCGTTTCGTCCCTACCACCGCTATGTTCCTCCCTGATACTCCTTGTATTCACCACGCTAATAGAATTCTTCACAATTTTTCTAGGAATAATTACTAGATCAATTTTTCTGGTGCAATTTTTTCAATTTTCATTCCTAAATTGAAGTTTTCAAATCACATCAAATAAAACAGGATACGATATAACCCCGAGTGGAAAAGTTTCCAAAATTATACATAATTTATATATAAATTTCAGATAATCCTGAAGATTTGTATACAACATCGATAGAAACTAGATATTTTGTGCTTCAAACACCGCCCATCCCTACTCGACATGTAGTTTCCTATTTTACACATCAGGGGTGGCTTTGCTACTCATTCTTCAACCAGGGATGTATTGCCTTTGATAAGGATTTGCGTTTCGTCACGGTAAATATCGACCTTTCCTTAAAAGAAAACACCTCCCCTAGCATGTATGTATGATAAACTCCAGTGCAACATGGGCTCCATGCTGCCTATATGGGCCCAAGACTGGGCCAAAGGGGGACCAAATTCATACGCACGCTACAATTGATATTCTCTTTCAATCGATTCTCGCGTTCTATGTAGAAATGTATGAGGATCCAAAAATTTTGAAGCACCAAGTATATTGTACAGGCATCCTTGTATTCCATCTAATCTATATATGGATCCACCGCGTAAGATGCATACATGATTTTTCTTGTGTCGAGTATATTTAGTCCAATTTTCAGCTGGCCATTTATTTTAGGAAGTCAAACGCTGAGTGCTTAAAATTCCTTGAGATAACACGAAGCTCATCAAAAGTCATGGCACGGGTGAAGAATTGTTGTAAATTTCCAGAACAAATATTCACGTGGGAGACTTTCAGCGAAAGATAAACTAAACTATTTCGCCCCTATTGTAACTAAATTCGACTTTGGCGTCAAAAACTCTTCACCGGTGAATTTTTATTATTAATGTATAAAATATAATCCCGATAGCACCGCTAACGATAACACACGTCGATTTGTCACTTCGATGGTGGTGTCCGTCCATAAAATCATATTGCAAAGTGTATTATCCACCTCTTTCCGTGGAGATTGTAAAACAAAACTCTTCTCTCTCGAGTGACTTATTCGAATTCATATAAATATTTCTCCTCTAACTGACCCAATGTTTATCAACAATATTAATAAAATTCTCAACTCGAATCTGTCCGCATCCTCAAACATATCATATAGAAGAATTTTCAATAAATTTGCGATGTACCCTGCGCATCTGAAATTCATATTTGAAATACTTTAACGCACACGTTGTATATTCAAATTCACGTTCGGTAGTACGAGTTTTATTACCTTAAGAATTAACATATGTTTTCAATGTTTCATATGTTTCCACAATTATCTCATCGTATATTTCAATAATTGTCACTCTTAATCATTTTTTATTGATTTTACGTTCATACGGGTACGCAATCAACCGAATTCGCTGACACAATAAAAACATTCCTCGATTTTTTTGTTAAAAAGATGTGTTTCCGGTTTCGTTATGATAGTGTTATAAATCACTAGAATACAAACAAACGACTGAATGAATGAATAAATAAAATGTATATATAGGAATAATATTTTGAACGTTGCCTAGATTTCGCAGAAATAGATCTACGAGAGCTATTATATACACATATTCTTTTTTTCGGGAGATGTTGTTCTCGTTTCTTATGAAAATACGAGAACAAATCACGCACTATCGGATGTTAAAATTACCTAAGTGATATATCTTGAATTTTCGATATGAAGAGCGATGTATTCTGAATTGTAGCATATGAAAAATGAAGTTCTGTCTGATAGAACTTGAAACACAACATAACTCTTGGAATATTGATCTTTGAATATAACTATGTTGGACAATTATTTATAATTTTGAAGGAAGGATGTTCAGTGCAGTATTTTTTTTTTTGTTTTTCTCCGACTAGATAAAGTTCAAAGTTTTGTAGTTCAGGATGACATATTCGAAATGTACAATAAGATGAATATATCAGAAAAATCACAAGAAAAGTTAAAACATTGGTTATCTTGGAAACTCTTTTCAAAGAATCTTTCACGGTGCTCAAATGATCATCTGCTTCCATAAAATTTGGATTTTTATGATAGTTCGGATCTATAATTCACATTCAAAGGATATAAAATGAAAAATCTCGAGGTTTATGACAAAGTCCCCTATCGAGAAAAGAGATTCAAATTATGTTCTTATTTTATATACAAGATATATTATATAATCTTACAGTCAATACAGTTTATCAGTACTGTTATTTATTGTCGAATGTTAGTTCCTGACTTACATTCATGTTAATATTTTTTTTTCATCCATGTTTTCTTTATTCGGTAGCGATTGGCGTAATGATGTTGTCAGTTACGTTCTTGGGCTCCTGGCAGAATATTCGGACACAATTGAGAGAGAAATGAATCAGATGCAGTAGCAATAGCATACAGCCAGCATATCATTAGACTTGCCTCGTCATTGGCTTAATATTGCTGCTCTCTAAATCTGGAAAAGTGAAAAATCACGCGTTTCACTCAACTAAGTCTCAGAAGTGAGCCAGTCCGTTTCGAGTGGGACTTTCAATAGTTTCGAGAGAACTCTCATTCTTTTAGACAGGAAAATTCATTCTAGAATCACAGTGACTGTGAATTTCTCACCTCAAACCTTAGAGTATCACTCTAAAAGAGTGGAAATTTCACTCGAGATTTCGACGAGCTCACTTCTGGAGATATTACTCTAAAAACCGGAATTTAACTGAAAATCTCAGAATCTCACTGAACAGCTCTTGCTCGTCACGGAAAAAATGGAGAAATTTACCTCGCAGGATGACAGCGCATCGCTTCGAGTTTTCAAATGGAACGTTTTACAAAAGATGTTGTTAAATAATTCACATCAGGGTGGGTCGAAAATCCGCTTCTTTCACGGAGCGAAGTCCAATAGTAAAAGAAACTTCACTTTTCCACATCAAAAACATCTGTGCGGAAGCGCAAAGCAGTCAAACAATATCTTCTGCTTGCATAAGTTGAGTGAAATTTCGAATCTTCAACAAAATTCTCACAAATTTGTTATAAGGGGCATTCCACGTCAAGTGTTTCCATTTTCAACTGTAGTCTCCGATTTTTATAAAACTTGTTGGAGTTGTTGTATTATTAGAGTACAAAGTTTTTGTGAAATTGGGAGAGAAAAGATCGACGGGTTGCCGAGATACAGGGGCTCCAATTTTGAACGTTTTTCTTATTTGCCCTTTTCATCGTAATTTCCAAACTCCGAGAAAGGGGTTGATTGAAATCAATGAATAATGATTTTCATCGCATTTTTTCCCGTACTTTACGATAAAAATATCTGCAATTAGGTAAAATAATTCTTTCTGTAACACGTGCCTTAAGAGCACCCCTTTTCTTCCTCATTCTTGGAGAAGAAAATTGTCAATTGCATACAAGTAGGCTGAAAACTAACTCGCGCATGTGCATGAGAAGAATGATGTACTTTCAACCCTAGAGAAACTGCTTGACGGGAAGAAAGCGAGGGAATAGTGGCGCCATCACGCGTCATCAGTCACAAACCTCAATAACAGAACCTTGTGATAGTTACTCAGGAATAAATTCATTTTGTCTCCAAAAACGAAGCAGAGAAGAGGTACTTTGAAGGCACTTGTTACAAAAAGTAGTATGTGCAACTCGGAACGAGAATTGGTGACTGCGGCTAGTGTGATTGCTGAACTCGCTACGCTCGTGCAACAAGCTTTACCCTCGTCGCAATCACCAACTTTCGTCCCTCGTCGCACAATCTACTATTACGAGACAAAATGCAGTTTGAAAAATATTTTTGCTACTCCCGACCCCCCCCCCCTTGTTACATTCTTGAGATTTTCCAAACTTAGATAGAAGGACAGCTTGAACATTTTACTACAAAAATACGTATCGCGGGAGATTGGATGGGAGTGATAAGAGAAGGAAATGAAGGCTTGCAAAGTGCTGAAACCATTTTGGCATTCTTCAATCCTTAATAAAGATTTTCAGATTCTCAGAGAAATTCTTCCACCAGGAATGGGGCTGGACTGTGATAACAAATTTCACGTCGAAATTATTTATCATTTGCTTGAATGTTGTTCTGAACCTCGAGAAATGTGCATTCGGAACTCTCTAAATTAGAGAGAATGAGATTCAACTTTGGAAGAACATTCTCTTTGAATACAAAATATTGAAGATTCCACTTGAATGGAAAGATAGGTTCCTTTCTGACTTCATATCAAAATTGAATACAGTACAACCCTGCAATAAGGAACCTCGCAATAAGAAACTTCCCTAGCTCCTCGCTCACGAGTCTTCCCCCATTCCGACTACCGATGCTGATCTCTACACGGAAAGGAGTCCCACGTAAATTTTGCATTGGTTGTTGTTAATTTGACACAACTGCTGACGTGAATGAAATTGGCGTAAAATTTACATTGGAACCAATGTTAAATGTACATTGTTACTGAAGTAAATGGCAGTAGCGTTGTTGTGCAGTAGCTTTAATACCGATGTGATTCGAGCAGGACTGTGCAGTAAATTTTACATAAGATCCACACTGTGAGCGTAACCTCACTTTTTATATAATTTTTAGATGAACATTTTTTTCCGTGTAATTTCTTCTGCGCGCAATAAGAAAATTGAGTTTTAAAGAGTTTTGAAAGTCATTTTGAAACCAAAATTTAGCGATGTTTAATTATTATTTCTTTTTCTTTTTTCATTGGTAATTAAATAAATATTATATAAATAATATTGGACAGAAGTTTAGGTTATCCTTAGAAATAATGAACATAAGATTTGTAAAAATTGAAATATATTCATTTGGAGATCTTCATATAGAACACCATGCCGTAGTAATTGGAAGAGATTCTGAACCTTGTTGAAAATTGTTTTCAACTGTAACGCTGTGATGCTGTAACTATGTACAACAAAATACACACGTGTTGTGCAGTCTAGACATGTGAATAAGCGTTCAAACAAATGACGCGCGACCACAGTTCGAATGGCTAAAGCCAAGTTTCTTAATGCGGGGTCGTCGCTGAAAATGTGAGAGGAAGCCAAGATAGAGCGAGGATTGTTGGCAATGTAATAGTGAGGGAACCCTGATTCATGGAAAAACTCTTCCCATTGGGGGCTTTTCGTTCCTTATTGCGGGGTCTTACTGTAAGTTTCCAACTGACAGTTTTAGCAGGGAACCTATCTTTCAGTTCGAGTGGGATTTTCATTCTTCCGTATTCCGAGACAATGTTCTCCAAAAGTTGAACCAAAGCTTGGCAGCTGGGTGGCTTGACTTAAGCCTTGAGTATAAATATGCGTACAAACATCAATGTTTTTATCAGATCCACTGTAAAAAGTCGGACTGGATGTGGCTGCATCATACTTGAAAACTTGACTAAAATTCAGTTTTTTCCATTGTGCCGGTATTTGTTTCTGGTGTTTACTTTCGATTGGACCGGGCTAATTCCTATGTCTAAAACTGTTCTTTGGTCTAAAAGATATCTAAAAGATCTCTTAGAGAGGTCTTCGAAGACATCTTTTAGAGCTCTTTTAGATATCTTTTAGACCAAAGAAGAATTAAAGACATCTACAAGAAACCTAAATGTGTTGCGCAAGACATCTTAAACTTGTCTAAAAGACATCGCAAGACATGAATTGCTATGTGGATTTTCGCAGCTTTTGATAATCCGCGACACGCAGAAAAATATATTTTAAAAATTCCCATAATGTATTGAGGATCAGCGCCAGTCTGTGATGAAAGAAATTATTCACCTGAATATAGCTTCAAAAGTACCATAATTTCCTGCAGAAATACGTCTAATTATGGGACTTTTTAAAAGTAAATATACAAGTGAAAACTCTATCTATCAGAGACTGGTGCTGATTCTCAATAGATTATGGGACTTTCGAACACATCTGTTCTCTGCGTGTAATATTCAGGATGGAAGTCAGTTTTACTTTTTACAGTGTTTTGAGTGCAAACGCTGACGGCAAATTTGTAATGACAATCAATCATGTGGAGGAAAAGGAAATTTTAAGAAAATGAAGAAAATCTAATCTTCTTCCTGCACAGTCACAAATTTTGTGTATTTTTAACACACGTGTATGTTCCAGGAGGTTCACTCGCAATTTATGTTGAATATCAACACAAAAAATGTGTCAAATCAACACAAAAATGTTAAATTCATACTGAAAATCTGTCAATTTCAGAATTTGATATATTGTTTCCAACACAAACTATGAGTGGACTTCCTGTGAAACAAAATTTTCCGCTGTGTGTCAGTTGGTGGGACTCGGTTTCAGGAAAATATCGTGCTGTTGTGTCAAGACCTCGGTTCTAACAGAATATCTGTTCGCACTCATTACCCTCCACTGGAGATTTCTTGACACGTCCTGGTTCACTGGCATTGCAGCGGGTATTCTCCAAGGAAACAAGTGATAAAAAAAGATTAAATTTATACACAAATGACCCTCGAACGAGAAAGGGACACGATTTTCAGCCAGATTCATCGGAGATCGCTATCATAAAAAATTAAGTTAGGCGAACTGTGGTTTGAAACAAAAAATATACGCTGAAAAAATTCATAACGACGTCAACTCAATTTCAGGATGATAATATCCTTAATGAAAATGAATCTCTGCATCTCTCCGCATTTTTCTGGCTGTGCGAAATCTGACAGGAGCGGCGAGAGATAAAGAGATTTCTGTCGCAGATTTCGGACGTTCTCAGAGAAATGTAGAGAAATGCAGAGATCGTTTGTATTAGGAATGTCAATTGAAGTGCAGTTTGATCAATTATTAGTAGTTTGAACTTTACCTCAGGTTGACGTTTTTAGTTGAACAACTCCAGTCAATATCATTTACTGTTGAATAATTTGAAATGGCAGATAGGGTAGGGTGATGTAAGAGTATTCATCCATTATTTATCCACATTTCTCGGAGTGAAAATCCACCCCTAGAGAGTGAAAATACTGCAAGTCCAACAAGAGTGAGATTCCACTCCTGAAGGGTAAGTTTCCATTCCACAAGAGTGAATTTTCACTCTCTTGGAGTGAGGATTTCAGGAGTTGAAAGAAAGTGAAATTACACTCTTTAAACCGAGTTGAAACTTCACTCTGTTGGAGTGAGAATTCACTCTTTGAGAGTGGAATCTCACTCTTCCTCGACTCGCAATATTTTCACTCTTCGAGAGTGAATTTTTCACTCCAAGGAATTTATAGAGCAATTAACTCGCGTTCTTTCCTGGTGAAAATGTGACCTAAGAGTAATCTAAGCGTAATTTAGGAGAGAATTGGAGAATTTTCACAATTCATTTGTTTCAATACTTGCTCTTTCATTTTTGGATTTTCACCAGGGGTGCGTACTCTTGAATCATCCTACCCTATTCATTTAAACCCATTCAAACTATCGAATATTATTCAAAGTTTGTATTTAATCTCATCAATCAATGGAATTCAATGGACATTTGTAACCGGAGATTGCTCCATGGTTTTCTTAGAGCGTAAAATGATATGAATCTATGAATCCGTGATGCAGAAGCAACGTTGAACACTGTAACTATCTGATATGAGTTCGACGCACGACACTCTGCTATGTTTTATTATTTTTGACGAACAGCCAATGATAGAGGAAGGCCAACAACAGTCTAGCTCTCTACACGCATGAAATGAACAAAAATCACTCTGGAGTGTGAATAATCTGATGAAACATTAAACCATGTCAATTAAAGTTATCGAGGAATGATATAGAATTGAACATATTCATTTGCTATGGCTCTAATAACGGATCAAGATTAATGAACTTGATCTATTTTCGACTACTATTAAGAGATTTCAATACCGGACCGTATAAATTCTTTCGGAAAAAAAGTTAATTATATTCGAACAGAGTTCAACGCTTTTAAATAATATTTCTGTATCTCAAGAAATTTATAAATATGATGAATCGTTGGAATGCGTCCCACGGATAATTTAGAAGATGCAGTAATACAACACCCACTTGCGCGTGGACTGTTTTCAAGTATTTAATAAACCTCTGATATGAATCGTATAATAGGAATCTCCTGATCTGGATACTTTTAGCGCTAATCTATAGCAATTTAGATAGCAATTAAATGGAAAAGATGTTTTATAATAGAAAACTAATACTCGTGGGAGAGTTTTTTTTGAATTCATAAATTTTCTTCACATTTCATATGCTAGATATCTTCACCAATGTATCACAGATATCACATTTTCACATCACCCTAATTAATAATCTCGTTCAATCTAACCTTGTATTCCTTCTTACATTAGAAATTTCAAATCAAGTTATCAACTTCTCGGAATTTATCTGATGAAACGAATACTCACACACACAAAACAGTATTCGATTAAATGAATGATCGAGTGATAAAATATCAAAATAATATACCTATACCAAGTACATTGAATAGTATTCCCAATAGGCATGATAATTGTTCGCGGAAATTTGCAACAGTTTTGAAGTTTTGTTCGTGGCCCAATTGGCTCTAGGATCACTCGTGACGATCCATTCGAAGAAAATCCGGAGGAGAATGTACTAATTCTTGAATTTTGAACTCCTTACGCAGATGTATCGGTATCGTCTCGATACGCACGTGGAACAAAAGGATTCGTGCCTGCCAATGATAATTATGCACCGCATAGTCGATGCTGGCGGCTTCTGACAGCGGCCACGACATCCGTTCAGAACACATACTATTTCTGATCGCCAATTCGTTAGAAATTTTATTTTTGGACCAGCCAGCATCCGAGGTCCAGGATCCAGAAAACCACGCTGTGACGTGATTCGGCTATAACATTATCTGCTCCACTTTCTCTACATTCACGTACACGAACGATTTACGATCCACGACACAATGGCGAGAGAATAGAATAATCTCACGTATTTCATTGGCTCGAAAGGGTTCTTCCCAAGTGAAATATCCGATGTTGAAAACTGATAATTTATGTTTTACGATCAAAACATGTCTATGGAGAGTCGCAAAACGGCTAATCAAATTAATCTTGGGATCTATATTTGATTGAAAATACGTTTTATGATTCTTGAATGGAATAAAGGGAATGATTCTGAGAAAAAGAACGCTTAGAAAATGAACGAAAGAAAATTTAGAACCCAATCGGAAACAAAGGCGAACTGCCCAGATCATCTGGCCACCTGGTTAGCAATCGCCAAAGGCTTTGGAGTCTCAAATCTGAAGAGGGTGTAGAAAAAACCCAGAAGTGAATGAAGGGATAAAGTGTGGGCTTCCAAAGCCGTCCAACGTGTACCGGTAAAAGGTGTGAATTACTCGGATAAGGTCTTGCAAGCTTTGCAATGACAATTTTGCTCTTATGTGAGTCTGATTAGGAAGATAGCTTCTTAGGAACTTAATTTTGGAAGAAGAATCAATTTTCAACCTTTGGAAGGAAATGGTAGAGTGCATAATGAAACTGCACATCGACATATGGCAGCAATGACGGCTGTTTAAACTTAGATGATTTAGAGAGGATCACATGGTAGTTGTCAATACCCAAGTTTAGTCCTTCTTCCGGTTACGTGTGACTGGGCAAACGAAGCGACTCAACTCCACTTCATGACGATGAGGCGGAAGCGGCTAAGTGGACTGTCCCCGTATGGGGAGTCTAGCCTCTCCAGTGTGGAAGGACTGGGTCCCAGATGGTCCATCTACCCTCAGAATGAGAATGCCAGTGTTTTTCCTAGTGACAAGAGGTTTTTCCCAATTCACTCCCAATAAACACACACACGTTATTTCAACGTTGAAAGAACGTTAAACTGTCAAACGGACGTCAGTCGTTGATTTCATAACGTTGATTTTCAGTTGAAATTTGATAAGGAAATAGACGACCAGGAATTACGTTTTGATGACGTGTAATTTAAACTAATATTCAAAAGTAACCATCAAACGACGTCCTCAAAAAACGCATTTTGAACGGGTTTGAATCACGCGTTTAAAATGTGTTCATAACACCTTGTGTTTGAACTTAAATTGAAGATATATTCTGCTAAAAATATCGAACGAAACCGAACAATGGTTAAAATTTCAACAAAGAGCAAGATAGTATGTAAATAGTGTGGCATACTGTCCAAATTCTGTCATACTCAGAAATACTATTGTTCTCGATATCGAATGGAAAGTTTTCAAAATAATTTGTTGGATTCAATTCACGTTTTAGAACCATCATTAGGACACGTCAATACTTGACGTCTTTTAAACGATGTTCAAACCGTTGATATGACGTTATTTTATGGTTGAAAAATACGTGATCTGCCACGACATTTTTACGTTGAATCAACGCAAGAATATTACTAATTCACAACGTGTGGTTATTGACTGTTTTTGACGTTTTTAAAACGTACGTGTGTTTATTGGGCTAGACTTGGTCTGGTTTCAGAAGAAAGTAGATTATAAGTGGGGGTTCCTCAAATCTGCACTCTGAAAATCGGTATGAGTGGATCCTTGACAAACGGTTACAAACACTACACGTCTTACCCGAACATAAGAGCTGAGTTGGATGGTCTTGTTAGATATAGTGCCATGATTCCATTTTTTATGATAAAATTTTCAATTCTAAGGCAATGACGCCAACTACCAACTACTTCAGAGTCTATCATTGGATGTTCTATTCAACAAGTGTAAGCGATGCGCTGTCCAAAAGAAAAAGGGTGGTAGAATTAGCAACGCTGTTCCAAGGTATAGCTGTCTGTAATTTGAACCTACCCAGATAATATGTAAGCTTGTCATTGGCTTGTCAAACTTGTCATTCGATTGTTTTTCACTTGTTATTGACAACCTTGTCAGTGTGAGGTTGTTACAACTCTGCTACAAGGTTTTGTAAATTTGTGCCCTTATCGTGTGTCAACTTTGTCAAAAGCCTGTCTGACAGCGTTACAGCAAGGTTAAATTGCTATCTGGGTGCCTGCCCACCCTTGAGTCAAATTTCTCACCATATCAACTGACATGAGCACGTTTGACGCTCCTCATTTGAATCCCTCTCCTGAAAAATGGCTAGAACTAGCCTATAGAAAGGTTTTAGTAGCTTTAGAGAATTCTTTGTAGCCAAAAACTCCCTCAATGTAAACTCAGGGTGTCTCTTGGTAGACTTGGACGGACAATGCTGAATTAATCATTCGTCCCATCATTTGCACAAACCTACCCAATGAACATTAGGAGGACGAGGACTTGAAGACAACTGGAGGAGCTCTTAAAGAGATCTTTATGTTATCCAATGCGTCGGTTTAGGAGATCCTGTGGAGGTCTTGTTTCAGATCACTTTATGTTATCTTAAAGAGAACGTTTATAACATGAAGATAACATAAAGTGGTCTTAAACAAGAGCTCTGTAAGATCTCCTAAATCGACGCATTGGATGACATTAAGATCTCTTTAAGAGCTCCTCCAGTTGTCTCCAAGTCCTCGTCCTAATAATGTTCATTGGGTAAGCTTCCGAATTACCATCAGTATCTAGGAATTCTTCAAATCACTTCTGACAATTTCTGGATTAAAAATCTGGAAATTCCCGTCAACGGTAAACTGCGGTAGCAATAATTTTCTGCTGATTCCTGAGATAAGTAATTATTTTACCACGAAATGCTTCATAATCACAAATATTATCGATGCTGAATAAATAAAAAAAAATTCAATTCCTACATCAAATAATAGGAAAAAACTCAAGTTTGAGGTTGGGATTTGAGTCAAAATACAGATGATAATACATGTTTTTAATGTATATTTTCTTTTTCAATATGTTCACAGCGATGCTGGTAGTTCATTCGCTTGTGTTCACAGACAAGTTGTCTGGATAGTGTAGAGAAAATGTCGCAACAACCAATAAAACCACCAAGAGGTGGCGATGGAAATCCAGGTGGAAATAGGTGGTCGCCTTCGATCGGGACCGGTACCAACAGGGGTGGACCTAATCCATTTAGAACAGCTTCATCTGACATGTTTATGTCTACATCGCCGCAACCACAACCAATGCCTCGCGCGCGTGGAGGTCCAAGCGGGTCCCAACAAGCTCCTTTCGTACCAGTCAGCCCATATTCTTATGGGACTGGATTTGACATAAGACAACAACCAATGAGTCCAGTGCCAATCGGAGTGCCAATATCACCAGGACCATCGCCCGTGTTTGGATCTACAATGCCCTCTTACGTTCAGTGTCCGAGACCTAGATGGCCCTCCCCTGTACAACCGAGCAATCAAATGGCGAGGCCGTACATACCCGTACAGGTAGGTTCAATTCAAAGTATCCTCTCACATTAATCCCAAAGTGCAGATATGAATAAACCATTCCATTTTCGATTCTTCATCCAGAAAAACAAAGTTGTGTCCACAATGCGGTGTTCAGGGTAAATGCTCTTGTATGTAGATAATCTTTAGTGAAATGTTTTGTAACAAAAATAGAGTATTTTCGTCAAGATGTTATTAATTCCTCTGAGGGGAGCCAATGCTGAGGAGACTATTGAGTTTCATCAGTCGATTGAGAGGATGAGAGAATTCCAAACCCCAAGCTTCGTGAATCGAATATATTTGCAAACTTGATGCCAGACTTTCAACCAGATCAGCTCCCGATCAGGATACCTTGACAGTTATGACAAGGTTCAAAGTGGAATGAATCAAGGCAACTCTGATCAGGTTCCGATAAGAATAACTTGTCAGGATTACTGTTAGGGAACTCCAAACTGGGACCTCACAATAACCTTGTGTTACATTGTTCTGAGGTTTTAAACACAATGCCATATTATTACCTGCATTGGAAAAGATGTAGGGAGGTTTTCTTCACACTGTTGATGGATTTCGTCCCCTGATCGTGGGGGAATTGTTTTTCCATCGGAAATGAGGAATTTTCTACCACTTTGAGGAATCGTATTGTTTTGTGAATTTTTGATTCTCTACAAATAGAGGAGAAGTCTTTCAAATTATGGTGAAGAATCCCTCATCTATGGATGAACTTTGCTGCCACCATTTTTTGGGGGAAAATTCCACAATTATTTTTTTACAGTGTGATAAAGTAATTGAAAGGTTTCCGCAATTATGACTTCCCTTTCGCAGCACTGTCAAAACCATATTTCTAATAGAGGATTCCTTGTCAAATTCTTACTGAGGATTTGTTGACTTTCGAATTAGTTGTGAACACGAATGCCTATTTTGCTGAAGAATTATTTTTTCAAACATAGTTTCAAAACTCCAAAGTTATTAAATTCTCAGATCGCATAGTGCGGAATCCCGGTGTCTTGCGAGTGACAAAAATCTGGCAACAGTTGAAGAGTTGCTCGAATTGAATAATTTTTATTTTAAAATAGTCGTAAAACATCCTACTACGTCACATAGCTAAGAAAATGGGAGAACTCTATGCTTCGATTTTTTTCATTGTACTGAATGTTCAGAGTTACCAAAAATATGCAGAAAGATGTGATTCCAAAGCAATCAGCGATAGCCTGTGGAACTGTTTGATATTGTTATTCTATGCTTGGAACATGGTAATTCAGGTAGGAACTTGTATATGAAATTGAGGGGATGTACCAGTGTGAAAGCTCAAAATTTAGGTGACGTTGTGGAATTTTTCCGAGAGAAAAGTTTTTCATCGACTGTTTGATAGTTTGAGAACCTATAACTGAACTTATGCGCTTCTTCCGAAAAACAACAGTTTCTCTACTGTTGCCATGATACCGGTCGTTTGGGTGGCTAAAATCAAAAAAACCAAAAATGATGTTGAACTAGAAGGTACTCTTCGTCCCGTGAACTAGGATATTTTTGATAGGATAATGATTGTCAATCCTACTTCATTGTATGAAGAATACTCTCTACTTCAACGTCATTCTCCTTTCTTTTTTCTTTTTTATTTCATCCACTCGAGCGACCGGAATCATGGCAGCAGTTGAGCAAATTTTTTCTCTTGACACCTTCGAACACAGCGGATACAAATACTACAATATATAACATTGTTCAGTTACAGGTCAATAAGTATATCTTCAAACTTTCAAAACATTCGATGAAATACTTCTCTCTTGAGAATATTCCAAAAAATCACCTAAATTTTGAGCGTTCACACCGGTCCCAACCAGAAATTGACAACAGGCGCAGTACTGCACCAGTACTGGCCAAGACTGGCAGGGTACTGACATTTGTCTGGGATGATAACGCTTTTCTGTACTGGGCATCTAGTACTAATACTAGTATCCGTAATCAGTGCAGTGCCTGTCCTCGATCAGTACCTGGCCGGCATCAAGTTCTGAGTACTGGTTTGTCAGTACAGGCATAGTACTGTATTTCTATGTATCCAGTTCTCATCTAGTAAGTGTTGGCCAAGTCTTGGAGACCCAATACTGACACTATACTGCACCTGTTGTCAACATTGGCGTAATTCGGATTTTTCTGATTGGGGCTTAGTCCCTGAAGGGGATCATTGAAGTTTCCTCAGAATTCTAACAAATTTGATAGATACACCATGAAAGTGTTTCTATGGGAATTTGAACAAGTTCACATGATACTTGGTTGGAGTATGACACAACCTCAATGGTCTTCGCAATTTCATATACAACTTCCCACCTGAATTAACACGTTTCAAGAAGAAAATGGCAACATCGAACAGCATTACATCTCATTGCTTGCCTTCAAATCACATTATTTCGCAACTTTTTGGTAACTTCGAACTTTGAGCACAATAAAAGAGAGTCAGAGCATGGGATTTCCCAATTCAGCTGTCGCTGAATTCTTGTAACTCAAGATAGCAAAATTTTCCATTATAAATCGTCAAGAAATCCCAGTTTTGCAAGAAACTCCAAATCGCATTAATTTATTTTAATATTCATTTCAGAGTCCACTTGGTACAGATTCTTCATCGTCCTCTTTGCCCTGTAGACCACCAGAGTACTTCATAGCACCTTATAGACCGGGAGATTATGAATACATCGGTTCAAGTGTATCGCAAGATCACACACAGTACACAGATGAAGAATCTAGCGGCCCCAGCACAGCTGAAATCATTGCCAACCAAAGCCAAGATTACGTGGATGAAAAACTTGCTGAATATCAAGCTACTATACAACACCTACAAGGTAAGAGTTATCAATTCTACCAGGAAACGTTGCTTCTACGATTTGGAAGTCACCCGTGTCGGATTTATCATAAGGGTGGACTAGGCACTGCCTAGAGGTCTCCACAATTAGAGGGATCCCCACTTCCCTCATAAAAAAATATTAACTCAACTATTTTTCGAGAGAATAGGATTGGGAAATGTTAGCTTTAGAAAATTTCTTGCAATTCAAAAGTATTGAAATCCAATATTTGTCAATATTATTCCTGCAACCCGAGTGTGTATTCACGGCGGGCCCAATCTAAGCCCAGGGTAGGTACCCATGCTGCCCAACGTGGGACCAAGCTGGGCAGACGAATGGGGCCAAAGATGATGATAACATCGTTCCCAGCTTGGTTGTGATGCTTTGCCCGAAGATTAGTAACACCATGAACCCAGACTAGGCAATCAATACTGCTCCTTCCTTTCCTTTTGGAATTGGAAAATTGCTTTGAATTCTACCCCAGCGGGCATGAATTGCAGCCCCACTTTGGCCCAGTTTTGGGCCTAGTGTTGAGCCCCATCGGGCCTATATGGGCCCAAGACTGGACCAAAGTGGGACCAAAATTCATATACGTTGAGGATTGTACACACATGCTCGGGATATAAATTTACCCCAATCTTGGCCCAACGCTGGTTCAAATTGGGGCCGATTTCAAATGTACCCGCACTAAGATTCATTATTTCCATTTTCTACCAACTATAATTGTATGGGAAAGCACAACAGGGCCAACATTGAGCCAATATGGGCCACATCGTCATTTCTCAATACTGGGTTAAAGAGAATGAACCCAGCTTAGGGCCCATTGTCATTATGAGCAATACATGCTTGGGAATAAGTAGGGTAGGTTGGCTCAAGTCAGACCCCTTTTTCTTCTCATTGCATCAAATTCTCTAATATCGATCAATCGCGATCAACTCTCCAAATATTCCCTAAAACACTTTCGACATAACTCTTATCGGTACCTAATTATGATTGGAAACCAAATATGGCCGTAAGCAATTAGAAACAACATTCGAATATAAACAGTGGTTCCAATTTGGACCATCCCTGCTCTAAATCGGACCGCCCAGTTTTCAAGCTTTGCATTGAAATTTCAAAGTTTTGGTAGTGTTTCCGAGTGTATTTTTTTCATCAGTTCTCCAAAAACAGCAACTTTTAATGAAACAAATCAAGTTTGATTGCACATTTTCGTCACATTCTTCAGTATAAAAATTAGTATAAATTATCTTTGACATAGAGAGAAAACTGACATGTAAGAGAAAAGGAATAGTGAGAAAAATTATTCTGAATCCGATGACTCGTGATATAAAATAGGAACAGTGATATAGGCTGATTGCCTGCTTGTGCTTGATTGATTTCGAATCAATACACCGAGAGAAAACAAAAATAGTAAATTAATAGTCATAATTGGAAAAGGACTCAATTATGAATAGTTAGATGATGACGTAACTAATCCAAACGGTAATTTCTACAATTTCAATTCAATTCAATTCAATCCATTAATTGAGATTCAATTACAGAATTCAAATGGGCTGCATTGGCACACAGTCCACCCCTAACAGCACAATGTGTCTCTGGGACGTTTCCTGAACGTCCAGAAAACCTCTCCTACGTTCTATAAACCTTCCATAAACGTTCCAGTGACACGTTGTGCTGTCTGGGACAGGCCAATTTCCACAGTCAATACTTTTATTTGGACTACAAAGTAGGAAAACTTGTTATCAATCATAGTTGAATCCTTACCCAATGATTCCAATGGGAATTCCGACTATTTATGTCCCCGAGTGTTTTTTGGATTCCATTCCAATCTTGTACATCGTATCCTCATCCGTCAGAATGGAAGTTAGGACCCAACGAGTGTAGGTTTTGGAGTAATTTCCAGCGATTACTGAAAGGTGCCTAGCGATTGTCAAATTGCATTTATTCGGCGGAAAGTTCGTTCGGCGAATTCCAACCCAATTAATTCCAATTAAGGTGATACCAGCGGCCCCTGACGATGCAACCCGAGCCAAATCTTTTCTGACAGATTATTCGAAAATACAGCAGTGAAAGGCAAATATCGCTCTGTACAGACCTTTATTGATAAGAAACGGTCTGTACAGAGCGATATTTGGATTTTATTCTTTTGTTTTCGAGTAATTTGACAGAATAATTTTGGTTGTGTCCTTTTCTAACCAATGGGTCTGGTTGCATCTTCAGGGGTCGCTTGTATCACCTCAAGCCTCTACCCAATTAATCGGCGTCTCGATGGATCCCCAGGTGGATTATTTGTAACAGGGTCGATTTACCGACTGATCAGTGGCTTCTGATGATTATTTTTTTCTTGATTTATCTATCAATTAAATGACGAATAATCGGAATCAAACAATGGATCGATCAATCGATGATTGAAAAAAGAATGATCATTCGGAATCCGGAACAATTATTTGTTCCATCCATTATAATTGATTGACGCCTTAACAGCGAAATGTGTCACTGGGATATTTTTTGAACGTCCAGAAAACCTTTCCTACGTTCTATAAACCTTCTATGAACGTTCCAGTGGCACGTTGTGTTGTCTGGGTCGCATAGCTCTAACATAGAGTACAATAAAATACTGTGAAATACAAAGATTGATTCGAATCCTGTATGTGTGCACATATATATACATATCCATACTTGAGCAGTTTATCCAAAAGAATTTTTCTGTTTATAAACCCCGCCTTACATGGGTCCCCACAAAGTTCCTTACTATGGTCAAATCCGGCATTGGAAGTCACTATCGCTCAAATTGACTGGAATTTTGTGATCAAGTAGGTCTTCAAATCTTGCACCACAATCTTTAAAGGGTAGAAAGTTTGAAAACAGACTTGAAAGTTTATTTTATGAGAATATACAGGTTTGATTCAGTTAGAACGACCTTTTGAGTCTTCAGATCACAGGGTGTTGTCTTCTCCAACATTCACAGCATCAAAAACCCACTTGATTGGTGGGTTTGAACAAAAAATTGATGGGTACTGACATCTTGTGACATAAGACTTGCTCTCTTCGCACTTCGGTCCATCTTCGTAATCCTCACTTTATTATTGTTTTTCTTAATGAACATAAATGAACTAACTTTGGAACTCTCACGTCAGTGGAGTGTGTCTCTGGGAAGTTTCTAGAATGTTTAAAAAAACCTCTTTCACTTCATGCAAAAATTCTGTAAATGTCCTTTGGCCTCCAAAAAATCCACTGAACAAAGAGGAGAATTTATAAAACATAAATTTTACAGCCCAGTATTCCACCTAACACATCACAGTCTTTATAACGAGATCGTTGCTGCAACGAGCTGTTTGCGAGTAATTTCACACTCAAGCGTGTAGCAGGTTACGTTACATCTGTTATATTGATATACCATTGCGTCACCACAGAATATCAATATGAAAGACGTAATGTAACCTGTTACATGCTTGAGTGTGAAATTACTCGCAACCAGCTTGGTACAACAACGTTCTTGTTACAAAGACTGTGATGTGTCTGGTGGGATCTTGATTGAAAAATCATATTTGTTCCGATTAAACGTGCAGAATTCCAATCAAATCCGATTAGAACCCATTAGATTTGAATTGGAATTCAATAGAACGAATCAATAACTTTTTCCATCATTCTTCACACAATGCTTAACATTGAAGACTGAATCTCACAGTTATTTGAGAAATATTTTTAATATTTCAATCACTCTTATTTCAAATCATGAACGGTTAGATTCGATAGGCTTCTTTCCATGAAAAAATGAAAAAAACCCATCGAATCTCGCACAATAGGAACATTATTGCAAAAGAAAAATAGCGGAAGAATTGATCGATCCTTAATATCCTTTCTCTTCCGTATCCACACATTGGCAATGGTCAAAAATGCAGTGGCAACCAACCGCAAGATAAGGGTTGAGAATGGTCTGTTGTTACCGGTATGCTTTTTGCTATCGCTGTCGCAGCTGCGTCGTCGATGTTGGTTGTTGTAGAGTCGTAGGGGGAATGGTGGTGGAACGAAGTGAATATACATTGAGCAGTGGGCCACTAGTATCGAACCGGCGTTCGTCCGACGAGCGCACGTTCTCAACACCGTACATTCCATTTACGGCATTCCATATAACGTGTTATATAGGTTCATGTATATATCGTACCGGTTGTCGCGGAAACCCCGAGCCGGTACGCGTGCACGAACTTAGCCAAGCAAGATAAGCCCCCGGGTTGATCATTACTCGTGATGTGCACAAACATTTTTGATTGTATTTTACGGTCGGGGTGTGGTTCACCATCAAAACGCGAAATCAAAATCCCGATTTCGTAACATTTTCAAATGAAACTTCGGAAAATTCTTATAAAATTTCCTACAAGAATGATAAGAATTTTCTAAACATTCCATTTTTTGTGACAAAAAGTCGTATTAATAATGTGTAAAGATTTGCCATATGCTAAAGGTGTGGTGCATGGTCAAGGTTTTTTAAGGATTTATAAAGTGTACCTTAGTGACAATACAATCAGTTTTATTATTCACAATAATTGTAGAATATTGTAATATGAATGATATGGTACGATGGGAAGATGATGCGTAGAATTCTACTAAGGGAGAATCCAAGGGATGGATATGTATATTTGATTTGAGTAATAAAGACGTTAACGTCATGTCGCAGCCATCTCCATCCAGGCAGGATAGTCCTGGAGGGGCGAGAGATAGGGTTCGTATCGGTGACGATGGCGATTGCAGTTCCAGTTCCGGTGTTAGCAGCCCCACGACCCCCCTGGGCTCTCGTCTCAAAAACCGGGTGAATTTCTTCGAGCAAATGTTGTCATCGGGCAATCGGTCTAGATCCAACACTCCCCCATCGCATCACAAACACGTGAGAACCTCCTCGAGAACCAGCGATTCTTCCTTCGAGGAAAATTACGAACAACTTGTCGAAGAGGGAGAAATCAACGGGGCCAAAGTTGTCAAATTTGAAAAGATCACGATTAGAAAAAGTATACGAGAAGTGGAAGGTCAGTACACGAGTACCAGCATTTCTCAAGATCAGGAACAAACATTGGAGGATTCGGCATATCAAAGTCACGTCGGGGGTCTAGGTCAACAGAGTAGCAAATCTAGTTCGGTCACTTCTTTCACTAGATTCTCTCCGGAAGAGTCCTCGTCTCGAAGTCCTAAGAAAAAGTCCCCGCAACAAGGTCAATCTTGGAGCGCGGACGACGATCGACCGGCATCCGAATGGTACGCCGAGTACCGGAACCGGAGCTTTCAAAACGTCTCGGCTAGGATGGATTACGTTCGCAGCAAAAGCGAGTACGATTCTCACATCGCTGAAATAAGAGGTAGAGCACGCTTATCGATATTCATTGATTAACATTCCAAAAATATCAAGAATTCCCAAATTAGAGGAATTTTAGATCATTATAAATACACGTGGGTTAAATTTCATCGAGTTCAAATCGGTTCGATGCAATTATTATTCTCGTTGAAAGAACAAATGAGATGTGGCATTAATGTAACTGCAATTAAATTTGTAATTAACTTCCCAAGCAGTTGTACGAAAAGTTTATTCTAAACGTTCGTGTTAACTCATCGTAAGGCAAAACAGCGAGATAACCTATGCACCGAGGACCATTTCATGAAATAAAACTTCAAACACGGTGAAGATTGCGATTCAATTTTCAGTCATTATTTGTAATACAGGAATTCAAAATATCTAATAATAGAATCCTTCATTATTTTTTTTTTTCTGTTAATATTCTTAATTCGTCGTATATTCGTATTGATTAAGTATTCAAACGAATGATTGTGATCAAAGTTGGGTTATAGCTATCAGAACATTGGCGATACATCAACAAGACGTTTGGCCTACATTGTTCCTTCGTAGCCAAGAGATATAGGATTCGAATCAATAAAAAATAATTGTCATATCTTCAGATGCGATAACATGTTCATGAAGTATCTCCGCGGAATACATAATTCCTAATACAGAATTCGACAGAATGGTTCTGACAATATGAAAATAAATTACATGTAGAGAATCCTCAGTGTTGACGAGGCATCAAAGAAGTACGAGATATCGCAGGTGATATCGATGACCGTGACGATAAAGCAGCACTGGGATGGCAATGAAATCCTCCTCCCACTGTGCTCCCAGGAGCACACCGGAGAAATGAAATCTTAATGATAGCGATGTGAACTTCCACATTCCACTTTTCCAAGCGAATTCAATCCAACTATTAACAATGTTGTGTGAAGAAAAAACGAATTTTATGTTTATAAGGGATTTGATTTGTTTGTTCCCTCTCGTGGAAGGAACTTATTGAATCTCATGCAGAGTTTTGGTTCAAATCGATGTGAAAACTTTGAATGAATGTTGCGTACAGATTCGTTGGACTACTCCAATGGAGAACTCATGAAATCTCGCAGAGTCTCATTTAATTTAATTTGACTGGATGTTTATATTCAGCGGAAGAATGAATTTTTCGGCGTACGTCATGGCAACTCTCTTCCCCATGTGAATCATTGAATTTTGCATAAACATATCACAAGGTCAAACATGCACGTAGCGTGTTCCAAACATTCTTGATAAAACACGGTCACGCTGTTAATCTTGTACTCTAAATTCAATCCCCTTTTCTGGAGAATGATTGTAGATCTTTTTGGAACAATATAATTGTAGAGTCAGGAAAAAAGACTACGTGGAGAGATAAAATTCGCAATATATATGTAGATTGATAACTATGATGTTCGTTGAAAGACGTAATGTACTTTGGTATTAACAGGCACATGTGCGTTACAAAGTATTACACTCCAATTCGATTCAGATTCCATTCGATAAATCTTCCAACTCCAAAGGACTGAAATAAAACGAAGAATTGAATTAGGAAGTAATTTTCAATCGACTGACGTAATTCTTCAATTTATGGAGTTCACAAGGAAATGAATATTTCACCTCATAAGAAGGAAAAGTAGTACACGAAGTGATCTATGGTTCTAGAAATTGAGATCTCAAGGATAAAGAAAAATTATATGTAAATTGACAGCGGTGATTATTTTGATTTGCATCATTGTGCATATGTATATTCAGATTCATGCAGATCAGATGTGGGAGATTCGATTTCCTTCTGTCTCGACGAGATTGTATTAGATCGATTCTGCTATTAAGTTGTTATGAGATCACCGCGCATTTGGTTGATTCGTGTTTACATTTATCAGCGGAACATTGAATTTAGTTTGCTTTTATCATTTATAACTGTGGAATGGAATATTGGAGCATCGGAAAATTGCATCCTCTTTGCCCAAATAGCACTAAATGTCTCGAAGATATTCCCAAAATATTACGAATGTTACGATTTGAAACATTCCAGTTGAAATGTTCCCAGAAGATTGCATAAATATTACGTATATAATGTTTCATGGTGAATATTCTGACAATCTTCTCATTGTAATATCGCATATATTACATTTTGAGATGTTCTAACAATGTTACGATCAAAACATTCTGTGAATAAAACAATTCTGAGATTTTTCAAATTTTGGGTTCGAGATAGTTAGAAAGCTAATAAAACATTATTTTGTTATTCATGCTAATCGATTCAAACTTGATTAGAAGGGTGATTATTTGTCCATTACAAAGATGTTTTTCTCGGATGGAATTTTTCTTCCAAAGAAAAATGAATAGAGTCTGTAAGAGAGGATTTTTTCGATTTCAAACGCTCACTGAGATACTGAGAAGAAAAAACATTTCTTATTGTGAATGGAAAATTTTGATCAACCCATTTTCTTTGTCAATACAAATGCTCATCTTACAGTGGGAGAAAAATTGTTTGCCTGGAAACAAACCCCATCTTTCACCGCCCATGCAGGTATTGCCAAGACTGAAAGAAACCCAAGCTTGTCCCAAGGTTGGCACATATGTTAGAAACAAACCTCCGTGAAAAACAATTGACCCAATATTGTTCCATGATTGTACCGTTATTCCCCATGGATAGTCAATCATGGTACATCTGTTAATATTTTTGAAATGGTCACTACGTTTGGTACAAGCTTGGCACAAGTGTAAAAATCTAGCATTCATTGAGAACAATTGTGCCAATATTGCCCACGTGAGTGGCACCCCACACAGCACCGGATGTCCCAGCAATATTGTCAGAATATTACATTTGGAGTGTGTAATATTCTGAAAAACATCTCAAGAGGATTGTCAGGATGTCTCATATCACCATCTGTGTAACATTCTGGAGATATTCTGAAATATTGCTGAAATCATCGAGAAAACATTCTGGAGACATTCTGAAATATTCCAGTGATCATTTCAGCGATTCTGCACGGAAAAAAATTTAACAATCACATATATTAAAAAGCTTACAAAATATCACTTTGGGTTGAGAAAAATGTCTTCAGAATTTACTTCTACAAATGTTGAATGTGCTTGGCCAGAATGACTTTGAGTGGAAGGAAACCTGCTTCGAAGTTGATTAGTCGAAAGTTCCTCCAGTGGGGATTGAACCCGGGTTCTGCGAGTAAGAGTCAAGGCTTCTATCACATCAGCGAATCTCCGAGATGACAACACCACTCTCAAAGTACCGTTTATTGCCATCATCGTGATGGGAGTTTGAAGAATTCGTTTCCGTGGAATATAGACTAATTGATTCAGAACCTTTTGAAATGGAAAATGAATAGCACTTGAGAAGAACGTTTTTTAAGATGATACCAGCACCGGGACATTAGCCAAATTTATTCTGACATTTTATTCGAAAATGAAGCGATAAAATCAAAATATCGGTCTATACAGACCTTCGTGAATTGTTAAAGTTGGTCTGTGTAGAGCGATATTTTGATTTTTTTGCTTCATTTTTGGATAAAATGTCAGAATAAATTTTGCTAATGTCCCGGCGGTGGTACCCCCTTAAAAACTGTACCTCCAAAAATTACCAAGTTCTGGAGCTAATTGATGGAAAACTTTCAAAAATTTGTCTCTGTGGAGCATAGACCAATCGATTCAGAATCTTCTGAAACGACACATACAACAAAAGTTGCTGTGCAATAGTTGCTCTTAAGTTGTTTATCAAGTTTCCGTAAAGTTGCTGGGAATTTGCTACGCAGGTGATGGAGAGTTTCATGAAACCAAGCAACTTCCCAGCAACACGATAATTACTCAAGCTAAAATCCTAAATTTACAGCATATTGTTACACATTTGGCGACACAACGTCCCTGCAAATTGCTTCAAACTGTTGTACGTTTTCAACAATTTGCTGCATATTTGTTCAGCATTTTGCTGTTAGGGGAAAAGTGAATAGGTCGTAGAAGAGGCATTTTTTTCGATTCTGAATTGTAAGTTTCACCAAGTCCTGGTTCAGGTATATGAAAATTCATTTTGCTTCATAAAATATTGCTGCTGTCATATTCTCAGAATATTTCATTTGCGTTGTACTGGACTTTTTCCGTATTTTACATGAAATTTCATGTGTTTTATTTCAATTTTCCAGTATAAATGGAAGAATTTTCTAATACGTGTACTGGAATTTTCATGATTCAAATGTAATTTTTCAGGACACGTATCAGAAAATTCTTCCATTTATACTGGAACATTGAAGTGAAAAACATCAAATTTCATGTAAAATACGGAAAAATTACGGTACAATTTTTCAATTCCTGGATACCGGGAAATTTCAGTTTTTTTTTAACAGTGCTCATGTTCAATATGGGTTTGATCGGACAGTGATAGAGCACAACTTATTTTGGCCAATCAAATCTGGCCGTGGTAAGGCAATATTCGCCATGCACGGAAGAAAAATCGTGGGTTTTTTTACATGAAAGGTTCTGTGCGACTAACCCATGACAACGAACAAGCATTTATAGCACCAGGTCCATGCCTCAAACGCCAAAGCTCTATGCGTTTTTTCCCCGGTAACTTGCGTTTGAAGCATGAACTCCGTGCTATAGACGTCCTGCTTCGGAAATCCGATTTAAACTTATTAACTCGTCAATCAGTTTGAATCACATTTTTGTCCAGGGATTTTCCTATTTGATCTCATCCAAATATAATCGGTTTGAATAGGAAATTTCTACTCAATGGGATATAATCAGTAAATTCGAATGTACATGATCCGAATTTCCTGATTACATCTTATTGAGTGAAAATTTTCTATTCAAACCGATCAGATTTGAATAAGATCAAATAGGAAGATTCCTGGACAAAAATCTGATTCATACTAATTGACCAGTTAATAGGTTAGGGCGCTTAGTCGTTGCCTAGGTTATTCGCTCAGACCCCTTCATGTAAAGAACACGGAAAAAATAATTTAGCTGCAGCAGCTAAGTAGCTAACACGGACACGGAGAGCCATTAAATCAGCTCCTGTAGCTAAATTTTAGCTGTTACCGCAAATAAATTGGCTACAAATGCAAATTTGTTTGCTGGAACAGCTGAAATTTAGCTGCAGGAGCTAATTTAATGGCTGTCCGCGTCCGTGCTAGCTACTTAGCTGCTGCAGCTAAATTATTTTTTCCGTGAACCCACAATGTTTTTTTTCGTATGCCTGATTAGAGTTGACCAGGTCTGATTCTGATAGGGTTTTTTCATCGGGCTTTGAAGCGAACCCGAGTAGAAATGATTATAGCGGGATTCTAGCACCTTTCAGGACGCTTACAGTGAAGCTAGTTACTAGAAAGGGTCTTAACATTAACCAAAAGGTGGCTAAAGTCCTTTCTGCTAGGGATGCCACGTTGGATTCCGTATCAAGACCTAATTTGACAACCCCAACGGGGTTTTACGATCGCCCCAATAATAGCTCATGATTGGCCCATGGTCGGAATTAATCGTACGGTAATGGCATCCATCAAAGGTTGACTGCTGGATGATAACTTAGGTCCAGCAATGGCAAGATATGAATGGCTAATGATAGAACGGATGACTGGCCCATTAATGGGTCATATCCTGGCCAGCAATGAGAAATCGATCATTCGCCATCCACCACAAGCCACATATTGGCCGGTTATCGGCTGTGATCCGGTCCTGACCGGACATCCAATACTAATTTTTACTCGGGTGATTCGGCGTAAATATGTTTGCACTAGGAATTCTGAATGAATTCAGTTTCAGATGAGGAAATGGATAGCTGAAATTTATCCCTCGTAGCTAAAAAGTAGCAAAAGATACACCGTAAAAAGTGAAACTTCCTTTTAGCCTGAATATTAGCTGGTTTCAAGATGCAGCCAAAACTAGCCTGGCTCCAAATGCAAGTAAGCACCAAAAATAAATGTCCGCACAATGGAAAAGACTGAATTTCAGTCAAGTTTTCAAATCAGATGCAGCCACTTTTCGTCCGATTTTTTATAGTGAGATTGCCCATCTTGATTCGACTATTCTCATCAACTGTTTTTGTCCTGAAATAATTCGAATTTTTGCAACGTCAGATAATCGAAATGTTTTTTTTTCATTGTCCATCGGAATGATCCTCATCGAAATTATCCTGTTGTCAAAATCACAATGAAATCAATACAAAGCCAATAATGAATTGAAAAACAACAATCAATAAAACGTGACAAAAAGCACAACACGTAACTTAATTTGATAGAAAGTGACGTACATGAATTTTTTCTTCAAATTCCCGTAGTTCCAATTCACTTACGAAGCATGAGATATCAAAATTTTGAAACGAAATCAGGTACGTCTATATAATTTTGTTTCGATTATCTTCGAGATTTAGATTCATGTCGATGATTAGATTATACTGATATTCGTGTGGAATTTCTTGTCTTGAAAATTATTTTTTTGCAATTGTTCCGTACGTTGCTGCCTTCCTTCGCTATTTCATTATTCTGGACACGACAATGCTCATCACTAATGAATTAATCGCTAATTTACAATTGATTTTCTACAACCCAAGGATGGCACCATTCATATGACGACATTATACCTATATCATACAATACCACTGAGTGATCGTGGTTTTATATGAATCCTATGACCCCGATTTCAATGATCATGATGTATCACTATTGTTTTTGTTATTGCATATCGGATATATATTTTATAAATGAGATAAAGCGGCGTATATTCATCTTTCAGGACAGATACTTTTTACGTAATTTATGAATTATGTATCGGTAGCTGCTCATTTGCAGTCACGTTGAAAATTTATATATCTGTAAATATATCGTCATGGAGAATCTTAAGACAGATTCCCGTATAGAATTGTTCAAGTACATCACGTAGGTGATACGGATTGTGGATTCATGGAATATCATACTCAAATACGATAAATCATACGTGGTTGATCGGTACATCGATTTTATATGTGAATGATTTATAAGGATTGGTGATGTGGCAACGGTTTAATTTTTCCGTTTTTTTCATCGACTTTGGAATTTTTGATCAGTCGAATCATTGAATGTGAGGGAAAAATTCTTTCCAGGAATTGTGAAATGGTTAGATTCATTCATTACATATGAATTCCACAATTTGTTCTTGTAATTCTTGATTTTCAATGTTCTAAAGAATTTGACAGATCGGAATAAATGTTAGGAAAACATGGGGAATTATTTTGAAGTAATTATTTTTGAAGTGACTATTTTCGATGAAATCGGCTCATTTCTGTAGAAAAATCGAGAAAATATGGATGAAATAGGTCTACGTTTTCGTCCGATGAGCAGGGCTCGTTTTGTTCACATTCGTATGATCTAAACAGCGCTCGCGTCTGCATAGTTTGAATAGAGCAATTGAAGGAATATTTCTTTGTTATAAAGAAGGCTGAACAAGCGGATACATATTGACATTTATAAATTTCATCTATTATATATGAAGATCTGAATGTTGAAACATATTCATTATTGATTCTCTTTGTATATAGACATTAGTAAATCACTGAATATATCAAATTCATGCCTCAACAGATTCAGAATTACCAAGTTTTCAATCATTTTTGCTGAATTTTTCACTGTGGTTAAAATTTGGTAAGGAAAATGACCAACAGATGATGTTTCAATGGTTTCCACCACACGGAGAAAATGCAGGTCGAAAATATAATATGTTTAATAAACATTTGAGAATATTTCTTGAAACCTGACAGTATTTTTTGAATTTTCATTGAAGATGGAACGGTTTACACTTTTGTTGAATTTTACTCGAAAAACAAGGAGAAATTATCATTACTGGAAGAACAACAAAAAAACAATATGAACTTTCCAACAATCGTGTGCGAAATTTTACAAACCCCTGGTTAAACAAACCCATTGATTCTCTCCAAATCGCATTGAATCTTGCATAATGTTCTGACCAAATTCTATTCAACCATTTTCAATGGAATTGAATCAGATGAGTGTATTTTCTCAATGTGATTCTGATTGAATCTTGTCAAATCTGATTGAATTTTGCAAAATATTCTGCCCAAATCCCATCGAATTTCATTTCGTCAGATTCTATGGATTTTTTTAACCAGGGATAACAAAATTTCAGGACCTTATTATTCACGTCGTAAAATTTCTACTGTTTGTTGAGTATTCATAACTTCTCATTGTTCCTTGAGCAGAATTCAACAAGTATGTGAACCGGTTCATCTTTATTCAAATTTCAAGAAATATACTCTCAGATAGTGATGGCCGATCTTGAAAGAATCGATTCTTCTTATAAAATTTTTATACAATTTGGATAGAAATTATATATAATTCAATCAAAAACTTGATAAATTATTTATAGAAAAGAATCGATTCTTTGAACCTCGGTCATCACTACTCTCAGATTTGAAGAAATATTTTGAAATTTTTATTGAAGATTACTACATTTTCGACCTGTCTTCTTCTTCGAGCAAATTATAACCAAATTACAACTGCATTGTTGTCAAAAATTGGAGCGACTTTGTGAATTTTCATCACTGTAAAAAGTAAAACTGAATATTAGCTGATTTAAAGATGCAGCCAAAACTAGCGCTGTTTCAACTGAAAGTAAGCATCTAAAACAAATGCCGACGCAATAGAGAAGACTGAATTTCAGTCAAGTTTTCGAGTAAGATGCAGCCACATTCAGTCCGACTTTTTACTGTGATGTTAAGAAAAAAAGTCGCCGAAAACTCACCGTTGATGCACCATTATATTTTTGAGAATTACCGAATCATTATTAGGAAATGACCGAAAAATGGCTGAAGAAGAGGACCGTTTTAAGACTCCTTGAGGCCTTCAGCGCATCCCCCACCTTAGGCTGCTGGAATTACAAACATTTCAAAATCATGTGTAATTTATCTGTAAGATGAAAAATTTCGCCGTAGATGAGACTCCTTATCGAAACTGAGGCCTCGGAGCTGTAAAAAAATTTCGCCTGAAAATTCACTGACTTTTTAAAACCTTGCACTGCATTTCAGAGAGTATTCTTAAAATTCAATCAAGTTTCTTAAAATTTAGTGACATTTTTCTGAAAATCCAGAAGAAAGTGGCTGTAAAAAATGTAAGAAATTTTTTTACGGGGCGGTGATTGCCGCTTCTGTCGATACCTCAAAACAGAGAATGTTGAAAAACTGTTTTCGGTAATATTTTGGTGAGAAGAGCGCAAGAAGTAATTGGATCTTTGTAATGATTTTTCGGTGAATTTAGAACGTAATGGAAAATGTAAAAGGTATAATTCGAAATCATGATAAGGACACTGTAAAAAGTAGAACTTACATTTACCTTGAATACCAGCTTATTTTAAGACGTAGCCAAAACTAGCCCTGTTTTAGTTGAAAGTAAGCACCGGAAACAAATGCCAGCGCAATGGAAAAGATTGAATTTCAGTCAAGTTTTCAAGTAAGATGCAGCTACATTCAGTCCAACTTTTGACCGTGAATGCAGTGACGTTTATAAACATTAATGTAATAATAATCACAGGTAAATGCATCAGCTGGTTGAATTTATCTTACGCACAACGAAAGATTCAGTGTCATTCATGAATTCTATAAATTGAATGACTAATAGGGATACGAGTGAAGCACAAATTTGTTGTAACAAAATTTGAAATTTAGATCCGACCCATGTAAAAATTTCGCCATTCCGCCAATGTCAACCACGGGATTTATATTGGGCCAACGTTGATTGACAAGAGGCAATATCGTGCCTGCATCGGTAATACAAAGATGAAAAGTGTTGAAACAGTGTTGGCGCAAGTTTGTGTCAGCATTGGTTGAGGATTGAATCAACATCGGTTTTATAGCGAAAGTTTTCTATGGACCAATCATGGCAGAACCACACTGTAAAAAATTTCTATGGGAAAATTCCTATATTTTCATGTGAAGTAATTAACACAAACACGCGGTAGAAATTTTTCGAACTTTTCCGGAAATTTACTGTTCAACGTTGGGAAAAATCTCATAGAGTTTGGAATTTTCAGATAATTAATGAGGACTTTGATATAAATGTACCGGAAATTGATTTCCCAATCAGTGGTTGGAATTTTCAGGTTGATATACACAGGGGCAATTCTGATTATTTTTTACACTGCATTGAATCAAGCCTACGCCAACATTGGCGACCTCTCACCACCGTTGCCCCAAGCGTCAAAATTTAGACTCGTCAATTGCTCAAACGATGTGATCATTTCAGTCCCCAGTCAGGTTTCCTCACGGAAAAAATAATTTAGTTGCAGCAGCTAAATGGCTAGCACAGACGCGGACAGCCATTAAATCAGCTCCCGCAGCTAAATTTTAGCTACCACCGCAAATAAATTAGCTACGAATGCAAATTTTTTTGCTATAGCAGCTACAATTTAGCTGAGGAAGCTAATTGAATGGCTGTTCATGTCCGTGCTAGCCACTTAGGTGCTGCACACGGAGAAAAAAGTCTTGCTGGCATAACAAACAGGTCTGTGACTATAGCGCCTACAAAAAAATCTAGCCGAAGGAGCAAGAAAAATGATTGACACAACTACATTTTTTTACCGACATAAACAAATTTGTTCACAGAACTAACGTCTTAGCTGCTGGAATGAATATTTTCGCAAGAACAACAAATTTCTTTGTAGGCGCTATAGTAGCAAACCATTTTTTCTCCGTGCAGCTAAATTATTTTTTCCGTGCTCCCAAGTCTCCGCCGATGCTTATCAGGGCGGGGCAGCCTTGCGCCCCTGGTCAATTTTCACATGGGAATCGATTTCCCCGATTAATTATAAATTAATTGATTCTGATTTTCATGGAGCCCTCATTTAGGCGAGGTCTTCCTGCGTGAGTGCCAATTTCAACCAAGCGTTATAATCCGAGAAGAACCTGATCACCAAACACAGGGGAACAATCCTGGTTCCTTCAAAACGCTTCAAATAACATGAGTGAGATCCAATTCAAATAATTCTCCTTTCTTTTTCACGAATATACTCGCGAAATAATGAATATAAACTTTTTATGTTCAAGTTCACGATCTTTATTCAAGCTCTAAAATCGTATATCTTATCATCATATACGTGTTCGAATTTCAGTACAGAAGACCGATACATCACTCGTGAAAGAATTAATGAATTTTGGAATGGCAATTACAAAGGTCAAGCCTATAAAATACGACTTTCGTGATACGTTACTCTAAATCAGATGGAAACGAAAACCTATCGTGTCCGTTATATTAAAGTATAGGATTATGATATACATGTATTGTAGGCTGATCGCTTTGATGGTTTGACATTCGCGTAACCTCAAATTACATTATAATGTGGTCTTTCAAATTCATATCGTTTAACCGATTTGATCAACATCGCAACACGAAGGAGAAAACATTTGCTAGAACAACAAAATGTGATTTGACTGTTTCACTTATCCTTGAAACAATCAGTTTTTTGCGGACGTAGCAGATACTTTCCTATGTTAGCTAATTATTCAGCTGCGACAGCGAATTATTTGCTGAGTCAGCCAAATTTTCAGTATTACACAGGGAAGAATATTTATTTATTTGTTCTCTCTCCATCAAATATTTATTTGTAGAAATTAAATACTCAATTGGATGCAAAAATCGATCAATTCTGGCGAATAAATGATTTATTTAGGACAACTATTCCATCATTTAACTCGATTGAATATGCCATTAATCCCAAGAAATATGCTATGGAGAGAGGAGCAATCTTTTTTCAGTATCATTGTCATAACTAAAAAATCACTGTCACAGCTAACAAGATTGATATCGCACCTACAAATATCCAGCAGAATCGAATTTCGATATCACAATGGATTTGTCTCTTTGTAAACTGATCCGAAAACTACTGGCTAGATTCTTCAGAATTTGAAAGTTCATTCTCAATTCTCGTCTTGAAATAATTGTTTTTGATCAGCCTAGAATTGCTAACATAGCCAATCGAGGGGTTATACAATAGCAAACTTTTCGCTAAACTGCAGCCACAGTCACAGCTGAGTGAAGAGAGAGAGAGAGAGAGAGAGAGAGCAACATGATTAACTAAAGCAGCAAATTTTTCGCTAGACTAGCAAACTTTACAATATTATACTGGGTGATTCAGAATTGTCGTACACTTTTCTGAGAGCAGATTCTTGATGAAATTCTGAAAAGATTTTTGTCCGGAATATTCAGATCTGATCCTTAGATCCGGAGATATGAGCATTTTTTAATTTTTTGAAAAATCCAAATACCACGGAAGTACCATATTCCTGACTTTTGAATCCAACACCATTCTCTGAGTCCCCCTGGAAAAAAATAAATCTAATTTAGCTTCCTTCGTTGTGGAGTTAAAGCGGTTTGAAATTTTTTGCATTCCAGCCAATCAGAATTCAACAACTTTGAATCGCTTTAAAAACTTCAGAGTCGAAAAAGTGTACGGCAATTTCGAATGACCCAGTATACAGAATAGCAAACAAATTTTGCTAGAGAAGTGAAGCTTTTTTGCTGCCATGGCTCAAAAACTGCCACCGTGGCCGACAAGATTGCTGTGATAGCAAATGGTTCGCTGACATTGCGAAAAATTGACTGCTCCAGCAAGAGAGAACCAGCAAAATCAGATATTCAGCGAATTTCGTTTTTCTACGTAAATTAATTCACAAGAATCCTCCGAACTAACGATGTCCATGCCTATAATTGAGAAAACATTGATTGGTCAATTAAAACCACGAATAAATAATTTATCCAAGCGAGCGATCGATCGATGTCAAGGCATCGATAATTGAACTAAGAAGAATTAAACATCGACAAGAGTTCAATGCCTGAAAATGTTTGTACCAAAGAACATTGTTACACAAAGTGTTCAATAGGAATCGATACTATCATTGACATTGCTTACACCTGAATGGTAAACTCGTTATGCCCGCAACAATGAGTCAAAATGAACTATGTAGATGTTGCATAACGTTTTTACGATTATCATCATGCTCTTCTCAATCGAGACGTACCGTTTGTTCCTGTAGAACAAAACAACAAGGCATTGCGTAACAGGTGTACGATCGTACGCGTACGCTTCATGCAAATCTGAGCATCAATGAAATTAATGTGAATTTACAAACAACTCTTTATCGTGACCACCTCCATCGATACTTCAAACGTAATTCCAAAACATACGTCCTGAAATTCCACGTAAAGACGAAGAATGATGGATAAAATTTCAGAATAAACGGATTACTGAAGCGAGATAGATAATTACATTAAATTGAAACGACGAAATGAAAAAGATACGTAAATCGTGAATTGAGATGAAGGAGGAGTATCAAGGTTTCAATTGTTTGAAGGTAACGTGAAAAGTCAAAGTGCAAGTGTCCAGTGGAATCATAAGAAAGCTTATGTATGGGGGTGTGAATGGATCAATAAAATAAAGGAAGGGAATACAGATTCAAAATGGCTCGGTACAATGTAACGTTTCAGAATGCAAGGGATCCATTTTAACCCTGAATACTGGATAATAAACGTTTCAAATACGTTTATTCAATTCTTAAGAAGATGCTCTGAAGATGGTCCTTTTTTGAGAACATGAATCATCGTATCTTAATTGGAACCTTCTGAGTCTATCGAACAAAACCTTCAATGTAAGTTCAAATGTTGCAGTATTACATATCGCGCGCAGAGCTTTTCAAGAGCCAAAACTCGGTTCTTGCCAGAAAAATTCCGACCGAATGCGGTTGTATTTTATTTGAAAACTAGACTGAATTCACTGAAATTCAGTCTTTTCCATTGTGTTAGCATTTGTTTCCTGTACTTATTCCCAGTTGGTATGCGACTGAATTTACCTCCATTTTAGAATCACATTGTGAAAAATAATCGGAATTTCCCTGTGTGCGATCACCGGAAAATTCCAATCAACGGATGAGAAATCAATTTCCAATATATAAGTATGAAATTTCCTATAAATTCAACTGAAAATCCCAAATTTCATGGGATTTGAATCATTTGCCGGTGGGAAAGCACGAAACAGCACCTCAATAGTGTCCCTAGTTTCAGGAACTAATTGATTCTTGCCAAACTCCATTGGAATTGAACAAAGATCTGATTGATCAATCAGACCTTCGTCCAATTCCAATGAGATTCGCCGAACACACATAGGTTCCTTCACCCAGTGGTTCTTCCATGTAAAAATCAAATGGTAGGGAAAATTTCCTGCAGCGAAGGGTTAGCTATCCTTCTACAGAGAAATTTCCGGACAAATGAGGAAAATCCATCACGCTTACATATGTTAATTACTTCACATAAATTTATAGGAATTTTCCCATACAAAATTTGTCACAGTGCAGCTGACATTCAGAATGAAAGTAAGGTTTACTTTTTACCGTGTAAAATAATCAAATCATTACTGCAATAATACCATTGAAACCACTGTTTTTCAATTGACCCCATAAGTCTAATGGACATCAAACCATACTGGATCTCAAAAACTAGTTGTATCCTTCCATTTATTCGACGTAAAATCGTTGCAGCAGATCACATGTTCTTCAACTATAAAATAATGTCTTATAACAACGCTCGAAAAATCCTTCTAAAAAACTTCAATTAGTGACTTGGCCTGATGATGATTCTGAAACAAAAATTGAACCAGACAAATTTTTCTGAAGATTTTCTGTTAATATCGAGAAAAATAGTATTTTTGAAAACAAGAGAAGTTGAGAAGAGAAATATCTATAAATCTCGTTCCTTATTTGAATTTTTATTCACATAGAGAACATTTTGTACTAAAAATTCATGCATTTATATCGCAGTCGTGGGATATACTTTATTGTGTCAGGAAAAACCATGCGACACATCATCACAACTCATCTTGAATTCAATAGGCAGAGTAATAAAAAGATATATAATTTCCTCTGTGCAGTGTTGTCCGGTTTTGTTTGACATTTTCAACAGCATGCCTTTAATTGGCGTTCGAGCACCAAAGGTTTTATAAACTCGTCTCGAACGCGTGATTCAAGTATACATTAGGAAAACGTTTTTGGGACGTCTTTTGATGATTATTCCATGGTCATTATTAATCTAAGTAATAACACGTTATCAAAACATCATCTCTGGACGTGAATTCCCCCATCGAACTGTATTAAAAAATCAACAATTGACTTCTGTTCGACAGTGCAACGTTTTTTCAATATGGAAATAACGTGTATATGTTTATCGGGCACTCTGCAGCTAAAAGGAATCCAATTCCTTAATATATTACGATGTACCAATATCATTCTACATTATCTGAAGCGAATCGAAGTTTAACAAGGAAAATTTTTGATGAAGCTCATTGGAAATGATTTATCTCAAACACACAAGTTAAAAATAGAAGAAAGATATTTAACGCAGAGAAGTCCCAAATTATGGTTCCCAAGTGGAAATGCTCTAGTTATTGACGAGTTTTGTAACGCTCACCAGAACCCTACGAGGCACTTGCAAGCGTCTAGTTTTTGGCTAGTTAAGCATTACAAAACTCGTCAATTACTAGAGCATTGCTACTAGGGTTGGGTCGTGCACGACCCAAGAAAATTTCTCTCTTCGACGTGATTATCATTGAAAGGAAGAACTTTATCCCTCGATCCACAATTAGAATCGCATGATGACAATCGTAAAAACGACTCAATGATGAAAGAAAATTACTCGGTTCGCGTGTTCGCTTTTACCGCATCTTTGTTTCTAACGGTGTCTGTCAAAGTTCTGAGATCTTTTTTTAGCGACTGATTAGAGCAATGATACTTTCTTCACTTCTTGACACTTCGATGCGTGTACTGTTCTTACCGAGCGTGAACATTCTATTAATCAATTCGATATAGAATATTCATAAGAACATATGGTTTTCAAAAAACTATTTCTCATTATGAGTGAAAGAAAATCAGTATTTCTCTTTGGAAAGACAAAAATGTAAAGGCTAAACCTTGACCTATAATCGAAACAATGGAGATGACCAACGATTAGATACCACTGTTAATGATCCTTTCATCTTTTATGAATTGACCTTATGAAGTTTGTCCTTGATGGTCCGTGATGGTCACGTATCTGAAGTTCAAATCTCACGATTTGAAAACATGCGATGTGATAAGTACATACCTACAAATCTTCAAACCACAATTTTCTATCGAAGTGACAATTTTCTAACCGTCCATTTCTCTGAGAGTCTTTGAATCTCTCAATGATTTGGGACATTTCTTTCTGAGAGATTCAGAGTAATTTAAAATACTTCAGAGAAAGTCAGAGACCTGTCAGATAGTGGGGCATTTTGAATCCCTTTAACCTTCCCTGAATTTTACCGAATGAGATTCAACAATGCCTCGGGATTATTCAGAATCGTTGTGAATCTCTTCAAATGCCTCAGAATTTCATTTATTTACATTTCAAAGCTTTGTTTGAATTTATCGAAATCTCTTTGAATCCCTCTGAATTTCTCTAAATCTACACTGAGAAAAAAGCAACGTGGTTACAGGGACTATGTTCGCATGGTCAAAGATTCACGGTTGCAGCGTCGTAAAATTTGGTTATGATGACAAAATCACATGAATGTAGTTGTAGCAACTACATAAGAAGGTCAAGGCGAAAATCAACTACGTGCTGTGATTGTGCCGACCAAATTTTTCTCGGAGAGTATTTGAATCTTTCAGAATTTTGTTAATTCCGATTTCAAGGCTATCCGGGTAGAAATCTCCTCGATTGAAAAGTGGCCCATCGCAGGCGCTATCCGGGTCCTGTTTGAGTCCAGACCTTTCTAACCAGGGCCTGGAATGAGCCGATTTACATTTCTATCCGGGTTTCGCCGAAATTATCTGAAACTCTCTAAATCTGTCTTGACCCTTTAGAATTTCATGTACTCAACTTTAAAAACTTCCTCTAAATTCATCTGATCTCTCTAAATTCCTGTAAATTTTTCTGAATTATTCAAACTGAGTGAATGCCTCAGGATTTGGAATGAGAATTCGGATCCCTCTGAATTACTCTTTCTTTCTCTCCCTCCTCTTGGAATCTGAAACCGAAAATTTGTCAAGATCCGATGTAATCGATGATCCTTCCGAATTTTAATTCTGATTAACATTCTCCGAATTCCTGTTTAGGGATCAACTCACCATAATTTCCAATTCACTCGTCTGTGAATTTAACTCCATACAGCGCATGTAGTAAAAATAATATTCCTAGAACATGAAATCATGTGAATGACACATTCGCGGTCATTTTCATTTCCCTCACACATTCTTGCTACGTGGACATATTTTTGAATATGCCAGGTGGGTTGAAACAGCGTTTCTTCGCCATATGTACTGTATGGAATTGATTGTCGCTGAATCCCTCAGAAATTGTGGATCAAACATTTTTCCTTAATTTATCTTTATTGAAAATTTTTTGAATTTCTCTGAATCTCTGTGAAAAGCACAACATATACTTTCCATTACATCAACTGTCTCTAAATTTCTGCGAATATCCCTGAAACCTTCTAAATCCCTTTGGAATTGTTGCAAAAAAATTTTTCTTATTTTACTTTCCTCCAAATTTTCTTGAATTATTGTTCTGCCCATGTAAGTATCGACGAAGACGGAAAAAATCCAAGTTTGTCCCCGGATTGTCACATGTTTCAGGAACAAGCCTCCGTGAAGAATAATTGGACCAATATCGTTCTATGTTTCGCTGTTTTCAATGGACAATCAGTCATGGTATATTTGTCCATATCTTTGGAATGGGGATTGTACCTGGTACAAGCTTGACACAAGCGTAAAACATAAGCCTCCGTTGAAAACAATTAAGCTGTCGTTGGCAACATGAATGATGCGATGTTTTTTATTAGTAACTGAATTCCGAGTTCAGAGTGATCCACTTGTGTATAACCATCGAGCCAAGAATGGCCCAATCTTCTCCCCATGATTAAGCCCACATTCTATATTTTGTATTCCTGAAAAACTGTATCCCTAGATAATTGCCTTGAAGAACTGTATTCTTGAAAAATTGTTATTCTAAACGTCCCTATTTTGAAAGAACAGTATTCTTCAAGAATTGTATCCTCAAATATCCGTATTCTCAAAGAATTGTCTCCCTGGAAAACTGTATTGTTGAAGGAACTGTCCTCTTGAAGAACTATATTCTTAAAGAACTGCGAAGTTAATTGTGAAGTCAACTTAAAAAAAAATATCTCCATTCTCAAATATCTGTATTCCCCAACAACTGTTTTACAATTAAGCGGATGACTATTGAGAAGTTGTTTACTTGTGCCATTGAACAGTATAATTATCGCTGCAATAAGCGATTTTCGCCTGAATGTAGGTGTCGATAATACGGTTTTCTAAGAATACAGTTTTTGGGAAATACAGATTTTCAAGAATAAAGTTCTTTGATAAAACAGTTCTATGAGAAAACAGATATTCAAGAATACACTTCTTTAATACCACAGTTATTTAGGGAGACAGTTCTTGGACAATACAGATATTTAAGAATAGAGATATTTGAGAATTTGAAAATACAGGTATTTGAGGATGGAGATGTTTAAGAATACAGTTCTTTGAGAATGTATATATTTAAGAGGATACCAGAATTGTAACTATGCTCCGGTGGTAACTTTGGTATTCTCTCAAGGATACAGTTCTTTGGGGATACAGGAGTGAAGCATACAGTTCTTGTTCTACCAAGTTAATCCAAATGAGAATGAAACGTAATTCAATTGTAATAGGTTACTTTCAGATGTAATCATACACGGAAATCAACTGATCTTTAAGAACTCTTTACAGGATTCCAAAATGTCTTCCCCGTACAGGTATTGACAAGACTGAGAAAACCCAAGCTTGTCCCAGTCTTGGCACATTCAATCGATCATTTCAATATAATTCATGTACGGCATTCTGAGAGGAAGATGATTCTAGAGAAAATAAAGCTGAGACACTGTTGTCAAGTTAGTGGGAACTAGGCTCTCTTCATTGATCATTCCATCCAATAGGGCCAATTCATTGGTAGATCCCCTTAGGAATCCCCGTAACCTGGCAACTCTGAGCTGAAATATGGATCGAATGACTGTTTTCATGAATATCTATGTTGAAAGAAGAATTGGTTGATGCTTGGCGAATCATTTGAAACGGCTTGAGAGAACCATTGGATCAAGCCTGTCTTGGTTTATCATTCCTAAGCCTGGGCCAAGTTTGGTGAATTGTTCAAGACAAGTCTCGGCAGGTCTTGTGCCAATCTTGGTCCATGATTGGCCCATTGGTCCGCATTTCTCAGAATCTCTCCGGAACTCCCTGACTGCCTCCAACATCTTGGGCTGGAGATTTGCCGTGAATGCATTCCTCTTTGAATTTTCCTGAAGTCCTCTGAATCATTCTAAATTCTTCTGAATCCCTCTGAAAAGTCCACCGCGCAATTTTCTCAATATCTCTATCCTTGAATTTCTCTGAATTCCTCTTAATTTCCTTCCGAAATTCCCAGAATGCCCCTGAAATCTTACACTAGAAATTTTTCCCAATTCACATCTCTTTGAATTTCCCCTGAATTTCTCTGAAACTCCCTGACTTTCTTTGAAATTTCGGACAAAAAATTGTCTTTCTCTCTGAATTTTCGAGCGTTCCTTTGAATTCTTCTGAAGCCCTCTGAAGAGTTTAATGCACAATTTTCTTCCATGCACTGTCTCTGAATTCTTCCTGAATCTTTTTAAGCGCCTCTCTAGATATCTCTGAAGCATGAAATTCTCAGAGATATTCTTTTTACCACCGATATGATAGATTTCGATTCATCTCGAATCATCTTCAATCATCCGTTGACACATCCCAGTAGGCCACATCGCATTCGAATCAAATTTCTGTTGATTTCCATTGAATTAAATTTTCAACCATACCCGAGTAGCATCAAGATATACCATGAAAATTCTTCGAATATTCCAAATATGTTTTATGCACATTCCAATAAGACTTTTCATTGGTGCTATGCATACTCACCGAACGTATGTAATCGAATATACGACGGTACGTCAATTGAATGAACATCCTACATTATGAATGTACTATGTACGTTCTAAGTATATTCAAAAAAATCTCATTTGAATATTCTATGAACGTTCATTATATGTTCTTCGTATCTCATTCGTACATTCTACGAACGTTTCTGTTTGTATATACGTTGAACTTCTGTTGCTGCTGTATGTATACGAGAATAAAATTTCCTTCACCGTTCAATCTTACGACGCATGGTTTATCAGAACAGAATGAAAGTGTTGCCTAAACAAGGAAAATTTCGAAGAATGTCACGCATTATATCAACCTTTTGCGAATACGTGTTGCGTAGACGTTGGAATTCCATAATAAATTCATTTCTCAAGGACATATCGGACTCCTTCTTTTCCTCATTCCGACCAGATTTAGTTTACATATATCACTGGTTCGTAAAATTTGTACTTCAAAACAATTATCAGATTTTAATTATGCAAAACACAAATTATTATTGATATGCATTCAACTTTCGTGTATCATATCGATGTATGATGGATTGAAACGAAATAAAGATTGTGCAATTCTTTTACTGACCTATTTCATGGCGCTGTTCGCCATGAAGGTCATCGGTTGCGTAGCAGGTAATTCTTTGTCCCGCTCACATCGTATCTTACACTCTGATCAATCCGAGAATTTATATTTTTGAATGAAACTATTGCGACTGCTTGTTGAGAATTCTCTGGACACAAATAGGGAAGGTAAATTGGTATAACTCTAATTGTATAATTGTATAATTATTGATTACAAGAAATCTCATTTTATTCTTATTTTCTTCTATTAAACGTCTAACAAGATTCCAATTATAGGATTTTCCATACAATACTGAAACTTTCACCCAATGTTAGATGTTATATCCACATTTAGATGTTTTTTTCGACTGTAAATTAAATTTCAAAGATTATAAGATATCATATCCTCATCCTTAGTTCAGGGAAGGGAGGGGATTTGATTGAATTCAATTGGCTTCTTCTACACCCAAGTAACACAAGAGGTTAAGAATGTTGAGAACGTGTTTGGAAAATCCTATGTACATCCTTGGAACCTCCAAATGAGACTGTTTCGAAAAATTATATGCTATGCACCTTCATAGCATATCTTTACGAATTTATCCAAAATAGTCTCATTCGCACATTTGCTTCATGTTCACAGAATAATCATAGCACATTTGAGAAGTTCTCGTGCTACTTGGGCAAGAAACTACACGGAGAGAAAAGAATGATGATATTCACCATGCTAACATAGTATCCGGACTTATTTTATGTAAAATCGTGATTCTTACTATGCGAGAATAGAACTCTTCACCATTTTTCTGGTAATAATTACTATGCTACATATATATTATTCCCAGAAAACCGGTGAAGAATTCTATTCTTACTCGACTCGACTCGAAAAAATCACTACTCGCACACCCCTGATAGTAACAATCACGATTTTATATAAAATAAGACCGAATACTATGTTAGCATGGTAAATATTACCATTCTCTCCTCTCCGTGTAATTCACCCGGCCGAATTCTATTCGATTCAATTTGAATGAATATTAGGAGTTTTCTAAACAGGACTGATATCAAATATGGTTTTGAATACACTTCAATAAAATAAAATTCACGTAATATCAAGCCAATTTAATGCGTTCAATATCGTTTTCTACTCGATTTCATGTGACGTGGTGGTCGGTGGATCCCTCATGGATAATCATGATTATGACTCCAATCGTTCATTATTAGTTAACTAATCTCCATAATCTTGATAGTACACAAGAACGCTTCGATGCTCTGTTTGTTTCCAAGCTATTCTATAATTACCCAAGTCGCACCGGAATATACTATGAACGTTCTTATAATATTCGAAATATGTTCTATGCACATTCGAATGAGACTGTTTCATAGGTGCTATGCATGTTCATCGAACGTATGTAATCGAATATACGACGGTACGTCAATCGAACGTCGATTGAATGAATATCATACATTTCGAATGTACTATGTACGTTTTAAGTATAATTAAAACAGTCTCATTCGAAAATTCCATGAACTTTCATCATCTGTTCTTCGTATCTCATTCGTACATTCTACGAACGTTTCTATTTCGTACATGCTTTGAACTTCCGTTGCTGCTTGGGTATGTGGGTATTTCTTCATTGTGTGACAAGAACCACTTATTCAGAGTTGATGTATCAGTAACTCCTCAGGCTCTTGTATGATCCTCGGATCAATTATTTTCATCTGAACGCATGGATTGTAAACAGCGCCATCTCGTTATCTGAGAAATAAGGTTTTGGTCAGTACAATTGATCTTGAAAATACTTAACATGACTACGGGAACGAATGAAAATACCTGAAAGTTATTGCATAGAGATGGCACTTCTTACAATCCACACCTTAAAATAATCCAAAGATTATGAAAAAATCCCAAGTAGCATAAGAACTTCTCAAATATGCTATGGTGACTCTATGAATGTGGAAGGGATGTGCGAATGAGACTATTTTGGAGAAATTCGTTAAGATATTCTATGGAGGTGCATAGCACATAAGTATTCGAAACAGTCTCATTTGGAGGTTCTACGCATGTTCGTAGGATTTTCCAAACACGCTCTTAGCATTTCTAACCTCTTCTGCTACTTGGGATACTTGTTGTTCTCCTCGCAGTGTCGAACTGCCAAAATCGACCCTGCAGATTTCTAAAAACAATTTTTGGATGTTATTTTTATAGATATAACATATGTTATTGAAATGGAGTAACACGAAGGACTTGAAAATTGACTTTGAAACTGGTAATAGGGAACAGTAGAGGAAACGACAAAAGCACGTGGCCTTTGCTATAAAATATTTGTTTTCTAGTAGGATTTAAGGGAGAATATCACCTTATGGTAAACAAATTTTTTGTCATTTTCTGAAAACATTTTGGAAATATGGGGTTTTGAGCACATGAAAGTACTAGTCTTTGAGTACCAGAAACCCATACTCTTGAGATTTACCAATACAAAATGGTGGCGTATCATCACATTCCAGAAAAGTCTGTTGATCCGCATGGCCCTGGTGAAAATGGAAGCGGGAAGGAAGAGTAAACGCAGCGTATGTTGGAGGGTAACCAAAAGTATACGGAGCTTGAATTCGAGGGATACAAAAAGTATGTGAAGAGGGAATTGAAAAAAAGGAAGCGTATGAAATTCATGAAACCTAAATAAAAAAAATCACACACCACACCGAGAATCGAACCGATGACTTTCATCGTCGTAGACGAGGGTTTTATCCACCGAGCCATGAATCCACGTTTGGATGAATTGCTTGAAGATATTATTTGAAGTCAGAATAGGTATGATTTGCATACGCTTAACGTAACTTACTATTCCGCGGGCATCACACGCTTCACGAAGAGGGAATTGAAACATTTGTCGCTTCGTATGCGCTTCCTCTGCGTTTCGTGGATACGCTCCATTTTCACCAGGGGGGCGTACCGCTATAGGTCACAATTTTGATTGTAAAACAAAAAACGAAGAGTTTTCTTAAAATAATATAGTTCAAAATGAAGTAACCGACGTAGGATTTTTCTGATGAACTGAATTTTACAGATTTTATGAGCGATTTTCAATCGATGTAAGGAAAAAAATTCAAATGGACGCCATTTTTCGCAAAAATCCTACGACGTTCACTTCATTTTGAACTACATTTTCAAAAACTTCTTGGTTTTTTGTTCTACAATCAAAATTAGGATCTATAGCGGTACGCCCATGTGAATCAACAGATTTTTTCTGAGTATGCTGATATGCCGCAATTTTGTATGATGGAAATATAATAAAATATGTTTCTGGTACTGGAGGACTAGTACTTTTATGTGCACAAAACTCCATATTTTGAAAACGTTTCTACCGTCCATGGTGGGTCTTAGAAAATGATGAAAAATTTTTTGCTACAAGGTGATATTACCCCTTAAGGGATCTCTTTCATGAGGGAAGCGCCTCATCTACCTGCGCGATATTATTGCGAATATCAAGTGCATACTTGTTAACCATCGTCTGCTCTGCAAGATACTGACACATAATTTCATTCTCAATTCGTACCACGCGAAATATCATCTGTAAATCCCATTTTCGAAGTAATAATGCGAGGATACTTGTTGTATAATCATTGACCTTGATGTACATTGATCATCATCCATGAACATGTAGATGAAAGAACTATTCAGTTCGATATAAATAGTACACACATGAAAATTTCGCTATGACAGCAACGGAACGAGTAAAGTTCTCGTAGGAGGCTAGCCAATAACTCGTATTTCTGTCGTACCTAAAGTACGCCAGACTTGAATGTCATTTCAATAAAAATCATAACCGTGAGAATGAAAAATGTTTGTTTTACTTTGTGTTCAATTTTCGTGGTACATAAATCGTGACCAAAACATTTTTTCACCCTCATACGCAACGTCGATATTCTAAGAAGAATTCTTCTAATCGTTTCTTCCATCGTTTTCTCCGAAACATGAAACCTGTCTTCCTTTGCTTCCTTCGTCTGAAGTTAGGGAAAATTATATAACGTTCCTTGACAAACAAGGGACTGTACAACAACGGAATCATTGATTTTCAGTCACGAGTTTGCTTCTTTGATCACGTGTATGAATTTGAAGCACTCGGTGTATATGGTATACATTTGACGGTCCATAAAGCTGTCAGATCCGCGTACTTATCGATATAAAATGCACATGACGTACACCAAGCTGCTTCAATTCGAATAAAACCTCCAATACCTCAAGATTTAGAAGCACTTTCCGTTTGGTGCCACAAGAACTTTTCCACGAAGTTAGAATAATTTTGCTTGCCGTGAGAATTTTAGAATCCAATTTTGAGTGTAGAGAGATGATAAAATTCAAGAAATGATCAATTGAATTCTAGATATCTACCATCTTCATGTAATGAGTCAATCACATACATTGAAGCACATTTCAACGATTCATCATGTGGGAAAACAATCGCGAAGCGAGGAAGGCATTTAAAGCCCCACGTGTTCGTGTTTTGATATCGAAGAAATCACCGGTATCACGATGATGATGATGATCATCATCAACCGCGGCTGTCACATCATTCTCCATCAAATCAAATGCCCTTGTAGGGCATTAGTGGGCCAAACAACTGCTCACATGCGAACCTTAATTGGTATTTCATAAGCTATACGGTAAGATCGTTTGCTATACTCAACTACACACACGTGGTTAGTCTGACAAGTTGCGGAAACGAAGAAAGCACGTAGCACGTGCTAGACTGGTTTCGTTGCAAATCAGAAGACAGAGCTCTGTTACTCCGTCTCAGAGCATCATTGTACAAGCTTTCATGCGATCACGCATATACACACACGACTGATTGTAATTATTGATTGCAATCATTATTCGTCAACTGAATCGTCAACAACACAGTTGATCAGTAGTCAAATAGAAGAAGAAAGCAAAAAAACACGCCAATCATTCAAGCTATTTTCATTATGTCATTTCTCTTCACGTTACATCATTATCTATTTTAGTATTTTGCATGCGTTCTGATTCCATATACCGGGCGCTTCACTAAATTGGTGTGAACATAATTACGTAAAGACAGAGAGGAGTTGAAGATGATGACGTGAGCATCAGAAAAATCAGAAGAAAGAGGAGCTGAGAGAGTCAATCGTTGGGAGAAGAAGTGAAGGAATAAGAATAGTGGAGGGACTGATGTTAGCCTTGAACCGATGCTCGGTATCACGTCACCGTTACGATTAGCAAACAAGAGTTGGAACTCGAGTGGTTACACGTATATCCAATTGCACGTTGTTGCTGCCGTTGCCACCGCTGGTGGTACTTTGTAATGCTTATCGTACATTAATATGTTGTGCGCTCATACCGGCACCCCTTGGGCCTCCCATCGCAGTCAGGTAAATCAGCGCCGCATGTGGGATAACAAATTTCATAGAAATCGTCTTGAGTGTCGACAGGTTTGCCGAATGCGCTAACAATACGACGGAATAGGTATAAATCACCTTGACTGACTGACTTAATCGGCACAATGTGAATAACAATGTGAATAACCTGAACAAGTTTAACGAGTGGCGTTAAGTGTCACACGTTTTACAATATTGTTTGAAACATTCCAACATTTACACTCGGTAAATGGTTCCGACGCCAGTTGGCACGGAATATTAATGCATCGTTAATACGATCTCAACGAATCGACGTGAGTTTCGTTCATTGAATTCATACATACATTTACTTTACTCTCTTGTAAATTGTGATAAGTGGGAACACGTCATCTGTGTTTCGAATTATCATGGAATATTTATGGAAAAGAGGATCTAGAATATGCAAACACTGGAGGGGCATATTCTGAGTCGTTTCTCATCAAAATCATCCAAAATATCGCTGTATAAATAATTCAAAAATTCACCAGTGGAGCAAGGTTAGCCCAGCCCTGACAGACGATGGCGGAGCCGTGGGAGGAAGCTTGACTGGAGTCTTAGCAATCAACAAGCCTCAATTTTGTTGCTGAAAACAAGACCCCGAGTCGAAAAATTGTAATACTTTTTAAAGCCTGATCAACTCCGTAATACGCAACGATAGAGATACGCGGAGTTTTAATCAGGTCGAAAAAAGGTTAACGTCAGGTCGAATGAGAATTTTTAAAACAAAGTCATGTTGATAACAGGGTGGGATTAGGGTGAGGAATGAAATCCAACTTGATCCTTTTACTCTTTGACTCGGGGCACGATTCAATGGTTCTGGACCAACAAAACTGACTGATACAAAACTTTTGCCATAGTATGAATATTGAGGCAAGCCTGAATTTAAATTCCCTACGTTTATGTGGCATGCTTGGTCCCAGCTTGTTCAAAACCCTGATGAATTTAGTTTAACCAGAATTCAATCCAAATTAACTGTTAACTTTTTGTGACACTTCGATAAATTCAGCTTGAATTCAGCTTTCCCCTTTATTCACACGAAAATTGTTTTTCAAACAGTGTTTTTATCTTTTAGCCAAATTCCAATCAACCAAAAAGTAACCATATGATTCCCATAAAAATCGATCATTCTGGAATAATCGAGGATTCTTTGGCATCGGATAAAATTTCTCCGGAATCATACCTAGCTGTGTAACTTACAGTGAAATGGTAGAGTTCAAACGCCATATGCACGGCATATCGACATATCAAGATGCATATAAATACCTCTCGCAACATCTCGGTCTAATGGATGCGGAAAAAATGTTTATTTTTTCACGGGTACCTACCGTTTTTAACGCAGACGATGGATTGATTCAAAGCTGTGGATGTGTATATAATAAACGGATTATAAATAGATCACGTGCAGTTCACACCTTGGCTATTCGAGAAGCATGAAAAGAAAGAGAAACAGAAATTCTCTCTTTGAATGCATCATGGAATAGCTGTGATTCGAATTAATACGTGGATAGCGTTCGTATCTTCCACACCTAAACAAAATTTCATTTTCTGAAGAAAACTATTTGCATTCCTATTTCTAGTTTTATTACTGTAAAAGACCCTGCGAAGTACAGAAAAGTAATTTCCTATTACATTTACATGGATTCTATTTTCTGCATTTGAAACATAATCTTATGATTCCTGTTTTCTTCACCGTCCCTTGGAGTGGAAAGTCATTCTCGAAGATCGAAAATGACAGAACTATATTCCTGAAGGAAAATTCATTTCATTAAAAATAGAAAATTCAATTCTGAGAACTTCCTCTCAGTGAGCGGCAAACAAAAGCACTGATTTGAATAAAAAAAATGATTATCAATAAAACTAGAATCCGATAGAATTCTTGCCGATCGCATTCAGTAAGGTTGTTAAATGAGGAATACTAAATGTAAAGTATAATTTCTACAAACAATGATTATTGGCGTTTCAATGGGCCGCTAATGGTGAATTGTCTTTACTGGACCTTCAAAACGCCTCCAACCGTGTTCGCTGGGATAGTTGATGAATTTCAATTAACCGGAATGAATAATATGTTTGAGCACCTCTTACATAGATCTGGAAATTACCAGCAATCACAGACAGCTTCATTTGTTCGAGAGAGATCTATATAATGAAGCGAAAACGAAAGCGATACACGAAACGCTGCGGAAGAATCTTCCTGTTCATTACATAACCGGTTAATAAAGGCAGATGCGCCACAAATGGGATGAAGAGCAAAAGTAAAATAAGACTGTCTCGCTTGGACTTCCAAGATAACATCTGACCTCATCCTCAGAAACTTGTCCTACTTCCAACCTCACGTTTTGTCTGTTGCATTCCCCTTTCTTCGTTTGGTTCCGTTTCGGTTCCTTCGGTTCCCTCCTCTTTTATTACTTGATTCGCTTGAATTTTTGTGTAAATGAACGAACTCGCAAAAAAGTATTGCGTGCATAAAAACCTCCTTGAGGAACATTTGTTTGAAGTTTTTGCTCGTATATTCATGAAAGAGGAGAATAAAAATGTATCCGGAAAGTGATTTCAAAGAAATATACTGAAATGAAATCTTAGTTTGAAATATAAATCATAAACAAAACATCTAAAAAGTGACTAAATGTTACAATTTTAAAACACCCTTCCTGTACTTTTTTACTTATATGCTGATCGTTGAATAAAATTGAATAAAACATTCGTATCGAAGGTTGAAAGTACCAGAGTTTACGTATACAGCTACTTCCAACCATCAAAAATGTTTAATGCGTAAACCGGTCAAACTGCATTTTACGCCCAAACAGGAATCTTTCTCTAATATGCGAAAATAACGAATGATCCATTTCTCAACTGATTTCCTATATTTTTGAAGGAAAACACTGTTCGATTTCAATTAAAAACTATGTGTTTTGTTGAAATTTGATAAAATACATAATTGAAAATGAGCCCTGGTTGTACAAATCCATTGATTCTCGCCAAATCTCATTAAATCTTGCACAATGTTCTGACAGAATCCCATTAAATTTCATTTCGTTGGATTCTATAGCCTCTTTTAACCAGGGAGAGAAAGGGAAGATAATCTTCGTTTGATATTAATAGATTGCGGAGGACGTAGAGTTTACCTGTAAGCTATTGACGTTGTTGATTTAATGGAAGGTCTCATCACAATTAAACTCAACCTTCGCATTTCTTTGGCCATATTCAATCTTACCCAGTGGTCAAGGTGATTATGCTTTGATTCATTTCCCCGATCTTCCACCGTTGAATACTCATAAAATCATGATCATAACACGTTCGTGAGTTGTATAGTAAATCTGAAAGGGATATTATGGTGTAGAGGCAGGAATTTCGGACATTTTTTCAAGCTCTGAACAGATAAAACAAAATATCTTTATACTATCCATTATTTTATCATTTTTTTTCATTAATCTTCTCAAAATACAAAAAAAAATTAAAGGAAAAGAAAATATACAAAATTGAAAGAGTTACAAGCAGGTGAAGTGGGGGACCCAAAAAAAGGGTGCCCTGGCGTACCAGATTTTAGCCCTTCTGGTCATCTGAAACAAAGAAATCCAATGGATTCTTGATTAGTAAAGATACGTTATGATATGAACCTCGGATGAGCCAGAAAAAATTTTTTACACAAAATGGCGGCCGTTTGAACAAAAAAAATTTTCAGCACCATTTTTATGACGATTTAAAATTTTTTAAGAATAGTAGAATCCAATAATGGAAAATTTTTGTTGGTTTGTGCGATACAAAGATGTATAAAGAATGTTCATACCAATTTTGAAAAGAACCGGTGTGGGAACTTTTCAGGGCGTCCTGTATCGAATATAGGCCCCGTATGGGCTTATATGGGGTGTCCAATACAGGTGGACTCGAGACTCTTGAGCAATATTCAAAAATAGTGAATATCATTCAATTTTACGATCTTCGAGAACCAAGTTCTGCATCAAGTCAAGTGTGGGCATGTTATACTTGGAAATAACACGTCCGGGAAGCTGATATCGATTGCATCTAGGACATAAAGCAATTTTTTTCCCCTCAAGACCAAGACAAGACGAGACGAGAACTTCTTCGAGACTGCAACAATTCTGAATGAACCTTGGTGTTGAACAAAATTTTCAAAAATTTTCTCCCATTCTATTCCTCAAATATTTGTATATTGACCCAACGAATTTTGCATAAGAGCTGGGAAAATTAAATTTTGTTGGTTTTACTCGAGACTCTCGAGTCTAGCCCTAGTGTTGAAAATTAGGATACCCCCTATGATTTCTCTAACTCGGGGACACCCATGTTTTTCCCTATTTTGAAAATCTACCCTGGTTCAAAGAATCCATTGAATCTGACAAATGAAATTCGATGAGATTTGGTCAGAACATTGTTCAAGTTTAATCGTAATTTAGTGAGATTTGGCCAGATTCAACGAGATTCACATGAAAGTTCTGACCAAATCTCATTGAAAAATCACCGGTGGGATTTGGTCAGAACATTGTCCACGTTTGATTGTAATTTAATGAGAATTGGTCAGAATCAATGGGTTCTTTTAACCAGGGTAGGCACACTAACTACAGCCTGCATAGGGTCTTGCCAGCCCCCTCTCCATATTCTCCCCAAAATCCTAATTCAATCATACTTGTACATAATCAGGGTTGGGTACCCATAAGACGGTAGGTTTTATGCAAGGAATAATGTGCGCATAAAACTCATGCAGATAATGCAGATAACTAAAGGGAGTTTTCTACATCATCTTTTTTTATGGTCAAGTTGGGTTATAATTTTAAAACTATGAATTGTTCACCATTTCAACACTCATAAATATCTATTTCATATATTCTGAATTTTGAATTTCAAGTCAGAATTAATTTCACAATGTTTCATGCATTTTCTGCGTATTCTACATGTTTTATTCATAATCTGCGCATAGTTAACGCATATTACTTATCGCACGCGCACAGAACCTATCCCTGTACACAATCCACGTAGGACCAAGCTGCATTTCCAACGTTTCCCCCTGTTTTCAAAATCTGAATACACCCAACTACAGTCTGCTTAGGGCCTTGACCTTTTATTGATTCTTTTTGGGAATAAAAACCTACGTTGAAAACCCAGTTGAAAAAATCTCACAGATGTCCAAATACCGCTATAGAATCCCAAATATCCTCATAGGATTTTATCAGGTTCATTAGTGGTATTTTGAACATTCTTATCAGATTTCAATAAAACGTATGAGTTTCTATGATATTTTTTCATTTGTTGGAAACAAATTTACTCAAATCATATTGATAATTTCCTTATGTACCTGTTTCACTAATTATAACACTGATGTGTGGCAGTATACATTACATGTCAGTGTGAATACACGTATAGCAATATATAAAACACTGTTTCTTCAACAAAAAGTGTTGAAATGTAGAGTGATCGATTTTTTGCGATATACAGAGGTGTGAAAATTATTAGAATAATTGTGATTTCCAAAACTGTTCCAACTTTCCTCTAAGGGAATGCAATAATTTATGGAGTACTGGTTTTATTTCTTGATATAAATAGTTATTGGGCCCTCCATTTTTGAACGAAGGAATATTCCATGATTACTATATAACAATCTCATTTGTACAAAGTTCTTTTTCATTTTGAGCATCTCCATATGTCTTTAAATAACTAACAATGTGCAATATTTTGATATTAAAAACTGGTGTCTCATTGTATAAAATTTATATACACGACAAGGAATGATAGTTGAGTTACGATGAAACCAATTAAAATCCCGGTCGGAATTTCTTGTTAACTACTCTAAATTCCCAGCGGGTATCTATCGTCACATACTGGTTAGTTTGAAATCAAGGTGTTGAGATCATTGGAGTGAAAAAAAGATTGGAAAAAAAAATGGTTATAATAATTAACTCAGAAATGGAAGGATGAAAAACTATGATATCAACAAGACAAAATAGTACTCCACGGATGAATGCATAATCTGAGACAAAAGTTGGAGTTATTTTGGGAATAACAATTATTCTAATCATTTTCACACCTCTGTATGTACACAAAAAAATATTTCATTCATGATTACTGTGTTCACACTATCGATGAACAGTGTCAAAAAATCGAAAAAACATGACTGTATTGTTAATTGCAAGACATAATGAGGCGATTCTGTTTTTCGATACAGTCCGATAATGTATGAACAAAGCAATTTTGAGTGGAATACCTGAGTAGAAATTAAAATCGGTTCATTCCAGGCCCTGTCCGGGCTCAAGTCGAAGTGGTTTGGGTACAGTTAGAGCCTTGGATAGCCCAATTTTCAATGGAGGAAGTTTACACCTAGGATTCTCCCTTTCCAATATTTATTCAATTTGATAATATTCGCGATAATTTATTATCTTTCCAAAGGTCCCAGTTTCAGCGCCTGCATTGGTTCCATCATGGGTGCCCTACATAGGCCCAAGTTGGGAATACTATGGTGACCCTGAAGGTGAGTGCGTGACAATCTTGTGTAGGTCCTATAAGGGTAACCAAAATAGGGCCTGAAATGAAATCAGAATGCCTAATTTCATCCAAATTGTCACCAAGAACTCATTTCCACACGGGAAATCAATGCAGTAAAGCTTGAGATCGTGTACGCCTGCTTGAAAAAAGAGTTTCGAGAAAAACACCCCGGGAAAAAATAATTCATATATGGTCGTATATGAGCGTATATGAATCATATATGAATCATATATGAATATATATGAAATACATATGAACATATATAAACATATATGAGATCATATATGAGCATATATGGATTTTGGACATATATGATCATGTGTGAATGAGACTGTATATGGCCATATGTGATCATATTCAATCATACATGCTCATATATGAATGCATATATGAATCCATATATGGGTCCATATATGGAATTTTTTTTCTCGGGACGTTTACAGTTTGGAGTCAATTTTACTCATTGAATAGTACCACATGAAGATAATTACAAAAAATCCCTCGAAGAGAATATTTTTGAATGTTTGTTCTTGAATCTAACTTCAAAAATATGAAAAGAGAAAATTTCGATTTTTGTAAATTTCTTGACTAGAAGGCCCCCTTGAATAGTTTTGCTGCAGCTTGCATTGAATATTTTGAAATACAAAATATTCGTTTGCATCTGTATCAATTGAAATACAGAAGCAAACGAATTAAATCAATATATTTTACGCACCTTGGTGTAAGAATTATAAATTCAAAGGGAAGAGTTATTTTAATACGGTAAATAACCATTGAAACACGTCAAATTTTCATCAAATTCCATTAAGTCGCCAAGTTTGAATGCAATTCAATGGGTTCGAATGAGTATGTACGATTATTCAGTGTCAAAAAATATTGAACTTGTATTGAATTTTCCATTTCAGGGGATTGAACAGACGGTTTTTAACTAAAGCAGTTGCACTTGATCAATAATTATACGAAGAAGATAATGTCTTTTGTTGTATATCACGTCAGGAAAGGGAAGTAGTAGTGTTTTCTTTGCGTATATTCACCATTCATCCACTCCAAAATCTGTGTTCGAATATAATGAACTGGATGTATGAAATCCACCAAGAACTCACAACAAATACAATGAATGAAGATAGAATTTCTGATCAAGAGATTATACGAAGTATATGTGTTACATAACTATACATTATCATATTTCAATATCTTGATACAATTTGTAAAATGATACGTAAGTAATTGTACTCTACTTACTCTTTTAGTACCTTCAGAATACTTAGAATGTTTCATGATCTTCAATAAAACTTCGACTCTTGATCTACTCATGTGAAAATATTTTCACGTTAAATTACGTCAGAAACGGTGCCTAAATCTAACGTTCCGAGCACTCTCGTGAAGTGATTTAGAACAATATCCACAGCTGGGAATGATTTGTGATACACGGAGAAAAATGAAGGAGTATATTTCATTCCATACAATTACACGGAGAAAAAGAAATAGTTGCAGCAAATCCTTGAATAGCCGATTTTCGACCATCTACTCAAGTAGTTGCTGCAGCTACTTACGAGGAGACTTACGGAAGTGTCACTCACCGATTCTAATCAAACTTTGCATACTTGTAATACATCGAAAAATAATCGGCACGTATTTTTTTATATTAGCAATGATGGGGGTTCAAGGGTAGAAACCCCCCTCCGAACTTCACAGTGGAACTAATCGAGAATTTTTGTGTCAAAATCCTAGAACTCTTAATAGAAGAATGATAGGGGCTTGATTTTTGTTTCAATGAAGGACAGACATTCCAGATGCGAGAAAAAATATCCAGAAAGCCCGATGAGCCCGTTTAGACCTTGAGAAAATTCATGGACAATCAGATTTTTGAGCAAAAATACGAATTTTTCATGATTCCAAAGGGTGAGAAATTTTTAGTCAATGTGTTATGCATCACTTCTTATGTGTTTTGATGTGCTGAATCCAAATCTGGAAACAGAATGTGTGGATCTCTCCAAGTTTTCCCGGAAAACACAATTGAAATATGAAAATGCTAATTCCACGGTTATTTACATGATTCAAAGCAAAGAAAATGATTTGATCGATAGATTATACATGATTCCCCATGGGTTTGGATACGCTGAATCCAAATCTGAAAAACAGAATTCGTCTATCTTCCCAGGTTCTGCCGGAAAAATTGGTTAAAGTGAAGGAATCCGCTGGAATGTTAATTTTACTATTATTTATAGAATTTGTAAGGGAGACAATATGTTACTCGATGTATATACATCATTCTTCATAGACTTCGAATTATTTCCACCTTAGCTGCATTTTCCGGAAGGACCTGGGAAGACAAACATATTCTGTTCTCAGATTAAGATTCAGCGTACCGAACTCCTTGGGGAAGGATGTATAATCTATCGATCAAATGATTTCCTCCCCTTTGATTCATGTAAATAATCGTGAAATTCGCATCTTTATACTTCAATTGTGTTTTCCGGGAAAACTTGAAGAGATAAACACATTTGGTTTCCAGATGTGGATTCAGCACATCAAAATACATAACACATTGACTAAAAATTTCTCACCCTCTGGAATCATGAAAAATTCGTATTTGTGCTCAAAAATCTCATTTTCCATGAATTTTCTCAAGGTCTAAACGGGCTCATCGGGCTTTCTGGATATTTTTTCTCAAATCTGGAATGTCTCCCCTTCATTCAAAAAGAAAACCATGCCCCTACCATTCTTCTATCAAGAGTTCTACGATTTTGACACAGAAATTCTCGATTAGTCCCACTGTGAAGTTCGAAGGGTGGTTTCTACCCTTAAACCCCCACCATTGTCAATATAAAAAAATACGTCACGATTGTTCTTCGATGTTTTAAACATATACAAAGTTTCATTAGAATCGATGAGTGACACTTCCGTAAGTCTCCTTGTTAGTAGTCAGGACAAGTAACTCAATAGTTACACTAACTAACGTAAATACTCGAAGTATTTTGAATTAGGTGAGACAGCTAACGTGTTAATTGTCCTGACTACTAAGTAGCTGCAGCAACTACTCAAGTAGATGGTCGAAAATCGACTATTTAAGTAGTTGCTGCAACTACTTCTTTTTCTCCGTGTACGATATTTCCAGTATGGCTTACTCCTTACCAAGTGAATCTTCCTCGAACATTGGTAAAAAGTACTCGAATCGAGTAACTTCTATTCCGAAAATAGTCATCCATATACTAACTAGCCGCTGGAGTGAGAACTGACGCGGTTGGAATGGTAGTTACCATTTTAGTGTTAATTCTCATTTTTCTCCGTGTAGTCCCTAGCTTTTTCCAGGGTCTGGCCAGGGTCTAACGAGATTTTATAAATCCTTATCAGACCGTCACTACCCATGAAGGAAACCAATTGATGTGGAAAAAACCAATAATCGATCAGTTATGTATGCACGGGGAGGAATGACGTTTCGAGAATTACTACATTCTGTACTGAAGAGGCGAAATTACCCGACTAGAAATTTACCCCATGGACCAGATCAAGTCAACTTTGATCCAGCCCAGGTCCTGGTAAGGCAACCTCGTTAGGACCTGACAAGTCATGTCATGCTTTACTAATATAAGGACCTAATTAGGTAAGACTAGTAAGGATTTGATGCGGAATCCCATACCAAAACCTCCAGAATAAATTGAAATCAGGATATGAACAGGAAATCCACAACCCAAAATGTTGTATTCAGCATGGAGAGATGTAACTTGAAAGATATGCACAGTTGACATTTCTTCAGAAATATTTTCCTAATTTAGAGAAAATTCATTTCACCAAGGAGTATACAATCTAAAATCAAGACATTTTTGCATTCACTTTATCAAACTATACTTCATAAACATATATGTTCATAATCTCAGGATAACCTAACAAGGTCTTGATGAGATCACAGCGAAGAAACCCCAATTCAACCTTCTAGGATAATTGAAGGTAAATCTAATTCGGATCAAATGGGCTTATCCCTACGTGGAGCATCCACATCTAATCCTGATTAGGATGTCAACAGGTACACCGTATTTTGGATGACCTTGTTAGGTCCTCACCATATATCAGGTTAACCCTATGATGATTTCCAGTCGGGTACGTGAAGTAGTATAATTTTTACAACTCAGTATAGTAAAAATTCATACTCCATGTTTTGAAGAATCGTTCAATTTAGCACAATTTGAAATCATAACGCATGAACTTTTACTGCATTGTGTTACAAAAATTATACCATCTCAATCACTCCGCTATTTTAGTACGAAGTGTAGTGATATTTGAAACCTCATTTCTCTTCGCGTGGCTCCCATTGAATGGTGAACTATGGATTTCTTGTCATTGGCGGAAGTATGGTTCGCCACTGGCTGATAAGACAGGTCAGCGATGAAAACAGCCGATAGTAAACCGATCTACGGCTATGTTAAATGTCCAAAGATTGGTTTGTTGTCTCTAGCTGCACGGAAAGAAGTTTTCAGCTGTATCGACTGAATTTTAGCTATTACAGCTGAATATTTTAGCACTCAGTGAACAGCTAAGTTCTCTGCAACATTAGCTAACCTTTATCTGATGGAGCTGAATATTCTGCTGCAGCAGCTGAAATTTAATTATATGGGCCAAAAAAAAGGCTTTCCATCTCACACACAGAGAAAACTGGTATAGTAAAATATAGACGAACCAAACATTGGGTCACTAAAATCAATCGCATCGTTATTCTAACCGAAAGCATCGTTGGTTCAACTAAGCGTATTGTAATTCCGATTGAGCCGTTTAGTTATTTCAATTGCGCAGTTTGGTCTGTTCATATTTTACTATTCGCTTAGTGATTATCACTATTCATTTTGTGCAGTATGGTCTATTCAGAATGTTTTCGTCGCACCTCAACACAAATTTCATCAAACTATACGAAACGTCTTCATTTATTAAGAGCACCCTTTGCCTGCATAATTTTATATTTGGCATTTCGGAAATATTGGAATCACACACGGAGAAAAAGGAATGGTGATAATCACTAAGAGCATAGTAAAATATGGACAAAATATCAAAATAACTGAACGATTCAATTGAAATTACAATATGCTTAGGGAAATTAACGATACATTCAATTACAATCATTACGCGATTGATTGGAGTAACCATATATTCGGTCCGTCCATATTTTACTATACTAGTTTTCTCCGTTCAAATCTGTCCTTGAAAAAAACATCCATTCCCGAATTTGTAACAGTCAAAATGATAGATTTTCTTCAAGAAATTCTTCAATTCATTAATATCATATAGGCTAGCAGTCCGCCGTCGATGGCTCGCATTCAAACGTAATTTCGGAATATTTGGCCATAAATGGGAATCATTTTGCCTCATTACTGGACCAACCATCGATTTTATACGTGCTTTATTATTTACCACTATCACTAAACCCACGTTATGATCCAATAATTAGCCATCTAGCATATTGTTGATATTATAAACAAATTATATAAACAAATAAGTGGTCCCAGCAATTGTTGGCAAATGCAAATAATTTCTTCTCTTGATAGACCTCGAGCTATATTGTTGACGAGGTTTTCAAATCAATATTCGTCATCCGTCTTGACTGATGAAATTTCTCAACAAATTATATAAACAAATAAGGAGTTTGTGCAATTATTGGTAGAAGATAATCGTCTCTCGTCTTGATTTATTGGAAGTAATATTGATGATGACGTTAACAGATCCAAATTTGTCAGCCAATATTGTTCATAAATTTGATAAACAAATTGTATAAACAGTTTGGTGGTTTGGACAAGGGAAAACAATGTTCTTTCTTTCTTCGTTCAACTCAAAGTTATATTGATGGTAATGTTGACATATAAAAATTTATTATCCGATATTCTTTATGAATCTGATCCCCTGCTTGAAAAAACACATTGAATCAATTAGAATCAATCGGTTCAATGAGATTCTTTAAGAAGGATCAACAAATGATATTCAAAAAATCAAGGCGCTGGGCAATTATATATAGTTTGTGGATCATAAAAACAAAAATAATCGTAACGCGCATTTCCATCAATCAAAATCACTGATTTTCCACTACCAATCTCTGGATCAAATACATACAAGCTAAGTAAACCTCATTTACTGTTTGAGGATACAGAATTTTTTGTTCATTAATGATTTTCCTGATTTCACTCTGATTTGATGAAGTTTTCCTTCACGTTTCGGAGGATTCAACAACCGAAAAACGGAATAGTCTCTCAACATGGAGGATAGGTTGCCTATTTCTGATGGAACATCAATTCCCTCGCGATCAGGGGTTGAAATCCACCATTGAAGTGAGGACAAACTCTCCATATTTTTTACAACGCAACATGCGACATTCTCTCAGGGTAATTCATTCCATCAGTACCAAAGTTGACACGAGATTTTGAAGAATTGTCTTACAGATCCACAACTTCATCAAAAAAGCAGCTACCAGATGAAAAAAGCATGATGAATTACATAAAAAATATATACCAAGAGTACCCTAACAAATCACATGAAACGAATTTCCTGCATTCGTTCCCTGCGACCTGCTTACTTGAATATTAGAAAATTTTATTTCCATCCATGATTTAAGATTGATGCAACGTGTTTTCAATTCCCATTTGGCAGTCCCTCAAACTGCGGCTCAGCGTAGGCTTAATATTAGATTCCAAATCTTTTTTGATACCATGTGCGAATGAAGTTCTTAAAGAATCTCCAACACAGATAGGATGAAGAGATAATATTTTGATTTTTGTAATTATTTATTACCCGTTACACCCGTGTGGTATTCTTGACACACTTTCATTGAAAGCACTTCATCAAAATTGACTTCGAAAAATTTCTATCACCCTCCACCGTATTAAAATTACCATTCATAAACAATTCATCAACATCTTCTTGACTCAAATTTCAATTAATTCTACGAACAATGATTTTTCCTTCAGAAGACGCATAACAAATGTACTCGTACGATAGATAAATGTCTCGATCCACCGATTTATGATCTTTCAATCATCAAGTAAACACTTTAACGAGCAAATGTATTGGATCCAACAAGAAATACCAGAATACGCGAATCTCCTCAGGTGTAATAATTGAAGGATAGAAAAAAAATGATCACTCATACATTATTTTATCGTTATTTTTGAAAAACGACAAAAACGAGAAGTAGAATTATGGAAATTCAAACCTGATCTCCAGACTTTTTTCGCAATGAAAAACAATGTTATTCGTGTATCTAATCGATCGAGGAAATTTATCAGCGTCCGAGTGAAAATGAAAAGGATGGGATTATTTAATATCTGCTAATTTATTTGTCACGATGAAGTATAATTATCACTTCTGGGTACGTGTGACTCAATATCTTTCATGTGACATTTGAGACAGTCGACCTTCAAATATGTGCTGTTCGATATATTTTTAGAAATGATAGAATCGAAAATGTTGCATCGATTTTATGAAAATAGCACTCAATTCTGAAGAGTCGGTCAGCGATAAGATTATATGAAATAAAAATGAGTGGATGAAAATTATACTTCAACCGCGTGTTTAATTATTCTTCAACCTCGTATATTTCATATTTTAATTATCTGGTCATAGAAGAACTTGTACAGTGATTATGCTTCAATTATGCACTGTAAAAAACTGTTTAGAGTTTTTCTTTATAATATAGGTAGATTTTGTCCTCTCATCGCGGGGGATTTTTTTGTTCCCAGTCAAAAGTGAGGGATTTTTCCACCAATTTTAAGGAATTATTCCGTTCTTTGGGTTCTAGCATGGCGCAATGTAAATAAACTATGGCCGAGGTTTGGCATATAGTCATTTATGATTTATCAATGTGTTTTTCCAATGGAGCCCCATGATTGGTGCAGAAATAGCAATGAAATAAGACCATCATTGACAAACAATAGAAAAATTTGTTGATCAATGTTACACCAATGATAGAACTGTAACAAATAATTGACTCAAAAATATATAAAAAGTATGCGCAAATCACAATTTTCAATATATGTTATTTATCTGTTAACAACTCGGTATTTTTTGTCGCTATAGTTTGCTATGAGAAGTATACACAATATGGATCGGCGGTTGAAGCACTCTGGTGTAACCTGTAACAAAGAACGATTGACTGTTCTTCCAGAGAACTATGTGAGTTTTATATATTCCTTGTATACATGTCTCACTACTCGCGAGGAACACTCGATCGGTAACTTAGCTAGCAATTCAGCTATCAAAAGTTCAAATTAAGGAGCATGCCAATATTGAGCCATGCTATTACCAATAATCGGCGCTACATTGGAAACTAATTTTTATCCAGTCCGGACCAAAGTTTGTGGCAATATTCAACCACGTTTCAAATGATCCTTACTTTCAATAGAATCTATCGTTCAGTCAATGTTGGACCAAGAATGAACCTATCAAGCGCCAAGCCTGACGGAATTGTGACTCAATTGAACACCGATATCGGTGCAACATTTTAATTGTTGTTAATCAACATTGAATATTTATAGATTGCCAAGCCTTGGCTGTCAACATTGCGCCAAGCTATATTCTATTGTCAACATTGACGGAATCCAAAAATTTGTATATGGGTTGACTCTCGCCAAATCTCACTGCATCTTGCACAATGTTCTAACCAAATCCTATTCATCCATTCTTAATGAGATTTAATGAGATGAATGTATTTTTTAATGTGATTCTGATTGAATCTTGTACAATGTTCTGACCAAATCCCAGGAAATTTCATTTCGTCAGATTTTATGGATTTTTTTAACCAAGTTGTTCAATCCTCTGCGAACGAAAGAAACGTCCATCAAATTACGGTGGAGAATTCCCCATCTGTGGAAGAACTTTGTTGCCACTATTTTTTTTGAGGAAAATTTCACAAGTATCTTTTACAGTGTGGTTCTATAGTTATCCACACAACACAACACATTTCTGAGATTGATGTCTTTTAGAACTCTCATTCGTGACATGTTCATGATCATCCACAAGATCCCCAAAAGATTTCTAAAAGAGGTCGATATCAGAAATATGACATAATGAAATTGTTTCATTGATATTAAGTGTTCATTTTTCATGAGAATTTGACTCTTAGGAGTTCCCTATGAGCTCAGTCAGAGATCTTTTTGATGAAACTTTCTGATATCAGAATCAAAATACTGTTCTGTTTATGAAATCTTGTAGAGGCTCTCTGTGTTGTGTGGATTGTCTCTTATGGAATTCCACTGAATCCGTAGAAGAATAAGATTTTCATAAAAAGATGTTTCTCTCAAAGTTTTTTTCTCCGAAGGATAAACGCGCGGATCTGCATCTCGTACACTGAGAGAAGTGAAATGTAATGATTACCATGTACAAATAGTAATTGGGGGACAACTTCGCGAATTTGGTTTCGGATACTATAGAGAATCGTAGCAATGTTCATGCACATGGGAATGGTTACCATTTACATGAAGATGGATACCAAATAACCTGATTCTGTCATTCAACTACTATTTTCGCATGGTGATGGTTACAGCTCACTTTTCTCAGTGTATAATTCTTGACCTAAAACGGCTATAACTTTCTCCAATTATGCGTAAGAATTGAGAGCTTTGAAAAAATCCGCAGAATCTTTTTGAAATATCAACTTTTGCCAAAATGGGAAGGTTTGGAAGAAAAAATGAAAATTTTAAGAGAAATTCCCCAGTAGAAAATTGTCTGGGCGTCCCATTTACTATACCATCCATGTACTAGATGGGACCCATGTGGGGGCAACTGGATAACACTTTTCAGCCAATTTGACTTGAGTACCCCAACATTTAGTTGGTTTATGTAGATTTTTCATGCGTCAATTGATCGGACAGTGACATTGATAGTCCATCAACGCGGTTTGAGAAATAAAAGAAGGCCCCAACGTTTCAATTTGTCACTCGGGATTATTTTATGGGAATAAATTCAAAAGCAACGTTCTTGACTGGGGATTACATGTCAAAATACATATCTAGTACTACACAATCTTCGTCAAACGTTCTGAGAATGTTTGCAGGACGTTTAAATATTCTAGGAACGTTCGGAGAATCTTTTACGCACATTGGTGTTACTTGCACGGAGATAAAAAATTTGCTGACGCAGCAAATCGAGGTATTATATATAAAATAGCAAAATTTTTTGCTGACCTAGCTAAAAATTTGCTATAACAGCAACCTTATTAGCTACGCCAGCAATTTTTTAGCTATAAAGTGGCTATAGAGGCTATAAAGTGCGTTACAGAACTAACTAGAAACCAATCTAACATCTGGGAAGACTAGCTTGGGCCCATCTAATTCCCAATCATAATTTCTACTAGGGAAATTACGGAAAATTAAAATTGATTTGATAGAGCGAATTCAATAACAAATTTGAACCCACTGATTCCAACAACTTGTCATCAATCTAATCCAGTGCCAAATTTATGGGAAAAATTTTCAATAATAAACATGAATGGGAAGATGCGATGAATTTGCTGTCGATTTCATTCACTTTTCTTCAATGAGAAAATACTTACTCAACATTCCCCCCTCGTTTCGATTCATTATCTTTGTACGGAGAAAAAAAATTTCCTGACACAGCGAATCGAGGTATTATATACGGAATAGCAAATCTTTTTGCCAACCCAGCTAAAAATTCGCTGCCACAGTCAACTGGATTGCTGAGAGAGCAACGTAATTAATTGAAGCAGGCAATCGTTCGAAATCTCCAGTATCATATACAGATATTTTGCTGAAGGAGTGAACCTTCTTTGCTGCCACAGGGAAGAAAACGCTGTCACAGCTAACAAGATCGCTGTCATTGGAAAAAATTTGCTGCCCCAGCGAAATTCGATTCCACTGTCACAGTGAATTTCTTTTTTATCCATGTATGAACCGTCAACATCAAACTTGTTTCTCGAAGTTTCCAAACAAAATTGAGATTGACTTTGTGATCGAACCCTCAGCACTGAGAGTCAGATCTCTCAGACTAATCACTTTGTTCTCCTTCCTCTTGATGAAATAAATAGTGGAACGGGTCCGTAACTTGGAATAAAAACTGGACAATTTTTGATAGATTTTGTGGGAATACAATCAGTGATACAGTCAGCATCAACTATTCAGTTCCATACCCTGATGAAAATCAAGTTTCAACGATGCCACGAAGTGTCATAAAAATTGAATACAAATGTAAACCGAGAGGAGGTTCGAGCACTTTGGAGTACAAAATCATAATCCCTTTCGCGAACCTACATCATATTTCTACCATGATATTCCTCTTCATGAAATACATAAAAATGACCCTCATTCTCCAGTTTTGTCAATCGAAAAGAGGAAATAAGTTCGTATGTAAATCTTATGAACAAGCATGCGAATTATAACCGCGCACAGGTGTTTCTTTTTTCGTTTATTCTGAGCAAACAACAACGGATCAAATTTATCGAGGACGGATAGACGATATCCGTGACAGATCCAGTCTTTCCTTGGCCTTCATCGCATACATCTTGTGCCTTGTGCATGCATAAATTTGAAATCGAATGATAAATATATTCGAGTTTCGGAAACCGAAGATACATCGGTTTTTCCTCCTTACGTTAATATCGTTGACAGTAAAAAAAATTAGTGCAAGGAAATTCCTGAATTATGACACATCCGCGCATATGTCATGAATGAATTTCGATTGTAAGATCGATGAGATCCTCGTTCGAATGATCGAATAAATTATTCAAACGCAGAATGAGCTTTCATTGTTATTCAGATTATTGTAATACAGATTCCCTTTGTGGTGTGAGAAAACTTAAAACCGATCCACGATATCAAACCACAACGGATCATTCTCCCGGTTAACCATCGTCATCTTGATAATTGTACACTTGTTTTTGTTTTAGATGAACAAGAACGAGTCCAAAAGAAGACTTTTATCAACTGGATTAATTCCTATCTGTCCAAAGTAAGTTCAATTTATGTGTTATTCTCTTAATCTTCAAATTTTCACAAAGTTTTCAAGATCAAAGTGAGATTCCCTGAATGAGTTGAAACTCGAAACGATTGGTTCTCAAGTAGAGTTCAAATACAAGTTTGAAGTTTTCCTAAACTTTGAGATCGCAAAATCCGTAAAGGAAACGTGTATATTATTGAAATTTCAAAAGTTCAAAGGTGATTCCAAACTCCCATAGTTCTTTATGCTCGGAATATAATGTACGAGGCGATATATATATATATTTCTAAGACAAAACATACGTACACCGTGTTGTGGTATGTTTGTTACATCGTACACCGTGCGTTTTGAATTTTCGATTGGAGATAAAAAAAAGGATGAGCTGATCGGAGTTCTCATTTGACTTGTACTCACGTAATGTTATATAGTGTAGTTATTACATAAGATGCACATTGTATCGCGTAATAAAATTGAAACTCGATCAAGTTGATCGAGTCGGTACCTGGCTCTCGTGTCTCGTGATATTCCTTTGCTTCCGGATCCCTCAAAACTTGATCCAGAAACTCCGCATTTCGTGTCATGCGCGTACCTTGAAAATAGTTCTCTAATGAAGGAAGTTCCTTACACTTGATCGATCGAGGAATAAAAAAAAAAGAATGCGTCTTACATGATGTGTTTCATGACAATCTCTCCAAAATCTGGCAGGTTCGGCATAAATATCAAAAGTAGTTCACAAATTCTCACGAACGCTTGATGGTTTTTGCATGATACGAGTCTTGAAGTTCCGATAAAATTCCTTAAGAGAGTATCAAATAATCAATTCATAAATAAATTACATATGATTTATGTACGGACCTTATACAGGGTGTTTCATAATTCACTGAAGGTACTTCAAAGGCGTTATTCTGCAGCCAAAATGCGATAATTTCCCGTTTGGAAAAAATTTTTTGAAGGCTTAGTTTTTGAGCTATGAGCATTTTTAGATTTTTCCCCAAATCCAAATAACTCAGGAGCATTATGTTCTACATTCTTGAGCCTGACACCATTCACTAAGTTGGAAAACGCCGGATCTCTGAGAAAAAAATTCAAATATCTTATCATTCTTTGTTCCGGAGCTATAGTAATGTGAATTCGCTGAATTCTGATTGGCTAGAACCCAGAAAATTTTAAATCGCTGTAGCTCTGAAACAAAGAATGATAGTTGAATTTTTTCCTCAGGGAACCGACGTTTTCCAACTTAGAGAATGGTGTTAAGCTCAAGAATGTAGAATATAATGCTTTTGAGTTATTTAAATTTGAAAAAAAATCTAAAAGTGCTGATAGCTCAAAAACTAAGTCTCCAAAAAATTGTTTCCGAACGGGAAATCATTGCATTTTGGATGCAGAATAACACCTCCGAAGTGTTTTCAGCGAATTATGAAACACCCGGTATAAGCTTCCGAATACAAAATTGCGAATTCTTACGCGGAAAAAAATTATTAGCTATTATTTGGATAGCTAAAAATTAGCTACGGGAGCTATTTTTAGCTGTCACAGCCACTCACTTCGCGGTAATAGCAAGAAATGTACCTGTCGCAGCAAAAATTCAATAGCTAAATTATTTGGCTATCCAAATATCAACCACAAAACCTATGCAGTTACAGTCACGATTTCCTACTGAGGTAGCTAAAAAATAGCTACAGCTGCAATTATTTCAGCTACAGCGATGAAAAGAAGGGAGCTGAAAAAATGAGGAGCTACCACAGCTATTTCTTTTTTTTCCGCGTAGTAGTTAAGCAATACAGTAAACTAAACAACCACAACATTCGTCCACTCGTTCCCATCTCACAACCTCCAATTCTTCAGAGTTATTTTAATGAATATGAAGCAATCGACTCAAGAATTCAATCATCGATAAGGATTTTTCTAATTCCATCTACATCCCGACTAGAAATTTACCCCATGGACCAGATCAGGTAAACCTTGATCCAGATCAGGTCCTAATAAGGCAACCTCATCAGGACCTAACAAGTCATGTCACGCTGCACTATTATGAGGACCCCATCAGGAAAGACTAATTAGGATTTTGTGAGGAATTCCTTACTAAAACCTCAAAAATAAATCAAAACTAATCTATGAGCCTGTGTGAAAATTGCAGTTCGGTTGACAGATGTGAGGTTAAATTTATGTGATCAACAAATGGATGAATTATTTTTGTGAAATGTGTGGTGGTTATTTCTTGAATAATGTGTATCAAAAAGTCTGTTAGTAAGTGCAAAATGATTAAGTAAATCAGTCATAGCTGTTGTAACGTGTCAAAAAATCGTAATTTGTTGATGCAGTGAAAATGAATTTTCTTCAAATACTTACATCAGCACTTCTAGGCAAAAACTCAGAGATCATATTGATTTTGTAAGAAATATGAGTCATGAAGAACTCATTTGATCAAAAATATGTCAAAAGAATGTTCAAAATGAATAACAAAAAACTTGAATTATTCACTTGCAGCTCGTCGGATGGTTTTATTTTTCAAATTGAAGAGCACTCTTGGAGTTGAAATTTTCAAATTTGAGAAAAAAGCCTTATCTTCTGAGTTGAATTTGTTGTTAGGGTAATAATAAACTTGTAGGAAGAGTTTGGACGTTGAGTGGAATCTATATTGATCAGGAAAGTCCAAATCGTGTGGCAAAAGTTAGAAAATCTGTCAACTTAGCTGACAGCGCATGGGTATTCTATCAGCTTTTCTTTACTAAACCAAATGCTGGCAGGAGAAATTCATCAAAATATAGTGGATTCAAAGTGATGTGAAGTAAGAGAGGACAGATACATGCATTGAATTTTATTAGTTATTATAAAAATGTTGATAAATATGGTAAGGCTATGTATGACTCAATGTATCGTCTCTCAATATTTTTGTTTCAATGATTTGCATTTTTGAGTGTGCATTTTCGTATCTTTTCACCAGTAACTAGTGTTAGGTTGAGAAAACATGTGTATTGAACCTGTTTCATAAATATAATAACATTTATTTGTAGGAACATGACACAACATTATTGGAACAAAAATATGGGAAGACCACACTTTGGATCTTCTATAGTCTTTTCTTATTTTTTAGAACGTTTATAAGGACGAATAAAATCTAATGAATATTTCGGTCCTCTCTTACTTCACATCACTTTGAATCCACTATATTTTGATGAATTTCTCCTGCCAGCATTTGGTTTAGTGAAGAAAAGCCCATGCGCCGTGAGCTAAGTTGACAGATTTTCTAACTTTTGCCACACGATTTGGACTTTCCTGATCAATATAGATTCCACTCAACTTTCAAACTCTTCTTACAAGTTTATCATCACCCTAACAACAAATTCAACTCAGAAAATGAGGCTTTTTTCTGAAATTAACAAATTTCAACTTCAAGAGTACTCTTTAATTTGAAAAGTAAAACCATCCGTCGAGCTGAAAGTGAATAATTCAAGTTTTTGCATTTCATTTTGAACATTCGCTTGAAATATTTTTGATCGAATGAGTTCTTCATGACCTTTATTATTACAAAATGATTGGGATTTCTGAGTTTTTTCCGAGAAATACTGATGTGAATTAATATTGATATAGATATTGTCGTTGTTGATATTATCGTATATTTGAATAGAATTAATTGTCACCACATCAGCAAATTATGATTTTTTACATATTACAGCAGTGATAACTGATTCAATAATTCATTTTGCACTCAATAACATATTTTTTTATGCGTATTAATCAAGAAATAACGAAAGAAGAGTACTTGTTCGAAACTTATATTTGATTATGACGAAACACATATTCATTCAGTTCATATATACTCTTTGAATAATACTCAGATGATGTGATGTGTAGGAAAGAAAAATGATGCTGAATAGTCAATAAATCGACCTTATGAGAATTGTGATAAGTTAAATGAAATACTTATTTCGCTGGTGATGGTTGAACGTTTGCTAAGTTTTTTTCGTTGTATGCATAACGTGGAAAATTTTGTGAAATTTTCATAAGTTCCGCCTAATTAAAACCCAAATAGTTTTCAATTCACATTGAGAATAGATTGAACAAATTGTTCAACAGTTTTCAGAAGTAGGTAATGTGTTCGGAATGAAGGGATTGAATTTAAAAACAGGCACAGTTGAAAATCGTTCAAACATGTTCTTCTTATTGAAGGAAAATTTGTTTAATCAAAGAGTGTACAATCTGAAATCAAGTCTGTACATTCTTGTATTCAGTTTATCAAACTATGTCCATGATCTTAGGATGACCGAATGAGGTCCTGATGCGGATACAGCGAGGAAAACCTACTTCGACCTTTTCAGGATAATTTGAGGAAATCCTGACTAGGACCAAATGAGGTCATCCATACGTGAGTCATCCACACCTAATCCCGATCAGGACCGTAACGGGTATTCCTTATTTCGGATGACCTTGTCAGGTCCTCATCATATGTTGGGTTAACCTGATGACAATTTCCAGTCGGGATATTTCCTCGTTTGAATACAATCTGTTACATTTTGTTGTTATTGTGCATTGCAGAGAGTTCCGCCGCTCCGAATCGACGATCTAATAGAGGATTTGAAAGATGGTACCAAATTATTGGCTCTACTCGAAGTCCTGTCCGGTGAAAAATTGGTGAATATTTTGTTAATTCATACCGATAACGATTTTACGATTTGATAAATTCATGAATTTTCAGCCGGTGGAAAGGGGACGGAACCTGAAGAGACCGCATTTTCTTAGCAACGCTAACACTGCGCTCAGATTTTTACAAAGTAAAAAGGTAATTCAACCCTAATTGGTATCAATTAATATCCGTAACATAATCGAACGATCAATCCATCATAAGATGATCCCATAACAGAGGCAACGAAGTAATTTGTAGCAGTTCCGAGAAGCGCACAGTAATTTGTAGTTAATTTGGCTCAACGAACCAATAAATAAACCTCACACGTTTCATGTCGATTATTATTGGAATCATTGATCAATTCAGTGGCTCGCATTAACTATCTAATAACATATCGTCTCTGTTACAGAGATAAAATGAAAATCATTTTTCTCACTACGATCTTATTTAATGTTGAAGTTCATAGTAACGTAAAGTCAAGAAATTCTCATCCAACTGGGAGGTTGCCTATCAACAATGACGGGAATCATGAGTGGGAAAATTGTTCTTCTTTAATTGGTTCATCACGCAGAATCATACGATATCAATTTGCCGACTTGACTTAACCGATTGCAAAGATGTTTTCCGAGAGAAGCTTGTATTAGGGAGTGTCTAGAATGTGGATTTCAGCGTATGCTGAGTGTATAGATACCTAGAGTGATAGAACCTTGTTGGCAATTTATTGATTGTTATTCAACTGAAAACATTGATGATCAGTTTTCCATGTTCAAAACATTATTCTTCATATATTTATCTACTTGAAAATGTTCCCAATTAATCAACAATGAATTGGCAACACGGATCTGTCTGAAAGAAGGAAAAAGGATTAATTGAATCCACTGTATATTTTAAATTCATTTGTGATGTACATGAAACGTACATGATTGAAATTTCATTGAAACGGTATTTGTTGCAGATCAAACTGGTCAACATAAATTCATCTGATTTAGTAGATGGACGACCTCCGGTAGTTTTGGGACTGATATGGACCATCATCCTTTACTTCCAGGTATACATATCTGTGAGATTCATGGTTAAATCCATGATAATCCATAGATCAATCATTGAAATATCTTTTCAAAATCCGCACTTTATCTTCCTTACGCGGTAGATGCTTAAGCGCTCGCATCACTCGACACGTATGAAGTAAAATAATTATCAAACCACGGTGGGAATGAAATTTTTCACGCAGAAATTCTAGTCAAATAAATGAAATGGGATTTTAATTTGTAGGAATGCACACGAATGAATATATTTAATCTGAAAGATCTCTTTAAATTATGAACACATTGAGAAAATGCTTTTCTATAGTTTCAAGAAATCATTTTAAAGAGGTATTTTATGATTGATATACATCATTCTTCGATTACTGTTGAAGAGGGAAGAACACGTTTGTATTTTCCTTCAACACTTAATGGATTTCAAGCAGAAAATCAACAAATAAACCTTGAATACTTTCTTACTATTTGCTAAGAGGAGAGAAAAGATAATGCTTTCTGTTCTTTCATTTTTTATATACATTCATCATTACACTATACTAGGGTGGTCCTTATTTTATATATAAAACGTGTTTTTTCATTTTTTTGTTGACAACAAAAGAATGGAAAAACACTTTTTATTTATAAAATAAGGACCACCCTACACTATACATCACATTTTTCACTTCTTCTTCAAACAGCCCAGAAGAATCGGTAATGAATTCTCAGTAATAAATTCTCAATAATCCTTGAACGTTTTCAAAAGTTTAGAATACTCCAAGACTTTTTTCAAACAGCTAGAACCCCGTTGAAGAAATCCAACATGCACGAAGAAAAACACGAATCAAGAATACAGTGATCTCTAATAGAAAATTGGAGAATATTTCTTAAAATTTGAGAATAATCCTCAAATTCGTAATGAAGATAAAACGGTTCACATTTCAGTTGAATATTACTTGAAAAAGAATGAAAAATTATCAATAATCAACAAATAATAGTGGAAAATATCGACTTTCCAGAAGTCACTCATGCAATTTTACAAAGTGAGTAACAAAATTTCTAAATTTTATTATTCACTTTGTAGAATTGTATGCGCGACTTTTGAAAAGTCGATATTTTTCACTATTATTTGTTGATTATTGATGATTTTTCATTCTTTTTCAAGTAATATTCAACAGAAATGTGAACCGTTTTATTTTCATTACAAATTTGAGGATTACTCTCAGATTTTTAGAAATATTCTCCAATTTACTATTAAAGATCACCATATTCTCGATCTGCATTTTTCTCCGAGTAGTCCAACGCGAAACCAACTTGTTCTCAACGATTCAAATTGGTTCCAATTGGATCAACTTAGTTCCAACTTGTATTAGTCGCAGAATAAAAATCCACAATTAATAAGATGCCTTTCTTTGGACTTCACATGACTTCAATCGAATAATTCGAATTCGAAAATAGTCGTCAACAATTCTTCAATATCTTACTTTAATTCTCTGCCATCGTTCAAATTATTGAATCAGTATGAGAAATCAGCAACAATATGTCGATATATGCTTTCAAAATTTAATTTCCACCGAGGTTTCGTTAGCGGCGGCGCACAGTATATAACTAATCACTTCAATCGATTCATCTACTTGAAATGATTTTGCTAACTTTGTGTATTCTAATAAACAAGCTACGATCGAAGGATCGACGGAGGGTGAGTATATAGTAATGTATATGTTACAGTACTACGGTTTACACCGTTTTTAGGACTTATAAAAAAAAACCAATTAAAACAGTTTAAAAGCACCTGAATCGGCAACTGTGTTCCCAACAAACAAAAAGATATTTATGAGTATCTCAAAGATGTCCTGAAATCATGGAAGATGTCTTGGGAGACTTTCATGAAGATATCTTTTCGACATCTAATAGATGTCTCATGCAGCAAATTTCAACAAGTTTTAAATATCTCAAAAAGGTCTTGCAAACGATATGTTTTAGACACGCTGACGAAGATATGTTTCAGATATGTGAATCACATCTTTTAGATGGTTCCAATACATGTTTTTGATCCTTCTAAGATATATTTTAGATATCGATATCCACGTTCTAATTAGTGATGCCGCGAGAAGCGAGAAATTTGAGACGAGAAGGCCATGGCGAGAAACGAAACGAGACAACGTACGCAAAAGTCGAGACGAGAACAAGCTCATTTTTCATCTCGTCTCGCGGCATCACTAGTTCTGATACGTCGTATCCCACCAAATTTGAGAAATTCATTTGTTTACATGAATGATATCATAGACATCCTGAGCACCTGTTGGCATCGTTTCCTGAAAAATTTCCTTGAGTGGGATATGACTTATTAGGCCGTGGGTATCGATATATGAAAACCATCTTTTGGATGTCCCAATAATGTTTTTGATTGATTTGATAAGTTTGAGATATCTTTCAAATGTCTATTTGAAATTATGAAAACCTCCCAGACAGCAAAAAAGGATCACTAATGGGTTCTGAAAAAGAAACATGATGTGACTGTTGCCTTTTTTGATTAGACAATTTTTAAGATGTGTAACAGATGTAATTCAGAAACTCTTCCAAGATATCTTTTAGATTATGCTAATTCAACATCTAGAAGATGTCTTTCAGAAATACCTTAAGGACATATTTCTGAAATTTCTTGAAGATGTCTAAAAGATATCATTTTGACACATCTTGAAGATATCTCTTTTGTGCCGTCGTTTGGATATCTAAAAGATGTCTTCCTAAAGGTATTTTGTAGATGTCTTCAAGACCTTCGGTGTTTGTTGGGTTCGCAATATAAATTATTCAATATGTGATATAAATTTAACATATTATCAAAATGAAAAATCCAGTATTATGAGTCAATTATAATGTCTCCAATGCTATGCTTTCGAGATTGAAAGACGAAGAAAATCGTCTCCTCGAGAGAACCAAAATCTCCAAACTTTCGTGGAACGTTCATATACGTTGGTTGAATGTTTCTTGAACGGTCAAATGTCCATACGTTCATCGAATGTTTGTTGAATGTTCATCAAAAGTCTATTGATTCTATTTATTCAAATTCACAATATTCCAAATAGAAATGCTCTAGCCATGGACGAATTTTGTAATGCTCAACTAGCCAGAAACTAAACCCTTGCAAGTAAGTACCTCACCAGGAACTTACAAGGTACTCGCAAGCCTCTAGTTGTTGGCTAGTTAAAGGGTTACCAGCGTACCGACTGAGTAAACATTTTCTTGGTAAAAATTCTCCGCGCTGAATTTATCAAAAGATCTGAAATTTTCGAATTTCGAAGGAAAACTTTTGTTCTCAGTCGGTAAAAACAGCTTTTTCCGAAATTCGAAATTTGAGCGATATACCGCAATAGGTAAAGTACTAAAGAATATTTTATGAGAATTTCAGACCTCTTTATGGATTCAGTGCGGAGAATTCTTAACGAGAAAATGTTTACTCAGTGGGTACGCTGGTATCCCCTTAAACATTACGAAACTCGTCAATGATTATAGCATTTTTAATGGGGATTATGAATATATCCTGATATACGCTGCATGATTATTACAGTAGACAATCTTGAATTAGATTCCAAGCACGCTAGTTGATTAGCTTCGTAGCATCGAACATTCTCGACTTCCAAAACTTGAGAAACAAGAAATTTTCTGAATCAAGTATATTAATCCAATGCACCTAATGAAAATAACTACATAAAACGACGGTTCACCATTCATGTAAGGAATTCGAAATCATTTTCCAATATAAATCGCTTACTTGATAAAATTACTATCATCAGCATTGTTAACAATATCATTTTCTCATTTTCAGATTGAAGAAAACGCGAGAGCTCTTGAATATTTAGGACAAACCTGGGGAAGTCAAAGCAGTTTGGAGAGTCTCGGTACACAAGGTTCAGCTGCCAGTGAACGAAGACGTATCAGTAGTGAGAAATGGAAACAAGGAGCACGAAAGACTCTCTTACAATGGGTGACGAATGCTTTACCAAAGTGCGTATCCATATGAAATCTCTCTTTACTAAGCGAAGTGATATTTCAATGACCATACTTGTTGAAAATTCAATTTCCTTTATACATTCCAGAGACATCCAAGTTCGAGATTTCGGCGAGAGTTGGAGAGACGGTCACGCGTTCCTAGCAATGATCGAGGCGATCAAAGAAAATCTGATAAACATAGCAGCTATGCGGGAAGCGACGAACAGAATGCGATTGGAAACCGCATTCCATGTAGCGGAAAATCAATTGGGAATCGCTCGATTGCTCGATCCCGAAGACGTGGACGTACCCCAACCGGACGAAAAGTCAATCATGACGTACGTGGCACAATTCTTACACAAATATCCTGAGCCAGGGACCACTGGACCGGACTCGTTTGTAGCTGTTCAACAAGAATACGACAATTTAATCGGTTGGCTCGGCGCCAAGATTAGGCATCTCGAATATTTGGACAAAACGAATGCCTTTCCACTTGATTTCGCGGTAATTGAATTCACATTATTTTCGTGTGTGAACAATTTCTAATGATCTCACGCGATTATAATTTTAGGAGTTCTCGCTCTTCAAGAGGGAAGTGGATGAAAAATTTGCAGTGTATAGAAAGTTGAAAGCTCTCGTAGATGCACCTGGAGTAGTCACGATAGCTCGTGACTCGTGGAAACTCATTCAAGACTCGTGGAAACGATTGGAGTATTTCGTAAGTATTATTCGAATGTTATATATGATAAAATAAAGGATCATCATTCACGTGTACCGTTTTCAGATGTCTCGTTGGCTTTGGTCCCTGGACGCTACCCTTCCCGGTGAACTGGGTCAAGTAGGAAGGTGGTTAGCTCAAGCCGAAGCTCTTTTAGTATCAGACGACGATATCCCTGAACAAATGACCGATGATACAGCCAAATTGATATCGAACAAATTGGAGAATCATAAACAATTTTTCCTCGATCTTCCAGCGATGAGTGAACAGTTCGAACGTGCCAAAAGTTCCCCAATCTCTCGCCATCAAGTGCCTTGCGAACAAATCGAATACATGACAATGCGGTTCGGTAATTTGCCTAGCAGAGCCGCTAAGCGGAAAGTCAAACTCAAGTTCCTCGAGCATAAATGTTGCCTTGTAGCTTTTATCGCTTTAGTTGAGAACAAACTGAAGGGTTGGAGCGTTAAATATGGTGGTGAAGAAGATGTGGTGCAGATGTTGAATCAGTATAGGAATTTTGTATCTCGGAATAAAATTTTTCAAGAGTTTCAGAAAGCTCATTTGGATATGCAGCATGTTGTAGAAGAGTATAAACGTGAAGGTGATATCGGTAAGTTATCAAAATCGATTTATCGTGAAATTATTGTTATATTTCTTTCATTGTTGAATTTGATGACAGATGAGGAGGAGGGTAACAAAATCAACAAGTTCATCCACGATATAGCGGAGAAGTGGAAGAGCGTATCGATGGATTTACGTTGCGTCCAAAGCATGCTCGAAGAGGTGGTTGCTTATTGGCGTCGCTGGACGACAGCTTCAAATGAATTCGAGGAATGGTTATCACGTGCCGAACCCGTACTGTACCTTCCCGAGGAAGAGAAAATGGAATTCTTCCATGATATCAGTTTATGGAAAGACAAACATCAATCGTTATCGGATATAATTAGTTTCCTGATCGCCACTTCGAACGAAACTGTAGCATTGCAGTTGAAAAAACGTTATACGGATCTAACCAAGAGATGGGAACGTCTTTTTGATGAAGCCAAACTTTACATGCAAGCGGGTGATCTTTTGCGCAATCGTAAAGATTATCGGGCTGGTCTCGAGACTCTACAGAATTGGTTGAGAAAGGCGGAAGCTGATCTTTCCACGACAAATTTAACATCTACCGAAAGAATCAAAGCTTATGGCGAGAGATTGCAAATTCTACACAAAGAAGTTGAAGGTATAGAAGATTTATTCAAGAATATCAGCAAAACTTTCCAGAATCTCATACCAGATCTCTCCCGCGATCAAATCGAGGGTATGATGAATACTTTGAAGAAGGAGAAAGAAGCGCTGGTCAGAGTTCGAGCTTCGATACCCATGCAATTACATTTGTACCATCAATTACTGGTCCAACAAGAATCTTTGGAAACTGGATTAAAGGAGATTTCAACCTGGTTGGACGAAGCAGAACGATTTTTGAACGATATCGATTTTTCCGGTGGCAGAGATTCCGCTCTTGCGCAATTGGATCGTCACAAAGGATTCTTCTCGAGAACTTTGTATTACAAATCCATGCTTGATTCTAAGAATAAAATTTTCGCCAGCATAGTCAAATCCGTTGACGCTCACGCCGATGTTGATTCCGCCGAAGGTGGAGTAACTCTCAGGGAACTGAACGATCGCTTCGCTAAAGTTTCGCAAGCAGCGCAAATGTGGGAACAACGTTTACAGGAAGCTGTCCGATGCTGGACTAAATTCAAAGAATGTGAAAGACAAATTACAGAATGGTTGTCTGCCGCTGAAGTATTGATCAACGATAAAGAAGTGGACAATAGACAATCCGTCGAATACCATAAGAATTTCTTTGGCAAAGTCAATGAGAAGTGGATACAAGATTTGATGAATGCCGGACAAGACCTTAGGAATATACTACCGAGTGATCAACAACACTTCATTTCAGAACCTGTCGAATCTCTGCAAACCCGTTGGAAGAAAGTATTGACTGCTGCACCTTTGCATTTGATGAAACTAGAATTTCGTCTCGACGAAGCCGCGTTTGCTCAATACATCAAGGAAGTAGAAATGGAAATCAATTCCGAGCAACAATCTCTCATGCAAAATGAAAACGTTGACGGGATACTCGAGAGAAATAAAGAATTCTTTGTGAATCGTGGTACCGTCCTTGGAATCGAACGTTGCTTGCAGACTCTGCAAAAAATCACCACTGCTTATACAAATTTGAAACCTACGGATAAAAGTTTGAATGAAGCCACTGAAAGAGCTCTACGTACGTGGGAGAATTGTACTAATAAAATTGAGCATTTGAGAGAACAGTTACATCAAGTTCCGCAACAGTGGGCGAGTTATCGTCAAAAGTAAGGATATTGAGTGTGATTTTTTTATAAATTAACAATCATTGTAATTTCATTTTTGTATTTATTTTTTCTCAGGTATGATGAGATGAGTCGATGGATGGACCATGTGGATACAACTTTGAGATCGATTCTACACGAAGTGAACAGTTTAGAAGAATTCGAAAAAGAAAAAGAGATATTTCAAGTAAGTTATTAATTTCAAATTTTAATGATTTCAACAAATAATTCAAAGTGATTTCTTTAATAAGAAAGATATTTATTCTCATTGCTTTCATTGGATAGTTTCAAACTCCACTGGTAAATTCAATAATTCAATCAAAAGAATAGTGACAAATTATATCACACTAATCAATTTCCGTACCTCCACAGAAAATATGTCAAAATGCGGACAGCAAACGCGAAGAAATGAAATGGTTGGTACAAACCTTGGACAACCTCACCTCCAATCGTACGGATCACGAGGCCCTCACTGAACAAAACCGCCTGAAACAACTGATCTTGAGATACAAGAATCTTATCCCCACAATCGAAATAACAATGACCAAAACCGATATTTATTCAAAAAGTTATACCTACCGCAAAGAAGTTCGCCAAGTTTGTACATTGTTACACAAAGTGAGGAAGGAATCCAAGGTTGAGGCAGCTTCGGAAGCTCCAGAAACTCTACCCACTGCGGTAGCGAGTCAAGAAACCCGTCTCAATCAACTCGAGAAACAACGAGCAAACATCGTAAGTATGCTTCAACGGGGTAAAGATCTTCTCAAAGATCAACACGCTCCCACTTTCGTATCTGGAGAAGTTCAGCAATTAGAGAGTAGTTGGAACGACACTTACGGTCAAACCGTCGAAACTCTGAAAACGTTGAAGAATACTCAAAAACTTTGGGAAAGTTATCAACAGCAGCGACAAGAGATAGTCAAATTGATCGAAACTACTCACGAAGAATTCAGAAAGAGTGAAACTACGAGTTACCGCGACGCCGCTCAAGTGTCAGCGGATTTGCAGAATAAACAAGAACGTGAGTCCTTCCTTGAGAAATCCACCAAGGAACTGATCAAACAATTAGAAGATACCTACAACAGTTTATCAGCAATTGTCAAACCCGAGAGACAAGAACACCTTCAACACGGGATCAAGGGAATCGAGAAGGAAGTAGAGAATACTTTGAAAACTGTCAAGGAAGAGGTTGTTCGCTTCAGCGAGTACAGCTCCAGGTGGAGCAAATTCCAAACGAATCTCACGGAATTACAAAATTGGACTCACCACGCTGCTCCACAATCCATCGCTGATATCCAGGATTCTACTATCTCTCCTGAAGAAAGGGTGCATAAAACTGAAAATCTGCAAAAGGAGATTCAACATAAGATCTCGGTATTGAAAGTTTTAACAGAAGAATCGCGTACATTGATGAAAGGTAAGGACAAGTACATTTTTAAATCGGAATATATATTGTATATTTTCCAACCTCTGCAGATTCAGGGAATCTTAAACTTCTTCATGAGTTAATTTTCAAGTTCCTAGATTGAACACTTACCAGAATCATCTACTTTCCCTGGCGCGTTGTTTTCCTCTTGTTCTAACAAAACATCAAACTAGAATTTGTTCCCACAATTTCAGTAGATTTCTCCAGTTGATTGTCTCCAACGTGACAGTGTGTGCATGCAATACGTTGTCTGTGTCTTACGATGCTAAAATCTCATTTGCTCGAATAAAAGAGTGAGATTCTCTCTTGGATGGAAAAAAAATAATATCCATGTCCACAAATTCTGAATCTCGGTCTTTAATTTTATTCAAATGTTTTTGTTTCCAATTTTAGATGACGTCAATGAAACAGGGGCAAAACAATTACACGCTGAAATGAAAAATCTCAATAACGCGATTGAAGCGCTGAATGAGAATATCAAAGAAGAATGTGAGTTAGCTTCGAAAAACCTTGCCACGTGGAAAGAATATAACGATAGGATTAAAGAATTGAAATCCTGGATCGAAAAAGTGGAATCGAAGACTTCTTCCGTGACTGGAAAACCAACGAATTTGCCTCAAGCTGCAGAAATGTTGGAAAAAGGGAAGAGTTTCGAAGAAGAATGTAAAGAATATCTACCTCGAGTTCAGCAGTTGTCGAATATCAGTCGTCAGATCGCTGGTCGAACTGTCGCCCCCGACGAGGTAGATGCGATTCATACAAGATGGAACGCCGTTCACGATACCGTCACAACTACGACCACCAAATTGGATAAATTGATCAATAATTGGACTAAATTCGAAACTGAGATCAAACAGTTTGAAGAATGGTTGGAGAAGAGTGAAAAAACTGCACAAGAAGAGCCTAAAATGCCTATGACGGATAGCAGTAATCTTGAGAAACAATTGAACCAGTTGAAAGATTTTAACAAGGACATATCCGATCATCAAGTGCAATTTATATCTCTGACTCAAGCTTCGGATCAAATGAGTCACGGTTTATCTTTGGATGGGGCGAATAATTTGAAATCACGTATCACGGAGATGAAAAATCGCGTTGTCAAGTTAGCGGAAACTATCAGGCATCGTATAAACAGTGTATCCGATGGTTTGTTGGCGCAACAAGAGTTCCAAATGCGTATCAACGATTTTGAGAGTTGGATGTCAAGATTGAAATCGAATATCGCGGATATGGGTGATATCAACATCAATGATATCGACACAAGTTTGCAATCCGTCCACGCTCATCTCCAAGAGCACTGCGAGAAGAATCCTTCTTTCACGTCGATTTACGATAAAGTGAAAGAAATCTCTTCCCACAGCAGTCCGCAAGAGGCGAAATCTCTCAATGAAATGTACACCAAACTGGCGGAGAAATATAAGGCTTTGGAAGATGACTTACAGCAGAAGAAAACAGGTTTGGAGAAATGGACTGAATTTATGGATTGGTACAACGAAGCGGACGCCCAGTTGACTCATTTGAAATACGAAGCGGAAGCGCGTAAACCCAACATCGACGATCTTGATCGACTCTCCTCGGATCTTCAAACTGTGTACACGAAAATCGAGGATTGGAAAAATCAAATCCCACACATCGATGGTACTTTAGGAATAAGCGTGAAGAACAAACAAGGACAACCTGTAACCGCCTCGGTATTGATCGACGACCTCCAGAACAAAGCTACGTCTTTGAAAGCTGAATTCTCAACAAAACGCGATAAATTGGCGAATCTTGAAGCGAAATGGGACAATTTCAGAGAATTACAGCAATCCATCACTGAAAAGATCGTCGAAACTCAGAGTAAACTTTCCCAAATGTCTTCCAATGTAACTTCTTGCGATACCCTATCCACCGCGATGAAAACCATCGACGAGCTGATCGCCGAGAATCAAAAGAGAATTCAAGAGAAGCAAGTTCTTCATCAAGAAGGTTGTGAATTGATGAAGGAAGACCAACGAGCGACAACCAACATCCAAGTCGTTCTATCTTCCGTCGATGCCAATTGGGAAAAAGTAAATGAACTCCTTGAAGAACAGAAGAGAAAATATGGTAAAATGTATTCCGATTGGGAATCGTATTGTGAGAATAAAGAAAGTTTGATGAAACTGATCACAGCATGTAGACGTACTTGCGAATCGGTTAAAGATGCCCCTAACGATACCAGTCAAGCAAGCATGGCCGTGGAGAAGCACAAGAAAGAACTAGAAACGTTGAAGAAAGGAAGACTGTACCTGGATAAAATGGATGCAAAAATGCGGCAAATCGTTAAAGAAGCTTCTCTGTCGCCGAACTTTGAATCAGAATTATTGAAAAACGATTTAGCGAAAGCACGAACCGAATACCAGAATATCCTCACGGAAATCACGGAAAAGACTCAAACTCACGAAACTCAGGAGATCATATGGAAGCAAATAGACGAAACGAAATGCGAGCTAACTAAATGGTTAACCGGTACCAACGATGCCCTGAACATCGCGTGTGAACGTTTGAGCGATGCCGAAAATGGCCAAGCTAAATTAGCCAAATACAGAGAAGAATTGCCAACGTATCAACAACTCCGCCAAAATATTGCAACGAAGATTGAAAAACTCGTTAAACTGAACAAAGGTTCGAGCATATCAACCCTACAATCCCTGAGCAATCTTTTCGACGATGAATTCAAGGTCGTAAAAGAAGCCGCAGATAAATTAGAATCCCTCACATCGTCTTTGAACGAAAAAGAGCGACGTATACGACTGGAAATGAAAGAATCAGGGGATTTGATTTCAAAAATTCGGGAAGAGATCATCAAATGCGATGATCTAACGGGAGAGAATGTGAAAATCCTCACCAGAATTGATAAATGTCAAGAACTCAAGATCACGCTTGAAAAAGCCGACCAAACAATATCAGAGATCGGTAAGAAACTCGAAGAGATGGTGTCTGAGTATCCTAATATTTCAAATTCTAGTCTCCCGAAGGAACTTGAGGCTCTACAGTTGCGCAGAGAAACTGTGGCGAATCATGTGGATAAGGTATACGCCGTTTTATTAGCATTTTTGACTAAACTATATGATGAGAAATTCAGCGCTCTCCAAAGAATGGTGACAACACACAAGGAGAAACTCGCCTGGTGTGAACCCGAACAGAGCAGCGATCGATACAATCTCGAGGTGAAAATGGCTTCTTTGGCGGACGTTGAAGCCGGAATCAAGGATTGCGAGACGAGAAAAACAGAAATCGATGAATCGATTAGAGTTTTGGAGAAAATCGAAAATGTTGAAGGTATAAACGATCTCAGGAACAAGAGAGATAAAATCGAATCCGATCTTGAGGAATTGAAATCGAATTACGCTGAAATCAAGGATACTCTGCAGCGGGATATTTCTCTCTGGCAGCGCTACGAACTCATGTCGGAGAACGTTGTATCGTGGCTCAAAGAAAAAGAGAACAGTATCAGAGCTGAAGCTTCAACCCTCTATCAACCCTCAGAAATAGAGGATAAGATTGATACAGTCAATCGGTTACTCCAAGAAGTCACGGATTACGAAACTGAATTGAATAAATTGACCACCCTCAGCGAGGATATTGCCAAAACCAGCCCTGAATCTCGCGTTTCTCAATACGTTGGCCATCTGAACACACGATATCAAGCAATACAGAAATTATTAACCCAGAGTTTGGAAAAATTGAAAGAATTGCAGGTTAATAGAGATCGATATCATGCCAACGTTAAAGAATTGGAAGCCTGGATCGGGGAAGCTGAAGAAAAATTGCAGGTATTCGATAAAATAACTGGACCAAAACCGATCACCTTCTATCAGTCCCGTTTGAAAGAACTCAACGCGTTCACTCAAAATCGAGAAACCGGTCAGACGATTTTGAATCGCACAGCCGAGGCGGGAGAAGCACTTTTCGCTAGAATCAATCCAGATTATCGGGAGAACATTCGAGCGGAATTAAGGAATCTTCGGAATCGAGTTGATGCCCTGTCAGATCGAGCCAACGCGATATACAAGAAAATTGAGAGCGATATGATGCATAGATCTTCCTTCGAGGACAAATATTCTCAAGTCAAGCAATGGGTCGTCGACGCTAGGAATAAATTAGGAGACAAACAAGATCTTCTCCCAACCCTTCAAGAGAAGAAATTCGCTCTACATTCTTATCGCGCGATATCCCAGGACGTGAGTGTTCATAAAAATGTATTACAGCAATTGCAAGATCGATTAGGTACGACAGTTGAATCTGACGACGATTCTAATGTCATGCTGAGTAGCGTGATTGAAGCCTACGAGAAACTCTCCGAGGATGTAGAAGATAGAATCGGCATCGCTGAGAAGCACGTTTCCAATCACGAAGCTTATCTGCAAACTTTCGAAAAAACAAGAGATTGGATCGATACTATTATAAATGAAACCCTCCCAGCGATCGAAGATCTCTCGGAAGGACGAGAAACCGCAAAATCGAGAATGACTTTGATCGAAAATGTTTTACAACAACATCAATCAGAAGGCGATCAAATCCTCAAGGATTGCAATCTCCAGTTGAATATCGTTTTGGAACAGACATCTTTATCCGGTCATCCAGCTTTGATCAAGAGCTACGAAGAGCAGAAGAAAATCTGGGATGAATTCCTGAGCAAGTGTAAAATCACTCAAAGTAAATTAACTACGATTTTTGATCAATGGTCAGAATTTGAGAATATCGTAGATGGACTGGAGGCTTGGAACAAACAAATGGAATCTCAAGTGAAGGATCAGAGTTTGAAGAGCACCGAAGAGGCCAAGAAAGATCATTTGAATAAATTGAAAGCTCTGGAGGAGAGTATCGTCGCCAAAGGATCGGAATTCAATGAAATAGTTGAGAAGAGCAAGAAAATAGATGCGGAATCTGATTTAGCTAACAGAGTATCCAGAGCGCTCACCAAATATCAAGCGATCAAAAATCAAGCCAAGGAAGCTGTATCCAGGTACGAAACGTTCGTTCAGGAGCATCAAAATTTCAACGAAAGGTACAATCAGTTCCTGAAATGGATCAATGACGTAACCAATGAATTGAACGAGCATAAGGAAATCGTTGGTGATCTTTCTATACTTCAGAGCAGACAAAAATATATCCGGGATCTCGGTGATGTGAAGACCAAAGAGAACGCTCGTTTCGAATCCGTGGTGGACCTCGGAGAGAAACTTTACGCTCACACTTCTCCCGAAGGTCGTGAAATCATACGCCAACAATTGAGAAATCTCAGAACTCTATGGGATGGATTCTCAGAACATCTCCGTAACGCTACGGAAAAGTTGGATCAATGTCTCATGCAGTTCGCAGAATTTTCTCTATCGCAAGAACAACTGACTGGGTGGTTACGCGACGTTGAACGTGCTATGCATCAGCATACCGAATTGAAAGCTTCCCTGGAAGAGAAAAGAGCTCAACTTCAAAACCACAAGATCATGCACCAAGAGATCATGTCGCATCAGCCTTTGGTGGAATCCGTTTGCGATAAAGCTCAACAGCTCGTCAATCAAACGAAAGACACATCACTCAATGTTTATCTACAGTCGATAAAACAGTTATTCCACAATATCGTCACCAAATCCCAAGACTTACTGAATAATTTGGAAGATTGCGCTGATAAACATTCTCGTTTCAATCAGCAATGCAAATCGTTCAACGAATGGCTCAACGGAGAACGTAACAAACTATTGGACTGCACCGATTCTTCCGGAGAAAAGGCTGATATCACTCGAAGATTGGGAACTCTAACCATCCTAAAGAATGATAGAAAACAGGGAGAGGAACAAATTGCAAAAATCAAAGAACTGAAAGATGCCGTAATCAGAAGTACTGCGATCAAAGGACAAGAGGTTATTCATAAGGAATTAACATCTTTGGAGAATAATCTTCGGAATTATCTGAATGAGATCGGTAAGTACTCAAAATGTTGAATCGATCTTTTGAATTGAATTAAATCTTCAGATTGATGAAAGTTGTACGAAAGTTGTCAACTTGTGTGGGAAGTCAAATTCAAAAGGATGATTCGAGAGGACTATCGAATGATGATTATGTTCTCATCATGTTATAGTTTAGATTGTGTACAATCGATGAGATATCTTCAGAAAATGAACTTTATCCTTCCAAAGAGAATTGATAATCCACACGAAAACTTTCAACATAAACCACAAGTCGACATGAACCATCAAGGACATTTGGCTTTACAAACTACTTTAAACATAGCACTCAATACGACAGGAGTGAGTTCATTTTTACCAATTTCTAGCTGAAATTCATTCTAACATAATCATGGTTCGAGATCGTACCATAACCGAGGGGTTTGAAATTGCATGCATGTTATGAGATGTCACCCCCGCATGTGGAACTCATCATTAGCGAATAAGGACAGTTTTGGATATTTGTGATGGCATGATGGTACTTGTTTCCCCAAGATTCCATGCTATCCCCATGTATATGACGCTAATCCATGTAGAGCCAAATACCCTTGAAAATTCATGTTTATCTATATTCTATAATATTCAGAACTACAATTTAGGCATCCATGCCCATAAAGAATTACTTCTTTGTATTTCACAGCGTAGTATTCTTGAAAATATGAAGCTTTCCGATATAGACCGCTCGCAGACTTGGATTGAGGGGGGCTAGGAGGGACTATGGCCCTGGGTGTCGCTTACCTAGAGCCTCATTAAAAGAATCGGCATTGATACAAAGAGCTCTGAACTCCCATTCTCTTCCCTTCTCTCCCGCTGGTTACTTTGGAAGAGCCTTGAGTGGGCTCAAGCCCCACCCTAATTTCAATCTGAATCTGATATTCCGGTAAGCCCGGGCTTGGTTTCAGACAATGGAAATTGATTATCCCACGTCTGGGCTGACCCGGTCATCTGTATTGGAAGGCTCTCACGAGAATAATCAGTTGAACATATTCAGTTTCGCTTGCAAAGGAACCTAAAAAAAGACTTAGCACATTCCATAAAATAGTGATGAAGAAATCCAGAAATTTTTGAGCATGGGACAAATATTTTAATTCATTCAACAACGATTTTTTATCCATTCGAAGGAAAAACAATTGTTCAATTTCAATTGATATAGTATAACAAGGTTCCTGAATAGCTCATAATAGGTTAAATAATATTGTTCGATTGACGACAATCGGAGCGATCTGCCGCCACCAGCCCTGGGCTGATTCTCAAATTCACCCAAGTAAAAACACTCAAGCAAAAGCGCCTGAATTTGGTATCAGTTGTTGGAGCTCGGAAATGGACGACGCAAGAACAATTCCAACAGAAACAGAAATTTCACGCCACGAATCGCACACCGTGTCTTCTTTCAGATTTTCAATTTGTAATGCACTCGACGGATTTGCGAATGACTGGCTTTCTGCCAGATTCCTGATTTAGTTTAAATTGCTGAACAAACACAAAACTGGTTTCCGTAACAGTTGAAACCGACTAAATTCTGACCAAAGATATAGTATTGTTACTCGTGACTACCTCATGCTCCGTTCTGTGACCGCTAGAGGCGTTGCCAGTGCATTTCGTGACAGTAATCCCATAATGCGGAAGCTGGAGCCTCCCATCATGCGACCTGTTATGACTATTACAGTCTCATCGTAGGTTTGGATTAAGGATGAAAGACTACACTATGATACAGTGTAGTCACAGACCACGATGTAGTACTCTTTTTTTCATATGCACGCGCTTCAACCCTCTTGTAATCTTTGAAAGCCGCATGGTGGGCGCCGCCACCTCCCATACTATGGAATCTTCTAATAGCACGTTTGAAAACACTTCTTGGCTCAAGTCTTTACTACAGTTTGTGAGATTCCTTTGTGAGTTGAAATTATCAATTCTACATGCACGTGAAATGGAAGAAAGAAGTAATAGCAATAATGAGTGACAAAGTTCATTACTCTCCAATCCTATTCTTATTCTCAAATTCTAAATAAAATATTGAATTATAGTCAAGTTCGTTCAGTGGCGTCCCAAGTTACCCCAACTTACTCCAAATATTGCAGATTCGCTATTTCCAGTTATAGAAACGAATTGATTTGTTGAGTACAAGTTGGAGATACTCACGGCACGTAGAACGAACGAAACTTTTCTCGATCAAGGAGTAACCGTCTATATTAAATAATATGAAAAAAGATTCCAAAACTCTTATCACAAATGAAACAATCTTTTAGAATCGGTACAAGACAAGCAGAACGTGGCTCTACAAAAATGGCAGGACTTTGAGAACAATTTGGATGCTCACACAAGATGGTTACGTTCGATGGAAGGTATATTTAGGGATCAACAACTCCAGCCTACTTTGGAGGATAAAAAAGCAAGGCTTCAGTTCCTCAAAGAAAAACGTGAATTGATAGCAGCCCAGGAAGCGGATATCGATGAGTTCATCGATGCTTCTAACAATCTACTACACGCTAGTGGCGTGGAAAGAATAAAACCATTGATTTCTCAAATTAGTAACAGGTACGTATAGTTTGGGTCTCATCATCTGGAACAATGTTTCTATAATCCCACTTGGAATTTCAGATATCAATCTTTGCACGTGCTCAGTAAAGAAGTGATCAATCGTTATCAGAGCATGGTAGAAGATCACAGAGCCTACGAAGAGAAATTAAAAGCATTCGACGATTGGTTGACCCCATTGGAACAAAATTTATCAGATCTGCGGAATGAAGAGAGCGTCGATGTTCAAGGCCCTAAAGCTTCTCGTCTTCAAATACTATTGACCGAAAGGGAACAAGCTGAGCATAGGTTAACGAGTCTCACCGTGGCTGGAGAAAGAATTCTTCAGGATACGTCTTCTCAAGGACGTGAGATAATACGCAACGATTTGAGACGTGCTCGAGAAAGATGGGATAATCTAGCGGAAGGCATTGTGGAACAACAGAAAAAGCAGGATGCCCGATCATTGCAGTGGAGTAATTATCAGGAAACTCTACAGCATATTCTCACTTGGTTGGATACGATGGAAAGAACTGTGAAACAAGACGCGAACATGACTTGGTCATCCTTGCAGGAAATCAGATCAAAATTGCTCAAAACTAAGGTATGTTATTGTATTCAACGTCAAATTATGCATGAATTTTACACTTCGGTAGAGACTCATACGGTAGAGTGTGGAATATAGAATCTACCTTGGTTTTCAAAAATCCTATGAATTCCGATTAATTCGTATAAACCGTTCAGAATTCCGATTCAAATCTGATGAGTATTGAACGGTTCCAATTGGAATTCTACACGTTTAATCGGGATGAATGGCACTTTTAAATCAGGATATGTGTGAAAGTTACCCTATTGAAAATTCCTGCGTAGGTCTCACCCACTTGGGACCTTGTGTTCCGGATAGTTTCCACATCGGATCTGGGTGATCCAAACAGAACCCACATCTGGGGTTTTCATTTAAAAACTCATCAGCCCAAGGCAAAGAGTTCTAAAACCTCGAATGTCTGGTGTCAAACCCAGACCTATTGTGGAATATCTTCATCATATAAGAAAAAAATCATTAATATATAATACATGTATAATTACTCTCCGGAATTGGAGAATTCGAACGATGCAGAAAAACTCGCTCATGCGCTCTCCAAACTAAGACAAATTCAATGGTGTTGAATCTAGTAACCATAAAATTGACAGCCAATTCATAATAATCTTTTATACGAACATGTTATCAAGTATGTAAGCGCCACAAAATACTTGATGGGGAGATGCTACTTGATCGGGTTCTGACATAAACAGAGATCAAGGACCATGGACTCCTTCAAGGAATGAGCAAAATTTTGCTACGGAATTTCTAATCAACTACGCAATTGATTCAAATCTTAAATCCGTAGTGATGGAATACATTGCTGAAATTTAGTTTTGAATATGAAATTGAAACTGCAAATGATCCCTAAGAATTCCGTGAACGATTATAAAAATATTAATCTACAAATGTCAATAATTTTTGTAACTTATTCTCTCATGCTAAGGAATATGTTTTGGGCTTTGGATTTATATTTAAAGTCTAATCCTAGCAATGCACTTTATTGCGATATATTCAAAATTTTCAATCATTGCTTAGTTATTTCAAAACTACGTAGCAAAATTTTGTCCGTTTTCTGATGCTCCATGGCCCTCAAGCAAGACTGAATCAAAAACCAATCGGCTGGTAGCTTAACCGCTGCTAGTTTCAGCTTTATACACATCCGAGGAAATTAGGATGGGTGGCAGCCCCACCCCACCCGGCTGGCTGGAAATTTCCGCTAGATTCCAATGCAGATTCCCCGACCCCTACATAAGTCTCGCATGGGACCTAAATAAAACTGGAGTGTGACTTATTCATTTCTCGGACCAGGTCAGCATAGGGCCCGTATGGTTCTGCTTCGATCCCGAACAGAAATTCTTGATATGCCCCGATCCCGCTTGAATCTCGTATTTAGGTTCAATGTGAGGCAATAATGGGTCTCATCTGTGACCCCGGGGGATCTTCGTATCACAAAAAGGTCTGGTGTGTGATTCGAATAGATCAGTTCAGGATATACGCAGATTGCCTGACATCCAGATGGGCCCTACTTGGCACCCGCAGGAGTCAGTAGGTAACTCGGGTGTACTCGGACATCTTCCGAACCAAAATAGTCCTGCTTGGGTACCGAGTAGGAATTTCCAGCAGGGTAGAGACCTTATCTTTGAATATGTAAGATAAAGAATTAATAGAAATAATTGTATTCCAGACAACGCATCAAGAAATTCTATCGCACAAACGTATAATCGATGGGATATCCGAGAAAGCGAATGCCTTAGCGCAAACATCACAGTCATCTCCGGAAGTGCAGGACAAAGTATCATTAGTTTTCGCGCGTTATGAAAATTTGGTGGAAGCTTCTCAAAAGAACATCATGGGATTGGAATTACTGCTCGACATATTCCAACAATTCCAGGATCTGCAGAAATCATTTCAGGATTATCAGAAACAACAATGGGAGAGATTATCTAATTACACCGATTACACTGGAAACAAAGCAGCCCTGCAGGGTAGATTGTTAAAAGTCATGCAAATACAGGAGAGTTTGAGTGAAGGCGAGATGAAATTAGATGTGTTGGGAGAGCACGTGAAGCAGAGTGCTAAAAATCTACCATTGAGGTCACAAGAGTCCATGGAAAGAGACCTAGTGAATTTGAGGTAAGATTGCTCATCGCAGAATTGTGGGAACAGGAATGAGGATGAATTTTATTTGTTTTTCTCAGATTCGAACACAAAAAATTCACAACAACCGTGAGCGATGTAGTTCGATACATCGAAGAGAGAATACAACAATGGACAGAGTACGAAAACTCATTGGAACGTCTTTTGGCATGGCTGACCGAAGCTGAATTGTTATTGAAGAACTACGCTCCGAAGAATACCATAGAAGAAAAACAAGAACAATTAGAAAAATACCAGGTATGCATTCAAAGACCCACTCACGCGTTACGCGATGAGAATTTATGTGTAAAATGCTCGTTTGTAGTAATTTTAGATTGTACAAAAACTTTTTGCATCCGAATTATTGAAATGAAATATTCTCAGGAACTACAAAAAGTTGCTGATACACGGAACATGGATCTGAACGAATTGGTGGCGCTCGGTGACCACCTTGAGCAAGTAAGAGACAGCTCTCTCCCTCTCTCTCTCTCTCTCTACAACTCAACTTGGTCGAATTCATATTCTTGTTACTTTATACGCAGGGTCAACATTTCTATCTCATCCTTCTATTTTTCAGCTTCTCGGACTCGCTTTCTTCTCCAATTTATTCAACACAAATCAATCGCAGCTTCAATTCTTCATCTCATCATTCTTTTTCCTGTAGCTCCGAAACAAGGCACATATCCATAGTTTGGCACATGAACATTTATTTTGTTACCGGAGAATAATGAATTTAAAATACTGTAGAATGTACTATACAGTATCTATTGCTATGGTCCTTGTTTCACGTGCCAATTCACAGAAATGCATTCTACTTACATTGATGAATCGATTCCCACGTATTTTTATGAATATATAATTTATGAATGGAATTGTTCGAGTTGAAGGAATACAAATAAGAAAATTCATGTGCAAAGTCTTCATCAATGTAAGTGATTGTGAAATGCAACTTCAAGATATTGGGACTTCATTTGGATGTGAGAAAAATTGTAAAATATGGAATGATGGAATATCTGCAAATTGACCTACGTACTAACCTGTTTCTCTATCCTTCAGGATTCTTGTCCAGAACAGAGCCAACCAAAAAAGCTTCCATTTCACTTCTATCACCCTTGACGGTTGCCCATTGAATGTTCATTCCACCAAAAACTCAGTCTCCTAATGACTACAGTACCGAGGCGTCTCGTTATTTCCTCCAAAGATTCTGCAGCACAGCGTTGTCGAATACGGAACTTCTTCCCTTGGATCGATGGACCGTAAGACACTAATCAACGGATCTTACAATCCGTATTCGAAGTCCGTATTCTGGTAACGCTACTGCGGAATGATTTTCATTTACGAGTAATACAATCCTTGTCCTATTGAAAGTGAAAGGAAAACCGTGTTTTGGTATCTGAATCAATATTCTGCGCATTCAATTTCAGCTGAAAGCTCGAACAACTGAGCTATCCATGATTTTCTGGGATTATTTCATGCTGCACGTATCAGGCTATGTAAATTGGGTCATCTGTAATATTTTATCGAATAAGTACATGCTTCAGTTCAAAAGACATTGAAAAATTCCCTTCCTGTTTATATTTTTCATAATTTCCATTGATTCTCGCCAAATCTCATTGAATCTTGGACAATATTATGATTGAATCTCATCCGGTGATTTTTCAGTGAGATTTGGTTAGAAGAATGAATTCCTTTAATGTGAATCTCATTGAATCCCGGACAATGTTCTGACCAAATCTCATGAAATTTCCTTCGTCAGATTCAATGGATTCGTTAACCAGAGATTCTATTATAATCGAATGAACTTATTAATACATATTGATTCTCTTCCTGTTTATCATCGCTAATTTTTATATCTCTCCTAAATTTCATGCAATATATGTTCATATACGTCATTTCGATCATCTAAACTCATGATATTTTTTGTTCTCCTTTTCAATCGTCAGTCCCTGATTGTGAACCTGAAACAAAATGAAGCGGAATTCGATAAACTGAACGACGAATCATCAGAGTTAATGCAGATAAGCGGAGAAACTAGATTTTCCGCGAGTATTCAGCAAATCACATCCCGCTTCCAGTCGATCCAAACTACTGTGAAGGTAAGATCTCAGAATGATGTATACTTTTTCTTCGAATGAACAACAAATCAACATGTATTATATTTGAAAACAGGAACTAGTGAAGAAATGCGAACAATCCGTCATAGAGCACGCAACCTACGCAGAAAGATACAAACAATGTACCGATTGGTTAGCCTCAGCAAGAAACGCTTATCAATCGGCCAAGGACAATCCGATCAATACCCGTGCCGAATTGGTATCCCACGTGAATACTTTGAAGGAATTGTTATCTCGTCAAGATGTTGCGATACCCATGATCAATGGCACAGTTGAAGCTGGGGAACGTTTATACCCCACAACCGGTCCAGAGGGCAGAGAAATAATTCGCCAACAATTACTGGACCTCCAACAAGCTCTGGAAACATTATACGATGGAATCAAATCAACAGCGCGTGAAGCCGAAGGAAAGATCCTAAGATGGTCCGGTTTTGATGAATGCAAAGAGATATTTGAAAACTGGCTGAACACGGTGGAATCTCAATTGAAATCTGAAATTGAGTTGAAAACCACTCTGGATGAAAAACGGGCGCAACTACAAGTGTACCGAACTCTTCTACACGATGCTCAATCTCATCAACAGGACTTACTGGATCTACAAGACAAGATGGAATACCTCCCAAATCGGAACGAGAAAATCGAACAAACATTGCAGAAATTGACTGAACGCCACGCGGCGGTGTTGAAGAGAGCTGGAATGTATGTTGAACAATACGAGGGAATTGTTAGTAATCATCAGCAGTACAGTAAAGCAGTATTGGATACCCACGAGTGGTTAGATGCCACTCACAACGCGGTAAACCTATGGGGAGATGTTGAGCTCGATCGCGTATCCCTTCACACCAATCTCGATCGTTTACGAAATCTCGTACAGAATTTCCCAGAAGATGAATCGCGGGTTAAAAGGATTAGAACTCTTGGAGAGAAGGTGATTCCAGGTACTCTGGAATCCGGTCAAGTTAATATCCGGGCACAAATAGACTCATCGCAACAGGAATGGGAAGGTTTGGTCTCCGCTGTGACCTCAACGATCGAGGCTTTGGAAAATAAACTCCAACAGTGGAACGAGTTTGAAACATCCAAAGATAATTGTCTCGCTTGGATCAGAGATACCGATACCAAATTACACGCGGTGGATTTGAAACCCACGTTAGCCGAGAAGCAGAATCAGTTGGAAAAATTACGCGCTCTCCAAGGTGAAGTTCGTGCCAAAGAATTGGAAATAGACGCCGTCACGGAACGTGCTCAGAACTTACAGAAAAACGTTTCCTCTCGTAGTTCTAATATCTCGGAATTGGTGACCAAGTATCAACAGATTTCGGTTAAAGTCAAAGACTTGAACGCTCGATGGCATCAATATGTAACCACGCATCAAGAATTCGACAATCAATTATCCGAGTGCACAAGATGGTTGGAAGATATAAAAAACAAACTCGCTTATTGTTCTGATCTGAGTGCTTGTACGCAGAAAGAACTTGAAGAAAAGATGGAAATTGTACAGGATTTGATACTTTACAAAGACGACGGGTTCACCAAAGTGCAGAGCATCATTGAACTCGCTCAAGCTGTTTTGGCTAATACCGCGCCGGCTGGTCATCAAGCTATCAACGATGCTCTAGCTAAGTTACAAGAACAATGGAGTTCCCTCGCTACTAAAATGCTCGAAACTAAAACTAACTTGGATGACTCGATCAACAAATGGGCAGGTCTTTTGGAACAGATTCGATCTATAGATAAAACTGTGGAATCTATGAATACATCGTTGGAAGAAGTTTCTCAATTCCAAACAACCATGACTGAAAAACGGAATCAATTGGACCGCATCAAAGCACTCGAAGAGAAAATGAGATGTGAAAATATCGAGGTTGATGCCCTGAAAGCTAAAGTCGCAGAAATGGTTGCCAATGGTCAACAGGGACCCGCCGCGTCTCAAGCTCAAGATATTTTCAGAAAATTCGATGAAATTTTCGAAAAAATTAAATCTCTCTTAGCCGACCGTCAAGAGAGGTATAAAGATCATAGACTTTACAAAGAAGCGCACGATGATTTGATCGGTTGGTTAAATAGAGCTAGAGAAAAAATACCGTCGATCAAACAAAGATCGCTGAGCGATAAACTGTCCATTGAGAACGCAGTGGGACCTTTAGAAGCTCTTTTAAACAAAAAAGCACAGGGTGAATTGTTGGTTGAACAACTACAACATACTGGACAAGTGGTTTGTGCTAGCAGCAGTCCGCAGGGTCAACAAATCATAAGAAACGAAATTCAAGCTGTAGCTGATAATTTCGAAGAATTATTCAAAGAAATCAAGCAACAGAAGGAGCAATTGGAATCCACCGTAGGCCGCTGGCGAGATTACAAAGATGAATACGAGAGATTGAGTGATTGGTTACAGCAACTGGATATACTCATCAAAGCTCAGAAGAATGCTCTTCTCCCGAATGCGGAAGAAAAAGCGAAACAGGTCCAAGAAGTGAAGGGAATATTGAACGATTTAATCCAAGGCCAAGAACAAATCAATAAATTCAACGAAAGTGCGTCAGGATTACTCTCATCTGATCTAGATGCCTATGTTAACAATCAATTACGCAATTTGAACTCACGTTACCAAGTACAATTGAATTTAGCTAAGGATGTTTTGAATAAGGTAGAAACGAATTTGAGTCAACATCAAGAATACGAATCCAATCTAGCGAAGGCTCGTGCTTGGATTGACAACGCAAAACAAATAATTCGTCAAGGTACAGAAGCATCTGCAGTGAGCGGTCGTGAGGAGTTCCAGAGTAGATTGGATAAAATTCAAGAATTACTGAAGAGGAGAGAGGAAGGTCAGAATCTGGTCCATTTGACGGTTAATTGTGGAGAAAAGGTTATACGTAACACCAGATCCGACGGTCGAGAGGAGATCAACGCTCAACTCAAAGAAATTCAAAGTGATTGGGAACGATTAGTAAAGAAGATCTCTACAACCAAAGTACATCTAGAGACAAGTTTGTTACAATGGGCTGATTATAGTTCGTCTTACTCGCAACTACAGCAATGGATCAACGATCGTGAGGCCAAACTACAACAAGTATGCGAACAGAAAGTTTCTAAAGCAAGGAAAGGTTTAGCAGGTCTAAGTTCGTTGGCTATTGGTGAAAGAAAAGCAACTCTCCGGCAAACGAATAGCATCGTTCAAGACATCGTTGCATTCGAACCGATGATTCAATCCGTCACCACTAAAGCTGAAGATCTTAGACAAGCCACTCCAGCAACCGAAATCTCTATTAAATATGAAACTTTGAGCAAACACGCTCAAGAGCTGTACGCCAAGCAGAAGGAAGCTGTGGAACATCATCAGGCTTTCGTTGACAGCGGTAACGAATTCATTCAATGGATACGTGCTGCCAAAGAGAGACTTAGCAAATGTTCGGAACCAACGGGTGATAAAGAATCTTTGGCCGGGAAAATCACTCAATTAAAGATCCTACAGAGCGAAGTACCGGAAGGTCAAAAGAAATTGGAAATATCTTTAGAAAAGGGTAGCAAGGCTTGTCAAATCGCTGACGATGAGGACAAAGAAATTATTGAGGAAGAAGTTGCTTTGCTGCAGGAAGAATTCGACAACTACGTAGACTCGCTGAATCATACAAAGAATCTACTCGATATTGGTATAGTCAAGTGGACTGAATACGAGGAGCAATATTCTGAAGCTGCTGAATGGCTTACTCAGACAGAACAATTGGTTCAGCCTTTCAACAAATTGCAAGACAGTCTCGAAGAGAAGAAAAATGTTCTCGAACAATTCCAAGTTCATTTGCAAACTTTGTTCGATTGGCAGAAGGAACTCGATCGTTTAAACATGAGAGCTCAAGTACTTCTGGAAACTTGTGCGGATACCAGGATTTCCAATGCTGTCACTCAGCTCACCACCAAATACAATGCATTGCTATCCTTGGCCAAAGAGATCATGCGTAGGTTGGAATTGTATTACCAGGAACATCAACAGCACAACACCTTGTATCAGGAATGTCAGGATTGGATAGAAAGAACTCGAGACAAACTCGCCGAGTGCAGAGACATTCCGCACACCCTGACCGAAGTCAACAACAAATTATCTACCTGCAAAGCGATAAGACAAACTCTGGAACAGGGTCAAAACAAATTGCGATACGCTCTAGAATTGAAAGAAAAAGTTATCATGAATACGGAACAAAATGGTGCAGCTAAAATACAGGAAGATACCGAAAACCTCAAGATGGAGTTTGATAAGCTCTTGGTGGAGGTAGAAGAAGTACGACAAAAATTATCCGCACGAGCAGGTAGTTTAGAAGAAATGACAAAGATGCATCGATTGATTGCGGATTGGATTGAAGAAATCGAAGGCAAAGTGCAATCGACTCCCGTTTACAAGAACGATTTGAGCGAAAAACGTGCTCTCTTGGAAAAATATAAAATCATACAAAGAGATATTCAGAATCATGGAGAAATTGTGGATCGTTTAAAATCCCGTTTAGCAGGAGATTCAGGTATTCCCAAAGAACCTTTTGAAGTATCCATCGCAAAATACGACGAACTCAACAAGCGGATGATTCAAAAGATTCGGGTAAGTTCATTTAATCGCATGCTCCTGCCTTCTGATTGAATTCGTTCCTTTTGTTTCCAGAATCTAGAAGAACAAGTCAAAGAACACGAGAAATTCCAACGTGCCTACAACGAAGCGGTAGATTGGGTGAAGCACACAAAAGTTGATTTGCAGGAATACAGCGATACACACGGGGAAAGAGACCGCGTTGTTGAACGGGAGAACAAAATAAATGAGATCATCAATTCCTTGCCGAAAGGTGACAGTTTAATTTCTCGGGTAATCGAATTGAGTGATGCGATTATATCTACGACTGGATCGGAAGGTCAAGATTCCATCAAACAAGACGTCGAACAGCTTCAAAATGATTGGAAAAACTTACAAACACAGTGTCATGATTCCCAACGAACTTTGGCGAATTGTTTGGCAACGTGGTCTCAATTCACTACCGCGTTAGACGGCATGAGAACTTGGATCGATCATTTCCAGAAGAGGATCAACGAGAAGCAAGCGGAAGAGAATAAAACCCCAGAGGATTTGGAATGCTGCAAACTTTTGGTGGAAGAAGCGATAAAGCAAAAGCCAGCGCTCGAAAACCTTGGTGACAAATGTGAGGCTTTGTTGGAATTGAGTGCTTGTAGTTGGGCACGAGATATGACGGTACAATTGCAATCCATGTACACTTCATTATTAACGGAGGCGCAAAGTTTGGTGTCTAAAGTAGAAAAGAATCTAGCTGATCATACTGAATTCCTTAATGCCAAAGAGGAGATGCAGAAGTGGTTGAATACTGCACACGGTTCCGTACAGGATTGTGTAGGAGTTGGGGATGCTGCTTGGGCTAGGGACAAATTGGAAACTTTGAGGGTGAGTATTTGGTGATGAATGATCAATCTTGGAAAGTGGTTGATTATGATTTATTTTCAATAGGTCGTGGCTAATCGTATAACCGAAGGACAACACCTGTTATCAACCCTTCAAGCTGCATTCGCTAAAGCTATCAACACCGCTCTACCCGATCATCAAGATCAATTACGTTCGGATATGGGTGTTTTACGTTCGAGTTGGGAACAACTTAGCATGGACCTCAATACCATGCAAGCGCAGATTAAATCAGTTCTGAATAGATGGGAAGATTACGCAGAATCCTGTGAGAAATTCAAAAAATGGCTGGACGAGACAGAGGCTTTGGTAGAACAACCACCTGAGAGCAGAGGTGAATTTGGTGAGATGAAAACTTTATTGGAAAGATACAAAAATATCGAGAAGGAAGTGACGAGTAAAGGCACTGAATTGGAGAATTTGATGAGAGAAGCTGAAGAATTGTCAAACTGGGCTAAGAACAAACAATGCATCATCGAAACTGATCAACTTTCGAACAGGTGGAAAATTCTAAATAATCGTGTGAACGATCAAAAGAAATCTATTGGAGATGAGATGAACGATTACAACGCCTATCAGACAGCTCTTCAAGAAACCGAAAAATGGTTGCTTCAGATATCTTTCCAATTGATGGCACACAATTCGCTCTACATTACGAGCAAAGAACAATGCATCGAACAGATGAAACAACATAACGCCCTGTTAGAAGAAATTAGGAATTATCAATCAGTGTTAGACAAATTGAAAGACAAAGGTCATTATCAAATCGAACGATACGTTGCTATCAATCCACCTATAAAATCAACCATAGAAACGCAGTTGCAGAATGTTCAAGAGAGTTACAATTCTCTACTGAATACAGGTGTGCAAATTGAAACTCGTCTCAACGAATCCTTAGCTAAATTCCAAGAATATGAGAATACTCTGGAGAGCATCAGGAAGAATTTGGACGTATACGAACCAGCAATAATGAACGAACTGCAATTACCCAATGATACTCTAGAATCGGCCGAACAGAGTCTCGAGAAATCTCGTTCACTTCATAACAAGTTACAAAATGAAAAATCTCGACTTGCTCTTGCAGTTGAGGCCTGCGAAGCTGCTACAGCCAGTATTTCCAGACCCGGTAGTCCCCTCGACGCTCCTCCCGTCCAAATTCCAGCGAAAGAAGTTCAAATTCGAAATAGACTGGAAGATTTGATCGATCAAATTCAAACGCACTTGACTAATGTGACCAAAACAGTGACCGAATTAGAGGAAGAACTACGTCAAAAGAACGCTTTAAGAGCTTGGATAAATCAACAAAGAGCTCTATGCGCGGAATGGAAATCACGCCCAGCAAAATTACGTGCGGAAGCGGCAAAAGCGGAACTCGAAGCCATGAACGAATTACTGAACAACGTGGGGGAGAGACGTGCGGAATTGTCTATTCAGCCTCAAGATCAGGACATCCAAGAGGGGCTTGACAAGTTAGAAGCGGAACTGATGGACGCTATAGCAGGGAAACAAGCAGCTCAAGACTTGATTCAAAAGTACAGAAGCGAACTACAAGACTTCTTCCACTGGCTGGATGGGTTATCCAAGAAGGTCGATGGAATTGAGAAAGGTGATGGTCTCACCATTGGACAAAAGATTACCAACGTGAAAGAGATGATCGCGGAACTGGAATCTCAAGGACCAGATAAATTGAGTCAAGTCAAAGCTTTGGGGGAACAAGTTGTGGATTCTGTCAGTAATTTAGACTCTCAACAAGTTGAAGAACAAATCAAATCCGCCGAAAGGAAATATAGCGACGTGGGTAAAAAATTGCAAAGAAAAACTCAAGTTCTTGAGATGACGTCTCAGGGTATCGAAGCTACGAGACGTGAGATCAGGGAGAATAGAGATTGGATCGATGAAAAGAAACGTCAAGCTAGGGTTCACGAGCCTCTTGGATTTGAGAGTGAGCAGGCTGATGAGAAACTCCTCGCACTGAAGGTATGTTATACTTATAGTTTGTATTTCTGAAGTAAGGTAAAATTCGTTTCGTTTTCAGGGTATGCTAAAAGAAACGGAAGCCAAGCAAGTCATCATAGATACTCTTGAAAAACGAGTTGGCAACATGCAGAATGAGTTAGAAACAAGCGAACAGCATCAATTGGAGGTTGAGACAAGAGCGCTACGAACCGAACAAGCCGAACTGTGCACCATATTGAAAGAAGAGATATCTAGCGCAACTGCAGCCGTTGAGGCACGGAAGAAATTGGAAACTGATCTAGAAAAAGCTGGAGCTTGGATCAAATCGCGGAGCAACGATTTGAAAAAACTCAGCGGTTATCTTCCACTGAAAGCATCCAAAGTAAAGGATGATATCGCACAACACGCGGTCATAGAAGCTGAAATCGATTCTTTCAATGAGGGTAGTTTGAATGATATTTTCAAACAAGGTGGTAACTTGATGAAAGAATGCAACGAGGAAGATCGGGCAAAATTACAAGGTTTGCTGGATCAATTGAAGAACGATTACGAGGAACTAAAGAGAGAAGCTAATGAAAAACAAGCTGCCCTCGCGGATCTCTTGCAAGGACGTAAATCTTTCGAAAATGAATTGGAAAAGTGTCAAAGATGGATCAAAGAGGCTGAGGTAGCTACCGCTTCGGAGCTTCGACCATCCAACGTGGATGTCCTTCGAGAACAACTGGCTAAAGTGAGTCTTTTGCAAAGAAAAAGAATAAAGAGTTAAATGGTAATTATAAGTTCTTAAATATTTCAGTACGATCGATTGAAAAAAGAAGCCAAAGAGTATGCAGATGATATCGAGAAGATTATACAACAAGGTAAATCGATTCTACCAACCGTAAGTGATGCCGATAAATTGGCATTGAGTGAACAATTGAAGAACATGAAAGAAGCACATAACAGGGTCGCCGGAGTGATAAACGAGAGAGCAAACGCTCTTCGAAAGAGTATCGAGGAAGCTGAAGAAGCTGCAGCACGATTAGCAGAGGCTGTTCAATTTATGACGGATATTCGAAAGGAATTGCAAGATCTGAACAAACCGATTGGAGCAAAAGTCGAAGATGTCGAAGGAATGCTGGCGGTTTATGAGAGGATTTTAGACGATCTAAAAGCTAACAAAGCAAAGCTTTCGGATCTTGGATCCGTCAATGTTGGAGACCTTCATGCGGTCGTGGCACAACAAGATGATTTGATAAGAGCTCTAGAAGCTCAAATAGCTAAACTCAAACAACTCTTACTTTTGAGACAACAGTTCATCGCTTTGGTGACAGAGATTATGACTTTCATCACAAAATATACTGAGATTGTGAGAGACATTGAAAAATCTGGCCAAACTACAGAAGAGAAAATCAAAAGGCAAGAGAAACATAATTTTATGTTATATAACACCAGTATTCTTCCAACGGATTACAATCATTTTTTTGTTTTAGATACGACGATGTTATCCTGAAAATCCAAGAATGCGAAGCTACCTTAGCGAGTGCTACCGATAAGGGCCAACAAATCGCAACGGAAGGTTCGGCGTCCGATCGCAATAACATTACTGAACAATTACAGTCCCTCAAACAACAATTGCAAGGCTTGAGAAGAGCTGTGGAAACTCAAAGAGAACAACACGAATTGGCAGCAGCGGAGCATAAAAGAATGGCCGAGGAATTGGCTGAAATCCTAAATTGGCTGGGAAGCAAAGAAAAAGATGTGAAATCCAGACCACTTCTGGAACGTGATCCCAAGAGCGTGGAGGAGGAACTATCGAGACACAAGACTCTTTGTGACGAAGTCAATGAATATTTGGGTAAAATCAAATCTTTGAAAGATTCTGTACATCACGAAGAAAGTATTCCGAGTTCGTTGAATGAAATGCTTAGCGAAGCAACGTCTCTCCTATCTTCCTTGCCAAGAGAAATGGAGGATCGTGGTAATTATTTGGAGAATAATATGCAAATGAGATTGGATTACGCGGCATTGGCTGAGAAACTTCACAGTTGGGTGAAAGAGGCGGAAATTCGATTAGAGAGCGACAAAGATGGACTTGATTTCGAGAATATAGTTGGCGATCTTGAGGAACATAAAGTAAGTACTCCGTTATTTTATACACTGTTTTAACACCTCACAATGTCATTCCAACAGAGAATCCACGCAGTGTTGATTTTGACATCGCTTTTTTTACAGCGCTATATGATTCTTTGATTCACGTTATTTGTATTCTTTTAGATCTACTTCAGTACCGAGAGTACGATACGTGAGTTGGTGTCGCAACAGATTCAGCAAGCGGCTGATAAAATTTGGCCATCTCTGAATACTTCCGAGCAAGAAGAATTGAGTGCGGAACAACAACAGCATACACAATTGTTAAAGAACACTTTGAATACGGCGAAATCTCAACGTGCTCGACTGGAGCAGGGAGTTGAAGCTTGGAAAGATTATACACAGACTTTGGAGAGAGTTCGAGCTGTTATAGCGAGAAGTAAATTCACTGACGAACCCGTGACTACGTTAGCTGGTCTACAATTCAACGTACAAAAAATCAACCATGCTCTGAGTGATATTCAGGTAATTAATTCTATTATTTCCCATCGCATAGTGCAAGCGGATAGGAATTTAAGTAAGTTTTCGTGAAGTGAAAATTGTCACAAAAGACTGTTACATTGAATTTATATTACAAATTTCAAAATATTGTTGCTGAAGTTTGAATCGTTTATTGAAACGATTTTGTAATCCAATAACGGAATACTCAACCGTTGAAGCCCAAAAATCTCGCAGAACATTCTTTAAACAATGTTTCCAATTCCAAGGAGTTAATTCGAGAACATAAATACTGATGATTTCTGAAATTTTGTGAGTTTGGATTTTCGTTTCGTTTCTATGAACGATTCAAACTTCAAGAACGTTTTTAATTATGTAAAATGGAAACGAAAAAAGAAGCGAGGCAGATCCAGTTACACAACCATCACAGTTGTGCACAACCATCTGAGATTACGAAACATCTTGTGTCAGGATCGAACCAGATGTGTAGCTAATCCATCTAATCCTTTTGATGAATAGGAAATTGAATGGGGTTCAATAAAATTTAATGATATTTAATCAAAACTTTGAACATGTTGAATAGGGTTTTATGGAATAATATGAGAAAGATCAAATTGAATCCTAGTAAAACAACGAATAGACACTGGATTAGGGCTAGATAGGAACCGGACTGGGTTCCGAACAAGTTCATATGTGTTTGATAAGGGGAAGGTTTTCCATTTTAAGAAATGACATGTGTCGGGTTATAAAATCAGATTCTAACGCAAATTCTGTTTCAACGAAGTAATATAGATTACAATTTTTTAAATGGATTTTGAATAAGATCCGGATAAGACGTCATTAAAATCTGGGTACAAAAACCGTACCAATTCCCGAGTAGATCCGGATACGCTCTTGAGAACTATCCGGCTTCTATCCGGGTTTCAACTCCATTTCGCGAAATTAATCCTGAACTCTGAACGAGACTCGAATGGATTCGAATGACCCCTGAACACAAGAAGCGGATCAGCCGCTGTACATAACCTATAAGGTCCGCAATCTATCCGGATCTCAATCGAGTTCTATTCAGCTTTTCAAAAAGGGTGGCCGCAAGGATTAGAAATTTATTAGACCAAGCTAACAGTGACGTTTACACCAATGAGTCAAACGAGCGTATGAACACTTTTTTTTCCTAGTCTGGGACCATCCTCACAAAGATCAAAGTAGCCCCGGGGAAATGGAAAAATCCTACAACTTATAAATCAATATAACCTATGAAACTCCACTGAATGAACAACTTCTGTTATTCGAATTGAGAAGCAACAACACGATTTCACATACAAGTTTGGGAACTCCTAGAATGGGATTGATTCTCTTAATCACACCATTTTTTTCCCAGAATGGTCGCAACTCGTTCCTACTCAAAGAATCTCACTGAACCGATAGATTCTAATTGATTTCGATGCAGAAAAACGATTCAAATCAATTCGAAATTGATTCTCAATGTGTTTGAATCACTTTTCTGCATCGGAAGTTTTTTTCAAAACAGTGCTATTTTTTGAAAAATCAATATTTTTCCAAGTTCATGTGTGCTTCACTATTCAATAACATGTAGATGATGGAAAGCTTTTTCGTTTTGTCCTGAATACAGATGTACGACACTTGAAGGCCCGGATACTAAAATTCGCTGAGCGCTCGAACACCCTTTGAATCTAACCCAGGAGACCAATAGAACAAGGAAACAAAAATTTGTCAAGATGGAAAATAGAAAATATAGCCTATTAAAACTCATGAAAATACACATTTTTCTCATGAGAAATTTGTGCCCACCATCAATAGTTTGTGAGATAAAAATTAAAAAGTGAAAATTTTCGTTTCCTCAAAATCAATGTAGGATTCAACTCATCTTTTGCGATCACTCAGCGAAAATTGATTGGGAATCCTTGAAATTTGGTATACAGCTCCATCAATGATCCCCGAAAACCACTAGTGAACAACTAGTGAGTTAAATTTGTCAAAATATCTCATCGTTCAATGAATAATAAACAAATGGTGTTGAGAACGCGCGGTTTTCGAGTCTCTACGGACAAAAGTATCGAAGGAGGTTTCGGTTTAGAAAAACTCAAAGCGACAAAGTCGTTCGTCAATGTTCAAAGAAGTTTTCCTGAAATTTCCAGATCAATCGAGTGAAAAATGTGGAAGATATTCAAGAATGTTCACAATGCCGCAACTCACTTATGGACCATCGCGCAAAGCGTTGTGTTTCGTAGTTGAATAGCATTGCCGTAACGGTAAGCAAGACACGCCATTGTAAACAAAGTTCAATATCTTCCTTATTTTTCACTCAATTGATTTGAAAATTTCAGAAAAACTCCTGAAAAACATTGACGAACAACTTTGTCGGTTTGTGTTTTTCTAAATCCAAAATTCCTTCGATACTTTCGTCCGTGGAAACTCGGAAACCGCGTGTTCTCAACACCATTTGTTTATTATTCATTGGACGATGAGATATTTTGACAAATTCAACTCACTAGTTGTTATCGGGGATCATTGATAAAGCTGTTTACCAAATCTCAAGTATTTCCAATCAATTTTCGCTGAGTGATCGCAAAAGATAATTTTAATTCTATTGATTTTGAGGAAATGAAAATGTTCGTTTTTCAATTTTTATCTCACAAACTATTGATGATGGGCACGGATTTCTTGTGATAAATGTCTAACAGGCTATATCTTTTATTCTTCAGTTTGACGAATTTTTTTTTCTCATTCTATTGGACTCTTGGATCAGAATCGGAACGTGTTGGAGCGCTCAGCGAGTTTCAGCATCCGGGCCTTCACTTCTACACGGAAACAAAAGTATGGCTATTATAACGATCTGAAGTATGGTTAAGAAGACATAGCTGTAGTGACCATACTGTATCGCTATGGTGACGATACAGATGGCTACGCTGGCGATCTATATCGTTCCTTGGATGATTTGTATGATCATAGCAACGATACTGATACCACTAAACTTTGGATAGTCATTACAACTATCCAGTATCGTTATGACAGCGATGTTTTTTTCTCCGTGTACTGCCGTCCTAGTAGCACAGATTATTCATAAAACATTCTGAGAATGTTTATAACCTATCAAATATTTGATGCACATCTACAAAGCGTTCCCCGTATATTCGTGTCACTTGGGCAGTGGTGGAGGTCTTTAAAAAAATCATGTCCCGAAGAGAACATGAAGCTTCACCAAACGTTCAGATTAATTCTGTTTAGATCGGGCCGAAGGTTCATAAAAGCTAACTTTTAGATTCACAAACGTTTGACAAAGGTTCTATAACGAAGGTTGAAATTTCCGCCTCGAAATACTTTCAGGGAACATATGTCCCAGACAACATTGAGAGTTCTAAAAGAATCCGCAAAGAATTCTCGGATGTTCGAAAGAATTCTTCAGGAGCACCAAAAGTAATCAGAAGAATTCTGGTTGGATATATTCAAAACTCTGAAATGTCCAACCAATAGAGCGTTCTTGGTGTTCTTTTTCCATCACATTATAATTAATTATGAACTCACTAGAGAATTGCTTGAGAACACGGAGAAAAAGGTATCTTAAAAAGTACCATAATTTATGGATTTTCTGCGCTGGTCTGACCGAGTCTAAATATTTACCTGAAAAAACCTCTAAAAGTACCATAATGTCTTGGACTTTTATACGGAAGGTACCATACTTATTTCAAAAAGTCCAAGAAATTATGGTACTTTTAGAGATTCATGCAAGTGAGTATTCCGACTCGGGTCAGACCAGCGCTGAAAATCCATAAATTATGGTATTTTTCAAGATACCTGTTTTCTCAGTGTAATATAAAATTACATAGTTTACATTGGGTGCATTGGAATCAATAAACAGTTTTATCCAAGTATTTAAATGAGTTTTTATTCGTTTGTTATTAAATATTTTTTCCTGTCTGCTCATAAGAAGAATTTATATTTGACATTGGAATTTGGGAGAATTCAACGTACATTCTGATGTATAAGAGTTTAGTTTTGAATTTGGACAAATTTTTGTTTCAAAATTATTCTTCAAAGAAGTGTAATTGCAATCCCTATAAAACTATCGTCAATTTTAGATGTCAGTTATTTTCGAAATCTTGATATTTCAAATAACACAAATCTCTATAGAGAACATTTCAGTATCTCTCGGTATACCGATGAAATCAACCCCCGCACGCAGACACCAGATGTGTTGAAAAGTCCCATAATTTATTGAGAATCAGCACCAGTCTGTGACAGATAGAGTTTTGATTTGAATTTACTTTCAAAAACTCCCATAATCAGATGTATTTCTACAAGAAATTATGGTACTCTTGAAGCTATATTAAAGTAAATAATTCCATTAATCACAGACTGGCGCTGATCCTTAATAAATTATGGGACTTTTAAAAATATATTTTTCTGCGTGCGGAACGTTTCATTTGAGGTTTTTCAATATTTATTCAATTTTTCGTATTGATAACGATTATTTATTACAATTCTTCATGAAAGCATGAATATTAGCGTGATGAGAGAACATAAATTACTTGAATCTTGGAGTGAGAAAAAGAAATTCCAAAAAGATATTTAAAATATCCGTCAATAAGTTGGTTTAGCATGTACGAACTGAAAAACATATGATCTTACTAGCGCAGTCTACATTTTCAACGAATCCGCAAATAATTCTTCCGGATTGAATAGAGAACACCGCACCAGTCAATATCATTGGACATTTGAGAGTTCTTAAATCGCATTTTAAGAGTTGTTTTCGAACATTTTACAAACTCCCTAAATCATTCAGAAGAATTCTCTGAGAACCCCATACGTTCTGAATGAATTCTGAAAGAATTCAATGCTGAGAATTCTTGAGAAGTTCATGTTAAGAACTCATATGGCATTCTTTCGAAACTGTCTTGCTGTCTGGGATGGAACGTTCGTTGAAGGTTCATCGAAGCTTTGATGAAGCTCCACAAAAATATCTATACTTATAAGTATATATATATTAATATATATATTAATAAGTAAGATAAGTATTTCGAGGCGGACATTTCAACGTTCGCAGAATCTTTGTCAAACGTTTGTGAATCCAAAAGTTAGCTTTTTTGAACCTTTGGCCCGATCTACACAGATCTAATCTGAACGTTCGCTGAAGCTTCATGTTCTCTTCGGAGTCTTAGGCGTGTGCACATTGCACCACCATTTTGTTCAAAAATTGGGATCAGAAGTTCACAAATCCCTGAAATCACTTTGTACTTGCTTTTTTAACTTCATCAACAAAAGTTCTTCAGAAAAACTTTTATTTTCAGCTTTCAAACAGGAATTTTCCCTTAATGAGCCACTGAAAGATATTTATATTGCTTTTATACATCTTCATCGAATTCAAATCAGTTGGACTGTATTTGGAAATTGTCTAAATCTAAAAGAAGAATGACATCCAAATATGAAGAATTTACTTCAGGGAAACAATTCAAATTCAGTTTTAATTGAATCCTAATATCGAATCTAGTTTTACCAAAATATCAATTCATCAATATCATCAATTTTGAATCTATCTATTCATCAAACAAGTTTTCGCCTAATTATTCGAAGAGAACAAAGCAATGAATATTTGCCCTGTTCATTATGAACTTCCCATCCCGAATACTAAAGCCGTTAATAAAAAAATAAAACTGCAACCCGAAATATTGTGAATTACACTCTCAATTGAAATATCATAGAATCATTCTACAAGAATCATTTTCATATCATTCAAAGGTCGGAGTAAAATGTGAAACATGATGAATCCCGCAATTCAATGTCTCCATCGCGTAAATCGTTTGATTTTCTGTTTTATATTCAAGTACCAAATAATCATTCGAAGATACATTTGTCTTCTTCTGTCAATCCATAGAATCAACAATTCGAATTGGATCTGCTCAACGAACGCGGCAAAGAAATTTTGAAACTCGCAAATCCCCGTAACAACAAGATCATCGAAACACAATTAGCTGAGATTGAAACGGAATGGCGGGATCTACTATCTGGTTTGGAGAATCGTCGGGATGCCCTGGACGCTCTCTCCAAACACTGGGAGGAGTTGGAAAACCGATGGACTTCCGTGGAGTCTCGACTCAACACCATCGAGGAGAAAAGTAAACTCTTGGATCCTGTCGTACGATCTAAACAACATCTTCAAGATGCTTATAAGAACATACAAGTGAGTCCTACCGCTCAAATTATATAAATCAATCGACTCCCCACGTTTCGGAATATCGGTCAAAATTGATATGCTAAAACGAAACAACGGAAGCACGAACCTTTTCTATCGATTGAACCATTCTTCTTCTTCTACCTCGCAATCCACATTAACTATCACGCACGCACGTAACCCGAGAGTCTTTTCCTTGTTTCCCAAACTATACTAGAAGCAAACGTGGTATATATCACCAAGTTGATATACCAAACGAGTCAGAGTTACACAGCCCGGCACCGCCGGTGCACGACCCGCTGAACTTTGCTGCTACTCAAAAATGAACTAACGTATCAATTGCCCGTGAATTCAAACGAAGGTGGGATCGGTGAATAGATAAATGGAATTGTTATCGTTTGTGAATTCAGGATCTCGTGGGTGAGGCTGAAAAACTCAAACCTGCGACCAAGGAAATCGAGGAATTGGCGGGACCGGTCATCGCGTACCTCGCTGTTTTCACTGAAGGACCGGCACGGGCACTGGAAGAACGCATCGAGAAATTGCAGAAAAACGTCGAATCGTGAGTCAGATTGCATCCGTTTGACATGTTTTTGATTCATCTGCTCGATGACGGGCTATCACCGCTAATTGTTATACAGCCTTCGTTGCAATTTTTAATATTGCACAATATTGTTATTATCAGTTGAATTTGATTTCCTTTCTCTTGAATATTCAATATTTTTTCAATGTACATCAAATTTTTTTGAAATCATCAGGAGCAATTATTCTCCAAGTGAAAAAGTCTGAGCGGTTCGCCTGAGAGCAGATTGGCATGTAACATACACATGCATGCGAGTGTATAGAGCTTCTGCTTTTTCCTCCCCAACAAATCATTGTTTTTACATCTCATTGTTGATATTTGATTTCGTATGTTTTAAAATGTTTTTATTTCAGCGACAATTTTCTACTATTCATACAAATTCAAGAGTTCAGCGAATTGAAAATTATTTTCAGGGAATTTTATAAAATGAAAAAATGAATGAAGCTTCGGAAGGGACTCCGAAGTAGTGTTTTATCGCGAATTGACAATGCAGCGCTTGGGAAGCTTCTTCCTCATTCACAGTTATTTGCAAAGACAATCCTTCGACTACATGAAATTCTATAATGATGGAAAAGTATTCGTATCTTGGAGTATGGATTAGTTGTAGTTCTGTTGAACCAAAAGCCATATCTCGTGCTGTTGAGTTGCCATTCTTCCAAACACCAACAGCACAATGTGTCTCTGGGACGTTTTCTGAACGTTCAGAAAACCTCTTCTACGTTCTATAAGCCTTCCATAAACGTTCCAGGGACACGTTGTGCTGTCTGGGAAGGTTACATGGCTCCAATCTGGGGACTTCTGTGGGTTTCTTTGATTCAGTCAACTATCGAAATTAGTAGAAATGGAAATTTTTTGTGTCATTGAGAATTTGAATCGAAGGAGGAATATAAAAGATTCATCCCCATTGAGAAAACGTTATTTTCTTTCATGGAAGTACTATCTATTTGATCCAAAAAGAATAATTGTATGATAACGATCGAAATTTGAGCTTGAAATTAACAAAATTTATGTATTCCCTTCATCACAATCATGCACAGTTCTACAAAATTCATGGAGAGAAGAACATACCGTAAACCAGAGTGAAGTGAGACGATATGGGGTCCCGGATAGCATCGGGAGGTTTTCTAAACATTCACAAAACGTACTTGCTCACACAGAGAACGTTCAAATGAGATCCCAGGACGTTCTAAGAACGTCGCATGTACGTCCCAGGGACATACAAATGTTCCGTAATGTTCTATTTATCTTCACCAAGCGACGTTTTGGGGATGTGTTCAATAAAGGTGTCAATGACGTTCTGCGATACTACACATATGTTTGTAAAGGTTAGTTTCCATGAAAGTACGTTTGGAAAACATACTAAGGACGTTCCGTGTAAGATGAAAAGAACGTACCGGGAGCGTATTCGGGTGCACTAAAAATGGAGGTTCTCTGAACATATCAAAACCTACTCCCCGGACATCAAGCCGCGCAGAACTTAGGTTATGTTGCTAAACCGTTCAGAAGACTTCTGATGTTATCTGGGGTACTACGTGGCATTCATTTTTAATGCACTGATCGATATTTTTCCCTTGATAAATACTGTATACAAACGATCAACTCTGCCACATACACAATAAAAATTTTTGTGTATTTTTGATACACAATTATGACCAAAATGACCACTCGCAAGTTATTCTGAATATCCATTGTAATATTAAAAGTAGAATAAACGTGTGCTTGAAACTTTTTGAAAATTTCGTTTCTAATCCGACGTTTTAGCCAGGATTAGAAATAATATTTGACCCATTGCTCGATTCGAGAGGAACGTCTCTCTGATTAATTTACAAAACAGGTATACAAGGACGTTTATTTTACGTTGATTTCACCCAATCCATACGAAATGGGCTTATCAGAAGGAGATTAATCTCCTTTGTAATTCCTTTTGGAAAGGGCGAGTACCGGACTGGAGTGTCTGATTGAAAATAATATTCTACCCACTGCTTGTTGAAAAGGACGTCTGAACACTAAAAATCCGGTCATTTGACAATTTCATACATTGGTTTTGAACGCAAGAACAAAATCCTCAGCTCCCGGAGGGAACATTCAGCTTCAACAAACGTTCAGATTAGATCTGTATAGATCGGATCGAAGGTTCATGAGAGCTAACTTTTAGATTCACAAAGGTTTGTTGAAGGTACTACGAACGTTGAAATGTCCGCCTCAAAATACTTACAGGAAACATAGATCGAACGTTCATTGAAGGTTCATCGAAGGTTTGAGGAAGCTTCGCGAAAATACCTCTACTTAGATTAATTTATAATAATTTACGTTTATCAATTAATTTACCTTTCATATAAATTGATCAAAATTAATATAAGTATAGATATTTTTGTGAAGCTTCGTCAAACCTTCGATGAACCTTCAGCGAACGTTCCATCTATGTTTCCTGAACGTATTTCGAGGCGGACATTTCAACGTCCGTAGAACCTTTGTCAAACATTTGTGATTTTGAAAGTTAGCTCTAATGAACCTTCGGCCCGATCTATACACATCTGATCTGAACGTTCGTTGAAGCTTCATGTTCTCTTCGGGGAAAACCAAATATTTTATATCTGACTTATACAAACGTACATTTATAGTTTCACTAGAGAAAAAAGTACCAAACAACCATAAGCATATGTTTTGTATTGAATACTTGAAAATATTCCATTCCAGAAGCCCAAAACTATTGACAGAATTAAGTTATCAAGAATTGAGTCAATATATTAAGATGCACATAACCTCAAAATTGACGCGAAACAAAATATCACTACCTGCAATGTATTAAAGAGATGCAAATGTGATTTATCAAATCTATCGATACAGGCTTCCCCGCAGTTTATTTGCATCTCCTCGAAATGGAGAATATTGAAAGATTTGGCACAAGTTCGAAATTAACAAATTCTCATTCAACATGTTTCATGAACGTTCCATGGAAACCTAAATAAGACTATGCCGGACATTTGTACATCCCTGGAATGTCTATGCGACATTTTTAAAACGTCCTGGAACATTTTTTCAACGTTCTTCTTGTGACCAGGTACGTTTTCTGAACGTCCGAAGAACGTTCCAGTGCTGTCTGGGTAGCCAAGCAGCACCAGGAGGAATTATGATGCGTAGAGTACTCTATAAATCTGGAAGAGTGAAAAATCGCACGTTTCACTCCACTAACCCAAGTAGCACAAGAACTTCTCCAATATGCTATGGTGACTCTATGAATGTGAAAGAGATGTGCGAATGAGACTATTTTGGATAAATTCGTTAAGATATTCTATGGAGGTGCATAGCACATAATTATTCGAAACAGTCTCATTTGGAGGTTCTACGCATGTTCGTAGGATTTTTCAAACACGCTCTTAGCATTTCTAGCCTCTTCTGCTACTTGGGAAGTGTCAGAAGTGAGCCTGTCCACTTCGAGTGGAATTTTTACTCGTTTCGAGTGACCTCTCACTCTTTTAGAGTGAAAAATTCACCCTAGCATCGGAGTGGTTGTGAGTTTCTAACCTCAAACCTTAGAATATCACTCTAAAAGAGTGGAAATTTCACTCGAAAATTCGACTGGCTCACTTCTGGCTGGCTAAAGAGTGAAATCTCACTCCAAAGATTTTAGAGAGTATCCTATGGACACGCATAGAGGATGATTATCCAAAACAGTGTCATTTAGATGTTCCAAGCATGCCCTGGTGAAAATGGAGCGTTCTGGGAAGAGTTACAAAGACGTTATTAGAGAGTCCTATAAGAGTAATCGAAGGGTCAATTCGAAGTATCAGAAGCGTTTCGGAGGAGTCATTTGGCGGATGTAAAGCGTGCATGAAAGTGAGTCCAAAGAAAGTAAAAAAAAAAGAATTTGCAAAAGGGAATCGAACCAAGAGCTTCTGAACTTGGGAGGAAGTCCTTTACCGCTGGGCTAACATCGGTGATTGGAAAATTGGAACTTTATTTTCCTGATGAACTGTGTCATAAGGGAATGTGCTTTAAATTCAATCTTTTTCATTGAATTAAAATGATTTTTCATCCTGAAAGTTTACAAATCAATTTCAATATCCCATGTGTAATCATTAAATGTGCAAAAGAATTTAATTAACTTGCACATATCAAACATCATCAAATCACAGTTCGATAATTCAAAACAATTGTTGTTTAGTGATTATATTGGTAAATGTATCTTGAATACGAATAAAATTCTTTAGCTTAACAACTGGTTTAAAAGATAAACAATACCCTCTAAACATTCTAACCTCAAAATCATATAATCCTCAATCAATCAAAACATATACACTGAGAGAAAAAATTTCCAGGAACAATAAATTATTTAGTTGAATAGTCGCCATAAAATACTTAATTGATTTGAATAAACTTTCATTGACTCAATTAAATAACTGTTTCCATTGATGAAATATTTCATAGCATATTAAATATTTGTTTGATTGAATGAATATTTAATCGAGTCAATGAAAATTCATTCAAATCAATTAAGTATTTTATGGCGACTATTCAATTAAATATTTTATTGTACCCGGAAATTTGTTCTCTCGGTGTACACAAGGGAAGTCCTATAAGCGTGTTGAAAACCTTCACCACCGAAACATCGTAAACATCAGGAAAGAGTTATTGAAGAGTTGGAGAAGAGTGTTCAGTAAGAAGGGTGCGTTGGACGTTCAATGAAATGTGATAGCACGCTCAACCAAATTTGCCTTAGAGTCATTTGGCGGTCGAAACTTTTCACAAACGCTTCTGTCACTTTATTGCACGTTTTGACGGTGTTTCAAGCACGTTCGATTTTTACCAGGGTGTTCATATCACGTCTGAAACATCCGTGTGCCGCTTGGGTACAGAGCTAATCTGGAAGTTCGCTGCAGCTTCATGTTCTCTTGGGGCTGTGTACTGGCTCGCTTTACCCCAGTTTGTCATATGTATTTTGCATAAACTTACACAATTTCTATGATAAATTTTCAGCATTCTCACAAGAAAATTCATAAATCTTTGTGAAAAAAATGTAATTCCTATAACAACACTCTAAAATGACATCACTATTACTTCAACTCACAATCAAACATAACATTCTACCTTGAAGAAAGAAAACCTATGGAGCATGTCCATCCTAGCAAATGCGATGAATGATTTCATGAGTTTGCAAATCAAGTTTTTTATATAGAAACATCGATACACAGATCACACTGAATGTTCCGCATCCCCCTGCTACCGTGTTGTCTGCTACGCGACCTATGGTGTTGATTAATATCCGCGACATTCTTTCGATCACACTCGTTGAGGTCACAGAAAACACGGTTTTACACGATTATCAATCTTCCTGCTGTATCTCGAGCACATCGCGTCACAACTAAATCCGTCATATGACGTAACAATAATACAGAGACATCGATGAAGTTGACTCACGGAACCACGCGAATTAGGAAGGTCGGACCGCAAACCTTCGCTGAGGATGTGTTTATTTTTCTTTTGTATTTTCCCTTACGATCCATCTACACCGCTCGTGACGGACCATCATCTCGTAGTGGTACTTTGTATATGCCGGTTCAATTCAGTCGTCAACGATCGATCGAACGGTGAACAGGAAACCCCTGGTTACCTCTAAGCGCGTTATCTCACTCGATAAGAAAATCTTACGGTCAATACGGTACTGATATCGCGACCCGCGACGTGTTTATTAATTGTGTTGAATGCAAAAATCATTTGAATAGATTATCTAATTTTAGTGGCATTCGATATTTGTTTGATATCTGTGAAATATTGAATGCCACTGTGCGTGTATTTATTCCCACTTCTTTTCTTTTATTCCTTTGTTTTTTTGTGAAGGTTTCGGTGAAGGATAGATGAGAATGAACAAAATCGAAAAATGAATATATACTTCCGTAATGAATGTGATGCCTCCACGAGGTGAGATAATATTTCTCCAGTCGCAACATTTTTAATGTTTGTTAAACGGCACATATACAAATCATCAGTTTTTTTGAGAATTCACGAGTACAGAAGATTTCGATTCGTGAATGAGTACTTGTTTTTTCAATATACGAACTGATGGTTCAATGACGGGAGCAAAAATATGGTGTAATTCTAATATTTCTTGTACATCAACTGTCCTCTTCAAATCGGCATTCAAAGAAAAATGGGATACCGGTGCGAGTTGACCAATATGTTGATCCCACTGTATCCATCAAACATGTTCCGATCATACTGCATTCTTGCGTTACCATGGATTAGGATGAACAGAAACACCTTTACACGGAGGAAACAGATTTCGCTATTTTAACGAAACCGTCTTCGCTAAGTGGATTGAATCACCCAACAATGACGATTCGTTGTGTTAACAAATTTATTGGTTATAATTATCACTTCTTCGCTATATTCGCGAAGCTTGATTAGCCTTTTAGCAAGTTCTTTTTTAGCTCTTAGCAAGCGAATTTTTTTTCTTCGCGTTGGAGGAACCCGTATACAAATTTCTTCCCAAGCAGCAACAGAAGCTCAAAATATATACGAAATAGAAACGTTCATAGAATCCCTAGTAGAAATTTTCTCTAGCAAATGATGAGGCACTGATCAGTTTTCCATTCCACTGATCAGGGACTGATCAGGAAACTTACAAGTTTCCGACAAGGGGTGTAACGCTCTGACTAATCAGAAACTGATTGAAGAAACTGAGCAGATATGAGCGAGTAACTGATGAGGGACTGATCGGTAGTTGATGAGTTATTTGCGAGTAACTAACGAAGCATTCATCACCCACAAAAATGCAGGTTATGTCGATGAAGATATGAAATTATAACACTAAATTGATGATTCTTCACTCGAATAATAATTTATGTTTCTGTTTAAGATGTTTCCAAGGATTAAAAAGTAAATTTTCAGCAAAACCCGTAGGAAAAATTTTCCTAGACTCTTTCTTAGATAAAATGTAGGAGTTTTGGCCAAGGAAAAAAGATATATCAAACCATATGTATGGTGTTTCCACCTCAATCATGAGATAATATTCAAGTTACTACTATACTTACTCATAATGAATTACAAAACTATATTATTTCACAACAAGAAAGAATATAAGTATACATATTACACGTCATCTCTTTTTATACCATAACCTCACAAAATCTAACAATTTCCAAGGTAGCTTTGTTATGTGCATATACTCTTTATAATTATTGAGGTTAGGTTTCATCGATTTGATACAGCAAACCCAGGATCAAATAATCTGAACCAATTCGATTCAATTTCTTTGGGATCCTTCAAATTTTGGTTAAGACATATCGGAAATATGTGTAATTTCACAATTGCAATATATCACTTCAATAACAATCAATATGTTTTTTAAACCGAATATTTTTTATGAACATTTACGCTATCAATATTTCTTGCGAATAAAGGCAATAACTTGTCAGAATTTGATCAGTTTCATATGAATTTTGATAATCATATTAGACAAATCAGTTCCCAATAAGTAAATGATCAGTTTTTCCTGATTAGCGTTTCCTCATCAGTGCCTCATCAGTAATAAGGAAAACTGATTATATTTCTACTAGGGATGTACGAATGAGATACGAAGAATATATAATGAACGTTCATAGAATATTCGAATGAAACTGTTTTAAATATACTGAGAACGTACATAGTACATTCGAAATGTACGATATTCATTCAATCGACGTTCGGTTGACGTACCGTCGTATATTCGATTACATACGTTCGATGAATATGCATAGCACCTATGAAACAGTCTCATTCGAATGTGCATAGAACATATTTCGAACATTCGAAGAACATTCATAGTGTATTCTGATGTTACTTGGGTTGCTTTCGCCAATGCTGACAATATGATATAGCTTGGTGTATAACTGAGTGCAAAATCTCCTCGGACAAAGCACCCACTGAGGGGTTTTGGCGCGTAACACGACGAAATGTCCTCGGTTAAAATATCCGGAGACCAAAATATCCGCGAACAAAAATATTCGCGGATGAAATATCCAAAAACCGGAATGTCCAGTAAAATGGTTATAAATCTGCTCCAATTGGTGATGTATGCGTATGTGATGTTTGTGTGATAATGAGTAACATAATTGATTGTTTGAGGCCATTTTGTTCACGGGAAGTGATGAGAAAACTCAGTTCATATATTTCCTCCCAGTAAAAAATCTGGAATAGGAAAGAATAGGAATTTCCTATTCTTTTCAATTCTTTTCAATTCGAATTCTCCAAAAAAAGAATACATGTAAATAGAAAAAAATTGAAATATTTAGATTTCAATATCATGTATGGATTCCAGTTGCTATTCAGTATTGAACTCTCCTAACAGAAATGGAAATCTTTTATTCAATATCGCAAAGGTAATTCATCGACTATATAGGAGTTGTTATCCTAAATTTTACATCAGAAAAATTGAATTTGAATTCCAGATTTGGAATACGATTTGACTGTAGAATAGGTTAGAATGGAGGTGAATAAAATTTCTGTAGAATCAATTCCATAACCTCAAAATTCGAATTCAAATTCTTGAATTCCAATCCGATATTTTTTGTTGGTAGGCTATCACGTATGAGTGACAGAATTTCTCAGATAATAAGAAAGAAAATAAGTATGTATTCACTTGAAGTGGTGATAAAAGCGATATGAAAACATTATCTGCTGGAGAAATGTATGAATTACGTTTTCCAATATTTTATGAGGTGCTGGAATGGCAAAAATTTCTGTTATGGATATTTTGTCTGAGAATATTTTGTCCTCGGATATTTTTGTACGTGGATATTTTTGTACGTGGATATTTTAGCGCGGATATTTTGTCTCGGATATTATGACCAAGGATTTTTCGTTAGGTAACTTCGTGAGGTTTCGTTGGTCACCTCAAGGTAAAATGTGGGTAGAAAGTCGGTGGATAAACGGTTGCTCGTCGCAAAAGTGATGTGGAGGAAACGAAGAAAAGTCCAGCCTTGATTTCCATGCGGACTTCTTTTCATTGCCTGCACACCAGAAAAAATAATTCACTATGGTGGCTAAGAATGAACTGTGTTAGCTAATTCGTGTATTTGATATTTAGATAGCGAAAAATATTGCTGTAACAGCTAAATTTTAGCTACTATAGCAATAACCTTTGTTGGTACAACTGAAAAATAACTATTTCAGCTGATTTTTAACCATCCAAATATCAAAATCATTTTCTCTCGTGTGCTCGTCGCTTCTCCGGCAAACAACCGTCCATGAACCGATTTTCTATCTACATTCTACGTTGAGGCAACGTAGCCATTTTGTGTGGATTAGTAATCTACGCGAAGTCAATGTTGATCATAACATGAAAAAACGCTTTTCCATTTTCGGTAATCAGTGAATTAGTTTTGTCAATCTAAGATTGTTTCAGCATTCATTAAAGCCCGGGGCAACCTATCGCCAATCCTTGGCCCAATATAAATTGGATAAAACAGATAAGAATTGTTCCAAACATTGACGATAGCTAAGCTCAATCTTGGGCCGACCACTCAGTCTTGACTCAAACTTAATTCTCTGTTTTGTCAATACTGGTTCTATGTTCTGAGTCCGTCCAGGGATTTTAAACTGGGTACATCAGTGAATTCAATATCCCTTCTAATTTTCGAATCAGTATATTTCCTATTTCTAGAAATATGAAGAATCCCCGTGAGTGCAAATTGATAAATCTTCTATATCTGCCCTATCGTGTAGAGTACATCAGAGCAATATGCCGCACTTTCCCACTTCGCTACAGCATGTAATAATATCTGAAACTTCATTCATTCAAGGAAAATGTGAAAATCCGAAGTGGATTTTCATATTTTCCTTGAGTGAACGAGACTTTATGTATCATTTCAGGCTGTATTGGAGCGGGAAAGTGCATCATCTCACCCCACTTCACTCTATACCATCATCTAAAGACTTTCCTACGAACAATAATCACTGGAATTTCAATTTTCAATGGGCCGCTCATGACCCTGCAATGCCGGTGAGGGGCCCTTGCTGGCCCACACTGGTTCAAAAACGCAAAAACGTGGCGAAAAGTCGAAAAAAATGTTCTTTCCGAAAACCCTTGTCAGTCGGTATTGTCTTACTGATAGTTGAGGATCTCGGAAAAACGATGGAGAAGACCCAAGTATTTTTACAAGGCTCCCGAACTCGCCTGAAAGTTTCACTTCGCCAACGCAATATTTTGAGCATACCGAAGAGAAATGAATCGTTTGTTTTGAAAAGTGTGTGATTTTCGTGAAAATTGACCGATTCCTAAGTTTCAATATGCAATCTCTCACTGATAGTAAGTACTGTCGAATCTATGATTTCAGAATTTGGGACAAATAATATTTTCAATGTTAATTGCCACTAACTTTTGATGATTTTTCTCACATATTCAACGAATAATGTCTCCTTCTAAGATGTAGAACTAATTTTCACCATCAGTTACCACCGTGATGTTTTTTTTACATGTCGACAGAACCCTTTCCAAGAACATAGTAAACAATTAGCTGCGACTTCTTGCGACTTTGAATTTGACATCAATTTTTTTTCCTACGGTAATGTTTTTCGACTATGCATATGCAGGAAAAACACTAAAAGGTGGTCAGAGTGTGAGGATGGGGTATCTACAAAACTTCGTGACTAAGAGTTTTTAGGTCGGTGATTACGAATCTGGGAACGAATCTTTGAAAAATAACGTTTTTTTTTTTTATGATGGATCCAGTACGGAGGATATTTTTTAGGAACAATTGGAATTCGAGAAACATATGCTATTATTTGAGGGTATTAAAGGCTGCTAAACACGCATTTCAAATGGACTTTTTGATTAATTCGTAAATATTAGTGAATTTTGATAGGGATCAGGTGGTTTCACGTGAATATAAACTGAACATTCCAGCTTTTCGCTGTATTTGTACACAGCGGACGGAAAATGTTTAGGATGTTTTGAAACGAATGAATTACTGACTGGCCTTTTCCAAAATCTTCAACTTTTGAGTATGATTTATTAACCAATGAATTTTCGAATTTTGGTTTGGCATATTGGAACCCCGATTTCGAATTTGGGAATTCTATATCTTCAAATTTGTATTCAGTGGCCCCAAAAACCTTGGGGTGAAGAGTTGCGATGAAATCCAATGGATTCCTTGAATTTTGGAATTTTAACAACGAATTTGTATTCAGCTACCCTACAAACTCCCCAGAGGGGAGTTTCAAGCGGATTCAAGGACGCCTTATATTTTTGGCCACGTTTTCGGGTTCTTGAACCACTGTGTGGCCCATTGAAACGGCTGCAATCGTGTTTGCTGGATCATCTCACTCGATTTAGTACAAAATTAAACCTCCTAAGATCGTTTTTCATATCCCAGAACCACTTTAATTTTACTTCTAATTAAGAAACTCTATTCTGCACCCCGAACCTCGCCACCTCGAGCGCACGTTTCAAGATCTATCAACAAATGGAAAGTACCGATTACCGATACAAATACTAAATTCACGACATCGTTTGAAAACAGAAGTTCAAAGATCTAAAACATCAGAGCAATGAAATTTATTCGCTCCTAGAAGAGTGGTCACCGAACATCCCTGCGTGCCATATATATTCCTTTTTATTTTCTTCTTCTTTAGAGCGAACGTAGCGATGACAGTACCTAGTAAAAGATCGCATGCGTCGCGGCGCTTAGCCAAAACTACACGACGTCGGTCGAGAATCCAAAGCGAGCACCAGCATCGTGCTCTACGGATCTTCTCCGTTATACATGCCCTCCAATAACGTCCCAAACTGCGACCGCTGCTGTTTGGCTTGTCCGTGCCGCGCCATATTGTTGTCCGTGTAACATTTCAGACGCGTTAGAAAAGAAAGAAAAACACAGACAAAAGATTGAAAACCGAAAGAGAAACAAGGGAACGGAAAGAGAAGAACTTAAGCTAAAATAAAATCATTCCGTGTTGAGATTTTTTGATTTTTAAACTCGAGCTCATATAACTAGGTATATTATTGTTTCCGGATGTGGAGATAAATCATTTTTTTCTCATTTTTTCATCTTCTTAGGTCCACTCTTCTTCATGTGAATAGTGAAATTTTTTCTTTTCCCTCTTAGGGAATGCATCTACAATTTTCTTAGCAGAATATCGTATCATCGGCAATAAAATTTCCTTCCAGTGATTCTGGATGAATCATTCGAAATAAACTAAATTCTTTTTCAATTTCTTCGATGAGTCTCTGAAATGAGTATTGCATTTATCGCACGTTCCTGAAAGAATTGGCTGCGACTGTCCATGAAATGTGAAGTTCTTTGAAATCAAATCATGGTGGAATAAATCAAGTTTGAGGATTGGAATATGAAGTGGACGGATAATTTAGTGAAAGAATTAATAATTCTGATTACCAAAGTGAAGTTTTTGTGAAAATTCGATGCTAAAATTAGCATGGAATCTATGGAATTTGTACTAAATTTTCGCAGTTATGAATATCAAGTGGATATGAAGATTTTTCCACTGTAATTTGATAACTTCTTACGTTGATTTATGTAAGACATTATGTGCCTGTATCGTATTTGACAACGCTACGTTGTTGTAACGTTGTATGAATCAAAATTGAACTGACGCCAACTCTCAGTGCAGTCCAAATAATTTTATGTAGAATAATCATGTATATGAAGAATTTATGGGAGTCAATTCTTCATCGCGTCGAGTAAATCGACTCATCTGTCAGGATAATATCCTATTCCAGGGATCTATCTATCGACGTTCGCCTTCCAAAATTTTCTTATATTTTGTCTATAAATTTTCTCTCGATGAGGAGAATAATTTCTTCAGCTAAAAAAAATTCTCCTTCGTCATGCAAAATAGAAAAAGAAGTATCAAAATTCAACACAATAGTTAAATGATGATGACAAGTAAAAAAGTTTCTAACGTATCGTCAAAAAGAAACCACAAAAAAGTATATGATGTCACTACAAAAACACGGTTGCAAACGAAAGTGATGTCACAAGTTCGTGCGAAACGATGACATCATTTTCGACAATATTATAAACAGAGAAACATGGAAGAAATTTCAAACGAATTTAATACGCATATAACGATGGATAATAACCGATAAGAGAATCGAAACACAATTCGATTCGATTAAACATTCGGTAGTTGAATTAATTACCGAAACAAAGATAATAATAATACGACCTCAACGACAATGATGTCATCTTCGTTTAAAAAGAATCGACCTGTTGCGCATATTCAAGAGTTTCTTTCAAGACCAACAAACCGATTGAAGTTTCAAGACAATTCGATAGTGAAATTTCGTTTTCTCCTTTCATTCGGAAGAGAGAAATGACGAACGATCGATAACCCAAAGAGGAACCTCTTCAAAATCACCGAATTAGACCAACCGAAGAACCTTGAAATCTGTTTTGGGATGAAACTGTTTTAGGTCACGCGATAAATTTATCCACGCGTATAGGATGCGAGAAATTGCAGAACAAAACAAATCAAATTCAGACAATTTTACGAAATTTGACAATATTGTCTGTGAATGTTGCAAAAGATTGTCGTCATCGTTTGGGAATAATATAAACCGGTTCGTGTGATTGTTGAGTATTCAGATGAGTCAAAATAATTCATAATAAATCATAACTGTTTATGAAAGGAAAAAGAAGAAGAGGAAGATGAATAACAAGTGTCAAAATCGCATGTTCTGTGCATTGTATTCCGTCATTCATTGAGGAAGTAATTGTAGTTCCTGATTTTTTAAATAGTTGATTAATTCTATTTTTGATTCAGAACGAATATCGATCAGGACAATGATCCTAATTCTCACTTTTTTTTATATCTGGAATTTTAAATTGATTCTCTGTAACATTTCAAATTTTTTCTGCATTTAACGCGTGGATAAATGTCGCGTGACGATAAATTCCGGAATTTATGCTGATGCTAATGCAACGATTAACCCGAAACTTCCAGGGAAAAATTTTCCCGCCTTTTTCGTCAATACTCTTTGGAAACGACTGATCAGTGGATTAATCGAGATGCCGACTATTTGAAATCAATAAATTGATTAATTAATGGATTGATCGGTCAAACGATTAATCGCACGAAAAAAAGTCCCATGTAGATTCTGAATTGATTGTTATTAATTTGACATAGCTGCTGACGTATATGCCATAAGAGTGATCCACATTGGAACCAATGTTATATGTACATAGGTACGGAAGTAAATGGGAGTAGCGTTGCTGTAAAATAACTATGATACCAATGTGAATCCAACAAGACTGTGTAGTAGGTGTTACGTGATGTCCACTTCACTTTTTATGTACTTTTTTACGTGGGCATTTTTTTCGTACGGAATTGAATAATAATTGATCGATTAATCAAAAATACGATTAATTAGAATTGAACTATTAATCGATTAATGGATTAACCGCACAGCCCCCAGTCGTGCGCATTGATTTACGTTTACGTTCACCATATTCCCTGTCTCAGAAACTAGTAGTGTAGAAACTGTAGATGGAAGATGTCTCAACTAGAAATTTCCTTCTCTGAAAATTGAACCATCTGAAGCCCTATTCTGGTTCATATCACTCCAACTGGGCCCAAAGCAGGACCTTCGATCTAGTTCGAGTTTCATTTGCAACAGGGATGAGCTCGATATTTGACAATTATGTGGTATATTCATCTGTTTCCAGTGAAAATGAAGCGTGCGACTAAGAGTGCAGAAAGAGAAAAACGCTTCTCTAGTAAAAATGAAACTTAATGTGGCATATCTGACCAAACATACTACATATATGATCACCCAGATTCATATATGACCCTTACACAATTCGTATATGGGTCACATTAGACCCTTATATGGATTCAATGATCATATATGAATTTCATATGGTCATATATCCCAGACAGCACTGTAGGTGCTCGGAATTTTTTAGAAACGTGCTCGTGGTTTCGCGACCTCTGATTCCAACAATTGCGTTTCTAACACATTTTTAAAACTTACATTGTCAAAACATTTATATGATTCATGAAAATTCTCCATTTCGTTGCTAACCTACGCCAACCTCCAAATCATTCATATTCAAAGTTTAATACATGACTAATACATCAAAAAATAGTAAAACCCTACTGTTTTTCACATAATCATTTGATTCTCACTGCACAACATAAAAAATCATGAAAATACACATATTATAGAGAGTAAAACAAAGATATTGAAAAGTGCTTTAGAGTTGAACTATTTTCCATTAAATCCAGCACTTCATAAGCTTATACGTGTAATTTATCATACACGAGATCATTTTACTTGAATATAATTGATTTAGGATTTGTTTGAATTGAAAATATCCACAGATATGCTATCAATTTGATGATTTATAAAGACAAATTCAACATGTGCTAATCACTTTTTGTGAGAATGTAAATAAAAGAAACCAGGACATTTTCATGTTTTAGAAACATACATGCGACATTTTCAAAACGTCACAAAACGTTTCTGAAACATTTCGTTTGTAACGAGGTACGTTTTGTGAATGTTTACAAAACGTCTCAGTGCTGTCTGGGTATGTGCCATATATGAATCATATATAGATCATTTTTATTAGGATTGTGATGTCAATTAATAGAATTTGGATAGTTTGAAAAGCGTAATTTTCGTTTGAAAACGTACGTCAAGGGTGATAAAATCCTCGAAGCGCAGGAAGTACACAAAGAATTCTCACAAAAATCTGATTCCACGCTGTCTAGGAGTTTCCCTTACTCAGATAAATATTTTTCTTACGCTTGTTGAACGTTCTCTTTTTACCAGGCGTTCAATAAAAGTTCCAAACGAGTCCTGCATATAAAATTCGTGGACCACAATTCTAATGGAGATCTTCCAGAAAGTTTCACCCAATTTGAAGGAAGGAGAAATTTGGATAACGTGAAAAGTGTGTGGAATGTTGAAAAAAAAGTTCATGAAAGTGGATTCAATTCAACAACAACACCGTTACTGGAACTTTCATAGAATACTATAAAACGTAGAGAAGCAGGGCCAGCTTGACGCTGATGAGAACGATCACTCCAAATCACGGCCCGCGATTAATTGACCATTGTTTTCCCATACCCAAATTAAGAATGTTACTATTCTTTTTTGCTTATTCAATGTTGCTTTGTTAGTACCTGTTCAAAAGGACTTTGAAGGGGTAATTATAATTCACTTCATTCAAAAACAATTGTATCAAATCTAAAAATTCAGTTTCCAGCGAATGTTTGTGATTTACAAGACACTGCCGTTGGAAGAACAATTTTTTTCAAAATCGCCTGTTCTTTAGAATTTTGTAACCCATTCACCGAAAGCAAAAGAACAACTGGATTGACTTATCCAAAGATTTTTATAAAGAAAAAGTACGTCAGCAGGAACCTCAAACGTATGCACTATTTTAAGCCTTTCATTGCATACATGGGTCATTTTTGTCAAGGTGATTCCTTTCAAGACCAATTTTTCGGTATATTTTTGATTTTTCAACCACACAAAATCTACTCGCTACTTAATTCTCAGTACACAGATGTGTTCTAAATACTTAGGAGTATGTCCATGAATTTTGGTAGATTTCTTGAAACACTTTTTCTACGTGAAATGAAGATTGGAAATGAATGACCCATGTACGCACTGATGAGGGACCGTTTCGTAGTTCGCACTGCAAGGGTTAATATCCAATCACTTCTCAGGAAATGAGTGTTTTTTTCAATGAGAACATACATTCGAGAAACTTTGAAAACAAAAACATCCGCACAGTTTTCTCTCTCAGATTAAAATTCGCATCAGGTGCAACAATTGATCATTGATAAAACTCTATAAAAACACCCAATGATCTCAGATCCACACGAATCCCCCTTGACTTTCAATTCCATTTAGGATGCGTTTAACGAATAACTAGATTTTTTCTATCCTTTCCATCACACATATTTCCGTTGTTTAATTTTAGCCAAGGCTGCCTCTTCTGTAAGCTCTTGTCTAGTCTCGTTCTTCGAGTGCTGATCTGGGCTTGGATTCGAGCCAACCAGAGCTTCGAGTGTGAGTCGAATCAAGCGACACGCATTTCCCATTCTAATTTTATCTTCCCGTATCTCTCTTCGATATGCCGATTTACCTTAAGGCCACTGATCGCTCTACCACGTTCCATGATCCCTCTCCTTCCCTTCTCTCCCCTCAAAATAGTATTATCCTAGAGTAACCTCTGATCTTGCATCCAGAGTATCCCTAAAGAACTTGAACGTTGCATATGTGGGGTGATGAAGAGATACTGAATGATTCTTATAAAATCAACGAGGGGACATTCACTCGATCCCTTCGGGAATGCGTTCACTGAGTCAAACACAAACAAAACTCCATCAATTTCTCCAGAAATTATTCAATTTTCATTTGGAAGGATCTAGCAGCATTGATATATGGTTGCGGCTAAGAACTCGCAGATTATTGAAACAGGAAACATGTTGAATTCATGCGAGTCAAAAATATTACATACAATCATATTAACAAATGGAATTTGAGGGTATTTAATCAGGACTTTGAACACTTTCGATGGTGTGTATGGGATATTTTTGTGCCAGGAATGAAAGATATGGTACGAAGTTGCATTTTTTTTGCATTCATGGTACATGAAAATTTACACAGAAATTAATTTTATCCAAACATCGCTTTCTAATTCATCAAATCTAATGCACTTCATCGACTGATATCATAAAATTCATCCGCTTTTCAGATTCAATCATTTTTCACTACGTGTATGAGTTCTGTCACAGTTAAAATTTGTAATTGACGTGATGTATTGAATTGAATTTCACTCATTCATTTGATCATTCATTATCCGGAGACATCTCTAATCATATCATGGCCACCTTTGTCAAAAGAATTCTGAATGAATGGTAATTATATATAAATATACATATATATATGTACATATATATACATAAACATTGAAAACATGATCCCGATTTCGTTGAACGATGTGTTGATAACTGACAGAATTTGTTATTGTGGGAAATAAGCAGCCCGAAAACTTACCCTATACTAATCCGGGTTATATTTTGTGGAAAAGTTATGGCTCAACAACAATGTGAAATGTGCCCCTGAATTTGGATTTGTGATACATCGAACGATACTTTTTCGTAAGAAAATAATTCTCATCAAATTTCAACTCCCTGTTCGCACCATAGAGACACCATAGCAATAGGGAAGAGTCTTATTTTCAGTTTGAATTTTATATATTTTCTTCTCATGGATGGAAAAAGATATATCTTCTGGATATTTGTTCTGTCCTACTTTATGTGCCCAAAAAATTCTGTATAGAGTGATCCCGGGTAGAAATGATTTGATGCATTCCCTAGTTCTTTCCAGAGCCTGGTCAGGTCCTGAGAAGAACTGGGAAACGCCACAAATTATTTCCATCCGGGATATTTCGAATGAATGCACGATTTTTTTTAGGAATTTGAGTAATGAAATCTTGACTGCTTGTTTCAATGAATAAAATAATTTCCTCAGTACCCATGAATACCACCTTCTAGTAACCTAAACTATCGTTCCAATCACCACAAACATAAAACGAATATTGAAAATTAAATGGAGATCGTTTGTTTGCCAGTTTTTGTCGATGGAATCATGTTCATTATATCATAAGCATATTATTCGTGACGATAACAAACTCTATACAAATTCAAATCCTCAACAAGCAATAGACTTTTCACGAGATTGTAGTCGGTTGTTTCGATAAATGATCAAAATTTCAATTATATGAGAACATGGAGATCCAGCGATCTCATAATTATAGTTATCAAGGTACGTGGGTTGTATATGTCAATTTATTATCCGCGGAAAATCTGCAATTTGACTACAATAGGTACAGTTTGGTATAACGAATATTCCAGTCTAACCGTGTAATTAATCTTCGATGAGTGCGTATGCTGAAAGATATTGTAGTGTTCTAACAAGAATCAGATTCTATCCATTGTGACATTGATGTAACATCAAATGTTATAATGATAATTGAATTACTAAGAGTGAATAAGTTGAATGAAGGTACTAGACTAGATATGACACGTCTAGCCGATTCTACGTTATCAATTCTTCTTCTTGAATGAAGATGGGTTTGTTGAAACGTTTTAGAAACAACTGTTCAACAGCGCAATTAGTGGGATTTTTATTATTCCTCGAGTCATGTAACAAGATGATATATCATACTTCCTTGTGCCACATCCATTCCACATTGATATAGGAATTCAATGTTGTGATAAAATATTGTTTCGTGATCGTAACAAACGAAGCTCGACAGTCATATGAGTAGAAATGAATTGTCGATGATCATTTTCATAATTTATTCCCAAGAATCACGAATCCGTTGTTAAATTGTTTCGCATGGAGCATGCAATCTGTTCTCGATGATCCAACAATAAACAATCGGATATTATTAGATCATTACATAATTCACTCTTGTTTGATATGATGCAAAAGCTATTGACATAGGTCAGTGTCGTTGGGAATAGTATCTCGTACAAGTTACAATTTTATCTATCGAATTCAGATTTAGATTGATTATAAATTTCATCACATGAATTTAAATTTCCCTTCAATTCCATCAGAACTTTGATATCATTGAGAATAACTAGAGGTAACTTTGGAATCACATCAGCACAGCACCCTGATCGATCCATAGTTCCAAACAAACAGTAGTCGTTGGATTGTCAGAGTATAAGAGAAAGCCTCGGGGGGTTATTCTACATCCATTATCTCTTTCAGGCTCGTCGGTTCTTTACGTGACAAGTGCGAGGCCACGCGCGAGGACTTGGACTCGTTCGAGACACACGAACGTGAGATCGAGCGTTTAAGGCGTGACCTAAAGGAGGCGCGTGAACGTGCCAACGATCTATACGTTTACGACGCCGATCAAGATAAGACGGAAATCGCGTTAAACGAGCTTTGTTCTCATATCACCAACTTGGTCAACGCGGCGAAACAATTCTCTAGCAGCACTAAGGCGCGGTACCAAGCTAGTCAGCAGCTGGTACCGAGCGATTTGGATCAGCAATTGACCGCTCTCGAGCTTTGCGCCGAAGCTACGGCACAGGCTATGGAAGAAAAACAACGGGAACAAAAACGTGCTCGAACCACCAGGTCGGACTACTTATCCGACGTGGACGAGGTTCAAGCATGGATACGGCAAGCCGAATTGAAAGTCCAAGACAGATCGGTCGAGCCGACTGTTCTTAGAGAAAATCTGAGACAAATTCAAAACGAACTAGGCCCCATTACCGACAAACTCGAACGATTAACGAGAAACGGTCGAACGATACTTGAAAATACGAGAGACGATAATGAGAAAGAACTCATCGGAGTCACTGTGAATAATTTGACAGAACAATTGGTACAAGTGAAGAGTTGGTTAGAGGAGAAGAGACAATTGTTAGGTGACACCTTAGATGCCTGGCAGAGGTTCTTAACTTTATACGAGGCGGTCAAAGCATGGACGGCTGAGAAAAAACAATTCCTAGAGGAACCGCTCAAACTTAGCAGTTTAGTTCAAGCCAGACAAAGGCTGCACGATTATTCGGTATGTTTTTCCCCTATTTTTTCGTCCCCTTTGAAAGAAACATTCGGAAGAATCATGTATCTCCTGTTCTAGACGGCTGTCAAAAGTTGCAAACAAGTCAATAAAAATCTCAGCGACATGGGTAAGGAATTGGAGAACATCGGCCAAGTTACAAGCGTCGGTGATCTGCCAGAAAAATTAATCGAAGCCGAAGAGGCTAAAGTTCAAGTTGAGGGCAAGCTTTTGGAAAGGGTACGTCTCTTGGGTCTTGATATTTCATCAATCTTGAATTTGACAAGTTGCAATTTCAAAGTTTTCATTTTTAGAATGCTTTGCTACAAGAGACTAGCGAAGAGTGGGAACAATGCGAGAGAAAGATGAAAGAAGTGAAAAATTGGTTGGAGAAAGCGAGACAGGCGTTGGAGTCGCCTCAAAATCAAAAGAAACCGTTACGCGATCGACATGCCATTAGAGAGAAAATGATAAGCGATATAGCTATTCAAAAGACGAAAATCACGATGTCGATAGAGAAACTCGATATTCATTTCCGATCGGGAATAAGCAACGATAGTCGGGTCAAAGATGTTGCGGAAGAATTAATTGCCGAACTGAACGCTCTATTGGAAACGGTCAAGGAACAAACGGTTGCGTTGGAAGCGTGTCTAGCGCAAATAGATCAATATCAACAGGTTAGGAAACATCTTTTGAGATGTTCTGATATCCTACGTAACGAGAATTTTGTATTTTTTGTCTCCATTCTCGTTTCAGGAGATACAAGGATTACGGCAACAAATATTACAGGTGGAACAACAGTTGAGGACAGCTTTGAGTCCCACGTACCTGCCGAATGAAAGGGAAAAAGCCCTTCAGGAACAACAGGTAGGTTGAATCATGATCCTCTTAGTACACTCTTCAACATTCATACTACCACTACTACCTCACGCAAAGTGCGCTAAAGCAGCAATTGAGTTTTGCATTTCGCAATTGATACCAACCAAAACTCAGATTAACACCATCTTTTATTGAGCTTATTAGATCACAGAGATGCAGAGATTCTTTTGAGATCATTTTGCAGAAGATATGGCAATCGAGTAGATTGCCATGTGTGTTCACGTGTGAAACGAATGGTTTGTATGGGTTTTGGTATGAGACTCTGTTGTCCTTCACCTGAAACCCATGTTATTAATTCACCCTCACGTGATGATTAAAATCCCCACATGGAATTCCAGTACCCAAAATTGTTCAAAAAATTTCTGTGCAACCTTTGAAGATGAGTGGTAATTTTTGTACAACAGTGGTTGGTATCACGTTTTCAACCCTTGATTTTTCAATCTTTGTTTCTTCCCATCTTTTGAAACACTTGAAAATAATTCTTCTTTGATTTATATTTTTTACAGTTCTCCCATCTTATTCTTATTCCGTTTGATTTGTGTTTTCATACATTAACAATATAAAATAATCTAGCTCTTAAGTTTGATCATTCGCATCATCACAATTTTCACAAGTCTTTTCATTCGTTGTCATTGGTGATACTCTTTTCTCTTCACTTTTGAAAAATCAAAGAATCATCACGCGACGCCAAAATTGTACACACTTCCATTTCATGTGATTCGATTATGTCCACGTAAATATATGTGTTGTTCACGCACCATGAAAGTAATCATACATTTTCAATCAAGTAGATTAAAAGCACCAAGTATATAAATAAACCGCGTAACACACGTATCAAGTAGATACACTCGTTGTATCACAGCACAGAATTTTGTAGACACAATTTGAGAGTACGATATCAAAAGATGAAAAATATTTCAGAATTCCAGAAGATCGATTTTCTTTTTTCTTGTATTTGATTTGTTATATTTGTTTTTGGTGAATCTTTTTATTCATTGCTATTTATTTTGCCGCGTCCTTTCCTCGTTCCTTCCCTTTACCTTGATTATACCATATTTGGCTTCATCATATGGGTTATATCTTTTATGTACAATTATATTTGTTTCTTTTTGGTTCATGTCATCATCGTCATCGTCTTGATCATCTTACGTTTCGTTAATCCTTGTTTTGTCTTCGCCTTGATCTTGCTCGTACACAACAATTTAGATCTGTCGTGAGAAAATCAAATCCTTACAAAGCAAAATCCAGTCGCGTACCGAGAGGTCGAAACTTTTAGTGCAACGCGGCACGCCCGACTTAGAGCCGTTATAATTACAAAATGATACCAGAGCTTTAGACTGAAGAGCATCAAAGACCTTGTTACCTCGCAATTTTGCATTGAGACTTTGTCGTTGTAATCGATTGATCAACGACGACAAGATCTGATACGTTTAGTCGATCGTCATGGAGAAATGACGAGAGGAAGGAGTTTTTAGTTGAAGGAGACTATTTTTTAATGACATTTCTATTACCGAGCGATAGATGGATAGGCGATTATATACACGCGGTACAATACACCTTTCGAGAATTTCAATTTGTATACTTGATGAGAACAGATCTTGTTGATGTGTTATAATGTACTTGTTGACTGATTCTTTACGTTGATTTTGTTTCAATGGGATACGTGTGTTGTCATACGTAGAGAGAACAGATAATAAAGGATACGTTCATCGCCATTATTGAGTTCTTAATTCAACCTATTATCATTACACAATAATCTATAGCTTAGAACAGGAAATGATGTCTCAAAACTTGAATTACGTATAGTTGTTTCATGAAGACTTTCAATAAGAAACGGCTATACGTAATGATGAACCCAGCTTATTTCATATATGCTAATATTCATGTGGACATAAAATATACATACCCATAGTCCCACCCTTCTACGATTCAATAACCATAGCACAGAAGAGAAATTGATGTAAATGTATTCCATTGTTGTTCTTTGGCTGTTCCTTCCGCCGTGACCATGGGAAAACGCAGACCCAGCAGACGCAATTGGAAGCATGGACACAGCGCATCAAACAACTGATGGATCAAACCTACAAGGTGGACCCTAATTTTGTCACCGATCTCAGACCTATCGGTAACGTGTCGTATGCCGATATAGCAGCTGGTCGAACCAGTCCCAGTTCGAGGAGTTGTAGCCCGGCTCAAAAAACTTCAACGATTCAGATATTGCGTCCAACTACTACCTTGCCACCACAAACAAACGAAGAGGAAAAAGGACCTAAGAATCCAAGTATTCCCGCAGTTCGTGTATCAACAACAGAAGAGGATGTTGATAACGATAAACCAATTCTAGTCAGTTCGGAACGGAGAGGAAGATCTCCAACTAAGAGGAAAGAGAATATAAAACCTTCTCAAGTCACTCAAGTTACTCAAGTTACTCAAGTCGCAAGTCTAGCACCCCGTCAGGAGATTAGAGTCCGATCGCCTAGTCCGATTTGGATACCAGGTTCGACAACCTACGCAGATATTCTTCGAGGTCGTTCGGATCGGTCTTTGAGTCCTCGACCCAAAAGTATTGAAACTGAAGAAAAAAGCAAAATGGTATCCCTTGCATCGTCTCATTCTCAACCTACAAGAGCTGAAATTCCAGATACTGTAGATTACCAACAAGAACAGCAACAAGGAATACCCAAAGAAACTGAAACTACTTGCTTTCAACAAGACATTGAACCTAAAGTGTATGAATATGCACATCCTCCAATGCCAGAACTAGTAGAATACATTGGTTCTCAATTAACTGGATATCCTGTTAATTCTTACGTGTACACCCCTCCTCATCAACACGCTGAACTCAGTTCTTTAACCATCAACCCCTATGATGCTCACATAGATTACACAGCACCCCATTACGTGATTCCCGCAGAGTATTTACCAACTACCGAAGTCTATCAACAAGAACAACCAGTTGCGCAAACTCAGTTGATGGAAGTGGATGTTCCTATGGTGCCCTCAGAAGGGTTGGAATTCTACGATGTACCTGAACAAACTCCTCAACAAATTCCTGAACAACCCCAACAAAAAACTGAAGAAGATCAGACAACCTCTTCCAACGAGAATAAAGTATTCTCATACGCTCAAATACTTGCTCAAGGTTTGAGTTCTGGGAACGAAAACAACCAAAGAGCTAAAAGTTCGTCCAAAGAACGATCGCAATCTCCTCAGATTCGAATTTTACCTTTGGAATCTAGATCCTCTCCTGGCGAGATGAAAATACATCAACCGGGAGATTCATCGAAGAGAGATGGTACCAAAAGAAGAGAGTCGAAGAAAAAACCGCAACAACAGCAACAAGAAAGACCAGAGAAGAAATCCAAATCTGTAGAACAACATAAAAGTGAAGTTAAAGAATCTCGCAAAATTGATGAAAAGCCGTCTGAAAAGAAGATTGACATTGAACAAAAAAAACAGACAGAGAAGGCTCCACGAGAAGAGAAAGAAGTACCAAAAGTGGAAACGAAAGTTCCTGATACGTCACAGGACAAAAAGCGGAAAAAATCAAAGAAAAGTAAAGGGGATAGGATTGATAAGGATGACGAAATTGATAAAGCTTTAAGAGAGATTGAGGTGATGGATAAACAGAAAGCAAAAGCACAGAAACCTCTACCGCTTCTTATTCCTCGAGTGGAAAGTGAGAAGAAAAAAGTTTCGAAGAAGGATCAGAAGGTGGAAGAGGAGGAAGGAGAGCAACAAGAAAAAATATCCAGAATAGAAGTCGATGTTATCGACAAGAAAATGGATCCTAAAAAGGAAGTGAAAGAATCCCAACAAGAGGAGGAGAAGAAGAAAGACACTGTTCTCAAGAAAAACCAGAAAAAAGATGTGGAAAAGATGCAGCCCCCTCTAAGGGATGTTGAAAAAGACACAAATAAATCAGTTGAATCTGGTAAAAAAGATCAGAAAACGAAGGATACGAAGACGCAACTAGAGAAAGATACTCAAAAGAAAGTTACATCAAAGAAGAATCAAAAAGTGAGAGAAATGGAAGTATCGAAATCGTCTGAAATACAAATTGAAGAAGTTCAACAGACAATAAATATATCTGAAGTTCCTAAAGAGGAGACGAAAGCATCCAAAAAAGTGAAGCAGATACGAGAGGAAGATTCTAAAAAGAATAAGAAAGATGGAAATGAGGATAAATTAGGTAAAGTCCAAAAAGATTCAAAACCACAAAAAGTATGTGAAGAGAAGGTTGTACATAAAGTGGAAGAAGTCAAGGAATCTAATGAAGTAGGAGTTGAGATGGATCCGAAAACACCAGCAGAAGTTCAGGAAAGTCAAGTGGAAGAAATTGAACAGAAAACCACACATCCACCGAAAGTAATAGAATCGAAACCGAAAGACAAAACTTCTAAAAAGGATAAGAAAGCCAAAGCAGACAAAGTGAAAAAAGATCAAAAATTACAAAAAGTATCCGACGGTTCTGAAGTAGAAGGAACTGAACAAGTAGCTACAAATCTACACCAAATTGCTGATGAATCGAAGAAACCAGATGGATCAGAAATTCAATCAAGTGTAGAAACAGTGATCGACGAAGTTAGAGTTGAGGAAAAAGTCAAAATAGAGACTGTGAAGGAATCAACTCGTAACAAAGACAAAGTGGAAAACGAGAAGGAAGATCTAAAAGCACAAAAAGTATCTGAAGAATCTACGGTGAAGGGAATTCGACCAGCAGTTGTGGAGGACTCAAAGGGAGCAGAACTGAGGAAATCAGATGGAACAAAAATTGAAACAAGTATACAAGTAAAAACAGTAATAAAGGGAGCTAAAGTCAAGGAACAAGTCAAAACAGAAGGAGTTCCCAGGAAAGACAAGAAAGCCAAGAAAAATCCAAAAGTACAAAAAATACCAGAAGGATCAGATATTGATGGAGTTGAAGGAGTAAAAGGAAGGCATGAAATAAAAAATGTAACAGATTCAAAGCCTGAAACAGATACAGAAACAGTTGGAACGATGAAGAAAGTCAAAATAGAAACTGCAAAACAAAAAGATGAGGAAATTCAAGATAAAGACAGACCCAAAGAAGATCTCCAGAGGCCAGGGGAATATAAAGCAGAACAAATTCAACAGGAAGTTCTGGATACACAGAAGATTGTAGCAGAGTTGAAAAAAGTAGAAGCTGAAATCGTAGAAAATTCAAAACTACTGAAGATATATAAGAAAAATCAAATAGAACTTCAACAAGAAGTTCAAAATATCCAGGAAGTTGTTGGAGTGCAGGAAGATTTGACTTCACAAAAAGTAGAGCAATTGCAACAAAAAGTTCCAAATATGCAGACCGTTATTGAAGAATCACAGAGAATGGAAGCACAAACAGTATGCGAGGAATGTGAAGCAAAGGATATTGTAGAACTACCAGAAATTCAAGAACAAACTACAAAGGAAACTGTACTCAAAAAAGACAAAAAGTTCAAACAAAAGGATAAAGCGAAAAAGGATAAAAAACCAGAGGAAGCATCCAAAGAAGTGAAAGCTAAAGAGACTTTGCAGGGAGAAATTCCCAAGGGTATAGCTAAAATTGATGCAGAATCAAAAATCAAAATGAAAGAACCAATTGAAGTGGTTACTAAAGTGGAATCAGATGTGAGAGGAATCGAAACTACACAATCTGAATTGAAAATTGAAAAGGAAGATCCTCCAGTTCCAAAATCAGTCGGAGAATCAAAGAAAGTCGAATTATCCCACGAAATCACAGCTGCAGAAACAGTTGGAGAAGTTTCGAAAACAGGTAAGAGCAAGAAAAAGGATCTATCTGATGAGAAAACAACTTCCAAAAAAGATCAGAACAAGGATTTGGTCAAAGTTGAAGAAACAAAAGTGAAGCAAAATCAACAAAAGATCTCAGGCCAACATGGAATCCACGAAAAGCCAAAGAAAGCGGAGGTCGAAGTCAAGGAATCGGATCTGAAACTTCAAGATATTTCCAAGGAAGTTCAACAGAAAGTGATTGAAACTGGGAAATCGATAGAAGTTGAAGGTGATCCGAAAACACAAGACTCTCTCAAAGAGGCTGGAGTGCAGGAAATCCAAAAACAGACATCAACTTCTGAAGAAAATGTAAAAATGATAGAAATGCCAACCGTGACGCCTGAAGAATCAAAAGGAGGACAAAAACAGCAAACAGATCAGAAAATTATAGATCCAGCCCAGAAACCATATGAAACTCCGAAGAAGAAGGGATCAAAGAAGCATCAGAAGATCAAAGATGTGGGAAAACTTGCAGAGAAAATGGAAATGCCAACACAATCTGAATTGACGAAAGAAGATAATTCTAGTGAAGATCAAGAAATTCATATCGAACTGAAAACGATTCAAACAGATCATCAAACTGCCGAGAAACTCCAGAAAGAAATAGAAAAACAGCTACAAGATCAGATCCGGGATATTCAAAAAGTGACGAAATTTGTTGAATCCATTGCAAAAGATCCAAAAACAGAATCAGAAGACGTGAAAGAGAGAGAGATGGATAATCCAAAACAACAACAAAAGAATGAGAATTCAGAAAAACCTAAAACTTCGTTTTATGATAAATTCGAGGAAGAAATCGTGTTCCTGGACGCTGAAAACGCTTTGATCAAAGAAGAGAAATTCGAAACTATAACTCTACGTCCTGAAAGCGTGGAAGCGAGTCTCACCACAATCTACGCACCTACTAAACTTTGTCAAATTTCTACTCCTTCGAAACAAGATGAAAATCAAATGTTCCAAATACAAACGACAGACGATGAAGAAGCACCTTTATTCGGCAGCGTTCAATGTAGAAAAAAGACCAATCGTACGATCGTGATTCACGATGATACCTCTGACAAAGAATCGCTGGAAGAATCTCCGATGGCACAAGACTGTTCAGAATTCATGAAACACTATTTATCTGATTATCATAATTATGCTGCTGCGGAACATGATTTTTATCGTCGTTACAGAGTCGTAAGAACTGTTGAACCAGTACATTTTCCTCAAACTGCAGTCGCGGAGAGGCAATCCGTCATAGAACAAATCGTACAAAACTCCGTAATGAAGACTCCTGATACAACAGTGCAAGAGATTGCGAAGAAACAGCCCGTGGGGATAGCAAAAGTTTCACAAGAACAACCATCTCAACCTAACACCGTACACTTGAAATCCGATGATAGTTGGTGGGATCTGATGGAGGGAGATACCATAACGATAGATGATGATTCCGAAGAGGACGAAAATCGCAAACTTGAGATACAACCAATATCACCATCCGACGATGAGAAGATTGAGGAATCTAAACTGGAAAGTGAATCTGCCAAAGGAGTGGTGGAAAAATCCCTTCCTTCAGCGGTAAAACAAGTCGATAATTTTGAACAAACTGGAGAAATTGTTCGAAAACAGGAGCCGAAGAAGAGTAAATCGCACAAGAAACAGGACGAAAGGATCGTGGAATCGAATAAACCGATACCCAGTACTGAGAAAATGCAACGAGAACCTCAGCAGTGTGATACTAAATCAAAAGAGAATCTTCAATCTTGGGCTGCCGTTGCGGCCAAGGCATCGTCTCCCCATATAGTTCCGGAAATAGAGAAGGAAGAACGGAAACTTTCCAAGCATCTACCTCCTCAGATTTCTCATCCAGTCACAATCACGGTGGAGGAGGCACCTAGACCGGAACCAATAGAAAATATAGTAACGGTAGACGATCAAGGTTTCATGGAATATTTGAATCGAAAAGAACTACGCTCGAGACGATCTCGATCGCGTTCTAGAAGCACCAGAAGGAGCGACACTCAAACTGATACCTCAAAGACTGAACCTGAAACATCACCTCAAACGAGTGAAATGAAGAAATCTATTCTTGATAGTAGTGAATTCGAAGCCAGGGAAACCGAACTGAAGTCGCCTGTTAGTGATACACAAATTCTACAAACTGAGGAGAAAGTATCGATAGAACAAGATAAGATTCCAACTAAGGTAATCACTTCAGAAACCACCGAACAAAGTTCTGAATCTAAAAAAAGTAAATCTAAAAAACCGAAGAAAACTGCCAACGTTTCAAAAGATACAAAAGTTTCGATGCTTGATGAGAAACAGAGTCTTGATGATGTCACAGTAACTACTGAGGAGCTTCCTGCAGATTATATGAAGTCCAAATGTGCTGAAGAAAAGAAACCCTCGCAAAAGATTCCTGAAGAACTGAAACCATCTCAACCTAGTGAAACTAAGATATCAACTTTTGATAGCAGTAAATTCAAAGCAACGACAGCTGAACTGGAGCCACTTGCCGATGACACGCAAACTCTGCAAACTGGAGCAACAGGGTTGGAAGAACAAGATGAGATATCAACTAAAGCAACTGGTTCACCAACCTCCGAACACACTTCTAAATCTAAGAAAAATAAATCTAAAAAAACAAAACAAACCTCCTCCGCGTCTGAAGATACAAAAGATTCGATGCTGGACAAAAAAGAATATCCCAAAAATGTACCAGTAACTGCTGAGAAGTCTCCGCCTGATTCTACGAAGTCTGGATTTTGTGGAGAGAAGATACCATCGGAAAAGATTGTTGATCAACAAGCTCAACTTGCTGAAATCAAGCAATCAACTTCGGATATCAGTATATCCGAAGTGACGGAGACTGTATTCAAGTCACCTACTGGTGATACCCAAACTCTACAAACTGAAGCAACAGTTTTAGAAAAACAAGATAAGATTCCAACTGAAGCTATCGGTTCATCAACGACCGAACACAGTTCTAAATCCAAGAAAAGTAGATCTACAAAACCTAAAGAATCTTCTAAAGAGAAGGACCTCTCTCAAGAAATTCCTGACGGATCTGCAACAACTACTGTAGCACCTGAGAAATATCCTGCACCCGCAATTGTAGGAATTGAACCGAATCCAAAAAATCCACAAGAGAAAAGTGGCATCCAAACGGATACCTCGAGAATCGAACACGAAACATCTGAGCCTTATAGGACTGAAAAATCAACTGTTGATAGCAGTAAATTCAAAGCGTCGGAGGCTGACCTGAAACGACCTGCTGGTGATACACAAACTCTTCGAACTGACGCAACAGTATCGAAAAAACAAGATAAGATCCCAACTGAAGCGATCAGTCTATCAACCACCGAGCACAGTTCGAAATCTAAAAAAAGTAGATCTAAAAAACCCAAAGAATCTTCCATCGTCTCAAAAGATACGAAAGATCCGATGGTGGACAAGAAAGAGTGTTCTGAAAGTGTAACAGTAGTTGATGAAAAGTCCGCTTCAGATTCTATGAAGTCTGAAGCTTGTAAAGACAAGGAAACTTCCAGTACGGTGCCTGCGGAAGATTCTGCAGTTGTAGACAAGGAACCCAATCCAAAAATTTCAGAAGAGAAAAGTGACACCCAAATGGACACCTCGAAGACCGAACACACAACATCTGAGCCTGATAAGACTAAAAAATCAACTCTTGATAGCAGTGAGTCTGAAGCGACGGAGCCTGACCTGAAACTCCCTGTTAGTGCCACACAAACTCTACCAACTGACGCAACAGTTTCGAAAAAACAAGATAAGATCTCAACTGAAGCCACCAGTCTATCAACCACCGAGCACAGTTCAAAATCCAAAAAAAGTAGATCTAAAAAACCGAAAGAATCTTCTATTATCTCAAAAGATACGAAAGATCCGATGGTGGACAAGAAAGAGTGTTCTGAAAGTGTGAAAATAGCTGATCACAAGTATGCCTCAGATTCTATGAAGTCTGGAGCTTGTAAAGACAAGGAAACTTCCAGTACGATGCCTGTGGACGATCCTGCAGTCGTAGAGAAGGAACCAAATCCGGAAATTCCAGGAGAGAAAAGTGGCATGAAAACTGATACCTCGAAGACCGAACACACAACATCTGAGCCTGATAAGACTAAAAAATCAACTCTTGATAGCAGTGAATCTGAAGCGACGGAGCCTGACCTGAAACTAACTGTTAGTGCCACACAAACTCCACAAACTGACGCAACAGTTTCGAAAAAACAAGATAAGATCTCAACTGAAGCGACCAGTCTATCAACCACCGAGCACAGTTCAAAATCCAAAAAAAGTAGATCTAAAAAACCGAAAGAATCTTCTATTATCTCAAAAGATACGAAAGATCCGATGGTGGACAAGAAAGAGTGTTCTGAAAGTGTAACAGTAGTTGATGAAAAGTCTGCCTCAGATTCTATGAAGTCTGGAGCTTGTGAAGACAAGGAAACTTCCAGTACGGTGCCTGCGGAAGATTCTGCAGTTGTAGACAAGGAACCAAATCCAAAAATTCCAGAAGAGAAAAGGGACACCCAAATGGACACCTCGAAGACCGAACACACAACATCTGAGCCTGATAAGACTAAAAAATCAACTCTTGATAGCAGTGAATCTGAAGCGACGGCGCCTGACCTGAAACTACCTGTTAGTGCCACACAAACTCTACAAACTGACGCAACAGTATCGAAAAAACAAGATAAGATCCCAACTGAAGCGATCAGTCTATCAACCACCGAGCACAGTTCGAAATCTAAAAAAAGTAGATCTAAAAAACCCAAAGAATCTTCTATCGTCTCAAAAGATACGAAAGATCCGATGGTGGACAAGAAAGAGTGTCCTGAAAATGTGAAAGTTACAGATCCTATGAAGTTTGGATCTTGTGAGGAGGACAAATCTTCGCAAAAAATTCCTGATGAACCCACGCCAACTAGTGTAGTACCTGCAGAAGATCCTTCATCTGCAGGTCCAAAGATTGAACGAAGTCCGAAAATTCCAGAAGAGAGAAATCTCCCCACGCAAAAACAGGCAAAAGATGACAAACCATCTTCCCCCGTTGCTATTGAGAAGAGAGATCAATCAAGGAAGGAGAAAAAGTCCCAACTTGAGGCTGATGGAAGCTCAAAACCTAATGACATGAACAAAACTTCTGAAGTTTCCATTTCCGAATTCAACTATAAAACGGGTGATATAAAACCTCGAGAGCCTCAAGATTTGGATTGCAAGAATGGAAAATCAGTTGAAGCAGAATCTTCTATGATAGAAGAAGGCAAGACGGAGGACACAAAGCACCATAAGAAACGCAATCCAAAGCAGAAAGTAGGAGATAATAAAATTGACGTACCACTTTCTAAAGAACCAATCCCTCAAAAACCCTCGTGTGAGGTTGAATCATCTGAACTGCTATTGGAACCCAAGCTTAATATTGATCCTAAAGGATGTGAACAAAATCAATCCCAGAAAACAGCATCTTGCGATGTGAAAGATTCTACAATATCTAGCGTTGACAAAGAACAAGAGCAACTACTAACGACATCACAGATTGAAATTAAATCTTCTGAACTCCACGTAATGGAAAATAAAAGAGTGACAGAAAGTGCAGATGTAGTAGATTCTCCCCTCAAAAAGGACACCCAAGAGAACAACAAAAAAGAAGGACATGATACGGCAACAAGTGCTACAACTCCACCACGAATGGAGACAGAAAACGAACCAAAAATTCAAGAAGGAGGAACAAGATCATCGATGAAATCCAGCTCCATAGATTCCGAACCATTCATAGAACTCGATTACCAAGTGATATCAACAGATGAATCCGATATCTCGAAAGAGGAATCTTCCGAGCCTCATCCCAAAAAAGTACAATTCTACATAGCGGATGAGATTCTGGTGGTCAGCCAAGAGAAGCGTAAAGAAACGCTGTTATCCCCCAGGGGAAGGTCGGAAGTCTCAGAATCGGATAGGTCAAGATTTCTCTCATTAGACAGCGGTTTCTGGCCGGATAAGCGGTTTTATGACGACGCTGAGCGTGACTTATTCGAGAACATAGCTTCTGAAATGAAGAAGAGACAACTCCAAAAGAATTTGGTGGGTAATTTAAATAAAGATTCCCATGATAGGGACGATGATCATTCGGGAGATGGTGATGGTGGCGGAAATAGAAATAATAATGTTAACGATGCTTCGTGGTCCTTGGGGGGTGTTCCTCGAACTGAACAACTCGTTGCCGATTTGCCCGGTGGCATAGGCTGCTGGACCGATTGCAGTACTTACCTTTCTAACGAAAACCAACAAGGATCACTTGATCGTGATAGGATAAGCGAAAAACTCATAGATGAATCCAAATCCTACTCTCTGTTTCCCTCCTCAAATCCGTCTTCGAGAGCGGAATCCATCCATCCTCCAGAACCCATATTTCATTTAGGAAACGGAGCTGTTGTAGCTGTACCTCCTTCGAGACTATGGGATCCCGCAGATGGTGATATCGATGACGCTGTTCCCGCTACTACTTTAGAATTGAAGATCAATCAAGCCCAAGACGCGGAGAATGTTCTGTGCCCAAAGGTGCGATTCGCATCGTCCTGCCGACGCGGATTCGTTTTTTTTTGTTGTACCTTTCGAGTGTTGTATTTCCAGTCGTTTAACTAATGAATTCGAATGATAATCTGCATCTACAGTTGGATTTTATCATAAATTTGTGTGAATATCAGATTTAATACAGATTTTGTGTGGTTTTATGATGATGATAATAATACATTAATAACCAGTCGTTATTATGTTAGAACTCGCTATCGCTGTTGCTATCGCTGCCGCTGAGATATCGTTGCGTTGATCGCTCCATTTCTGCCACTAACACCTGTCCAAGTCGCACATAAAGAACGATGAATGTGTAGTATGTAGCCGATTAATTCAAATTCAAGTATTATCACTGTTATTTCGTAGAATTGAGTTGTTCTATCAACACCGTTTTCATCGTAAATTGCCTCTGCAGAATACAAATGCTATTATTATTCAGCCATGATTGTCATATACTGAGCTTTTTGGAGACTTTAATGAGGAAGTACCGAATTGCGGTAAAGAAATGAATCGATTATTCGATGATCTATCTCGATAAAAAATTACTACCGTAAAATTGTTCACAGGATTTCATTATTTGTTCTTCGGCTAATTGATTAATCTGCAGTTGGAGTTGAAGTGTTCGAGTATTCCATGTGCACGGAGCATGGCTGAAATTTGGAGTTTTTTTTTTTAATTCGTATATAATGAATGTGCATGAAATGGGAGATTATATTTTTATGAAAGTTTTATTTTCTTCCAACAGCAATCGATAGAAGAACGATTGGCAGCTTTGAAAGATATGGTGTTGAGTTTAGAAGAGGACGCAGCATTTTTGCCTTGTGACAGCATCGATTCCATGATCAATGCTTTAGCGGTAAGAATTGTATAAATTGTTTTATCTACCTTCACGAAACAAAAAGTGAAGTACAAATAATTCCACTGTTGGGACAAGGAATCTGAGATCTCAATATCAATCTTAGAAAATGGAAAGTCGAAAAATCCAGTTGCAATTCCTCGGATGCATGGGATCGCGGATTTCGCATATGGACTTGAATCGTCACCCGGGATCAGTCGGGTTCCCAACAAGAACACCCATTGTCCTCCCACGTCCAGCGCGGGACTCTTCAGGGTCGCCTTCAGAATCCTCAATTCTCTAGTCGGGGCCACTCGAGATCCTTTCAAGCGGAAACCCAAGTGGTCCTGGCCCGCAACCTGAGAGATCCTGAAGGGTCCTGTGCAGAACTTGAAAGGACCACGCGGATCCTGGGGGAGAGAGAACCCCCTTGGGAATCTGAGCCCGCATGCGAATTTTGCAATCCCATCCAACCAGGAATTTTCAACTAAAAAGAATCCACATCTTTCTCACACCAATTGTCAACTAGCCATCGAAAGGGAAGTTTGTTAAAAATTCTTGAATCCATAAAATCATAAGTCGATTCACATTCAGGGAACCATAAATCCGTAATAAGTCATGGATGCGGAAATCAACTCACGACTGTATGGAGAAAGAATATGATAAAAACTGGGGATGAATGAAGAGAATAAGAAGAAAGAACATGAATAAGATGTTAGAATTCTAGGAGGAGGAGGAGGGAAGAAATTTGTAAATATGGTTGAAAAATTTGTATCCAATAAGGTTTTGCAAAAATCAGTAGAATGCAGTGCCAGCTCCTGCATGATGCGACCAGCTGGGACCGCGTCGGACATTCAAACTTGGGGGATGCTGAGAATTAGTTGTATCTTTCTGTTCCCTCAGTCGATAGGTTCCAGCAATACCAAACACTTTTAATCCCGAAGGGCAACAATCCTGAATGGAATAATCTCGAATAGAAATGAGGCCGAATAACCACCATGAGTTACTAGTCAACTACCAAACACGTCAAAAGTTCCTAGAATTCATTCGGGTCTAATTCTATTTGGGATTATTTCATTCGGGATTGCTGACCTTCGGTATTGCTGGACCCTACCCCCTCAGTCCTTGAGCATGGGACAACTACCAAATTTCCGCGCCAGGTAGTAGTGCTTTTCGGGACGGCACTGATGGGAAGGGATGAAGATGAAAAAAATACAGAATATTCCTGAAAACACTTCCCAACTCCCACCACTGCATTCCTAAAAGAAACCAGAACAACGTTTTCATCCACCATTTGTTTATCTGAGACTTAGCTTCAAAGTTGACTTCAACTAATCTAGTAGAAGCTATATAAGTCTACTCATTGATCATTGTACTTGCCACCTGAACGGTCAACTTTTTTTGATAACTTTTTAACTAAGCCTCAGATAAAAAAAATAGGAAAAAAGCGAAGTTATTCAGTTTCCTCCCAGAAATAGGCTGGGGAACGGTGGGTGAGGTTTTCCGAGACGATTATTGGGAAAATTATGGCAAAATCAGAAATAATTTTACTAAGATTTTTGAGATAGAATTTTTTTTTATTTTTAATTTTATTCTTTATGGAACAATTTCAGTTGCATTAAACATTGCTATCCCAAACCTAACACCCAACTGAATTGATACAAAATTCACCAAGGAAATTCCCATAATTTCATTTTTTCAGAATATCTTGGAAGAAGTTCATTCCCAAAATCAAAAAGCTGAGAAAATTCATGAGGATTTACGCAAAATCCCTGCAGATATCGAGTCTGAAAGATTATTGGGCATGTTGTCATCGGTTCGTGCCCGTTTGCATACCCTTATCTCCCAGACGCAGCAAGGACAAACGATTCTACAGCAAGCACGGGAGTTCCAAGATCAACGTGAAGGACAAATTCAACGTTATAGAGTTTTCCTCGATGAAACTAACCAGTGGTTGAAACATATCGTATCTAAACTGAATGAACAAGTATCTAATGTGGACAAGGTGAGTGTTTAAAGTTCGTTTTCTAATTTTCCATCAAACATTCACTTTGACCTTCAATTATTGATTTTCTGAATCCTTTCCGCATGTTGTTTTGATCCATTCAATTCACATCGGTGAAATCTCATCATTTTTGTAGGTAATGGTTAATCGCTCATTGAAACGGTGAGATTTCCGTGTATAATTAGTGGATTGTGGTTGGTTGTGCAATCAACCACAAAACGCTCCTCACTAATTCAACCAGTAACATTTCACAGCAAAGATCAGTGGATATTCGCTGAGAAAATATGATTGGGGCAACCGAAAAACAGGGAAATAATTCGAAAATAACTTTTTTTTTTCATGCTCTCTCTCTCTGATAGAATCTACAAGAACAATTATCGGACCGGGTGCAACGCGTTTCCGAGCTGGAATCATTGCCGGAAATCAGTGGTCTGGCGACGGAGCTAAAGAACGCTTTATTGGATGTTATGACGCGTATTCATCAACAGAAGCCGCAGGTATCCATCACTTTCCAGAACTCAGAAGCTTTCACACTGTTGGCTGCTCTTCACATCATGGTTAAAGCTTAAAACAAAAGAAAAAGACACACAGAAAGGAAATCAATCTCGATATGATGGTCAACGAGTCACATTTCCTTCGATACTTTCATTGTAAAATTTTGTTTAACTGACAAACTGACTGACTGACTAATCAACTGATCCACTCACCCTTATGAAAAAGAAGTCCATTGAAACCCATTAATTAATGAAATTTGATATGAAAACTTAGCAATGGTAAATGACTATTCAAACTGTTAAATGATTCAACCGGTTCCAATGGGTTTCAACCGGTTTGAACAAGTATGAATGGTTATTTACCGTTTGTATTAAATGTCATTGATCAATGAAATCCAATGAACTTTTTCGAACTAGGGCAGTATATTTTCCAGACTATCGTTCTTTTATGAACATAAAAGATCAAGAATAGTCTCATTTGTGTTCTTTTTTCAAATTATGCAATTAACATGATTGAATATCCGAAGAAAAGTTGTTTTCAAATTGTTCCTTCTGACTTATCTTTTTCGAATGATGAGACAAATCGAAGACAATCTTGATGAATTTTGAAATTTTTCATTTTTATTCGAAAAGAGTTTGGAAAAAGGCTTTCTTCTGATTTTCCATGTTGATATGAAAAAAAGGGACATAGTGTCGGGTCTTGGCACGCGTCACACGCTTATCTTTCTATCTAAATATTGAATCAATTCATCGTCGACTTATGGAGAATGGGGGTGGTGCTTGTTGTAATATCAAAGTGGGATTCACGACTCCATGTATCATTATCATTTACACGGGAAAAGTTGTTAATTCGAATTGCTGATGACATCAATTTGAAATCGATTAAATTGAAATCCTTATTCTTTAAATTAAACCCTATCAAAATCATCAATCTAAAATCTGGAAGGAATATAAACTACATTCATTTTCTATACTTTTTTCGGTCGAATCTTTGGAACGTGAAGCGGAGCCGAACAACCTATCATCTTCCTATCAAAATAAGCTCTCCGACTCAGCTTCAATCAGTTTAACATGATGAGCGCTTGTAAATTTCTCTCCACAAGATAATTGAAAGTTCAGATTTTCTTGAACAGCCTCAAAACAAACTTCTGCAGTGAAGAATCATCCAAGCACTTTTTCCGTGTATCATTGCCGAATGTAGACTAGAGCTTTGATCATTTACCGCTTCTATATTGTCACTCCTGAAACTTTATTTATGTAGGCTTCTTGTAAATCTCTCTAGATTAGAGCGGAATTTCATATTGGATGAATTATTAATGGAAAGTGGATTTGATCAACACCAGAGTCGTTCTTTTTCGAATAAATTTATAATTGTTTTGATAAGGTACGTGAGAGGAACGCTGGGAAAAATGTGTGTTTATACTAACCCTCCGAAGTAGTATGGTCAAAGGAAAACAGCTACAATAGCGACACTTATATCGTTCTAGAACAATACAGATTGATATTGTAGCAATCTGTGTCGCTCCTAGGACTATCTGTTTGGCTGTGTTAGCTGTACCGATGTTCCTATACTTCAGATAGATGGTATAGGTAAACAGTATTGTTATGAGACCGATACTTTTTTCTCAGTGAGGGCTAAAAATCTGTACCTGCTTGATTAAGATTCCTTCTAAATATTCATTGGAGTTGAGACATTCTGAGGAAATTTGTAAATCTATACAAATATGTTGTCTCTTATCTCCTGTACTGAGCGTGGAAAAGGTGAGTCGCGTTAGTTGAAAACTCAAAGGGGCATAAAACAATAAATAATCGAGGATTCTGGATTAGATTCAAATATTATTTATCAAGAGATGCATCATTGGAATTCAAATCAGACGCTTTGAAGATCAATGCTGTTTGAGCATCAACTGCATCTTGATCGATTAATTTAAAGTATTCAATTACATTATAAAACAACCGAGTGATTACAAATAACGCTGAAGATTCTTGAAAGAATCGGTTCTTTTTCATGAGAATTATATCGAATTTTTATCAATATTTCATACAGTTCTATAAAAACTTGATACTTGATACATTTTCTATATATTCTTCATCACTAATTACAAAAATAGAATAAAAATGTTCTAAATGTGCTGTGTTGCGATTTGAAGTGAAGTTTGGAACGATTATTATCAGAGTCAGTGAAATTTAATAGTTCCCTTTGGTAGGAGATCCATTAAACATCACCAAATCTCATTCGATTTCTGTATCAGTGAATTTTGATGTTTTTTTGTTAACTAAGCCTCTGTTTAAAAAAACTCTGGAGGTGTTTAAATTTAGTCTAGACATCATCATTTTTACTTGATTTATGCAATCTCAAGATCAATATCATCTTCTGCATACCCAATAAAGAAGATGAAAGACAACTTTTGAGCACTCAACAGCTGGAATTTTATAATTCTACTTTCTCAAACTCACCGTATAACGTCCTATTGAATGTAGGTACAGTGCTAGAACAATTGATATTGCTTTCATAAAACCGTCTGTAATCACAATTATTCATCAGATATGAAATAAAATATAAGCACACATGCTTTAACATTTTAACATCACAGTAAATATCAAATGAAATCATCAATACCCGTTTTTTAAAGAACATTCATAAAAAAACACAAGGAAGTTGCTGATTCTTTGGCTAAAGATAAAAATTATCGTACAAAGAAGTTACAATTCATCCAATTGGTCCTTTCTGAGAGGGATAAACTCACTTTCTCTTCTGTTCTTTTTTTTTATTACACTATTAAATTCGGAAAATGTCAAAGCAGAGAAATATATAGAAATCAGCAAGAGTTTTGTGTGTTCATTGGAATTACTACTCACACAGCACTGAAGTTCAAAAAGAATTCTTGATAATTGATGATGAATTCTTCGAATCACAATAGAAGTTTTTATGGATTCTTGATAAACTGGTGTGTTGTATGGGTAATTTGTTCAATTCAACTGATCAATTAATAGATACTTTCCAATGAAGAACAAACACATCTCAATTCGATTTCAGATTTTAAGTTTTTTGGAATAATATTCGATTCATCATTTTATTTACTCAGAATTATTAATATAATTCATCGGCACATGATGTGTTGATAATTAACAAAATTTTTAAAAAACGATGTGTGTGAATATTAAACTATGATTGAACAGCATATTATGAAATACTGTGATCATTTCTGCTTCATAGATATCTTTGATAAAATTGTTGAAAAATTTTTTTATTTCAAATTTTCAATTCTCCTAGCAAAGAAATAATTGCGAAATTTCATCGAGAAATGGTGACAGCAAACTTCCCCTTCATGTACAGAGAATTTTCGAATTCAATTCAGTAGACTTCTTTCACTTTTCAGAAAATTCGACATTGAAATGGCAAAAAAATTTCCCCAAAACGGAGTCAGAATCCTCTATCTTTTATGAAAGAATCAATCCCCCGCGATCAGAGAAAGTAATCCTGTATTGACTCTCATACTCATCGCTTTTTGTCTTGAATTTTAAACAAAAAAAGGGAGGAGAATATGGAAATTTGGCAATTATTTTCCGTTGTACCTACTTTTAATAACGAATCTATATCGAAAACTGCCCTCGTATTGATCAAATTTATCTCTCTTCGACTATTTATTTTCTACTTAAGTGTTTTGTTGCAATCATTTGACACACGCTTGTATTCATATGCACATCTGATCATTGTCATATATCATCAGATCCCATAAGAGAATCTATCAACTTATACAGCATCTTCTTTAATGCGTACATTATTTCAATATTAATTAAGGTGATGGATGTAATGTATAGGCACTGCATGTACTTAAGGAATGTTGATACAATATTCTGTAATATTTTATACAATTAAAATGTTTTATTAAATCCCCACTCATTGTTCATTATTCGTTTTCACCATTTTTGTACACTATACACGAGGATGTGGTCATTCTCAATCGTGTATTCAGGTCTGGGTAATGTATGTTTGTTTATTTATATGTAAAATTCTCCTCAAACCATCTGAAAATCTGTGAATCTTTCGGGATCTCGGTCAATAACTTCCAAGAGCCTTGAAAATCCTTTGACAAACATTTCTTTCCATTGCTTCAAAGTTTCTCAGGGGTTTTCAAGAAAATTTGGTCAGCAGGATGAGTTATTTCCATCAATGATGTATTTAGAATTTCTGATGTATATTTTACATAAAAATTGAATCACTTTTTTCACATAAGATACTCCATTTTTGAAGAATTTAATGTGAGGATAAGGTAAGTTTTTCTGACTGGAAACCCTATCCATAACTGTGGCCAGAACTCGTTTACCTGATGAATCGATCCGTTTTTTACGAGAATTAAATCTAAGGAAAGTGAAAGCTTTTATCTTTGAAGGAGAATTCAACAGCGTTCCAAATGAGATTGTACGAAGAATAAAGTGAAATTCAATAGGCATGTAAGGAGGAAATTTCGTAAAATCCAAAGTGTACGTGATAAGACGATGGAATGTGATAAGAAGCAAAATCTTACGCCTGAATCAAATTCACGCAATCGCGAGTCCATGGAAATTCCGGAGTGTGGCCTTTCAGGCTCTTAAAATTCACTCCTACGGAATTTCATTAGTTCTTTGATCCGTTCTACACTCAGGGTAAGTATTCTGTTAGGAATTCTATAATCAGTGAAAAAAAGAGAGAACAAAGGAGAGCAGGATTAATGGATACAGGAGGCGATGAATGTTGATAAAAAAAATCAACAATATAGTGAATGACAACGATATTTGCACTCAAAGATATCAACACATTCTTATCAACGCTGAAGCAATCATATTTCTGCAGAATCAGTTCAACAATCATGTCAGTATGAAAGAAAAAATTGAAATATTCCTATGGAAAATTCAGAGAGATTATTTTTCTGAAAAAAATAACAAAAATCACTTTGGAGAAATGTCACGTTTTTAAATGCCACACATCTTTCACTTTCACATGAAATTTGAGAGTATTGCTGGAAGAACTCTTCGAAAATTTGCTGAAAACCTGACCCGCTCGAAGAAATGCAAGAGGAATTTCTGTTTAACTTATGAAATTCAGAGGAAATCTGGGAAAAATATGAAAAATCGCCAGATATGAAGAGAAATGGAGCAAATTCTTTTATTCTTCTCTTTGAAGAACAACCTTAACTCTTCCACATTTTTTTCTTTTCAATGGCTGATCCCAAGTTCTGGATATTGCATGTATGTTTTCCAGATCTATCTTCCTATTCAATAACGTACACGCAGATTGAAGTAGAGTTTTATAAAAGTTCACAATTACGTTACATTCTCCCGTAAATAGCATCAGTTCGCATGGTTTCGAAAAAGGATGATAAGGTTATGAGATTTTGTTTTCGGCTAATCTTGATAGTTTTTTTCCAATCGTAGAGCTGAAATATTCCGTTTCATTCGTTAAATGAAATTACAGCGACCCTATCATGGATGATTCACTACGAGTAGGAATGAAAATTGGCCCGTTCTAGGCTCTGTTTGGGCTCAAGTTGGAGTGGTCTGGGCCAAGACGGGGCCTTAAATGCACAGTAGAAAATTTCGTGTATTTTTAACACACGTGCGTGTCCCAAACGGTCCACTCAAAATTTTTGTCAAATATTGACACAAAAGTGTTGCATTTACATTGAAAATCTGTCAATTTGACACTCAACTCTGTTGATTTTCAACATGAATTTTGAGTGGACTGTTTCTAACACTGAATTGTTTACTGTGTAGGCGTATTTTCAATCGGGAAAATTTTTAATTGAAATCTTAAGCAACTGTTCACTCCTCTGGTCAAAAGCTTATCACAATGATTTTATTTTGGCTGATTTGTTTTGATGGAGTCTAACGTATATGAGTCTGACGTGGGCTCAGAGTGGGTGCATGTGACGATGTTCTGATCAAGAGCTTTCGATTTCCAGCTGTAATGAACAAGTTAATTGATAATAGGAAGTGGTTTACTAGTAAATTTTGACAGACTCCTCAAGTAATGATTGAGTACTGATTCAATCAATTAGAGCATTGGATTCTCTACAATTGATGGTAAGTTTCCCATATTGCACACCTAATAGTACAACGGGGAAACTGATCAGTGCTTCGGTAATTGTCAGAAACAATTTCAGTCAGGGTAAATAATTTAGATTCGACTGATCATTTTCTGTTCTATGAAAAATCAGTATTTCATGGAAAAAAGATACTAGTCAACTGTTGAGTAGTAGCTGATCAGCTTAACCCACTCAAACCCATGGGCAAACTAGGGGGAATTATGAAAAAGTGAGTCAGGTAGGTTTACTAGTGCCCGACCCTGCACGAATAGCTAACCCTTCGGGTGTAAATATAATATATCGAGTCAAAGATTTACTAATTGTCAAATCAGAAGTTGTTATATTTGACACATAATAAATATTTGACTCAATATATTGAATTTACACACGAAGGGTCAGCTACTCGTGCAGGGTCGGGCACCTGTACATCTATCTCACTCGAATAAGGGAATGGGAAAAATGTTTTTCTATGGAACAAATGCGAATCTTCCAATGTTTTAAACACTTATTGCTCACGATAACTCAACAAACTAGAATTGTAGAACAGTCATTGTGTATTTATGTTTTTTTGTACGTATATATTGGCGGGGAAGTATACTTCCATGAATATAATTGTTGATTAATTTATTTTTTATAAAAAATCGAGTGCTTGAACGAATTTTCAAACTTTTGTTTCCCGTATGATCTTTTCCGTAGAATCAAATGGCGTTCTCATTTATCAAGTATCATGCTGTATCTACTTCGCCACAATTCCCGCGTGTTTTCTCACGAGCTCTAATGGGTTACATTCGTAACTATGCATCCTTTCTCATATAAAAAAACAAGTTTAATAATTTACCTTGGTAAACGAACGTATAAAACCCACTCAAATTGGATCCAATGGGATTTGACAAGAATACTGGATCAGATTCAGCAAAAACGAATAGGATTTGGATGAAAGCAGCTCATTGAATCCCACCATATACGATTGAAATTGTCGAATTGTACAATACTCGATGAAATTAAATAGAAAATTACGTGGAAAATATGTGAAAACTCAATCTAACTTCTTGATACAAAAGCTGATGAGAAACAAATGAAGGAATATACATCTATTTTCCAGAGCTATAATGCTTTATGTATCGAAATTGTTATGATTTATCTGGAGAATTTGTTTAATCAATATTCACAAAGATTATGTATTTTTTCAAATTTTATAGAGATGAAAATTGACTCATAAAGAATGGAAATATTACAATTCTATTGAGAGCGAATATCTGCTCATCAGTTTGGAATGAGTTCCCCTCTTCAAAGCAGATTTTTATTCCAAAACGTTCAGGGTCCCATGTGACAAACGTAAATGATAAACATTTTTCAGAGATCATACCCTACAAATATTGGTTATCAGCGTTCAAATGAGCAGCATGATAATTGACCAATAGCTGATTATTTCACAATGCAAGTGGAAACCCACCAATAGCCTTTTAAAAAGCCTGCAGTCGTATTTAGAGATGAATTATCGTTTCCTTGCACTCAGAATTATACAAAATTATTCCCTGATAGCTGCACCAACTCGAGAAATACGATGAATTTCTTGAAATAAAAAATTCATCAAATAAATAGTGCTTATTCAAACTATAAACATCACTTCCTTCTGATTTTTGATAAGATAAAAATTTTTTTTTATGAGAAAAAATTTCATGTTCTGATAGAATTGACAAAAGAGAGTTTTTTAAAAGAATTCTTAAGTGCTCTGTAGAATCTTCGATGAACTATTTATACAATTTATATAAAATCATCTGTAAAAAAAAACCACGAGGTAGATAAAAAATCGTCACAAAATATGCAAACTCATCAATGTGTGTTGAAATCGCGAAAATCAATGAATGAAAGAATATCCAACCGATCAAAATCGACTTTTCCTCCTTATCATCGAAATTTATTCTAAACGAGAAACCATGAATCAATCCTCAAGAAATCTTCTTCCAACTGGGACGTTTATTTGTTAGGTAACCGAGCCAAGAACGAAAAGGACCGTTCATCAAAGTCAAGTGACTCGCCGTCACGTATCCAGCAATTTCTTTCGGTTTGCCATTGAAATGATATTTACCTTGATCTAGAGAGTTCAACATTGAAAATTACAATACCGATAAACACGTTGAGACAAGTATGAAAGAATATGATTATTAAGCCATCTTTGCAAATCACCGACGTGTTCACGTTTAAAAATAACAAAATATTACGTAAGTGAGTTTCTGGCCGCATCTAAAGTCACGGTTAGCCATGTCTAAATATAGTGTAACGATCGTTTCAACGTCTGATAATAAAACCAACGTTGACAGAGTGCGTTGTTCTTCACTATGATCGATCCGAACGGTGCATCAGTCGAACGAAATACAACATCCACAGTGTACCAAGTGCAGTACAATTCAATCTCTCGAAATCACAAATCACCCTCATTCGCTTCAATTCATTTCGAACGATTATTCGCGAATAAATCGATTGTTAAATTCAGTTTTACGTAACACGCAATTCTAATTTTGACATTCACAAATGTTTAGGAAATTTGTGACGATGAGGAATCAGCGCAAGCCGACGACGAGACAACCGATCACGACGATGCAACTTTAGATCAAGCGCCATCGATTCACTCCTCTCTAGAAGGAGGTCCTCCGTCATTAGCGGACGTCTCGCTGCAAACTGGTCAAAGTTTATTGTTAGATGACGCAACGAAGGTCACTCATAAACTAACAAAACAGACATCTACCTCTCACATATCAGGCCCGGTATCCGCGTCTTGTCAAACCTTGGCCATAGAACCAGCATCGACCATGAGCCGTCAAGTTCCTTTGGAATCCGAAAATCAAACCCAAGAGACCATCAAAGTGTTGAAAACGATCGATGGTAATCACGATATCATCGAAATCGCTACCAAGAATGTACCCAGTACTTCCAGTCAAGATTTCATACGGAAAGAACAACGTGCAGGAGAGGCGGATGATATAGTGGTGGATATGAAATATCAGGATGCTAAAAAGGATACGACGGATAGTGCGACTTCCGAATTGAATATAGTACACGCGGTTCCACAGTCCTTTGAAACGGTTCTGGTGGAGCCTGATGATGTCACTACCGAGGTAGTGGTCGACGCTGATGGTACCAAGAGAATCATTGTCAGAAAACTAAGACGCACTCTAGTTACTAGTCGACAAACAACTCAACAACGTGTGTCTTCGCTTTCGACTGCTCTAGGAGATAATCCCCCTACCATGCAATCCTTCTCGGAAGCCACCATGAGAGATCAACAGTTCACTGTGACCACTACCAGACCGGATGGTACCATAGAAACATCCATGAAACAAACTTACGGTGGTAGAGTTACAACTGGAGCACCAGGAGATTCGATCAATGTCGAAGAGTATGAGTCGGTACCTAAATATACGCATCAAATCACAAAGGGTGATATAATGAGGTAAGAAAATTGTTTATTCCGTGTATAATTATGTATTTTACCCCATGTTATAATGTATCGTTTGTTTAGGGATGTCAGTCCACAACCAGTGGGTGATGAATTTTTCTTGGAAGGTGGTGGTGAATATCAAACAAAAACCTCTAGTGTTCACGCGGTGGTGCAACAAGTCACCCGAAGGGTCATCAGAAAAACACGAAGAATCATCAGAAAGATGACTATAATCGATGGCAAGGAGACCACTACAGAGGAAGTGATTGAAGAACCTGAAGAAGTTGAAATCGATGAACAAGATATACCTCATATCAGTATCAACGTTGTGAAAACTGAGGATCGAGGAAACTTTGATATGCCACAACATGCTGAACAACCTACAGCTAAACCTGGAACTCCTCCAAAACCTAAGGAACCGACTGAAGCTACTGCTCCATCTGAAATTCAACCCACTAAACCAACAAAAAAATCAAAGAAAGAGAAGAAGAAGAAAGGAAAATCATCTTCTGAAGATTCTTCCAAAGCACAATCGATGACAGAGGATGAAAGTGAAAAACCAATCATCATCCCACCGGGAGAAATATCTCAATCTGCATCCTCAATTTCTCAACGCGAGGAAAAACCAGTGAAGGAGATTGATACATCAGAAACAGACAATATGTCGAATACTCTAAGTAAGACGATCGACCCGTTAATCGATAAGCACGAACACGAATATATCCCCACTGAGGTAATAGAGCCTAAAGTTAAAAGTAATCAATTTCATACTCATGTTGAAGAGTCTGTCGTTTTACAGACTCCCGTAGGAAACATCGAATCAGAGATCGAGTCAACCACTGAATCGATCTTGATGGAAGATACACCCACTATCACTCACGCAACTTGTAAGTCTGCTGATGCACAAGTAGCGAGAGAATCACTCGGTACCATATTAGAAACTGGCACTGTAGACATAGCACAGCACCATCATAGTCATGATGATACCAGCACCGTAGAACCTGATAAACAAATCGATATAACAAGTACAATTATGTTAGAGGATGAAAAAACGGGTCAACGGGCTCCTCCAACACAAATTTCGGATAACAAACCTCCTCAAACTCCTCCAGGTGTAACACCATCCGCAGAAGATAGATTAATAGCAACAACGGCATCTATATCCGACGTTACTGTTACTCCTGAGCATGAAATTGTAACTCGAAAACGGGAGGATGATTCAAAAGACGAAGCATTGAAACCCGAATACAAACCTGTTGTCCGTAAAGTTGAGATATCCTTATCCGTACAAGAACAGGATCCAGAATTGAATCCTACGGTACATGTCAAGACCTTAACGGAATGTCCTGAATTAGCACCTTCCAGGATAATCAAAGAAGATGTGGATATCAGTTTGCCAACTGTAAAAACAACGTCGCAAGTGATAAACGATAAAATTATACAAACAGCAGAATTTCTTACAGCTGAGAAACAAACGGAGACACAACAAATTCCATGCGAGGAAACCCAGATTGATGAGAAATCAATCGACGTGCATGTGGCGCAAATTGACAAAAGTGAATCGGATACCACCGCGAGTAGGAAAAGTAGGAAAAAGAAGAGACATAGGGATCGAAATGACGGAGAACCGACGGTTGATCAAGGCCCAACGGATACGGATTCGGAAACTACTGCCGCGACAACGACTATAGCAGATTCCGTAGACATAAACTTACCATTATCCGATTCGTCTAAGGAAGCAACTGATTCACCACAACCTGATGTAACACAAATGATCGAGTCTATCGAACAAACTTCTACAATGGGAGAGGATTCTTTAGGACTCGACGATAACGGGTACGAGCCAGATGATCGAACAACGGTAGACGAATCTATAAGTCTGGCCAAAGACGAGGAAGGTGCTAAAAAGAAGAAGAAAAAGAAAAAGAAGCAAAGATTTAGATTAACATCGAGGGAAGAGGAATCCACGCCTGTTCCTGTGAGCATCACAGATGATGCTGAATCTGTGGATCAAGTATTACCCTCGGAAAGCGACGAAGCCAAAAGTGTGAAGAAATTGAAAAAACGAAAGAAGAAGAAGGATACAAAGAGTGTCGACAAGGTTCAATCGGAAGCATCGGAGACAGAAATAGTGATGAACGAAGCGGATACTCAGACCGCGGTGGAGACTCGTGAAGTATCGACTGGAGGTGATTCTTATGAGGAGGATAAAGAACCTCCCCCTCGTGTGGAAACTCTGGAACAACAAATTCAAACGACGAAATCGGAGGCCTCCATCGAAATGCAGACTTCTCCTCAGGCGCAAAGCCCTGCACAATCTCCAATCGAAGCTCCAGAACAAAAAGATGCGGTGACAAGTCCTATACAAGACCTACAAATCGCCGAAGATACACCCACGCAGACGATTGAGAGTGAAGAAACAGTTGCGGTCACTACCGAAATTGATACTCAAACTGTCCCTGTTATTTCTACCGAGGTGGATCAACAAACTTCACCAGTGGCTACACCAGAAATTAGACCTGACCTGGAGGAAACAGCTGTACAAACCTCTATCCATGAGGACGAAATCACTAAAGTGGATGCCCAAACGAGCAAATCCGTCAGTCCCGACACTCTTCAATACTCAGATTTCGATGTACAAACGAATCTAATGGAAGAAGTTCCCAAAGACACTACCGAAACTCAAACTACTCCGAAAACGAGTCCCCGGGAGATAACGGAAACTCAAGAAGCCCAAGTTCAAACAAAATCCCCTGAACCAGTCACAGAAACTTTCATTCAAACTAGTCCACCGTTGACGGAACCAATTGAACTGTCGCAAGAGGCGTTATCCACGCAAACTTCCTTGGAAGATGTACCCGCCCCAACCACCGAACAAGAATCCCAAACTCCATGTCCAGAGAAAATCGAAACTCTAGACAGCTTTGTACAAATCAAAACAGAGGAATTGGTACCTAGCGTGGAAGAGAGCACACAAATAGTTCCTGAAACTGCTGAGATAAGCGCTCAAACTCTACTGCAAGAGGTAAAAGAAGAAGTAACTCCAGTAGCACCTGATGTACAAGTACCAGAAACAGAACCAGTAATAAAAATTGATGAGAAAGAACCGGTTGAGCCGGAAATAGCACCTGTAGTAGTAGAGAAGCACGATACTGAACCTGTATCTTCGATATCGGAAACCACCCATACACCGGACACTTCTTTTGAAATACACGTGCAGGCCACGATTAATTTATCCGAAGATACCACAATTAGCGACACAGTCACTCCTGATACGTCACAGGATACGACTATCACCGAAGATTCAGATAAAACTGCGAGAAGACAGAAAAGAAAGAGGAAACATAAAACCATGGAAATTGCCTTACCTTCTACGAATAGGGAGAGTATCAAATTTGATTCAGAGCATCAAAGACCTAACGACGAAGTTGACAACGCGGTATTTAAAATCGTGACTTCTCAAAACATACCCGAAGGCGTCCAAGTCTCGACATCGATTAATGTGTCCGAATCAAACGAGCCTGAACCAATGGATACTACGGAAGAACCCCTATCTCCAACTGAATCTATAATGACTGAGTATCCATCGAAAGTTCAAACTTATGCTCAGGTAACTTCTGGAAGGGGATCTCGTGATTCTACTCCAAGCGAAACTAAGGTCGATTCCGAAATGGTTTCTTGGGAAGATCGATTGTTAGCGCAGAGACCCATTGAAAAATCGTCCAGTCCAACTAAATTCATATTAGCGGAAACAGCTACTCAAGAATACTCTGTTCCGAAGAGTCGTATAATCCAACGAACTCAAATTGCTAAAATGATGACGGATCGAATAAAGAATTGTTCGAATGCTAAAGAGAGTACTTTCTTATGTAACATTCTTCATATTGCTCAAATGAATGAACAAATGAACGAAAAGTCGGCGGAAGAACGTTCCTTGAACATTCGTAAAGGTTTAGAGCAGTTGAAAGACGCGGTTCATGATAACGATACCATCATCGTCGAGGAAACTCTGGTCACCATAGTTGAGACTATCTCCACCTGGTTAGAAACTATCGAATATAAAATATTCCTCAACAGAGAATGTCCTAGAGGCCCATCTTACAACGACGTTAAATCATTCGTCGATGTTAAAGAGGAAGTTAATCACGTTGGAGCGAATATACGAGAACTGGATAATATTTGGGAAGAAGTAGAAACCAAGTATCCTGATAAACAATTTGATCAATTGAGGGAATGCGTTGATGCTCTCAATCAGCAAGTCAAGATCATCGAAAGCATAACCAACGACGAGGAAAAGTACACTACCGCCGAACTCGCTAGATGGGATGAATTCGTCAATGGAGCTCATAATGTGTTCGAGTAAGTTGAAACCATAAACAGAGATGAATTGGAGAGATTGCTAACGCAATGTTAAAATCATGGTCCGTATCACGTTTTTTTCTTTTGAAGAAACTTATGGGATTCGTTGAATTTTTCTCCTGAGCCAAACAGCATGAAAGGATAAACGGAAAACGTGTGATACCACTAATCAGATAATAGATACTGGACTATGGATATTTTCATATATCGTTAGCTATCGCTCCAACTCATCTCTGCCATAAATCAACAATTAATAAATATTGTAATCGATGTTTGCTTCATTTTTACAGTTTGGTGGAGGAGCAACGTAAACAACTGCAAGACATCGTCGAAAGCGAGGCATCAACCAAATGGAAACTCCAGGAATTGGAGAAACTAGAAAACACAAATCGTTGTCATATGTGGAAGGCTGGAAAACTTCTAGCGGCAGCTCGTGGTCTCCTACGCGATTATCCAGGCAAAACTGTTCCTGAAGAAACCTACGCAGCTCAGGAAGTGACCCAAATAATCGAGCACGATATCTGCGTGGAACGTGAACGACTCCTGCAGTTACTCGCCCTAGCCGAGGAATACGAACAGACTTTGCAAGAATTTGGACAAATTATCGAAATAGCAGAAAATCTACTAGAGAGTCCTATATCGGTAATGAGTCTAGAGCACTTGCAAGAAGAAATGCAAAAGCATAGGAAATTCTTCGTGAATTTGAATCATTGTCGAACAATTCTGGAATCCTTGGAAGATCATTTGGATCCGGAGACTAGAGCAAAACATTCCACCCTTCACGAAGAATTGCATGGAAAAGCAACTGCGTTGTTGGATCAAGCTGCTTCGAGAGCTCAGCAAATGGCTCTAGCAGCCTCCCGATGGATCCTTTTGGAACAAGGTATCAAAGAAGAAAGAGGATGGCTGCAGGTAGCTCATCAAAGAGTTCCTGATTTACAAACTGTCACTTCTACAGATTACGATCAATACATTTCCCTATATCAGGTATTAAATGCATATTATTCATAAATCCAACTGATCCACCTAATGAATGATTTTTTATATTTTCCACAGTCTTTATCTTCGGACGTAGCCACGCATCACGCGAGAATAATACAATTGTTAGAAGTAACGCATGGTCTTCGGAAACTAGTGAACATTGAGGATCCAGAAGATCGTTACGTTGAAGCTTTAGATGTAGTCGTTAAGCTTCAAGATAACGTGGATTCGTCTCTCAGACGATTACTCGCTTTCAAAGACAGCTGGACCACCCAAGAGATGCTTTCTTATCGCATCGAGAATTGGATTGACAAAGCTGAAAGAGAGCTCAAAGCTCTGAATGAAGATCCTTCCGGAGGCCACTTACGTCAATTCTGGGTAAATTATTCAACCCAATTATCAATCAAAGGAACATAGTATTGACATTAACTTATTTTCCACAGGAGTTAAAAGCACAATATGAAGTCAACAACAACATGCGAAAAGAAGCGGATAATTCCTTTGAACAAGCCCTAAGAATAGTTCCTCTGGCAGACGAGACGTTACAACGTCAAATTCACGATCATCTTGAGAAACGTTGGTCGAATATAGCGGAGAGTATAAGTGTGGTTCAAAACGATGTAGTTAAAAGCATTTCTGCCGAGGACGTGCCGGCGAATGAAAAACTCAAACTCTTAGAGAGAGAATTGAACGAGATAAGATCAACGATTAACAGTTTTCATGGCGTCATCAAAACTGAAGAAGAACTTGACCTTTACGTTGAGAGATTAAGTGTACTCTTTGAAAGAACTTCCTTGATTCAAGACGAATTGGGACGACTGGGTCTGTTACCAGCCGCGGAGAATGAGATTGTTGGGGTACTTATTTCGTTGGCGAGACGCATTGAGAGCCAAGTCGGGGAAGAATTGGATTCAGCGCAATTACTCAGGGAGAGACTTCAAGCGATACAACGTGGTCTCAACCGTGTCCGAAAAGCGCACAAGAGGTAATTAATGTTGATCATGTTGAATACCAACCAAATGATCGAAATATTACAGGAATGGCTGCTAAAAGCAGAAGTATGTTGTTTGTTACAGACAATCCCTAATCTTGGATCAATGCGAATCTTGTGAAAAACAGGGAAGTGACGTGGTAGGAGGAGCTGTCGATAGATGTCAATCAGTCGCGGATGATCTGGCTCTTGTTTGGCAGGATTTGATGGGACTTAGACAACTCCTCCACACTTTACCTACAGGGATGAGGATCAGTGTTTCCCCGGTGGGCGTTGAAAGAGATATTTCTGCACTTCAAGATGTCCATACGGAACTGGAAGCAAGGTGTGCTCGTCTCCTATCCCTCCTTAAGAATAGATTGTCCTTATGGCATCGATTTGAAAAACAACTGGAGTCGGTACAACAATCCGTTCAAGAAGCCGACTACATGATGGAGTTATTGACAGTCCAAGGGTCAGTGGATTACGATCGATTGCTCAAAGCTACCGAACGACTCGAGGTAAGTTCGTGTAATTTCAGAAGTATTTTGGATTATTGATATCAAAATTATCTACTACCAGTATATGAATTTCACGGGAATTTCACAGAATGCAATGACTTTCATGTTAAGCGAAATTTAAATTTTTCAGATGAGGATATTTTGGGAACTTTCTTTCCGTCTTATAATGCTATCTTTTTCTAACCCAGTGAGCTCAAAAGAAGAAAAACACACTTACATCACTCAATTACCTCAAAAAATCCCTAAGATCTCCAAACGTTCGTGAAACGTTCTCGTACATTCGTTGAATGTTTCTTGGACGTTAGAATGTTCGTACGTTTATCAAATGTTTTCTTTCAACGTTCATTCAATGTTTGGCGGCCATATGTTTTTCGTGGGGACCATTGAATTTGAACAAAAATAACTCTTATTTCATAAATTTAATAATTTCTTAACAAAATCCAATATATTTCCAGGAAATTCATTATTTTTTACGAGTATTCTCCGAAATTAGGATGAATCAATCCCCCCAAAAAAATGAAGGCGTTTTTAAATATTTATCATCGAAATACTAAGAAATATAATGACCTGTGATAAATTTTGAAGAAATCCAATGGTTGATATTGATTCTGATTGAAAATCTTTTTGGAATCTGTTGAAATGTAAAAATTAATGACGGATATCCGTCCGTTGCGTGATATCATACAGTGATGAAATATTTTCAATTGTAATAAGATATATTGAAGGTCAGTGAATAATGTTGAAGACCAATGATCAATTCTACAGAAACAGAAACAGTCGATGGACGCAAATGACAGAATGTTGAATTACATTGAAATATGATCCATCCTGTTGAAATGCGATGAAGTTTGTTAAAATTCATGAAATTTAATTGACAGTGATTAATGATCTTTAGCAGGCAAGAGTGATTGACTTGATTATTTGGAACAGGAAATAAGGTTAAAGTTTACAGAATTTTGTTGAATTTTCATGAAATCTGTGAAAAAAATTTGGAACACACTCATGAATTTTGGCGGAAATAATGAATGGCATCGAATTACGTTAAAATATGATTAACGTTGTTGAAATTCATAGAATATCTTCAAGTACAATCAACAAATTTCGATAAATACGATGGATTGACACAGATATTCGAAATTTGGAATGCCATTGAAAAGTGATTAACCTGTTTAAATTTGAATGATAATCGCTGGATATATATTTGAAACATTGTGAAAAATTTGGCTGAAACTAATATCATTCCACCTGATCGCAAAAATTCCTTGATCCCCCTCGAATATATTCCGTGAACTTGAACAACTCCAATGAAATTCAACAAGATTAAGTGAATTTCAACTCAATTTTCTGTTTCAAATACTCGGGTCAATCAACCTTGTTCATTAGGAATCGTTAATCATGGTCAATATAACTTCATGAATTTCAACAAATTTCACCGAATTTCGAAAACAGTAATCATATTTTAATATGATTCAACATCCCGTCATTTGCACCCGTCAATTATTCTCACCAGAATCCAATCATTGTCTTCAACGGTATTTCATAAATCCTATTAACATTCGATATTTCTGATGAAAATTCAAAATATTTCATCATTGTGTAATACATCATTATTCTTCATATTTCAACAAATTTAGACAAAAATTTCAATATAAAACAATGTGTTTCTCTAATTCCTTCTCACCGTGGTTTTTCTGATGTAATTAGAACTTGTTCTTTTCCACAGTATTTCAACAATAAATTTCCAAAAGGGTTCATTAAACTTCGAAGAAGTTTATGAATTGTAGTAGAAGATGATGAATTTTCTTGAAACATACTAAATATTTTGGAAATCTCAATATCATGAAGTTTCAAATAAGAATCTATATAATTGGAATTCAATGAGTTTTCAACTTTCCCCAAGAATATTTCAACGAATTCCAAAAAAAATGTTATAACAGTTGTTGAATTAGAGGAGGATACGAGCGTTTTCATGCGAGTACTTTGGTTAGAAAAGAATACGCCTGTACGATAGACAGAAAGCTCTAAAAAGAAGCTGCTATTCCCTCAATCACATCAAGGTTCATTAGAGTCTTATAATTTTTCAGGAAAAAGTGAACTAAAGCTAAATAAAATTCATCAAAATTCAACATGATTTTCAATGAAATTTCATATCAAGTAGTGAAATATTCAATAATTTTCAATGTAATTTTTCATGAAATCTTGGAAGTCAATAATGTTCAAGTATAAATTTGCTTAATTTTTAATGAACCATACTGAGTGTAAAATACATCCCGGGCCAAATTGCACAGGTGTATTCTGCAGCCATAATACAATAATTTCCAGTTTCAAGAATTTTATTGAAGGCTTATTACCCAGATAACACACGAAAAATTCTTTTTCAAAAACAAGAATTCTTCAAGAACTCTTTTCGAACTAATGAATTCATAAAGAGCTCTAGAAGTGTTCAATGTTTAGGACATTAACGAGTTCTTTAAGAGTACTAAAACAGTATCTCCAGCATTCTCGAAGAACTCGTTAATGTCCCAAACATTGAATCCCTCCAGTGCTCTATATGAATTCATTAGTCCGAAAATAGTTCTTGGAGAATTCTATTCTTTTTTTTCAAAAAAGAATTCTTCATGGATTATCTGGGTAGTTTCTGAAATATGGGCATTTTCAGATTTTTTTTCGAAATCCAAATCATTCGAAAGCTTGAAACTATTCGCTAAAAACATTGAGTTATTCTATCATTGTTTGTTCCGAAGCTCTACCGATTTGAAATTCTTGAGCTTCCAGACAATTAGAATTCAGCAACTTCGAATTATTATTGAAGCTCCAAAACGAACAATAATAGAATAGTTGAATTTTTTCCCAGAGATTCGCCGTTCTCCAATTCAAAGGATGGTGTCAATCTCAAGTATGTAGCACGTAGTGCTTTTGAATGATTTTGAATTGAAAAACAATCTAAGAATGCTTATATCCCAAAAACTAAACTTCCACAAAAAATTTTCAAAACAGGAAATTATTGCATTTTGGTTGCGAAATGCACCTGTGGAATCTGATCTTGAATTATTTCAAATCCTGTATATATTGATATTCATTGAATTATGTCAACTTTTTTGTGAGAAGTTGTACTAAAACTGAACATAGTTTACGATAGATTAATAAACGATTATTGACAAAATTTGACAGGGTATGATTTATGCACGTAAGAATCATACACGTATTGATTGTACACGAAAAATAAAACCCAAAAGTATTTACACTAATAATTTTTGTTTGAATACCTCATATTTAACATATAATAAGCTTTGGCGCACGTAAAATTATTTGATACGAAAATTGTACATTAAATATTTTTCATGCTTGAAACAAAAAGTGATTCACAAAAATCGTACACATGTTTTTATGCACGGACAAAAAATGTAATTAATTAGTGTATAATGATTGTACACCTAACGAAATTCATATGAGAAATTTTTTCCGTTTTATTGAATAATTACTATGAATTAGATTAGGAATACAATAATTATACACTGATTAATTTTATTTTCTGATCGTGCATAAACAATATGTGTACAATTTTCGTTGATCACATTTCTAAAGCTTGTAAAATATTTCGTGTACAATTTCTATGTCAATCAATTAAACTTGCACAAATAATCATTGCATAAAATATTATGTGTTAGACAAAAATTATTAGTGTAAATAATTGTGGGTTTTATTTTTCGTGTACAATTAATACGTGTATGATTCTTATGTGCACAAATCATACCCTGTCCAAAATTTCATATGAAAAACTACAATATTCAATGACATTCAACAAAATTAGACACAAAATTCTGAATGGAAAAATCCGATGTTATTGAATCTTATTTTGATTTTTGTTCTATTTTATCACGACTATTCACGAACACCTAATAAAATTCAATATGAACATAATTCATTGAAAAGCGATGATAAATTATTTCAGTCCCTGAGTTTTGAGAACTGATTCGGAGTAGTTTTGGGGTACTGAATACGAAAACAACATGAGATTTGTTAGATCAGCTCGGTTTTTATGATTATTGATATATGAAATTTATCAATTATATAGATTTGATATAGAAAATTATGTATCAAAGATAATAGAAAGTGAGCTGATCCAAGGAATCTGATATTCGTTTCGTATTCAACGCATCAAACGCACTCCAAATCAGTTACCAAACTTCGGACACCAGAGCAAAAATTTGTGTCCGTTGACCTGTGGTTTCAATCATAATTTCAAAGATTTCAATGCCAATTCTGTTGAAATTCATTGAATATTGTTATTTTTTTAATGGAACGTTTTTGACAATACTGCTGAATTTTATTACATCTCGTTCCGTTTCGGCACAATTCTTCATGGAAAGTCAACAAATTTGTATAAATATCAATATTATTCACCAAAAATTTTCGATGAATGTTCACATAATCAATTGAAAATTAAGATAAACTGTGTTATAATTCATTGCAAACTTTTGTTCAATTACGTTTTTATTCGTTGAATTTGATTAACCCTTTAAGTACCAAGTCATGAAGCAGATGAGGAAAAATGTTTTTCTACCTCTCCTCACATCGAAAATGATGTAAGGAATCCAAAATCGGTGAAAACCAAAATTTCAAACTTTTCCCCTTTTCAACAGTTTTGAGGCCCCAAACCGTCAATTAAGCATGAGAAAATTTCTTTCGCATCGAATGGAATCCACAAAAATTCCTGATCATCATGTTCAAAACCAAATGCTCTTGGAATTCATAAGAAAGTGGATTTAGTAAACGTAGTACATTTGCAACGTTTGTAGCTAGAGGGTTAATCTTCTTCATAAAGTTGTCCCAAAATTGAACGAAATTCAATAGAATTCAACAATCCTCATATTCAACAAATTTTAACAAAATTTTGCCACCAGGGTGATTGACTTAATATTTATGATACTTGCAGTAAGATATATTTTTGAAGAACAAAGAATTCACTGTAAATTGTTTTTTGCGGAGTTTTGGTGGGAACCCAAAAAGATATCACGTGATCCCGAGCTGGAATTTGGATCTACATGCGAATTTAGGACACTTATCCATCAGGAAAATTTCAACGAGGTGCTAGAAGGATGCAATATTATCTCACGCGATGCCATGAGAACAGAAACCAAAAGAGAAAGACATGGTTTAGTAGAACCTCTTCTCTTTTGGTAGTATTCCATGAAATATTACAATATCAATATTTGAATTTTTTTTTGGACTTTCTTTAAAAAGAGTGATCGCAAAATCCGCCTGTTTTTTTGGGACCGCGAGTTTCGGGTTGAATTGCATTCTGAAAAATACCTCATGTCGTTCCCTTTGCAAGGGAATACCATGTCCCGGTGAGCACAACATTGATTTTGGAGATGAAGAAATCGACGGAACCGATAGATTCCTGACAAAATGGATTATTTTGTATAAAAAACTCATCGAGGTTTATTGATTTTTATAAAATTTTGATCAAAATTTGATACAACTTCACTTGTGAAACCCGTGTTATGCTCACAGGGAGGTTGTATACCCTCGCAAATGATCAACATGAAGTATGTTTTAGAATGCATTCTAACCTGAAACCCGCGGTCTCAGAAAATAGGCGGAAGAATACTCTTTTTTGCGGTCACTCTTTGATACGCTGCAACGGAAAATATGCTAAAAATTTCTAATTAGAACCGATAGAAAATGTTTCTCATTGTGTGGTATCCCTCGTGGAAATATATATTTACGCCAAAGTACGCCAAGAACTACACCACTTTACGCCAAAACCTACGACAAATTACGCCCAAAACTACTCCCAAATCCGCCGTTTCGAACACATCTGTAGATTGGCGTAGTAAATTACGGTGCTTCGATATTAGTTAGAAAACTACAACTTTCCACGCTCGAATACTTCAAATTATTCACAACTACCACAATTTATGCCTTTTCAAATTATAATTTTAAGAATGGATGAAAAGTTTTACCTTCTACAACAATCTACGCCAAAAGTAAAAAATACAAAATTACGAAAAACTACGCCTGTTCAAGTACAAGTACTTTACATTGAAAAGAAGTACTGCTTTCCAGGTCGATCCACGCCAAATATAGAATATACCCAACTACGAAAAACCACGCATTTTCTTAGTAGTTCTTCGTAGAAATTCGTAGTTCCCACGCAATTGGTTGCATATTCGCGTTCCACCGTGAAAAGTTCTCAAAGTTCCCACTGGGTCGTGAAAATTCTTGGAAATGCTCAGAAAATGGAATTTTCTATGAGAATCTACGGATAAGTACATCTGTGCAGTGGGACGAACGGACACTCATGCCGATGATGATCTTAGTTTCTCGTAGAAATCCGTAGTTTCCAACCAATTGGTTTTATGTTCGCGTCCCGTCGTGGGAAGTTCTCAAGGTCCCAACTCAGTCGTAGAAATTCTTGAGAATGCGTGGAAAATGGAATTTTCTGATAGGATCTACGGATCACTACGTCAGTGCAGTGGGACAACCGAAACTGAGAACGATAATGATCTTAGTTCTTCGTAGAAATTCGTAGTTTCCACGCAGTTTTTTTCATGTTTGCGTCGTGAAAAGTTCTCAAAGTCTCAACTGGGTCGTAAAAATTCTTGGAAATGCGTAGAAAATAGAATTTACTAAGAGAATCTACGGACAAGTATGTCAGGGCAGTGGGACATACTAAAACTGAGAGCGATAATGATCTTAGTTTTTTGGAGAAATTCGTAGTTTCCACGCAGTTTTTTTCATGTTTGCGTCGTGGAAAGTTCTCGAAGTCCCAACTGTGTCGTACAAATTCTTGGAAATGCGTATAAAATGGAAATGATCAAAAGAAAGTTTCTAAAAAAATCTATGAAACACTACGCGGAAAGAATAATGTAGCTGCGGCAGCTAAATGGCTAGCACAGACACGGACAGCCATTAAATTAGCTCCCGCAGCTAAATTTTAGCTACCACCGCAAATAAATTAGCTACAAATGCAAATTTTTTCACTATAACAGCTAAAATTTAGCTGCGGGAGCTAATTTAATGGCTGTCCATGTCCGTGCTAGCCACTTAGGCGTTGCAGCTAAATTATTCTTTCCGTGTATGTCTCCGCAACGGGACGAACGAAAAATCTCAGTATCAAAAATCTTGGTTGTTCGTAGGAATTTGTAGTCCCCAATCAATCTGCTTCACGTTCACGTTTCCGTGGTGAAAAGTTTTCAAAGTTCCCACACGGTTGTAAAAATTCGTGAGAAGTTGTAAAAACCCGAGCTTTCTTTTAAATTCTACGTACAAGTCCGTCCCTCAGTGAAATCGGTGTCATCGTATTCTTGAATATTCTTATTTCCTTCATACTTGTACTCAAACACATGATCATCTTTTGTCGTTTATACTCCTGACTACTCCAAAATTACGCTCTTCCAGTCCCGTGTCGTAGTCTGGCGTACTTCTGCATTAAACCACAATAGAGAAAGTGTACTATTGTTTATAGAGTTGTATCGTATTTACACAACAGGGCGCTGCTGCAAATTGTCGGAAAAAATCGGGGCAACAATCTTTTTAACGTTTTGACGTCAACGTTTTCTAAACGTACCTTGAAATATAATTAACCGCAGTCAATCCCTGCCCGAGTGAAGGAATTTTCAAAATTATTTGTAATTTATATACAATTCAACATAGTCCATATATAATTTTGAATTTTTTTTCTATGCTGGTGATTCAAAACGCTGATTGAAGCCGGTAAACAAAAATTCTATCGGGTTAAGGGATGTTTCTGCATCGAGAATTCCACATTGATATCAATAATCGTCATGACAAACATCCGTTTAGTACCGATTGGAAGACCAACGTTTGCTTACTAAAATCGTGCCATTGTTAATCCAACATTGGTGGGAAATTAGTTAACGGTTCAATTATCGAGTCCAGTACCGATTAGAACACGAAATGAAGTCGGTCCAGGACCAATTCGCAATCGACAGATCACAATTAAATGTAGATAATTATTCTGTCGATGTATGGGAAGCATATATCATAATTATTTTTGTATTTCTTCGACAAGAAAATATCTTTATATCAATATTTCTACAACATGCATTGAAACTTTGACCTACGTCAATAATTGAATCACTATCGGTAATTCGGATCACGTAGAAACATCTTGTCCCATACTACGATTCAAACGTTTCACAGTTAATTCAATATTTATACTTTGATAAAGCATCATCTTTAGAACAATTATGTAAGTTTCGTCGTTTTATCTTGGTTTGATCTCATACTACATTTCACATTCGTTATCAAATTCCATCGTTTAGCAGTAAACAAACAGACCGTCTATGAATTCTCCCAATTTATGGAATGACGTGAGTCATGTGGGTATAACCTCTTATCGCTCCACTACTTTCTCAACTTTATGGATGATTAATGGATGAAAAACTTCTCATTGTATACACACAGTTTTCACAATTATCAAACGTACTTTGATTTATTATACAAATATTCGTCATAGAAAATTCGATAATCGTGTTGCAAATTATCTCCTCGACTTGGCTTCTCGAAAACTACCCAGAAAATAAAACGAACGAGTCCACGATCGCTCAATCCGATAGACATAATGATGCATGAACAATTGATCAATGGTTGTACTATCAGAATGGCTAATGCGTGAATACTATCAATTATTGTACAATCATTGATGCACAACAGTTGCAGTAGTCTTCAATGCATGCATCATTGGTCAATAAAGTGTTGACTTATCATATAGTTAATTGTAAAATCGTACAATCATTGAACCACTTTGTTTTCTGGGTAATGAGTATTTGAAATTAGAAAAATTATACCGAGATCGTCAGCCAGTTTCAGAAAAATCAATAGTCACACATTTAATGTGGTATATTATTCAAAGAAAGAATCATTGATCGATTATAATCAATGTTGTCCATTTTACATATCCGAACATGTACAAGCTGTAATACTTTGATTTCAGCTTGAGATTATTGCTTTCATTACACGTACGATAAGATAATTATACTTTAACAACAAATATTTTATTCATCCAATTACCTCGATTCAAGGTTGAAACAATATATTTTACATTCAAAACCCAGACTGATTATTCGTATGGATCCGAAAGATGCATTTCACTGCTGAATTAAAAAACATTTGAAATTAGAAATCAATCGAGAGTACAGCTAATGATCCACGTGTTCCTATTTCAGTACGGTACGTACATACGCATCTAAATATGTATAATTTGGCGCGACGTTCTACGCACGCGCCTTGACCAATCTTGACTCGAGATTATGTTATCGCATTTCGCTCCTATCAGTAACGCGTGGACCTTTGTCGTGTCCGTACGTCAACTTGTGATCGGAAATCAAATTCAAATTATGTATATATATTGTTTTTCGCATTACAAGCATCACGGTATCGTCGCAACAGTGCGTTCAAAGTGATTCAATGGTGAAATTTCATATTCGTTGGGATTATATAAAAAAAGACTCTACACCCTTTGACACTCCACTTTGTGTTTTTTCAATGACTGGACTCATTCCATCCGATAAATAAGCTCAAGGTAACTGAACTTTAATTCTTTAAAATCACAACAATTTGTCCTAGATTTTTATTTGCGCGTAATGCACATTGCATTGTAATTTATGTAAAATTGTTGCACAATCCTCGATGAAAGCATCTCTAACGCCTACTTACTGGCTCTGAAGTTTAGAAAAATTTTATTTCGATCGATTATTCATATGACTATGTCTTTTTCTTTTCCTGTTGTCATTGCGATGTTATAAAATTCGAACGGAAGCTTTTGTCGCGCCAAATAAGATGGTACACCGGATATACGCTGGTGCGTGATCGGCACAAATCGACGGGTATTCATTTTATTCGATTGGACAAAGTTTATAAATTTTCTGTGAATTTATGTGATCTATTTGTGGAAAACTTCAAAGATCGCGTATAAATAGTGAATTTATTATTTCAAAAACTTTTCTCTGTTTTTTCAGTCCACTCAATCGTCACTGACGCATCGCGACGATATATTATTTTCATATAAGTAAAATCGAATCTTGAACGTGAGAGCTTTCATACGATACGGTGTCCTATTTTTACACATGATCTCATTATCGTTTTCAAGATGTATGTACATCGGGGGAAAATGAATTCTCAAGCATCGAAACAACAGAAGTCTTTGAATTCTTTGAAAAGAAAAGAGTAGTCTCACTCACTTCATAGTAAAACTTCTTATCACCAACAATTCTACATCAATTTGCGTAGGTTTCACATAAAATTTGTATTTCCTGTGATAAACACTGTGTTCGATAGTTTCAAAAGATTTCTCAAAGTCATCTTTGTTATAAAACATCTCAATTCGTTGGCATTTGTTTCTAAAACTTTGGAACTGTGGAATTGCATCGTGAATTATCGAAAACTTGAATAAAAATTAAGCAAATGATCGTTATTCAGTTCGAATTAATTCAAATATCGGGGTGTGAGATAGTAGACAGAGTCAAGGTCAATGTCTCATTCATGATTACGCAGTGTAATACTTTAATCAGAATAATCCAGATAATACTCGAGTCTCCGAAACTTCTGAAAGATGAAGGAAATATTTTTAAGACGCACTTTGATGCTGTTGATGAAAAAAAGAAACGTTTCATAAAAATTTATCCTTTGAATAATATTTACAGTCAATCAAAAGACTTTTCCCAAATGAAATCTAATATGGGAAGTGTATATGCATAGATTATATAAAAAATATATAAAATTTATATATAAAATATAGTAATCTTCAATACAGATTGGAGAATATTTCCTAAAATGTAAGAGTATTTCTTAAGCGCATAATAAAGATAAAACGGTTCACATTTTTGTGAAATTGTATTCGAAAAACAATGAGAAATTATCAATACTCGATAAAAAATAGAGAAACATCCCTGGTGGAAATCGGATGTCAGATTCTGACATTCGTTCCAAAAATCGGTCAGATTATGACATATGGCCTATTTTTGTCAGAATTTGTCAGATTCTGACGAAAACTGACCGATTTTTGGAACAATATGTCATATTATGTCAGATTACACTAAATCTGACATAATCTGACATTCGATTCTCACCAGGGATATGAACTTTCCCAAAGTCGCGTATGAAATTTCACAAAGTGAATAGTAGGATATTGAAATTTTGTCATTGTCTCTGTAAAACTTCACGCGTGACTTTTGGAAACTCCATATGTTTCTCTATTTTTTATTGAGTATTGATAATTTCTCATTGTTTCTCCAATACAATTCCACAAAAAAGTGGACGGTTTTATCTTCATTATGCATCCAAGAAAAACTCTAAGATTTTAAGAAATATTCTCAAATTTTCATTGAACATCACTATATTTTCGACTTTCATTTTTCTCCGTGTATATAGCGGATAGTGAGGGAGTGGATTTTTCAACTCGCTGTGACAGAAATAATTCAACACGATTCATTGGAATGATACACATAATTCCATTACCATGTGATGCAGATTTTCTGTTTACAATCTTAGTTGTCATTGAACAGTGTTGATATGCTTTTGATTATTCACTGATTGTCGTATCTTATCACACGTTTGATCAGCGAGAAAATGAATGGAACGAGTTTGCTCAATCCTGGAACCTTCTTTTCAAGAATAAATTCCGTACAAGTATAAACTGTTGAGTGTTTTTTCTTTCAAAATAAACGAAGTTTATGCATATTGTTTCCGTAAGACTTTCCTCACACATGACCAGATGTTTGATTTCTTTTATAAATTTTATAAAATTAACGAGCAGTCATCGCAACAAGCGAGCGCAATGAGCGCCATTCAAATTACGAAAATGTGCGGTCCTGTTCCATGGAATTCGCGTTGGAACCGTGAAAATTCCACAGCAGTGGGTTTCATTATAAATTAGAAAACTTCTCATAGTTGAGATCCTCATGTGTCACGAGCTGACATGAGTTTCAACAGTTTCGGAAAAGAATAACAAAATTTTGAGAAGAACGCACAGAGTCATATGCTGAGTTTAGTTTCAGAGCTAAGCTTTGCAGTCTGATAACGGGATTCGTATCTGGACTGCCCGCATGAAAAAAAACATAACTATGTTGTTTCACGTAAATATTTACAGATCCTCGATAGAACACACGGTATAATCATTCAGTACAATATTCGTACGTTTTGAAATTTCTTTCACGCGGAACACCACAATATTTACCATCGAGTGCCATGTTTGTATACATTTTCATTCTGTACCAGAATCATTCGTACCAAGATTGACTTGATATTGTAAACTTTTCGATAATCCACTCGTGACTGGTGAATTGAATGAATTCAATTATTCTCTGAAGGAAATAAGTGCCGAATGTGTTATTCTATTAGATCATTAAAACAAAAGGACTTGAATGTTAATGAAATATCACTCTTATTTCATTCTTTCCAGAGGAATCGAAGTATCTTTTGTTTACAATCTTGGTAAAACCCGCTTTGAGAATACAAAGTTTTCAAATGAAGCTGAAACTGGCAGCCGATTGTTATAACTTTTTACGCAAATTTTTTATTAAGGATTTAAGCATCTAAAAATTTTAGTGGAGCGTTGCTCGATCAATTTTTGGGATAAAAACAGCTTCAACAACGTTTAATTGAAAGTTACAAAAATCGATGACCGCTAGCTTCATGGCTGCTAGTTTCAGCTCCATAGCTTTTAACTGTAAACTTGCTTAATGTGAATTCAAACTGAAATTAAACGCACCTTAAAATGAGAAAAGATCTGCCGTTCGGTGAAATGAAACGAAGAGAAGTTAAATTTCAAACAGATGGTGTACTGCACTCTGTAATACTCACAATAGTGTGACTTTTCACAAGTAACAACACAGTCCGAAGATATGTTTACTATTTCTACGAATGTATGAAGCATGAAGATTCCATTGAAAAGTTAGGGAATTTTCAGATGGAACAAAATAGACAAATTTTTAAATTTCTTTCTCAACAGGAATGCGGAGGAACGTATTCGATATTCATAATCTGACATCTGAAATTTTTGAATCCTAGAATATTACCATTCCTTCGCGTAAAATCAATTCTTGTGAATTCTCCATTGAAATCTGTTGAAAAATAATGCGAAGGATAACAGCGGATTTAATGGAAAATTTTCTATGTGTACTCATTATCAGTTCAAATCTTCAGAATTTCTCGATCAAATAGATTCATAAAAAACCGAAGAGGAACTCTGCTTGAAGAATCTTCTGCATCGAAATCAATGAGATTCTTTGAGCAGGGAATTCAATTTCCCTCAAAAAAATGAAAATTGTAAATTAAAACCCAGTCCTAAACCAATGTGAATGGTAGCTTCAAATTTAACAGAGCATTTCTGAAGGTTTTTCATTCCTTTCTGTAGAAGCAGTTGTGAAAAATTCCTCATTCCGACCCTAATTCCATCAAACAAACAGAAAATCCAGTTGGATATTCTCCAAGAAAACTTATTCGATACTCACATTTTAAAATCGGCCCACCCCTGCCCATGAAATTCGATAGCTAAAACGGCTAAAGAATTAGCTAAGGTAACAAATTATTTGCGAAGTTGATGAAAAATTCGCTTTGTCCGCGAAGAGAAATTTCTTTGTCACGCTCAATGTATTTGGTGCTAGGGATTTTCTTAGTTGTCGTGAGAGAAGTTTCGGATATAAAACTTTCTTTGGAATTGAACGACATGATTTTTCGAAATTTTGTAACTAGAGCCTTGAAGTTTAAAGACGAACTTAAAAACACTCAACAATTCAAGAGTTATCCTGCAAAATGTTTTGGATATCTTCAACGGGTCGCATAAGACAAAACTTAGCAGGAAGATGTCTCAAGCCATGAATGATGTACGAAAGTATCCCTCTAATAACACCCCTGATAACACACGAAGAAATCCTTTTCCAAAACAAGAATGGAATTCTTCAAGAACTCTATTCTTGTTTTTGAAAAAAAATTCTTCGTGTGTTATCTGGGACAGGATATCCAATAGAAGTCGAGAGATGATTATTGGGCATCCCAGGGATTTTGTAACCCATTCTTTCACTAGAAAAAAAAATGATTTCTACCACCTTTTGGATTAAAAAAAAAGAAAAAAAGACTTGTATTATTCTCGGACGGTTTTGTTTTCCAGTAACTCATAACTGGATGAGAACCAATAAAGATCCATTTTCACTATCCGTGTTTTGATATTCAATATCATAACAGAAGATTCATAAATCACAAATGATCACAGGGTTGTATCGATTATTTCAAGCCTTAATTCCACACATTCTTGGAAAGTATTGAAAATAAATGTTATCCCGACCTACTTATCACGTACGTGAAGAACTGCGAGTGCAAATTATAAACAATTTTACGATTTTGCAAATTACACTCATCACGAAGAATTTTTATGCATCGTTCGAAGATGCAATTCAACTGCCTTGGCAATAATGAAATTTCAATTTTGAGTCCATAATTCGACACGAACGATACGAACGTTCGTATTGTGAATGCTAGTTGGAATGATTCATGTTTCGGAAACATCCTTCCATGCTATAACGCGACGTGATATAGGGTATGTATCGAATTTTACAAGCAATCGATAAAAATCATCGATTTATATTGTATTTTGACTATCGGTGGGGAATCGAGCAGGGTAACGAACTCTCCGGTACTCGACACAGAATTAGTTCACCAACATTCTGAACGGTTCAAGTCTCGATTCTCGAGAGTTTCTAGACTCCTCGTCTTATTCGTAGTAATAATTATTTATAGGTTCCGTTGGACCGAGAGACTCACTTCCAACCACTTCATATATTTGCACTAAATTCATGCACACACATTCCCTGATTAACGTACCTTCCCAGTTGGAATGTCGTTCGAATCTCGTTGAGTCCTACCTCAACCGGAAAACAGAAGATTTAATTACATTCACCTAACGACGAAGCATACATATTTCTAGGGGAATATTATTCTAGAATTCGTAGTTCTCGTGTGGAGATTGAAATTCAGAATTCATCACAGTTCATTTCCGAATGGAGATTATCATCCATCTGATCCGTTATTCTTTAAAAAAAAAACTCTCGCGGATCCTGGTGAACCAAAAATGCCAGTTCCCCATTTTCCCCATGGTTACATTTTGGTCAGAATGTTGGGTTCGGTAACTTAATAGTTTTTTTGAGACTTTTTTTCAACAAAAATGGATCACAAGTAAACCATGAACTAAATTTGGTGTTTTCATAATTATTTCTGAACACTTTTTGAGTTTCCACCTTGAAAATATCAAAAGGATTCTGAAAATGGACTACATTTTTTGATCAAAAACTCGGGTAAAAATTTCTTCGATTGAAAAGTGGGTCATTCAAAGTTCTGTCTGAGCGCAAACCATTCCAACTTGGGCCTCGAATGAACCGCTTTTCATTTCTACCTTTATTTTTCGGTCTGAATTATTGGAAACATATTACATTAACAATTTCACAACCAATTCTATTGAATCCACATTCTCAGAATTGTTATTCTCATACTCTTTGTATTTGTCCTTTTTTTTCAATGAAATTGAAGTGAGTACACATTATGAAGCAGAAACAACTGGTTTGCAACTATGTTTACCGAGATGCACGAAAGATAACGTCGATCCAATGCAAAAGTGAGATATCACAAAAAACAGAGGAAATAAAGTTGTTGTTATGTACTGAAGTCTGGTTTTTGCATTCCAAAATGTGAGCTTGAAACTTTTTGCGTGAATATTTTAAATCGAACGAATAAAATATCCTTGATTGTAAAAAAAAGAAAAACCTGTACCTGAGTGGAAGATTTTTCCAATATATAATCTTTATGTAATTATACATAACTTATATATAAACTGTGTCGAATTATATACAAGTTTGTACATTTTTCAGGGCTTGAACGGAGATTTTGGCGCGAGAGAAGTCCTTGTTGGCGAATTAAAGGCCGCGGCGGAACCTCTGCGGGAGAGTTGCGCCGCGGAGGTCCGCGAGAGGGTGGACGCGGCTGTAAATGAAGCTGTGCAAGCTTGGGAGGACACGAAAGCCGAATTGGACGCTCTTTGTGCGAAATATCAACACGCCGTCAGTCTATGGCAACAGTATAGAGACTCGAGCGCCGCTGTCAAAACCTGGGTTGACACGCAAATGGGGAGTGTGGCGAATTTGCCACCGGAAGAAGCCTTGAAGCAAGTTAAGGTAAGGTTATTTATCCTCATCTTTTCGAATCTACAAATTTTTCATATTTCATTTTATCGAATTTATTCAAATTTGTATTCAAAATCAATTTTATGCAAAATTAAAAATTTTAAAATTACTCAGAGTTGAAATATTGAACGAAACTTTATAAGGAACACAGCAAAAGTGGTACAATACCTAATAGATCCAGCTCACCCCGCGGTGTGAATGATAATTCAAAGAGTAATACTCCCCCAATGCATCTTCCGCACATGGACGTTCTTACACGTGGCTGTTGGCCTAAAAGCAAAAGCAGGGGTGGCTGTTTGGGGAAACTATAGGACAAAGTATGAGAAGGAAACAGCGAGATAGGGTGTAAGAGCGAAAAAGGCAGCCTAGGTTCCCCACTGTCTACCCATTGCTGACAAGTCGCATCGATCGTGAGACTGTAGACGCCAGTCTGGTCCAGGGCGCGTCGGGTCGCGGAGCTTGCACTTCGATTCATCCGCACTTCAAACTCATGTGTTTTGTCATTTCCTATTTGGTTCCTATCAAACGTGTAATTTTATACCTCGCTCGAGTGTGATATTATAATTAAGAGTTAAAGCTATCAATCGTTTTAAGTGTACGGTATTCAGTTCGGAGTTTCAATGAATAAAACTGGGATTATTCTTCGTTGTTATCTTGGTGAAACTCCACCCTCGTGTATCCAGTTCTTCCCTCGTTTCTAATAACGCGTCATTCTTCGTCATTGTATCTTTTTTCCTCTTATTCGTTCATTCGGTACATTTCGAAAGACCTTGGTAAAGCGTTCTCTGGTTGGTTCACGTACGATTGCGAATGAAGATATCCGTAATCTGTATCTCGAAACAGTTCAAAATGTTGAAGTATGGTCACAAGGTTCTGATAATGGACAATTGTTTCATGATTTTTTTTTTGACGAAACAAACCAGGATAAGCAAGATTGAAAGTTTGACCTTGAAGCGTATCGGGCGAATAAAAAATATTTATTCAGTCATTTCATGATGAAATCTTATGATTTTGATAAGCAGTTAAAAGTTAAAACAAACCTTCGGTTGTCATCAAGAACACTTCATGAGATTTTCTTTTAACTTTAAAATTTCATCGATATAGATAGTTCACCTTTTCATCTTGTCCCCTACACTCCAAACTCCCAATGAAATGAATTCATTCAATAATCTCTGAACACCTAATATGCATATTCCATGGAACATGTGATGTTTGAAACACGTGTAACATATGCTTTATGAGTGTAATTAAGGACATAATACCAAGATATAGTGGGGTATCTATTCCTCTATTCATTCTCTTTCAAATTGTAATACGGGTAAATAATGAAGAAACAAATGGTAATTGAATATAGAGTAAAGTCATTCGGCTTTGATGCTATTATTCGAATGATATAATCTTCCGCCAAAGGGTCAAAAGATGAATGACCAAATATTGCAACAATAATATCGTAAATCTTGAATTCGACGCAATATATCAACTATATTTCTCGATCGAAGGAAAATGAGACATTAAAAGCATTCGTCTCAATCGCAATGAATTCTATTCTTTGTGAATGAATGTATCGGTTCAAGACTAAAGGACGTCTATTTATACGGCAAACCCATTAAAACAGAACTCTTATTCGAACCAAGAAGAACCCTTTCATACACGTAGTCGCGTACACACATATATATTATATGCAACGAAAAAAGAAACACCACGTCACACCTTTTGAAACTGAATTGTCGTCTACTCGGTAAACATCGACGCACGTTTGCCTCTTTGTTCCATGTTACCACCGAAGAGAATTCTAAATTCTATACATCAATTCTGCACCTGAATTTAAAATTGCACTGCGATAACAATGAAATGATAAATCAGTGTATTCCGATTTCATTTCTTGCGATTTATCCTGATTTTGTTCAAGTTCTAAATACGATCATGTGGAGATTCGACTTCCACACTGTAAAAAGAAAGTCTTCAATTCAGCTCATTCCCTGGCTGAATCTATGATGCAAACAAATTAAGGCGAAAAAACAGTCGCCGACACAATGGAAAAAGCATTGTCTGAAATTAAGATGCAAACAGATTAAGACTTTCTTTTTACAGTGCATTGACAGACTACCGTTTACTAACCGTCCCCTTCTCTTTTGGTACTGTTTATCACATTACTTCAAGCTGGATCCTTATTCGTTCACCTTTCAGAAGCTTTTCTTCAGCTCTTTTCAAGACTCAAAGCCATGTACATCGGTTTTCTTACCTCGCAAAATGGTCTCTATGCAGTGGGCCACCCTATTCCACCTTCATTGATCTCGCAGCATGAGAGTTGTTAACACCGAGATCTTTCTGAAGAAGATGTCACCCTTCTTCAAGCCTTACCGCGCACATCTGAACAAAATTTGAACAGTTCATCCATCACTTGATATATCATACAATGATATCTAGACTTTTTCATAACAATTTAAATATTAATTATACGTGAGCACGTAGGGTGTTAGAACACATTGAACCATTCGAACAATATAATATGTAATGAAGAGATAGACAAAAAAATGACTGATTTCTATCAAATGTATATAGAAATTCTTTCAATTCTTTTCATTATTGCTTTGGAGAAGCAACAAACAAGTACGAATGAATAATGATCATCCACGAGATAAATATTTGAACAATTCAAACCGCTTGCTTATCCTGGTTATTTTCACAGACCGATAATACTGGCCGCACCTTTTCCCTAAAAATACACTTTGACCGCTCCGGGTTACAGGATCCATGATTAGGAAAACAAATAATTCGTATCGGTCTCACAAAAGTATGGGGTTACAAAAGTATCTTCACGTTCAAGTGGCCGTAGTGGAACGTGAGTGTCTATCGGTGAATCATACCACGTGCTGACGAAGCGTGGTTCTTCTAGTATCTCACACGTGCACTATCCCTGTCGTCACAACCACGTTTGACGAAAGAATGATGAAAAAGAATTGGGAACAGCCCGTAAAACGATGAACGATTGAAAATTTGTAAATTAGCAGAAATGTGCACGCCGGAGGAAATTAAGGTACGCGACAGCGATGCTTTTTTTTAATAAAAAAACAAAAGTCAAGAATCCATTCAACAAAATTCATGGAATACTAAAGATGCAAACAACTCCTGGTAAAAAATTGTAGACTTATTCGTAAGAATTGAGGAATTGTTGGATAAAATTGAAGAAGTTTAGATACATTCGTGAGAATTCAAAGAGATTCAGAAGAATCCAGTGATGATCTTTACACGTGAAGCTTGAGATTGAAGAGGAATTCAGAATTACGTATTTTTGGTGAAATCTAAATGAGGAATTCTACTAGAAGAATTTGGGAGAAATAAAGGAATATCAAACGCTTTAGAACTCAATATGCCACATCGAATTTAGGATTAAAGCTTTCTGAAAGATTTAGAGGAATTGAAATACACAGGGAGAAGAGTTTGTTTGTGACAAAGAAGGCTTATCAATTGAAAACAAACAATCTTTGAGTCAAATAAGATTTATTAATAGTTAACAAACCTTATTTGATTGAAATGAATTCAGAATACTTTTTTCTCAGTGTAGAGTTAGGAAAATTCAATAAGACCCGAACAATTTCTGTCAAATGATTTTCAAGTCTCTTCCCTGGTTAAAAAAATCCATGAAATCTGATGAAATGAAATTCAATGGGATTTGGTCAGAAGATTGGACAAGATTCAATCAGATTTGGCAAGATTCAATCAGTATCACATTGAGAAAATACATTGATCTGATTAAATCTCATTGACAAATGCTTGATTAGGATTTGGTTTGGTTTGGTTTGCTTCAGTTTGGTCAGAACATTGTACAAGATTCAATGAGATTTGGCGAGAATTAATGGTTTTGTTCAACCAGGATTAAGAGCATTCTGAAGTCCCCAGAAATCTCAAATCTTTCCCCCCTCACTTTTCTTGGAAACAATTGAATAAATCGGAAAATAATGAATTGATGTATCTTCTCCAGGATCAGGCCCCTGACAATCCCGTGTTTCACCTGTCCAAAACTTGTCCTGGGAGCCCTGGCTGTGCCATCGCCCACTCTAGCAGGGAATTTTCAATACATCCAATGAACACTTCTCACGTAAGCGTAGGAAATTGCGTACGAGTTCGATGGAGTATCTATCTGCGCATTAATTAATTCTCACGTTCCTTCCAAATTCTCCAACATGCCATGAAGCGCTCCTAGCGGAAAGAGGACATTTAATGGATATGAATCTAGTGAAAAATCATTGAAGTGTCAGGGGTTTGTCCAGGATTCACAGACGCATCAACTCATCATTTTTTGATTTATTCAGTCGTTTTCGAGAAAAGTGGGGAGAGATTTGGGACTTCGGAATGCTCTCAAGTTCTCATAAAAGACCCGAGTCTCAATTTCTCTAAGAATTGGGACTTTTATGAGAAATTATGAAAAATTATAGAATCATTTTCGTTGGGGTGTCGCCAAAAAGAACAATTCCTCGTTTATTCGTTTCATTCTTCTTCTATTTCGAATAATAGAAAGAATCGACTAGGACTGACCTATTGACCTCTGTAAATTATAGTTCCGTCAGGTGAGTGTTTCGTAACTTGCAATAGGTAGAAGAAAACTCGCTCCATCGCTACATAAACTCTCAAATCATGGAACAAACATGATTCTTTCTGATTATAAGGTAGTCTTTCTATTTTTCGGTACACGAATATTCATAGAATCTGAGTATTATAGCCACACATTCCCAATGTACGGGAATGTACAAAGAGTACAAACTTATAGCGCCAAAATGTATGGAACGTATGCCTTGCGCTACCATGCTTCTATAAATACCGATGAACCATAATAAAACACATGCTTCTTGTGAAGCAAGTGAGAAAATCACCTATTCTCTTCCTTCTTCTGTCGAACGAATTCATGAATCTGTTGAAACTGCTTCATACCCATTCTTTAAATTAGCTTCTCAACTCTTTCCACATGACTTTACTGAATTCTTTCGTGTCATTGTTCTCCACTATTTTATCTAATGGAAAATGAATGAACAAGTTGAAAAGTATTTCAAAGTGAAAATTCGCATCTCTAAATTCCAATATAGCGATTGAAGGATCTGTTGAGAGAAACATAAATCAATATTCACCCCTCGAAAACAGAATCAAAGAGAATCACGGTATTTGAAATTTACGGAGTATAGTACTAGCAATATTTACTTTTGTTCAGCCCTTTGGATTTGATTCAAGGACATGAAATCCATGTTCAACTCCATCATGGTCAACGCAAAACTTTTGCCCTCGTACAATCGTTCCTTGATTCTCTTCCACTGCGAAATCTTCGGGGAAATATTTTTCCACGAATTAAATTTCTTTCGTCTACTTCGTCGCGAGTACGCCTGGGTACTCTTTTTTTGTGTTTGTGTATTCATGAAATGCCCGTCTCTCGATCGCGACGCGCACGTGCCATCGTATACCAGAATTTGCATCTTCTCTAATTTAACGAGGTTCACAGAGGAGGATGTTCTCATGTTGTTTTTCTTCTCTCTTAATTAAGGAAGTTTACATAAATATGTGGAATAGGCTAAAACAAGAGCACAACTGGTATGTAAAATTCAAATCCTGCTTAGTACTCACATTCTCGAGGAAATAATTTATTCTATAATAATACAATCAGAATTCTGTGTTTCGAAGAATTAATCATTGAATCTGAGGGAAGACCGAGGCAAGGCTGGACCAGAAAACAGTAATCATTAAGCACTGCCAGCTTTGAATGAAAATGTTGATATCTTCTAATGTTCTAAAAAAAAGTGTTTTAAAATATATAGTCAGATTTTGTTAAATAACTAATGCGAATCGAATCGATTGAAGTATTTCAAACGCACGTAAAGAGATAACAAAAGCACGAATAAGAAGCCATTCATAATAATTCACTTTTTCAATTTTCTACTTAAATAGACAAACGCAAACCTTTATAATTCAAATGAAGTTTTCACTCAACTCTTTCCAAGTAAAACGAGTATTTAATTAGGACGAACTCAAGCTTATCAAGAGAATTTGAATAGAACAAAAAAAAATGTGCATTCCAAACGAGTGCAGTCTCATTTCATCGATTAACATCAAAACATGAAAATTCGTTATTCATTTAACTTGAAAACTGAATTGAATTGACAAATTTTCAAAACTATAATGAATGAATGGTATTTTTGAAGGTCTGTGAAGAAACATTGGCGGAGCACAAAGAACGGCTGGCGGAACTCCGTGGTTTAGTCGCCCAAATTGCTTCGGACGTTGGCTTGGACGCCGGTGGGCCTTTACATTGCGAGGTCGAGGCACTTGGTCAACGTCTCGACGATGTCCGGGAAACTTTATCAACCCTCGTGGACACAGCCGGCACCCGAGCGCTTGATCAACAACTCTCCAAGAGCGATCTATCCCAGACGAAGAGCTTCCTCGAATCAGTTCAGCAGGTGAGAAGTTATCCCTAAAAAAAATCAACTCAAATTAATTCATACCCTATGCAAGTGTTTTATCGAAAATTGAGAAAAGTTAAAAAATTTGCAAGTATCACGAAATTTGATTGAACTTGACAAATCACGTGCTCGTAGTTCAATGCAGACAATACGTAATCACGAGGCTTCGAGTTGGATTTTATCTAGAAATCGACTATGGTTTCTGGAGCCAGAAAACCTAGTTGTTGAAATATCTGACGAGTTACACGAGTAATGCGTTATCGTTGCTCCTACGCCTCTCTTCCTCAACTTGAAAACTTTTAGCCAAGTGTGGTGTGCATTGATATGCACACACAAACATATACGCATGAATGAGGGAAGTTTAGCCCCATTCACTTAGTGTTGTGGATTTCGTGACTGATGTAATTGCCACCGAGCGGTTAGAAATTTTAAGGTGTATCAGAAGGCCCTTCTTTCTCGGCCTTGACACAACAAATTGTTTCGAAACTATCGCGATTAAAATATATATAAACGGACGTATGCGAGCTTTCTCTATGATGATCGAGTTTGTGCCAAGCACCAAGCTCTCGCATCAAGCTCTCGCATACTCGCCAGCCGCTTGAGAATTTACAGGAAATTTTAAACTTTTATTAATGTATGCAGCTGAACTTATTAATGTGTACTCTTGAAAGATGGAGTATGTGTGCGAGTTGATTCTGATTGTAACTCGTTGCCTAATACCTTTGGTTCTTTGATTGGCATTCAATTCAAAGTATCAAAAGTAATAAAGATTTCCTTACTATATCTGTATTCTAAGTATTGTGAAAAATTCTGAAATTCCAGAGCCTGACGACGGTTGGCAAAGGAGAATCGAAGGAACAATTGAAACTCGTTCGAAAACATCTTCTGGCATTGACGCGTACGGAACCTCAACTACAATCCATAAAAGATCGAGTTTTGGACACCGTGGCGCAAGGGGAGGAAGAGCCAACGGTGGTGGAAGTTTTACAACTTTGGCAACGCGTCTTCCGGGAAACTTTCCAACAATATCATCGGTTATCTGCCCGATTGGTCAAATCGCAAGACGTCGCCGCGGCTCTGAAGCTCTGGCAAGAGTATCTATTCCACGTGCAAGAGTTCCTCAAAAACGGAGTTCCAGGAGATTACAACGGTTTGTCGGAGCATAGAAATCTATGCGAAGTTCACAGAAACCTCCTCACGGATCAACAGAATCTCATATTAACTGTCCGAGCTGAGGAAGGACGCGATATGTCAATAACGGAACAGTTCAACGCCTTGACGAATCTTCACAACGAAACCTTGGCGAAAATAATGGAAAGGCATACAGCTGTACGCGAGAGATTGCAAGCTTGGGATAAATACAGATTGGATCAAAGTCGATTATTGTCTTGGTTGAAGGATGTCGAAAAAGAACGAGGTAGATTAGAGCTACGTTTCATACATCTCCGGAGAATCGATAAAATTCTCCAAAGGATCGAATCTCTTTTAGAAAAGTTACCCAATGGCGAAGCCCAAATAGAATCTTTAAAAATACAACAGGAGTCCTTATTGAATGACTGTGAGGAAGCTCTGATCGTCTCGTTACGTATGGAGAATGCAGCGAATGCGCAACGGGTAGCCAATCTCGCGGCAAGTCTTGAAACATGGCGGGACTTTGTTGTCAGAATAAAGCAACTACACGATCGTCACACGGAGCAAACAAGAAAAATCCAAACAACGTTTCAAGAAGTGGGCCAAGCTTTGTGTACAGCATTCCACGCAGCACCGGCGAATTTGGCGCGTACGAAACAACAGTTGGAATCATTGCAGAGGCTCAAAACTCGATTGGTGGAGACTAGTATGGATCTCGAAGCTTTAGGTGTCATAACGGAAGAACTACGGGAATGCTTGAGTCCATCCGACATGAAATCTTTGAATCAACACGTCACTTTGCTCTGGCAGCAGCATGGGGATTTAGAACATCAGTTGGCACTTTTAGCTTATCGTTTGGGAGAGCGATGTGGTCTCCACGGTCGTTGGGAAAATAGATTAACCAGATTGTTGGTTTGGATAGAGGATGCGGAGGCTAGAATACGTAATGGTTACGCTTTACCATCGGACGAACCAGAAGAAGCGCTCAAAAGATTAGAAAGTGAAGTGCAAACGGAAATGTCTTTGAAGCAAAAAGAACTCGATTGGTTACAGAACACTGGAAAGGAATTGATAGAAGTTACGGAAGGGGAAGAACGTGATAAAATTCGTAAATCCCTGGAAGAAATTCAACAAAAATGGTCCGGTCTGTTGGACAATGGTCGAGCAAGAACGAATAAACTCGTTGATCTCTCGCATACCATCGAAACTCTAGAGAGGAGGATTCTAGAATTCAGATGTTGGTTATCTAAAATCGAAGCTCAGCTCTCAGAAAATTTAGTCCTAGAGAGCATAGATCAGAATTGTATCGATAGAAAACTCGAAGATCATCAACATTTACAGAAAACCATAGACGCGGAAAGCGGCAACATCGCTGAAGTGTTGAACCTATGCGATAGCCTAATCAACGATTGTGAGACTTGGAAAACTTTCTTTAATACAGACTCCATTAAAACTAGTAGAGAAGGATTGGAACGTCGTTGGAAAGTGATTTGCGTTCGATCGGCAGAGAGGAAGAGAAAAATCCTTCTAATGTGGAAACTTTTACAAGAATTGAATCGAATAAAAACAGAAAACGAGCCGTGGTTGATCGAAACGGAGAAATCTCTGGGTGAATTGGAAGAAGATTTGAAGGAATTGTCGAAAGAAGCTTCGGAAAAGGGAACCAAAAAAGCTCAAGCGATCATCAACGATATCAAAACACACGAGGAAAGTTTGAAGGCTTTGGAGCAAAGTTTTGGACGTCTAGCTAAAGGTATTTTGGAACCCGACAATTTGAAATCTCTTACATCCGATCATAGACAACTCATCGATAGATGGTTGGCTCTGAACACACGAGTTAACGCTATTTTAGCGGCACTCCAAAGAGAACAAAAGACTTATAGGGAATTTATATCGGCTCACGGCGCTGCCATGCACGGTTTGACTCAGGTGGATGTTCGATTGACCCAACTTCAACGTATGAACATATCTGAGGGAAAAGCAACTTTGAGGAAGAAACTTCAGAGATTAGTTGAAATAGAGGAACAACTGGAAGCCCAGAACGATATCCTTCGAAAAGCCGATGAATTGGCTTTGGAAGTTATGAAGGAAAGCCATCCGGATGAAGTGGCCGCCGTACAAGAATTGGTGGATGAATATCAATTACTGTGGCATGATATCAAATCCCGCACAGCCACCCTCAGAATAGAGATCGAAAATTATGGTAAAGACGAAGTTGATGAAGCAGTACAAGTCAATACTTTGAAATTCGAGCAAGATACTGCCGTTCAAGTAGATACTCTTCCAAAGTTGACTAGAATGACGTCTTGCGATGCGTACACGATAGAGCTAGAATCTGCGTTGGAGGAATGTAATGCAGCGTTGGATGCCTTGGAAGCTGTTGTTAAAGCAGAACCTAGCCCGGGTCCTGAATTAGCCACCACAGCTAGAAACATTGTAAGTTCGTTTCTATTTCAATCAAATTCACGTTATGTAATCTTCTTTCATCTTTATAGGCCAAACTTAATGGAAGCTGTCAGTCGACTATAGAACTTGTACGTCATCTTCATAGTCTGCTCATCGAAGATGGAAAATCGAGTCCCGATGCTGTTAAAAACGAACAAATCGTTTCTTTGGGTGCTCGTTACGATGCTCTCTTAACTCTATCAAGAACGCGAGAACAGCAGATCAGAGAGCTCAGGTAACCTCCACAAAATTCTCTCAGTAATTTAAAAAAATCCTTATCATCTTACTACTAACAACTAACATTTCACGATCATCCTCTTCTTCATGCGTACAGGTCTACATTCATCGATGTTTATTATTTTCCATGCAAACAGTGAGTGTCATTCACTATTACAATAATAATCTTATCCAATCGCTTACATCCTTCCTTCTATCCAATCGAATTCATTCTTTTCAAAGATATCCGATCTGAATATCAACTCAAAAATAACTCACATACTTTGTATGTTCCCGAACAGCGATAGCGGTAGACTGACCTGTCCGCTTTGTTCGCGTCGCAACTGGGCGCAATTGGACAACGATCTGTGGCGGTTAGAGAAATGGTTAGAATACGCGGAAGCGACCCAAAGCGAACAGTACGTACCTCCGAGTAACATAGAACAACTGGAAGACGTGATACAAGATCATCGAGAATTCTTACTCGATTTGGATAGTCACAAGAGCATCATGGTCAGTTTGAATATAGTCGGAGCTCACTTGGCCGAACATACGGAAGACGTGGATCGAGCGACACAATTAACGGATAGACTGACTCTCGCTAACGCTAGATGGGATAAAATCTGTACAGGCGCGACCAAATGGCAGGGCCAATTACAGGTCGCCCTGATGTCGAATCATCAATTCCATCGTATCATCGAAGAACTGATGTCCTGGTTAGAGAGAACAGAAGTGAGCATCAAGGAAAGCGAACCGATAGATTTAACTGACGCTAGCGACATTATACGAGCCAAATACGTCAAGTTCAGGTGAGTTTCTTTGCTTCGTTGAGAGCGGTTTGGAAATTCGTTGGAGATTTGATTTATATTCCTGTTCAGGGAGTTGAGAAGCGATTTGGAACGTTGCGAACCAAGGGTACTCTCTCTCCAACAATCCGCTAATCATTTATTGGACGAAGAAGGAGAAACTAGAAATCGTCTGCAAGAAATTCGTCTCAGATTGCAATCCTTGAGAAGATTAACTGGAATTTATGCTTTGAAACTTGGCGCGGCGCTGGGCTTGGATGCTCGAGATGTTGGATTGGCTTCCACCACTACGTCTCTCGCTTCTTTATCTCAGGATGTAAGGACTTGATTTTCAAGTATATTTTATATCCTTCACTCTTTGATTTCATTTCATTTCGGTTTTATTGTTGTTATAGTTGTCATTTAAAAGCAATTCAAACGTAATTCTCAAGAAAGTTCGTGAGAATTCAAAAGCCAAGTTCAAAATTCTGCACTTGTATTCAGAATATGAAGGATGCTTGACACAGAAAATTAAAAATCCAAAACTCATCATTCTGAGATTCAATTTTGAAGAAACTAAACTTCGTTGTTTTTGTTGTTAATAGCGCAATTCCAGTCCAAGAACTTGAATTTGATTAGACTTTTTTGTTCAAATATCTAAAAAAAAACGATAAATATTTTAAATTACGACAAAGGAAAACCTATTCTTTTTGCTTTTTCATATCTTTCTTTTTTACAGCTTATGTTATATACGCACTGTGATGTAGAATCACTTAATTTATGTACTCGAATATTTGGTAAATTATTCTAACAAAATAGTTAAGAAAACACGTTGTTCCATACGAATAAGTTGTCCAATGACAAATTTTTCTAGTGCACTTGAAGAATTCTAAAATTTTTCAAAGAAGCTCTGATCAGACAATCCTAGGGCTATTTTCTTGTTTATTATAACCCGAAGAGAACATGAAGCTTCAGCGAACGTTCAGATCAGATGTGTACAGATCGGGCCGAAGGTTCATTAGAGCTAACTTTCAGATTCACAAACGTTTGACAAAGGTTCTACGGACGTTGAAATGTCCGCTTCGGAATACATTCAAGAAACATAGATGGAACGTTCGCTGAAGGTTCATCGAAGGTTTGACGAAGCTTCACAAAAATATCTATACTTATATTAATTTTGATCAATTTATATGAAAAATAAATGAATTAATAAACATAAATTGATAAAAATTAATCTAAGTATAGATATTTTTGTGAAGCTTTCTCAAACCTTCGATGAACCTTCAGCGAACGTTCCATCTATGTTCCCTGAACGTATTTCGAGGCGGACATTTCAACGTCCGTAGAACCTTTGTCAAACGTTTGTGAATCTAAAAGTTAGTTTTCATGAACCTTCGATCCGATCTATACAGATCTAATCTGAACGTTCGCTGAAGCTTCATGTTCTCTTCGGAAATAATATGATTTGAGAGAAGAACTCATTTTGAAAACTCCCGCTGAACAGTGGACCAGGTGACCGGAAAAGTGGCTGAAACCTAGTTATCCATCAGAATAGTTTGCAATTAACATCTGAGAAGTTTATAAAGTCACTGACCAGGAACTCAGCATGTTGGTAACTAAACATTTTTATTTCAAACTGAATCCCAAGACACTTGAATTTGAAAAACTGTGTCAATTCTTTTACACGTATTTTCCAATAGAGAATTAGCAAACGAATTAATTACCTCTTAGTGCCCTGAACCAGTTTTAAATTCAGTAAGTTTTCAATGTATATCAACATTTTGTCAGTAAGTTTCGTTCAATCTTTCGCGGTGTGTGCTGTAACTCTTCAAATCGTTTACATTTTCCATTGAAAAAACACAATAAAAAGGCCTAGGCCTAAAGTTGTCAGAAATGTTTCCCCAACATCAATTTCATCATAAATTCTCAATTCAATGCAGCCTGAAATTTGATCCCTGGGTTTCGGTTACTTTTTAAACTCACGTGATCCACTACGCGTACGGTGGAGAAAATATTCAAAATTGAGTTAAAAGAGAAACAAATGGTAAACATTTTTACGTAATCTCAATTGTCAAGTGCACATTAATCGTAGAAATCACATGCACAGTACCTTATTGTTTGTGTTTTTTTGTTTTTGTTTATATTGTAGCTGCTCGATGAAGCTGCCTCCGGGACAACTCAGCCCTCCGCCACCACCAGCACAGAGTACGTTTCTCTTTTCCCTGTTCAATTCACAGATAATTCAGTATTTCTACGTATTCATGTTAACATCATTTTCACGCGTTGCATCGCCCTGTAACAAATCTTCAACTAAATCTTTGAAATAATTTTCAAAACGAATAATGAATTTTCAGAGTATAAAATTCAAATGTAAGAAGAATGTATTCGATCGCTTATAGTAGAGTATCTTTTTTGAAAAAGAAATCAGCTGATTAGGATGATCGCATGATCCGTTTTTATTTATTCATCATCACAGCTCATAAGTATACCGTCATACGCGTAGTTCTTTGTTTAATATGGTGTTTGTTAATATGATGTTCCATCAATCTTCATCCAGACAATCATGACACCTGATCTTGAGAGGAAAAGGATAACATTTAAGGAAGTTAATGAATGAATTGTTACAGGGGTGACAAAGGGGATGGCACAGCATTGGCGCGAGGCGCTCGTTTCGTCGGCCGAGTTTTGCGAACGTCTCTTCCTATCCAAGCGCTGATGTTGTTGCTACTTGGTGTGGCCTCTTTAGTGCCTTCGGCAGAAGAAGACTACAGCTGCATGCTCACTAACAATTTCGCGAGAAGTTTCACCCCTATCCTCGATTATCCCAACGGACCACCTCCTTTGTAATTTCATCTGAAACTGAATATTCTTTTATTTACAGCATTTATGTAAATTTTTTATCTCAAATGTAACATTCAATCCTGAAAAGACAAAATGTATCTTATGTTGAAATATTAACAATTCGTTATACGGCTTGATACTTGAATTCAAAACTAGAATTCCTGTCTGCAAGAAGGGCATAATTGCCAGAAAACAGGAATACATATGAATATATATAAATATGATTCAAATTTTAACCTCTTCTATTTGCCTTAATGTAAAAATCTTTTTACAACTTTTTATATTTTAAGTACCCTATGCGTATCGACGTTACCGCTCCTGGTGAGCTGGATGAGTTGTTACCAATACTCATTACTTATTAACGCGACAGTAGGTCGAATACGATACGTCAAAATCAGACAATATATTATATATATATATATATTGAATATAAATATGGAGTTGAGGTGCTAAGTGGCAAACACTAAATGCGAACATCGAAACAACAACAACAATTTTATGTTATTCTTGTAGTCAGGAGTTCGACTGTGTACTTAAAATTATACATACATAATATTCATAGTTTTACACGAAAGAAATTTTTTATATGAAAATTGTATAATGGACCAAGAAAAGGTTTACAACTCTAAAAAATGAATTGAAGGAAAAAAAAGAAGCTGAATTATTGTAATTGTTCTGGATTTCGTATATTGTAATTGTTCTGGATTTCGTATATTGTAATTGTTATGTAATATTTATTGACGCGATACGTTGTAGAATTTGATATAACGTGTATGAATTTCATAACGTTACTTTCCATAGAGCAGATTTGAAATATATTATATGAAACCTGTGAAGAATGATGATGACTATTGTTTGAAATAGAAAAAGTTTCTCCTTTTGTTCACTATTTATGATTTTTGTAATGTTGATGAATGTTATTTATATCAAATAAAAACAATTTATAAACGATAGCGTTGAAAATGAAAAGCATGATATGCTAGTTGATCGTCGTATTTTTATATTCCGTACGGCGATACATGAATGTAAATCAAAAACGCACATACGAAGGTTACTACTACGGTCGCATCTTCCGAATATCGGCTGAATTTTATGACCATCGATTTTATATACATATATATGTGCTTTCTAATTCATAAATTTCTCGCTTATCGCACAATAAGCTTTGTTATGTATTTTTATAAAAGAGAAAAGCTTGAAAATCCATATGTATATATATATATATATATAAATATATATACACATCTATATGAAAATAATAAAGTCTCAATAACAAAGAAAAAAAAACAAAAAGTTTTCATTCCTCCTTCAAATCTCCAACAAAAACACACCACTTTTGTTCGTTCAGAATTTATTGTATGCAAAACATATGAAAATCCATCCTAATCGTACGTACAAAAAAACATTATTTTATCGAGCATTTCAATATTTGTATCGTATTTAGTTACATGTCAAATTATATTTATGTATCTATGCGTATGAACATGACTCTTATTTTTCAGGACAGAGAGAAAAACGATTTTACACGCGATTCATTCAATTCTCTTAACGTAATCTCTCGAGAGACACAAAACATCATGTGAATACACTTTTGTGTATGCATCACAAAGCTAACATGTAATCAAAACAAATATCTGACAAAATCAAGAAAAATCGAAAGAAATTATGTACAGTGGATAAATCTTCGAATTTCTGAGATTTGATTGATCTTCAACTTGAAAAAATCTGTTGGGAATTTATGACAATACGAAATAATAAATAATGAAATATCACGAAACACGACACTTCTAAATAAATCTCTCCTGAAATATAGGAGCAACTTATAAATCTATATATATATATATATATATATACTATATATATATATGTATTCAAATATTCAAGTATGCACCAAAATTCATGACTTCCTTTTTACATTAAAAAATATTACAAACACGCCATATTAAAAATGAGGGCAAACGGCTTTTCATGAGTCTACCATTATCAACTCTCATCTATGTACATTCATTTTAAAAAATATACAGTCTCAATTCTTCATCACATGAAAATATAATATATATATGTATATAATCTTTAAATAAGTTTACGCGTAAGTCTAGAATTTTATTCAAATACTCTGATTTTTCAAAGCGGTTAATTGTTCTGTGTACTCAAGATACAGTCTCTGCCAGCGCAAGTTTCCACCCACCACGGCCAGGACGTCTCCCAAGAGTTTGTGCTTCTTTATTCCCTATAACATAGAGTAACAGAAGGAAAATATTATGAGGATCAAACTTTATCGTAGCTTTGCGAGCGAGTTTTTCATTTTTGCTTTGTCATTTCGATAATCAATGAGAAATCTTTTGGAATTCGAATTTAAAGGAATATAATCAGAATATCGCTCTGACAATCAGGAGCGTACGACTTACCAAAATCAAAGGATCCCATGAGCTTTTTGAAGCTGTTGAGTGACTTGGACCTAGTAAATCGTCTAAAATTAGTCGCAAACGTTTCTCCAAACCATCTAAAACCAGAAAGAATGTTTAAATTCTGTAATGAGAGAGGAAGAAGTAATGTAAACTTAACTCAGATCCTAACTTCAATCCCAAGCAACCCTCGACTTTAATCCTAAGTGGAAACATAACTCAAACTCTAATCTCGAACGAGAGCACAACCCTGACAAATATTCAACCGATGTACCTTGTGTGAGCAGGAACGATACTAAAGCCATGAGCCAATGAACGTACTCCTGAGAACTTCCAATAGCTTTCGACACGAGCAATTGTTGTTCCAAGTACGATACGATACTAGGACCGCTATGAGGCAATCTTGGATTAGGTAAAGCGTTTCCTGAAGTTCTGAGCAAACCTTCTTGGAGAGTAGAAAGTGGACCTTTCGAGCTCCTAGTTCCGGAAGTACCGGATATACTGAAAGCTGACCATCTCCAAACTGGATCTTGACAATCCCCGATCAATACCCAAGTACCTAAAGCATGAAAATTTGTATAAATAAATAGACCTCAATAAAAAATTCCTTATTTTTTTCATCAACATTAAATTTACCTATTTCTTTATGATACATGTACGCTCTGGCATTGGTGAAAGCTAAATGTGGCATTCCATTGTACAAGGTGCAAGATAATAGTGACGTTCCAGGAACCGCTAGATGAGCGGCAGAGGTGGACACGATCATTCGACAAGTATTTCCAATTTCCCACACGCGAACGTCTCCGTAACACGATATGATCATAACCGCGTTCAAATTCGCGTGAACTTTCGCCAAAGGCGCTGGCGGGGCCAATGGAGGAACAGGTCTAGATCCTTTAGCGGTATAAAACGTGTGAAGACTTCCATCTTCCAATCCCAAAGCTATAATGGATGGAGTAGTTGCCAAAGCAACCGCGTTGTATCCTAAATAAACGTCCCAAGTCGGTTCAGTATCCGTACCTCTGAACACTTGCAAATGAGCCAAACCTTGGCTGTTATTAACGGTAACCGCGTAATGGCCTGCTTGTTGGGACAAGGAACTTGTTGGTTTGAGCGAAGGTAAGAAGATCTGATTCCCACTTCTTTCGGACACGATTTTTGGTTTCTTTAGAGGATTCGATGAAGAATTATTCAGTTTAACGGAAGATGGTTCTCGACGCTTCAATGTCAACGCCGGTGGAGTCACACTGTTATTAGCAACTGCTGAATTTACGGAAGACGTGACGTTGGGTGTTACTACGTCGTTTCGTTTTTCTATGATTATAGAACTCTTGATCTGCGATTTGCTCGTGAAAGTTGGGGTACCCAAACCACCACTGTCCCTAAAAAATAATATATTTTGATATCTATTATGAACTTTTCAATGTAGTTCGAGGTGTAGCTTACATCGTGTCAGGAGCTGGAGGTATGAACATAGGAGTGATTCTCCTTTTGCCATCCGACGTTCTTGTTTCGATTTGTTTGTTAATGGGACCTTTGATTGGAGTGTTGGGCATTGTCGTGGGCAATGGTGTAGAGTTAGAAACAGGCTGAGGTGAGGGTTGACTGGGCGGAGCTGGAGGTTTTATATTGAGCAGTTCAGGAGCTTCCATCACATTGCATCCACCTTGGATTAAGGGTTTACCGTATAATCGTTCATGAAGACTACTCTGTAACAAAACATCGAAGAATCAATAAATTGAAAAATTCACAGCTTATTTCAATGTAAACTCACTTGTTCTGCTGGATCTAAAGGTTGCCCTAATTCTTGTTGAGTGAATTCGATTAGTACCACAGATCCATCCCAAGAACAAGCGGCTAACCGTAAACCACACGGTGACCAACTTGTGTCAAGAACAGAATGGGTGAATAATTCGTGAATCACTACTAAAGGTCTTTTAAGCGATGTCAACCAAACTGATAAAGATCTATCTCGAGAGCCTATCGCGACACAACAATATTGCTGTGGTTTGGAAGATCCAGGTTGCTTTTTTTGAAGGATATTTCCATTGAATCGCTGGAAGTAATACAAGTAATGGAATTTGAGAGAATCAAAATTGTATATGTGAGTAAGAAAAATGAAATTACCACACATGTTACAGCTTTTCTATGCCCGACAAAATCTTTGTCTTGTGTCCAACCATCTCTTTCAATAATCTGAGCTGTAGGACCACCGCCGTTCATTGCATGCGCCGATACCAAGTACTGTCCATCCGGACTCCAAGAGAGTCGTAAAACGTGAGTGGTTCCTCCACATTCGTCGAAAGGTTCAGAAATAAGCGCGGCTTCCGTCCAATCGGTAGTGCGCCATACTCGAAGGGTTTTATCATCGGATTGAGAAGCAAGATACTTCCCTACTGGATCCCATGTCACACCTTTGACAAATCCTGTATGACCTTTCAATACTGCAACAACAGCAGGGAACTTTGAAGCATCCCAAACTATTACTGTATTATCTATGGAGGCAGAAGCAAGCCATGGACTGTGAGGCGCCCAAGCGAGATCAAGCACATCAGCGTCGTGTGAACGTAACGTCGCGACACAACGCCAAGTCTCGACGCTTGGTTTTCCACCAAATATCGAACTTCCTCCTGAATGACTGTTGGATAATCTCCAAATCATGATTAGCTTATCCACTCCGCCAGATGCTAACAAACCAGTGTTACTCCATCTCACGCAATTTACACATGCTAAAAAGAAACATTTTTATCCAATTTAACAATTTTTCTTTTCCCCTTATTTTCTAAATTTCAAGGAAGATCATGATTTCTATATCCCAATTGATTGACGCATTCCATATTGAATGTATTTCACGAATGATATAAGGTAACTGAATATTATTTTTTCAGGGTCTTTATAACATTAATAATCAATCAATTATGAAGAAATAATCAGAAATGTGCTCATTGGGAAGTATTCATAATTTGCTCAAATTAACTTGATATATAACAATCTTATAATACCCTAACAAAATACAGCCATTTACTCTATTTGGATCTTTGAAATACCTCAGAAAAGCATAAAAGTTTGAAGCATATTCGATAGAAGTGCGTTGAATATTGGGACATTAAATGACTCAATGAACATTCCATGAACATGAATTTATGTATAATGAACCTAACGAAAGGTCTGTGTTCTTTTGGGGTCTCTAGTGTAAATGTTGGATAGATTCGGATGAAAAGTTGCAAATGCATATGAAAATAGGGTCAAAACGAATATAAACGCAATCCAATTTTATCCTATTTTTGCAACAAACAGGGGCAACAACTACAATTATGAATTTGCATTAATCCAATTCTCACCTAAATGATTATCCAATTGACAAAGCATTTTTGGAATATTTGAATTTAATTCAGCTGCTTCGTTGATTACAGGCTCCATATTCCATATTACCACTCGTCCTGAATCTCCTCCTAAACAATAGAATTCAAATAAAAACAGTTGAAATGGGTATCCACTGGAAATCAAAGTAAAAAAATGCAAAGTACCTTGACCGCCAGTAGCAAATCTCTTCCCATCTGGATGAATATCCACAGAAAATATTGGATATCCTGGCAAAAAAAATTTTATGATTATAAAAATGGATACTAAAATATACGTGGAACAATATCAAACAATAGATTTTAATCGAAACAAAGGATTGTCGAATAAAATATGCCTTACCATCATGGGTAACCCAATTTGGTTTGACCAACTTCATAATTGTTTACGATACTTCCACATGAATAAAATCAATGTACATTATAACACATTAGAGACATCGTTAGTCTTTGATCAACAATATTTTCACATCTAATGAACGAAATGTGTCATTTGATCGGTTTTTCCACTTTTTACAATCAAAACTTGGATCATACTTTTACAAGAACATAACCTCAAACCGGTAAAAGTATTGTACGAATCATGTGCAGAAATACAAATTTTCCCGTTATCCATTGCTTTGAAACATTTAGAAATAATTAAACATTAAATGATTCCAAGGAAACTAAACATCCACAGGTTTACGTATACAGTTATCACAATATTTCATCAGGAAAACTAGGAGTATTTTTCCTAGATTTCATCAAGCCTAACGCTGATCAAATGGGATGAAATATAAATCACACATATAGCCCTATAGCTCCCCCTTTGGGGTCATTTTAAACGAAGGATGTGGTAAGAACAGTACTAAGCATGTTTCAAAACAGATTAAAAATAAAGCCAAGTGTAATTTTGTTACCAACCGAGCAGTGATTTTCGCTCATTTTCGCTGCACGCGTAAGAAAATTTATCTCACTCTTTGACGAATGTACAAAAATATTCATATCGTTCGGTATTTTTTTAGGAATTGATACAATCTTGTTCAACTTTGTCCTACGCGTGATGATTCGAACACGTTTCAGTTCGTGCTCTTCCATTCTCACGGTCATGGAGTAGGAGGGTGCTGGATCGTTCAGATGGCAGATGGATCACTTTATTGTTTTTATTTCTTTTATCTATATTTGTATATATTTTTAAAATTCATAGTTAAAACCGTTTGAAATTCCCTCGAAAACAATTGAAACAATGTACTCCCGTAGAATCTTTTATTTCAAATGTACAGTACTGTTTTCATGTTTATACATGACATCTGTTGTAACCTCAGCTGTCATCAACAATAATACTACTGATACTGCAGTTACAAAATTCAATACGAATATTCAGAATGCATCTACTTCTTCGAAAATTTCTTCGTCCTCTGTGAAAGTAACACTACTTGACAAGGTTTGTATTTATCCATGCATTTGAATATAAATTTCATGTTGATATATATTATCCACTTCTTTCCTCTGAATATTACAGAATAACAATGGCAATGGTCCAATGATGGCATCGGAAGGAGGTTTCATCAAATCTTCCGAATTTGGAGAATCAATTGAAAGTAAAAATGATCAAAGTGTGAATTCTAAAATTTCAGAAACCCATATGGCATTAGAGAAAGAAATGTTGACAGAGCGGAATGCTAATCCTTCTGTAACCGCAAGAAAGGGAGTACAATCGAAAATTAGTCCAAGAAAAGGAGTAGAAATCCCTCCAAATTTAGTCAACGAGACTTTGGAATCTCAGAGGAAAATTGATTTCACTCCAACAGTGTCGAAAAATAAGTCAACGACGATGCAAGCTGGTTCAAAGAACAATGGTACTGTGGCCGCTACTACCGCTACCACTACCACTACCACTACCACTACCACTACCACTACCACTACCATTACCACTGTGAACAATAGTAGCAAATCCAGTGTAAATAAAACATCAAGTGAGAATACAACTCTTGCCACGATTCCCCCAACTAAGAAACATAAACCAAAACCAACAGTGACGATCGGTGAGGCTGAAATTGATAAACCTATCCCTGCTTTACCGACAAAGACCCCACCCTTAGGTATGCCTAGAAAAATTGATTATATAGTGCCCATTATGATAACAATTGTCACTATCCCCCTTCTGATCGCTCTTAGTTTTATCTTGTACAGAAGAGGTAGGGATTGTTGGGAGAAAAGGCATTATCGAAGAATGGACTTCTTGATAGATGGAATGTACAACGATTGAATCTATATTCCTTTTTCCGATTGAATTCTTCCTATATCTAATTCCACAACCAAAATGTTTATATGTAAATATCTGCAGTTATATTCAAATCCCTCCAAATGCCATTTGTAAATATACATTGAATATATTTATAAAGCATTTTTTATACAAGGTATATCTCTCCATTAAGATTCCCTTTTATAACAAATAGGAAGAAACAAACATACTATTAATTTGTAAATTCTTGGTCAAATTTGACAATAAAGATGCGATCGACAATGAATGTGTTAGGTTTGTTGATGTTGAGTTTCCATGAATTTTGAAAACATTCATTGTGTTAGGAAATTGATTACTTTTCGGTAATCGTGAAACGATTTGATTTCACTCCGTGATATATGTGCAATTATTATTCCGCGTGATAATAATAATGAATCATACGTCAATGCGACCAAAGAAATGTTCACCGTGTGGTGTTAGAGACGATTCAAGATGACATTTTTATATTTTTGTTATAACCCAATATTTTTAATACTGCATTCCTATGCCATAAGATGAACTCACCATATGAATTGAATATGAACTCGATTCGTATCAAATGAACCATACTTATTCATACTATTGAATCACAGTAACAGATTTTCCCAATATTGTTACTTGCAAGAGAGAATAGATGTTTTATACAAATCTATATTCATCTCTTTGCGTTATTCATACATAAGTCTGTATTGTATCGAATTCAAATGAAGCAATAATGATAATTATTTTTATACATTGGCATGAGAAATTGTTTATATTGTTAGAAAAAAATTGTATGTATATATTACATATATATATAAACATTGGCAAGTTTAAATAGGTGTTAATCATTCTAACTCAACATTATTCTGTAATTAATTTGTTCAAATTTATTTAAGAAAAACTGAATCGTATAACAATCATTCGTGTAACAATCCACAAATTTACGAAAAATCAAGTGAGTTGTTTCCTTCTGGGTTTAGGAACAGGAACAAGGACCTCATTCTCGATCGTAAAAGTAGCATTGCTCGGTACAGAACTCTCGCTCCCCGAGTATCTCGCAATCGCATGGTCCGGATAGGAATTATCACCATCCAAATCATCGTTTTTCTCAAAATCAGCTTTTTCCAGAACGAAAGTCCCACTACTATCCGAATTAATAGACTGAGAAGTTTGAAATAATCGATCTCCGTTCGAATTTTTGGCACGAACAAGAGTGGCACTGTCGGATAAAAATTCTCTAGCGACATTGATCTTTTCCATGGATTTATCGAGTCTCGTGGTTTCCTTTGCGCTCCTAGATCTTTCTCTTCTAATGCCGATAGGGTGAGAAAACTCCGTCATTTCAAACACTTCTTTCATATCTGATTTTTTCAATGCATCGTAACGTAACTCTACTGGCTGTTGCTCTACCTGTATTTCCTCGGAATGCCAAGACTTGGAACCGCTCGATGCATAATTCTTTTCATTCGAAACATCCCTGGCTGATTCAAGATCTCCATGAGTCGGGGATTTCGTTGCGGAATTCGACAGAATTTGATCAATTTTCTCAATGATGTTATATAATCGATTAACGCTTCTACTCTTCTTCAAACTCTGTTCGGTATCCGCGTTTAGTTTTTTCCATTTCATTTTTGTTTCCTCTTGTTTCAGATTTTCATGAGCGGATTTGATGTGAGGGAACTTTTGAGTCGCAGGATTGGATCTGGGTTTGGAGAATTCGAAAAAGTTCATAACCACGTCTTTACTTCGTGGTCCTGACGACTCCTGTCCTTCCGTGCTCAGTTTCAATCCTACGTTCTCTCCCGTTGCATCTTTCACGAATCGCAGGACCTTTACGGGAGCTGGATTGCCGAAAGTCGTGTAGGCTAATACGTGATCGTATGGATGATAATCTACGCAAGTTACGGCCCGACAGTTCTTCTCGGTTGTATATTTTGCTAGATATTTCCCGGTTTCCAAACTCCACACGCTTAAAGAGGAATCCTCTCCGCCGCAAAATATTAACCCTCCGCAAGGTGATATGCAAGCCGTTGTTTGAATTCTGAAATATAATATTGATTGAAGATTTTGTATGGAAATTCTGTATAGTTTGCATACCTTTGATTATGTAAACCATCGTATTTTTGTAAAGTCACTCCAGTTGCCAGGTCTAAAATTCTTAAATCGTTGTTCCTCGAGTGAACTAGCAGTCTAGATTCCAGAGGATGGAGAATTATGGTATTGATAGTGACGTTTTCGATTCCTTTGACTCTAATCTTTTTTGCCAAACACCATTCTTTCTTGGCAAAAAATCGACGATTGTATTTAACGGTCCAGTAAATGATCATTCCCACGCTGTCGGCAGTCAATAAATTGCCCTCCTTCTGGAAGCACATGGAATTGACAAATCCTTCGTGATCTTCCAGTTCTTGACTAAGCTGATAGCTCTCTGATTTTCTTCCCCTGGCCCAGATTCTCGCTACATGATCGTAGCATCCTGTTGCGATTATATCCGTGTTTTGTGGGTAGAATTTTCCACAGTAGACATACGATGGATGTGGCAAAGTCTGAAATTATTATTCCATTATTCATATTTATTTAAAGTTCGTTCGTTGGATACACTTCCAATGATTCATGTTCTTTTAGAGTACAAGAAATAGAAATTCACTTACTTGAATAGGTTGTACAATTTTATTCTGCACATCCCAAAGACGCGCAGTTTGATCCGATGAGACTGAGAGTAAATATTTATCGTCGTACGACCACTTTAAAGAATATACGAATGTATTGTGCCCGGAAAATCGAATACTTATTTTGGCATTTTCTATCTGTAATCAAATTTTTCGATTTGAAACATCATTTAATCTATCATGCGGAAAAATTTCCGAAATTATATATAATTTAAACAATTTTTCTACTCGGATCATCATCGCTACTCCATAATCACCTCATAAATTATTATTGGATAATCGTATTCCTCAGACGTGACATACGCTAAAAACTTGCCATCGTTACTGAAATTGACAAAGAAACATCCATTCTCAGCGACTTCTGTTTCGAAATATCTTTCATTTGGTATTTTGCAAGATTGCGCCGCCAGTCTTGTCCATTTTGGCAGACTTATAGACTCCGAACTGCGAGTGGATATTCTTTGCGAATCGTTGCTTCTTATGTCCACTAGATCATCTAAGACTAGTTGCTCGTAAACCACAGGTTCTGGCTGCTTCAAATTCGTTGATGTCACAGTCACGAAAAGAGTACTGGGATACTTTTCTCGACTTTTGAATTTCCACCATGTATAGACCTTGAATTGTTATTTGATGTGGAAATTAAATGATGAAATAGAGAATTTGACACAAAAGTAATGAGAATAACTTTTTATCGACTGTTAGGAGCGTTTGGGGACTGCAAAACCAGAGACACTTTCCTCTCCTTGCTGAAAATGCCAGGTAAAATCGAGCGAATAATTTTCTATCGAATTCTGATCGGTTTTTGTTAAGTATGGTCGACATAACCGGATAAAATTCTGAACAGAGTTCGCCGAAGTTCTGCCAATTTTTGTCTGGCTTGTACATCAATCCCAACATTGATATACAAATCAGATTTCGTATGGATCTGTTTGGTACTTTTAGCAGAGCCCTGGTAGAAAAATTTTGTTGAATTTTGTTTACTTTTGGCACAGCAATATTTCAATAAACTCCAATAAGAATCTTCAAACTTCAACGAACTTCAATGAAAGTCTACAAATTTCCCTAAAAGTTATTGAATTTTGTGAACAATTATTCAATTTTACTGAAATTTTGTTGAATTCAGTTGAATTTTCCTAATTTTCAATCAAAACCGAATCTGCCAAAAGTGAACAAAATTCAACAAAACTCAACGAGATTTTTGTACCAGGGAGTCAAACGTTCACAAAGGGTTTTTTTAACGTCATAGGCTGATTCAACATAGGTTTTAATCAAAGTTACTCGATGAAGTTTTATATGTAATTCCCTGGTGAAAAAGAACTGGATAAAATCCGAGCGTATCTGCGCCCACTCGTATGAAAATACTTCGTTGAATTATTTCCGTAAAACCATGAATAATCTCTGAAAAATTCTGAAAATCTAATCAATTTTAGTGAAAAATCTAATGAATTTGGGACATTCTGTACAATGTTTTCAAAGTTTAACATAATTTTTTCAATTTCTTTTTTTCAGGGCAGAAGATTGAGATTGTGTTCTGAAAAAATTCTGACGAAACTGTGATAAATATTTGATATTTTTCTGATTATTGAAAAAGTTTGAAACCCCATAAATACATTTATATTCATGTATCATATGTGACAAAGTGTTCGAAATTTTTTTTCTAATAGTCAGAAGAATGTGAAAAATTTAGTGTTGTTGAAATTTGAATCGTTTACAGGAACGAAACTAAAATTCAAACTCACAAAATCTGAGAAATCATCGGTGTTAATCTTCTTGAATTAACTCCTTAGAACTGGAAACATTGTTTAAAGAATATATCGTAGGATTTTGGGTTGTCAACAGCTGAGGATTTCGTTATTCAGTAATCAATTCGTTTCGATAAACGATTCAAACTTCATCAACATAGAATTAATTAGTCTCGTCAGGATTTTCGTAAAGTGCAATTTCGTTCCAATTTGTCTGAACAAAAAATCAAAAAACTCTTATAAACTTTGAAAAGTGTCTGTAAAGAATATTTCGAATTTATTAAAGTATTCAATAAATTTTAATAAATTTTCACAAGCTTTCAGAGTTGATTAAAATTTTGCAGAGAAAATTCTATGTTTTTCAGAGATTATTCATGATTTATACACAGTCAAACTTTTATATTAGATATTAGCATATTTATATTGTACTTTTGGGATATATTTGATTATGTCGCTATGAACCACAAGTATACGAGCATTCCCATACAGCACAAGAGTCCCCACAAAGAAGTCCCGTTATGCTAATCAATATGAACTCACATTGAACTCTTTATGAACAACTTAATGCTCAGAAAGAATTCATATCGGAATTCCGCAATGAATTCTTCGGGCATTCAATACGTTTTCATTTTGAATTCATTATTAGTCGCATAACGGAGACTATTCAAGAGATCTTGCAGAAGTCTTCAAGAGTTCAAATTGATCTTTTGTGCTGGCTGGGTTCACCATACTCTCTCGTGAAGTAGAAGATAAATATGTTATAATTTAAAATAAATATATTTCTGAGCCTCATAATAAAGTATATCCCACGAGTACCATAAAAATATAGTAATCTTTAATATAAACTCTTCTCTGTGTATTTATCCAGCGAACATACTCGGTCTCTTTGGGTTTTTCTCCGGATTCTTATTCGGTTTTTTCACCAAGGTTCGGAAAAATAGATATGGAAAAACTTCGAATGTTACAACGACCTATACAAAAGAAACTGTGTTCTCTGATCAACTTTTCTAATGGCATGAAACCTTCTAGGATAAATGAGAAGACTCCAAATATAAATAATGTTTTACATTAACAAATTTTTCCCGGTCACTCTCTCAGAAACTTCAAAGTTTCTTAGATTTTGCGTGGCATTCTTCGTGAGGAGATCGACAAATGATTAAAAATAAAAGGAAATCGTGTGAAATCAGTCCAATCCCAACTCTACATGAGAAACTTTACGCACGAAGAAAAATAATGCAATAAAAATTACAACAATCCCCACACAGCACCACAGTCCCAGGAGAATCCATAAAGAATTCTTGTTGAACTGATTGTGTTCTTTATGAAATATTTAAGAATTTTTCTGAGACTGTGGTGCTGTGAGGGTTTCTAGTGAATCAATAGTATCACGTCTTGTCTCTTGAGAAGTACTCCTCAAATGTGCACTGATAAAAGAACCTACGTAGAAATATTCTATTCAATCCTATTACGCATGATGACATTTCTGATTGAATATCATTGAATTTCATTGAAACCTATTCATTTTCCCATTCGTCAATGACATTTTGTAGATTATTTGTAACAGGGAACCTAGTTGTAGTTATCAAATGAATTTGGTTTCCTTAAGTATGTGATTGGTTTATCATCACTAAGATTTGTAACTATTACTAGGATTTGGTAACTACACCGAGAAAATTTCATACTTAAATTCATCTGGATTGACTAAGTTTTGTTGGAATCAACTAAATTTCTATTCAAATATGAACCTACTAGAGTTTTAGTTGAATTAAATCAAAAATTTATTCCATCCAAATAAATTTTTAGTTGTTTCAAATAAAATTTACTGGATGCAATGGGATGTCTAGTAGGTTCATATTCAAGTAAATAATTTTTCTGGGTGTATTACCAGATGTCTTAGTTGTGAATCTGTATATCGGTGATTTTAATTAAAATATTTATTCCGCCGTATCCAACTACAAGATTTAGTAATTATTACTAAATGTTGGTACCAATAACTAAAGTGTTCTCTCAATGTGGAATTGAATATTATAACTGCAATTATTTTTCACTACGGTCTGTGAGGAGGCGTCTGAGACCGTCAGGCAATTTTGACGCCATTTGACAGAATAATACTATTTTACTACATCATTTTTCCCCGTGCGTGTGAATCAGTTGAAAATCCAAAAGTATTACCTCGCATTTGTGTTTCCCAAATTTCCTGAAATTCCTCCGCGGTCTGTATAATTGTAATCTTACTTTTTTATCGGTATGTATCGCGTTGTTGGTTCCAACAGGTTTTAGAAAAGCCCAAGCAACTTTATGCCAACATCCTTCGTTTCCTAAGAAAATATTTATCATAAAATAGAAGAGATCATACGATTCATATCGTACCAACTCGATTAGAAAATTGTTTCAAGGACCGTCCATAAATCACTACGTAGCGTCATTGTCTATTTCATTCTCTATGTCAGAAATTGGTGCGATGAGGAACGATAGAAAAAAAAGTGTCACGTAATTTATGGACAGTCCCTTCTGAATCTAGTCAGATCAACACTAACCCTGCTCAAGTTTTGATTCTAAAAAGGATTGTGAGGCCAACCATTAAAAGCTTACAAAGGAGGATCTTCAGATATGATATAAAGTTTGAAAATACATTTATTTATCCGCTGAGGTACGAGAAAATGCGCTTTTAATTCCGAAACTTACCAAACCTATCGTAATTGACACTAGCATCGATAGAACTCAAGAGATCAACTATTTCGAATAAAATCAAGATTTGTTCCTTCCCGATTCCTAGAATCGCTTTGTAATCGTGTGGAAAGATCAATTCCTCTTCCCAAACGGGTATCATAGACTTGTTCTCTTTGAAATCAAATTTTTTCGTGATCATCGGTTGCAAATAACTCCCATCGAATTGTTTCAAATAATCCCCTGTATCAGCCGAAACAATATGCACTTTCACCATAGGATGTTTAGTTACGAAATCTGTTTCCAGCGTCTCCGATTTGTGAATCGTTATTGAAATATATTTCGATTCCTTTTTCTTTTTTTTCTTCTTCTTCTTTTTGACATCTTGTCTCGATACGGAAGAGGTGGTTTCGTTTCTGCAATGGAAAACGAATAAAATGTCATATCCAATTTTAAAAACACATTCTTACAAATCCCGAAGCGAAATCAATCGAATTCTCAATTCACAGAATTTCAATTTTGTGAATTCAGCCAGGTTTAATCATTTTTGTACAATACAAATTGTGATTTTATAATGAGTTGATTGCTACCTGAATCACCGAAGAATTTTTCGATAAATTGACCGATCTTTTTCACAGTATGAAATACATTTCATGCACTCACTCTTTACTAGATTTTCTTTTAGGCGTCGAAATCGTGTCGATTCGATGAACAGTATCCGCACTCTCCTCTTCGCTCAACTCCTTCTTTTTCCTCAATCTCAATCGTTCTTTCTGTGTCGTAAAATTCACAGATTCCGCATCCCAATCTTGGCTCTCAGGACTATCGCCAGATTGTTCCCGCAAGCATTCGCTAGAAGAACTCTTTCCTTGCTGCAAATATTTCATTAGGTGTTCGATTATTGAATTCTCAAACAAAATTCAAATAACAACTGATTTTTACCGAAATCTTTTCCTCTTGATCCGACAAAGAATCACGACTTGCGATGACTCGATCGTCATCCGATTCCGAACCACTTTCCACGTTCTCAAGATTGGAAATGGAACTCTCCTCGAGATTCAAGGGTGGCACGGTTATGCTTCTCATTTCTATCCTGGTACTATCTTGATCGTAATCCGTCTCAACTCTCAGAACATCCTCGTTATTATCTTCGTCCTCCGTTACGAATGCGGCATTATCGAAACCCATAAACCTTGACGGTTTCTTAGACGCGTGCGATCTCGCCGCTGGTTTAGGTCGCTCGGGGATTGATTTTGATTCTGCTCTATTGAAATATTCGATTACGCTTTTAATTGATTTTTCATGCTTTGAGGAAAATATATGGAAAAGAGGGTAGAAATTTTGCAAGGATCGGGAAAAGAATTCTAGGAAATATGCTCTCCAAATTCAAATCAGTGAAATCTCATCATTTCTGCAGTTGAAAGTCGATCACTGAATGAAATCAGTGAAATATTAGTGAATAGTCCCTGTTTATGCACTTGGAAGTGTTTCCGAATAATTGAATCAGTGAGATTTACCTGCAAAGATCAGTTGATATTCACTGATTCGCAGTAGTCGACTTTTCATTGTTTCAAATTTAGAGAGTGTTCGTTACCTAGTCTCGGACGGCAGAGGAATAATGAAAATTAATCTAACATATTTTAGATAGCAAAAAAAAATTAATAGAAACACAGGCTTTTTCGCCAGTTTCGTGGTATTATATATTTAAAAAAAAATATTGGGTTTCAATAGTTCGAGTTCATTTTTCGCAAGAATTATCAGAATTTATTAACATACGCTCTAAATACATGATACAAATACAGAATATAATTGTATATCGTTTTACTTATGCGTAATTGAAGATCCGGTGGAAGAAGAGCTCCCAGTTCCAGGCAAACGAATAACACCTGTGTCCTTGGACCATCTTTTTCTGGGTGGTTTTTTCTCAGACTCTCGATCCGTGTAGGAAGATACATGGGAATCCCATCTTCTTCTCGAATGCTTGGAAGAGCTTCTCTCGTCGAACTTACTAGGAATTTTTTCGAACTCTTCGATCAAATTCAGTTCTGAATTGTTGGTTAATTCCGTTTCCTCCTCGTTCTTCGAGTAAAATATTTTGGACTCTTCCTGCCTTGCCTGGTCCTTCAATTTCGGTCCTTCGTGAACGTCCACCACCACGTTCACCGATTGACGCTCAGATAATTTCTTTCTTCTCGGCTTGACCATATTGATGTTCTCAAATTTTTTTGTTTCTGGTCTTCCTTTTGTTCTCAACAAAGACACTCGTGAACCGAACTCTATCTCACTGTCGGATTTCTCGTCTTTCACATTCTTTTTACCAGTCGTTGTAATTTTCTTTTTCCCCATTGTTATATTCAATTATAATGCATAAACAGTTAAGAAAGTGATTTTATTTCAAATGCTTTGATGGAAACGATTGTTCGTAGGGTACATGGTAGACAGGTGTCCAAGACACCGTGGCACATGTAACAACTTGGTGTACTGAACGAGGAGGTGTTGTTAGAAACGAGCTCAATCGATATTTGTGATATGAGGCACGCTCTTGGTTGTTAGGATACCATTCGAATATAACATGATCATTTTTTGAGACGTTCCATATATTTTTGACGCGGAGGAAGGTTTATTCGATCAATGATATAATTACGTTCAATGAATTCTTTCAAATATATAAAAGGGAATAATTATTTTATTCGTGCGTATTCAATTTCAGATCACTTTCCCCCATTTCTTTCTCCTCGAAACATCACAACAGTAAGAAAAACAAATAGAAATTTCAAAATCATGAAGAGGAAACAGCATGCAGGTATTGCCAAAACTGAAAAAAATCCAAATTTGTCCCAAGGTTAGCACATGTGTCAGAAACAAACCTCCGTGAAGAAAAATTGGCTTAATATTGTTCCATGATTGTCCCGTTGTTTCTAATGGATAGTCAGTCATGGTGCATTTGTTAATATTTTTGAAATGGTCACTAAATTTGGTGCAAGTTTGGCACAAGGGTAAAAATCGAGCATTCGTTGAGAACAATTGTGCCAATATTGCCCACATGAGTGGCACAATGTTTATAAATATTGACTGAATTTTGAATTTACAATGGCTGAAGACTTTGGGATAACCATCGGGCTAGGGGTGGCCCGATCTTCCTGCCATAATTAATCCTACATACTAGTTTTACATACCAAGCTAGATTTTATTGATCTAAGTAAGGATAGAACATTACTTAATGGTAATAGGACTGATAGGTAAATCAACTGATTTTGAAGAAAGTTCTCCGATAATTCATGTTTCAAGATAATTCATGTACGGTATTCTGAGAGAGAAAGTACGGTATTCACCTGAAATATGAATCAATTACTTTTTTCATCTATATCTGCGATCAAAGAAGCATTGGTTGATGCTTGGTAAACGAATTGAACCGGGCCTGGCAAAACCACTGGCCCAGCTTGTCTTGATCTTATCATTCCCAAACCTGGGTCAAATTTGGTAAATTGTTCAAGACAAATCTCGGCAGGTATTGTGCCAGGCTTGGTCCATACACACATAGGTTGTCAATGAGAGGATGTAAATTTTATTTACAAATTATCTCTGTAATTTTCCTCATTATTCAATTCTCTGGATTTGGTTCGTTATGTTCCGGTCCGTTTTGTGCATCATAATTGTTGACCTCTTCATTATCTATAGTAGCCTGTCTAGCCAATTCCTATCAAGAAACAAAGATTTTTAAATCAAAAGAACAGAATATTACGATTCTAACAGACAGTACCTGTTCAATAATGTTTTCATATTCCTGTTCACATTGTGCTATCAACGGATTTTGTAAATTCGGATTTTTTTCCCCTTCAACGTTTTTCGAACTTTCCGATTCATTAATCATCGCTCTTCCAGATTTCATTTTCAGTCTCATCTCTCTATTCTTAGCTTCAATCACTTTTTCTCTACGTGTTTCTCGTTCGAGAAGCTGTACAATGTTCAAGACTATCAAATCCTACTCAATTGTTCCAGAGATTCCAACTCACCGCTGTTAACAATAATTTGTCATTCTTCTGATTGACTGTTAAAGCTTCGGAGAACTCGATTAAGGATATCAGACCATTTTTGTTGCCCACTGCAGTGAGGTGTCCTTGTTCGTGAGATCTGATGCACGTTAAAGGTTCGTCACATACCTTAAAAAATGAAGAACATTTCTTCAAATTCTGTAGATTCTGTTCTTTATATAGATAAAATTTGTATAATCAACCTTCACGCTCAATACAGGAGAATCTTGTTGCACCAATAAATCCCAAACATCCAACGTTCCATCTAATTTTATTAAGAAGAATACAGAAAATCTCGTTGTACTCCATGCTCCTCCAGTGAGAAGATCTCGATGTCCGCTGTTGGAGAAGAAATATATCAAATTTCTCCCTTTACATTAATAATTCATCCCCTGTAAAATCAAAACTCACGGAGTCCAAGCTATACACGACTCTTTACAATCTTCCGACCATAATCTAGCCGTCCAATCTCCGATGGTTAAAAAATTTTTAACAAACGTTGGATTGCGTTCCAAACTAATAACCGACCCATGCTGCGCTTTGAATCTAGATACAATTTTCTCACTTGGTGTTTTACCTTTACGATTTCCTGATATCACTATCCCTGAACATAAAATCGCAGAAATTAAACGACAAAAAATTGTGAAATTCTCAAAAGAGTATATAATAAGAATTGCATTAATTTAGAATTTATGTAACTTATATGTGAAATTAGTTATTTCGATCTTGCATGCAAGAAGGGTGTTTTGCATGAAATTACAGTAATGTGTGTCAATGTTGTGCGTGGTTGGAGAAGGCGTAGCTTCTGGGGTGCGATGTATCTCAATGTCGCGTATGAATTTTAACCTAGACACGTTGGAAAAGTATGTCGACTCAAGATCTAGTTGCAATAAAATCTATATTTCTTCTCACCATTTTCCAAGCCACACATAAACCGTGTGCCCATAGATGGTTCGAATTGTAGAGCAGATATTCCGGTCGCGCATTCGATGTTCTGTTCATCTGGCTTCAGCAAATCTATAATCAACGTTTCCGTAGGTGTTTGCATCTTCCTTGTATCCCACCATTTAATCTAAAATTATTATATAACATCAAGTACATATATTGAATTGAGGATTCCCATACAAAAATTTTTGTGCTTCGCCAATGCTGACAATAAAATATAGCTTGGCGCAATGTTGACAGACAAGGCTTGGCAATCTATGAATCTTCAATGTTGATTAACAATAAATACAATGTTGCACCGATGTCGGTGTTCGACAGATTTCGTTTGTCAGCCCATTATCGTGGCACAATTGCGCCAAGCTTGGCTCTTGCTTGGCTCATCCTTGGCCCAACATTTACTAAACGATAGATTCGATTCAACGCCAGGATCATTTAGAATGTGGTTCAATATTGCCCCAAACTTTGGCCTAGTTTTGGTAGAAATTAGCTTTCAATGTAGCGCCGATCATTGGTAATAGCATGGCTCAATATTGGCAACCTATATAATATTTTTGCTATGTTACTAAGTAAGTGTTTCTCGCGAGTGGTGAAACGCGTATAGGAAAAATATATAAGGCTTAAGTAAGTCTTAAAGTCTTTAGAAGAACAGTCAATCGCTCTGTACTATGAGTCACACTAAAGGGCTCCTACCGCTGAGCTAACATACCTTGTGTCTACTTCTCATGGCAAAATTTACCGACAAAAGACGCCGAGTTGTTCACAAACAAATGAGGGGGAAACAATAAGACTTCAAACAACATATGTCAGAAATTGCGAAATGCGCATACTTTTTATATATTTCTGGGTTAAATATTTTTTACTTTGATCATTGGCGCAGCATTGACAAACAAAATTTCCAACTGTTTGCCAATGATGGTATATTTCATTGCCATTGTTCCATCGATGATGGGACTTCATTGGAAAAACACGTAGGTAAATCATAAAATGATGTTATCATTCCAGGTTTGCGCCATGTTTGGTTGCCAAGTCTCGGCCATACTTTACCTACGTTGCACCATGCTAGCGCCAATTGTAAATTTCTATTTGGGTTATTTATTCTCTCACTTGTCCATCTTTAGAAGCGCTAAAGAACTCTGTATTCGTCTTGGAATTTATCCAAAGAACATTATCGCAAGGATCTCTATGACTGTTCTGTTGTAAACTCATCTCTACGGGTTCCGATCCTCTTCTGATATCCCAAGTTGCCACTTGACCACTTTTCAATCCTCCGACCAAGGTATTGCTGTCCTTGGGATTGTATTCTAGCACCAACATAGGACAAGTTGGTTTCAACTCCATGAAAGGATTATTCGGATTCTCTGTCGTGGGGATTCAAACGGATTATTACCTTGTTCGGAAACGATTCATACTAGATAATCAGGGCAGAATAGACTTACCAACGTCCCAAATAAACGAAGAGGTGCTATAATTACCAATTGGTTTGAAGTTAGTTTTACAATAACTAGCGGCAAATCTGGTTCCTTGTTCCGGAGACCAGGACAAGTGAGTAATCTGACGTTTAACTGGTAAAGGATCACAATAAACATTCACCGTTCGTGAGAATGTTCTTTGTACCAAAGATATCGGTTCAACATCTTCGAAGTAGTGTTCATAAATGTTACAAACGTTGTTTTGAAGAATACAATGTTCCATGGACTACAATTTGGAATCAATAACTATTTGAGATATCTTAATGGACCAGTAGATCAATTCTAAACATCGTTGTCCAAACGTGTTATTCAAACAATATTTTGCTTTACGTTACATCCAATTAGATATTTTGAAGATATTTACATTTTAATTGCAAACACGTTTGTTCACTTGAAAATGTATTTTTGTAGAATGAGATTATATTCATTTACTGGTAATAACTGTAGTAATGTATGTATATACATTTCATCCTTCTCAATTTTTCGTCTATAACGAACCGTTTGTTCCACGTCCTTAATATTCATATCTTTCGGCCAACCACCTTCATAATGATACATTCCGCTATCTTTGAATGTAGTGGCTGTTGTATTCACCTTCAAAAATATGAATTATATTCTCGTTTATGTAGAATTCAATTTTGAATGATATGGTTTACCTCGTGCGCAGAATATAGCTTAGAAAATTGAGTTCCTTGGGTTTTGGTGCCTCTGGGATTCATATTCGATAATTATGATTACAACAACACTGTGGATTATACAAATTGTGACTGTTTCGCGTACTCACTGAATTTTTTTTATCACTGTGCTTCGATTTTAACAGCGGTTGTCATGGAAATACACAACTCATATACGAGAAGATGATATCGTAGGTTTCAGATATCCACATTGGAGAAGACCATGCGATTGAACTATATCCACATATTTATTTTAGTGTTATATATTTCTTTTCAATAAGATGGAATAATTTGGATAACAATCGGAAAAGAACACTCAAATTCAACCAACAGAGTACTAAAAATACATTTTATTGTTTTTAACTCTCTGCTACGTTCGTTTCAAGTCTGCAAACCTATCGCAAAAAGGCTGGGTTCGAATTGTTGAAATAAAACCGGAAGTTTAAAAAACTTTTTCTATATTATCAACAAGTGATGCATGTAATATATAAAAGATGAATCCTCAAACTTCCTCTGATTCGGATCAGTAAAATTCACTTGTGAGATTTGTATAGGGAATTCAATTCGAATGCTTTTTCATAGTTTCTTCAATCCAATCGACAAAAGCGGACACTTTGGCATGAGTGACAGGTGTTCCTTCATCGTCGCAATACTTAGGTCCCCAAGAAATAATTCCAACAATTTTTCGATCCCATTGTGATTCACCAACGAACAAGGGTCCACCAGAATCTCCCTGAAACATCATATTTCACTGTGAAAAACTGTTGTAACTTCCAGGGGTTCTCGGTGATACAATTACTCACGAAACATAGTTTACTGCCTTCCACTGGTGCGGTACAAAAATTGTGATGGAACAAATATACGTCCGGTGTGCGATAGTAATCCACCCAAGCATTTCTGCATGCTATCAAATCCATTACCTTCAATCTCATCCACTGGCTCTTATCCGGCAATATTCCATAACTATCAGAGCCTACTCTGATTAGACCCCAACCAACTGCTTTTACTTTTCCTCTAGGAGTACTTCCTTTGTCGGGTAACTTTATTTTATTGACGCGATCATCGAATTTCAATGGTTTCCTCAACTTCAAAAGGGCGATATCGCTAAATAATTCTTCCAATCCGATTTCCTTGTCGATCATACGACTTTTGTGATGAAAAGAAAAATGTAAAATCGTGAATCATCAATTATATAAGACGTACTCAAGAAATTATTGCTTACTATCTGTAACTGGGGTGTGGAATTTGTTTAGAAACCTCGACAATCTGGTCGGGATGATTTGCTAAATCGGGTCCTGTGAAAACAACCATTGAGTCGTTCGCCACAACGCAATGCGCTGCAGTGAGGATCCAATCGTTATCGATTATACTCCCTGTACAAAATTTACCACCCACGGCAATTTGAACTGCAAAAGGAAATTCTCCATCTTTGGACGTGTGTCCGTTCAGGAGCCGTTTTGGTCTTCGAAGTGGGGATAGAGAGTCATCCTCAGGTACCGATTCTGGTAGCAAACATATTTATACAGAAAATTCCCAGCTGACATTCAGATATCTTTATAATTACGAATAATTTGTTCTCGAAGAATCAATTGTTCTTAAGTTTAGAATTCCACCAGATATATTCAAAATTTATCCGCAAAACATCTTAAATATATCTAAATGGTAGGTGCGTTGTTCACATTTTTCATGAGAAAGTTTCAAATTCACGATATTTGATCTTTTTCCCAAAATGCGCGTTGATATTGAATTATTCTATCGTTTTAATCGAATTCGAATACCATGTTTGAAAATTTTGTAATTAGGTAAAGATACCATGTTTACTCTTCAAAGAATTCAATTCAAAACTTCAGGGAATATTATTTGAATAATGATTTGACATGAATCAATTACTCACTAGCGATTATAATTTCCCACACTAGCGCGAATCCAATTACCGACGCGATGAACATTTTTCAAAGTACTCAGATTTTTCCTCGTTCAATTATTTTATTTATTACTCTCAATCGAATCATGTGACATTTAATTTCTTGCATGAAAAATCAAGTAGATCAAGAGTGAATGTGTAATGGAGTTAATTCAGAACCCTTATCAACATCTTTAAATAAATATTGGCTCCATCTTGATTGCGGACGTACCAAGGATTTCTGGATACATGAACCTCGATTCAAAGCAATGCCTTGAAATGGGGCCTGATCTGACCCATTTTTTGCATGTCGCTGAAGATTGAATCATCGCTTATTGAAACGAATTAATGATCGAGTAACGAAATACTCAGCTATTGAAGATGTTTCCCGTATGGAAAACCTCGAACAATTCTGATTTTCCCCTGCAGAAGTCTGAGAAAGTCTGAAAAATTCTGAGATTTCGATGAAAAATCTAATATTTTTGGTACATTGTTCTCAGAATTTCTCCAGAGTTTGTCAGACTTTTTTCGTAATTTATCAGAGATTTTTCATTAAAACTTCAGATGAATGATTATGAATTCATTCCTGATGAAACTCTGAAAAAAGTATCATAAATGTCCGTGTTTTCTCCGAGAGCTATGAAAAAAATCATGAAATATAAGTAATTGTCAGAATTTTTCCGGATCTTTTTCCAAGTTTATCAGAGATTTTTCACCGCAAGTTCAGATCGATCATTGTGAATTTTTTCCTGACGAAACTCTGAAAAACATGTGATAACTCCCTGTTTTTCCGCACAGGTGAGTGAAAATCATCAATACCCACATAGCACAAATGTATCAGTAATATCTCCAGAATATTCTGGAGACATTGTAATATTTTCAGAATATTCTGGAGATATTACTGAAACATTTGTGCTATGTGGGTAGCAAGAAATGCTTCGAACTTTTTTCATAACTTCTGAGTTGAAACTAGCAGACGTAAGTCTAGCAAACGATTGTTCTGGCTCTATATTAAAGTACGTCAAACGTCACTCATGTTTCATGGTTTTTTATACTTCTCGGAGGGAACACGAACATTTATCATACTTTTTTCAGAGTTTTACCAGGAATAAATTTATAATCATCTATCTGAAGTTTTAATGAAAAATCTCTGATAAATTACGGAAAAAGTCTGACAAACTCTGAAAAAACTCTGAGAACGATGTGCCAAAAATAGTAGATTCTTCATCGAAATCTCAGAGTTTCTCAGACTTTTGCAGAGGAAAATCAGAATTTTTCAGAAATTTCACAGAGATTTTCAGAAATTTTTCAGCGAAATATTTCTGTACGATTTGAAGGATGCAACGATGTTTCTACTTCCAAGGAGTTTATTGGAGAAGTTGAAACCGATTATTCATCAAATTTATAGTGAGTTTGAATTTTTGTTTCGTTTCTATAAACGATTGGATTTCAAGAATATTTTTACACTTCAAAAGTTTCTGAACATTTGTGCAGGGAATAATGGTCGTTTCAGGTTTCCTAACGAACATGTTGATTATTTGAATAAGACATACTTAAAAAATATGAGAATCTGAATCGAATGATTTGAGATTCTTAATTTTCAAATTTTTTCTTTCAATGACCCAGTGCTCTTGATCTTAATTTATTACGAATGTATCCAAATTGGCGTACTGATTCGAGTAATCTTAAGGTGACTGATACGCAAAACTATTGACTTATTGAATTACTCACTCAAGCGTGTGTTGAATCCACAAAAATCTTATGTTAAGAATAAAGGACTACTGTGAACGATGATTTATTCACGTTGTTCCACCGATTCCTAATAGCATTTTGCGCGCAAATGTAAGCCATTCACATGCAAATCGAGTTACTGAATCGCTAGCAAAGTCGGATCCATGTGCGTCGCTTTCTGTTGACACAACTGCAAGTCATCACGCTCATACGTGAACGATCGAGATTGCTATTTGCATGCATATGGCGAGTGATAGTATTATTTGCTAGCAAAACACTGGCGATCTGCGCGCATCAAGTCGCGGCTCAAACTTTGCGCTTGCACAGAATGTTATCAGGCATAGGTGATTCATCATCCGAATTCCAAGAACAAAAAAACATCTGAGATTGAATCAACTTTCAAATCACGTCAATTCATAATCAACACACTCGGAGAGTGTGATCTTTAATAACATGTTTTTAAAACAAAATCAATGCAACTGTTTTTTAACACGTAGGCTTTGTTGTCCGCCCATCCTGGTGAAAAAAACGGATAAAAAACGGATGAAGCCCGGATAGGAACCGGACTGAGACCCAAACGGAATGATATCCGGGTGCATACGGGTTTTATACGGAGACGATTTTTCGTGTTGGATATATTTATATATATATATATATATATATAAAGGCCTATCCGGATGTAGTACCGGGACTGTGGCGTGGGGAACGGACATTCATCCGGGTTCATTCGGGTCTCATCTGGGTAAATTTTCGGGGATAGGTTTTGTGTACGGGGCTATCCGGGTGGTAACGGGGAACTGTAGATCGAGAAACGAACATACAGGGTGCTTCATAATTCACCGTAAATACTTCAGAGGCGTTATTCTGCAGCTAAAATGCAATAATTTTCCGTTTGGAGAAAACTTTTTTAAGTCTTAGTTTTTGAGCTATGAGCATTCTCAGATTTTTTTTCAAATCCAAATAACTCAGAAGCCTTATGTTCCACATTCTTGAGCTTAACACCATTCTCCAAGTTGGAAAACGCCGGATCTCTGAGAAAAAAATTCAACTATCTTATCATTTTTGTTTCGGAGCTATAGTACTTTAAAGTTGCTGAATTCTGATTGGCTAGAAACCTGAACATTTCAAATCGCTGTAGCTCGGAAACAAAGGATGATAGGATAGTTGAATTTTTCCTTCAGAGAACCGGAGTTTCCTAACTTGGTGTTGAGATTAAGAATGTAAGAATATAATGCTTTTGAGTTATTCAAATTTGAAAAAAAATCTAAAAATGCTCATAGCCTAAAAACTAAGTTTCCAGAAAATTTTTTCCAAAATTATTGTGATTTGGATGCAGAATAACGCCTCTGAAGTGTTTTCAGTGAATTATGAAACACCCGGTATATCCAGGTTCATCCGTGATCAGGGTTGGGTTTATTACGTGATTTTTCAATTTCTTACGTATCATACTTGGTTTCTGACACGTAATATATGTAAGATACTTGAACCCTCCTGTACCCCCAAAGGCAAGGGGTTGGTTTTATGCGTAAGATACTCGGTTTCTTACGCGTCGTAAACTATGTAAAATACTTAGAAGTATATTACGTGCCAACCCTGTCCGTGATTAATGCGGGAATTCGCACCAAAATTTTTTAATAAGTTTTAATTGGTATTCAATCCGGGTTGATCCGGGTTCTGCTTGAGAAAGGTTTGGAGAATGGTTTCGTATACGGCTGTATCTGGGTCTTATCCGGAAACTGCACAGTTTAAACCGAATATTTACCCGGGTTTATCCGAAAGTGATACCCCTAGTGAAAATGGGAGCGTAAGAAGGGTATGAAGCGACGCGGAAGAGTAAACGGAACAGTATCCAGACGCGAAATAAGCGGAAATTGAAACATTTTACGCTTCATTTGTTTCAATCTCCGCTTCCGGCGAGCAGAAATTTTCACCAGGGACGGGAAGGAGGCATCAAATTTTATTTGTAACTCTACATAGGCATTCTATTCAGGTTTATCCTGGGTCTATCTGGAAAAGTTTTTGACGAATCACTTTGTACACGGATCTATCCAGGTGGTACCCAGGAACTGAAAATCGTGAAACAAATATGTATACGGGCTCATCCGGGACCGATACGACGATTATTCATCACGATGTAATTACAAGTCCGAATCAGTACTCAATCCGGGTTCATACGGGTTGTATTTGGTAAAATTTTTGAAAATGACTTTTCCATACGGGTCCATTCGGGTCATATCCAGGAACAGTAAAGCGTAAAATGAATACACTGGGGAAAAAATTCCTTCCAGTCAAATAAATATTTATTTGACCTGAAGAAAATTTTTTTTCATTGTATGTATGTGGATGCATCCGGGAAGGGTACGGGAATTAGTCACAAGATTAATTGAAAACTCTGAACCTACATTCGATCCGGGTTTATCTGGGTCCTTTGTGGGAAATTTCTTGACAATTACTTGCCTATGCGAGTTCATCTGGGTCACACCTGGGAACGGAGAAGTGCAAAATAAATATGTATCAGGATTCATCCAAGTTGGTTACGGGAATCAGTCACCAAAATGCTTTCATAAGTCCGAATCGGTATTCACTCCGCGTTCATCTGGGTTCTATCTGGGGAAGTCAAGAATTCTACGGGATGGTTATAGTAAATGACTCTGTAAGTGCCTCGTCATCTCGTGGATCCGTTAATGTGATAGAGGCTTTGTCCCTCACTCGTTTACCCAGGTTCAATCCTCGCTAAGGGAATTTTCAACAATTCAATTGTAGATCAGTTTTCGTCGTTAATCAGAACAAGAAAAATCATCCACGATTCATATATAATCGGGTCCGAACAACAAATTTTTTTTTCAACGCCATATTATGAATCGAAATTTTTTAGATGGACCCCGGATAGATTCCGGATCGATCCTGATCAGAACCCGGACAAAAAACTGGATTGCACCCTTAATAGACCCGAATAAAGTTTTCACACGTATACGGGTCCTATCCGGGTTCTGAAGGGAATTCTTGAAATGAATTCCGAGTTGGACCCGGATCGAACCTGATCAGGATACGGGAATAAAAACCGGAGTAAATCCCGGATAGACCCGGATGACCTCCCGATGGTTATTCGGGTTTTATCCGGGTCCCAACCCCAATTCGTGAGACAAATCCCGAATGAGACCCGGATTGTCTCGAATGAGACCAGGACACAAAAACCGGATAAAGCGCCGTACGGAACCGCATAAGATTCCGCAGTCTATTCGTGTCTCATTCGGGTTCTCACCGGTTTTTTAAGCAGGGCTTGCAGTTTATATTACAATTCAACGTAACAATGGTGTTACTATGACGGAATTAAGTAGTCGAGGCATAATTGTTATATCAGTCCTGGAATCAGAAGCGAATCAGAACTGGCTTCAAAGTTTTGTCGTGAAAAACACGGCCATTCTTGTAAAATTTTCCAGATTCTCTACACGTGTAATGTTCAAAATTTTGTCCAATTATGTCTGGAGGGGAAGAAAAACCAATAAGAATCTCACAGAAAATGTTTTGGCCGCTTTCAAATAGAGAATGCTCTAGCTGAGAACCTTTCAATGTGACAGGAATTTGAATGCTCATTCTGTCATACTTACTTCGCCACGTAGTGCTGCTTGGAATATTTATCATCATTCAGGAACCAAGGAACGAGACTAAAAGATATCACCCTGAAGACATTGGCCGAAATCTATCGACCAACTATTATAATTTTTATCACACGTTGCTGGGATCCTTTTGGTTACAGAGTTCGATTAAGTAGCTTCCAACTGTACATTTTGCGGTCCTAAATCTTCCATAAAAATTCTCCAGAGCCGGACCTAAGGGGGAGCAAAAGGGGGCATGTGTCCCGGGCGCCGAGGAAAAGGGGCGCTCTCGGTACAGTTCGCAAAATCATACATTCACATTCTAATGAACTGAAACCTCAATTATTGCACTGATGAGGGATGAATATTTGATGACAAGATATGGTTGCATTTTACTCTCGATTATATTAAGCAACAATTAATATAGCGAGGGTTCCTCCAGGTCATTTTGAAATAAATTAAAGTACTTAAGTGTGAAAATTTCCAGAATTATATATAATTTCATATAAGCTATATATAATTTCGTGAATTTTCTCAATCAAGGGAGCCACGTGATTGAATTGTGCCTTGTGCCCCTGTTGATCAATTTCCTAGATCCGGCTCTGAAATTCTCTATTGTTGGTCGATAGACTTCAAGCAATGTTTTCAACCCTGTAAAAAAATCCGATTGACCCGATTGGAAAAATCAATTCCCAATGGTATTTTTGATTGAAAACATATTGAGAAAACATTTGATCCATCGTAAGTAACTGTGCATTCATCCCTATTGTAAAATCACAATTCATGATTCTATCAATTCACTTTCATCAATCGTGATTCCTCGTATTGAATTGTAAATTAACGATGCAAATATACAATTCATTCCAATTGACGCAGGTTTTTTTACAGGCAAGGTTATGTAATCTCCCAGAAGAACGAAGAACAATCAATCTGATAATACATTTTATATTCATAACATCGCTAATACAATATATTCTATTCTTTCACCTCAGTGTTACGTTTCGATAAAAAAAATTCATCAGCCGTTTCATCAGAATAATACGATTCAGCACGGCATTCGCGTTCACGTTTTTATTGAAAAGGAAGCACAGTCTATAACTTGTGTTGTATCAGTCTCCTAAACTAATGACTTAAATCTATCTAAAATCTACTCAGACTTTACACTTGTTTATTCATTTATTTATTTGTTTCTGTTTCCCTCTATCAATGCGGTTTACAAGAATAATTCTGTATGTTATGTACGTACGTACTTTTTTAATAATATTTGTTAATCTAATTGATACTGCTGTCTCTTTAAGAAACTGGATCATCAAAGTATTCTAACTCTGTACTGTCGACGCGATTACGATTATATCTAATTTGACACATTTCTTGTATACAGTCTTGATACAATTATATTGCAATGGCATTACAAAATTACTCGTGAACCAAAAACTTCATTTTATTTTATAATATTTGGCCTTTATCATTATACAATTTGTGCATATCGATTTAGATGGACTTTAGCCTCTGTTTTGTTTATTATTATTTCTCGACTAAAATCGTATTTTTATTATTTCTATTCGCATTATACTTTTTAAACTACTGTTTGGCATTTTTAATGTCACTATCGATCTGCAAAGAAAAATATGATGACATTTTTAGAATGTTTTCACGCGTGGAAGTGACCCTAACGGGACTGCCACACTGGTTAGTCTCAGAGTGGAAACATTTCTAAAATTATATATAGTTTATATATAATTATATATGAATTATATATAATTTTGAGAATTTTTCTACTCGGTACAGGTTGGCTCAACGTTGCGCTACGTGGATCAAAAGTGAACGACCATGATAATTGAAATCTCGCGATCATGTTCCAAAGTCATATTTTATAGTTTTGGTTGATTATGGATGCTAAGTTGAGCAAGCTATGTTTTTAATTTGATTGTAAAATTCTCATTCATGGTTTTATTGTTGTTGATTAATTTATCAACACGTTACAGACCACTTTTGTCTCGATTAGACGTTGATCTAAAACAGATCAACCAGAGTGGTATTTGCGTAAATTTTATGCAAAAGGATGCCCAAATAGTACATGGCAAAGTATACAAAAGTATCACAGAAGTTAGATTTGAAACCAGAAAACACGACTACAGACGTTTCAAGCGGCCCTTCACCGGCATTACAGGACCATCAACACCCCATTGAAACGCCAATAATCATTGTTTGTAGGGAAGTTCTGTTGCATTAAAATGTCCACCTCAGGGACTTTTCCACACAGTGCCAATATCTCAAAAATATTTCAGAATATTAATACGACGTTACTGAGACATTTTGTGCGGTATGGGTTATAAACTCGACATGGCAGAAATTTAAATGCCCAAGGACTTTGAATATGACTTCTGTGACACTTACCTAGTCATGTGTCGTTTGGAAGGAGGTTCCATACATAAATTAATATCGCATTCATAAATTCACATACAATCTGGAACAAATTCATGGCTCTTTGTTATATTGCTGTAATATACCGATGTCTACAAAAATAAATATTATATCATTTACTTGGCGAGAATAATCAATTCAAATTCAAGACTCCCACAAATGTTGGTAAATATGATCAATACAATTTCATTCTTCATGCCAGGTGAATATAAAATATGAGAATCCAATGAGATACTCGATACATCTGACTGCTTATGCACAGAGCCGATTTCATCCAGTTGAAGACTCGTTTTCAGATACCCGGATAGACTTTGAATAATAGATTTTCTTTTCATTCCAATCGGTCTTGATCTGACTCTCTAAATGGGATAGGCAGATTTCTGTGTGATCCATCCAAGTTTCAAGTACACTGAGATAAATTTTGTAGTTAAATTTACTATGGAATTATAGGAATGCGGGAATATACTGATTTCTAATGAAATTTACTGTAAAACATTGTGAATTTGATCAAGTTTCTATTGTTACGCCATAGTAAATTTCATTAGAAGTCAGTATGTTCCTCCATTCTTATAATTCCATAGTAAATTTAACTATAAAATCCTGTCAGTGTAGGATCATATACCGCACGAATAGGTTCATAATTTGAACAACTTGTCGAAGAGACATCAAAATAACGTTATTTTTATGTGATGTTGATGAAAAATTGTTCAAAGTGACACCAATTTAACGGCATTTCGACTGAGTTGTTCTCCTATGCTACCTCGACTCGGAAGAAAATGGAACAAAAAGTGCCACAAGATGAGAAGACAAAGGCTGTTTTTTTCCCGTTTCGTGGGGGTTTTTGTCTCGAATTCTTTATTCTTTTTGTCTCGGCCATATCCCGCCCTAGTTTGCATCTATTGGAAATTTACTCACAAAATCTTATGAAGACTTTGAAAACCAAATTAATACTTCATAAAATCACTCTACGGAGTTTTATGAAAATTCCACAGCAGAATCATTATTTGTGCAAACATGTATCACACACATATTGGACTCGGATTAGTACTCTACTTATATTTCTTTTGATTCTAAATGTACGTTGAATGGAATTGTGAGCGATTGGAACTACGTTTGTTCTTTACAGAATCATACTGGGTCCCGTCAATGAAATTCTACTTGATGTATCAAATAGCAATAATCAATTAAGTATGTTGAACATATCCTCAGCGGATCTGGGCGAACCGTCAAACGACCAAGAATTTCGGTTACATTTTGATGAAAAATCTTGGTTTTGGTAACTTGTTGGTCGTGTAGGACATTTTTTTCAACAAAAATTTTCGGTTATTTTGTGGTAATTTTCTGGGTTTTTAATTCAAAAATACCAAAAAGATTTCAAAAGCGGACACATTTTTTGGTGACCTTTTGGTAGCAGATTTGTTCAAAGCAACCGTTAGTTTTCGGTCACAAATAGGTCATTATATGGTAAAACCATCTGGGTAACTATTTTCTGATCAAATTTTTACCAAACCAACAAATAACCGAAAGTAAACCGAAAAAATTGGTCACTTCGGAATCACTAGGGATTTGCAGAACAAAACCTACGTTGCGTAAAGACTGCAGAGCTGTGTAAAATATCAAAAACTTGTGCATCTTTTAACTGAATAAATCAACATATTCTTAAGAAAATACTACTCTCTTATGTATTAGCACCATAATTTTCAAAAACTCAATCCATGTTCTAGCGATGTAAATACTTTGTCCTTTATATATAAAATAGTATGTAAAGTACCTCTTCTTCGCTTTTCGAAGGACGCATTCATTTTGGTTCCTCATTCGGTGAATATTACGTAATTAAATCGTTGGACTTCCACACTCGACACTGAATATTTTTCTTCCATACGTGTTTTTCTCTTCCGACTTTTCCTAAATCCTGCTCATTACTTTGTTGGATTTGAGTTCAGAATTTCATCCGTAAATTGCACCTGATATAAATTCTTACAATTTGAATTGATAAATCAAGTGTTATCGTGTGCACGCAGAGAAAAATTCTTGGTGAGAAGGCGATTCCGGAAAATCTGCTTTACTGAATTAGCGAAACGTTCGCTGTTACAGCAAAAATATTGCTATTTTAGCAAGATATTCGCTAATTCAGCAAAATTTCCTAGACATCTGTACTAGTAGTACATCTACAATTCCGGATTGCTGAATGGCAAGCGCTTGTTGAAAGAACAAGATTTTTGTTGTAATAGTAAATTTTTTGCTAATTCACCAACAAGTTTCACCATATCAGCAAAGCAAATTTTGGAGGTTTGCTGTTTCAGCAACTTTTTTTCTCTGAGTGTGATATATCGAATCATCCTCCTGTGTGTAAAACTTTCTTCATCAGATTCTTTAATATAAATTTTATGAAAGAATTTATATGAAACGAAAAAAACAATATCGATTCGTATCTAATCATATGAAATTCCACGTGGGAAGATGATTTATCGATTCACAGAAATGCGATACTTATTTAATAATTCTGGACGAATTATTTCGCAAACATTACGTGAAAAAAAAACAACCGATAGTACGTTTTTTTAGAATTTATGATATCCTACTCGGACCGTTCCTCGCGAGAAATCTTTCAAGTTCATCTCATCAAATCAGCTGCCCTCTGTCTGTCTCTCGACACTTCCCTGGGATGCATTCTTTTGCGATGAGAAAAACAATTACCGGAACTCGCGAAGGCTTTCGGGCAGTACGGGCACTGATAAGGTCTGGCTCCTGTATGTTGATTTATATGAAACTTCAGATCTTGATTTCTCTTGAAAGTCTTGTCGCACAAGGGACACGCGTGAGGTCGCAAATCCGAGTGCGTTATGCTATGAGCTCGTAAAGTTGAATTTGTGGGGTAAACTCGACCACAAACGTTGCAAGGAAACTGTATACCACCGTGATATTCCTTATGCCTGAACAAATTCGATTGGGTTTTGAAACTGCAAAGAGAAGAAGAAAAAACAATTTTATTATCGACGATGATAGTGAATTGAAAATAATGTCCATTGTACTTACATCCGCCCACAAATATCACAACCGTATTTGCCCTTGGGTCGATGGGTCTCTAAATGAACTTTCAAATTCCCTTTAGTCGAAATTTTTTTACCACATATGGGGCATACGAAATTCCCACTCGTATTATCACTGTTCATATGTAGAATACCGTTAGTGGAATAAACTTGTTGGGATCTCAGCACCGCTTTACCATCCGAAAATTTGTCTTTAGGTAAATGGGACCATAAATGATTTTGTAACCCAATTTGGGATATGAAAGAACGGGGACATATCGTGCATTCGTAAGGTTTTGAACCGCTCAGTTTATCTTTATCCACTTTTTCGTCGTCGTCTTCTTCTTCTTCTATATCTTCATCATCTTCGTCTTCTTTCTCGTTATCGGATTCTCTGTAAAACAAATCATGTTTTCAGAATTTTGAGGAAAATCAACACGGAAAAAAATAATTAGCCATTATTTGGATAGCTAAAAATTAGCTACGGGAGCTATTTTTTAGCTGCCACAGCCACTCACTTAGCGGTAGTGGCAAGAAATGTCGCTGTCGCAGCGAAAATTCAACAGCTAAATTATTTGGCTATCAAAATATCAATCACAGAACCTGTGCAGTCACAGCCACGATTTCCTACTGCGGTAGCTAAAAAATAACTACAGCTGCAATTCCTTAAGCTACAGCGGTGAAAAAAGGGTGCTAAAAAAGTAAGTAACTACCACAGCTATTTCTTTTATTTTCCGCGAAGGAAGCAAGGTAATTAATGAACGTAGGTTGAGTACGATTGCTTGAAAAATCAGATAAAAAACCAGATTATAAACCGGAAGATAAAATAGGATAAAACCGAGTGAAATCTCGCATCTACCCAGTTTTTCTTAGCAATGATGGGGAAAATGTTTCCACGCAAAAAAAATAATTTGCTATAGTAACTAGGATATTGATATTGTGGTTGATATTTGAATAGCTAAATTTCAACTACTACACCAATAAGTTATGTTGCCATGAACGAAACATAGCAACTAAATTTTAGCTATCCAAATATCAACCACATCATTTTTCCCTGCACAGAATGAAGTGTTTTACTTTTTTGTCAGAGACAGCGGTTCCGAAGAGTAGATTTTCACATCCTCGTCGTCCGATATATCAGAAGTTTCCGAAGTTAAATGATCCATTCCGCATTGTAAAAATAACATGGGATCGACTTTAACTTCCATTTCTTCTGTATTAAATCCACGCGTTCGTTCGGTATGCATTGGCGATTCCGGAGATGGTCCCGACGATTCATTGTCCGTGGAAACTTCTATTGAGCCCTGAAACACAATTATTTTTATATTCATTTTGCTGAAAATCCCTGCTAAAATCGGATCGAGAAAATTTGTATTTTCAATTTGAAATATATATATATATATAGTGTATGTGTGTGAATGTTTTGTATTAATATTCAGTTTGCATCACTCGATTTTCCCCTCTTGAAACTTGAAACGCGTTTTTCTCGGAATTATGTTTTTTGACCTGCTTGACAGCACAACTCAATCAAATGTTGGCCAATCGACTGGATTCGAATTGAATTCTCTTTCGAGAAATCGCATTTCTATCGAAGCATCGTACAGTTTTTTTTTTAATAAAAATAATTTACTGCAAAATTTCAGTGAGAAATTCAACTTTTTTTATATGGCCACTATTTTCTTTTAATGGAAATTTTCAAATTTCCTACGATGCTACGTTAGCTATTATACTGTAATTTATGAATCTTTTTTGGATTTTTGATTTTGAATGTCTGGTGTCGAAGTTATGCTTTCAACCGCAAAGGCCCAGGTAAGAAATGCCAATATTGACAAGTGGCCCAAGCTTGGCCAAATATTGGTGCTATGGCAGCTAAAAATTAGCTGTCACAGCTAATTTTCGCGATTGATATTTGGATAGCGAAAAGAATAGCTATGATAGCGATTTTTCTTTGCAATCAGTGTTTCGATGTACTAGCTTGGAAGGGTCGCTAAAAGAACAACCAATCGAGTAGGAAACAAATTCATTGGATAGGGGAGGCTTGATTCCGCAATCATTCAATTAGTAACTCAAGCTGCTAGCTCTTGAGCCATCCTACCGATTGAATTGGTCTTGTTCTAATAATACATATAACTTCAGCAGAATGTTTCAAATTTAATTTTGCAAAACTGCACGCCAACAAATAATTATTCTAGAGGTTAAATATTTTGTTATTAGGGTTGCTGAACATTTTTTTAACCTCAAAATGTGTATGCGTTTGTTTTTGTTCAGTGAATTCACACTGAATGTTTAGCGACCATCTTATTCCTTTCAGGTATGTTTGCTACAGCTACAACGATTGCTCCACTAGCAACATTTCTTCTGCGATCATTTTTTGTCGACGCACAAAAGCTATGTGAGCACATATCCCTAACAGCACATCCACCGATTTCTACGTCGCATCTCCGTGGACTCTACTTGGATAGAACGTGGATGAACGAAGATTCCACATGGAGGCAACGTAGAAATGTCCGGTGCTGTACGGGATGGCTATAATGATAGCTGCAGTAGCGTAACGCACTCAGCACACAAGTTTTTGCTGTCACTGCGAGTTCATTTTTTTCCGTGTGCGAACCAATATTGGTTCAATATACAACCGTTGGTTATTTCAGAACACACACCGGGTTCCATAGGAAATGCCAATATGACAACTGGTATGAGGTTAGCAAAATGTGGAGAAGCCAAGCATGGCGAACCAATATCCACTCAATATAAAACCATTCGTTTTTTGAGAACGAATACCATGTTTCATAAGGAATGCCAATATAACAAGTAGCTCAAGCTTGGAAAAACATTAAGCTGCCAAGCATGGCGAACCAATATCGGCCCAATATAAAACCATTTGTTATTTGAGAATCCATACCACGTTTCATAGGAAATGCATCACAATGAGTAGTTGAAGCTCGTCAAAACGTTCAACCACCAAGTATGGTGAACCAATATTGGGCCAATTGAGAACCATTGGTTATTTGAGAACCTATACCGCATCTTCATGCTTGTAATTGTTTCAGAGTTGTACCAATATTAATTATTGTTATGATGAATAATGATTCTTCTTGTCACAAATGGAATGTCATGAAGAATTATGTATTTTTTTTCTCTAAGAAGGATGAAGAACCGGGTTGAAGCTTGTCAAAAGGTAATATACACAACTTGGGCTAGGTCCGGTTCGATCATATAAGCCAAGCTCCAAAAAACTCATAATACATGCACCATGATACCTTGGGCCATGCTTAGTATTGTTTTGTGGCTCAATATTGGGTACCAAGCCTGGCACGAGGTTATCATCCCGAACTTTTACCAAGCTTGAATCATTTTTTGTGATGGGTTCTGGCCCTATACACGGAGAAAATTTTGTAGTATACATTGCATAAAAAATGTGTTCAATATTACTATGTTTTTGTAAAGTTGGACCATACTGACATTACGAGGAATATTGCGATGATAATGATTTAAATTACGATAGATTATAGTAAAATTGGAAACAAAACAAAAAAAGCTTACAATGTCTCAATCGTAAAAAGGGATGCATGCAAAGAAAGATTCTGAATAAACGTTCAGTGATTTTAGTCAGAGTGTCAGTATAGTCCAGCATTACAAAATAATTGTAGTAATCTATACTACAAAATTCTTTCCGTGTATAAGTCAAAATTGGGACAAGGTCGGGCCAAGCGTGTACCATTTGTCAATTTCTATCTGGGAAGGTCAGTTTTTTTATATGTCATCTTGCGGCCGTTCTGGTACTTAATTAAGAACATATACATGAACAAAAATTTTAAGTCAATTGGTGCAGTAGTTTTTTTAAAAAAGAATCCGGGAAACATATCTAGGTTTTGAGACTTTCACACTGTTATAACCCTTAACGAGATCACAATTCAATCACGGTGCCCCTTGGAGTGGGAAAATTTACAAAATTATATATTATTTATGCATGAGGTATATCAAATTATATACAAATCATATATAATTCTGAGAATTTTCCCACTTGTGTCCTCTAATCAATTGTCAAGATGACATGGAGGAACCCTCACTGAAAGCATTGTTGTTTAATATAATGGAAAATAAAATATAAGCATGTCTTGTCATAAAAAATCCAATCATCGTTTGTGCAATGATTGAGGTGTTCAGTTCATCAGAACGTGAATGTCTGATTCCCGTTTTCTTCGGCGCTCGGGCCACGTGCTCCTTTTGCCCCCACACCCTTAACTCCGACTCTGGGCGGCTTTTGAAAGGCTTTTTTGTCCTTGGACAAATTCCTACCCGGTTTCATTCGGAATTCCCAAATTCGAACATCCTGTGGAAAAAATGCCAAAAATTTTCTTGCTAGGTTTTGACAGAATATTCCAATTTGGTAATTCCGGACAAAATCGGTTAGAAACTTCATCACTTCTTGACACCCTGACAATTATTTCCTACTCAGGCATTTTCCGTAGGGCACTGCATTCAAGGTACACTGGAAAAAATATTTACTCGTCCGCTCTCCATAGAATATTTATTTGGAGAAATTTAACATTCAATTGGATGCAAAAATTGATTGCTTATGGCGAATAAATCATTTATTTAGGACATCAATTTATTTGGAACAAGCATTCTATTATTTGATTTCATTAAATATTTCATTGAGGGGAGGTTCTCATCTAGCAATCTCAAAATAAGGTGATTTTCTCGAATTTTTTTTTCATGGAAGGAAGTAAATAAAGAACTCGGGGGTTTTCGCACTTGTTGATTGAGTCTTCAAGTACATAAAAACATTTTTTCAAGTAAAAAAATGATGTCATGGGAATTGTTGATACGTGTTGAAACATAACTACCTTAAAAAACGGTGATCAATCGGGCGCCACTATAGCACTTACAAAAATTATCAGAAATCAAAAATCCAAAAATTTTTATGAAATATATTATATTTGTTGGAGGTTGTATCAATAAAACCAATGAAAAGTCAAAATTAAAAAATTGACAGACATGCAAACTTTTGGTAGCGTTGTTTCACATTTTGTTCGCTTTTTAAAGTGCTATAAAAAGAAAGGAGAAGAGGCAAATGTCATCCCCATTGAGGTTCATCCTTCCATAAATTCAATCAGCTTCAAAATAAAAAAAAGAGCGGTCCGTTCAGTAGTTTTTGAGATATCGTGTAGCCAAACTCGAAAAACATGGTTCCGAGAAAAACGCCTTCAAAGTTTCGGGATACGAATCCTTTAACTTGAGAAAATCTTTTTCATGTACTTCAAGACCCATTCAATGAGTTTCAAATAACTCGAGTTCCTCATTTACTTCCTTCTTATGATAACAAATTCGAGAAAATCACCTTATTTCGGAATTTGCTTGATAAGAACCTTCCCTTAATCCCAAAAAATATGTCATGGAGAAAGGACAAATAAAGTATTTATTTATAAACTAATAATTCAAGTCCTACGTTAAAAATGTTGCAAAATTTCAATATTCTTTTCACCTATTTTTCCTATGTTTTTGGAAAGGAAGAGAAATGAAGAAATTTTGAAAGAAGAAAAACTATCCATACAGAGATTCTAGCAAACACGATTGCAGGCGTTTCAAAGGGCCAGTAAAGGGCTTTCCAGCGGCATTGCAGGATTATCAGCGACCCATTGATCCGCGAGTGAATAATTTTTGTTCGTTTCATCGTTGGAAGAACAATTCTCCCGCCTTTCTGGTGATTTGAATACAAAAGTAATATATAAAAATATAAATTCTCAACACGTACTTTAGTCAATATCGAATGTAGCAGCCCTTGTTGGTCTTCTCTTTTCTTTTCTATTCCTTTACTCTTCTCCATATGTGGAACTCGATCCGCAACGTTGACATCGTTCATACTTTCATTCGTTTCTTGCAATTGAAGTTTCAATTTTTCCTGTGTTCGATACGCCATCGTGGCAAACCTATGAACCCCTTCCAGTGTTTTGATACATGTGGGACAAACCATCTTCGATAGTTTGTCATCGGATAACACCTTGAAAAACAAAACAAAATTTCAGATAAAATTTCATTAAAACCATCACATTCCGAGGATAGAAAATTAAACAACTGTTAATCGTTGTCCTTTTTGGAAAAAATTGAATTTCATACAGATAAATATCTCTGAACGACATGAATAACTCTTGTGTCATCTCTCTCTCTATATATACAATATATATGTATACACATATATATATATATATATATATCTTCTAGATAATCAATAAAATGCTAATTTTTTAGTGTATTTTTAATCCTATGCACAAAATGGTGACCACAGATCGTATAACTTCAATTTATATATCTCTTTATGTTTATAAATTCTGAAATGATGAAGAAGCATCAATGATTCGACATCATTTCCACACACACATATATTTAACCAACAACTCAATGAAATTTCTTCAATCGAATTTTATTAACAATACAAAACAAATTTATTCAAAACACCACGATGCATCACCGAATCGAGTATACTTCCAATCAAATTTCAAAATCGGCGACGTATGTGTGATCGTATGAACATATCCTCACATGTGCACGTATACACGTGTGAACACGTGTGAATCCCACACAAAGTCCCGTGGTTCTTGACTTTGGCGCCGGGGGGTTCTGGATTTTGAAAAAAAGCACCCACGCGTGGCAAAAAAGGATGAAACGTTGAAAGTCGTGGCACTGACACTCACCAAAATATATAAATATTTCCGTATTTTCGTTTGCAGATAATTCCTTCTACCATCCTCCGCGAAAATATTAACACCACGATTTTTTTCTATCTCTCCGGCACAAATTCGGCACTGTTCGAAACTCGCCGTACCCATTTCAAAGAAAGAATAAAAAAAAAAAAGAAAAAAATCGGAGAACGAGAAAGGAAAAGACGTTAAATAGATTCAAAAAATATTCTTCTCAAGACGAGACATGGTTAGATCGGTTAAATTTACGTACGGTCCATAGCACCGATTTTTATCAATTTTTTTCTTTATATAATTTTATATACACATATTTTTTTCGGTCATTAAGAGAAACGTGCGTTTCAAAGGGCTGATAATTCTAATGATCTCTTTTTTACCCTCGCCCAGAGAGGGCGAGATTACACACTACGACATGTAGGTGCGAGTATATGTGTATATGTATACGCGAATACATGGACGTATATATGTATACCTATACATATTTCATATACACACAACGACGCTTTAAAAACGACGTCGGCGCCGGGCGTCGGCGTCCCTCCCCCGAAACGAGTGCTCAATACAAAATATATAATAGCATTCGTCGATTTGAAAAACATATGTATATACATATATATACATATATATATATATACCTACATACATACACGGTATATAATTGTTTCATTTATGATTTCCGAATTGACCTTGCAAGGGATGAATTTCGACTGATTGTTATTAGAAACCTCGAATTATTTTCTACCGACATCTCATTCTTCCGAGAATATTTCACTCTCGGATCAATTTTATTACATCCAGTGGTTCAAGCGGGGCATGAAATGTATCATTCTCAAGATGCTTTAATTGAACCGCCATGTTCTTGGATCGTTCATGGCGGGATGCTGTGTGATTTTTTCACATTTTCCATCCCTCTCTTCGATGTCCTGCGATAAAAATTCAAGTCCTCGAATCGATGAACCTACAACGTACAATTGTGGATAAAATTTTGTGTTTTATAATCATTCGTTTTCTCATAAATGTTCAAAAAGTCGATTCTATACAATTTTCCCGCCGTTTCTCGTGGACCGGTGTTATTACGCGCGCATTCATTGTGTATTCTTTTCCTCGCGTCGTCGCGAAAAATAGTTCCAGACACTCGTAGACGGACACCAGGTTCCCCTCCATCCGCAATTCGCGAATGCTACACGGCCCCATTAAAAAAAAATCAATACTTAATAATTAGCGATTAATAGATGTATGTGTGTGTGTGTGTGTGTGTATATGTGCAGATATATACATTGACGTGTGTTCCCGAATATTGTGATATTCGTGAATCGCGAACGATGGTTTTTTTCTTTTCCCCTTCGTAATTTTTGTGGATATTTTACGAATGCATGGAACGAGGAAGTGAATAAATAAATAAATATCGAATAATTATTGTAGGAATTTTCATTATTTGATCCATCCAATTTTGATCCCATTTGAAGACATGACAGATTTTGATCACAGTGAATTAAATATTTATGTTTTAAATATGATATTTTGTGCAGAATATGATTGGAATTTTGATCTTTTATCGGAACGAAATTGGAACTGAAGATGGGAAAATGCTTTGTGGTATGAAACATTGTTAGCGCAGAATTTATGTTTCCACTTTTCAGATGGATCGTGTTCCCGATGAAGAATGATAAAAAAAAAGGTTTTTGAATTGTAAATATACAATTCATATATCGTTATTAAGAGATGGTCTCCTATTATTTTTTATCGCATTGAATGCAATGTTATCGTTAAATGATTTTTTTCTCAAATAACCCCCAGGTAGAAATATTCTATCAAATTCTATTACTAATAGTGAAATTTTTGATTGAATGTCATTGAATTTCATTGAAACCTATTCAATTACCCATTCGTCGATGAGATTTCATAAGTTATTTGTAATAGGGCTAGGACTTTTTTCTGTATGAATTCCACGACAAACCCACTGTTGCATTTTGTAGAATACAATGAGGAGGGGTAGAGTTGTGTCGTTTAATAACGATATCACATTGTGCATTTCGTAGATTCAGACACCTAATTGAAAACGAAAAGAGAAATTTATCGTTTTTGATCGTTTTGTATTGGAAATGTTGAGCAAGGTAAACTCGATATTTTAAAATGATGAATATTTACCTTAGTGACATTCAGATGTTGTATATATTTACAAAATTATGTATAATTGATACGAAATTATATATAAACTATATTCAATTATATATAAATTATATATAATTTTGAAAATTTCTCCACTCGAGCTACATTTTGGTCTGACTAAAATAGATTATCCCCAACTCTTTTGTTTTCCTTTGTTTTCTGTTGTAAGAGTCTGTGTTCCTGGTTAAGATTTTCAAGAAAAACTTTTTTTTTTCATAAAAAAAATTCAGATACAGTTTTAAACATTTGTAGGTATGTTTATTAGACCTTGGATATTACAAAAGAATTTTTTTCAGATTTCAACAAATTTTTTCTTCATTATACTGATTTAAACAACAAGAAACACTCAAAAATGACGGTGGGAGTGATTTGGAACGACCGGATGATCTGGGAAAAACAAAAAAAATGGCAAATTATTCCTTGTTGAAGTGGCTATCGCATGAACTAGGATCTCTTCGATTGGTCAAAAACTTGTCCGATTTGCATCCGATTTTTTCGAAAAATAGCCGCCATTTTGTTATTTTTTGTTCATGCGATAGGCGCTTCAACAAGGTGTGACGGAACCGTCTTTTTCCATACATGTATTTTTGTGTTTTAATATATAAATTGCATAATTTTAATTACTTAATTATTGATTGAACACTCTTCTAATAATTGCATATGATTCAATTAGCATTCTCGTAAATTGAATTCAAAACTCTTTTCGCATCATTCAATATTAAGAAAACTTGAAGAACATTCAATCAATATCTTTCTTATAGATACTTTCCTTTGATAATTTTGAGTCATAGTTCTAACTTTCAACTAAACTTCACGTGATAGATAAGACATCGTCGCGTGAACACCATGTACTTGTGATGCGTCATAAGGGCAGTGCATGAACTCATTATCTATGGAGCAAAGTGCATTTTTCTAAGTGACCAAAACAAGTCTCTCCATGGTCGAGACTGACCATATAAAAACCCATGTTTTGGGCCCAAAAGTCAGTATTCGCAGTAATCGCATTCGCTCCAGTTCTTACACATCATCTTCAAGTATTCGTGTTCAACGTTCTTCTTTACCACAACTTCAAAGTGTTTTCAAGTCTTCAAGTTAAATTCTTTTTCAAGGTGTTTGAAATATTTTGTGTTCCTTCCAAGGATTATTGTGCCATATTTTGGATTTTTCTCTTTGTAAGTGAAAATTTGACTGAGTGAAGAAATCGTAATAATTATATTTCAATTTGTGTATAGAGCAACTTTGTTTCATCTCATATTCAAATACATTGTCTTTTAAATTCAACCCCATAGTGACGAAAATTGATTACTTAGAAAAATCTAGTTGGCTAGAATTTCTCAGATGTCAATTGAGTCTATCACCGATTAATTGTGTGGGAAATTCAGTTGGCTGGAATCTCACATATTATTGGTAATTCTGAAATTTAATTCACTCATGATTATTCGTGGGAAATTCAGTTGGCTGGAATCACACGAGTAATTGTTTGAACGTCAAAAATTGGTAGTTGTGGGAAATTCAGTGGGCTGGAATCTCGAAACTGTTAATTACAGACTATATCAGTTAAAGTAACACCAAACAAGACAATGTATGTATTCTATTAATGGAATATGAATGAATTAAGAGCTGAAATTGAGCTTTTAAAGGATTGTATCAAAGTCAGAGAAACAAAGTTGCTTCGAAATAATTTGGATTCTAAAATATGTAATAAAATCATTTTCCTTGTAAGTTTGAATTGAAAGAGCCAATAACCCTAATATTAAAGATGAGGTCGATATATGTATACAATTGAAATATGACTGATGTAGAACAAAGAGTAGAATATGACAAAAGTATGTTAAAATCTCTGATTCTGATTTAAAGTTATTGAAGTTGGCTGTAGGAGAATTGTTTCATGTAGAATTATTCAAATCTTCATTGTAATGAATCTTATATTTTTATAAATTCAATGTTTTTATTCAACTTTCGTCCTCCAATTGTTCTGTTTCTCCCCATCCTTGTCCATGACGCAAAATAGGGGAACTTATATTTTAAGGTGTTAATATTCTATATTAATTCCTTTGCCATTGTCATTGAAAGGAATATTCTTTGAATATCTCTGGACGTGACAAAGGAATGATTTGCTATTTTTTTGAGGTCACCGTCATTTTTTCGTGTTTTTTTTTGTTTAAATTGGTATATTGAAAAAAAAATTTTTTTTCATCTGAAGAAAAATTTTTCGTAATATTTAATGTTTAGTGAACATACCCACAAAAATTTTCAGAACGATATCTCAAGTTGTTCCATGAGAAAAAAATGTTTGAAAAGAACATTTCTCTTGAAAATCTTAGCCAGAGAGACCCCTTAAACACCAAGAAAGATTGAAAATGTCAAAAACTTTTTTGAAAAACTCACGAATACAATTCGCCTAAAATGCTAGATAAAAATGGATTGAAATGAATAAAAACTGGATCCACTCAGCCTAAGTATTAGAGTAATATTATTACAATATTACAGTAATATTATGTGAAAACATTACCATCTAGGATGACCCTGCGTCGCTTCGAGTCTGTGAATTTTTAAAATATATATCGCAAATATATCCCAGGTAGTACACGCACGTTCTGAGAATGTTCTGAGAATACCCGTTAAGGATATTCGTATGAGGTTCAGTAAACGCCCGACGAAGGTGTGATGAACGTTACAATGTCCACTTGAGAATATTTTCAAGGAAGGTTTATTGAACGTTCATTAAACATTCACCGAAGATTCACTGGAGTTTCAATTTTTCGATATGAGTCTTTTTCAAATATGTTTTTTTCACGAAAAAATGAACAATAAAGGGAATTATCATCATAATTGTAATTCCCTCTGGAACATACTCAATTGAAGCTCAAATGAATCTTCGTAGGATCTTCAATAAACTTTCTACAAACCTTTCTTGAAACCATTCTCAAGCGGACATTTCAATGTTTATCTGAACTTCGTTGAACGTTTACGAACCTAAAAGTTGGCTCCAACGGAGCTTCAGGCTGATCTGTGTTGATCTATTCCCAATTAAAAATTTCCGACAGGTCAAAATTCTGTCTGGTTCCGTCGGAATTCATCATGTCTGGGACAAAAACCGACCAAATCCTGACAGAAAATTAACTGTCGGACATTTGGAATAGGGTTCTGAACGTTTGTCAGAGCTTCATGTCCTCTTTGAGTTAGGAGAAATTGATTAATTTTAGAAAGTGAATAATAAAATTCCATGCTCGGCTTCCGAAAAGTTCATATTCTTTTCAAATTTTGGTATGTATCATTGATTACTCATTTTTAATTGGTAAAATTTAACAAAACTTTGAAGAGTTTTAAAAAAAACTCTTTTAAAACTACCCGGAGAAAAGAATATAATAATGGTTATCAGACATAGTAATCGAAGAACATAATTCATTATGACGTCAAATACTATACATCTATCAGTGTTTAGCAGAAACATAGTAACTGTTACGAGAGTAATGATGAATTGTCATATACCGACTGTCATTTATCCCCAAGTAACACAAGAACTTCTCAAAGATGCTATGATGATACAGTGAATGTGAAAAGAATGTGCAAATGAGACTATTTTGGATGAATTCGTCAAGATATTCTATGGAGGTGCATAGAACATAATTATTCGAAACAGTCTCATTTGGAGGTTCTAAGCGTGCTCGTAGGATTTTCCAAACACGTTCTCAGCATTTTCAACCTCTTGAGTTGCTTGGGTCGTCATAATGAATCATATCCTCCGATTACTATATTTGTATGAAAATGGTTATCATATTTTTTTCTCCGTGTACGAGATATCCTTAGATTCTCTTCAAAATTACACTGTAAAAAATAATCGGGATTTCCTTGTGTATATCAACCTAAAAATTCCAATCACTGATTGGGAAATCCATTTCTGGTACATTTATGTAAACTTCCCATAAATTTATCTAAAGATTCCAAACTCTATGGGATTTTTTCCAACTGTTATCGGGAAATTTCCAGAAAAGTTAAGAAAATTCCTAGCGCATGTATGTGTTGATTACTTCACATAAATATATAGGAATTTTCCCATAGAAATTTATCACAGTGTACTATAATTTTCCAAGCGCATTTGTCTCCGCGCGATTCAATTCAATCGATGCAATTAACGCATGCGACTTTTTTCCATTGAAACTGTCAAAATTATCTCAAAATTTGTCAAACTTTTGTTGAATACCCTAGTGAAAAGAATTCCCCGGAAAATCTCCGAATTTTACTGAAAAATTTGAACAAACTTTTGCTTATTGGATATATTTCCCCACTAAAAATTTATCTGAATATCTTCAAAAAACTCTGAATTTTTCTGGAAATCACTAAAATTCTCAGAAAACTTCTTTAATGAAAATTTCTGGAATTTTCAGAAATTGTCAGTGAAATTTTTCCACCAAGGGATACTCGCGAAAACTTTCCCGCAAGAAGTTGTCTCTAGTATCGCGAATTTCTTACATTTTTTCATCATGGAAGCCCTCAATTAATTGGCAGCGGTTGCCTACCTCCAGGTGCACTAGACGAAAGGTCGCGCGCACACCCCATTATTCAATTCAGCCATTCAATTCCAAATTGGTTCCATTAAAAAATTTTTTCTGCCTCAAAGTGGATGTGCAGGTTTAGAATATTAAGATGGAAACTAGTCAAAAGTTGGGCAAAAGTTTCAAACCGTATGTTGCAGGAGAGAAACCCTGCTAACCCAAAAAATTGTGGTCAGGTTCGTAATGGCTCTTGTTACGTAATATACAGTCAAAAATTTAAAAACTTTCTGCCCGAGTTTATCCGCAATTACCAACATCCGGGAATTTTGTCAAAACCTGTTAGGAAAATTTTTGTCAGCTTTTAACAGGATTCTACTGAGCATTTCCGTTAAAACCTTGCATTGATATTGCAGCAATATGAATGCGATGTAGGAAGTACCTGTCTTTCAATTTACAAATACAATATTACGAAAGTCACTTACGGGAATATCGTTGGAATATCACTTGACAACGTTACATCGCTGTAATTTACTTGTAATTAGATTTCGTAATATTACTGTTGTAATTCTCATAACAGGTACTTCCAAGATCGCATCAATATCACTGCAATATTAATGCAAGGTCCTAATAGAAATGCTCAGTGAGACGTTCCAATTCGTTAATTACGAATAAAACTGGCTAAAAATTTTGTCATTTTGTGATCAGATTGCGAGTAACGAAACCGTTCAAAGCCTGACGACAAGTTTTGTCCGGTCCTGTCTGGGGATTTTCAGCCGGGGCAGGGAATCACATAAATCGGACAAGTTCTTACCTGGTTTTTGTTCCAGAATCTGCCTGTTTTCATCCGGATTTGCTTGAAATTTTTCGTAGAGAAGAAATTTCATCAACAAAACGCTTTGATGTTCCCTCTTAGTGTGCTAATCGTTTTTCAAACCCGACGAGGAATTATTACAGTGATGTCTTCGCCTGCGTGGATTCCATTGGGATCTTCACTGCCCACGTCTCAACTAAGATCCGAATACTACCTAATTAGAATCGAGATGGAAAATCCGGATCATGGACTGTATCCAGATAGCAATTTGACCTTGCTGCAATGTTGTCAGGCAAGCTTGTGACAAGGTTGACATAAGCCTCCTAGTACAAGCTTACAAAACCTTTGCAGCAGAGTTGTAGCAGCCTTACGTTGACAAGGTTGTTAATAACAAGTCAAAAACAATCGAATGACAAGTCGGGCACGCTTATGACAAGCTTACATGTTATCTGGGTATGAACCTGTAGAAGGCTTTGCGTTTTATTCGAAGTTTAGGCAGAGTGAAATCTATTTGGAACCAGTTCCAAATGAAACTGAAGTCTTACGGAAACGTACACAAAACTTATCTCTGGTTAAAAAAAAACCCATTGACTCTCGCCAATTCTCATTGAATCTTGCACAATGTTCTGACCAAATCCCATTCAATTGCATTTCATCAAATTCTATGGATTTTTTCAACCAAGGATACTAAACTGAACTTTGAACAATTATTCATGCTCTCACTACGTTTCCAGTGTTTCAGTTCCCTGCTGGTATACACTGTGAAAAATTCTCAAATAAATGTCCTAGTGGTTATCAAATTTGTCAGGGCTATTTTACTGTACTGAGTACAGTAATTTTAAATTTTATCATAAATTTGCCATTCTCCGTTTAGCGATTTTGCAATCTTTCTCAAAATTTGTCATCAGTTTGTAATATTGACATTCTCAGACGCGATAATAATCGCACCCATTCTGAGAACAGCAAATTTATGATTTGACGCGTAAAATTGCAGTGCTGCGAATATGAAAAATGATGAAAACTCTGAAAATTTTCATATGATGATCACCATTCCGAATACCATTTTTAAAGTGTGCTCGTAATGAATTTATATAGCTTATGACATTTTTACGTTCCAAAACGGAAAAATTGATGTTCCAAAACTGGGTCACGTTATTATCGCTCCTGGAACTAACAATTTTACGCAGGATTTTTAACAGTGTACGCTTTAATGCCTCCGAAGCAAATTTGACAAATTTGAACCATCAAATACGTTCAATCGACTTTTAAAATAAGTTTGAAGCTGTTAAAATTTAGACGGAAGTCAACTGAATTTTCAATCTAAATCTTGAGAAATCAGCAACGTTGAAGTTATTCTCTTGTTTATTCTTTTGATCGCAAATTTTGAACGCACCCCCCAAAAAAGCCTACCACCTATGTGGATAAACAAAAAGACAATGATTTTGGCAAAAAAGGTTAAAAATTGGACATGATTTTGGATATGAAGAAGAAAAAACGGAAAATTTATCGAGATGAACCGTAAACGAACAAGCAAAATTTGCAGTTGAAAATTCAGAAATTTTATTTCAAAAATCATGTCAGGTTCTCTTCAAAATTGCGGTTTTATCTCGTTGTTCTTGAGTACCGGTGACAGACCATTGGATTTATGGTCGAAACAAGTCACCTTGAATGGCAAAATTCAAAGAATCAAAGATAATGATTTGAACCATGATAAAGTGATCGAAATTGTGGGACCTTATGAAAATTCGGTTCTCACCAGTCTCACCTGTCCGGCAAAATCAACGGATTTCCTGAACATAAAATTACCTATTCTTGTATTAATTGTGAAAAATTTAGATCTCAAATTCAAGTTTGAATTTCAGGTATTCTTCAATTCAATATATCTTCTAAAAATACAGAAATTTTGTAAATATGTAAGGAAGGTAACTTGACTGTGAGAAATTGTGTGATTATTTTACAAAAAATATTTCAAGTACATCAATTTATCACACAGTTATTAGACGATACCTTGTGTCGAAGAAAGTTCACTTTAAGAACTTACGATCATGAAAAATTGCCGATTATTGAGATGAATGGAGCGATAGTGCCGTTATCGTTGGACATCGACTGGAATATCGTGGAAATAGATATGCGAATACTTTGTTCAGAGATTTACAAAACGAATTACGAGTTACTACAGAAAATTGTCATTTATCCGAATTGTCGGATCAGAAGAGTTTATCTCCAAGACAGGCATTACAGTCACGACGACACTCCTCTGGAATTATTTCAAGCATTCTTCGATATGTACATGCTGAAGTGTGGAATCCATCTGATCGAACGAGGTTGCCAAACGGAAACTTCCAAAGGTTCGATACTTCTAAGACCTTTTTTCATTAATTTTTTCTATAAATTTTTCATCAACATATTTTTTTCATTTCTCATTAGAAATTAATAAACTGCACGATCATAAACTCCAGAAACACATGGGAGCAAAATCTTTGAAATCTCTAAAAACTCGATTGGAGGGAATGAAATCCGTTAATGACTCTCCATCGCGGAAGAATTACGGCATAAGAACGTACAGTAATTACGATATTCCCAAACCTTTGGTTGCAAGCGATACGAATTTTTCTGTGAATATACCTATTCAACGAAATAAAAAGAAAACAACCAAACGTTCATTGGCCTTGGCGGAAGTACAGAGACTGGGAAAAAGTGAATTTTTGAAAATGCATCTCAAAGATAAAAATAAGGAAAAGAAATCGAATACTCCGAATTCTGGTACAGCGGATGAGAATGAGAAAAGAATAGAAAATTCTAATACTTCGGTCGCGAAACTTCTGTCTGTTCCTGAAATTATAACTAAAAGTACATTTTTAACTAACGACGACACTGTTGATAAATTTCTACAAGTGCGTCATTCGATAAACAAAAATATTTTGGAAAAATTACAAGGAACTAAGAAGGATCTCACGATGATGGAGGTGGAATTGTCTATATTTCATTCCAAACATCGGACGTTCGAAGATCATTATGGACAAGGAAAACTCATCAACAGTCAAGTAAAAAGCTTACACAAAGAGTGTAATACCTAACGATGTCGATACATGGAATAAAGCTGTTGATCTCAATACTGCTTGCTTATCATTGAAATTCAAGTATACTTCTTATACGACCATTGCTGGAGTAGAATTCAGTACCCATTCTCTTGACTGAATTTTATTCCAGTGGATCAACAACACCTGTTTATTCTTTACATGTATCCTTTCCCCTGAATGAATCATTGAAATTTTAGACCTACAACCGAGGAGAGACAAGTTATTGCGATGAGACAGAAAATTTATAACAAACAGTTCAACTTACTTACTCTATTTGCAGAACTAGCAATGAGAGTCTTAAAAAGTTTATATACAATCTTACAAGTTCATCTACAGATAAATGGGATCCAGAAAGAGTATTCATTCTGTATACCTTACTAAACATTTATTTGGATAATTCATAGAGAAAAAAAAACGCAATTAACATAAATTACAGAACAAATTTCATTCAGTCATATATATCTCATCTCGAATAATGAAAACACGATCTATAAAATTATTCCGAGAAATCGATACACCATGGTGATTTTTTTAATAAATTATGCGAAATAAGTGTACAGTCTCGACGATTGTACAAGGCACGTTTCGCAATGTGGTTACACTAAATTGAAATAAACTAACACTTAGCCTTATTCTGAATCGGTAAGAATAATTTAAATTCTGCTGGTAATTCGTCTTCGGAATATAATCTATCCGAAAAATATACTCTACGTATCCTGCAATTCGCGTGAATTTGTACTCTTAATGTTTCTACGTAATTCGTCCCATAGGCTCGTCGGGTAAAATCAGCTAAATTGAATTGAATTTGATTCCAACCGTCGTCTAATCTCATCGGCATGGTACAGATGAATGGTTTGACTCTTGTGGTAGACTGATAATTACTCGCTCTAAATCTCCTGCGCACGTTTTTATCGTCTATCACCTGTAACGTTCAATAAGATTATGTATGATTCAATTTGGGGTTAGATATCCTGGTAAAAGTGAATGATAGAATGACATCGAATGTTGTTTTTGATCCTCGCATTTGATTTCAACACTTTGTTCTTTTCAATAATGAAGTGAAGGATATGCACTATTACCATTGATTTTCAATTCATAAAAGAAGCGATGAACGAAGTGAAGGAGCAAGTGCAATTGAAATTACAGATTCAGGGAGAAGATGTGAGCATGTTGAGATTTGCGGATGACATGAGTATATTAGCTACAAGTGATGCTGAGTTGAAGAATATTTTCAACACTATGAAAACAATATTACTAGAAAACTATTGTATGAATATAAATAAGGACAAAACAAAATTCATGATTTGTACGACAGTGAAAACATAGAGAAGAACAAAAATCAAAAGAGATGCAGAGGCAATTCAGCAAGTGAAAGAATTTAAATATCTAGCAAGCATAATTATAGAGAACGGTAAAAGCGAAAGAGATATAAGAGCGAGAATAGCACAATGAAAACAAGCTTTCCAACAAAAGAAACAGTTAATATGCTCAAGAAATATTAGCTTAGCGGTAAGGAACAAATTCTTGAAGAGTTATGTTCGGAGCACAGCATTATATGGTTGCGAAACTTGGACAATCGGAAAAACGAACCAACAAAGACTCGAAGCTTTTGAAATGTGGTGTTATAGAAGGATGCTTAGAATAAAGTGGATAGAGGAAGTAAAAAATGAAGAAGTACTTGAGAAGGTAAATGGAAAAAGAAATCTTTTGAAACATGTTGTGAAAAGAAGAAGTAATCTTATAGGACACGCATGATAATTTATTGAAAACAATATTAGAAGGAAAAATGAATGGTAAAACTCGCAAAGGTAGACCTATAGATTAAGTTATATGAAGCAAATTATACAAGATAAGGGTTGTCGTAGATATGTAGAAATTAAGCGTTTGGCGAATAATAGACAGGGTTCGAGGATTTCATCAAACCAGTTATAAGACTGATTACTTCATGATGAACAATGAAGTATTGACTTACCTGTACTTCAAACGTGAAGTATTTCTTCAAATTCTTTATAATCATAACCAGAAAAGGTAACTTGATTCCCAAAGTCTTTCTTGGATCCGCTGGGCATGTGATGAACGTTGTACTCACGTTACTTCCAAGGATTTCTAATACTAAACTTTGAATATCGTTGTCAGTGATTCTCTTGATATGCCCATTCCTAACCTTCTTGTCCCAAATTTGTAGAGGTTTGCTACCAATACTGTACAGTATCGAGAGAAAACCACTTTGGAATGTGTTTTTGAACATTTTTATCGTGGTTTTATGTCGTTGCGTAGAGAAATATTCAACAATTTATGTAGTATCGGTGAAATAACCTCAAAAAAACATGATTCGAAAGCACACTACATTGACGACATTTGAATTAGAAGTTGATACACTGTGGAATATGAGAAACGTTATTGAATGGAAAATGAGATCCGCACATCTTTTGAAGATTAGTGGAATGAAATTTTGATGAATTTATTACAGTTATTGTTCCATACTTGTGATGCAAAGGATGAGACTTTTAAATGCACTGTGATGCACTGGGTCATTTGTTATTTATATTGACATGGAATTTAACAAGTGGAGCAATGTGGAGGATGAATCTTCATGAACAGAATCACCAATCAACGGAACTCAACGATTTTTGATGTATTCATAAAGAATTCTTTGTGAATTCTCATGGTGTCGATGGTATTCATTTAGTACCTTTCAGGAGCTAGAGTTCAATTTTTCAGTCAAGATTTCTATACAACTTTGAAATGCTTGAGAATTCTTATTGAAAGAAAAGCATTTTTCAAAAATTGTCATGTTTTTGTGCGGTGTGGGTGGATAACAAGGTTGAAGTAGTTTGGAACGCAGCCATTCGAATCCACCAATCGCGATCACTTAGTGTCCCGCTCATCTCGTTCCGTGGGGAGGCTGACCTGACAGCTTATCTTCTCTAATTCTTGCGAAAGATAGAAAGAGAAAATTCAACGAGAATAAGGGTATTCGTGGTTATTGAAATACGTCTCTCTGATACACCGGTTGGAATGGATGTTGCATTCGGCAGCCATATTGTAACCCTGAACAACAGAGAAGATCGCCGCTATAGCGCGTAAATTTGGTGTGGTGGGGAGAATTTGATCTCATGAGAAACCCTGCGTTCAACGTTGGAAATCTATCGGACGTATTTAATCGGTCCCCAAAAATAACCTTCGAATAAATCGTGTCGTTGATCGGTGCGTATGTCGGCGTGTACGTATATCGACTCTGATTTCATGGTATGTTTGATGTGAAAATATTTTGTAATTGTGTATGTGTACAGACCGTGTCAGATTCAAGCAATTAGTCCACTACGTTGTAAAGAATTTATAGTGTTATTTCTTTTATTAATAAAATCAGGGGGATTTTTATAAACCAGAAGTCACAACCCGTAAGATGGAATTGCAGAGGCAGTGTAAAGGTAAGAAATCAATCGACCGATTTTCATTTATTCACAATAAAAACAATGCTCGCGAGGGTACGTGAAATAGTGATTGTTCAACACAAAAAACATTGTTCGGAAAATGCAATATAATTGATGACATGTTTAAATGACGTTCCCTGACAGAAATCAACGATTGTTTTTCATTCAAAAATATTTATATATTATATACAAATTTTGCAATTTTCATTCTTCCCTGACGAGTGACATTTTCAAAAATGGAGATTTTTTTCGTCAACTATTCTTAGATTTTCTTGAACTTTGAATAAATATCGTGTTAATTTATTTTTTCTCATTCATTCATGTTATTTATTCTTTCATAACATATTACGTATAACGCTTTGAACTTATTTTAATAAGAAAATGTATTTGTATCATTGAACTCTGAATATAATTATCATTTAATCATAGATGTCAAACAAAATCATTCATCTCAAACGATGTTTTTGTTCGCAAACATTGATTACTCTGTCAATTGATGAACGTTGACCCGCTTGACTCGAGTAGTGTGTATTGATATACCCATCCAAACAAAGAAACACAGCTGATCCTGAGGATGTCAACTTATCAGAGCTGTTTTGGTAGCTTGAAATTCTTTGTTCGAACCCTCATGCACTTGGTTCCATAAATCTAATCTACCTTTATATAATATAAATAAATAAAATGCATATTACTTCATACACATATTTATAAGAATAATGATTATTATTAATACAGGTAATGTATAGAAACAAAATTTAAAAGCTTTTAAAAAAAAATAACAAATAAAAGAATTTTAATTGGTTTTCATCGATGTTGTTCTTTTTTTTTGTTGAAAGGAAGGAAATAATGGAAAATTGTGATATTTCTTTTGCACGTGATTCATGATAATGGAGAATGATGATTAATCTCTCAAGGAAAATTGTAATCTTTATTGTTCATCTTTGTATCATACATACGCGCGCGAGTGTTTTCTATTATTAATATCAAGCGTATGAACGTAGGAGTGAAATGAAAACACACTCCATTGAATACAGAAAGAAAAACTGTTGATCCACGCCGTAGATCATATACATACGATAAAAGAAAAAGTGAGTAGTTTTTTTTGTCCCATACCAACAAGCTGGTTCAAGAAAAAATAATGATTTTTAGTTTACAGTAATGAATGTACATATTTTTAATACTGATAAAGTTCTTGTCTGAATGCTTCATGATAACAATTTTCATTATTATACTAATAATATTCATGATTACAATTTCTTCATTCTGAATTTGTCTTTGTTGTGTTGACACACAATGTCGATGGTTACCTTCATATTCAACGATTAAAGTACCGAACAATGACAACAGGAAAGGATTATCCAGGTTGGATAACTTGGGGGAATGGAGAAATCGAATACAAAAGAAAAACACTACGTTACACGTTAATTTCTTCATTTTATATTCAAATTATTTCAAATCTTTGTTCATCGATGATGTTTTATCAAATAAATATTAAGAGAGTGCTCTGGTTAATTTTTCTACTAAAAAAACTACTATACGGCAAAAAATAATTAACTATTATTTATTGGATAACTGGAAATTGGCTACGGGAGTTATTTTTTAGCTGTCACGGCTAATCACTTAGCGGTCGCAGTAAGAAATTTAGCTGCCGCAGCGAAAATTCAACAGCTAAATTATTTGGCCATCCCAGATAGAAAACCATTCCCTAAATATTCTGTAGCACAACGTGCCGTAAAAATATGATCATAAACTTCGCTCAGCTTGCAATGATGCATAAAATGTAAACATTATGTCTTCATTATGGTACCATCACCTCGTTTTGCTACCAATAACAATGCCTTATGCGAAAACACCTTGGTACCATGATGCAAACATTTCTTGGCGTGCATGTCACTATTATGATAGCATTGTTGAGACATTTTTCTATCTGGGTATCCAAATGTCAAGCACAAAATCTGTGCAGTTGCAGCTACGATTTCCTACTAGGGTAACTAAAAAATAGCTGTAACTGCGTTTATTATAGCTACAGCGGTGAAAAAAGGATGCTAAAAAAGTAGCTGCTAATATTCGATCAATTACATCAAACTGTGGATTAAAAAATTCAAAGAATCCGGGTCTGGTTTGTTTGTTGTTTAATTCAATCCTCATGAATAATAAGAACGGAATTTTCTTATCGGCCAATCAAGAACCTCTATTCAGTTTTCATTATAACAAATATGATTTGTGTACAATTATTTTGAAACGGCTCCTCTGATTTATTCGAAATTTTTCGATATTAATTTTCTAGAGAAAAATCGAGCATGAGACACCCTTGAAGGAATACCAGCGGCCCCTGAAGATGCAATATTCGAGCCAAACTTTCCCGGAAAAGTATTCGAAAATGAAGTAATAAAAGGAAAATATCTTAATTGATCGAAGAAGGTCTGTCATCTGTACAGAGCGATATTTTGATTTCATTCCGTCGTTTTTGAGTAATCTCGACAGAATAGTTTTGGTTGGGTTCTTTTCTAATCAATGGGTGTGGTTGCATCTTCAGGGGTCGCTGGTACCTCACCTTGAGATATTATTCTGGAGTTCATGAGATTCTTTTATTTTTCATTCCATTTCATTGTTGTTGAATAATTTGATGTGGTTTTGGAAACAAACTGATGAAAATATAGATGTATTAATTATACGAAACTTACAAACAATTCTTCTTCTATTTATCCAAAGAAGTGATGCACGGAGGAAGAATGGTTTGCTACTACACTGAGAAAAAAGCAACGTGGTTACAGGAACTATGTTCGCATGGTCAAAGATTCACGGTTGATGAGGCAAAAATCAACGACGTGCTGTGGTTGTGCCGGCCAGATTTTTCTGAGTGTATAGCGCCTACAAAGAAATTTTTTGTCCTTGCAAAAATATTCACTCCAGCAGCTAAGACGTTAGTTCTGTTAACAAATTTGTTTGTGACAGCAAAAATATCTAGTTGTGTCAATCATTTTTCTTGCTCTTCCAGCTAATTTTTTTGTCGGCGCTATAGTAACAGACCTGCTTGTTATGCCAGCAATACTTTTTTCTTCATGTGGGGAGTAATTGAAATAATGAAAATATCTTGGAGTTCTAGTAATCAATAGGATGCAATAGATAAGGTAAGCAAGAGGTCCGTTGAAATTGATGGAAACAATTTTTTTTATAGATGCCTGTAGGGAAAGACTCTGAATGTATATTGGGGTGAAAAAGAAGACCAAGGAACAGGGTTGAGGATGAAGCTGAACCTGGCAGCCGATTGTCATAGGTTTTTACATGAAACGTTTATTGAAGATTTGAGAATCTGAAACAACTCTGGTATGGACAAAACTTCAACAACGTTTAATCAAAAGTTATAAGAACTTGCTGCACAGCTCTACGACTGCTTTAGTTTCAGCTCCATAACTAGCAGCTGATTGTTGTAACTTTTGATTGAAAGTTGTTGAAACTTCATCCACCGCAGGAATCGGTCAAATAACATTCCACTAAACTCTTCAGATGCTTGAATCCTAGATACACGTTTTGTGTAAAAAATTATGCTGATCGACGGTTAGTTTTACGGCTGCCAGTTTCAGCTTTATAGCTCCCAGGTAGGAATTAACAAATAGCCCAAGCTTGGCCCGATCTTGGCCCAATTATGACTTATATTGGGCCAGAATCCATGAGAAAAAATGGCCCAGGCTTGGTGAAAGCTTGGGATAATAACCTCGTGCCAGGCTTGGTACTCAATATTAGGCCAGAATGCAATGCCAAGCATTAAAAATTGATTTTCAATGGGTTTGAATCAGTTTTCTGCATCTAAATCAATAAAAATCAATCGGTTCAATGAGATTCTTTAAGCAGGGATACCCCGAACAGCATTCGTTTCTAAAAACGTCCGAATATGTTGAAAATATCTTTAGAACATTCTGTGAAAACGTCCAGAAAACTTTTTGCTATTAGAGTACGTAGGTATCACCACACCATACTGAGAAAAATTTGCGGTTATTTTAAGGTCGCACGGAAAGAACTCTGGAGCTACCGTAGTATGTGAGCCCGTCGCACTATAATAGCTTGGCTGCCCACATACGAGCGTAGTGCCGCTGTGTACCAAAGGTGATTCGACAGTCAGCCAATGTGGTATGACGAAGCGCCGAACTGAATTTGCTCCCGTGTAATACCACGATGGTATGGCTCAGGAGCAAACAGGCCTCGACGCGCGTACTCGCGCTGCTCCCCACTCCGCCGTACTACCTTTGTGTTTGACTCGTGCTGTTATAGTACGTTGCGCAGACAAATGTACGCGTTTTTGTCACATTGCAAGCATCTAGTTTTCCCCGCAACATACCATAACAGCGCGAATGACCCATACCATCGTGGTATTACACGGGAGCAAATTCAGTTCGGCGCTTCGTCATACCACATTGCCTAACTGTCGAATCAACTTTGGTACACAGCGGCACTACGCTCGTATGTGGGCAGCCAAGCTATTATAGTGCGACGGGCTCACATACTACGGTAGCTCCAGAGTTCTTTCCGTGCGACCTTAAAATAACCGCAAATTTTTCTCAGTATGGTGTGGTGATACCTACGTAGTGCTACGTGATAGCACAAAGTTTTCTGGACGTTTTCACAGAACGTTCTAAAGATATTTTCAACATATTCGGACGTTTTTAGAAACGAATGCTGTTCGGGGTATCCCTGCTTAAAGAATCTCATTGAACCGATTGATTTTCATTGATTTAGATGCAGAAAACTGATTCAAACCCATTGAAAATCAATTTTTAATGGGTTTGAACTAGGGTTCTGCATTGGCTGACTGCCGAATCAACTTTAGTACACAGCGACACTGTGCTCGTATGTGGGCAGCCAAGCTACTATAGTGCGACGGGCTCACATACCACGGTAGCTCCAGAGTTCTTTCCGTGCGGAGACTCATACTAGCGACTGTCGCGCACCACATCATTAGAAGAAAAGAGACAGTAGATGTTTTGAACTCGGATCTCTTCTTTCTTCTCATGATGTCGCGTGCGACTCGCTAGTATGAGTCTTCGGCCTAACGATCGGAAGTGTGGTTCAGGGCAGACAACTACAGTGGCAATTCCTCCATTGATTCTAGAATCATCCGTTTAGCTGTGTTAGCAATATCGATATCCCCGCAATTCAGGTAGCTAGAACAGTTGAACGATATCGTTGTGGGGGTAATACCTTTTTTCAGTGCATATACACTTCGCGTGAATTTCACCGACCATTTTTATAAAATTTTCTATTGTGTTTACGGCCCGTGGTGAAGACCGGAATCCGCTACACCCTCTTGGGACCCGGATTCGTGGATTTTCGGAGGCATTTTAAAAGAGGTTTTCAATTTTCTAAAGAGAAATGTTGCTCCTCCTTCTGAGATTCCTGAAAACTCTATTAGGTTCCCCTCCAATCACCCGGGTCGAAAAATTTGAACGGTTTTCATTCTCACATTCCGTTTTGAGACTAATTTTGTCCTGATTGTTAAATAATGCGGATACAAACAGTACTTTTTCATCATTTTAGTCTGAGTTCCTCCTCCAACGAATGAAAGTGATTGAAGAGAAATTCAGACTAAAATCATGAAAAAGTACTGTTTTTGTCCGCATTATTCAACAATCAGGACAAAAATCGTCCAAATGTTTCAACTCGGGCAATCAGTTTTAAGATTCCCGAAACTAATCGCCAAAACCAGGTGCAGGCTCCTGGCACCCGGGTCTGTAAGTTCCCACACTCACAGGGCTCAAGTATCAATTGGTTTTATGTTTTCTAGACAAAAATACTGCTTCCTCTTCTAAAAATTCTAAAAATTTTATCAGCTTTCTTCTAAAATCGATTGTTTTCGATATATTTTCGGCCTTGAGAAATTTTACCCATTCACACTAAGAGAAAGGGTCTATTCAAATACTCGACAGCTATGAAATTTAGTCACTGTAAATAAAATTTTATTTGTCACAACTATGTTGTTTATTCCCATTGAATACACCATTTCATTCATATTTCAGACTTTTATTTACCCCAACTGGAGTCTAGCTAGCGTGAATAAACATCTAGCTGCGGTAACTAACATTTAGTTTTCCCAACTAGGTACCTTTCTCTCATTGCATACACATGATTTCCAACACGAAGGGATATTTTCTGAACTGAAGCCAAATATGAATTTTCTGACAAACAATTCGTTTGAGTTATTTATCGAATTAACATCGTTGTTGGCTGAAAATCCTGTATTTTTTTCCAATTCTTGAATTGATCGATCGATTTATAATTTTGATAACTCACTGCGGTTTCTTCTTGCATTGATGCGTGATTCACTCAATCATCACTAGCGTAAAACAATATCTTTCCAATCGTATTACAATGATTGGATAATTTAGCATCTCTGTTATACAATAATTATAGTTTATATATACCTATTCATTAGATCCTATTATATATACCTATACAGATCGTATTATCGATTAATTGGATTTTCCTTCTCAAAAAAAGAATACTAATTGGAAAAATTGTAAATCTTGAATTTTTGAAAACAAAACACTTGAAATTGTCATCGGAACTCCCCAATAACTAACAGCAACGATAACAGGTTGTGACAAATAATGAAGAATTCCAGTATAATTTCTGCAAGCGTCAGCGCTATATGTGTTTACAAATGTGAATGGGTCACTCTCTGAATAAGGTACACAATCATGATGAAAATAATTGTGAAATATGCAAAATAAGTTCAACAAAACACTTGAATATATTTTCTTGGTGTCCCTCAACGCTTCTACGTAAGTTCAAAGTAAAGCCAAGTTCTCAAACCGTTGTGTCTTCCATTCAGACTTCTACTCACTTTGCCTCTTAAAAACAGTGGACTGAAAAACAAAATCACTGACATGTAGGATACGAGACGAAATTGAAAAAATTTCCAAATTTGTCGCTAGTGTTTAAAACTATACTATGTTTTATCCTAAGGTCTCCTTCCACCCAATTGAATTGATCCTTGCCCCGATTTGCACTAGCATTCCATATGCTCTTAACTCCCATTAGAGATTATTTCAACGAACCATCCCATATCACAAACGTTATTTCGACTTATTTGAATGCGGTTATCGAAACGAATTGAAAATCATTTGCATGTGTAGTCATTTCGCAAGTACATACATAGTTTTATCATCTCCATTCACATACCAATCCCATATTCAGTTGATTTACGTTCATGGAGATATAAGTCATCCAGTATGATTTGTGCTTATCATCGAGGGGTAAAATGAAACAGATAAAAGCGTCCAGTGACACTGTTAGATAACAGGTCATGTTCGGTGATTCAAAAGTGTACGGTTAGTAAGAACAGCGCAGGGCCCCCAAATAATGGTATCGCCTCGAAAACAACAGGATAACGACTGGATGAGTTTCAGATTAACCCTCAATCGTTTTGATCTACCGATCCCAAGGGTGAAGGATTTTTAGGGGAAAAACAGCATGAGCAGAGGATATATTCTTAAGGAAATAAATGTTGTTTCAGACATCGAAGCACGGAAGCTCGTGCATCCGATTCAGTTCGGTTCCCGCACGCGAGTGCGGATTGAGTGCAGATGTACCGGTTTATCCGTGATTCAACGTTCACTTACCCACACGCGTTAAAGATGTTCTACTTATTGTTGAGAAAGGATAGCAGATAAGTGGCAAACACGTTAGCTGTTTGTTAAATAGAATGGTAAGCGAAACACATCTTTTGCTCGATGCAATAAGTTGTTAGTAATGTAGTAATGAGAATAGTAGTGGTGGTAAGAAAAATGGTGGGAAAGATGAATAAAGAGAGAAGGGATAGCGAGGAAACAGAAGGTCGCGGACACGGGACTATCGTGTATTGTAAACTTTATTGAACGATGTGATGCCGATCGCGAATGATCGGCGAGTTTGACAAGGATACATACACTCAACAAAAACAATTGTTCAAATGCTCGTTCCATGGGTGAAAGTCGTCAAATTTGGTTTTCGACGGTGAATCAGTAGTCATTCTATTGTATCGTAATCCTTGTTCGATGAGTGTATCACATAGAACGATAGATCATAGAACTAGATAGAACCTTGACGTGACAGTTGGATACTTTGGTTTGTTTTTGTGCAATCGGTTTGATAGTTTTATATATTTTATATATAACTTCTGTGATAGTAGTTACCAGTTTAGATAGAAATGTATCGCAGACGAAACAAAAAAGGATCATCGTGCAGTAGGGCACAATACAATGATACCACCGTCCAGAAATGTGAGTAGTGATTCATTATATACGGTAAAATTGTGGTAGGAAATTGCTATACTTGTTGAATTAATATCCCGTTATTCATCCTCAACTTTCAATCTACGATAATTGACGAAAGGATGATATACATTCTCTTGATTAAAATGAAAAATAACATTTAAACGTCCCGTTACGATAGCCTAATAGGAGAATCATAATAAACACTTTCTCCCTATCCTTCAAAACACAATACAAAAACAGATTTTTTTTATAGTTCGTTGATTCGGATATCGGGGACAGCTGATCGATCGATCGATCAGTCGCATTTTGCATTTCTATAAATTAAGTGAACCGAAAGGATGATTTATTCAGTACCTTGTTCCACTACGAAAACCGCGCAATGTACCGATATGTTGTATGTAACGTACTTAACGGTAACTTAGCTTTCACTTTTGTACATTGCTTCGATAATCAAAGGAAAGAAACAAAAATAATGAGAGTTTGAGAGTGTTACCTCATGTAAGGGTTGTAATTATACTATTGCGTACCAGCCAGTCCGAGTGACAAACGAACTTTCGCAGATTCGATTTTTATGTGCCATTATTTGTGAGGAATGTTAATCCTCTTTCTCAATGTTTTCCGAGTTACGAAATCGCTTGAGTTCTTGAATTTCGTCATCGAATTTTCAATATTTCCAACTCTACTTGAATGAAAACACGTATTGATTGCACTGTAAAAAATAATTGGAATTTTCCTATACTCAGCATTCGGAAAATTCCGGTCATGGGATGGAAAATCAATTTTCGATACATATGTATACATGAAACTTCCCATAAATTTAACTGAGAATTCCTAACGTATGTATGTGTTAATTACTTCCGAACATTCATGTGAAGTTTTCCATAGGAATTTTTTACAGTGCATGTATTTTATTGAGATAACTTCGATTGATATCATTCAATTAATTCAGCGTACTGAAATACAGATATAATCGATTTTAGGTAGCTGAAGTGCTATCTAATGCTCAATTAATGAAGATTTCCTTGACTCATATTTAGAATTTGGTGTAAGATCATCGTTTGCCTGTTTTCCGTTTATAATTTCATTCGGATATTCCAGATAAAAAATATTCTCGTTCAAATTAGAAATTAATTTTCTGTTGGATGTATTTTTCGAATTAAACAGCCCAATATTCTATCGGTAGATCTGAGTTTACATTATCATTAGTGATTATAAACAGTAATGGAAAACAAGATCGATCGTTTCTTATAGAATATTTATCAAGTTTTTATCGGTATTTTATGAGAATTTTGTAAAAACTAGACGTTGTTTTCTATAGAAGAGGATCGAACCTTTTGGGGTCTCGCTAATTGCCGCGTCTGATCTGGTCTGAAAACGGAAAATCAATGATAGAGATGTGCAAATCTCGACGATTCGAATCTTTTGTATAAGAAATATGTTCAGTTCCTATCAGGGTTGCGAAAAACCAGAATTTTTTTCGTTTAAACCTAGTTTTTTGGTATTAAATTCAGTTTTTCCAATTTGAACAAGAAATGTTTGATTTTCAAAGTTGTAGGCGAATTTTTTTGTAACTATAAGTTTCAATCTTCAGTAATGAACAAATTAGACCATTCACATACAAAATGGACAATGCCTTATTGGAGTGAAAAATCTCACTTCTGATCTAAAGCTGAAAATCTAAAGGTATTTGGATATGTATTTTAAACAATTTATGTGGTATAAATTAGTTTTATAATTTTGAAAGACAGAAATTAAAAACATCGGTATCACAATATTTCAAATTCCTTGGAAAGGAACAGTAAAAGAAACAGTAACCTTTATTTAATTACATTATTACTTAATTGAATTAGATTCAATTTACCAAGATCATAATATATTTAAAATCGAGCATGGAAAACTAAAACGCATCTGTGAAACAATGATAAATTGATTTATTCAATATTCAAAAGTCAGTGATGAACATTTTTATTTCCGAACTCTTTTCAAACTGTTCTGTTGCATAAAATACAATCCCATATCATATTTTTGAAGTTCTTTTGGTAATCTTACAACATTGTTGCAGAATTTCACAATGACTTGAAAAAGCATTACATTTGATCGAAAAAGGAATCCGGAAAGAGTTAGATTCTTCGGACATCTGCGAGCTGTATACAATCTCCATAAGTATTCTTCCGATCACTTCTGATATTCTGGGAAATTTCTGTTCGAGGATCTGGAATTCTGTTCGAATTCTTTTAGAACCCTTCGCGCTATCTGAGTATATAATTGTATTTCTTGAGCTGAGCTGGCAATATTAAATCGTGGTTGTGAAGGAAAAGATCGTTATAATGACTATCTGTTTCGTTATCACAAATATCCGTTTAGTTTTCACAACGATACATGTACTTCCATATTTTAGATTGTTACAAAAACTCGACAGTATGATTATGATAATAATGATTTTTTCCCGTGTATTTCAATTTCCCACAGTGCAAAATGATCCTAAAACTATCACCAATGTAGATCATGAAAGTTTATTTGTGAAAAAGAGAGCACATACACAGAAGATGAGAAAAATAATATGAAAGCAAGTTGGTTTAAACCAAACAACCCTGGTTCCTATCGAATTTTATGAAATCTTCATCAAAACTTGATAAGTATTTTATGAAAAAAATTCAATTCGTTAAGATTAGGTCATCAATATAACCGGTGGGTTTGAGCTGTCAAGGATCGAACTTGCATTGTCATATTAATTACATTAGATTCGTGATGATCATTTTTTGAAAAACCGCGAAATCGAGTCCGAACCGATTGTTTTTCCATGTTGACATCGGAATGAATGCTGTCAGTTATCGCAATTTGATTCTAATACCATGTATTTTCGTAATTTCCTCTTTCCAAGCCTTCGACATAGGATTTTCCTATTGAAGCAATTTTTTTCTGCAACAAATTCATAATCTTGAAAACTTGGCCGCAAACTGTTACCAGGTTTGACGCTTGAGAAGTCTCAATATTCAATAGAGATACTGGATCGTCGATTAAAATTCCCTGCAATCCTCAAATAGATGCTCGTATTTCTAATTCAGACACTGTCGTTCGAGAAATTGATAAATTTTGTATAAAAATCCTAGTAAAAATGGGCTAGGCATTGACACGCTTAACCAGAGGAGAATTAGACGATTTGTAAGTGCCTCACAAGTGCCTTGCAGATCGTTAAGTTTTTCTCAAATTCAGTGTTGCATGCCTTGGCAATGCTCAGAGCATTTTTATTAGGGAAGTTAACTGCTGCCCACTGTTGAAATCAATAAAAGCTAACAATTCCGCTTCAAAGGGTCAATTGGTAATACCGTTCTAAGTGTTTTGAAAAAAAAGCATCAGCTTATTTGGCCTTGAAATACCTTCTAAAAGTTCATTTGTTTGAAAAAAAAAAAACGATTGGCCTCACTGTGCGTCGCACCTCATGGATTTGAGTTGGAAGAGACGTAGAAGCGATTTGTCTCATCGATGATCAGGGATGTTTCCTGGGAAACTATATTGAATTGTATACAAATCACATATAATTTTCAAAATCTCTTCGCAATTGGTTAAAACAAAGTTTTCGTTTTCAGCAAATGAGAACCCTATATTCAGTTTTTTCAATATTAGACTAGAACCTCGCAATAAAGGTGCTCCCCCTCTTTCTTCAACGCATGAGAGAACCCGTTCGAATAAGAAAGAAAGAGAGCTATGTTATTGCGAGGTTACAATGTATGATGAATTGATAGTGATCTTTCAAGCAAATTTATCCTTTCTGACATTAGTACTCCAAATACATTGAATTCTGCATTTTTGGACCCAAAGATTGATGTAATTAATCCAATCGTCGGTCACATAATAAAACGTAACAATCCACGTTTTTGGATAATTGATATTTTCATGAATTCATTTCGAACGATGATTCAACTTCCAAAATAATGGAAATCCAGAAAAAATGAAGAAATTATGAAGTGACTTGTTACGTTTTGTCATGCGACCAACGAAATAGTCATGCTACAACCCACACAGCATTTCAGTCCTAAAATATATCTCAGGCCAAATTTAAGAAGTCTTATGCAACATGAAAAGATATCTTTAAGAAATCTAAAATAGTTCTTACTTCTAAAAGATTTCTATAAAATGTCTAAAAGATATGAATGATCTCGGAAGAAAAGTTTTAGATCTTCTAAAAGATATCTTTTAGATGTTTTAGACATCTTGAGAATATCTTTTCATGTTGCATAAGACTTCTTCTGAACAGTTCCTCAAGATATCTTGAAGACCAAAAGTGCTGCGTGGGAAGTTAGTTGAAATCCTACAGTAGTTTTCTACACTGAGAGAAAAGCAATCTGAAACCAAGAAAATATTGTACTGACCGAGTCCAATCCGATATTTTCTTAAATCAAAGAAACATTTCCTCAGTTTGAAGCCATACAACGTGATATGGAGAAAATTTTCTTACCCCAAGTCGAAAATATGGAAACACAGTATAAGGTTTCAGTTTTTGGGTTAACTGACCTTCGGTACGCTCGTGTTCGGGTCCATCGTGCATCGGGCCAATTGTCCTTCGGGTCTATTCACTGATCTATAATATACACTGGATAGTGCATAGCATAGTCTTCCCGTATGCGAGCTTGATTCTCATCAGGACGCCGCCATGAAGGGGCAATTCCACCCTCGTTCTGATCAACAGCCGCGCAGGATTGGTTGATTCTATTACATTCCGTTGGATAGGGGCAATTCCACCGATTTATATAGCTTTCTAAATGGAACAAAACGTTCGGCGAGCTATGCACTATCCAGTGTATACTATAGATCAGTGGGTCTATTGGGGTCTTTTCAAGATTGCGAAGATACCGCATGCCATATTCCTGCCAAAAACCTTCATAGCCACCATTTATTGATAAAAAAAAGTACTGAGGAAAAATGTGGCCTTGAAGAGGTTAAATTTTGAACCAAGTCAATTGTAAGTTTGGGATTGTTCACCAATCAACACGTTATTTGAATACAGCAGATAGAGTTGAGATCCCCTGATGAAATATTAAGTGAACCCGATTAATAATTCCTGGTTGGGTTTTAACGAAAAATCAATTAAAAATATTTTTATTACAAAATCAACAAATATAACCAACTTTGCAGATTATAACAAAAGGATATTATTTGTTATGACGTTATTTTATCATCAAAGAACACGTAATCCGTCGTGACATTTTGATGTCGACTGAACGGAAAATAATCCTATACCATAATTGACAAGATGTCGTCGTCGATCATTTTGACGGCTTATAAACGTATACATCACGTAACGTTTATTAATTCAAATGACTAATCAGTCTCTCGTAAACTATACACTCTGGTCGAAATATCCCATCAAATCCAATTGAAAGTGTTCAAAGTTCTGATTGAATACCATTAAATTCAATTGAAACCCATTCAACTTCTCATTCATCAATGAGATTTTATGGAAAATTTTCAACAGGGCAATGATTGGCAAATGAATTTCTTCAGGTCAATAGCAACAATAGTTACACAAGACTGATTATTCATTTCGACAACAACCAACACAAACTCTCAAAACATCAGCATATCCACATGTAATTGAGGTGTAACACCATTTTGGACCCTTGAAAAATCAGAATTTTGAGATTTTGTTGTGGACAATTAGGGAGTTTCCATTCAAATCAAAGTACAGAAAGGCATTCTGCTACTATTGGAGTACACAATGATATTTTTATTCGATTTTTTTGTGTAAAAATGGCGGCTTGACAGGCGTTTTACCGGAGCTCTCCGAAAATTCATGGTCGTGCGGTGGGAAAAATAACTCAATCCATGGTTGAACCAGAAGTGATTAGTTTCTGTAACTCAGAAGCCAATAAAATACGTATCCATTTTGAAAAATATGCATTTTTCACGAAATTGCATTGATTTGAAGAAAAAGGTAGTATCTTCACTCTAAATTTCATTACTTAGGGTAACGGTGGGTGGTATGGCCCTCTTAAGGGAAAACTCAGATAAAATCATTCCAGAGGAAAAGAATCTCGCTACGGTGTGGGATACAACTTTTTGAAGTATTTTTCTCACATACATCCCGAAGGAAAAATGTTCATTAGTGAAATAAAAGATCAGGAACAATTTTGGTTTATAGATGAATTTATGAAACATTTTTCGGTGTCGGGTGGTATGGCTCACCATCCAAAAATCGGTAAATCAAAACGAGAACATATTTTTTAATACAAAATTATTTGTTTTAAACATTGAATATGGTTTTTTCAACTCTTCTTCAGACTGTGGACTGGATAATTTACATATATCGCAATAATAATATAATTTGTCCGTGATATCCGCACAAGGTAGATATGGTCGCCGATTAAATCTTGGCGTAGCATCAAGAAACGATTTTTCGCATGAAACGCATGCATAAAAACATTGTTTATAAATAAATTCTTTGAACAATTTTTTTAAAAATAAGTGTTCAGTAAAACTGATCCCACCAATCGATTCTAAGAGAAAAAAAATACATACAAAACATGTACCCTGAATCGATATTGCGACTGTTTGTTATAAAAAAATAAAACACTTATTGGTTTGTTATTATTATTATTTTTTTTTTATAACAATGAACGATCGCAATGTGGATGTGGAAAATTTTTTGATCAATTTATTGATAAACAATTTTTTTAGTATAGCATGGGTTTGCCAAGATTCGATCGGCGCCCAAGACCATATCCCCCATTACTTCAGCATGAGCTCTAATGGGTTAATGTGGGCTATACTGCCCGATTGAGATTTTTGACGAAAAAATTAGTTCATAACCAAACAAACAAACATTATCGCTCAAAACTCGTGAGACGTGTTCTATATATATGGAGGGGGGTTCATACTAGTATGACACATTATGTTATGATTTGACCTACTTCAGTACAGAACGTCTCAAAGTTTTGCCGACACAGTACACCAAGAACAAGTAAATAGAAAAAGTTAGATTTCTCTCAACACACTGTATTGACAACAATGAAGTTTCCGCACATGATAGACAGAAACAATCTCTCCGTGACTAAAAGTGTGTAGTGCTGCCACCTAGCGTTAGATCCTGGAAACACGTGGTGGGCCATAACGACCGCCGGGCCATACCACCCGCTGTTCCCCTACATTAGCGCATTGAAAATTAATGCAAAAAAATGTTTTTCCATTGAACATTGGCCGTATTCAATGTACGGACTAGTCACTTTTCGATTGCCACTAGCGATTGTGGAATTATGTTTATTCGGCGAATTGTTTTTTCGGCAAATTCACCCCCTACCGTGAAAGGCCGAACAGACGTAGTTTGACGATCGCCATTCGCTTCTATGTAATCACTGGAAATGACTAGCAGTTGTCAAATTATATTTATTCGGTGAGAAGTTCGTTCGGTAAATTCAGCCCCTACCGTTGGATTCCGGTCAATCGTTGTTTCGATTAATCGATAAATCGCGGTTAATCGTTTTGTCGATTAATCAGTCAATTGATCAAATGTTGACCGATGAATGGTAAAAATGTTGGTAAGGGGTGAATTTGCCGAATAGACATAATTTGACAATCGTTAGTCACTTGGCGGTTATCACTGGGGATTGTCAAATTATGTTTTTTCGGCAAATCACCCCCCGCCAAAATGTTTACCGAGAATGCACTTATTTATCGATTCGCTAATTGATCAACAGAATGATTAACTGGAATCCCCTGATTAATCGAAAAAACGGTTTACCGTAATCCGCCGATTAAATAATCGTTGACAATTGACCATTTTAATCGATTAATCGATTAACTGCACAGCCCTGAAACACACACCAATCCTGTTCCCGTGACGCCCAATAAGAATTATGAGAGGACATCAAGTGTAAGATATACACAACATTACGATAATAAAATTGATAAAACTCCAAAAAGAAATGTATGAATAAATCTGAATGTTTTCGAACCGGTACGTGTAGTGTTTTAATTATCGATACGAAAAATAAACATCCGTATCGAAGTAAAAAACATAACACGCTTGTGCAACAAGTTTATCATTGAACTGACGAATGAATCCTACAGAATTATAAAAATAAACTTTCTTTCTCTTCGCTCTTCCCAATTGATTTATAAATCAAGTAAAATGATTACCTTTCACAATAAAATTAAATCATAAATCCTCAAAGATACTGATATGAATTATCTAAAATTCTTTTCCCCAATTATCCCAATTAAAAGCGCTTGTAAAGCTGCAACTTACACCTTACAGCACCTACCTTTGCTCGATACAAATAATCAATTTTTATTTCTCGATTTTCACTCGATTTTACTGAGTACAGAATTGTTTTAAAAGATATTAATATAAGAAAATTTACTATTTTTATACAATTTTTATAAAGAGAATATGAAGAAAAATTCTTTTCATTCGAAATAAATAGAACATTTGCGTAACTAGTTTCCAAGACCACCACGAGCTTTGAATAGAAATTCATCGATTACTTTAGACTGAGAAATATGAAACATAGTAGTAGTTCATCCGATGGTGTACAAATTGATTACTCTCCCTCGTTACAATCATGCCGTTCAATTATAATTATAGCTCTAAGAATGTTTTGAATTCATTAGGTGTAGGGAAATTCCAAGAGATGGAGAGAGAAATTATTCACGTTTGTGTTACCAAAAACTTATAATTGTCAGCCTAAGTGCTTGAATTAGTTCACTTTATAAACGAGGAAAACGTATTGAGATATCTTTGAAAATACAAGACTATTATTAACGAGCAAGAGATAAAAGATTGCATAGTTTCGTTTCAACGAAAGGGACATATAGCGAACTTTCTAATGAAAAATATGTTTTCAGATCTCAAAAAGGTCGTTAAAAACATTCGTACGTTGTATTCCATTTATAACGTGTGAATATAAAAAATGAATAATTGTACCGTATCACTGTATGTCCTCAACTTGTTATATTCATTAAAACTTTAAAGATGTATTATAATTATCTTTTCTACAAGATAGTAAAAAAAAGAATGTTGAAACGTCAAGTATTGTATAACCGCATACAACATGTAATAGCTTTCTTATAAAAATGGAGATTGTCAATTTAGCAATTACTGTTGTTCCTGTGACCTTAGTCACTGCAACTTTTTGCGCAATTAACAAGGCACGTGTGTGGTTCATACACGATTAGGGTTCCGTCGATCACAGGGATTCAGTAATCTAAATCAGCATGTTGCTGTATGAGAATGTTACTGTAGTTTTTCAGCTACTTTCATCAGTAACATGATTCACAACGTATCTCGACAACTGTGTATGAGTCAGTAATTCATATCCATAGATAATAAAGAGGGATTGTTTAGTTCCGTTCCATGTACTCTCACAAAAACACTCGATATCATTCGGCAATCCACGCTAAACTGTATAGGCCATAGACCTCCATAGACCTTGACAATGAGAAATGATGGAATAAATAAAAAAAACGTCGCTTCTCCTTGAGAGCAAGAGTCGAACGTTCCAAAATACTGTGACTTCATCCTTGAACTCTAGAAAGTGTGATTCATTTTCATCGTCCCCCTCATCCTATATGAAATCCTTTCGATTCTTTCACTCCTTTCACTCCTTGCTGTCAATTTAAATTCAAAATTGAATGATTTATCCATTCCCGTGATAATAACAACTCTAAATATTGCTCAATTATCAACACAATTCTTTTGCAATCCTCATCGAAACCTTTTCGATAACCCTAAACTTGGTTTGCAGGATTTTGAAATTTACAGCACAAAGATATGAAGAAAAATGAATGTAACGTGTTACAAAGTATCAATCTTGTTTGTAGATCACTGACGTCAATGGATATCTCAACATCACATCGGTAGTCATAATATCGTTTTTCCCTCTTGTTTAGTTTTTATTAGATGTGCTTAGATGAGAATATGTTATTGTAGAGAAAACAACGTGTTATTCTTGTAGACATGTCGGTTATGGGATTGATGAAGAATTTTTCATTTCCCTCAACAAGCAGCAGACTTTTATCAATATCATTGTTGTAACTAAACCCACGGAAGGATTAAATTGATGCATCATTGTTTCGTTTAATGGTCTTTGACGTGATCTTGCTTCCATGTTCTTCTTTATTCCTCTAATGCGCAGAAAAACACAGTATTTTTATTCTCAGCTATAAACGAGCCTCTTCTCACGAGGAAAAACAGATGCTTCGTACGATTCAACGAATGCTTTGATTATCCATATTCAAGTTTACCGTGAACTTGGGCGAACAAATATGTATATTATTTTTGCCATTGACGCGTAATTATGATCGAACTTTGTAAGGATTGTTCAATTATCAAATGATTCAAAGTTCTCTCCTGAAGAATTCTTTTTTATGTTACAGTGACATCTCCCAGTGGCGACGGTAACAAAAACCAAACACCACCAACGTTGCTGTCCAGCTTGAGAAGTGTTTTGTTTGTGATTGGTACAGTTGTTATTGGATTTGCTGCCGTTTGCAACTCATTAACATGGTAAGAACAATTCTATTCCCTTATTCACTTTCTTCACTAATCTTCCATTGAAATGACATGGAAAAATATTCATGGCTAAATTTCTTAAAGGCATCTGCAAAGATTTTGGGGTGCGTCTGGAGATTTTTGGCAGGCTCAATGGGATAAGATTTTGAATAAAGTCGGCGACGATCCAGTTACATTATGGGTTTATGGTGAGTTTGAATCATGCTTTATTTTAATATCAATTCACTCTCATAACTCATCCGATGACTAAATTGATAAGTCGAATTGAAAGACTACGTTACGCAAATATATAAAATATCTCTTCACGCTCCATATAATTCATCAACTCGTGTGTTCAAAGTTAAAATGTGTTACATAAATTTTGATCGGATTGTTCTTTCGCAGGATCTCTCGGTTTGACGCTCGTCGTCTACTGGGTATTCGGTGGTATCTATACAATTCTAGACATAACGAATCGACCGGCTGCTCTTCGTAGGTACAAAATACAGCCAGGCACAAATGAGCCTGTTGACAACAAAGAACTCTGCAAAGTGATCGCCCAGGTGTTATTTAATCAGATCGTCGTTGGTCTTCCGCTCGCTTACATTAGTTATCGCCTGATGGAATGGCGTGGTTATCCTTCGGTGCGTGAACTGCCGACTTTCCATTGGGTACTCGCTGAAATTGCCATTCATATACTCTGTGAAGAAATAGGATTCTATTATTCGCACAGGTATAAAGATACATGGTTTTTCTTCAAAAATTTATCTACTATATTTATGTTTATTCGTATTTTGATTTTAGGTTGCTTCACAGTCGTTATTTGTACAAATACATACACAAACAGCATCACCAATGGACCGCTCCAATAGCAGTTACAGCTCTTTACTGCCATCCCCTTGAACACATCGGATCGAATTTGATCCCACCGTTCTTGGGAGTTTTCCTCGTAGGATCTCACGTCGCTACCGCCTGGCTCTGGTTCTCACTTGCCATACTTTCAACGTTAAACGCACATTCTGGATATCATCTACCGTTCTTCCCATCACCGGAAGCTCATGACTTCCATCACTTGAAGTATGATGTCTTAAATGGAAATTTATACTTCATTTATGTCTTTACATTCAAGGGATTTTGTTGAAAAACTCCCTCGAATTGAATAGAATTTGACAAGATTCAGTAGATTTGTCAATGAATAGAATAGGCCATTGGGTCTAACCAAATCCAACTGACAGGTGTGGATACTTACCACTATACTACCGAGGAACATATTTTTTCATGGAAGGCAGATGGGCCACGTAAGAAGTGGTCCGGAGGCTAGGGCATCCCCCCCCCCACCCCAGATGTGTCAAACAGTTCCGGGAGGAATCAATGTCTTTTTAAGAGAGGGTTTCAGTGGGTATAATGGATAAAAAAAACAAATCTAATCGGAAATCCTTAAAGTGGCTGCAACCAGAATATTGTAGAGAATTCAATAAATTCCTTAAACGAGGAAGGGAGAAAAGTAAATTGAACTCTCTTTTGTAATGTTACGTATGAAACAAAATCAATTGCCCTTGGATGAAATCTTTGTAGAGAATTAGGGTATTTTTATTCCACGTGCTTCGAAGACACGAAGTAAAGGAGAGAAGTGTTTGTTTCAATAATAATTGAAGAATGCTGAAAAATTAACGTATAGTATATAATTGTTTATATATATTATACAATAATCTTGCAACACAGCGTGTGAATTCCTACACGGAAAGACCGAGTTCATGATTATTTACAAAGATGACTGTCAATTTAGAGAAAAAGAGAGGATTGAAGAATATTCGTAGTGAATTTACCATAAGTTGATAGTTTCATTGTGAGAAATAACAGTAAGACATGGAACTTTATATATACTGGAATGAGCACTCCCTAGATATTCTATAGTTCAGTTCCGTCAGTCATATACTATTGTACTGGGGTGTTCTTTTCTCTTTTGGATATACAAAATTCAATATTTCTTTCTCATCTGAAAGGGTGAGTTTATCTTTTTTCAATATATGACTCTCAACTATCTCTCTCTGACGGTGGGAATTCTAGGGAATGTTCATTCCAGTATAATATAGAGTTCAGTGCAATAAAACGATCAACCTTCAATATTTTCACTAATATTTTTCGGTAAACTCAGTACGAATATTTTTCAGCGATCCTCTTTTCCCCTAAATTGACATTAATTTTGCTCAATATTAAAAATGAACTGTTTATCATGAATAAATTCGGTCTTTCTGTGTATTTTCGGACAGTTGTTCATTCACCGCTGTCTTCGAATATTTTCTTCCTCTGGTAGAATTTGTCACGCGATGCACTGGAAAGGGACAAAAAGTTTGACCGAGTGTGATAATGGAAAAAGCAGTAATCGATAATAGAGAGACATATGATATTCATGATCTTATCTCTTTAATGCATTTCTTCCAATATGAGTGGAAGATGTAATCGTTTTGATGAAATTTTGAGAGATCAGTGAAACGGTGTCACGATCGAGAAATAGAAGAAGTAGGCATGGGAAATTACTGAATTTTTCCATCAGTTTTTCAAAAATATAAGACAATAAAATAAAATTTAGTCAAAACTCGATAACACCTAATCTTCTCAGATCACAATGAGGTTGGAATTTTGTATACAAGATAATGATTCTTGTGACACGGAAGTAAAATCAAGAACTCGATTCAATATAGATTCTTTTACTACAGTTTTAACGTATCGAACACTGCAATCTCGATCAAATTGATGGAATCCTCATGAATACACGCTAAATAAAAATACACCGAGCCAACCAGGGACGTTATTGAAAATCGCGTGAGATATAAATCAAGATTTGCATGAAGCCTTTCGAATCGATACAAAATTCAGATTTGATTTATCTCTCATACCGTATAAATTGCTTCTATAACTTTACAATCCCAGGTTTCATGAATTAATCTCACATCGAAGAATCACAACACAATCCTTGTTCAATAGAAATTACATTGAAAATTTGATTTCAGATTCAATCAATGCTTCGGTGTGCTCGGAGTATTGGACCGTCTGCACGGTACGGACACACATTTCCGTAATTCTAGAGCATACACGCGCCACGTGATGATGCTCAGTCTCGTGCCTCCAAGAGAAGCCTTCCCGGACGAGGTGAAATACAAGGCGACTAAATAAAGTGTTGTTGAAGAACGAATCGAACAACCACAGGGAGATAAGATTGGAATAAAAATGCAAGATTCGGCCAATATGGCAATCAATGGCAATCGTCAGAGGGATAACCCCGATGCAAAGAGACTCCAAGGACTTGATAACGATTGGATAACTCGCGTTCTGATGCTTTGCCGATATTTTCTACCCCGGGAGAATTCGTGGTTTAATATATATTATACATATATAGATATATATTGACGAAGGAAACCATCTTTGCATGAGAAAAGAAAAATCAGATAAATATGAACTAAGTCGTATTGATACGTAATGGAGCAAAGAAAACAAACAATGGACATGGTCGGTGTCAGATTCAGTTCTTTCAAGCAATTTCAACATTCGTAGCAACTTGAGTATAAACTTCACAGTAAATTTAAGAGAGATGATCTTAAGATCACACAGATGACTATCCAAGAGAAACAAAAGGGCTCATTTGAATTCCAGTCTTCTATTTATTTTATATACTCTATACATATATAAATATATATAAACTTCCATTTCAACAGTGATATTTACAAATACGTTGGATAATTTTGTTTCCCTCTCTTTATATTTTTTATTAAAAGTAAGAAAATACAAAAAATTTCTTAAGAAAAAGAAACATTTGATCAAAATGAATTGAAAATTATATTCTTGTATGACATATTCTTCAGTGCTTTACGATTACCGTGAGTATAAATTGGTTTGAATTCCACTGAACGTTGATAAAGCGATCCAACTGATCGATAACAACAATATTCGACTATTTTTATATTTAAGTTTCAGTAGCTCAAACAAGCCGCCGGGTTTCCAAAATCATGCTCCGATAGAACAAAAATAAATCTGCTATAACACTTGAGGTAGTAGGGGTATAGACTTCAAAAACTACACATGACGAAGAACTGTTGATGATTTGTGGAATCATGTTAGAGTCAGCCCAAATTTATCACACTTCTGAATACAGGTTCTCAAACTGCGTTGTTAGGATAAAATATAGCTTGCGATATAAAAGCCGAAGCACTGAAAAGCTTTATATACTTGTAAAATAATATCGAAAAGTATGTAAGTAGTAGATATAAAGAAAAACAAAACTTTTCAACACCAACGAACGGTTCGTTCGTATATTATATATGTATCGATATCATCAGATGATCCGCAATGACTGGACGAGAATTATCGAGATATGTATACCGTGTATTTATCCAAACGCACATTCGGTGTGTCACGTTTAAAGATCGGTCGACGGAATAAGAAGGGTGTCATCCTGAGGATAAAAGCGGTTGAATAAATTCACGTAATGTATGTATATTTTTTTTCGTATTTGTTATTTTTGTAACTACTTTTTTTGCTGAGTTCAGCTTATACCGTATTATTATAAAATATATAACATATATACATATATTACGATTTTTCATTCGAGACTAAAGAGAGCACACAATTTTCAAGATTCATTTGTTTTCCGTAATTCAACATATGAAGATTATGATTAAGAAGCATCAAATTTGTAATTTATATGTTATAAAAGTTATTGCAGTTATTGTATCTATACAGAAAGCTTGTGATTAAAACAAAAACATGAAACAAATGTAGATTTTCGAAATTAAGGCGATTCATTTGATCACTTTGTGTGATGGTTTACCCGTCGTCTAATCCACTGTTATTCCCGTAACGTGAATTATTTCATGAGTTTTCATCGTTTCAATCATCCTCCCTTGTATACTCACTCTGGCATTACATTCTACTTCCTTCTTAATGGTTTGGTACCATTAGATTTACCCCTAAGAATTCCAGCGGCTACTTTCTTCCTTCAAACTTATACTCCAAGACGCTCTCTCTGATTCGATGAGTTCTCGAAAGGTGATAAATCAAACTCTCGCAAAAATGTATTATTTTTCCAATAATTTTTTATTCAATTGATATTGGTTTTTTTTTAAATTCCATAATCTGTACAAAATTTTCCAGTGATAAAAATTTTGTCAACAATCGCAAGGAACAAATAATGCAAGCTACCAACTATTTCTTTCGGCGAGTAAACTTGGATGACGTATCATGAAAATAACTCACATAATTCCACCTTACAAATTGCCAACGATAAATATCTCATAACATATTGAAGAATATAATAAAACTTTTCTCTACATGATTCAATAAACAATTTTTACATAAAAAAAAAACTCGTTACTAATCAATCAAATTCAATTATCATGAAATCATGAAATTATAATAAACATGGATCACAATGCACATAATAAACCATCTTTTTAGACACATCATCAACAATATTCCTGTGAAATTCTCACCATCCGATCAAATCTATACATTTTCTTTTCATTTTCCCTCCCTTTGAAAGGCAACATTTTTCATTGTACCCGAGCTCAAACTTACATAAATATATATAAATATATATTATATATATACAGATAATACAATAAAGTCAACTCTTTGTATTAAATTTTCCACTTTTCTCTCCTGTTTACGAAGAGGGATTGCTTCTTCACTTATGTAGATGATGCGAGTAGTCATCGTGTAACGTTAAGTAAATCATTTGAAAAAATAAATTCTTGTCGCTCGTTCGCAGAATCTCAGAACACGAAGTAGATTCGAACGAACTTAACGATCATTCGTGACCTATATCTCCCGTTAAAGTCAATAGTTCTTCTCTGACGAGATAACCATGACTTTCGCACGTTCATCATTTTATCGAGCATTATCGTGCAACTGTATGCACGATTCTATTGTTTTACGTGAAAGTCTTGGCAGTTGGCACTTGGCAGGAATGCATCAGAAGGCAAACTAATTAGAGGTTATTTTATTCTTGCTGCTCACTCATCACATGTGCACCACTTTGGGAGTACTGAAAATATCAATATTTTGTCATTTTACGTAGGAACATTTTTTTTACGTTATAAAATATCGCTTGATATTTTAAGTAGGGATGCCGATAAAGAATCGATTCATAACTTTGGTACTTTTGCTTTTCACTTGCGAACAAATTGAATTCATCAGGTTGGATCGCGAATTTCAAAAATTATGAACAAACGTGATTGACAATCCAATCCAGAAGACATTACACCTCTTTCCAGCGATGATTCTTAAGGGAGTGCTCTGGTCGATTTTTTTTTACCAAAAAACTACTAGATCGTTTCAACTTTTCTTCTTTATAACGCAAAAACACAATATTTTCGAATATTTTACTGAAGGAAAAAGTGTCTTGGTTTGGTTTTAGGAATCACCTTTTGAAAGAAGCATGATATTTTCTGGAACACCCTGATGCGAGATCGATCTTTTTCGAGCTGATTTTCGATCTGAATTGAAAAAAAATCGATACCCCTAATTCTTATGTTGCTGACGTTTGAATTGTTTATGGAAACGAATTAGTGACTGAACTGCATAATATTCAGTTATCAATAACTCAGAACAGAATTCTTTGAAATCCCTTTGAGACCTCTTTGGAATCCCTCTTCCTTTCATTGTCAAGTTCATCGATTCCGTTGATTTTCAAGGACCGGTAGACATCCTGCAAAATCTCATAGTATCTTATCTTTTACACGATGTTTCCAGTTCCAAGGAGTTAATTCGAGAACACGAATAACGATTATCGAACAGATTTTTTTGAATTTGAATTTTCGTTTCGTTTCTATAAACGATTCCAACTTGAAGACAATTATTTCTAAGGAAATAAAGATTTCGTGATGTGATTTATAGGATTTATAGATCTCACCTCTTCCCCCACAACCAATTCAAGAGGACGCTGGATTGACTCTGGACGTCTCGAGCTGTGAACAAAATAATATTCATTACTTTGGATCGATTTCATCAATTCAAATCCGGCAATTCATCGAGAAGATGTTTAAGATCGAATTTACAATAATAAGAATATTGGTATGGTATGAGAATGCTGCTTGTAAATTACTGTTTCATCAAATTTGGTTGAAATATTAGGACCGTGAATGAGTTCTCGCTGTTTCATCACAGATGGCACTAACGGTAATCCGTGCTTGAAATTTCGAATGGTAACGCACTTGCAAGGAAGTACTGTATCTAAACTAAAATTTCAGTGTATGATAGTTCACTTGAGTGTTAACAAGTAAACAAAGTAATTGTCTATTAGTTTTGTGCTAACTAAAGTGTATTTGCGGGGAATTTTATTGCACTACTTTATTCAAAAGAAATCTGCAGCTGAACCACATAGAATTCTTGTTGAGACTTATCCTGACAATGCTCTGTCGGATACGACATGCAGAGACTGGTTTTGACGCTTCGAAGATAATGATTTTGAACTTGAGGATGAAGAACGTTCTGGCGCCCCAAAAAAATTTGAAGACAGAGAATTGGGGGAATTACTCGATGAAGACCAATCTCAGACGCTAGCAGAACTTGTAAAACAATTACAAGTTGATGAGTCAACTGTTTCAAAACGTTTAAAAATGTTAGGAATGATCCAGAAGCAAGGACATTGGGTGCCGTATGAATTGAAGCGAAGAAACATCGAACGGCGTTTTGTCACGTGTAAAACTACTGCTTCAACGGCAGAAAAGAAAAGGTTTTTTGCACTGTATCGTGACTGGCGATGAAGAATGGATACACTATGATAATCCAAAGCGTAGAAAATCATGGGATAAGCCTGGCCATGCATCAAAATCGTCCGCAAAACCAAATATCCATGGTTCAAAGCTTCTTCTCTGTATTTGGTGGGATCAGCAAGGTTCAATTTATTATGAGCTACTCAAACCGAATGTGAGACTATCACGGGGGATCGCTATCGACTTCAATTGATGCGTTTGAGTCGAGCCCTAAAAGAAAAACGGCCGTCATACGAGAAGAGACACGTCAAAGTGATTTTGTTACATGACAATGCCCGGCCTCATGCTGCAAAACCAGTTAAAACCTGCCTGGAAACGTTTCGATGGGAAGTTCTGCCCCACCCGCCGTATTCACTTGACATAGCTTCTTCCGATTTTCACCTATTCCGTTCAATGGCACATAGCTTAGCTGACCAGCGTTTTCATTCTTACGAAGAAGCTAAAAAGTAGGTTGATTCATATACTGCCAGAAAGATGGGAGAAAGTGGTCTCTAGTAATAGGCAATACTTTGAATAAAACGTTTTTGTTCCTTATATTTTGAATAAAGTTTTTATTTTGTGAAAAACAGCGAGAACTTATTCAAGGTCCTAATAATTTGAATAGATAGGTTGAGCGATTGCGGGTTATTATACATACTTTGATCCTTCAACATTTAACTCTTCATATCTTCGCAGCATACCACATGATGTTTTTATCAATCAAACCCGAATCCGTAACCTCAAATTCATTTCTAGGAAAGTCTATTCTTCAATTCTGTAATTGAATCATCGAGTCCGGCTCAATAATGCGATTTAGACGTTGAATTTGTTTCAGGTTTTTCATATTCATGGATATCATCTTCTTCTGATTCATTACCTACAGCTGAGGGGATTGGGAAAATGTGAATAGTTTTGATACGAGTCTTGTGACTCTTTCCGAAATTAACGTTTCGAGGGAAGTCGCTGCGATATGATTTTATGAACTATTTTTTCCACTTTTCAAAAACGATTTGTGCCTAGTTGTTTGGGAGAATGTGTACAGTTTATTCATTGAGAGGAAATATCTTCGAATAATTGTGTTGTGAGAGTATCAAGCACTGTACAATGCTTTTGACTGGGTGAACAGTTCCATTCTTCGATGAAAGTGTGGAACTGTATTCGTTCAAACTAGCCACAATGTGTTTCTACAAACAGTTCGGATTCAATTCCTCATATCATATTGATCCTCTTTTATTTTTTATTAAGTTTCGAAAAGTTTGGTTTTTCTGCCTCAAAAGAGAAATCGGAAGATGTCAGATTGCATAATTGTTGAAAAATACGTGACCGCCCACCCAGCACAAATATTGCAGCAATATTACTGCGATATTTGTGCCGAGTGGACGGTCTATCCCAGACGATGTGATTGCGGTAAATTGTTGATTGAAACATCGTCTGGCTATGCGAAAGTTGATAAGCAAAGAAACTTAGATCAGTTACGCACCTTGAAAGGCATTAAGGTACGAGTACCTATTGAAATTTTTCAATTTCATTTTTCGACTCGTTGAAGATCAAAAATTACTCCTTCAAATTTCAAAGTCAATCGATTGAAGGCAATAATACTTCACATATTCTGAGAAATATAGAAAAGAATACGTAAAAAACTTTAAACCGGTTCCCACGTGTGCTGAGGATGCCGTTTTAACATCTCGCAGATGTTCACGAGGATACCTGAAGGATACCTCGAATGATAACTACGCACGGATATCGAATACACATGAACTTGTGGATATCGATTCCGGACATTGAATAGGTATTGAAACGATACCGTATATCGATGTATAGACGAGATGGGATTATTCAACGAAATATAACCCAGCTGACGGTTATGTATTATAAACAATAACTAAAATAGTCCTCAAAGTAATTTTATAACGTATCCTACAACTATTCGAAATCCCGATTAAAATATAACAACTTTTGGCGTATTCCAACGTCATTGGCGATGAATGTTTCTTTAATAGCAATTTGAGAAGAAATGTACGACTATAATTTTTGTAGATTTGGCTATTCAAATTTTGAATCATACAATGGTCTCGATGATGTATCATAACCATTTTGATGGATTTGCACATAACCTACTCATTATCGTTTGTGGTTTTTGATTGTCTGATGAGATTGATTACAATCTGATCTCACCGATTTACACTGGAAGTGGAATTGATAAGTATCCACACAGGGTAGAAGTTCAAAAAGAATTCTAACAAATTCAGCAATAATTCTTCGAATCCCCATTGAATTCTTCATGAACTCTTTCTAAACTAGTGGATTGTATGGGTAACTTCGTTTGGTTGGAACCTCAATTAACTTTAAGGGATTCCTAATCACTCCAAATGATAACACGTTGTGAACAAAGGAATTGAATATACTCAACGCGTATGTAATGAATTCCTGAAAACATACAATTCAAACACCCTCATCAATCTCATCAGACAATCAAAAACCACAAACGATAATGAGTAAGTTGTGTGCAAATCCATCAAAATGGTTATTATACATCATCGAGACCATTGTATGATTCAAAATTTGAATAGCCAAATCTACAAAAATTATAGTCGTACATTTCTTCTCAAATTGCTATTAAAGAAACATTCATCGCCAATGACGTTGGAATACGCCAAAAGTTGTTATATTTTAATCGGGATTTCGAATAGTTGTAGGATACGTTATAAAATTACTTTGAGGACTATTTTAGTTATTGTTTATAATACATAACCGTCAGCAGGGTTATATTTCGTTGAATAATCCCATCTTGTCTATACATCGATATACGGTATCGTTTCAATACCTATTCAATGTCCGGAATCGATATCCACAAGTTCATGTGTATTCGATATCCGTGCGTGGTTATCATTCGAGGTATCCTTCAGGTATCCTCGTGAACATCTGCGAAATGTTAAAACGGCATCCTCAGCACACGTGGATTCTTCTCAAAACGACTTTTCTTCGCATGGCGGAGAGTTGATAATCTCCGGATTCACTGAACCAATCATCACCGGGCTTTCATCACTTGTTAACTTAGGTGTTCTGTACAGGAATCTACCACTTTTTTCCAAAAAAAATTTGTCAACACAGAAAAGATAGGAAAAGGTGGTGATTTTGCACTTTTTTTCAAGCATAGGCTACTTTTTTGGCATATCGGTGATAGATTCCTGTGTTAAAAAAACTTCCCTCTTCAACGTGCTTTTTCCCGATTTTGTTTCACACGTCCTAATTCGGAGATCATCTGTCCGCCATGAGATTACTTTTTTCTCGAGGACTTTACTTTGGCGCCCTCTATCAATCACGGACAAAATAAACAGTCGAAGACTAGGGTTTTTCGTGATTCTGCGTAAAATGCCTAGTGTTTCAAAGAAAGAAGATAGTGATAGCTAATGAAGAAGCTGAGATACTCTTATTTGAAAATATGCTTTTTTTGTTCTTCAAGTAGGTACCGGTACCTTAAAAATCACTCAATTCACGTCGCTGTTTATAGGAAGGACTGAGAAGGTAGTTGAACTTGATGGAGATTCTGAAATATTCGCTGGATCACCGAGTGAAAACAGTTCACAACCCCTTTTGCTAAAAAGAATGTAGACTACCTCTGTGCTTGCCTTCTACACAGTCGGTTTAATAAGTTCCGGAACTGAATTTTGATACAAGAAACAAGTAGGGCTATTATTCGGACAACAATAGAATTACGTAGACTAAAGCTCCATCTATTACCAATATTCATTGCTAAGCGATAGGTGGCAGTCTATCCTACGTACAGTTGGTGTAGAAAGTTTTTACCATTGCAAAGGTTGTATGAAGTCTCCTTGATCAATTGATTTTGACGAATGTTCTTAACCACCCGGAAAAAATTGTGGGCAAGTAAACTACTCGATAGAGAACTAAACGTACTGTCAGCAACACTCCAGTTCCACGAAAAAAGCTTCTTTCTCGTTCGTAGTACAAATCCCACCTCATTCCGGTGAGCTGCACAATTTACTGATTCCTGATTAGGATTCGGGACTCGTAGCGTGCCTCGAGCAGGAGAGCTGCTGTGCACAATTGGAAAGGACGCTACCGCTCTTCTTGCCGTAAAACTGTTCTCCCGCTTTTTTTCCGTGCGGGGTATGAAGGAAGAGGGATCGGCTTCATAATACCGAAATCTTCAATCAGCTGATGGATTGTGAAAAAACTGCGTTTCTTTTGATACTTCGTTGGCAAGCAAAAATATCCGACTCTACGCTGTGAATTTCTTTTCACAAAGTTCTGCACATTTACTTGTCCAAGATTTGTAGAATTTTTACTATGCAAATACAGATTTACACCACAGAATTCTAAACTCGAAACTCCCTGACTTTCCGGTTGAAAAAAAACACACACATTTTCTGAAAGTATTCTGAATACTCAATGGATTAATGAATTCCTAACTTCCCAACAAAAATCATGTTGTGGAAGATGATCAGTTTTGTTGTAAGTATCCAATTTACCGCATAAAACTCTCACATTCTATATAAAAAATACACTTTCTGTGTACATCTAATGTTACTACTACAAACTATAATTACAGACTATAAAGAATACAAAATATGCTCAGCAGACTATACGTACATAAAGTATAATTCGCATTAATCAGTCTTGCGGCTGCTTCCGGAGGTAAGGTACTCAAAACATCTTTGTGCGCCAACAAGGACATTTGTTGCGTATGTCTCAGTTCCCGCTCATCTCGCAATCTCACGTCTTTAGTGTGACCAACGTTGTGCAGCTGCGACAGCCTGGAGGGAAAACTAGCTTGTACAAGCGTATATAAAGGAGCACTCACTACAACTCTCAAACATCAAGCCCCAGCTGAAGTGATCAAGAAATCTTGAAACATCTACACCTTCACCTGACGCTCAATGTAACCATGAAAAACATTTCATATCCATAATAATTCATGATTTAGAATAATTCGTTCGAAGGGATACAAGCGAATCGATCAAAAATAAATACCATCTATTTATGCTACTATTCATTAAAATAAATACATACTTTTGAGCAAGAGTCTCTTTTTCTTGATCAATTGGCGTATCGAGTGCATCTTTAGCAATCTCGACAGGTCCTTGAGATTTGGAAGGTGAGGGATGTTCGATCATCGGTTCCTCCTCGAGCGAAGATGTTCTACTTTGCTGAGGACTGTCCGAAGACAAAATGCCTTTACGTAACTCTTCGTTCACCCTAATCGCGTTCGAGAGCCTCAATTGTAAAGTATCTCGTTCCTCGAGCAACTGCATCAATTCGTGGGTCAATTCTTCGCACCTTACGTCTCGTTGATGAAGCATGTAGAGAGCAAGATCCAGCTCGTTAGAACGCAAATCGGAGGAAGGATCGGCAGAAGGATCAGACGTGGAAGCAACGCCCTCGACTACAGAAAGATCTTTCTTCAAATTACTTCGGATAACATCATATTCCTGTACTTTATCCTCCAATCGTTTTTTCAATAAATTGATTTCCGTTTCCCTCGACTCCAAAGCTTGTCTCAATTCATTCAATTGTTTCTCTTCGTCCTCGGATAGGGCCAATAACTCCTCGATACGAACATCCTTCTCGTGGATTTGTACCTGAAGATTGTGCAATTCGGTATCTTTGGTGATACTCAATTCCGCCAATCTTCGTTCCATTTCCGTTAGATTGTGTGCCGTTTGGAGGAGTTCGTCTTCTTTCGAATGCATTCTCTCCTCCCAATCTGCATTCAGTTGCCGGATGCGGGTGTTCAAATTTTCTACATCGTTTTGAGTTTTCTGATAAACCTGTTCGATAATCTTCTGATTTTCCGCTTGTAATTGTTGCTTGATCTGGTCGATTTCCGCCTCTTTTTCTTGCAGTTTTTTCATCAGTAATTCTTCAGCATCGATTCTGACTTGTTCCTTTTCGGATGATAATCTCTCGATGGCTTCTTTGCTTTCAACGGATAGTCGTTCCAAATCCTTAAGGTGCAAATTTTCTTCTTCGAGGTGGGTTATCTTTGCTTTTAGATTTTGAATCTCTTGTTCTTTGACGTACAACTCGTTGGTGAGGCTCTGCACTGTTTCGCGAAGTTCGAAATCATCCAATTGTGGTTCCATACTCGCTTGCAGATTCAATTGAGATTCTTTTTCGTCAATGATATACTTGAGTTCGTTTATTTCCTGCTCTTTCGCGTGCAAAGTGTTCTGCAGACTAACGATCTCTTCCTGATATTGAACGGAAGTTCTCTCTTTGTCTTCTTTCGACATCGTTTCTTGGTGCTGACTTTCAAGTGTCTTTTTCAAACTTTCGACCTGTTTTTGAGTTTCATTGATAGTTTCCGCAGCTGTTCTTAGGGAAGATTCTAATTGGGATTTTTCATTGTACAAACAATTGATGGTATCTTGCATTTCTTGGAACAACATGGGATAGGTATTTTCGCTCAACACGTATTTGAGATTCTCAACTTCTCGTTGTTTTTCTTCCATTTCTGCTTTCAATTGGTCTATAGTGTGCTGGAGTTCATTGTTACTGCTGCTAACGGTGTCACTCATACGAAATACAGGTAAACCATCTATGACTTTATCAGAAGATTCTTCTTGCGGTTTCTGTTGAACTTGCTTTAATTCGTTTCTCAAATCATCTATAATTTTTCGAAGATGGTCGTGCTCTTGTTCCTTTGCTGCGATTTCCTGCTCGATATTCGTGTAACGGGATACTTGATCTTGTAAATTAATCACACTTCTTTCGGATTCATTCAATCGAGTTTGAAGATTATTCATTTCCACGACACGATCTTGTATTTCTTTTTGATACCCAGTCAATTGCTCCGTTTGTCGTAAGATATCAGATTTTATAGATTCTATGAGTTGATCTTTTTCCATTAGGCTTTGCTTGAGTCGACGTATCGCTTCTTCTTTTTCGCTCAATTCGATAGCGTGCTTTTGTACGAGCTCTTGAGTGGCATTTTCGATAATTGCACTCGCATTTTTCACGCTCCGCTGTTGTACGATTTCTTGTTCTTTTTCATCCAATTCTATTTGTTTCTTATTCAATTCTTCCTTCAATTCTTTTACCACTATCTGGAATTCATTCTCAATACTTTCGCGATCTAGATACAATTTTTGAAGTTCCTGCTTCAGATCTGCAGCCTCTTGAACTCGAGAATTCAATAAATCCGTCACATCCGCTAAAGTTTGATTAGTCGAGGATAACCTCCCTTCGAGATCAGCCTTTTCCTCCGCAACGATCCTCAATTGTTCTTGTAATTCACTGATTTTGGCACTGGAAGTTGCAAGTTGTACCCGTAGATCTTCAGTTTCCGTTTGCAATTGATCTCTGAGCAATTCACTGTTCTGTCGCATAGCCGTCACCTGATCATTCGCATCCATCAAGGTTTGCTCGTATTGTTTTCTCAATACATCGTACTCTTCTTTTGATTTCTCCAACTTCTCTTCCAAAGAGGATATCTTTCCTTTTTGTTCTTCCAAATACTGTTGCAGTTGTTCATTTTCCGCAGCCAGAGCCTCCATTTCAGCTCTGAGATCATCAATTTTCTCTTTATATTTTTTATCTTCTTGCAACTCGGTAGGAACCGTTGAGGAGATGGCTGACAAAGAACTCTTATCTTCTTGTTCTTTGACAGGAATGTCTGCGTCTGGAATTAAATTTGGCTCTCCATCGAAACTCTGCAAACGCCACTCCAAGTCTTGAACCTTTTTATTCAGCTCTTGATTTTGAATTCTAAAAACTTGTACTTCCATATCTTGACGTTCCTTCACCTCCATGTATCTTTCATTTGCGGACACTAAAACATCCACTCGTTTCAGCAAAGCGTCTTTTTCGGCTATCGTTTTCTTATGTTCAGCTTTGGCATCGTCCAGAGCTTTTTCTAAATTCGTTATTTGAGATTTCAATTCGTCCTCAATAGCGGAATCCAATTCACAGAATCCACTTTTTTGAATCTTCAATTGTTGTTGGAGATTGTCGATCTGAACTTTATACTCCTTCAATTTTTTGACCATTTTTCCACTTCTGAGTTGAACAGTTTTCGCTTCCTCGATCATTTTGTTTTTCTCTTGTTCCAATTCTTTGATATGATCTTCCAATTCATCAACTTTAGCTCGTAATTGAACTTCAACGCTAGGAATCAACGAAGCGGATACCATTTGTTGATCGGTTTCAACTAAGGGCACCTCTTCCTCGTTCCAATTCCACATTTCTTCCTCGATATCTGGAGCAACGGTTTCTTGAATTGGTTCAATCTTCTCTTCCAATGGAATTTCAACAGGAGCGGGAATAGATTTCGTGCTGCTGGACTCAATAACCCGTTGTTCTTTCATTTCATCTAAAGCGCGGGTTAAATCATTAACTTGCAATTGCAATAAATCTCTTTCTTTAACCAAACCAGACAATCTACGTTCCAAATCTTGAACTGCATCGTTCTCCCTTTCCAAACCCACAATCCTCTCTTCGTACGAGTTGATCAATTCTCGAGATTTTGTCAACTCTTGATTCAACCAATTCATCTCAGCCTCCTTTTCATACAGAATTTGTTGCATGTTTTGTAATTCAACCTCAGCTCGTTGATGATTCTCTACGAACGACGTTAATTTGTGTGCATATTCTTCTAATTGTTTCTGTAAACGTACACATTCTGATTCTTTTTCTTGCAATACAGCTTGAAGATTTTCCTTCTCGGTAGTAATTTGAGGTGTATCGAACATTTTTGCGCTATCGAAAAGAACCGTGGCGTTATCTTTGGAAACTTCTTCTTTCGACGCGAGGGATTCCAATTCAACTTTGAGAGCTTTGTTCTCCGATTCTTGTTTCTCTAACTCTTGTTTGATATGATTAAGATGATCTTGAGTGAGTATCAACTCCTGTCGCACGTTACGTAATTCTTCTTCGTCAGAGGGTTTTGCTTGAACTTGACCTTGTTCTTGCAAATCTCGATCGATAGACGCGATGCGTTCTTGTAACGTAGCATTCAAAGCTTGAAGACTTTCAACCTTAGCAACGAGTTCATGATTTTCCTCCATTGTATCTTTCAATTTCATTCTGATTTCCTCGTTACTCGCCACCGCGGCATTGTATTGGAACAACAATTCATTGTACGGACCCTGCAAATCATTCGTTTCGTTGGATCGATGCATCACGTTGATCATATCCCGCATCTCGGAGAAATTACTAAGCGTGTTCGCGCGTTCATTGTCTAAATTCTCGATTTCAGCTTCACGTTCCTGTAATTTTGCTTCCAAAGCTTGAACCAGGGTCTGATACCTATCGCAATGAGCGCATTGCTGGGCGCAAACACTCGAATCTTCGACATTTTCACCCGCTCGAGCGTTCGCGGTCGTAATTTCTTTTTCCAATTTTTCGATCAACAACCTTCTTTCCTCGGACTCCTTCTCAGCGTTCTCAAGTTTTTCGATAATTTGGGTTTGTTTGGACGAAAGCAACCCATTCTCCGCTTGAAGATTCTGAATCAATGCGAGCTGTTCCACATATTCAGTCTCCATAACTTGCATCCTTACATTGAGTTCGCGAGCACTTTCCTTTGCCTCGTCTAAAATCACCTGCTTCTGTTCATTCTCTTCCATCACACGCTGTTTGTAAGCCTCAAATTCCGATAAAATACTCTCCTTACTCGATTTTTCTTTCTGGATTTCATTATTTAAACTCTCAATTTGTTTTTGACATAAAACTAATTCGGTATCCAGTTCCTTGATTCTATTGTCCTTTTCCGACATTGAATTTTCGAACTCTTGAATTCGTTTGTTATTCGCTTCTTTCTCATCCTTCTCGGTTATCCATTTTTCTTGAAGTTCCGCGACCTTGGCTTCCAATTCTTTGCACGTTTCTTGCTTCTTCTTCAACGTAGCTGCTATTTTCTTCAATTTTTCCAATTGGATTTCTTTCGCATCTACGTATTCTTTCAATTCATTTTCTAGATGTTCTATTTTAATTTCCAAAGCAGTTTTGTGTTCTTTGGTGAAACTCTCCTTGGTTTCCAATTCTGCTTTTAGAGCTTCGTTCTCTTGCGTTTTAGCGTTCAACTCCTCGATCAAATCTTCTAACCGCCTGTTTTGCATATTCGTATCTTCAACGTGTTTTATTTTCAGTTGCTCCAACAATTTATAAGTATCTTTCAATTCTGTTTGTAGATTATTTATGAAATTGGAATTACTATCCAGGAGGTTTTGCAGTTCTTGCACTTGGTAATCGCTTTGCTGCTTGGCTTGGTCCAATTCTGATTTTGTTGCTAGTAAAACAGACACTTCTTCTTCTTTCTGCGATAACTGAATTTGCAAGTCTTGAATACGTCTAGCCAAATTCTCATTTTGTAATGACAAATTCTTGATCTCGTTGTTACTTTGTTGAATGTGATATTCCATTTCTTGAGATTTATTCTGGATTCTTTCGAGTAGGTCGTTGTGGTCTTTTAACGATACACTGTTTTGGATTTGTCCTTGTAAATGTAGGATTGTTTCGTTGAAAGAACTTCTCATATCTTCTATTTCTTTCGATAAAGAAGTAATTGTGATTTCTTTAGCATGAAGTTCTTCTTTAGAAATATTCAATTCGTCCTGCACTTGATCTAACAATATGTACTTGGACTGCAATTCTTCATTTTTCTTATTGATAATATCTTTCAATTCAGATATTTCCTGCTCGTTGTTATTTATAGTCACAGTATTTTCATCTATTTTCGAATTGAGAACATCAACGACTTCTTTAAAGTGCTCTTTCAACGAAGATTCATTCGCTTTACTCTTCTCTAACTCTTCGATGAGATTTTTATTCTCACCCTGCAGGGCATTGAGTTTCTCTTCTATCGACATTTTACTCTCCTCCAAGATTTGCATCTTCTCTTGCAGTTCATTACATTGAGACTTCCAATTCTCGATCGTATCGAGGCTCGATTCCAATTCGTGTTGTAACAACGCTATTTTATCACTGGAATTTTCATAATCTGATATTTGTTTAACTTTTTGATTCAATTCAGCCTCTTTATTACCAAGTTGCACCTTCATATCTTCGATGATATTGGTTTGTTCTGAAATCAATGCTTTACAATCCTCTATTTCTTTTTCCAACGAAGCAATTTCTTTCTTCTCTTCCTCGACAGTTTGACTGATCTCTTGACGAGTCACGAGGTCACTTAATTGTTCTTTCAAATTCTCATTAGATTCCTCGAATTTCGTCAACTTTATCACTAGTTCTGCATTTTCCTCTTGCAACACGTTTATCCTAGACTGAAGTTTATCGAATTCCTCTTGATTGAATTTAGATAATTCGCTTTCTAGCTGTCCTTTCTCTTGCGTCATCATATCAACTTGTTCTTCCAAATACGTCGCTCTCTTTGCTCTTTGCAGAACTTCTTCGTTGTCTACATTGGATTGAGAAATCTTTTCTTCCAATTTCGTGTACCGTATAACTAGATCGTTGTTCTCTAGCGTCAAAGTTTCGATTCGTTTTTGAAGATTATCATTTTCCTCCATGATATCGTTCAACTGAGTTTTGAGATTTGCGATTTCATTTTCCATGATAGATGTCGTGGTTTGCGATTCTGAATCTTGAACATCCTGAGAACTTTGAAGAGCGTTGTTGCTAGTTTTGAGATTGGCCAGTTGTTCTTCTAATTTAGTTAATTTAATCACAAGATCGTGATTCTCTTGTGTCAACAAATCGATTCTCATGAGAGTTTCGTTTTGTTCTGGAATCCGTTCGAAAGATTCCGTGGAACCGCTATCCGAGGATCCTTTCTCCTCGTTTCTACTCAATTTCACCATTAAAACGCTATTCTCTTGCATCAATTGATCAACTTTCTTTATCAATTCGTGTTTATCCATGTCGTTGAAAGTTTCAAAAGATTCTGTCGAACCGGCATTCGAACCAGCTTCTTTCTCCTCCAATTTATTCAATTTCAATGTCAATTCGTTATTCTTTCTCGACAGAATTTCTATTTTCTTCAATAATTCGTTTCTATCGAGTTCTTGAATTGTATCAAAAGACTCGGTAGATCCAGCATCCGAAGCACCTTTCTCTTCCAATTTCGCTAGCTTGTTTATCAATTGATTATTTTCCTCGGTTAAAGTTTCTATTTTTTTCAATAGATCGCTCCCTCCATTCTGCGTTTTCATGGTTTCCAATTGCTCTTCCAGATCCACCACTTTCATCTCTGCTGTGACTCTAAGATTTTCAGATTCCGCATTTTCGGCCTCTAAAGATGATATTTCTTGCTTTGCCGCGTGAAGTTCTGAAATTATTTCAGCTTCCATAATTTGTTGGACCTCAAGTTTAGTATGCTCAGTTACATTGATTGGCACCAATTCCTTACCTTGCATGATATCTAATTTTTGATTCTCTAGCATAGCAATGGCATCGATTCTCGATTCCAGTTCTTTTGCTTGGGCGGAAACTTTATTCTCAAGATCAGCAATGCGCTCCTGCCAATCCCCTGCGGAAGCTGTGTGCATTTTTTATATTTTCTTTAACTTACAAATAAATTTATTCTAGTAGTATTAAAGACTGAGTGAAGAACTTTAATATTAGCAACAATTTATGTTACAAAGTGTTACGTATGAGATATCCAATCAACCATTACACCGTTATCTTCCTCTAAATCCAAAATTAGAATTATTAGAATCAATTTTGATGCTGTCTGAGCTTCTATGACTAGTTTGTTAATTTCATCCCAAATAAAGGCATATGTTATTGCATTTTCTCTGGTAATTTATCCAAATCTGAGAATTTTACAACCATGAGAGACCTTTTCATCAAACTCAATATTTCAGGAGAGATTTTATATCTCATTTTAGATCTCTCATTTTCTATAAGTGATTTTAAAACAATGAAAATTCAGAACGAGTTGAACATTTCGACTTTGAAAGACATGAACATAAAATTTTTTTTGCGAAACATGCAATGACAAAGAGCACAAAAGCTGACAGAGAAGCCTCGAAATTTTATTTTTCATTTCCCTCACTTTCGATTCTATACTTTGTTCATTCAAAGTAATTCATCTAATTCTCACTCGTACCTAAGTTTCGATAAAATCGATGACCAATGACCTTGAATGAATACGATATACTCCTACTTAACGATTCCTGTACCCCCAGTGCATAAAAGTGATGAAAATCCAGTAAATTCACTTTAATTGTATTTTCATCGTATAAATTATATAATTTCATTTTATTCGCGCTTTTGCAGAAGCTTGATGATGAAATAATACAATTATCCTCCAATATACTGTGTACATTCATTTCAAATATTTTACTGTACTATGTTTGAAAAAAAAAGTTTGAAAATCTCTGATTGATACAACTTTGAATAAATAAAAAAAGAAATGAAATGTTAGTCGATATTTACGAGAAAAGCTCATCTCATGCAATTAGTTAAATATCTTCATCCTACATATTATTATTATTATTATTATTATTATTATTATTATTATTATTATTATTATTATTATTATTATTATTATTATTATTAAAACACCGAACCATCGAGACAAACGAGAATGTTCTCTATCTCTAGAAATCTAAGAACAAAGCAAACTTTGACAAGTAAAGTAGGTACCACGTTATGTTAAAATGAGAATTACTCATTATGATATACACAATTAGAGATCTCGAACTCAACGAGATCTTGGATATGAAGTTACACTGAATAAAAATTCCATCACCAAACACGTTCATTAGATTTTTACATCTAATCATTTTGTTTATAAACGATCGCTAGTACCGTTAAAACCACATTAACGTTTTGTGGAGACACAATATAACAAAAATAATCAAATAAATGGGATCTTTTTCGAAAACTGCAAATCGATTTATTGAATAACATAAATTTTCCGTCCTGGTTCCTACCTTTAAGCTCGTCAAAGTCTACCAGACTCAGCTGAAGGTTACCTTTCTCCTCTTCCAATAACGTCACTTGGTTCGCCAATCTCACTAGCTCCGCATTTGCATCCGATATCTAATTGGAAGAATAAAAACTAGAGTTTATAGCGTTTCTTGATACAATCGGCAGTCTCTATTTGCATACCTTCTTGAAATCATCCAGCTGCTTTTGTAAATTTTTCAACTTATTCTTATGCTGTGCTTTCAATTTAATCATACTCTTATTCGATTCATCCAACTCTTTAGTGAGTTGCGCTATTTTCTCATCGTCCTTCGATTTCAAAGAGCTGGCATTTTCGTCGGATAATTTCGCAGCTATGTCATTCTTCTCAGTCTCCAACAGATGAACCGTCTTTTCCAATTCGTGAATTTTATTCAAATATTCTTCATTCTTAACCGACAATTCGGTAAGTTGTTTTTGCAATTCCGCTTTAGATTCCTCTTCCAAGAGTTGATTCGATCTTCTAAATTCTTCTATCAAACTCTCTAATTCAGCTATTTTATTGTCTTTTTCTATGATAGCACCTTCGGTATTTACAGATGTATTAGAAATTATTTGATTCTGCATTTCCGTTATACTCTTTTGCAATTCGTATTTCTCATCCATAAGCTGCTTATTACTTTGTTCCAATTTCTCCAACTTGAATTGGAGTTCTTCGACCGCGGGAATCCTTTCTATACCTGCGTTAGATTCCAATTGGAATATCCTTTGATTAGCTTCCGCCAATTTAGTTTCACGTTCTTCCAACTGCTGCAGGAGATGATCGTTTTTCGATTTCAAAGAAGATTCTATCAAAACGAAATTCTCTTGCATCGATTTCATAGCTTCTTTCGTTTCTGCTAGAGTATCCATAGTCGAACGGGAAAAATCCACACTCGCCGATTCAGCGAGTTTTTGTTTTTGTAATTGCTGTTCGAACCTGAACAAAAATATATGTATTGCACTACTATTCTTCTTGAGGATTATTAATAGATTCATTAAACTTACTCTTCGATTGTCTTTTCTAATTCCAATATCCTGTTATCTCTATCCTGAAGTTGCTCCAGGAGATTATCATTTTTACTTTTTAACGAAGTTTCTAGGAGCACAAAGTGTTCCTGCATCGTTCGCATTTCGTCTTTCGTATCCTCGAGAGTATCTAACGTTGTTTTGCCTTTCATCGATAGATCAGCGGACATGAGAGTGACTGCTTTCATTTTGGATTCAATAACGGAATCTTTTTCTTTCAAATTCTCTCTGAGGTCTATTATCGTTGCTTCGAGTTCTAGAATTTTATTTTCAAGCTCAAGTACTTTGGTTTGAGCTTGAAGTGAGTCTTTACTTTGAAATTGTTCCGATTGCAATAGAGGGGACATTATCTGCAAGAGAGACAAAACAAAAGATGCATTAAATTGCTGGTAATACACATTTGTATATCTACAAATCGAACTTACTTCTGAACTAATCATCACTGGTCTAACTGGCACTATTTTCTCATCCAACTGTTGCCTAATAGCCTCCACTTTTTCTTCTACCGCTTTATTCGTTTCCGTGAACTCTTTACTCCTTTGTTCAAACGCTTTTCTATCTTCAGCTAATTTCTTTTGGAGCAGGGATGATTTTGCTTTAGTTGTTTTCGCCTGACTGATGTCATCTATCGTATCCTCGACGTTATCCTCGGCTTTAATCGTAGGAGACGCATCTGTCGAGGGTGGCGGTTGCGTCGACGAGGACGCGGCCGCACCTTCCTTACTTCTACGCGAAAGTTTCGCTCTGGATTTGATTTTCGATAATCTTCTAGCATATTCCTGAACAAAATATACTCACATTAATCGTAGAAAACACAAATACAAATACAAATATTTCAATTACTTGAACTTCCTCTTCTTTCTTCTTCAAACTCTGCTTATTCCTCAACATGATTTCCTTGAGAGATTCCAACTGATTCTTGTTTTGTTCACATGTTTCTTTTACGCGAGCCACCATTTCGGGCGGGCCACCCTCCATCGTGGACGGTGGTTCCTCGGACGGGCCACCCTCTATCGTGGACGGTGGTTCCTCGGACGACCCCCACATCGCGAATTCTATAAACAAAATCAACACTAACCACCACTTGATCATCTTCTTTGTTTCTATTTCTCTACTAATTCAATCTAATTTCAGTTGTAATGGTTTTTCTTTTTTTTTTCACCCCTCTCATGGAACGAGTTAAATCAATGGCAGTGAAAGTTGCGACAAACCGTTTAGACACAGTCTCACCCAATGCTCTCATTTACTTTAACTAATTGGATAGAAGCTAGACTGGGGTAAACTAATTATATTAGCCTTGGTATGGAGAACAGGCAAACATGTGTTTCCACAATCTTCAGTCTGTTTAACTATATAATCTGCATTATTGATGCATAGACGATACATAGACGATGCATAGACGATGCATAGACGATGCACATCGATGATCAAATGTGGCTTTGGCTTGATAATTATAAACATATATTTTGACACCAATTATATTTGAAAAATTTTGTTCGCAAGTAAGTAACAAATTAAAGAAAATAATAATAATAAAAAAAAAAACAGGGATATTTGAAGAATTCAGGTCTTATGGATTTGGAATTAAAATTGAGTCTCAAACATCTTCTAGGGAACCAACTTCAATCTTTGACTACTCAACCAAGAATAAATTAAATAAAATCTAATTAGATCAATGAAACCTGATAATTGAAGTTTGTTTCGTTTTGAAAAGAAGAAAACTTTGATAATTTTGTATATCATTCATCGAGTTGGAGGAAAAATTATAATTTCCATCAAAAGGTTTTGGGATGAAAAAAATTACCCTGAAATCTGATGTGATATTTGTTGTTCACTAGTTTTAATCTATTTCAACTATGGTAAATCAGTCATCATTTTTATTGAATTCTAAAAGTTTGAGAATGGTAACGTTCATAGGAGAAAAAGAAAAATCCCAACATTTGGAATAGAGGAGAAAAAGCGAGTATTTTAGATTTTGATGCCGACCTCTGAGTCTTTGGTTCAATACTTTCCTGATTGTCATAACAAACAGAAATAGACTTGAATTGTAAATAATGATCCTCGGTATCACAAACTGTTGTTCAACATCAATTCAGTATTCAAATACTAAATTCAGTTTTGAAAATTTGATAATTTCGAATAAGTACAAAGCTGCTGAACAAGTTGCATTTTATATGCAACAGATTTTCTGTTGCCATCTCTGAAGATAAACATCTGAATTCGAAGTGATTAAGAAAGCAGGCGATAATGGGAAGCATATTATCATCGTCATACCTGTAAACATGGGATAATGAATCATAAAAATCTGAAAATTCTTTTCTTTTTCTTCTAAATCGAACAATTTCAATTTAAATAAAAATGAAAATATAATGGAAGAGAACATGATACATTTTCTTATTCCAATGAAGTTTGAATTTAGAACTAACCTAGAAATTGAGTTTTTTTTGGTTAAAATTATCATGGAATTACTAACCTAATTATTTTGAGATAAAACACATAAAAAGATGATTCAAATACAATGGAAACAGAAAATAAAGATATCAAGTCATTTATTTGCTTGTACACGTTGCAAAGTGACGTAACCCCAATTGAAAATTCAACTGAAAAAAAATTGTATCGAATATCCGATAATTTAAGAAGATAACTATAAAATAAACACGACAAATACCTTGACTTTAAATATTTTCAAGTGTCAAGAAGTGCATACTTCATGATTGGCAAACATATTTTGAATAATTGCACACACTACTTGTTTTCCTAGGAATAATACCGCCATACATCGATAAACACTTGTCACGAAAGGGAAAAATTTTTGAAGGACTACACCAATGGATTTCTTTTCTCAATAAAATACGAATGAAACATCACAATATTAAAATTTATATGATTTGGTATTGACAGTCTCTCGATGAGGAACCAGTTGCAGATCATTGGAGATGAGGAAATCTACACTTAAAAAAAAATGTACACGTCTCGATTATTACAGATTTCAGAATATAAAGCTTCATACACACGTTCCCTTGGAATTCCAGTGACTTTCTTAGGGAATTTTTAGTGATTTTAAATACATCCGCTTGCATCGTCTACCATCCTTTTTCGTACCGCACATTTTTGCGTCGTGGAAACAGGACACGAAACCTAACCCCTAAAACAAAAACAAAACATCAACTCATCCGAAGAAGTTGTCGTTGTCGGGAAACGGTTTTGAAATTCGAATTGCATCGTATACCATCTACGGAACGCAGCTCTAGCACATTCTGTAGAACATTTGTTATCTGCTGCTGTGCGCGTGAACCACTCCCGGTTCGTCTGAATGCGCGTGTGTCACGGTAGTATCGTGATACTTAGGAAGAAATAAAATTGTCTTTTACGTTATCTACCCGATAAATCTGCGCAAACATTTTACAACTTGGATTATTATTTTGGTGCTGAAACTGATGGTAAGCGACACATGGATATATTCTGCATAGTTTCACCTTAAGTTTGATAAGAAATCTTGAACATGTCGACCGCGAGTGTTTCGTGTAAAAAAAAACGGAAGGTGAACGGAATGTCGAGAAAGACCGTTTTAGGATAATCCATCCGAGAATTGCTTAACCACTCTTTCAACTTTGAAGCGTTGGATTGAGAAAGTCTCCGTTCGATAACGATGAAGTTATAAAAATAAGTTTAGTTGGCAAAATCATTTGCCAAAGCTGATATGGATGTTCAAATAACATGTTCTGAGTTTATATATATAAACTTATATTTCAATGATTTTTAATGTTTTTGTTTAAATTTCTAGTGCACAATTCATTAACAAAATGGCTGTTAACGTGTATGCGACAAATGTGACCACTGAGAATCTAAGTCGTCATGATATGCTGGCGTGGGTTAACGACTGCCTCCAGTCGTCTTTCACTAAAATCGAAGAACTCTGTACAGGTGCTGTTTACTGCCAATTTATGGATATGCTATTCCCTGGCAGCGTACCTCTAAAGAGGGTTAAATTCAGAACTAATCTCGAACACGAATATATACAGAACTTCAAAATTCTCCAAGGTGGATTCAAGAAAATGAATGTAGATAAGGTGGGTAGTAAAGTGGATTGTAATTCAGGCTTCCAGTAATTTTGAATGATTTCATAATAATTTGAAATCACGCACAATCTCATCGATGCGACGTGTCGTAGAGAATTATAGTTTGGAAATTTTAAAACATACTGCATGGTACAGTACACGGAGTTCAGAATTATGATGGTAAATAGAATCGCTGGAAGTCAGAATTCTCCGAACAATTGTTTATTCGTTGGAGATGAAACTTATTTCATAAAGTCTATTGTAATGAAATAGTAAACAGGGAGTTTGATCGAAGTGTGAGGAAATGTAATTGATTATCGTAAGATGAAAGGAAAGAACAAAAGCCAAAGCTTGTAATTTGTAAACTTCCTTTGGGAATTTGAAATTCCATTCCATGAAGTTTGTAAACAGTTTAATAATCTCAAATCTTGAGGAATCGAAAAACAAGGAACAAAGCAATGAATGTTGGTGTAATAATGGTGTACAGGTTATACCTGTGGACAAGCTGATAAAAGGACGCTTTCAAGACAACTTTGAATTCCTACAATGGTTCAAGAAATTCTTTGACGCGAATTACGATGGTCGCGAGTACGACGCTTACGAAGCTCGAGGGTGTATACCATTGGGTTCTGGAGTCGATAGCACTCATAATTTATCTAATCCCCAATTGGTACCGCTTCCACCCCAATCGAAACAGCTACAAATGCAACAAAAGCACGTGGTACAGCAGCGTAATATTGCCGCGCGACAGCATCAGGGTACCAAACCGTTATATCATCTCGATGTTTTATCGCTTCATGTATTATTCACGTTTTTCTGCATGATTCAATTTATTTCTCATCACACGATACACCATTTTTCTGTTCTATATATTATCAATCTTTCTTCCATCATGAAATTTCTGAATAATACAAAAATCATATACATGCACACACTTTTCATTTTCTTTACAAATGATTTTGTCGCATGAAAATTGTAGTTGTGGGATACAAAGTATGTCGCTTAAATCAAAATCAGATACTTGAAGCTTTCTATGTAGCGATCGTGAAACATTGTACCAGCGCCAGGCAACTAGCAACATTACTTTTGTATCAAAGTCAAGACGATCATCTTATTTTACTGTATATAATTTCTTTTGATTTTTCGTTTTCATCTTACGGATAATTGTTTTTTGTTACCAAAGTGTATGTGTGATTTAATTTGGTTATAATTTTGTTTTTGCACATTGACGTCCATCCACAGATTGTGCCAATCGATAAGCTGGTGAAAGGCAGGTTTCAAGACAACTTTGAGTTTTTACAATGGTTCAAGAAATTCTTTGATGCGAACTATTCGGGAGCGGATTCTTATGACGCGCTTGCCATGAGAGGAGGAGAACCCATGGGTAGTGGGGGCAATAATGCACCCAGGGGTGCGAATATAAAACGTGCAACCTCGCGTGACGTTAATCCGCCCAAACCTGCGGCTCGCACTGGTACATTACATTTTATTATTTTCTTTTTGTTTGTGTTTTTTTTTTCATTTCATTTTGAATTTTATACTTGAGTTCAATTGTAAATTGAATCTTTATGATTCTTCATTTAACGCGGTTACTGAAGAATTATAATCATACACACAGAATAATCGGGGTACGACTTCCGATCGAGACGAATTTATTCCAGTACTTTGCATGTCATAATAGTACATTGTGCAACGAGTGCGGAAAGTTGGTGATTCCCACACGAGTGTGTGGAGGTCGTCGCCCGAGCGTGCGAGTGGGAGAATTATTAATCCGCCCAACTTGCGCGTGCTATTTTTCCTAACAACGTATGCAAATTCCAATTAAGGGAAGATGGGATGGCGGATAAATGCGAAATTATTGAGTAACAAGAATATTCTTTAGTTATATTCAATTCGAAATGTTATCAATGATAATTACGATCATTGTTTCATGCAAAAGAATTTAGATATATCATTTCTAAAAGTCCCCTTGTTCGTATCAATAATATACAATTCGCTGATATATTAGGTTTCTTCATGTTAATACGATAACCAGTGTTGTTGAAATTTATTTTGAATGAATTAATCATCATATTATTGTTTTGATTGTGGTGAACATTGAGCAAAGCGATGGATGCCATTCACGAGTCTCAACACGTCTTGAGCAAAAGGCGTTGGTACTTGTGTTGTTGAAGTAAAGTGATGACTTTTCTGCACTTTTTTTCAACTGGGTGGGAATCAAGGACTTCACGCACGAGACGTAGGCGTGGAAAGGCGAATTTTGTGCACTATGTTGAGTCAAAGAGTTTGAAATAGTATTTCAGGCAGAAAGAAAGTGGAAAGATTTGAGACATATTAGGTATATAATTTAATTTTTCACTTGTTTTTTTTTTATTAAGCAGGAAGTCTTGTTTGAAGTTTACATATTTAGGCTCCCATTTGCAATTTTGAAGAGTTAACTTTAAATTTTTTTTAGTCTTTACGAATTTTAAGAAAGAAAAGAAGCCATCGAAACATGCAGTTTGATTTGTTCCACTGTTGTTGATGATGTGTTTCATGATAGGTGTAAATATTGGTTTAGATGGTTTGCGAATGTGATTTCGATCTCAGCCATCGGGAAAAGCCTCCGAAATTTGAAGACGCTGAATTGCAAGATTATACGCAACAAGAAAAGTACCAAACCTAAGAAGATGGGTTCCACACGAACTTTGTTCAATGAATGTGCCTTTCGCTGCTTGCCAAGCACAAAAAAAAACATTTTTTGTGGAAAATTATGATGGAAGATGGGATACGAATGGTCTGTTACGAATTTTTGGGAACAGGTCAAACAGATTACCTTGAAAGGACGGGTAAAATTTTTCTACGTATTTTCTAAACAACTAAACAGTCATAGACAATTTTAAATATAAAGCAATAAAGCGCACTTCTAGGATTGCTCTTCAAATACAAAATTCAGAGGTCAAAGTAATTCCTAAACATGAGAAAACCAATCATAAAGATTATTGACATCCATTTGATGTTTATGAATTATTTGCAGATTCATTTTGATATTCAGAGTTGAATCTCAGCGATGTACTTCATCGTTTAGTTGTTTGGAAAATGTGTAGCAAAATTGTATCAATTTTTTCAAGAGCTCAACGACCCTTGAACAAATTGAAAAAGATCCTTGATAAGAACAGGGGATTTACCGGGCAAAGAAGTCGAAAAATGATGTTACTCCATGATAACGCTCGATCTCGTGTCCATTTTAAACTTGACTTGAGAAGTTCTTCCCCACCAGGTCTTAGTCCCATTAGATTATCAATTAAACTCAGAACCATTTACGAAGGTTATTCGTGTGTTGTTCGAATGGTGGCACAAGGTGTTAAAAAATGGTGGACAATATTTCAGGAATTGATCTCATTGTTTTACATATTTTATAATATAAAATATTTTCATGTAAAAAGAAGGGAAAAATTGAGTTATGTACCTAATATATTGAAAATATCAATTAATCATACATAAATCAGCGGAGGCGAGTACTAAGCAATTTTGTCAGATTTGAGAAAACAATAATTGGTGTGAGGATGAACTGAAGAAATTCAATCAAATCTGAAAATTTTTACTAGATGGTTAAATATTTTCGTAGAAACTGAAAGTGCCCTGTTGAAAGAAAACGATAGTTTTCCTGTCCTTTTCAATGAGATTCCTGAATACGGAATTTACAATGTTGTATCGTTATTAAACCCTGGAACTATCGTTTTTTATTGGATTCTGAAGGATTTAACGTGATATATGTAATTTTATCGTGAAATTTTTATAGGATAAGTACCAGTTATTTGAAAAACAAAAATATGTTCCAGAATAACTTATACTTTTTCTATATATACGAATTGATTTATTAACAGGCTTGAACCCATAAAAAAATATGCATAAAAAATCCAAAAAAGATTTTGCCAACAATAAAGCATAGGAAGCAATCAAGCATTTCTATAAACAAGATTATCGTAAGACATTCGCTTCAATGCACCAATACTCATGTTAAATACACCAAACCATAATAAATTGCTATTATACAATTTGCAAAGACGATGGATTGGAGACCTTATCTTCATATATTTATCAACTAAAGAAGTATTCAACATAAAGCAGGTATTACGCAAAGCTCTAGCTGTCCTGGTTAAAAAGATCCATAGAATCTGATGAAATTAAATTTAATGAGATTTGGCGAGAATCAATGGTTTTGTTTAATTAGGATGACACAGTAAAGTAAAAAAGGGATAACAGCTCATTACAATCAAAATAACCATGAACGATCTTATAAAGAAAAACTGAATCATTCTTGCTCCTTGCAAAAGACAAATCCGGTGTAGATAATTTCTGCATAATAGGTGACATCATGATCAATAAAATGCATAGGCTGACCAATTCTGTGAGCTACAAACCTAAAAGAGATATGATTTACTCTCGTGCATATAAGAAATCACATCCAAAAGTTGATGAAAAGTTAAAATCATTAACAAAATACTGCGAATAATTAAAAAATGAATAAAAAATTGATTTGTTTGACATCCTGAGTGATCACCTATAACTTTTGTTATGGGTTTTCCACCCAAGTTGATAAAAATTCCTTTAAAAGTTATATCGAAATTCAAGGTTAGTTTATCATGTTAAAAATGAGAAAGAGAAAAAACATTATTGTGTCATCTTCAATGGAAAAAGCATATCAGTTCTTGTAGATTATCATTCAGACTCACAGATAAATCAATTTTTATTTATTTTTCTATCATTTGCAACATTTTATTCATTTCTACTTTGTATTAGCTTTTCGTTTTGATGGTACATGCAATTGTTCCTTAACGAGATACTAGCGTCGGGACATTGGTCAAATTTTTCGTGTAAAATTTCTCCAAAATACTTTTATATTTTCAAAATATCGCTCTATAGAGCATTTCTATAGACATTCAAGAAATGCTGTATAGAGCGATATTTTGAAAATATTCAAGCATGGTGAAGAAATCTTTCACAAAAGATTTGGCCAAAGTCCCGGCGCTAGTATCCCGTTAAAGAAGAAGGCAAAGAAGAGAAAAATAGTCTTGATTGCGAACAAGGGCTGTTTTGGAAAGGAAGTGTAACAATGTAGTCACAATTGGCGACAAAACCCTGCTCAACAAGAAAAAGTATGTTCATTGTCACAGCCAACTGCCGCTTTTCGTTAGCAAAACCTACACAGAATAAAGTATTCCTTAGAATCTAAGAAATTTTTATTTGAATAAGTCCAAATAAATATTTCTTCAATAAAAATGAATATTTTTCGATACAAACAAATTTGTTATTTGAATAATAATTTCTTAGATTCAAAGAAATACTTTTTTTCTGTGTAGGTGTAGTGCAGCTGCTCATGCTTTTTTTTATAGAAAATATAATCCAAGTTGCGGATAAAGATCTCGAAACAATATTTTCATAATTGCGAATGAAGTTCTTTTTCACATAATAATATAGTGATAATTGATGTTATGGAAATTTGAATTGTTTATAAAAACGAAACGAAAATTCCAACTCACAAAATCTTATAAATTATCGTTATCTATCTTTACGAATTAACTCCTTGAGTTTGAAAACAATTTGAATTTTAGAACAAGAAAACTTGGAATTGGGGATATAATACTCGAGTATTTCGTTATTCGATGATTAATCCGTTTCAATAAACGATTCAAACTTCAGCAACATGATAATTTCGGATATAGATGTTTCTTTTAATCAAAAGTAACGTCATCATTGTGAACGGTAGCCAGTTTTAGCAGAAATCGTAGTCACGGTTGCGGATAAACGTTTCCCTTCGTACAAAAGTATACTCAGTCAGTATTACAAATAAAGTTCTTTTTCACACAACAATATACTCATAATTGGGGATAAAGAGCTTTTCTATGAACAAAGACAGATTTCTGTAAAGATAATGCCTCTTCTACGAACCAATACAGTCGCAATTGCAAACAAAGTTCTTTCTCGCGTCAGAATATGCTATTTTTGTGAATAAAGACTTCAGTTGGAATGTCAAAAATTGAAAGTACTCTTCATGTTATATAACAAACCTCTTTTAGAATATGCAATTAAGAATCTAAAATGGAAAATTTTTATAGTCGATCAAAATTTCGAAATTTAATCACTTCAATTAACCAAATCAGTTCAAAATACAATTTATCCTAAAAAAGCATAGGACAATTTTCTATTCCTGACAAGCAACTGCTCAATACAATCAATTCGTCGCTTTCAAAAGGATTTTTTCCACGTGCACAGTTTTGAACCTGCAGTTAGAACGCCTCGATCAATGTTAGTTGATTGCACGAAATATCGATTTTCCCTTGACATGCTTCATTTTTCATACTCCCCAGCATTCAATTCTGAATTTGAAATAAATTCGAAATACAGCAAAATTCGAATTCAAGTTGATGCTGGGTTTCAGTGTTATAATGATCATTGAATTCATCATTTCGATACACAGTTTGTATTTTATATTTCGAAAAAATTTTCAGAAGAATTATAGTATCCCAAAAAATGTAGAAAATCTCATCAAATGAAAATTGGAAAAGTCAATGATCGCTTTTATTACTATTTATGCATAGGTGAGGCACATCCACATCAAGGAGTTCGTAAACCGATGGGATTGAAAACACCAGCGTGTGATTATTCATTTTTTTTTTTCGATTTACTTATTTTACATGTTAATCTTCCACTTTGGTGAATCTTCAAATATATTGCCAATCATTCGATGAATGTTCAAATTCCCCTCAATTCAACGTTAGTGAATTGAAAAGTGATATTGAATTCATCCGAAAGTTGGCAATATATATCAAGCATTCCATGTTCCATATGATTGTTGTATGCGATGTCGGAATTGGGATTTGTTGGGTGAAATTCTCTTACTTAATTTATTTAACAGTTTGATCACAAATTTTTATGAGAATGAAGATCTAGGGAATATTATTTATACTTCTGTGTATGTATTCTTTTCTTGATTTTCTTTGATTGTTTTCAATTCACTCAGCGAGCAATCGCTGTGCGAAATGCACAACATTCAACCAGAAAATCGAAAACTGGATGTTTTTTTTATGTGTGTCAACCGAGTATCCATCTTTCCTCAAATTGTATGTGTGCATTGTAGAACGGGATGATAAGGGATTTTTCTTTTCTTTCAATGGCATCGGGTGTTACTTTTCAGTGGGCAAAGCGATTTGCCTTGTGAACAGTTCAATTCAGCATGAGTTGAGAAAATATCTCAACTATTCTCAATTTCCTATTAAGAAAATCACAGAATGTTAGGAATGTGCAAAAAGCTGTCTAAAGAGGATTCATTTTTGAATTAGAAAGCCAAGTATCGTGTAAAATAGATTCTTCATCTAAAATTTAGAATAAGAATTGAATATTTTGTAGATACTCAAGAACATTTACAATTCTTTTGAATCCAAGGTATAACCTATTACTCCATCACATTCTGCATGTTTAGATTTATTGGTTATTGTTCTAGTATACGTCTTTATCGGTATAAAGCATGTTTTTTTCTCTTGTAAAATCGCTAAAGCGCTCAAAGTTACTTTGGTTGAACGATGGTATTTAGTGCATTGCTTGAATCTTCAGAGCTATTCAAATAGTATTCAATCAAACCCTATAGCGTATCAAAAGCTTTCTCATGTGATTTGAATACAAAATTGTAAATGAATAACTTTAGAACGCTAGCGATGTAAATGCACCCATAAAAGATACTTTAAAATAATTTCACAAGGAGGGACATTCAGTTTAAGGGCATTCCATGGTCCCTGGGATCGTAATTGAGTCCAAAGTAGGGATTATGAAATGCTCTTCACGAACTTTAAAATGTGAAAACTGAGACTTCATGTGAAAAAGCAAATATCGATGATTTCTTTTTTCTGTACTATTATTCAGTTACCAAACCACAACCACGGGTTCAGCAAAAACCTAGCTCCATCGGTAATCGAGGAGGTGATGCTGGAAAAATTGAAGAACTCAACGCACAGGTGAGTAACTTCATTTTCGAACAATATTAATCAGAGAATTTCCAACGAATATCAATATATCTATAATTTCATTTGTTTCAGATAATTGATATGAAAGTTTCGATCGAAGGTCTTGAAAAAGAAAGAGATTTTTACTTTGGAAAATTACGCGAGATTGAAGTTATGTGCCAAGAAAGTGAAAATAGCGACCCTCCTCCTATTGTACAGAAAATCCTTGATGTCTTGTATGCAACAGAGGTAATTATTTCTGTGAAAATTAAAAATCTATCCAAAATCAATTCATTCAGGAAGTTGAAATGTTTTCTCGAAGTTTTCAAACTTTTATTCCCGCGGTATTGCGGAAGAATAACGATATTGAAAATGTAGATGATTGAAACGTGAGTAAAGGGAATTCGTGTACACTGAAGATCGAATTCGTACAAAGCTAACGTTTCGACATTGATAGCCGATGTCCGTGGAAACGTGAAAGCGGGAAAATCGATAGCTGCTTTTATAAAATGCATGTATGACGCGATCTGCGTCCCAGCCTAAAATATTAATTGCTATAGGATTTCTTCCGTGCGTAAGATATCGAAATAAAATTGTGTATTTCTTTCGCATACCTTCCGATACATATTTGATCAAAGTTTAATCACATATCGACATTGAAATATCGATAAAAAAATAAAAGAAGATTGATAGGTCTGTTTGCATATTCCATTCGATAAAAACTCTCTCCCCCTCCCTTTTATGATTCTGACGTATTGTTCTAATTTTCAAATATCCCAAAAGTTAGAAACAAGAACATTTTCATGCTGAAAATGGGAAGAAACTGAGAAATTCTAGAACTCTCTTAATCAATTAACCCTCGAATGAAGAATAAAATCCTTGACATTTGATGTTTTATATTTCAGGACGGTTTTGCACCACCCGAAGAACTGGACGGTGATGGATTAGCACCAGACGACGAAGAGGAATACTAACCCCCTCTAGTTTTTGTTATTATTATTCCTTTCTGTTTCATTTGTACGATGGTAAAAAGCAAACAACGTCAACAAATCATTCACGCGCATCTCATTTTCTTACGTCTGCGAGCCAGTATCTCGGTACCTGTCTTCACAATGAATCCTAATTAAATAGTCGTGACTTTTATAGAAAAAAGAAAAGAAAAATTATCGTAATCTCGCTCGTTGGTCTTTGTTATTCACATCACAGGCTTTTGATGAAAGAAGAAATCATAGATACAAGAATGAATGTGAAACCACACGCACCTTCAGCCACTATATATGTATTCGACGGGAACTATCACGTTAGGATAAAGAAGAAAATTTTAATCGCTAATAATTGTTAAGATTTCAATATTGAATCATTTTTTGGATCATACTGAACAAATATATGAAACATTTTGTCGATATTCTCATCTGTAGTTATTTTGAATCCACGTGTATTTTATATTTTTCACACTCATACTTCTCGCACGGTTTTTCTTTTAGTTTTTTTTTGTTTTTTTAGCATCAGATATGTCGTGCTATATATGAAAATGAAAACAAAATAATACTCAAGTTCCAAGAGACTGGATTGTTCTGGGCCGTCTTCGATGCGATCATCAACGTTTGAAAAAATCGACATGATTGAAGAAGGCGAAACGATAACAAAATGATTCATTTGAAATGTTTCTGGCGATCGAGTATGGTAACAAGTTACTTTTCATCGAGTTACAAATCAACCGATTACTATCCGTATCTGCCCTTCATTATTCGTGATGTATGTACATTGTTTTGAAATATTTTTCATTCTAGATCCGATTCCCTTTTGTTATTCGTTTCAACTATTCTTGTTGATAATGATAATAATGTTAAGAAAAATGAGAAAATGAGAAATTAGTCAAAGGAGAGGAAGGAAAAATGAGCGTTTGAAAAGAACAAACGATGAAGCCGATAGCGCCGATTCTTGTAACAAAGCTCTCTTCGCGAAGACTTATTTTCATTAGTTATATATGCATGTGCAACATATTAACTTTTTATATTATTAATAATATTGAGATGAGAATCGCAAAGGCCTTAGAAAACTGCGATTGAATCGATTATCGAAACCGGTTGTGTATTTTTCTGTCCTTTCGAGCTCCTCGACTTTTTCTCACCGGTAGTGTTATGAGCATAATCTTCAATGATTGGTGACAATTTTGTTCACGCGAGATTAATTAATGTAAGATAATTATTAAAAGATTGTAAAGTTTGTGTGGTGTGTTTTTACGCACCAAGTGCATGTGTGTGTATGTATGCGTGCGTGTTGATTTGAAAATCATTGTACACTTGGATAATGATAAAACACGGATATACGTGAAGTCTTTTTTTTCTAAGTTTTAGGTTGTGCTTTTCTATTGTTCTTGAAAGGCAAAAGAAGAGAGAAGAATTTATGATGTTGCTCTTTATTTTTCAATTTTTTCTGGACTAGTGATAAACCAGCCAAAAATTTGCGTGGTTTGACTGGCTGGCAACCAAATGTGACAAACGATGTGTCACGAAGGATGTAATTTCCTAGAGACATCAATTCCGAATGAAAAGTATGAAAAATATATATATATATAGCGTAAATTTACTTGATAGAATTTTAAATGCAAGTCGATAATTACAAGCTTATGCTCTACACTGGTCGGTGGCGTGCAAACAACTTGCGATCATTTTGCTTTGGAATCGAAATTTTTAAACAAAAAAAATAAACTCAATAAAGTTGAATGAAATCAACGGAATTCCGTGTCTATGTGTCTGTTTTTTATTCAAATGAACAACGCTGAATTGCATCTCAGTTCATTTGTTCCGATTTTACATGAATATATAAAAGAAAATTTGAGGATGAGGACTGTTTTTCCGCAGATTTTACACTCTGCTCTTCACTCTTTCTTTTTACGTTCAAGTCGTCCTATTCCTTTCAATTCTATTCCTTAAAAAAACGTAGTGGACAAAATTCAAGCTTCCTGTATCAACGTCACACAAATCTACTTTTTCATCCCTACTCGAAATAAATAATTGAAATATGTTTCAGAGTTTAAAACTGTTCACAGTTTGAGCATCCATTTCGAACGATCACTTCGCGCCAACTCTATCCCTTCTCCTATGAAAATTACTTTGACAAGGGATTGAGATACGTGACGAGCCACCAAATGCTTTGGGATAAATCAAAAAGCGTCACGCGGAAATCTGTCGAAACACGCCGGAGCATATCCGTTGGCTTCGAAGTTCGAAATCGAAACTGTGCGAATCAATGAAAAGAGACAAACGACAGAAGAAAAAAATAAGAATGACAGAATTTGTGAGAAGAAAATGAATGATAACCGTGTGTTGTCTTCGTTTTGTATACGTGTTAATACGCATACTAAGAGAAAAAAAAAGATACGTTTCTTCGCCGGCCAAAGGTTCATCTCCGTCCACGTCTCTTTTCACTTGCAGTGCATCAAGTCACTTGCAGTCGCAAACTTCTCATCTTGTACACTTTTTTTTATTATTGACACACATATTTTTGTTTAATTGTACAATCGTTCAAGTGTTCGTGCATCCGCGAGTGCGTTATTCCTTATTTCAACTGTCTTGGTATTCAAAACTGCGACATTCAAAATTGTTCCGGAGATCGAAGATTATATACGCGAGAGCAAGAGAATTCAACGGGTGAATTACTATGTAACGTAGTTAGATTTTTATGTATTTTTCTGGATACTTTTTCCTGCGCGTTGTCAATTGTTGCTTTTGTGGAAAGAAAAAAATCTCTAAATGATCAGAGGGGTTTTAAGAGTATAATAATTGAAGCTGGAGAACAGGTTTTCATAGGCAATTGAAAATATTGATACGCAATTATATGAGTTTAATCGATGTGGTATACAAGCGAGGAATAATGAACAAATTATGTAATTCTTTGATTATAGTGAGAAAAATGTCTAACGGTTTTTCAAAAATCATTCTGAACCATGGTCAACGATTAGTTTTTTTTTAATGAATTTTCCGTATAATCGATAATTCATCATTATTTGGTTTCTGGCAACGGAGTGTGCTTTAAAAGTTCAGAAAATGTTTTGAAAATTACGTTTTAGTGACTTTTTAGTTGCTCTCTGTCAAGCAACAATTACAATTTTAAACATCTTTTACACCCTTACGTGGTACTGAATGTAACATCTGAGTTTGTTGTGATAGAAAATAGTTCTGGCTGTTTGTATGAACAATAGATAAGGAGTTGGGTCAACAAAATCCGACATATCACGCGGATGAAACAATATATGAATTTTGAGGTCTTTATAAATGTCTTTACAACTTTCGATATATAAACGTTCAATCAACGGTCTTTGAACCTAAAATAAATTTACGGAAATTGGAACATCGTTTAGCACACATTTATTGTAAAATTGAGCTGTCCTGTGTAGTATTTTTTGTTTTTGTTTTCAGACTCTGAAAGATGAGTTTACACAGAATCGAATAGGTGAAAAATTGCATCGTGTTGCATTCACTGCGGCATTTTTCCCTTTCTCAAAGATATCTCTCAAAAGAAGCGTCTTACATTCAAAAGATATCTTCTAGCATTGCATAAGACTTCTCGAACTCTTTTCAGTAAGTTCTTGAGATATGTTCAAGGAATGAACTACCGTTCATTTCTTAAATCATATATTCTAAATCAAATTGCATTGTTCTAACGTTTATAAATGGCTTATTTAAGATAAATGGATTCGAGTACAGAGATGGAGAATGAAAAAAAAAACAATCAGAATCAACGTACACGAAGTATTTTCGTTTGTTGTGCGGGGTCTCTTCTCAATGAGTGATATTCTAAATGTGGGATGTCCTTTGTAACCGTCGTATCAGCGTATGGAAGAGCCATAGATCTTTCGTTTATCGCTATAAGATATTCCGGGTGAAAATAGAGGGTGCATTACGAATTCCCGATTATTCTGGATCGAAGTCTTGTGTTATGTCAAATAATTGATTTCTTTGTCTGCAATCAATTGAGAGTTTATAAAATCTCCACCGAAAAGAATTGATGTTTTTCCGAATGTTCATCTCTTCTCAATTTCGCGCTCAGTGCTTCCAAATTCCTACAGAGTTTTGAAAAGAATTCTTCAAATTCTTCGAAACTTCTTTTTTTATTTGGAACATAAATGGAATTGAATACAAAATTTTTAGCAATTAGGGGGATACCAAGCGGATAAAAGATCAATGGTGGATAATCATTGAAATATACATTATTAATGTTTTCTATATAAAACATATCTAGTTTTTATATAATTCTATAAAATATCGATAGAAATAAGATATTATTTATATAAAATCATCACCCATCTTTAAATTCAAATCAGCTCTAAATTCTTCTGGACTTCTTTGAAGTATGACATTTTTAGTGAGATTTAAAGATTTTTATCTTTTCACCAGGGCAAGCTAATTTACCTCACACAAATGAATAGTTTTTTCCCCATTTTTGTTGCTCGGTGTAGTTGTATCGTCGCTCTAAATATCGGTAGTTATTTTCCTCATCGATGCTCGTATTTCTCATTGATGATTTTATTCCTAATATTGATAAACGAGTACCTCGTTTCTGCGTAAATGTCTCTGTTGACATTGACCTTCAGATAAGTCGCGATATTTTGGTACACATGGATTGTTAGGGTAATTTGGAGTATATGTGCTGTAATGATATAAACACATGAAAATCTTCAACGTGGGACGTTATATCTATTACATAAAATTCGTTTGAGATTTTCATATACAATGACTCGCGATTTCATGTGGATTCGAGTACACTTGTTCTATTAGAATTCTCTTTATCACGTTTTAAATTCAATGTATAAAATTTTTTTTTACAAATTCTCTTTGACTTCCAGAAATCTCATAAAATAATACTCACAGAGAGAAATAATCTGCTCATATTTGGATAAGAAAAAATTGGCAAAAGTATCCCAGCTATGCTGTCACGGTTACGTATTCTTGATATGGTAGCTAATAAATAATTATAGCTGCAATTATTTGAATTACATCAACGACAAAAGTGAGTAGCCTGCCACAGTGAAGTCAGTTTTTCGCGTGTAGTTGAGAATTATAACAACAAAATTATTTTCTATAAAACATATTTCTAATAGTATAATGTGTTAATGTTGCAGATAACTCGATAACTTCGGTGATTTCACATTTACCAGGTATCTTTTTTTATAAATTTATTTGTAAAAATTAACTAAAATCTTCTTGAATCTGGATATTGTTCAAATTCACGACATAAAATAATATGGTAAATTCTTAACAAAACAATAACATATTGGATATTTTTTTAATAAAGATCATCATGGTTTTTGGAATTTGAACAAATTTCGAGAGAGTATTCATTTAGTCCGAAATGAGGTTTGAGAAGAATTTACACTTCGAAATAAATTGCATGCAGAGTTGTTCATTATCTGGAGAAATTGATTCTTCAGTGGAAACAATATTCTTATTCTTATTTTTTTTCACGCATAAATTATCCAATCAATTGGAGATTATAAGTCAAATGTGAATTCAAATTAAGAAAAAATGGAGGAAAAAATAAAAATTCGCATGCATTGAAAGAGAGCCTGGAAAGTTTCTTGATTGAAGAATGCAAAAAGAGCCGATAGAAACTCTGCTTGAAAAATCTTATTACCCCTGTCTGGGGGAATTTCATCAGAATGAACCCGGATTTTGCATGAAAAATTCTGTACTAATCTAATTCTTATTCAGCATGTCAAAAAAAAGCGATCTTGTTCAAAAATTTCTTATTCCAGAGGCGTTGTTTTCCAGACGGCACACCAGAATCCCAAATGAATTGTGAAAACAAAACTCCTGAAGAACTCTTTTAGAATACAAAAAGTTCGCGAAGAGTTCACAAGAGAATCCGATTCGTCAGACGTTTCCGAGTTCTCTTGAAATTCTATGAGACTTTCTTGAGAATTTCCACAGGACTCGCAATGTCTGATGAATTCTCTTTTAAATTCCTTAAGAACTGTTTTCATTCAAGAAGAGTTCTTTTTTCAGAATTCATTCGAAATTCTTGTATGTTATCTGGGTTGTTTAGATATTCTTAAAACTTTTATTCACTGTGAATAAGAAGTGTTTATTATTTACACCGGAATCAAGCAGATACCTCACAACAATCCGATTTAGATTTGATTGGATTGAATAGATGTTTTAAGTAGTTGTATAATATATCAGTAAGACATCTTTGAGATATTTTTCCAGTGCTGGATCTAACAAATTCTCTGTCTCTCTTTCTCCGCCTATTCAAAAGACAGGTTAATAAAGGATGTAAGGAGGGGCAGTTTGCTTCCCTTTCGATCCTCAACTAACCTGTACGTTTGAATGGACGGAGAGAGAGAGAGAGAGAGACTCAGAAACTTTGCTAGATCCGCCACTGTATTTTTCAGACCTCTCAAAGAAGATGTTCTTCTCAAGGAATATTCAGATAATCTCTTCGGGCTTCGAGGACACCTTTGAGATATCTATAAGATATCCGATGTTGCTGAAGTTTGAGCCGTTTATTGGAACGAATTGATAATCAAATGACAAAATACTCGGCTGTTGAAGACTCAAAATCTTGCAGTACATTCTCTGATCGATGTTTTCAGTTGCAAAAAATTACAAATAATCCATTCGAGAAGATAACAATGATTTCGTTTCTATAAACGATTCAAACTTCAAGAACGCAATATCTGTCCACATTCGCGAATAGGATTTCCTAATAAGATATTGCTGAGAAACTTCTCACAAAAGCTTTTGGAGCTTAAGGGGAGGTTCTCATCCAGCGACCCCAAGATAAGGTGATTTTCTCGAATTTTTGCCATGGGAATTGTTGATACGCGTTGAATCATAACCACCTAAAAAAACAGAGATCAATCGGGCGCCACCATAGCACTTACAAACATTATCAGAAATCAAAAATCCAAAAATTTTTATGAAATATATTATATTTGTTGGAGGTTGTACCAATGAAACCAATGAAAAGTTTAAAATTAAGAAAATGACAGACATGCAAACTTTTGGTAGCGTTTTTTCACCTCTTTTTCGCTCTTTAAAGTGCTATAAATAGAACAAAAAAGGCGAATTTCATTTCAATTTAGGTTCATCCTCTAATAAATTCAATCAACTTCAAAATAAAAAATGAAAAGAGCGATCCGTTCAGTAGTTTTTGGGATATCGTGGAGTCAAACTTGAAAAACATGGTTTCGAGAAAAACGCCTTAAAAAGGTTTCGGGATACGAATCTTTTAACTTGAGAAAATTTTATTTCATGTATTTTGAGATCCATTTAATGAGTTTCAAATCACTCAAGTTCTCAATTTACTTCCTTCTTGAGAAAAAAATTTCGATGAAAATTCGTCCACATATCCGTCGGACAACCAGAGATCCCAATCAGTTCAAAATCTTTTGAACGTTCTGTTCTGAAGGTGTTCTGTTTCAAACACATTCGAATGTCATATATGAACCGATATGATACAATTTTAAACTGTGAATATAGCAGAATCGGTCTGCCCTGTATGAAACTATCGAACGACAGAACTTAAATTGAATTTGAGTAAAAATTGCATGAATACGAATGTATCGGCGATGCCAACTCAGCAACGATAATCGATATCAAAATCTATTATGTTTACTCGTGTCTGACTTATAATTAGATATGTCATAATTATGACGCATAAATAAATTTTATGATTATAATTTGAACTCATCTCTGTCTGCACCCTCACATATTTAATTCCATAAATATCGGTTCAATGATTTGACCGATAATTCTTACTCATATTTTTATCATTATTTACGTCTTATTCAAAAATTCTTGGTACTCCAACGCAGGAAAAAGGAAATATAACAAATGCTGTTCAATGTTCACCCGAATAAAACTGATTTTTCCTTTTTTTTCTTGCAAATTTTGTCTGACATCTAAAAGATTTGAAAGACATTATCTAAAAGACTTGCACAAAAATGTTTATTCAGAGATTTCATGTCGATGTATTTTGGATGGATACCGAATCGTTTCTATGATTATTTCAGCATTTTAATTCATGCACTGTGTCGTTCACAGTTTCAATCATCACGACACATTTGATCCTCTCTGCGTTCTTCACAAATGCATTATCTCAACTCTTGGGCGTTGTGCTCTTTGTATTTAGCTGCTATCGTGTTTTATTCTTCGTCCCATGAGTTGTGTACCACATCATCATACGTCATATCGATCGCCAAATTATTTCATATCATTTATTCCTTGGATGAGTGATGAATTCAATCGCGAAGAGAATTAGATAATAAACATTGCGATGTGAACATGCCGCTGATTGAATTGCTATCACGAAAAATCGCATAAAACGTAGGCATCGCTTGTTTCCGAGGTAATCAGCACTACGAAACATCGTAGTCGTTACGATGTATTCTCCTTTGAAAATTTCACATCGGAATCATTACTATTCGATTCTCTCCGTGATGAGTGGCAGAAATATCAGGCTATTATTCAGATTCATGCATCGAATGAGTTGTTCTGATTTTCTCTCATCGCTGGTAGGAAAAGTTCCTGATTCATCTCCTTCTGGAACTGATGATTGCAAATGACGTAGTTTGATATTCAAGATTTGCGAGAGATTCAGAGAAGTTCAGGATAAAATATTTGGACTTCCCGTATGGAAATATTTCGCTGAAAAATGTCTGTGAAAGTATGAAAAATCTCTGAAAAAAAATGAAAAAATTCTGACAAACTCTGAGAATCTCTGAAATTTTGATGAGAAATCTAATGTTTTTGGGACGTTCTTTACAGACTTTTTTCAGACTTTTCTCACAGTTTCTCAGAGTTTTTTCATTCTTTTTCAGAGAAATAGTAACGAAATTGCACTCTGAAAAAACTCTGACAAAACTCTGATGGATTGCTAACATTTTTCTGACTTTTAGGAAAAAATTAAAAAATTTTCAAACACTTTTTCACACATGATATTTGAATACGGCATATGAATGTATTTATTGAATTTCAGGATTTTCCAATAATCAGAAAAATGTCAACAATTTATTAGAGTTTTGTCAGAGTTTTTTCAGAGTGCAATTTCGTTACTATTTCTCTGAAAAAGTATGAAAAAACTCTGAGAAACTCTGAAAAAAGTCTGAAAAAAGTCTGTAAAGAATGTCCCAAAAATATTAGATTTCTCATCAAAATTCCAGAGATTCTCAGAGTTTTTTCATTTTTTTTCAAAGATTTTTCATAGTTTTGCAGACATTTTTCAGCGAAATATTTCCATACGGGTTTGACAAGAAATAGGTAATCATTCCGGAGAAATTGAGTGTTTTTTATCAGAGATGAGATATAGATGAAATATTGTAGAGAAATTTGGGAAAATCAGATATCAAGTACACTGCTCGTATGAGGATATTCCGCTGAAACAACCATGAATCATTTCTGAAAGACATTGCATTCTCTCTGTAAGAACTCTGAGAACTTATGGAATTTTGATGAAAAATCTAATAAATTGAGAAAATTCTGTAAAGACTTTTCTCAGACTATTTTCAGAGTTTATATATTTCTTTTCAATTTTTTTTTCTAGACAAATAGAAACGAAATCGCGCTTTGACGGAATTTTAATAAATTTCTAACATTTTTCTGACTATTGAATAATTTCCAAATTCTATTAATAATACATTCGTATGTTAGATTCAACCATCATAAGTGAAAAAGTATTCCAAAATGAAAATATTCTTCTTCAATGGTCAAAAGAATGTTGGAAATTCATCAGAGGTCCATCACAATTTTTTCAAAGCGTAATTTAGTTCCCATTTGTCTGAAAACAAAAAAATGAAAAGAATCTTATAAACACTGTAAAAAATATACTTCCTCAACTGCCAAAGAAGTTTGGCAGTTTTTTACATAAACTTTTTTTGTAAATTACCAAACAAAAGTTTGTAAACATTCAAAAAATTTTGTGATTTCACGAAGATTTTTGAGAATTCACAAACTTTTGTTCGGCAATTTACAAAAAAGGTTCGGAAATTATATTTCCAAACCAAGTTTGTAAATTTCCAAGCATTTTTGTTTGGAATTCAACAAATTTTTTTTACAGTGAATTCTGAAAAACGTCTGTACACAATTTTTTCCAAATTTATTAGATTTTTATTTCAAATATTCTCCGAGTTTGTTAGAATTCTATGCAGAGATAATGCCATATTTTTTCTACAGATTATTCATAGTTATTTAAGCGAAATATTCCCGTACGGGTGATCAAGAGTCATTTTGGTTCTCGCCCACCAAACCCAGTTTGTCACCGTATCATCGGTGTAATGTAATTTCAAAATCACATGCAATGTAACCTGCTTGTTGCATGCAATGGACAGGTAACTTGTAATTTCACACTCAAGAAAAGTAGTCGCTACGTCACTATAAAAAAACATTTTTTGTGTTGGTTACATGGCGGTTACATGCAATTGTGATGACCTTTCTATCTTGGAAAATATGCATCGTAGACACTTTCTGACCTTATATTCGAGGTCACCCGCACATATATACATATGTGTGTGCTCAACCTTAAAACTGGCGTGAAAAAAATATATCGGGTTCAATAGTATAACTTATAACAGATCGATGAAACCACGATGTTGCTAAAATGAAACATGTCATATTGTGGTTACATTGTAGCAACTTTTGATGAGTGTGAAATTACAAGTTACCAGCCCATTACATGTAACGAACAGGTGATATTGCGTTGTAGTTATGATACAGTAACAAATTGTGTTTGGTGGGCGAAGTTCGAACCCTGATTCAAAGTGATTGTAATGTGTTGAATACAAAAATTAAGTAAGATTTCTTGAATTACCTTTATAAAAAAAGGTATAAACCTATGTGTAAAAAATTATAAAAATTGAGCTAGTCCAAGAAATCTGACATTATTTTCGTATTGAACGCACGAAGAGAAATTTGTAGTTGAATTTACTACACTGAGAACCCAATTTCTTGGATTGAAAGAAAATTTTCTTTACCCTCATTCTAATAAATATTTTGTTAAATGGAAAAATTCTTCATCAGATTAAAGCAAAAAATTTTCAAATTGAAACAGAAATATATTCCTTCTTGAATTCGAAGAATATAATTTCAATTCAATGGAAAATCCTCTCATTGGAATGAACTATATTTTCCATTGAAAACAAGATTTATCAGAATGAGGGCAAAGAAATTTTCTTTAAATCTAAGAAATCGGGTTCTCAGTGTATGGGATTATTATTGCAGCCGAGGAACAGACTGAATTTCTAATGGGATTTACTGTAAAATATTGTGAATTTGATCAGGTTTTCCGCAGGAAAATTTACTTCATTCTGACTAAAACGCTTCATTTTTTTGCCAAAAAAATTGGCGGAGAAATGCAGCGTTTTGGTCAGAATGAAGTAAATTTTCCTAAGGGTTCTATTATCTCGTCATAGTAAATTTCATTGTAAGTTTAGTCTGTTCCACGGTTACAAAGTATCATAGTAAATTCAACTCCAAATTTCTCTCCGTGCACAACAAAATCATTCCGAATTCATTTCAAAGTCTCAACACTGAGAACCCAATTTCTTAAACTTGAAGAAAATTTCTTTGCCCTCATTCTGGGAAATCTTCTTTCTGATGGCAAAAATAATTCATTTCAATGGAGAAATTTCTCATTGAATAGAAATCACATTCCTCGAATTCAAGAGGAATTATATTTCTGTTTCAATTAGAAAAAAACATTTTCTTCAGTGTCCTGTGTTATTTTTGGTATTTCAATGAAATAATTTTGGAAAAATTGGAACAGAATTAATTGATATCAAATGGATCCGTCTATTGATTTGCTTTATTATCTGATTCATCGATGCTCAGCAAGCGTCAGTTTCCTAAAACCCAACACACTTATGTGGAAAAATTTTCACAATAATATATAAATTATATACCCTTCAATATAGTTTATATATAGTTTTTATATAATTAAATACAAGATGTATAAAATTTTGAAAATTTCACCGCATGGAATACGGTCGCTTCGTTCGGATTTCTTGAATCTGCATCGATGTTTGTTTCACTCAGATGTCTTACAATTTGAAGGTTACTCGTATCTATTACACTTTGAATGGCCCCCACTCGGCTTGTATCATTTTTCATGTGTACGGTGCTCGCTTCGTTCTCATTCCGCTCAATTATACTCATCATACTTCATATATCATTGATGTATGCAAATAAATAATTATTCATGAACATACAGGGCAATTCAAAACTCAAAAACCCCAAGAATCTTTGGCGAATTTTGATCTGATTCAGGTTTAATTTGGGAATCATCTCATGAATTGTAATTGAATCCCGGATGGGACCCGTATAGAGATCGAGAGTTGATCCAAACCCGAAGAGAACATGAAGCTTCAGCGAACGTTCAGATTAGATCTGTATAGATCGGGCCGAAGGTTTATAAAAGCTAACTTTTAGATTTACAAACGTTTGACGGAGATTCTACGGACGCCTCGAAATACTTTTAGAAAACATACACGCAGAGAATTTTGTAGTATCGATTACTATAATTCTTTTGTAATGTTGGACTATACTGACACTGTGACCGAAATCACTCAACGTTGATTTCTAAATACTTTGCGAGCATCTCTTTTCACGGAAGGAAAATTGTAATTCTTCTTTGTTTTGTGTCCAACTTTACTACATTGTAGCGTAATTTCAATCATTATCATAGCAATATTCATCGTAATGTCAGTACGGCCCAACTTTACAAAAACATAGTAATATTCAATACATTTTTGTTACAATTTATACCACAAAATTTTCTCCGTGTAGATGGAACGTTCGTTGAAGGTTCATCGAAGGTTTGATGAAGCTTCACAAAAATATTTATACTCATATTAATTAATTGATTATTCATATAAATTGATAAAAGTTAATATAAGTATAGATATTTTTATGAAGCTTCATCAAACCTTCGATGAACCTTCAACGATCGTTCCATCTATGTTTCCTGGAAGTGTTTCGAGACGGACATTTCAACGTTCGTAGAACCTTTGTCAAACGTTTGTGAATCTAAAAGTTAGCTTTTATTAATCTTCGGCCCGATCTATACAAATCTAATCTGAACGTTTGTGGAAGTTTTATGTTCGCTCCGGGAATTTATGGGGAACCCAAACTAGAAATGGGCGATACGTATCGATATTGATACATTTTTATAGAATTTATATCTATTTTAAATACATTTCAATAAAATTTTGATAAAAACTTGATACTTATTTTATAGAAACGTATCGATATCGATACATATCGCCCATCTCTAAATCAAACCAGGTTTGTATCCGGTACTTATTCTGGATCAATTTCCCCGTATAGCAATGTTTTGCTGAAAAATTTCTGCGAAACCGTGAATAATCTTTGTGAACTCTCGTATTTTCTCTGCAAAAATTGGACAAACTCTGAGAATCTCTGAAATTTTTATGAAAAATCTATTGAATTTAGAATATTCTGCACAGATTTTGCTCAGTTTTTCATAATTTTCACATTTCGAGAGGGAGGTTTATTTATAGTTAACAAACGTATATTTGCTTATGGGGAAATAAATATTCATTTCGTGCAAATCTATCATGATTCTGTCAAATATGATTTATTAATTATTCAAACGAATATTTATGTCCCCATCAGCAAATATACGTTTGTTAACTATAAATAAACCTTTTTCTCAGTGTATTTTTTTTTACAGGCAAATAGGAGCGACATGGAGCACACCAAAAAAATTCTGACAAAGCTCTGATGAATCGTTCACATTTTTCTGATTGTTGAGAACAAAATAGAAAAATTTCAAACACTTTTTCACATATGATATTTAAATTAAACCTATGAATGTATTTATAAGATTTGAAAATTTTTATTAATATTCAGAAAAATGTTGACAATTTATTAGAGTTTTGCCAGAATTCTTCCAGAGAACGATTTCGTTCCTATTTGTCTGAAGAAAAAATGAACAAACTCTGAAAACTCTGGAACAGTCTGTACCGATGTTACTGAAGTTTCAATCATTTATTGAAACGAAATAGCGATCAAATAACGCGATACGTAACTGTTGAAGATTCAATATATTCAAGTAGATTCTTTGAACGATGTTTCCAATTCCAAAGAGTTAATTCGAAAAGACAAATAACGATGATTTATCACACTGAAAGAAATTTATAGGTCAATTTACCATGGAATTATAGGAATGGGGGAACATACTGACTTCTAATGAAATTGACTATAATATAATAAGATTGACTATTGTATAACAATAGAAACCTGATCAAATTTACAATGCTTTACAGTAAATTTCATTGGAAGTCACCCGAGTCGAAAAATTAAGAGCTGATCTTGGTCTGTTTAACCTGATCTCATATTGTATTCGACCTGATTTGATTCAGTTCAACCTGATTTCATTCCTTTTGAACCTGATATTGTTCTATACATAGTGATTCAAATTCAGGTCACAACCTGATCTCAATCTGTTGGAATTTGAAGGAAAAATTATAAATCCTGCTCACAACTGTTTCAACCTGATAATGTTCTTTTCATCTTGATTCTAACCTGGTTTGCAAATGTATAATGAAATTCAAATGTATGTATCATTTATGGATGATAAAGTTGAGTAATTATTAATCAATATAATTTTATTATTAAAAAATTACACTAAATGAACATAACGTAAATTTAATCGCATTTGGAACTTTGATAATTTCTGAGAATAATCAAATGTCAATAAATTCTATATCATGAGACTTGAAAAAGTATAATGAAAATGAAATCGACTGAATCTCATGAGAAAATAAGATGTTTGAAATTTATTTAGAATAATAAGCTTACATCTATATATACATATCCAATTAATTTTCATATTTAAATTTCGATATCCATTCAAAATTCCTCAATGTTTAGAACTTGCTATTTTAATTCAATAATATATTTCAGGTGTGACAATTTCATTCACACTCATATTTTGAAGACTTCAATAATAATAATAATAATGACGATAATAATAATTTGTTTGTAACTTTTATTCAGAAAATGCCAGCAACGAGATACTAGCTGAATCTAATTTTACAAATTATAAAAACATAATGCAATATAATTGAATTATCGAGATGTACGAATTGTAAATGTATATTACCTTGCTAAAAATCTTCCATAAAAAACAATAAATTTCCCTGATTGTTGTATGAAATTAACGATTCAAAAATCACATCACAAAAGAGAGAAAGAATTTATCGTTTTCATTTTAAACAAGGAAATTTTACAAATCTAGAATTGTACATCTCGAGAGTTTAATTATATATCATTATTTTTCAATAATTTTTAAAATTAGATTTAGCAGGTATCTCGCTGCTGGTATTTTCTGAATAGAATTCACAAAATTCCATAACCAGATCAAAATAAGGGTGAAGGAAAAATAAAGCTATATCAGGTTTTGAAATTCGACCTGACAGAATGCGTATTACGGATCAAAACAGGTTCTCATTAATCCTCATCTCATACTGTTCAAAAGGGTAAGATCAGTCTTTGAATAGTTCGAAATCAGGTTTCAATTTTTCGACTCGGGTAGTTAATTTTTGCTTCAACCACTTTTTCTGGACATGACAATCACTTTTCCTGGTGAATCGAACCAGATTTCACATTATTGCGACCACGAATGTTTCAACCAAGTCGTTTTGCTGTCAGTGTATGGTAAATTTAACTATGAATTTCTGTCAATCTAGATTTTGTGAGTTTGAATCCCCGTTTCGTTCCCATAAACAATTCGAACTTCCATAAGATCTGCGCAGAATGTCCCATATTTATTAGATTTTCCATCAAGATTTCAGAGATTCTTAGAATTTGTTAGATTTTTCCAAACAAAACGCGATGTTTTTCGGGGATTATCCATAGTTTTGTAGACATTTTCCAGTGGAATATTTCCATACCGGTTAAACATCATGGTTTGTTCATATCTGGGTTTGAAACTCCCCCAACCAAAAAGAAAACAACCCGAATAGATCAATTTTAAGTTGATTGTAGCCGAATTTACGTTCAAAAACGTTCAATAAATCTTCAAATATTCATCGCTTCATTTCAAGTTCAATGAATGTTCGTTGAACGTTCCTGTTCTCTTGGAGCAGCAACCGCAACTGCAGACGGTTCAAACGGCCAGTTGCGGCTCTTCACAGGTATTGCGGGGATCTCAGGGCCCTATTGAAATGACAGTAATCATTGTTTATATGGTTGATATTATTGAGTTGAGAAAAAAGATGTTTGTCAGAATCTATTCTCACCAACATTGTAGATTATTTTCTCTGCTCTGTTCTTTATCGTCATCATCATGAAGTAATCAGTCTTATGACTGGTTTGATGAAATCCTCCAACCCTGTCCATTATCCGCTAAACGCTTAATTTCTACATATCTACGACAACCCTTATCTTGTATAATTTGCTTCATATAACTTATTCTAGGTTCATATCTTTGCGAGTTTGACTATTCATTTTTCCTTCTAATATCGTTTCTAATTTGTCTGCTGTGTTCAATCACTTTGCAATTGGATTGTTGGAAGTCGCTCGGCGAATCGAACCTGCGAATGAATGTTTGCTCACGGGGCCATTTTTATTATACACGGAGAGACTAGGGTTATTCATATTCAGGAAAATGACTATCAATCCAAGAAAATCAAGTATCATTCAAGAATGTCCGTGGTGAGTTTACAAAGAATTCGCAATTAATTCATCAAAAGTTGATAGTTTCATCGTGAACAATAACACTGAGACTACGAGCTTTCAGTATTTTCACTACAAATTTTTGATAAACTCCTCTGGGGGCCATCATTTTTCTCCAACGGAACCTTCAAAGTCTGCATTCTCAGTTGCTTTCGGATCTGTCGGAAGAAACTCAGGATAGAAGGCCTGCAGAAAGTATCTGTTTCAAATTTGTTGTACACTGTAAAAAATAATTGTTGCAAAGTTCCTCCATAGACGGGGAATTTTTTACCATAATTCGGTGAACTTTTCCTTCATTTGTAGAGGATTCAATACCCGAACAGCAAAACAGGTTCTCAAAGTGGTGGGAGAATCCCCCATTTTTTTATAGAAAAACAATTCTTCCCCGATGAAGGGGACGAAATTCACCAACAGGGTGAAGAAAAACTCCCCAAATTTTTTACAGAGTAATTGTAACTCCAAAAAATAATGCATGAATTTCCCATAACAAAATTTTCTTTATGCATTTCCTTGGGCTTGCAAAATTTCTATGTTTGTTTCCATAGAGGGAGAAGTCGTGGAAAACACAAGAGACTTTTGCAAAGAAACCTTTCTTAAGAGTTTATATCCCATATCATATTTCTGGAGTCAAGAATAACAGTAATTCTGCAACAGATTCCTTGTCCAAACCTGATCTCGTAATTTCCTGTGGACAGATCCGTATACAAGTTAGGAAGCAGACTTTGAAGGTTCTGTTGGAGAAAAATACTTGCCATTGGGGTCCGCACGAATATTCTTCTTCCTGAATGTTAATGAAGTATTCATAAATATTAATAACCTCGGTTTTCCCGTATAAACTAGAATGATTGATCAATTTTTTGTTATCTAACTTGTAAGAAATTGCCCACTAACTCAACAAATCCAACATCTGAAACTTATAAAAAAATATTGGACATGAGACATCTTTTAGAGCGTTGTCTGAAAGATGATCAATAATGTTGCTGAAGTTTGAATCGTTTATTGTAACGAATTAGTAATTGAATAACGAAATCTTCGACCGTTGAAAAACCAAAATTTCGCAGTACTTGTTTCAAGCAATGTTTCCAGTTTTAAAGAGTTGCTTTGAAAATATAAATAACGATTATTCATCAAATTCTGTCGATTTAAATATTCATTTCGTTTCTATGAACGTTGATCAATAGGTATCTGAAAGACACCCTGTGCAGTATTTTCCGAAAACTGTCTGAATGATATTGCGAACACGAAATCCCAGACAGCACGAAGTTCGTCAAAAGTTCTTTAAGAATTCATCGATGAACTCTGGGCTATCTGGCATGTTTATTGGGTACTTTCTCCTCCCACTTGACCTGGGTTTTCAAATTTGGATCACCATCAGACGGAAACTGTGGCTTCATTCATTCAAATTACTTGATTTCCTCCACGAAAAATCTAGAAACCCTTGCTCCATCGCTTTTATTTTCTCGTCGAACGAAAGTTCGGGACTGTATCGAGAAAGTTAAATGTGAGAGGAATAAGTTCGTAAACCTCGATGAATGGAAAACTCATGATTGACGTTTTATCAATTCGAAATTATTCCATCTATTCTCTTAAATGATTTAGAAGCAATAAATGTCTCCGGTTCTCCCACCGGAAAAACGAAATAATCAACTTCTTTGATAGGTCGATCATGAGTGTCATTAATGATATTTACAATTGACTTTATAAGATCTATGAGAGTCTTCTTCAAGCATCATCACACTTTCCGTGATACGATTTTCGAACAATAATACGCTCGTGTTGTTTGCAAATGCAATATGTTTAAAAAGAACGGAATATGTATTCGATCGAGGCATGCGTTACGCTTTCGGGACGTTTTGAAGTGCATGGAGTACAATTGATAGGCCGAGGTCGTGCCTCGTTGATAACCATTATCAACGGCTAGTACTTTCTTTATTATTCACTCTATATGTCCTATACGTGCATAATTAATTCATCATTGGTACGACGATACTCTCGCGGGAAAGAAAAATCTTTCAACGTTGTACATTATCCAACATATTCATGAAATTCTACAATTGAATGAATGTATTTTCCTGCCTCCGGAACCATTCCAACCACATTCAATTATAAATTTCCTCTCATTATCGACTAATAAATTGATTTGTTCTTATTATCTCTGTTCTGTCATTGAAGGAGAAACGAGCGCATTTATCTCATTTCAATTATTGGAGAATTAAAAATTTCTCTGTCTTTTCTATTTCTTTCGATTGATTGTTCGAGCACGATATGTTACTCCAATTACATTTTACGTATTAAAAAAAGTCCAGAAATTCAATGCAAGACTTTTTCGAGATGGATTTGCAAATATTACAAAGTACTAGTTCGGATCGATAGAAAATTGCAACACATTTGATTCTCAACCCAGATAAATTTGAATCGAGTACCGATTGTCAAACTGTAGGAAGTAATTATGGAATTTACCCCTAAAAAATGGTAGCCACAATATTCCTCCACGGATGGGAAGTTTTTTAGATGTGTTCTTAACTTGTAAAAGATTCAACACTCAAAGAGCAGAATAGTTTTTTAAAATAGAAGAAAAATCCCCTATGTAACTATTTCCTCACATCAGGGGACGAAATTCACTCCTGAAATGAAGAAAAACTCTCCATTAATTATTCCCATATTACTCTTCAGTGGACCCAGATAGTGATAGGGGTTTTTTGAAAACATCAATTCTTTTTTATAGAAAAAGTATCTAATTTCGATAGATTCGTGTGATAAAATTCGATATAATTTCCATGAAAAAGAAGTAATCTTCTCAAGAATAATTCCCATCACCAGACTCAGGTAGAGATCCGTTTTATGCTTTGCCGTCTTCGGAAGGAACTTGGGTAGACCCTGATAACGTACACCTGTGAAAATCCACTCAAGTAACACACGAATGTCTATAGCATGTTCTGTGAATCTTCTCAGCACATTGAATGTTGTCAGCATATTCTCATTATGCTATACGAATGCTGTGTTACTCGGAAATTTTCACGAATCGAATGTTCTTCATGCCCAAAGAATCTCATCGAACCAATTGATTCTCACTGATTCCGATGCAGAATCAATTGATTCAATGAGATTCTTTAAGCAGGGCTGTATAAAATACTCCTCAAGTTTCCATAAAAATCTGGCAGAATTCGATAGAAACTAAACATATTTTTTATTGTAGAATAATTATCTAAGAAATCAAATATGGATTTTTATAAAACTTCTTACAATGTTTATATAAAAGATTTGCCAATTTCTAGAATTTCAGTCGAGATCCAGGATAGTGATATCAAAAAGAATCGATCCTTTTTTATAGAAAAAATATACAGTTTTGATAGATTTTGTATACAAAATCATCGATTCCATTCAAAGATCGAACCTTTTCAACATCACGAGTCCAGGGCTACTTCCCTGGTAAAAAGAGATCGATGGATCTCGATTGAATCAAATCGAATACGATTTGGTCAGCCTCGTGGATCAATAAAATTTAACAAAATTTGATTGATGAATGAAATTTGAATAGAATTTGGTGAAATTCAATGTATTTATAGCTCTCTCTGGGTGTTTATTATTTGGAAACATAATGAGAACAAACTCAGTTCTGACTCTAAACAATTCAATAAAATATTGATCGTTTCATTGCAGAGATTACCGTGACGAGAATGGAGAATCAAAGTGGACGGTTTGAATCTACAATTGGGGCGGTAGCTCGATTTTCCTTGGGCCAATTTGCTTTGCGGATCGTGGATCGATGTCTTTACATCATAGAAACGTCAGCTCAATGGAGTTTACCCACTCAAGATGTTACAGAAGACGGTGATCAAATCACCCTGATCATACAGGGTACGTGTTTGCGTATGTAATGTGAATCAAATGAATAATCGTTAAAGTATGCAAAATGTTGATTAAAATGTACCGAGAAGTTCTGCAGTGATTCAGGGAGCGATTACGCCGTGGAAAACGCAAGCAAATTACCAAGATTTCGGTGACTATACCGGAAAATGTGGCGAATAATATACCAATATTTAGATAACTTCACTGGAAAATGCAATGAATTTACCGAATTTCGGGAAATCTTCACCCGTGTGATCAAGAAACAATCAACGCGATCGAAATGGGTGAAAATCCCTAAATATTTGGTAAATTTCTATTTTCAGTATATTCGCCATATTTTTTGGTGTGATTACTAAAATCCCAGTAATATTCTTGAAGTTTCTTCAAATTGCTACTTGAATTACCGAAGAATTTTCCGATAAATTCACCAATCTTTTTCACGGTTTGTAATCTAATTTTTCGGAATTCCCCGAAATACTGTGAGTTCGCATTTTAGAGTAACAATTCCATTTCCCACTTCGGCTGGCACACCGGATTCTGGAGACCAGAGCTGATCCATTCTCAATTTGAAAATATATATTGTTTGTTCAATGTATCCTTCCCTAACAGCAAAATGTGTTTCTGGGACGTTTTTTGAACATTCAGAAAACTTCCCCTACGTTTTATAAACCTTCTATGAACGGTTCAGTGGCATATTGTGCTGATAGGGTTGATATCTTAGAGTATCAACGTGGCCCAAATAATGTCCTAATGAACAACGAAATATTTCAAAGATATTTTAAAGATGTTTATACAACAATTTCAAATATGTTCCCAACAAATATCAGGTCCAAGACTTGTCTTTGAGATATTCGATAGATATTTAGACAAGTTTCGAACGTTGTGTTTGTTGGGTTGAAGATATTTTGAACAAATCTTGAGATATCTCAAACATGCTTGAAAAGTACACTGTAAAAAAAAAACTTCGGAAAACTTTCGTTCCCGTACTGGAAGCAATTAACCTATACATTTGTCCTCTAAAATTACATTTAAATCATGAAAATTCCAGTACTGTATTGGAAAATTCTTGTATTTCAGCTGGAAAATTGAAGTGAAAAGCATAAAGTTTCATATAAAATAAATGAACAGAAATTTCCGAGTTTCTGGGTACCGGGGAATTCCAGTTTTTTTCAACAGCGTAACTTCACGGTCTTTTTGAAAGCTATCTCAGATCTGTATTTTAAAGACAACTTGAAGGTATCATCTGAAAATACCTCAAAGATATTTTGAAAATGTTCATGTTTCTGCTACTCATTTAGAAGTACTAGCAGCAAGAAATGTAGCTGCTGCTAGCTAAGTTATTTGGCTATCCAAATATCAACCAAGAAACCTGTGCAGTTACAGCTACGATTCCCTATTGCGGTAGCTAAAAAATAGCTATAGCAGTGGAAGAAGGGGGCTCAAAAAGTGAGTAGCTGCCACAGCTATCGCCTTATTTTCCGTGTAATTTAATTCTGAGTTACATCCCTGCTAAAAATTCCCAATAAAGAACGATTCAAAACGATAAGATTTCTCTATAGTTTTGAATGAGGTTTTTGAATACGGAATTTACAGTGTTATATCGTTCTTAAACGATAGAACTCTATCGTTCCTTATCGTATTGTATGAAATGTAACAGAATGTATGTGGTCTTATAGTGAAATTCGTATAGAAAAAGTACCAGTTATTCGAAAAAAAATAGTCATGTGTTTCAAAATAAGTGGTCCTTTTTCTATAAGAATTTCACGATAAAATTGCATAGGTTTTACGTTAAATTCTATAGAATACTATAAGGAACGATAGAGTTCTATCGTTGAAGAACGGTATAACATTGTAAATTCCGTATTCAAAAACCTCATTCAAAACTATAGAGAATTCTCATCGTTTTGAATCGTTCTTTATTGAGAAGTTTTAGCAGGGATATGTGAAAAAAGGAAATGTTTGGGATATCTTCAGTAAAAATTACCATTTTTCACGATTTTTTTCTTTTCAATAGGAAATATTAATTAGAACAAGATGATGTTCACCTTACATGGCAACTCCCGAAAGTAGTTTCAGAGAATGTATGGGAATTTTTTCAAGTCAAAATAATTGACTCAAGAGCCCCTGTGTGCCAGCTATGTCGCATCTTTCTGTTTCGAATGAATCTGCATTCCTGTAAGGCGTGTTCTCGCTCTTCAGGATTGGAATTTTCGTCCCATGAAATTTAAATAGCAATGACATTAAGCTAATTAGATATTCCATTTATTGTGTATGTTACAGAAGAAAATGGAAAATCTTCCGCAAAAACAGAGTTGATCAGACCATTAACATGGCCGCTCTTCATACTTCTTCTGATTGTTCTACGTTTCGTGAGAACAGGATTGAACGTGTTCGCTTATCTGTTTGGGTACCCAGGAATCGAGCCAAGTGGAATGGTAGAGTATATTTTGTACTCAATTTTTGGATATAAAAAATTTGTTTCAATAAACGATTCAAACACCCCGATATAAAAATACTCTTATAGAAATCATTCTTGTCATTTTCCTGGCCTTGTGAAGCCTCCGTTAACCATTGCCAGGGACTTGCTAGGCCTACCAAGGCTTCGTAATAGCCTAGAAAATTACGAGAGTAATTTCTGCTAGGATATCTTGAGGAAAAACTGTAAGACATCTTGAAAGAAAATCTCCGAGAGGTATCCTGTGATGTCTCATAAGATATCTTCAAGATACTTTTCAGAGTGTTCCAAAAGATCTTCACAAAAACTCTAGCAGTAAGGTAAGAGACCCTATACCCGATCAGGGACTAGAACCCGATCATTTTCATTATTACATGAATTTACGAAGTAATTTAGTTAGAAGTTTCAAAACAAACAGTTAATTTTCAATCCATTGATTACAAAAAAAGTTTTGGTTGAAGAGTTTTTGCACAACTGACCCACAAAAACCTAGAGGATATAAGGACTGATCGGGTCCCATACAGCACAAAAGTCCCCGCAAAGAGCTCCCGTTATGACAGTAAACATGAATTCATTATGAATAGTTTGAATTCAAAATTAACTCTTGATGAATAACTTAATCTTCAGAAAGAATTCATATCACGAATTCATAAAGAACTATTCAGGCATTCAACATGTATGCATTTTGAATTCATTTTCACCGTCATAATGGGGACTGTTCAAGAAGTTCTTTCAGAAGTTTTTGCGATTTAGATTTTAGAATTTTCAGATAAATTTATGGGGAATCGTTCTCCCAATCAGTGATTAGAATTTTTTGGTTGAAAATTCCGATTATTTTTTACAGTATGGCATAACCGAACTAGAAATTATACTGTTACTAAAATCAGTGCAAAACTTCACAACACGGATACGAAATTTTTTATGTATCAGCGTTACGAAATTTCGTATCATGTCAACACATGTGGTCATATCTGTTTTTGATACGGAATCTGAACATAGAATATGGAGAATTTATTTAAACCGACTCAAATTGATGTTCATTGGAGTGGAAAAATAATCATTCCGTCTCAATTGAGTAGTTAGTCGAAAATATCTTAATGAACTTTGCTGTAAACACTCTGTTGTGTATTCTGCTGTGCATAAACTGCTGTCAATTGCATGATATATATTTATGCGGAGAAAAGAACATAATTTTCCAACTGAGTCAGCGAAATATCGTATGAATATGAAACAGCTTGTTGAAAATAGCATGTATTGTTATCGGTAAATGCGTGGAAACGTAAACCATGCTATTTCAACTAGGGAATTTCTGTTTCTGAATTGGTTTAGAAAAGAAATTTGAACGTATGATGTCTTTTGGATACTTGAATGCTTGAGTGGATAATTTGTACAAAATTCCTCTAGATATTTCATGAAACATTCTATAGAACGATATATATATATATATATATAATTTAGTAAACTTTCTCTATAAGTGTCATCCGACCTCTCCCTTACACTTGAAAATATACAGAAAGTTGAAAACAGAAGTCAGAGGATAGCCAAATAAGTTTTACCTCCAAACACACCTCCCAATGAGAACAAGCTGGGGTGTTCTTCGGTACAATTTCGGAATTTCTGATTGGGATTTCCATTTAATTCATGATTGTCATAAGTTGACCTACCGGAAATTGTACGCTAAAAAGAACATCTCTGAGAAGAATTCAGTCAGAATGCCATCAAATTGATGTCAATTTGATGTCATTTTGACAAGATGTTCTTCATTGGGCTTAACATCCCTGATAAGAAAACATGTTCTGAATATATTCTCTAACATGAAGTGCCGTAAACACAGGATTGTTAGGTAATAAATGGAACATTTCGCCATCTGGATATCGGAATTCACCAAAATTGCCACGTAGCTTTTCTTTTTTTTTGTGAGATTTTGAATCTCGGCTTTTTGAAGGTTATTATGAATCTCTAAATATCCATCCCTAAAAATCTTTAACTTTTCATGAATACCTTTCTAAAGTGAAGATACTCGACAAACAAAAAATAAAAATTCGTCGAAAATATTGTCAACGCTATTATAATTTTTTTTCCCGCTAGAATGATCAAACAACCTCCAATTTGGTGTCAAATCGCCACCTCTATTACATAGAATGTAAATATCATCCCAGACAGCACAAATGATCATTTTGAATCCACAAAACCTTCTGGAAGAACTTCTTGAACAGTACCCGTTATGACAGTAAAAATGAATTCAATATGAACTCAATGAATTCATACATGTTGAATGCGTGAATAGTTCTTTATGAAGTCGTCATATGAATTCTTTCTGAAGATTAAGTTATTCATCAAGAGTTCATTTTGGATTCAAACTATTCATAATGAATTCATGTTTACTGTCATAACGGGAGCTCTTTGCGGGGACTTTTGTGCTGTATGGGATATCTTTCGACTTTCAAAATTTCCATATTATCATCCATGTTTCAAGGAAAAAATAGGAAAAAGAATAAAGGAATTTTTTATGGACGAGGAAAACTTTCCCCAAGAGTTCAAAACACGGTTCTTTCCATAGGAATCGGATACTTTTTCTCAGCTCCTGGTTTTATTGAAAAACTGAGGAAGAGTCTCATGTTGAAAAAATATTCATGCAAATTATATTTTAGAGGAAAAACCAGTGAAAAACAAAGAAAAGAGGGAAAACAGGAGAACAGTAGGAAAACACCAAGGCGAAAGTAGAGGACACAATAATCAAAATACAAGGAATCAAAAGGGAAACGAACAGAGAAAAAAATAGCGGGAAAGTAGGCAAAAACAGAGAAGAAGTGGGAAAACAAGAGCAAAAAAACAGGGAAAAGACGGTGAAAAAGTAGGGAGACAAACAAGGCAACAGTGAAAAACGCTGGGAATTGAAAGGAGACTTGGAAAACATAATAATTTTTATAAAAATCTGAGATTTTCTCTTATTTTTTTAATCGGCTAGAAACGATGAGGTTTGGAAAACGGACTTTTACTCCAGAATATGAGAGATTATGAGAGAATACAAAGTGAAAAGTAACAAACACAATTGAAATTCAAAATGCCGAATAGCCAAATTTTACTATGCGCTTTGTAAAATTCAACGTTCAGCATTTTGAACTTTAATTATACCTATTAATTTCTCTGTAATATTCGTAATTTTCCGTATTTTCATGTAAAAATTCATTCTCTATACCTTATCGTTTCTAGTCTATTAAGAAATTGAGAAAAAGTCTTAAGTTTCTATCAAAATTCCTATATTTTCGAGTTCTTTTCTTCTTCGTGCGTTGAGAAAAAAAACAGGTGAAAAGTAGGGAGAAAACAGGGAAAACCGTGCCAAAAACACTTCTTGACGTGCATGTCATCATTATGATGACACGAATGAAACATTTTTCTATCTGGGACGCAGTTATTTTCATTATTACTTGTTGCAGGTGAGGAGTGTACAAACTTGCCGAAGAAAACTCAAAGAAATCAGATTATCCGCAGTAAAAAACACATCTCCAGCATCAGAAGGTAGCGGGTCTGAAGTGAGTATTGACTTGCAAGAACATTTCATACAAATTATACATATTTTATCCGTATTTCAAACATATGAAATCATTTACGTTGAGATAAATCCAGAACACATATTACAAATATCATCTTGTATTCATTGAAAATTGGTGTTTCAGAATAAGTGACTTATGCACTTTTCAATCTGAAGGAACAGCAGTTTGGCCTTGGTGCCCACTCTAATGAAAATAGTTCTCCTCAAACTATTCAAACTTTTTCTGAATTTCCCACAAAATGTCCCGACTTTCTTCGAGATAGTCAGAATTCAGGCAAAACTTCTGCTGAAAATATTCTGAAATTCATAAAAAAGTGAAACGTTTCTGTAAAATGATTCTGCCCACACTGAGAGAAAAATTTGGTTCCCATAACCATGATTTTGACTTTGACCATGTCATACAGTTGTCACAACCAGATTGATGTGATTGTGTTTTGTTTTCCTGGTTATCATGATCAAATTTTAAGTCACTGTAACCATAAATCCTGTACCATGCGAGCATTGTTTCTGTGACCACGTTGCTTTTTTCTCAGTGCAGTAAACATGTCGTGTCTAAAAGATATCTCTTAAATGTTTATCGGGTGGTTATTTCCTGCAAATTTTTCACGCCATTTTTTCAGCTCCTATTACTAGATTTTAGCCGTTGTAGCAGAATTGTTAGCCTTATCAGCTGAATATTATCTAATTTCACTGAAAAATTAGCTGTCCTGTGGGCGCTAAAACATTTAGCCAAAATAGCTGAAATATAGCTGATACACACGCAGAGAAAAATTCTTGTTGAAAAAGCGATTCCGAAAAATTTGCTTTGCAAAATGAGCAAAACGGTTGCTGTTGCATCAAAAATATTGCTATCTTAGCAAGATATTCGCTAATTCAGCAAAATTTTCTAGCCATCTGTATATTTACAATTCCGGATTGCTGAATGGCAAGCGCTTACTGAAAAAGCAAGATTCTTCATGTGATAGCAAATTTTTTGCTAATTCAGCAACCAGTTTTGCCATATCAGCGAAGCAAATTTTTGAGGTTTGCTGTTTCAGCAACTTTTTTGCTCTGAGTTTAATTGAAAATTCCTTTCCCGTGTAGAAATAATCTAATTTTCTCTGACATAAGTGAATTTTTCAAAATTTGTTTTGAAATTCATCCGACCGAAAAACTGCTTAGAAATATGCCTTCGTGATAGCTACGAAACAATATCTATGAGTGAAAACCAAATTTTCTTCAATCACTAATGAAAACTAGAATTGAAGTTATGATTGAATGTGATTTTATGTCAAAATTGTATGAAGTTTCTATAATTTGTATAAACCCAGTGAACAATATGTTATCATCCGGAGCTCTTGAAGATCTCCTAAATATGTGTAAGAGGTCAGATAGACCTTTCAGAAGGTGAACATGAAGATATCAGAATGTTATCAGATGCGTCGATTTCTGAGGAAAATAAGAGATTGCCAGAATGTTATCCAAACGAACTCTTTGGGAGGATTTTTTTCTGAGATCTCAAAAAAATGATACCATCCAGATATCAATATGATAACATTGACAGAGCTCTTTCAAAAGACCCCCCAAAAGAGCTCTTCCTCTCATAAGTGTTCACTGGGAAATATCCATTGAATCTTGATTCGTTGAACTCAGAATGATATTCTCCTCCTCTGCTCCTTTTCGGAGCGCATTCAAACTGATTCGTCCCTCCATCATAGCTTTAACAGTGATTTCTTTTTGTTTTGATTTTATTCTTCTGCTTCATCGGCTCCAATAATTTTCAATCACAAAACGCCACAAGGATCGTAAAAGATTACATCTTAGAAATTTTGGCCCATCATTTTTAACATGTTTTTCAAGCACTTTTCGAATCAGAAAATTGTCAGTTTCAAACGAAAACGAAAACGTTTCATATTGAAATTATAGAAGGTATTTCTCAATATTTATAGGAAAAAGTATCCGCCGCCGAACCTACAACCAGTCGAATGCAATCAATTGGTCAAACTATGAAGGTACTTCTTTGCGGAAACAACAAAAAAGATCACTCGCCGTCTCCGGAAAGGATTCACGTAACCTCTGAGGATATTGAAATGGTTAGAGATATTCACATTTATTGTTAATTCTTCATCTTATCATCATAATGATGATGTAAATCGATGATCATTATCGATGCTATACAATTCATTTTCTGTAATTTCAGACCGATGAGAAACCAACGGATCCAGACAAAAAAGATCAATACAAATATTCTAATTCAAATTCTGAGGCGAGAGGTGCGGAAGGAATACAAAATCAACTGAACAAAGCTATTGAAGAATCATTGAGTGTTACTGTGGACAAATTGACGCAGCAGGATAGCACGGATGATGAAGATTTTATCGTGAGTATGCATTCAATGTAATAAATAATTTGCAATGATTTATTCTACGACTGCTCTGTCACAACAAAGAAATACGCTTTGACAGCGAAATCTACTTTTGCTGGTCCTTTGGCTGGAGCAGCAAACTATTTGCCATCACAGCAATCTGGTTAGCTGTGACAGCAAGTTTTCAGCTGTGGCCATAAGAAACGTCGACTGCTCCAGCAACATGTGTTTGCTATTCTGTATATAATACTAAAAGTTATGCTACTTCATCAAAAATTTTGCTGTTTCATGCAATTCAGTTGATAATTAATCCAAAATTGATCTATAACCCGACTCTGAGTGAAAAACCCTTTGATTGGCTTCACAACAGAATGTTATACAAGATTGGATCTTCAACAGGTCAATGAGAAATCGGTGGATGATTCAGATACCAGTACCACGAGCGGAACCGACGAAATTGACGATAATTTATCCTTAACTGAATTGGAAGAAATTACGAGGAAAGCAAAACTGAACATTCGAGAAATAACTAACGCGTATGGAGTATCCCTAAACGTGGATAGCGGACAAAAGGAAAAGTATCTGAAGAGTCAGAAGGTGAGATTAAAAGCTACATTGCTCTTTCAAATTTGTATGATCAGATTTTATTCTTTAGGTAACACAGAGTGTATCAATTTTTCCAGAGAATGAAGGGTTCGAAAATAAATTCTATTCGAATTGAATGAGCCAACTTCTGAGGCTAAATAAACTCAGCTATCAACTCTCGCGCGTGACGTCATTAGAAGAACAGAGAGAACCGAATTTCAAACATTTCTCCTCCCTTTCTTTCTTACGATATCGCGCGCGATATTTGCTAGCATGATTCAATATTGTGAAACATGGTCTTCCACAGATTCAAACAGTATTTTCGAAATTGTGAATAATGTTATATAAAATCCTTGTAGGGCAGCAACAGCCATAGCCACGATAAAACCAACCCCGACGATCGCATGGTTTTTTATCCGTCCGATCAATTCGATAATCGAGAAGCAGAATCGGCTGCTTTTTATTCCCCAGTCAGCTCTAAAAGCACTTCACCGGATCGTTGGATGTCCCCGATTACCGAAAGTAAGTGTTTCGATTGAAAATTATCATCAGGTTGATCCGAGAAAACCGCCGCGCGATCTCGCATAGTCCCGCAAACAGTCTTGTGAATAGTCTCGCGAAAAATCTTTGATAGTCTTGGAAATGATCTTGCAAATAGTCTCGGTTATACAACAATCCGAGATATGAATGAGATCTCGCCAATAGTTTCGCTGACAGTCTCGCTGATCATCCCGCAAAATCATTGAACAATTTTAAGATTTTGACTCCAAATCAAGGAATTATATTTCTGAATGGCAAAAAAGCAATATACATTTTTCATTCGGAATCAAACTTAGATCTTATCCGACTCTTTTATCGCTCACCTATGATGTTGTATGAATAGGGCAGACCTTCAAAATTTGTATGAACTTTACTTGATTAAAAATGATTTATAGGTAAAATAGTTATACTAAAATGATTACTTTTCACCAACCGATAAATCTTCTATACGATGCGGAAAATGTTGTTACTGGAGTTGTGTTGACACTACATATTAAATCTTCATTATATCTGAAATGTGAAATGTTCATCTGATGAGTTCAACCATAGAAATTTTCATATATCTCTGAATAATTTAGGTTCATGCTCTATCAAATGAGAAAACAGAATAATGAAAAAAGTCATTTCATGAATTAACTAGAATACAATGAAATACGAATAGGTTATGATCGTCGGTAAAACAATATCATTTGATCTCTTCCCATTAATTTATCACGGAATAAGTCGAGTCAACTTCAAGTGATCATGACATTTCTGAAACATATCTAAGATGATTATTCTCAGAAAAACGTGAAGAGTTATTGGAGAATGAGATTTTTCTGAATAATTGCTCATAATTTATCTCGTTATAGCCTTACAACTTAACTATAGCTTCCGGTAACAAGGATTTCGCCAAAAACAATCCAGTCTCTTCCTAACCGATAATACGAACCCCGATGTCAGGTAATGGTTTGAATTCCAAATCCTCAATAAATTATTGAATTACCGATTCTATTACCTTCTTAGGAAATTATCGTAATATTTAAAAATGGAAATGTGTTTTGAAGGAAATGTCTTTTCTGTAGCGGAAAACTGCACGATCGATTAGTCAAAGTTGAAAAATCAATGCACGCATCAATAAAAATCCAATGAGAAAATAAAATATTTCATATGTTGAGAAAAGAGGGTTAAAATTTGAAGTGATGTAACTACGTTTGTATTATTTCTTTCTAAAAATTAAAGCAATACTATGCGAGACTTTGAGCGAGATTATTAGCGAGATCTCGCTAAGTTATTGGATTGTTCCATAAGCGAGACACTTGAAAGACAACGTGAGATGATTCGCGAGACTGTTGCGGGACTCTGAATTTCCGCGCGGGCCTCACAAAGATGTGATACAATTCACCTATTGTGATACATTTTAGACAAGTTCAGGATGTCTGATTCAACCCATGCTCATGTTTTTAACTTCCCCGATTGGAATCAAATAAGATTTCCCAAGATTTAATAGGATTCCTACTCAAGCAGCCTATTGATGTCTGATCGATTCAAACTGAAAAGTTGTAAACTGGTTTCAACCGGAAATCTTGTGAAGAAACCTTGAAGTTTCCTAAACGATATCTAAAGACATGAATTGTTTCCCAATCGGAACAATTATTCAAAACCATGTCAAAATTTTTGCCAAAGTAATCATTGTTTTTGAACATTTCGTTAGAAAAAAGATCACTTTGACAAAAATGGTCACGTGATTTTGACTCATACTCCCCGTTGGGTTATTCGAAATCTGATTCGTGTAGACACTCACAGGCCCGAAATTTCATTGTCCCGAAGGTGCCTACCCAGACAGCAAAGTGCTAGAAAAATTCGCAACAACTTCCCAACAACACGGAACAACCGTTGTTGAGAAGTTGCTAGGATGTTGCGTCGCCAAATCCGCAGCAACATGCAGCAAACTTGAAAGTTCTTGTCATGTTGCTGTGAAGATATTTGGATACATGGAGCTATGACACGTGAGATCAAATAATCCTCCAAAAATAAAACACAAACTGGTAAAGCAACACCGAAGCAACAGTTGCACTGCAACTTTTGCTGTCAGGGTAGTCCCGATCGATTTTCCGTAACTTAAGATTGAATTTTCAAATGAATAGTAACGTGTAGGGATGATTTCAGGCTACATTGCTTCTTCGGACGGGTTTACATATGAAACTAATAGTTTATTTATAAAACTTGTATATAATTTATCTTGAATTATATTAGGACCTTGAATAAGTTCTCGCTGTTCCATCAAAGAGGCACTAACAGTACTCCGTACTTGGAATTTCGAATGGTAACGCACTTGCAAGGAAGTACTGTATCTAACCTGAAATTTCAGTGTATGATAGTTCACTTTAGTGTGAACAAAGTAATTGTTTATTAGTTTTGTGCCAACTAAAGTGTATTTGCGGGGAATTTTATTGCACTACTTTATTCAAAAGAAATCTACAGCTGAACCACATGGAATTCTTGTTGAGACTTATCCTGACAATGCTCTGTCGGATACGACATGCAGAGACTGGTTTCGACGCTTCGAAGATAATGATTTTGAACTTGAGGATGAAGAACGTTCTGGCGCCCCAAAAAAATTTGAAGACAGAGAATTGGGGGAATTACTTGATGAAGACCGATTTCAGGCGCTAGCAGAACTTGTAAAACAATCACAAGTTGATGAGTCAACTGTTTCAAAACGTTTAAAAATGTTAGGAATGACCCAGAAGCAAGGACATTGGGTGCCGTATGAATTGAAGCGAAGAGACATCGAACGGCGTTTTGTCACGTGTGAACTACTGCTCCAATGGCAGAAAAGGAAAGGTTTTTTGCACCATATCGTGACTGGCAATGAAGAATGGATACACTATGATAATCCAAAGCGTAGAAAATCATGGGATAAGCCTGGCCATGCATCAAAATCGTCCGAAAAACCAAATATCCATGGTTCGAGGCTTCTTCTCTGTATTTGGTGGGATCAGCAAGGTGTAAACCGAATGTGAGACTATCACGGGGAATCGCTATCGACTTCAATTGATGCGTTTGAGTCGAGCCCTAAAAGAAAAACGGCCGCCATACGAGAAGAGACACGTCAAAGTGATTTTGTTACATGACAACGCCCGGCCTCATGTTGCAAAACCAGTGGAAACCTACCTGGAAACGCTTCGATGGGGAGTTCTAACCCGCTAGCCGTATTCACCTGACATCGCCCCTTCCAATTTTTACCTATTCCGTCCCATGGCACATGGCTTAGCTGACCAGCGTTTTCATTCTTACGAAGAAGCTAAAAAATGGGTCGATTCTTGGATAACCTCAAAAGACATGTCGTTTTTCCACCGCGGAATTCATATACTGCCAGAAAGATGGGAAGAAGTGGTCTCTAGTGATGGGCAACACTTTGAATAAAACGTTATCGTTCCTTATATTTTAAATAAAGTTTTTTTTTTCTTTTGTAAAAAAGCAGCGAGAAGTTATTCAAGGTTCCAATACGTATAAAATTTTGAAAATTTTTCCACATCGGCTGTTCATGTAATTGAAATGCGAACCACGGGGGGGGGGGCTTCATGGAATGTACCACTGTGTTTAATTTCTTGAATAATTTTTGTAGTGTCTCTTATTAAATTTTGTAAGCGAGTGTAACCCCAGGGTCTGATTAATATTCGATCAGTTACAACTTTTGTCAGAGTCTGTCGAGGATCAAGGTCCACCGAACCAGAAAATACATTTCCCTGTTGAAAAAACCCAGCTGGGTTCAACCATGCTGGGTAGGACCTACCCATATGGGACCAACATGGTCCTACCTGGGTCCCCCATAGGTAGGTCTTACTCAGCATGGTTTTACCTTGGTTAGTATTACCCAGTACGGTTCCACCTTGGTCGGCACTATCCTGCATGGTTATACCTAACTTCACTGACCTAATACCTACATAAGTCAGACCGTGTTCGATATAAACTCTGATAGCAGTAAGTGAATCCTCAAAATTCCAACAGTAGGAAGCAGAATTACCCAGGGGTTTTAATTTCTATTATATTTTACTGGAGCTCCATCTCGCTGGTATTTTGAGATTTCTTCTTCATTACAGATCGTGATAGAGGGGGTATCTCGTTGAATCTGACTTAACTGCCCTCATGGTCTATAACTGGCATCGGCTGGAACCAAGTTGGTCCAATCAAACCAAGTTGGTCCCATATTGGTTGTTGGGCCAACCATCATGGTCTGTATGGTGCAACCAACTTGGTTCAGTTGAATTCAGCTGGGACCAAGTTGGTCCCGCGTTCGTTATTGGGCCACCCATCGTGTTCAGTATGGTGGAGCCAAGTTGGTCCAGCTCTAACCAAGTTGAGCCAGCTGGGGCCAAGTTGGTTCCATGTTGGACCATGCCGGGTTTTTTCAACAGGGTTCTAATCGGACAATTGTCTTCAATAAACTCAACTGCTGGCAGTATTTACTAGCATTGCAAGCCCAACAACAATCAAATGAACTGTCAGTGATCCGTGTTCGTAGGCATCTTCATCAGAAAATGCTTCAAGTCGTTTTCAAAGAGATTCCCTAAGATCGTGTATACTGTGGAAAGATCGATCAATTGGGTCCATTGAACTATATAACATACTGGAAAGAGCACTGGTGAAATTTCCTATAGGATGGGAGAAGAGATCTTTCGTCAGTGTGAAATGCAAGATGAAATAGCGTTGTTTCTTTTCAATACATGCACACGGAGAGAAAAGTATTGCTGGCTTAACAAGCAGGTCTGTTACTATAGCGCCTACAAAAAAAATTAGCTGTAAGAACAAGAAAAATGATTGACACAACTGAACTTTTTTGCTGACATAAACACATTTGTTGATAGAACTAACGTTTTAGCTGCTGTAGTGCATATTTTTGCAAGGACAACAAATTTCTTTGTAGGCGCTATAGTAGCAAACCATTTTTTCTCCGTGCATCTTAAAAAGGGATGATGAGTATAAAGAGTATCTGCTTCTTTTTCTCGCACAGTGTACTCGACTGTCTCTCTTTGACGAAAAATTTTTGAATGGTGCTCATTTCAGTATATTATACAGTTCAATGATCGGGTCACAAGTACCCAAATAAAAATCATTCTGAGCAAGGATGTACCCGATTTCTGTCTCACAGAAACATTAGCTTTATGATCACAAAAATTCTATTACCACGTAGTGTCTTCATCTAATTTCTATGGTAATCGATCAATTTCATACTAATACTTCGAGACGCTAATCTGAATCATCCTTTCCCGCATTTCAAATACACTGAAATCAAGTATTCATACATTTTTCAGCAGAAGAATCCCATGGAAAAGAGTATACCATGAAGACGAATGATTGTAGCAATGGTGAAATAAATGTAAATGACAAAATGATAAGGGGTATGTAACTGCAGGTATTTAATAACCTATGATTCAGAATTAAACTTCCGTTTATTCATCTCTAGCTGAAGGCTCATGGGACGACACAGTCAACGGAGTGGTCCACGAGAAACGCACCATGAGTTTTGGAAGATCACATCCTAAAGGGAAACGCACCAGCCACGGGAATCGCAGAAAAAAATAATCATCCTCGTGTAAATAAAGAAAGATATACAGTATGTATCTATGGAGCTGTATGTAGTGTATGTATGATCAAGAATATTCATCGAAAATTTTTATATATATTTCCATCCTATTAGAAGACTTAAGAGTTACAAATGAAACGTCTCGTTTGATATTCAATGGTCAAAAAATATGGGGATAAGAAATACTCATTTTGTATGTATATATAGAGTACAAAATTCTACATATTCATAACGTTATCGATTATTGAAATTGAATTGAGTACAAAATCAATTTCCAATACCATTTATTCATAAATTCGATAAACCTCTTGCCGGTGTATTTATATTTCATCCAATCTTTGTAATCACCATTTTTATACCAGCAGACGCTAATTGATTCGCATATATCGCTTTTTTTTAAACCTAATCATTCAATCCATGTGTTTCGTACTTGATCAACAATTATTATTATAAATACTACGTCGTTATATCGATAACATCTTGAGATGCTTTGAAAACTGATTACGGTATTATCGTGATTCTCTTGTTCTTCGAGTTGTGATACGATCGAGCGTTAATTGACGTTTTTTGCTTTTCTATAATGTTTTTCACAAAATGATAAAACATTTTAATGTACGTGGTGGAAAAATTTATCCAGGAAGATTCATAGGTTCCAATTTTACGAGAATGAGAATCTTTTCGACTCTTGAAACTGAAACTTCTCTTACGCATTCATTTAGAATTTTTTGATATCATTTTTTTATCATTGTCAATCGATTTTCATAGCACATACGATTACAAATTTATACTCTGAATCTTGTCAGGTTAATCTCGATTCTGATTGGGTTATCCTAAATTTCAAATGATGATGGAAGGTTCATAATTCTTTTTCATAGAAAAACAAAGAATATCTAATTTTTATAGATTCTCATAAAATACTGATAAAAATCTGATGAATTTTCTATACAAAAAGATGAATCCTTTTTGACATCGCTAAAGGCGGATTGATGGAACGTAGATTACAAGAATAATCAACAAAAATTAAACTTCCCCGGAGAAAGTTTCTGTCCTCATCTTGTGTGAATTTCCGTATTTTTTCCTGGAAACCTGAACTAGAAGTTAAGAATTTTGAAAATTCAAAAAAATAACTGGGAAAAAGGACAGGAATCTCGATGGTTTACACTACGCTCGCTTCGCCCACATTCAGATATCCTGAACGATGCTCCCCTTCTGAAAATTCCAGGCGAATCCGAATGAATCCTGGAATTTTCAATAGGGTCGCTTTCCTTGCAGATTTTTATGTGGCTGTACAAAAAATGCTATCATTTTTATTGTGTTTCCCAAGATGAATTACCACAATAATTTTAAATTCAAACATTTTCTCTGTGCAGACCTTGCAGAAAGTGTTAGACAAATGTACATGGAAACGAGCAGATCCTGGGATAAAAACCGGACAGAATCTCTGAGCAGAACAAGTCTCTGTCCGATTTTTGTCATAGGATTTACTTGGAATTTTCCGAATCGAATAAAGTCATCCTCATCAAGGGGGACCCTGCTTTAGAAAGCCTCAGAACAGTGTGTTTTTGAGAATTTTTTCAGGTACCAAAGAAATAATTTTATCCAACGAACTTTTCAGGGTATTTTCATCTATTTTTCAAGTAAATAAGAAAGGTTTTTCTGGTGTGAAAAGATCATCTATGTAAGAGTTATGTCCACATTCGTAGAGCGCTTCGCAATTCAAGTCTTCTATAGGTGGAAAAGATACAGGTCGTATTTCTTATCTAAAATAAAAAGACCAAAAGGCATTTCAATTTTCATACATCATTCTTCTATGTGAACCTAGAAAACCAGGAAGAAATCGTGGAATTCGAAATTTACTCGGGGTTTGAGAAAAAAACAGCTCTTTTTGGAGGAAGAATAATCACTTAAACTTGCTATAAAAATTGCTTGGACATAATTTTCCATAAACTTTTTAGATTCAAATAGAAGAAGATTCAAAACTGAAGATAACAAGCTTTGGTTCATTTCAATCGCACCTCCAGTTTTTTTGCAATCACTCCCACCAGTTTATAATGATTGTAAAAATGAAAGCTGGAGAAAACACACTTTCCCTCATTATTTCTCATTGGAAAAAAATTTTTCTACACGGAGAAAAAGGAATTCGCTGTGGCAGCGAAATCTACTTTTGCTGGGTTCCTTTTGCCAGAGCAGCAAATTTTTTCTAGCAATCTTGTTAGCTGCGACAGCGAATTTTTAGCTGTGGCAGCAAAAAATGTTTGCTATCCCAGCAAAATTTGTTTGCTATTCTGTATATAATACTGGAAATTTGTTGGCGGAGCAAACATTTTTTGCTGCCACAGCTAAAAAATTGCTGTCGTAGCTAACACGATTGCTGTTATAGCAAATTTTCAACTAGGTCAGCAAAACATTTTGCTATTCTATATATAATACCTCGATTTGCTGCGTCAGCAAATTTTTTCCCTCTGTGTATCAACTTGAAACATACACGAATATACTCAAAAAAGTTTGTCATACTGAATTATTCTTCTCGTATCTAAAAAAGTTCTCCAAAAACACGCTTCTTTGAGGCCTCCTGAAGCAGGATCTCCCCTCAAATGTATCCTCATTTCGTCCCACTCAACTCCTCGAGAGGCTTAGATCTGATTTCGAATAACTTCGACAGGTCCTTACGAAAAATCGAGTTAACCCGATCGTAATATCTAATCGGGCATGTGTGCGCATACGCACAGTAGAACAATAATTCGATCAATTTTTCAGTAATGACACAACAAGTTGAACAAACCTTCCGAATCGCCTGAAATCGATATATTGTTATTGCAGGAAAATTTGTTCCTGTGAAACTGAGATTTTCTAGATAAAACAGAAATGTGATGTGTGAAACACGAACAGAGTGAATTATTTTTATGAGTAATATAGTAATAAATTTTATATCTATATTTGTTGGTATAAAAAATGCAACAACATTGAATCGAATAAGTTGATTTATAAGTCTTGAGGTAATGCCAGCGACGCCTGAAGATGTAACCAGAGACTCCTTGGTTAGAAAACCACACAACCGAAAGTATTTTAACAAATTATTCGAAAACGTAAGGATGATATCAAAATATCACACTGTACAAACCTTCTTCGATCGATCGAGATGGTTTGTACAGAGCGACATTTTCCTTTCATTGCTTTATTTTCGAATAATTTGTCAGAAAAGATTTGACTCGGGTTGCATTGTCAGGGGCCGCTGGTATCCCCTTAAGTAGGAATTTGAGTAGCGCGATAAGTGAAATTATAAAATTTATTCTTATATGTGTTTCAAATTTGTCTAACTGAAGTTTAATATGTTATTACTGTTATTCCTAATATTATAAGAGAATAAATGATTTATTATTATATTCATGAAGTTTGTTGCATAATTCAACCATGATTCCTACGCTCTCATTTTTATAATCCAAATGTTCGAATTTTCATCATCCAAGTCGTGCCTGAATGAACATTCCATGTCTTGCGCAGTATTTTCAGATAAATTTTAGTGCAATTCTAATAATCTAAAGCTCTTTCAAAAGATATCCTGAAAGATTTTCAATTCAGAATATGTCTTGAAGAGAAGTTTTAGATTGAAGATATGTTCCCATGTGAAAATTTCTTGCTGACGGCAACGCAGACAATAAAATCAAAACGTTCGGAATGGTTCAGGAAAAACCACGAAGCGGAAAAACTGCGATTTTTTTCGCTTTGTTGCGGTTTTTTTCCCACCTTTTTTTCGACATTTTCTAATACTTAAATGCTGTGAATTTATGTATAGTAAAGTATTTATATTATAGTCAATGTTTCGCATTCGTTGAAGCTTGAGGCCAGCCATTACCAATTCTCTGTGCAATAGCAACTGTGTGGATGGAATGGATAAGTGTTGTGCCGAACATTGACCACATCTAGGCTCAAACTGGACTGTAACCGTCAGAGCTCGGTCCAAACTTCGTCCACCCTGGGGAAAAAAAAACTAGATCTATTTAGATTTCATCAGATCCGAGTGGATCCGAATTTTGGCTCACAAGATCGGATTTAGATCTATTAAGATCTCAATAGATTTGCTTAGATCTTGACAGTTCTGTGTATATCTCATTAATTCTGAGTTGAAGATCACATTTAATCTTGATGAGCAATTGTTTGTTCAATTAACAACAATGTGACGTGTTCGTCAAACTTGATCTATAGCAAGCTCGTCTGATTTTCTTTAACCTGAAGAAGATTGAATGTAATTACACTGTTAGAAAAATTCTCAAATTTAATACGAAATTCTTTATGAAATACCATATTTTCATATTGAATTCAATAACACAGGCCTGCGAGGTTTCCCCCCCTTGGAACTGGTGACCATTTCCCGGAGTAATTTGCTGCGTAGAATCCGAATCCGGAGTCAGAATTCCCTGGTGAAAATGAAGCGTATACACAAAGCGAGAAGGAAACGTATACGAAGCGAAAAATGTTTCAACTCCCTCTCTTCCTGGAGCGTATGATACCCGCTTGCTGGAAAGTCATCAAATCATACGTTCTGTATACGTTTCATAAACTTCTGATCCCGTTTCGCATATGCTTCATGTAACGTAATAGTAGGTTATATGGAGCGTATGCGAGTCATACCTACTCTGACTTCAAATAACATCTTTCAGCAGTCGATGTAAACGATGATCCATGGCTCAGTGGATAAGAACCTACCATAGTGAAAGTCACCGGTTCGATTCTCACGACAGGGTTCAATTTTTTTGTTTAGATTTCTTCAATTTTTCCCGCTTTCTTTGTTTCAATTCCCGCTTCACATACTCTTTGTATCCTTTCCATTCAAGCTTCGTATACTTTCCATTAACTCTTCTGTTACCCCCCCCCCCCCCCACATAGCACAAATGTCTCAGTAGTATCTCCAGAATATTCTGGAGACATTGTAATATTGTCAGAATATTCTGGAGACATTGTAATATTGTCAGAATATTCTGGAGATATTACTGAGACATTTGTGCTATATGGGCCTTCAGCATACGCTTCGTTTACTCTTTCTCCTCGCTTCCATTTTCACCAGGGTTGGGCTATCACGTCAGGATTTCGAGATATCTCAGGGTACATACTGGGAAAATGCATTTTTTTGCTACTTTTGAGGTTATGTACAGGACGCATAAAATTTTCTTCATCTTTTTCCTCAACTGTATCAATTTATACTACCCTTCCCGTTTAAAATGAGCTATTGAATGGTCATGTATGATTTTTCCTCGCTAAGTTACGATCATTCTAAGTTGTATAGAGGCAAAGGTGGAATAATGGGCCCCTGCTGGTAATATGGGCTCCCTCTGTATCTGATTATGTGAGTCACGAATTATAGCGGTGAACACTCAAACTACTGGAACTAGTTCACAAACAACACTGTAGATTACGCTGATCGCTCAGCTGTTATGGTTGATGATATATCAAGCGATGAATTTTGTGCTCGTTATCAAAAGTTTGAAAGGTAAGAGTTGGACCTAATATTACTACAGTTTTTTCATTTCAACCGGTGAAACCAAGTTTGGGTATGTATTTAGTATGCTATAAAGATCGCGTTTCACATCAAGTAATGTCAATTTATTCATAAAGTCGAGGGTAAACAAATTTTATTCTCCAAGATGGTCAGGGTGGATATACGGGCTCTCTGCACTGCGGGTATTATGGCCCCCGACTCTGAATCTGAACTGTGGGTCAAGTGTGTGGTTTGTGACATGTGGGGTCACAATGATTGTGCTGGTTGCGAAAAAGATGTTTACAATTGTGACTTCTGTAAATGAATTGAAACAAAAATGATTTTTCCAGTTGGTTTATGATAAGTCACTTTTCTTCATTTTGACGCAATATCCAAGCGGACTTTCAATTTATATCTAGATCCAACTCTATTCTATGTGGATTTATGAGTAAATGAACACTTTCCTTTGATTATTTCATTTCTTTGACAAAAATACCTTGGGGCCCATATTATCCGCACAAATGTTGGTGATGAAAAAATGGGAAACTTTGGAAAAACGATTTTATTCCTTTAATGGCTGCGAAGAATGAAACGGGACTTCATGCAATCAGTGTTGGGTAGTTCATAGAAGAATTATGATTTATTTTAGATTTTTATGCTGAAAATAGAAGAAGTTATTACAAATAAAGAAAGTGGGGGCCCATATATCCACCCTTACCTCTAATATGTCCCAACAACATAATCAGCATTCACATTTATTACACTGATCGGCAATGAAATTTCCCTTCAAATGAAATTCTCACTTCCGACGTAATTTGCTGCGCTGAATCCGAATATGACTGCAGAATTGCTATATCACGTCAAATTTTTGGGATATTTCGACCTGAAAATGTGGAAAACACTGTTTTTTTGACATATTTGAGGTTACGTAAAGTCGAAGGGTACCCTGGTTAAGAGAATCCATTGAATCTGACAAATGAAATTCAATGGGATTTGGTCAGAACATTGTCCAAGTTTAATCGTAATTGAATGAGAATTGGTCAGAATTAATGGGTTCTTTTAACCAGGGTAATTTTTTTCACAAAACTAATAGATGCACCTCAAAGTATAAGTCATCCTCTTCCAAATGCCGTTGAGGTTGCTCAAATATCTTTTTTTTTTCATTCCCGAAGAGAACATGAAGTTTCAGCGAACGTTCAGATTAGATCTGTATAGATCGGATCGAAGGTTCATGAAAGCTAACTTTTAAATTCACAAACGTTTGTCAAAGGTACTACGAACGTTGGAATGTCCGCGTCAAAATACTTTCAGGAAACATAGATGGAACGTTCATTGAAGGTTCATCGAAGGTTTGAGGAAGCTTCACAAAAATATCTATACTTAGATTAATTTATAATAATTTATGTTTGTAATTGATTCATTTTTTTCATATAAATTGATCAAAATCAATATAAGTATAGATATTTTTGTGAAGCTTCGTCAAACCTTCGATGAACCTTCAGCGAACGTTCCATCTATGTTTCCTGAACGTATTTCGAGGCGGACATTTCAACGTCCGTAGAACCTTTGTCAAACGTTTGTGAATCTAAAAGTTCCCTCACAGCACCGCAGTCCCAGAAGAATTCTTGAAGAATTCATAGAGAATACAATCAGTTCAATAAGAATTCTTTATGAATCCTTCTGGGTCTGTGGTGCTGTGTGGGTTAGCTCCAATGAGCCTACGGCCCGATCGATACACATCTGATCTGAACGTTCACTGAAACTTCATGTTCTCTTCGGGTTGAGATACGACAATTTGGAATTTGTGCGCTCATGTATTCGATAAATAGGTGGAGACACAATTTTCAAACTGTTGTATTTCAATGAAGAAAAAAGATATTTGAGCAAACTCAACGGCATTTGGAAGAGGATGGCTTATACTTTGAGATGCACTATTAGTTTTGTAAAAAAAAATTACCCTTCAACTTTACGTAACCCCAAATATGTCGAAAAACAGTGTTTTTAACATTTTTAGGTCGGAATATCCCCAATATACCAATTCTGCAGCCAGATTCAGATTCAGCCCATCAAAATGCTTCGGAAAATGACGTTATTGTTCGAGGGCGGAATAAAAAGTCATATTTCGCAGGCCTGTGTAATAGTTCTTAAATTTAATATTGATGAAATTTAAAAATTTCTTTCTGAATGTGACAATTGTTTATTAAATTTCACAAATATATGATTACAATTAAGAACAAAATTATCAGCATTGAGAAAAAAATTCTCAACATTAAGAATTATATTATTGAATTTAATATTCTATTATGAAATTTAATAAAATGATTATGTAAAAAACTTCAGAATATTCTTATGAAGTTTCAGGCAGATTTTTCTAACAGTGTAAGTACTTGAATTAAAATAAGAAATTGGAACGATAAGTCTTACCTTGGTGGCATCACGGTTGCGATGCCTTATATAGTCTCTCAGACCCCTCCGTTTTAGCTCATAAGCAGTAGCGTACCTGCCCGTACAGCACCGGACATTTCTACGTTGCATCCACGTGGAATCTCCGTTCATCCACGTTCTATCCACGTCCACCATTTATCCACGTACAGTCCACGGAGATGCGACGTAGAAATCGGTGGATGTGCTGTTAGGGTATGAAATATGAGTGATTAAAATGTAGTTAATTAATAGGAATAGGAGAATTCTTGAATAAAATGTTACCTGCGGATGCTTAGGGGAAAGTCCTTCTTCAAAGTGGGCAGCTCTAACTTGTAAATAAGAGAATTATAAATCACCGGTATAATCTTATGTGGAGAGGAACGATATGCGATCATACCTATCAGCCGCATCATCGCCATATGAATACCTGTAATAAAATAAGTATACATTAGAATAAATTAGTTGAACAAGTAATGAATCATAAAACTTAAGAGAATACCAAAGTTACCATCGTATAGCACGTTTTTTCGCACTAAAATACTCGAAACTGAATTCATAAAAAAATCTGAAATTTTCAGGAATGATTCTTTGAGACCTGATCTAGGTCTGTACGGAGCCCAAATTTTGAATTTCGAAGAAAATTTTTTGTTGAATCAATTGTCAATTATCATTTTGATTGAATCATTGTTATAAAAGTTCTTGAATTTAATACGGAATTCTTTATGCAATATCATATTTTCATATCAAATTGATTACTGATTCCCATAATTTTGTTACTAAAATGTAATATTTATTTATTCAATTCCACAAATATGTTATTGAAACTAAGAAGGAAATTCTCAACATCAAACATAACATTCTTAGCAATCAGAATTATATTATACTGAATTCAATATTTTATAAATTTGATAAATTATTTATGAAACAAATTTCATAACTGTTCTAACAGTGGAGATATCTTTTACGTGAATTCTAGACAAAACTGTTCCCTGCAGAAAATGCCAAGCCGATCCTAGCAGTTCCTGGGACAAAAATCGAGCAGAACTACTACGATTCATCCGGATTTCTCTGGCAGTTTCAACAGGCTGGCACAATACATTTAATCTTTGTTTTTCAGGACATGTTCAGTCATGTTTACTCATAATTTTATGATTCAAATGGTGTAAGAATAGATTATTTGTCTATTCCACAGGATTTCAATTCGAATGAAACCTTTCCCTTTCCAAGCCTGTCAAAACTTTGTGTACGGAAAAAATGAATTAGCTGTGAGAAAGATCGTAATTTTCCAGCTATTGTAGCTAAATTTTTGCTGCTGTAATGAAAAATATTACTTTATCAGCAAAAATTTGGCCGATGTTGTGAAAAAAATCGACCTGAGACAGTTCAAAATTCCTCCCCCGTGTAATAATCGAAAGAATGACTAGAATTATTTGTACTAAGAACTACAAACTTTCTAGATGATTGTTACATTATGTAGTTTTATCCAACCCAACATCCCCTCAACGCCAGAGCTGATGCACAAAATTTCAGATCGAATAAGTTCATTCTCAATGAGATCCTTAACATCTCATCCTGGTCAGGTTCTCGAGAAGTACGTTTGATTTTGGATAAGAGTTGGAAGCGGAGATAGCCAACGATTCCTACCGAGAGAAATTGAGAAACAAGATGAATCATGTATACATTTCAATCTTATCCGAATGGCTGCATAAATATATACAGATACGAAAACAAATGTTCCTTTATCAGTGCACTCACAGTACTTGTGGCACTCGTGCGGTTCGGTGTAATGCTTGTTGTCGGTTTAAGCCTGGATACTTCACCTCAAGGGTCTCTTGTCATCATTAACAAATTGTGTCAAGTTTAGCCGATCGTCGAGTAGCAATTTATTGATTTATCTTCAATCGCGAAAGAATCAAATACCACGATGAAGAGAGCACTTTTTATTTGTATTTACAATCCAAGATAAAAATATTTTCATTCTCTCCCAAAGAATTTTATTAATACAGCTTACACGATCCAATTGGATATTGTTTCGTCGTGATTGTATCAAGCGGTAAGCGGAAAGACAATCAATGAACTTTGACGGAACTTTTGTTTGTGCTCGAGCACTTGGTTGACTTGAACTCAAAAGTGGGTTCAAATTCATCTACATTGCCTGAATTTTCCAACAGTGTATATCATCCGGCTGTAGCTCGCTGCTCGTTGCTCCTTCTTCCGCAGGTTTGTTCTCATGAGAGAATCTGAGCTTCCAGACTGGAGTCGCGTTTCGCAAAATTGATGGAGTTTTGGCTACATTTCTGAATGGCGGATAGATTCAAAAGGTTCCGGAGGTAATTCGTGATAACAGCTTGAATGACAAGCAAAAAGAAGTGAAAGAAATCATTTCAAATGAGTATTGCTTTGTTGAAAATTGTTAAAATTCCCACCTGAGGTTATCCACATGGAGAAAAGAAAATCCGTTGGGGCAGCAAAAAATGCCGAATTCTTCAGCAAAATTTGTTCACTATTTGGTATATAATGTTGAAAATTTGCTGTTTCAGTTAATCATGTTACTCTCTCGGCAATCCAGTGGGCTGTGGAAACGAATCTTCAACTAGGGCAGCAAAAGCGTTTTCTATCCCATTATATGATACCTCGATATCCTACGTCACCGTGGAGTCGAATTTGCCAAGCGTGCGTCAAGATTGAGTCAAAATCGATTCAATATTCATTCAGACCAAGGATGGTTTATAAAAGATGCTGTAGGAGATCTCAGTGATCCGAAAGCAATCATGTAAATTTCAATAGGAGTATCTCGAGAAGGAAAAATGGAGCGAATGAGAGAACAATTTATGCTATTTTGAATGGAATTTTTGTTATTTTCCTTTCTCATTACAACGAACAGATGAACCAATTCATTGGATGGACTGTGGCATTAAACGAGTTCAAGGATTGGTTGCTGTGATGATAAAAAGGAGAAAATATTGTTCTTTCACTACAATATGAACAATCTCTTATCGATCAGATACAGGCCGATTTCAAATATCATGAATTTCATGAAAAATTCATCACGTACACGGAAAGAAATTTGTTTGAAAAATTACCGTGAAATTTCAATAATCGAAAATTACTGTGCAGCTCGTAAAAATGAGTGAAGTTTTAAATAGTTGAGAGTGATTATCTCTACAAGTTTCACACAAAATGTACAGTTTGAAAAACTTCCTACCTGTCCCTGGATCACTGAAATTCTTTCAGTGTATGTCACAAAAACGGTGTTATGCGAGATGGTGTGAAAATCGGAAGAATTATACCTCAAAGCTGAAGATCATGCGTTGCTTTGTTATTTCCTCTCGGCTCGGAAATTGAGGTATTCATGTTTCATAAGCGCCAAAAACAGCCCCCCGGAATTGATTTTTTTTCTACACTTCTCTTTCTAATCCCTCCCCTCTCTCTGGAACATGGTAATACCGAAATTGTGGAACGTTTTCTAAAGGACGTTTTCCTTCAATCAACAATAAGGGTTGGAGTATAAGAAATTTACATTGAATTTCCAAAGCCTTGATAGTATCCGAGATTCTCGCGGTAGTCAAACTAATCTGTACAGGGTGTTATCGAACAGATAACGTTGTCGGAGCTCCTATCTGGTAGCCATATTTTTCATACAATATATAGGTGATCGATATATCGTCGCATAGTTATCGGTAGGTGAGAACTGTTACTTACGGTCAATTGGATTCCCATTGTATAATTTGTCATCTCCTACGTAATATATTCGAATTCTGACTTCTAGAATTTTTTGATTGATCATCCAATCACGGTGTAAATAATTCGATGACTATGGTACAAAACGGCTGCTTGAAAGTGATTCCGGAGAATAATATGATCCGATAGTCTACGATAGTCTAATTATGATAGATTTACGTGAAAATCGCTTGAGAATACAAATTACGGAAATAATCGACGTTTATTCTCGAAATTGAAAATTTGTGGTTCAAAAGAGGAAAGAAGTGATTGTTGTTCGGTTGGAGAAAATAGGAAAACGGTTGAGCGAAATGGCAACTGGTTATGACGATTGTTACGACGCATCTTGGCATTTGATTCCTCCGGACTACGTCAGCAATGAGGAGGATTACAGGTGAGTGGCGTTGAGAACTAGATACAAATCTGGTCGAATGTTTCGATATATGTGGGGAAAAAATTCACTCGATGAAAAATATATGTCGATGGATTATACTTGATTGAGATTAAGTTTTAATTTTTCAGTGAAAGGAGATATTAGTGAATCTACTTACAATGTTCAGCTTTGATTTTCAACTTCTATGTCAATTTCAATTCTTCTCAGTCTTCCCATATAGCACAAATGTCTCAGTAATGTTTCCAGAATCTTCTAGCGATATTATATTACTGAAACATTTCTGCTATGTGGGCTGCAGAATTCTTACAGTTTTTCTTCATTCTTTTCTCTGAAACTTCGATGCAGAATTTATACGGTAGAAGGCAACCCATACAGCACCCGTTGTCTGAAAGATATCTTCAGAAATAATTAAGAACACTGCAAGAAGTCAACATGAATAAACATCTTTTAGAAGAATTATACTGTTCTCACTTCTAAAAGATATCTTCAAGAACGTTATCGGAAACCTTTTGGAACCCAAGTAGAATCAGAATATACTATGAATGTTTTTAGAATATGCGAAATATGTTTTACGTAAATTCCAAGAGAGGGTTCTATAGGTGCTATGCATATTCATCGAACATATGTAATCGAATATACGACGGTACGTCAATCAAACGTCAATTGAATGAATATCATATATTCCGAATGTACTACGTACGTTCTTAGTATATTCAAAACAGTCTCATTCGAATATTCCATGAACTTTCATGATATGTTCTTCGTATCTCATTCGGACATTCTATGAACGTTTCTATTTCCTATATACTTCAAACTTCTGTTGCTGCTTGGGAATGTTCTCAAAGATATCTGTCAGGAACTTTTCAAATGTTTCTGAAAACGTTCTTGAAGATATGTTTTAGAAGTAAAACAGTTTCAGACTTCTCAAAGATTTCTATTCATGTTGCATTCTTCTTAATTATTTCTGAATATATCTTTTAGACAATGAGTGCTGTGAGAGAGGTATTATAGATTTCCAAGAAGATAAATTTCGGAAAAAGTTTAATAGACTTTTGAATTTTCAGATTTCTTGAACATTTATAAATTTTTCAGTAAAAAATCAAACTAATTTCGTGGTATTTACACTCTATGTTTGTTAATTGATGAAAATTCAGTAATAATTTTTGTACACGTGGAACAAGAACAAGAAGGGAATCAAGTTTATCCTTTTATCTTTCTATTAAGAGGCGCCACGATTACGGAAGTGATTTAGTTGAGGATGCGATAATTTCATAATATCTTGAACTCTTTATGTTATATAATAAATGTATAGATTTAGGGTTTGGAATTTACTGTTAATACATGATACTCTCCAGAATAGGCTTTTCCTTGAGAATTCTAAAATCAGTACTCAAAATCAAATCTTTTATGCAGAAGAGGCTTAACAAAACAAATTGTAGTAATATTTTTAATCAAGGGTTTCTACCCAGACAGCACAAATGATCATTTTGAATTCACAAAAACTTCTGAAAAAACTTCTTGAACAGTCCCCGTCATGACAGTAAAAATGAATTCAATATGGACTCAATGAATTCAAAATGCATACACGTTGAGTGCCTGAATAGTTCTTTATGAATTCGTGATATGAATTCTGTCTGAAGATTAAGTTATTCATCAAGAGTTAATTTTACATTCAAACTATTCATAGTGAATTCATGTTTACTGTCATAACGGGAGCTCTTTGCGGGGACTTGTCTGCTGTATGGGTAGTGCATGGAATAAATTAAAAAGTCATTATTTCGATGTCACATATACCAAGAAGGAGACACCATAACGATTACGATGTTTTTTAATGTTGACTTCCTTAGAAACAAGCTATGTCTACATTTAATGCGATTCCCTGATGAGAAAAATAACGTTCATCAAGTACGAGAAAAATTTCCCAAGTACTTTATCTCCTTCCGTTTTTGACAAACGGTTTCCAACTCAAATGAAACGAAAGATAGATGACGAGGTATATATTTTTGATTCTGAAGTCAAGGAACTTTGTATTATTCCTTTGTGAGAATAAAGTTTTTCAACCCAATTTCAAGAAAATTGGGGCCCGTAAGTCGCTTCCTCCCGGGTCCGGATATTCTCTCCACGGCCCTGCCTAGACAGCATGATAAGTGCGATAATAAGCATTCATAAAAAGTCCAAGTACGCTTTAAATTCTTCGCTTGATTTTGTTAACGTTCTGGAAATTCAATTGGTATCCCAGCCAGCACAAAAGATCAATTTAAATTCATAAAGCCTTCTCTCAAAGATTTCTTTGAGAATTCAATGGATTCAAAATGAAAATGCATTGAATTCCCGGACGATTCATTATGAAATCTCGATATCAGTTCTTTCTGAACATTAAGTTGTTCATTGAGAGTTCACTTTGAATTCAAAATATTCTGTGTGTCACGGATTCGTCAAATTACGCTTGCCAAACTTTTTCAATTTTCTTAGTTGACTTTGACAATTAGTATCCCTTTTACCTTGTTATGTTTATCATTTCATTTCCCCCGCGTATTTATAATTAATCTTCAAACTGCACTTTTGGTCACCTAATTCAAACGATTTTTTACACGCCCGCTGATTTTTCAATTCTGATATCAGAAGAAAGAAGAAAGAAACATTTCCAGGAAACTAATGGAGCTCTGTAGATTTTCGGTATAATCACTACTTCTGCTGTATTCATTCTCCTATTCTCATTGATCGTTCTATCTAATGAAAATGTCACACCGTGTTTTTTTGGTGTGAATTTAGTGTCAGTGCAAATCTCGCGGAAAATCAGTGGTATTTTTTTTATTTCACAATGAAAACACGGTTTATTTGGGAATTTTACACCTATATCTTTTGATTCCTTCTTAGCAGAGGATGGGTACTGATTCGGTAAAGATTCGGCGTAGCAGTACAACTGAGAATACTCAGAGTGATCGCATAGTATAAAACGGATGAAATTGGGTTATGGTGTAGTTCTGGTGTCAATTATGGTGTGAAAAATTCACAAATACATAAATACACCAGGAGACCACGGTGTGGGATCGGTTTACTCGATTCCATCCGGGAAAACTTCACCCGCCCTTTTTATCTAACTTGGTTTGAATTCTCCTGAATCTTTCGAAATTCTAATCTGACATTTTGTTTCGAATATTGAATATCGAATTACTCCAAATTTCCTTGGATCCATTTGAATTTCTTTGACTTTCTCTAAATCTTTGAATAATATTGAATTCCACACTTTATCTACACTGTAAAGAATAATCGGAATTTTCCTGTGTTCATCAACCGGAAAATTCCAATCGCTAATTGGGAAATCAATTTCCGGTACACTTATATGAAATTTCCCATACATTTATCAGAAAGTTCTAACCTTTATGGAATTTCTCCCAGTATCTTACAGTATATTTCCGAACAAGTTCGGAAAATTCCTAACGCTTGTATGTGTCAATTACTTCACATAAACATATAGGAATTTGCCCATAGAAATTTTTTACAGTGTGATATATTCCGAAATCCTGCGATTTTCGTGGACCCGCCTCCCTGTCAAAAAAGTCCGATAGATTCCAAGAAATTCCAATAGGTGCTGTGACAAAAACCACATAGAAACTGATGAGTTATTTTGTTCCTATCAGTATTTATCAGGTTTGTCGATGATGCTGATAAAAAACCGATAAAGCATTGAATTCCACATAGGATCTCACGGAAACTTTTAAGTACTCCTCCCTGCTAAAAATTTCCCATAGAATCCGATAGAAAAATTTTGCTATCGTTTTGTATGTGGTTTCTGAAACTGGAATTCCCGATGTTCCATAGGTAATTCACGATAAGAGACCTTTAGGGCTGTTTATGGGGTTTTATCGTATTTTCACGATATAGCAATCGCCACTAAAAATTTCCCATAGAATCCGATAGAAAATTGTTTCTATCGTTTTTTTTGTATATGGTTTCCGAAACTGGAATTCCTGTTGTTCCATAGGTCATTCACGATAGAAAAATTGTACTCCTGTTTACAGGGTTCTTTCGCAGTTTCACGATAACAGTTGCTACTAAAAAATTAGTAGAGATTTTTTCCTATTACTTGCTACGTGATTTCTGAATCTGGAATTTCCGTAGTTGTGTAGATCATTCACGATCTAACTGTGAATGACCGTGGAAAAGGTTTTTATGGATTCACAGAAAAATTGCTAGGTTCTTTTTACACAAGAACAAGAAAATCAAAGTTTCGGTTAAGGAACCAAGGAGGTTTGATTTTCTCCAAACTTTGTTTGAAAATCCACTAGAGGAAATGTTTGTGTAAAAAACTGTCGAATGTATTTATGAATTCACAGCTATAGGGACAACTATAGGTCCCCTCTCGTGTGTTTCCCCATACAAAATGATAAAAATCATATTTGAAGTATTGGCATGATGTGCATGGTGAAAACACGATAAATACCGATACATTTCTTAAATTTAATTTTCTGGTGAAAACATTGAAGGAATTCCACGAGAGACAACTATAGGTATCCTTTCGTGCCTTCCCCATACATGACGATAAAACTCGTATAAGCAAAAAATGGTATCAAATGTATGGGAAACTTCCGATTGAACCATACACTGTCAGAAATATCATGAAGTTTTTTTCAATACCGTACATGAATTCAGGTTAATACACATTTTACATTAAATTTAATGTACCAAAACATTGAAAAAATATAGATTTTGCTATAGTTTACATTAAATTTAATGTAAAATGTGTATGAAACTCAATTCATGCGCGTATTTGAAAAAAACTTCCAGCAAATACATTAAAACTAATGCAGAAATTTCTAACAGTGTGTAGAACTGAAGAAGGTGAGAACAATTTATAGTGCATAACCGAAAAGAAACGATAAAACCTATGAAAATCCGATAAAGACCCATTCGCGTTGTATCGGTTTATCACTATAGAACCCCATTGGGACAAATTTCTTTTCCGGCTCAATTTGATATCACGATACACCCCATACAAAACGATAGAAAAGAGGCTAGAATACTGTCGAATTCTATCGTTTTCTATGGGAAATTTTTAGCAGGGCTTGGTGGAAATTCCAATATTCAGAGTTTTTCGGAAATGCTCAGAATATTTTCAGATTTTCAAAATTATTCTGAATTTTATAGAGACTGCTTCCAGAGACTTGCAGAGAATGTCCGAGAAAGTCCTGGGTGGAGAATCGGTGGTTGTGCTGTACGGGGATTAATTCTGATAGGATACGGCCCATCGGTTTGTATTGATTCTTTTGGACAGGGCTGAATCTTTTATTTTATCTCGCAATGTCTGAATTTCTTTGAAACTTGTAATTTTCAGATAAATTCGAAGGAATTTGCTCTTCCCTGGTTAGAAGAACCCATTTATTCTGACCAATTCTCATTAAATTACAATTCAACGTGGACAATGTTCTGAGCAAATCTCACCGGTGATTTTTCAATGAGATTTGGTCAGAACTTTCATATGAATCTCGTTGAATTCGGCCAAATCTTACTAAATTACAATTAAACTTGGAAAATGTTCTGACCAAATCTCATTGAATTTCATTTGTCAGATTCAATGGATGTTTTTAACCCAAGGGTTACTAAGAACTTCTCTTCATAAAAACGTAATATACGCCCCTCGTACCTCATGAGCGCATTCTACAAACGTTTGGTCCCAGCAGGATGAATATCGCATACCGCTGATCCTTGGAAGATGATGAAGGGATTTTACTTATCGATAGAATCTAAGTTATGAGCCTTAACATCAGATGGAGTCACTTTTCCAGTATTTGAATCAATTGTTCCATGAGAAAAGATTTTTGTATCATTTTTATATTAATCATTCTTCGAATTCATAATTCAACACAAATTCTATATAATATTGCACTTTCCAATAGAAGAGAAACCACACAAACATGCAGTTTTTCCAAATAATTTCAAACTATATATGTGTATTCAAGAAGAAAAGATTATGAAAACCCCCTACTAATAATCCCACTCAGCACCACAGTCTCAGAAGGATTCATAAAGAATTCTTATTGATCTGATTGTGTTCTTTATTTATTCTTCAAGCGTTCTTCTGGGACTGTGGTGCTGTGTGGGATGCCACTCAACAAATTCTACAAAATACTCTGCCAATTGGCACATATGGCTTCCTCGTTTGTGTTTAAGAGAAAAAACTCATACCATGCTTCAATGATGGTTTTATGATAGTGTCATGATGGGACATTGAGATGCTACCGAATGAAATTATGCCCTAAAAGAACACCACGTGTTACTAGTCAAACTAAGTAAAGTACATTCTTTTCCTGAACTAAATTATTTCAAATAAAAAAAAAATATGGAGAACATGTTTTCAAAGTATGGCCAAAAAACGCGGATCGCAAGAAGAAATTTTCCACAGTTTCCAACCGATTGGGATGAAACTCATATGGGACCACTAGTGGATCATATTCAGAACGCGGTATATGTTTCATCACAATCGGATAATAGGGAACGGAGATATGGGCGTTCGCAAGATCACAATTTTTGTTTATATTTTTCCTCAACTCTCCGGTTCTTCTGCAACAATCAGGTTAAAACTTATAATCCCTCACAGCACCACAGTTCCAGAAGAATTCTTAGAAAATTCATAAAGAACACAATCATTTCAATAAGAATGCTTTATGAATTCTTCTGGGACTGTGGCGTTGTGTGGGATGGGACCATTATCGCCTCACTCTAAAACTGTGGTATAAATTTGATCGGAAATTTGAATGAGTGGAACGGAAAATATGCGCGTTCGCTGTTCGTTCACAGACTGAACTCTTACGCGACAGACAGACAGACAGACAGACACGAAACCAAAAATTATCCCCGAGTTTGGAGGAACATTTTGGCCCAAGAGATTTTGAGTTTGAAGGAAACAACTTTTTTGGTTCCCGAAAACGATGAGAAAGCTTCTCTCTAACGAGGAAGCCATTGTCTGTGACAGCCACATTTTTGGGTACACGGAGAAAAAAGGTCTGCTAAGAAGTACCATATTTTATAGTGTCTGAGCATCAGTCTTGGCCAGATCAAATTATTTACATGAAAATATCTCTAAAAGTACCATACTGGCTTGGACTTTCCTGAAGAAATATACTACTTTTGTAGATATTTTTATGTATTAAATAATTTCATCTGGACAAGACTGATACTCGAACACTATAAAGTATGGTACTTTTTGGCAGATCTTCTTTCTCCGTGTAATTTTTCATGTTTTAATCATGAAAATTCAGAATCTCTGCGCAAAAAATTTTCTATCACTATTTCATCAGGTGCGCTGTGCAAAATTTCTTGAAATTTCATTCATTTCTCAAGTACACTGGCAAATTTGATTTTAAATTCTTGGTGATCGAATTGACAATTCAGTCACACGTGATTGAATTTTCAATCCTTGTTATATTACGTTACACTCATATTAGTATAAATCAGTAACTGAATTTTCATTGATATATAATTGAAATTTCAAGAACTTTTTCCAATCATGTGCTGAAAATTGCTTCCATCACATCCCACATAGGAACAGAGGCTATGTCGTTCCAAAAGTATTCTAAAAGATATCTTCAAGATGTCTTATGCAACATAAAAAGAAGAATTTAAGAAAGATCCTTTCTCAAGAACAAATCTTTCTTAAATCGTTCTTTTCATGTTGCATAAGACATCTCAAAGATATCTTTTAGAATACTTTTGGAACGACATAACCTCTGTTGCTATGTGGGATGTGATTGAAGCTTCCCAAGTAACACAAGAAGTTCTAAGAATGTGCTCGAAAAGTCTAAGAAGGTGCTGGACCATCCTTAGAACGTTCGAGCACATTCTCAGAACTTCTTGTGTTACTTGGGCTTATGCAGAAATTTCTAACAGCGTGAGATTTGTAATACATGGAACGTAATATCCGTAATAAGCGTAATACATGGAGACAGTGATGCCAGATTCGAGACCGAGACCGTTTTTCCTCACCCCATCGACCGCTTCCTCTTTTTCCCACCATGCGGACTAAGTCCGGTGAGCGACAGAGAAAGAGTGACTTTCACTCTCTCGCTCGCCCGACTTATTCCGCATGCTGGGAGAAAGGGGAAGCGGTCGATGGAGAGGGTAAAAGCGGTCTCGGTCTCGAATCTGGCATCTGGCATCACTGATGGAGAAAGATTTGTAGTTAAATTTACTATGTGATTATTGTGCCCGAGGAACAGATTGACTTTCCAATGGCATTTACTGTAAAACATAGTGAATTTGATCATGTTTCTATTGTCTCGTCATAGTAAATTTCATCGTAAGTTCAGTCTGTTCCTCGATTACAAAGTCCCATAGTAAATTCAACTATAAATTTTTCTCTGTGTACGTCTAAAATACATGTTCAAGAAATGATATGGAGATTTTTTTAGCGAAAGAACTCTATTGAAATAATCAGCACAAAATTTCGCAACACGAGTATGACTCCACTGGAAAAAATGTTGCGAAACATTTCTGGGGATTCCAGAGATTAGATCTTGCAAAAGAACATCTCTGCCATGTTGCAGGAATATTTGATGTTTCGAAAACGTTTTAGAGATGTTAATTCGAAACATTTCATCCAAAACGTTACAATGGTAAGATATCGGCTGTATTTGGGATGTTCCAGGAACGTTCCGCTACATCTCGTTCCGTGAGTATCTTAACACAAGCACGGAAAAAATGCTCATGTAAAAATTATATGAAAGGAGAGGTAACGATTATAATGTGGATCTTATGTAAAATTTATTACACAGTCCTGTTGGTTCTACATTGTTATTATAATTACTACACAGCAACACTAATCTCATTTGCTTCGGTAACAATGTAAATATAACATTGGTTCCAATGTAAATTTCACTCCAATTGCATGATGTGAATAGTTATGTTACATTCACAATAACCAATGTAGAATTTACATGGGACTCCTTTCTGTGTGAGGTCATATCTCCTCATATCATTGATACAAAATTTAGGATTATTCTTTCTAATTCTTTCGGCACCACTATTCTATCTGACAATTTCTGAATTCCTCTACTCTAAAAATTTTTGTGAAAATTTATTCACGAAAAACGTATGTTTGTCTTTCTTCCAATTAATTTCGTCAGAGGTGAAATGAAAACATTTTTAGAAATTTTATAAGAACCAAAATTTAAGTGAATCACAAATGCAGACATCGTCTCTCAAGAATATGAATTCTCTACATCATAATATTCCCTGATCGTACACAATATTCAAACGAATGAAACAAATCACACCAAATAACGTCCTTTTCTGATCCTCGCCATAAATCAGCCATATCAGCGATCGGCAACGTTTCTATATTTGATTACGAGGCGATATCGAATAGAACCATAAAGCGGAAGTGAATGATTGATCAAATGCACGCAAATCATCTTCTATGTCTAAAAATGAATGATATGTATATATATACACGTATATACATAAATATATTGGTGAATGGTACGACTTGTTACACAGCCGTCAGTACGCACGAGAATCGAAAGGGCTCGAGTGGCCATCAACACCCGTTAGTTTCCACCATAAATTCCAAATTCAAATTCAAACTACGTGCGATAATGCACTTGTTCATTCTCGATAAGTCATCCAAGTTACGTGTATCTTGACTCATATAACGAATTTACGTGTAAGAAAAACATTTCATAATTTATGCATGTAATAATATAGTAATAATATGTCCACTGCAATTCGATCAAAGATTACAGATATGAAGATAACAAGGCAGTTATCGATATCAAGTAAATGGCTTATGTAATGGGAATGAATTTATATTTCCAATAAGTTTATATATTATACAGGGTGTCCCCGAATTCCCGAACCGGATTTCACACGTATATTCTGCAGCGAAAATGCAATAATTTGCCGTTTGGAAAAAAATTTTTTCGACGCTTAGTTTCGGAGATATGAGCATTTTTAGATTTTTTTTCAAATCCAAATCATTCAAAAACACTGTATGCTACATACTTAAGCTCAACACCATTCGCTAAGTTGGAAAACGGCGGATTTGTGGATAAAACATTAAACTATTTTATCATTGATAGTTCCGGAGCTATAGCGATTTGAAGTTGCTGAATTCTGATTGCCTGAAAGCTAAAAAATTTCAAATTGCTATAGCTCCGGAACTATCAATGATAAAATAGTTTAATTTTTTTCTCACAGATCTGCCGTTTTCCGACTTAGCGAATGGTATTAAGCCCAACTATGTACCCACACAGCACATCAGTTCAGAAGCAATTCAGAATGAATTCATTTGGAACTATAAGAATTCAAAATGAATGCATTAAGAATTCTTTCTGAACAGTGGTGCTGTGTGGGTAGCGTACAGTGCCTTTGAATGATTTAGATTTCAACAAAAATCTAAAAATGCTCATATCTCCAAAAAATTGTTTTTCAAACGAAAAATTATTGCATTTTTGCTGCAGAATACACCTGTGAAATCCAGTTCGCGAATTCTGGGACATCCTGTATATATATATATATATATATATCAATGAGGTTTTAAAACTATCAGGACATTGTCAATTAAAATAGCTGATTGAATCTAACTAAATCTAACTGAGAATTTTGAATTACACTCCAAACAGATTGTTGTACACGATTCAATTAGGTTTGGCGAAAATCGATAAAAGTTTGTAACGAAAGGACGAAATTCAATACATGACAACAGACTGGATGTATGAGAGATTTTAGTCGTTCTTATCAAAAGATTGTGGATAACAACATTTTAATAGGTTCTTATTAGAAAATATACAATTGAATCAGACAACAGTTTCCCTGGCGAAAAAAATTCCTCCGAAAATTTCTCTGAATTTCACTGAAAAACTCTGTAAAAATCTCAAAAACACCTAAAGAAATCTGGAAAATACTGGCTTTTATTGGACACGTTTTTCCATTGGAAATTTTCCTGAATATCCAGGAATATCTCTTAAAAACTCTGAATTGGTCGGAAAATCACAAAAGCTCTTTACAAAACTGAAAACAGAAAACAGAAAACTGAAAAAGAGAAAAATGCTAATATTTGCCATACTAACATAGTATACTGTCTTATTTTATATAAAATCGTGATTGTTACTATGTGAGAATAGAATTCTTGGCCATTTTTTTGGTAATAATGACTGTGTTACGTATATATTACTACCAGAAAAATAGTAAAGAATTATATTCCAAATCTCACCATTCTCTCCTCTCCGCACGCAAAAAAATCACCTGGCATATTTACCTCAATTTGGAATGAAATCTGGGACAGGTAGAATTTTGGAGTATAATTTACTGCAACTGCCATCAAATCTACTCCGATTCAATTAGAATCACCACAATTTGTTTCGAATGGTGATAGAAATTGTACCTACCCTGGTGAAAATCCAAAAGTGGAGGAAGCGGATATTGAAACAAATGAAACGTGAAAATGTTCCAATTCCCTCCTAAATTACGCTTAGATGATACCATTCTCACCAGGGTATCCCAGAATTTACCGCAAATTTTTTTCCGTGCGTGTACTACATTTATTATCACCAAACTGATTAATGTCTATTATTTATAACTAATTTTTTAAAAAATCAGTTAATTTCTACGTAGCGAATGAGATACGAAGCCTTTAAAATTGAGTTCAAAAGTAAATTCAAAGAATTCCAACAATACCACCCACGTCTGCACATTAGAAAATGACACACCTTATACATAGCTGGTACATTCGTTGTACCGCTAATAGATTGAGCGGTACCTGTCGGCCACCAGAAAGCACCTGAAATCCCTCGAAACACCTTATTTATCACAAGTACGTGCCTGCGCATCAAATATCGGAATTGTTTCACCCTGTTCCTCGCATCCACCGTGGATTTCTCTTTTCTTCTACTCCGTATTCATTATTTCGTACAAACTCCAAGGTCTTTCGTCCTTCGAAGGTCTGCGCCAAAATCGATTAAATATCATTCCACATCGAATGAACTGTCAAGCATCTACAAAATATGCTTAACGTTCTTCGTTGAGTCTCTCATCAGCAGAAAAAGTTCAAGAATGATGATTTTGTTTGTAGAATATACAAATGAGCTAGAAAATAAACCGAATAAAGGATAGAAAATTTTTTTCCTACAACTCATCGAAACATTTCCTACTACAGTCTGGATTCACGAAAACTTTCTTTACGGAGGTAATTTTCAATTACTCCGCTCATTCTAATCATATTAAGTACACGGAATGTAAAGAACATTCCATCGCTGGGTATTGAAAGTACAAACCCACGTGACGTATTCGAGTCAAAATGACTGGAACTTGGACAAGGAAGCAGCTAAGGAAGAAAGGAAGGAAGTAAAGAAGAATCAGTTCGAAAAAAGTAGATGAGAGATTCGTGTATGCTCACGAAGTGTCGTCGAGAGGATGTAGTAAGGAAATGTAGTCTACGTTCATTCATGAACTCCGACAAAAGCTCAGCGGGCAGGCACGCAGGCAAGCAGGCACAGAATTTATGAATGAACGTAGTATTTGGCTCGTAGATGACGGGTGTACGGTTGACCAGACCCAAAAGGAAGGCCTCTTTCACCTTAAGGTGCGGGCGATTTTTTCTTTCCTTCTTTCTTTCTTGCTCTAGAGGTCCCCTTTCCCTTCTACTCATTTCATAGGGTGGAACCAGCACCACCAACATCGTCACAAAACAAAATTAAATGTGCCCAAATGCTTGGCACGGCTTATCGATAAGTCTTTTTCATCCTTTGAAGAACGTTTGACACAAGTTACTGTAAACCATGAGAATTTTGTATCCTGTCCAACGTTCAACGCGATGTTTCTTCTCGAATAGCAGTCAATCCACAAGTTTTCGATGCATTCAAGTTCACAGGAGATTTTATTCGTGTTACACTTGAGATCATTTTTGTGAATTTGTACATCAAGTTAATGGGTCAATTAAATCTACATCAATTCAAAATTATTTTCCCCCAGATCAGGTGAGTTTTCTAATTGGTAGGTCCTCTTGTGCCACAAGAATCCTTGCAAAGAGTTCCCGTTGTGACAATGAACAAGAATGTCTTGTGAGTACTTTGAATTCGAAATGAGCTCTTCGTATCACGAACATTTAGGGAATTTAACTGGTATGCTTTTCATTGTCGACCCTTAGCTACGCGCAACCGACTCGGCGCTTTCTCTCATTGCACAACGACTAAAACAAATCGGACTGAAGCTCAAAACACTTGTGAACATTCTGAACTAAGAATACTAGAACACGCTTTTCGAGTTACAAATCACAACAATGCGGCACTCAGTGCCATTTTGTGACTAGTTGTGAATGAGTTTTTACTCCAGAGAACAAAAATTCTAGAAGTTTTACATGCAAAACTGGGAGATAAATTCCACCCCACGTGCTTTGTTTCCAAAAGACACCTTTTGAAACTTGTGATAATGAAAATTTGGCAAACGCAAAGATCAAAATGAAAACAAAATGAAACAGGCTTGAACAATGATCAATTGAAAATAAACGGCAGTAGGAAACGGAGGACACGAATGTGTTGAAAAGTCCCATAATTTATGGATGATCAGCCCCAACCTGGTGGAAAAATTTCGCTGTAAACCACTGAAATTTTCAAAGATTTTCACTCAAGAATCTTTCAGAGGATTTCAGAAGTGTTTTCAGAGAATCTCAGTGATTTTCAGAGATATTCATAAATATTCAGACAAATTTTCAGTGGAAAAACGTGCCCGATAAGTGAGAGTTTTTTAGAATTTTTCAGGGATTTCAAGAGTTTTTCAAGATTTTCCAGAGTTTGAAAAAATTTTCATAAGCTTTCAGAGTTTCTCAGATTCTTTTGGGATTTCTCAGCGTTTTTCAGAGTTTTGCAGTGAAATTCAGATAAATTTTCAAAGGAACTTTTTTCACCCCGTCAGTCTGTGACGAATAAAGTTCTTTACTTCAATCAACTCCCAAAAGTACCATAATAAGATGTAATCCTACAAAAGATTATGGTACTTCTGACGCTATAGGTTGATAATTTTATCAATCACAAACTGGCGCTGATCCTCAACAAATTAAAGTTCCTGAAGTTTGAATCGTTTATTGAAACGAATTAATGCTGAAACAACACAATATTCAGAAACCAAAAATTTTGCAGCACATTCTTTAAACGATGTTTCCCGTTCCAAGGAGTCAATTCAAAGTGGAAAATAACGATGATTCATTAGATTTGGTGAGTTTAAAATTTCAATTCGTTTCTATGAACGATTCAAACTTCGAAAACATACAAATTATGGGACTTCTTGACAAATATTTTTCAGCGTGTAGGATGTTTTTGGAATGGTTTTCGCATATCAAAGGCGTATCAGAGCATATTATAAGGGTAAGTTTTTACCAAAAAGTGAGTTCTAAAAGAGAACGATCAGTTCTAAGACGTAAAAATGGTCAATTCTTGAAAAATTATCCAACTTTTAGTGAAATGTTTTCCTTTTTGTTTTTTTTAAATCCAGTATCCAATAATGCTCTGTTACTGAATGAGCCTTTCGCCTCATATTAAGGTGTATATTGAGTTAAGTACCCATACAACAAAAGTTGCTGTGCAATCGTTGCTCTTGAAGTTGTCTACCAAGGTCCCGTAAACTTGTTGGGAATTTGCTACGCATGTGATTGAGAGTTTCATGAAACCAAGCAACTTCCTAGCAACATAATAACAACTCAAGCTAAAATCCTAGATTTACATTTAATTATTGTTTATTGTTGCGCATTTGGCGACGCGACGCCCCTGCAAATTGCTTCCAACTGTTGTTGTACGTTTTCAACAATTTGCTGCATATTTGCTCAGCATTTTGCTGTTAGGGTAGTGATATTCATTCTGAAAGAATAAGACTCGGTGCCAAAACTACAATTAAGAAAGAATCAAATAATGCAAGAAATACTTGTCACCCAAATGTTGTCCCTTGTTTTTTTTTAGAAATCGAGTGTCCACCGTTTCGGTGAGTTCTTAAATTTCCTTAGAATATGCCCTGAGGCGTATAGCCCAAAAATCATCATAAAATAGCAAAGAAACCACAAATGTAAGATTAATGGAATCTGAATCAGTTTTAAGATGTGAACAGTCACAAATCGACCAACCGGTTACGAAAATGAACCGTAATTTCAAAATGTTTCTCAGTAAATCAAAATTCGTTGGCGCAGAGTAAATTTCGTATAAATATTTCTCAAACAATCCAGATTTGAGAGGGATTCAGAAATAGACTCTTAAAAATTCGAGAAGATCCAGAAGAGTTCAGAATTGCTTATGTTATGATGAAATTTGAGATGAAACAAAATTTCTGGGATGATTCAGGAATGTTAAAGAAGTTAAGAAAAATTGAATGAAAATCGAAGAGATTCAAAAAAGTTTCATCTTCCATGTTCCAAATGAAATTTGAAATCGAATAAATTCTCAAGAAACCCTGAACAAATGAGATATAACGATTTCCGAGAAATTCAGAGGGAAATAGAGAAGATCGGAGTGATTCAGGAAATCACGGATTTCTTAAATTTCTAATGATTTCTAAACCTCTCTGGAGAGCAACTGAAATAATGGATAGATTCATAAAAGGAAATTATTTTCAAAATCATCAAGAATCTGAACTCATCTGCTGATAACCGAAGTACCTTTCTCCTGCTTTTTTCTAACTTTTTCAATCTCGTTGAAAAATTATCGATAGATTTCAAAGTTCTCAATTTCCCCCCTCTTTATTCCTTCGGCAGTCGGAGAAAGTACTCCAATTTCTCTCATCTTCTTAAGAGTTTTGATGTGATATCGTACATGTTGGTATAATGATAACAGACAAGTGCGCGATAAACTAAAGTGTCAGAAACGCAAAGATAAACGGTGATTCCCTCTAAACTTGAACTTTTCTGTCCCAATGACTTTTTTTTCATTCGACGAATAAATGTGGAAACAAATTATTGGGACTAAACAAAAGAACCTGTATGTTACATATCTTGTCTAATATTTTTTATTAAAACCAATGAGTCTCCTATTCTAAGCAAATGGGATTTCCTGGAATAATTAGCACTACTCAAGTGATCCTATGATAATCATGGTTGAGAAAAGAACACATGACTGCAAGCGTTTCAAAAGGCCCATAACGCCTCTTCACCGACATTACAGGACGATCAAGGACATAAGTACAATGTTGAGATGAAATGCTATAAAAAGTGTGGTTTAGATTGGCTGCTTCTTAACCCGCATACGTCCCTCATTTTTTATGTATAAATTGATGCATAGGTCGCCAACCTCTGGACATCGTGGAAGATTAATCTATGAACTGTTTTTTGTATTATACTTGAATAGTATCATAATTGGATGAACAAATTCGTTGGTATAGATACGAACAAAATTGCAGTTTGTACCAAATTGATACGAGGAACGGATGCGAGTTAATTTGAAGAGTGACTGAAATTCACCCTGGTTCACAAGCTGTCCTGGATTTCATTGATTAATTAATTTTAATACAAACCTTGCAACGGTGAATACCCATTCATACTGCTTGAAACCCATTGAAACCGATCAAAGACGATTGAATTAATGAGATCCAATGGGAATTTGATAGGTTTGAATGTTCACTTGCAAAGTTTGCATTGAATTCATCGAATCATGGGTTCCAACAGACTTTCTCTATCAGGGGAGCTTTTTCCGTTGTGTCGGCGGTTGCTTTTTGTACTTACGCTCAAAATAGACTGCATTTTAGATAATCTGAATTAAAAACTCTCTTTTTACCGCGAACTTGTCTTAATCTAATTGAGAATTTTCACTAAGATTCCAAACAGAATGTTGTACAAGATTCAATGAGGTTTGGTGAAAATCGATAGAAGTTTCTAACGAAAGGGCAAAATTCAATACTATAGATGACAATAAACTGGATATGTGAGAGATTTTATTGGTTTTGATCAAAACATTGTGGACAACAACATTTGAAATAGGTTTCTCTTAGAAGATATACAATTAGATCAAACAACAGTTTCCGAAAAAAATTCCTCTGAAAATTTCTCCGAATTTCACTGAAAAACTCTGACAAAATCTCAAAAACACCTAAAAACATCTGCAAAACCCTGGCTTTTATCGGGCACGTTCTTCCATTGCAAATTTTTCTGAATATGTATGAATATCTTTGGAAACCGCTGAATTTGTTGGAAAATCACAAGAGCTCGTTGAAAAACTATAAACACCGGGAGAAAAGAATGGTAATATTTACCATGCTGATATAAGATTCGGTCTTATTTTGTATAAAATCGTGAATTTTACTATGTAAGAATATAATTCTTCGCCATTTTTCTGATAACAATTACTGTGCTACATATTAAAATGGTAGAAAATTCTATTCTCGCATAATAATAATCACGATTTCACATAAAATGAGACCGAATACTATGTTGCCATGATAAATCACACCATTCTCTTCATGTTCATAGGACATATACTATAGCACACGGAGAAAAAAATCGTTTTGACAGCAGTATCTGGATTTTCTCGATACCTTTTGCTGGTTCAGCAAATTCTTAACTGTGACAGCAATCTATTTGTTATCACAGCAATCTTGTTAGCTACGACAGCAACTTTTTAGCCGTGGCAGTGAAAAATGTTGACTTCTCCAGCAAAATATCTTTGCCGTTCTAAATATAATACCAAAATTTTGTGGAGGAGCAAACAGTTTCTGCTGACATAGCTGAAAAACCGCTGACGTAGCTACCAAGATTCTTATCATAACAATAAGTTTGCGGTCACAGCAAAAAATCTGCTAATCCAGCAAAAAATTCTATGAACATCCATAAAAAATCCGAAATGTTCGTTTCTAAGGTTAATACTTCATATTATGCAGTTTGGATACAGTGTTTATGTAACGGTGTTGTCTTGCATTTCTTTGCCTTATTTCTTATATCCATTCCTTTCAAGGAAATCATTTGTTAAAATGCTTTTACACTGTAATATCACAATTTTGTCTCATCATCCTCTTCTAAAAAGAATTTTTGAATTTCCAAAAAAACACAAAATGTACATGAGTTTTCTTTACCGCGCCGTCGCTGAAAATCCTGTTTGCAGTATTCGCATGCTCCTATCTTCAAATGCACGGCACCGTTCGTGTGTTGTCATGAAAAAACCATCAACTATGAAAAATTCCTTGTGCCCCAGACGTCGAAGTTGTTGGTTTTATTTCGTATATCGAATTTTATATGCTGATTTGATATATACATTGTGCATGGAACGAGATCCCGACGGTTGTAACTGACCCGAACGTATTATTGTCTGTTTTAGAGATCTTGATGACAGGTTTACTACCGTAGTACAAATTACCATCGTCATGTAAACGATACCTGTTTCTTGTATACAATATAATCACGCAGGGTTACAATGTTTTTACATGTTACTGTTCCTACGGTTTTGTTAGTTGGAACAGGAAAATTCGATCCCCTGTGAAAATGACAGTACCACAAATTTTGTCATTTCAACGATTTATTACAATTTCAAATCCACATAGCACGAATGTCTCAGTAATATCTTCAGAATATTCTGCAAGATTCTGAAAACTTTGAAATATTTTCGAAATGTCCTGGAGATATTACTGAGACATTTGTGCTAAGTGGAAAGGAATCTGCTGTGACAGCGAAATCTGATTTCGCTGAGTCCCCCTTGGTTAAGAAAGTCCATAGAATCTGACGAAATGAAATTTAATGGGATTTGGTCAGAACATTGTGCAAGATTCAATCAGATTTGGCAAGATTTAATCAGAATTACATTGAAAAAATACACTCATCTGATTGGATGTTATTGGAAATGGTTGGATAGGATTTGATCAGAACATTGTGCAAGGTTCAAAAAGATTTGACGAGAATCGATGGGTTTGTTTAACCCTCAACCACGCACCTGGGTCCTTTGGACCCGAGCAATTTTTTCTTTTACTTCTCATTTTGTTGCAATGCACAGCCAAGGGCTGGTATTGTAATGTAAGCAACTTCGAACCTTCCTGCTTTGAATGCTTTTTGGAAATCCGGGATCCGCCACTTAGTTTTCGAGTAGCATGTATTTGAAATTTAGCTCGGGTCCTTCGGACCCGATGTGCGTGGTTGTGTAACTTTTTTTGGCGGAAAACTGGAAAATGTTTCAAAACTGCATAGAAGATGTTCATGTATCCTTTTGAGGAAGGATGTATTGTTTCGATATGATAAAAGTATACATATGTGTGCAGCCCCCCCCCCCCCCCACGTGGGGATTGAATCATAACCCATTCAACTACACTAAAAAATATATATTTGCATCAAAAACATTTATTTTTTGTCTGGCAAGTATTTAGTGGTATTGATGACCTACGCTGCACATGAGTTCAGAAAGAGTTCATAATGAATTCATTGGGAACTATGAAAGTTCAAAATGAGTACATTAAAGTTCTTTCAGAATTGTCGTGTAGTTTGGGCAAGCATTGAATTAAAGTAATTGAATTCTATTCCTACAAATCCTCTGGGAAAAATATAATGTACATTCGCGTAAGGAACTGTAACATGTTACATTCCAAAAGCGCAAAATGACTCTTAGGGTACATTCGCTTCTAACTTCACCCACACTCCATGGCATTTGTTACGGTTAATTTTCGCCAGTGTAATCGTTTTTGTTTCATTCCATCTACTGTAGTTCTGACAGCAATGAATATTTTTTGGATAAAGAACAAATCGATATTCAGTTTAAATGATTTTTTCTTGAGTGTATATGTACTTATATGCACTAAGGGTATTCATAATCAACAAAGGATAGTCTTGCAGGATAAAAGTGTTTCGAACATTATTCTTATCGGTTTCTATATTTTTTCCCTCCAATATTCCGATAAATATCTTTAATTCACTAATTGTGGATTCTTTAAAATACCCAAACTTCACTCTTGTAAATAATTATGTTTTTTCCTAACTATCATTAGGAACTATTTTTTTCCTGGAAGTTGAACTTTTTCTGATTACAAAACGGTGGTTATTTTTGTCTTTACGTCTTTGTGCGGGATAGATATGATTTTTTGAAAAAAATCGTTGTTCTCACTGTTTTTTTCAGATTCATGTTCCTTCTTTCCTACATAACTCACATAAATCCCAAGAAAATCTTCTTTCACAATACTGATTACTATCCTTGACATTACGACGAATCGATTGGAAAAAAAATCATCTCAAAAGGATAATATTTGAAGAAAATACAGCCAAAATAAGATGAGCCGGGTCCAAAAGACCCGAGTGCGTGGATTAGGGATTTTTTCGAAGGTGCGTGGTTGAGGGTTAACCAGGGCATTTTGTTGCCCTCATGAAAAAATCCAAAGTCAGAATTTCATCGTCAAATCGTCAGTTACAACACGATAGATTTCTGATATTGTTACGGTATTGACGATAATTATCTGCACTGTGAAAAATTGGCGGAAAAAGGTGACACCAAAAGGTGTTCTTTTAACACCACATGGTCTCATTTTTACACCATAAAGTGTGATTTTAACACCGTTTGGTGTTATGTTGACACCCAATCCGAGGCGGACGTGTATAAGATCCGTGTGGTGCTGATTCTGTTTTAATCCTAACACTGTGTTGACACCGCATTTTTTACAGTGTGATACAAAACCAACCAGCAACCCGATGATTTCCCGATAGATACCTATATTGGATTTACATTGGATATTTCTCGTATACATCGTAACAATATCGGAAATCTATCGTGTTGTTTCATTATCGGACGAGTCCGATAAAAATACAATGTACCTGACGATTTAATGATGAAACTTATAAGTTTGGATACGGCGAATCCCGCCGCGCGGTTGACTCAACTGAATATCGATTGAAGTCAATGCTCATTCGGTCATTTCAATCGATATTCAATTGAGTCAACCGCGTGGTAAGATTCGCCGTATCCAAACTCATATGCGGTTGGCTCCACTATATTGTTTCTCAGTGTAAGGGTGGGGCAGCAAATTTTTTTCTGTGACAGCAAGTTTATTAGCTACGACAGCAATTGTTTAGCTGTGGCAGCAAAAAATATTTACTCCTCCAGCAAACTTCGGTATTATATATAGAATAGCAGACAAATTTTGCTGGAGGAGTCAACATTTTTTGCTGCCGCAGGTGAAAATTCGCTGTCATAATTAACAAGATTGCTGTGATAGCAAAAAATTTGCTACTTCAGCTGAAGGTACCCAGCAAAATCAGATTTCGCTGTCATATTCTTTTTTCTCCGTGTTACTATAATCAAATAAGATTTCCTGCGATGAAGTGTGTTTTCATCGTGAAAAATAAAATATAGTCGTAAGTTATGGTGCAGGTTTTTCAAGACTCAATCATTTTCTATTCTTTTTGAGGTGGACAAAGTAGATGGTTTCATTTGAGCGTAAAATTTTAATTTTCCATCACCAATTACATACAAGTAACTGTAATGAATGATTTCTAATAATTTCCATAAAAAGCTACTTCATTCTATGCGGAAATACGATGAATTGAAAAAAAACGTCCTCATTCCCGTTATTTGTTTTGAGAAATCTGGCACTATAAAAACTATTCGGAATTTTTCCATCCCTAAGTAAGGGAAAATTCCAATACATGTTTAGGAATTTTTACATAGAAATACGTGAGAAGAAATGATTGTTTTCACGGGATATCTAATGTAAATTCATGAGATTCTTCTGAATATTCATGGAAAAATTTTTATCCTTGTAAGATAAACTATACCCAGTAGATGAACGAATCATAAAAGAACTCTAACAGCACTTGGAGGTTTTTGAAACGTTCTAAGAACGTTAGAAAAACGTCTAAGGAACTTCGTGCTGTCAGGAAAGTGACTATTCAAAATTTCTGCTACCTTAAAATAATTCGCTTTTTTTCACAATAGAAGTAACTTTTTATGGAAACAATCGAATTATTTTAACGTAGCTGAAATTTATAATACTTATTTATTTTATGAATTGTCCATCTATATTAGTCATCGTTCATCTACTGGGTACACTGTAAAAAAAATGTGTTGAGTTTTTCCTCACACTGTGGGTGGATTTCGTCCCCTCATCGTGGAGGAATTGTTTTTCCATCAATGATGAAGGATTTTTCCACCACTTTGAGGAATTATTTGGTTTTTTGGGTGTTGAATCCTCTACAAATGGAAGAAAAGTCCACCAAATTATGGTGAAAAATTCCGCATCTATGGCGGAACCATTTTTCACAGTGTAGTTCACCCCATGTGAAGTAAATATACCACACACATGGATGTGAAATTTTCTACAAAAATTTTTCGCAGTGTAAATCGCCTGTGGTTTGCTATAAAAAGACTTGGAAATTTTTGGCCCAGGGATCGTGGAAAAACTGACGAATTAAGAATAGTAATTACTATTTTATGAATCGATTGGCGATTCTCCGATTTGTTCGCAACGTGCGAATCCAGAAATTCCCATACCAAATGATATCGAATCCATCACCCTGAAAATAAATCCTTGTAACAAGATTAGAATAAATGTTTCCTTTCCTGATGAATAAGGAACGAATAAGAGTCCCATGTGATTAATCGTGATAAATGTCCGAAGGTTCAAGTGTAGAAATCGGTATTGAAAATCTTTGAGAAAATTCAAGAGAGTCTCATAGATCCACCCTCTTCCGTACTTTTTGACTTTTTCGGCGAGCAATAACGTACACGGTTGCACAAAGGGTGGTGGCCTGAATAAACCGGAAACCCGCTCCATCCTATTTCAGTCCCTTACATTACCTGTTGTTCCCTCTTGTGCTCGTGTCACACTTTTCCGCATCAGCTTCTGAATCACGCATTTCCATTGCTTCGACGAAAATCTTTTTTACACGTATAAACAGAAATGACTGTTTCGATAGGTCCATACGCGCAAGTGTGTGAGTTTATTGTATTTATGTGGGTATCATATTGTGAGAATCTTCCTACAACCTGCCGACGTCTCCTATAGGTAAATTAATAGTTCGACCTCAAGTTATGTCATTTGTTGAAGAAGAAGAGGGCCCTGGCTCCTTCTCTTCGCTATCCGGGATATTGAAGTAGCATATCAAAAACAGGTATATCTCTTCGTTTTCGAACGAGGTATAAAATCCATATGAGGGTCAAGGTTCGTACAATCGTATACATATACTTATCAGGCGATCCTCTATTCACGCGAATGTAGTTTCCCTAACTTGGTTAGAATCGAATCTCAAGAATACGTATTTCGTCTCGGTTCTTCTTTACCCCTCGTGTTGTTCTCCCTCCCTTCTTTGCATTCGCCTAGGCGGCGTTAAAAACAAAAACAAAAAGAAACAGAATTACCTCGATAGCTTCTCGGCAATCGAGGAACATTTGTTGGGATCCCACGACTGTTTGGCGATAGCTGTGCCAACTTGTTTCAAGCACGCAACCCAATTTGTCCGCGTCTCATTGTTTTGTTCCCCACATGGAAATCGTCGTCGCTGTTGTTCTCAAACTCAAACAACCCCCTTCATCTTTTGTCAAGTATTTTTTTCATTGTGGATGGAATAAATAAATTTCCAACAATTTTTAGTAACAAACAAAAATGTTACGAGAACGAGGGAACCTCTTTGGGTTGTGCTTATTCGAAGAGTGGATCAATTGCCGCTCTGGTTTACCAACCCTCTCGAGGAATACCGTAAAAACGATCTTTTGAAATCTAATATTCAAGTTAATCGATCAGCGACCAAGCATCCTGCAGAAGAATGAGACAAAGCGGGAGATTACGAGGGTTTTCGACGTTCTAACCGCAAAGCTAGTTCTCCTTACTCGCAGTTTTGTGAGGGATTATCGTTGTAGGGAAGATTAACAGGTTTACAGAGTCTTCTATTCACGAAAACACGAAATGCTTATGAATTTATGGATTCAGAACTGGTATCCAACTTAACGAGAGTTAATGAAATTGACAACAATCTTCATTTGTGAGAATAGACTTCATTATTCGATTGTGCATGACTTTTAATAGAAGCTTCAGAGATTCCATACATGATTCGGGGTGAGAATGAAGCTTGTAAGTTGCGGAGTGTATACGAAATTTGCTTGAAGTTTGAATATAATTGAGCGAAGTGCTAAAAATTAGATTCAATGGTTTATGAAAAATATATAAATTGTTGCGTGAATTGTTGAATCACATCTGGATTAACGAGAAATTATCAGTAAACTGAATAAATTTCTTTACCGTGAAATTTAAGTGACCGAAGGATGAATGAAAATTCTCTTCAAAAAATTACTGTACAGCTTATAAGAATGAGTAATTTCTCAAACAGTTTAGAGAGTTTCCACAAATTTTACAGATTGCCCTATCGATAGGCGATCTTGACAGTACCGACATTTTTTATAGAAAATTTATCGAGTTTACATTGAACTTGATAAAATATAGATGAAAATTTTATGAAAGTTTATTGAAATTAAGATTACTGAAATTTCACGGTAATTTTTCAAGTATAAAATTGATGATGTTAAACATAGGATGTAGACGAAGAAATCCCTGTTGTTCAAGAATTATATGTCTCCTGTTTCTCGCAGAGTAATTTTCCTACCCAAATGGAATAATGTATCTCAATTTCCATAAATCTACAATAATGTAATGAGTATTTTTTCCACATCAATTCAAATTTCAAATCAGTCTTTTATCTAAAATCAAGATCGTTCATCGTTTCGTGAATCGATCGAAGTTACCATCCCGTGCTACTTTATCAATACTTAACCCAGTTTTGCGTATCTATGGGTAATGATCTAAATAGCAAAGAGAAACGGGTAGAGTGAAACTAGTAAACAGACACGTAACAAGGAGAAAGAGATCGAAATGACACTATCAAAGCACCGCTAATGCTCCTTCGGGTTAACACTCAACGGCAAGTACGTGGTCCTTCTTTCTCTCCTGCTGTTCTGTCCTTCTTTCACGGTGTAAAAAGGCTGTGTGATCGATGGAGCTACCGGATTGGTCGGAGGGTAGAAATCAACCCCTGTGTATCATGTTCTCCAGTGTCCTCGAGATTCCTCGATTCTCATTGGTCTCCACTCCAAGCTCCACCCCCTGGAAATTTTACCCCTGTAATATTACCATTGGTCTCTTCAGCGCTTGGCACACAATCCAAGTGGAGAACAATCGAAGACTCTCGAAGACTTTTCAAATGATCGAGTCTTCTTTTTTTCTCTTTTTGTTGCCTTTTCGGAAACGAAAAGCAACAAATGTTTTCCTATCCTACTTTCTTCCATTATCTATTTCGAATATGATACAACAATTCAACTGGGAGACAATGTTTTAATCCCCTGGTTTTCTTCGTAAATTCAGGACTTTGAAATTCTTACTATAAAGTTTTAACATCAGCGGAGATAAAAGAGATTCAAATGTTCTGAGTTGACGAACAAAGAGTAAGAGTTTGTATGATACTCAGACAGAGAAACGTGCTCTGAATATTTTGTAACGTAATGCCCCGTAAACATAATATCGTGAAGTTCGCTCAGGATGTAAACATGATGTGTTCACTGTGGGGTCATCATTGCAGGTTGTCACCAATAACAAATGCTTTATGCGGAAACACCTTGACAACACGATTCGAACATTTATTCGCATGCATGGTACTATTACGATGGCATTATTCAGGAATTTTCCTATCTGGGATAGCACGTATTTTTATGTTGCTGGAGTTTGAAATCGTTTATTGAAACGAACTGGTAATCGAATCACGGAATACTCAGCTATCAAAGATCAACAAAATAGCAGTACATTCTTTGAACGATGTTTTCAGTTTTGATTTTCGTTTCGTTTTTATAAACGACTCAAATTTTGAGGACATATATTTTCTTCGATGTTGTGTGGAAAGTAATTCGATTTTTTTAACAATAGAAATTTGAAGAAATTCAATTCTTGTATCAGAACTTTTCTATTTTAGTATCAGACAATTTGAATTTTGCCCGTAAAATGTGAATCAATATTTATAAAATTGATAATCATTTGTGGATCAATTAAGAAAATATTTGACAATTTCTCGAGTTCTCTATTAGAAAAGGATTCCGAAACAATTGCGAATAGATAAGAAAGAAACTTCCTTCGAGAATGTTATAGAACCGCTTATTGAATCCAAATACGTAGTGATTATTTGAATTTCCATTGACCAGGACATAGCGAATAAGAGGAAAGGATAAAAGTAGGGAAAATTCGTCAATTCTTGTACCAGCAAATTTTTAGCCTAATTCGAAAGGGAAATTTGTTATTCCTTATTTCATATCTGAATTTGTTAAGACAGTGGATTTCATCTTCTCATTGCATTGTCTGAATTATTTATTGGTAACAAGGAAATAAACTTTTCTTGAATTTAATTGATCGAAGAATTTACATTAAATGGGTGCTGAATTGTCAAAAATTCTCAGTACTGTTCCCATTCTTTCAATATTTCAAAATTCAGATGATTTCTAAAATGAATCTTGAAATTTTTTTATAAGGAATTCGAGATCAACTGAAAAAGTTGAAAATTATTCCTTATTTCCTCCTCATTCGTGCAAATTTTTTATAAATATTTTGAAAGAATGAGGAAATCCTGAAAAATTAACGTTTTTGTACTGGATAAATATCATGCAATTTTCCAGTATATCGGCTGTAGTCGTCAAAAAAGTTTCCTCCACTTCCATCTTCTGAAACATGGAAGAAGTGGAGAACTAGCATGAGAATGTTGCAAATATGAGTTAACATATGTTGAATGTTGCTGTTTTTGATAATCAGATTAGAACGTGGAAACCACAAATAAGAAAAACTTTATTGGTTAAAATAAGCCTTGCAACTGAGAGTGCAGAAAGAGCGCTTACAAAGTAAATCAAGAGTTTGGAAAGCGTAAAATTTGGCACTTTGAAGCGTGCATCAAGACTCCATGACGGGCAGGAAGCGTGCACAAGATGTACGAATTAAAGCGTGCTCAGACTTGTTATGAACGCTTATCGCACTTTTCGCCGGAAAAAGTCAATCAGCACGGATCACGGATGCCAAATTTCTTTGTTCTGTTCCCTATTCTTTCCTCGAAACATGGAAAAGGACATGGAAATTTGGCAAGTTTATGGAAATGAATAGGGAAAACTTTTCCACGAGTGCGCGTTTTCCTCACTTCGATCAACAGTTTTCCACGCTCGGTGAACGTTATTTTTCCATTAGGGACCTCGTCAAATTCCTAAAACCACCTTATTCGGTTTTTCAATGAGGATTTCGAAAGATATTCCTGGTGGAAAAATTTCATTGAAAATCACTGGAATTTTCAGTAATTTTCAAAGAATTTCAGAGGTGTTCATAGTTTCTCAGAGAGTCTCAGTGATTTTCCGAAAAATTCAGAGTTTTCCAGAGATTCTCATAAATATTCTGGAAAATTTTTAGTCCAAGAATGTGCTCGATAAGTGGGAGTTTTTGAGAATTTTTAAGAGATTTTCAGAGCTCTTCAAGATTTGTCAGAGGTTTTCAATGAAATTCGGGGAAATTATTTTCAGAGATTTTTTCAGACAAACTTTTTTCATCATGGATATCTTGCAGGATCCTGGTATGAAATTCTCAACATAAGACTCCCCACATCTCCGCAAAGTTTTCTTATCTCTTCTTCACTTCTTTTGAAGAAATCTCATCAAATGCAAACCCTCGAACTTCAAAAATCTCGAAATATGAAAGACGTAAAGAGAATCAAAACATGGGAATTTGAAACCGGATCAGGAATCAGGCATGCCTTATCAAGTGCTGATATTGAATGCTTCAGAAGATCTATAAGTGTTGTTAACAATCCGCCAGTCTAGGTTTTCTGCTAGAATTGAGCAATATCAATCCCATCTGCACAAAATGGATTTTTTCCTCCAATTTTTCGACATTTGTGTCGATTTTTATACACGGAGAAAAATGAGGGTTCAAATATTACTACATTTTTTAGTAAAATGGCAGAATGAGTTGAAATAGTATAATTTTTACAACACAGTGTAATGGGAATTCATGTTTGATGGTGCGAAAAATCGTTTAATTTGGCGTGACTTTATATCATGAAGTATGAAATTTTGCCATATTATGTTGTTAAAATCGTATTATTTCACTTATCCTGCTATTTGACTGAAAAATATAGTAATATTCAGTGCAGTCTTTCTGCATAGGCTTTGTAGGCTCGGGCCTGGGGCCCGACGCTGATAGGGGCCTCCGAATCCTTGAACCACAATTTTCTTTTAATCCTACAAGAAAAGAATTTTTTATAATAAAAGAAGTAAAACATGAGCCATGGATATCCAAATTGCACAGCCAAACGAACATATTGATATATCCATAATTGATTGAAATTTCCAAAAAGATATTACTATATGTAAGTAAAAAAATTGCCTCACATGGGCCCCCAAACATTCTGAGCCTAGGGTCCCTTAACTATGAAAAACGGCACTGGTAATATTTAAAACTTCATTTTTCTGTGTGTGTGTTTGTTCTTACGGTAATCGAATATTCGATACCCTGGTCATTTCAAAGTGACCAATTTTTATGGTTGACTTTCGATTATTCTTACTTTGATAAAAATTTGGTCAGAAAATGGTTACCCAGATGGTTTTTACCATACACTGAAAAAAATTATTTCGTTGAAATGTGATCAACAAAAGAATTCTGTTATTTCAACAGAATTTTGGTTGTTTTAACCAAATTCGTGTTGTGTCAACAAAGTCCAAAATCTATTTGTTATAATAACAAAAGAATGTTATCATCGCAACGAAAGAATTTTGTTGACACGACACAAATTTGGTTGAAACAACAAAAATTTTGTTCGGATAACAGACTTCTTTTGTTGATCAATTTCAACAAAATGATGTTTTTGAGTGTATAATGTGACCTATTTGTGACCGGAAACTAATGGTTGCTTAGAACAAGCAAGAGGTCGAAATTCAGAAAATTACCACGAAATAACTGAAAAATCACCAAATGAGATTGGTTGAATTTTGGTGGAAATGTGGTTCGTTTTCGGAATTTTTTCGGTATTTTTGAGATGAAAACCCATTAAAATTACCACGAAATAACCGAGAATCACCTAATTGAGATTGGTTGAATTTTGTTCAATTTTTGTTGAATAAAATGTCCAAACGACCAACAAGTTACCAAAACCAAGATTTTCGGTCGCTTGTCGGTTCACCCAGATCCGCTAGGGATTTGATGTTTGGATTTTGGATTCGATCCAAAAATTGAGAATTCCTCCAACATTCACGGAAAAAAATGAAGAAGAAATGGAAGTTATCGATCCTCATCGGAAAGATTCTTCAATAATTATGAAAAGTTAAAATGAAACAAAGCAAAACAAAATTAAAGGCAGCGAAAAAGGGGGAAAATAAGGAAAAATAACGAAATTCGATCAAATAAAACATTAAGACATTCAATTTAATATGATCATTGAATTATCAGTGATATACAATTGACATCGTCGAAAATTTGCATTTTTTTTTATTAATATTTATATTTTATTTCTTTCATCCTGGTTTTATTTTCATTTCTGAGAATTTCATTTCAATTTCATTCCTTCAAAAGAAAAATTCAATTGATCCGAACAGAGAATGGAACATTCAAGAAGATTTTTTGATTTTTTTATGCAGATCGATTTTTTTTGAGATCGCTCATCTTTAGTTTTTGCATATTCTCACTCGGGCCTCAACTACAGCGAAGATTCACATAATTTCTACATCCTCATTCAAAATGCCAGAAATTTTCGAAAAGATTCGGAAAGAAAGAGGGACAAAAACCGCCACGGAACAGATTCATAACGTATCGATTAATCCAATTCATTAATCGCTCATAATGACACAATATCTTCCGTTAATTATCCCCCAACGCCAACTACAGATAGATAAATATTCAAGCTGCCCTCGCTAACATCACGCTAATCTATATTTTGTTCTCAAATATACCGGGGAAAGGTACTCTGAAGATTATGTTGCAAGTTTCAACACGAATATTTTCTTGCATGTTTTGGAATTGATCGTTAGCTCCGTAGCGTTGTCACGCAAAGACGAGGGTGCAATTAACCCACAAGTATCTAGCACGCCGCTTGTATAAAATAATCACGAAATACACGAATAATCGTGAACCGTTGAATTTGTAGATGCAAAACATAAAAAACAAAAATCAAAATTTCGCAATGAAATATTTCTACCTTCTGGTCCGTAAAAACGTACTCGTGTACCGGTAGGATCGATATTGGAAACATTACAAAACATTCACAAAATAATTCCTGAATCAATGAAATTTCTTCTGTACACTTCAAATTCCAAACTTTTCAAACACCGATCTCTTCGGGTTCATCGATAATCCTTCGACCTGCTTCGTCTCAACTTCTATTCCTTTTTTTCTTGTACATCGATTTTGGTTTTTATCGCCGATAAGGAGAGAGAACATGAAATCTTAACAAACAAGAGCTATGAAAGCTTCTTCTACCGTCTCTCGTGCATCGAGTGAAGATGAGAATTTTCCCAACTTTCGTTGGAAAAATACGATAGCAGCAGGAACGATTACGGACGGTAAGGGCGGTTCTAAGAGAATTCGGTTGGGGTCGAATCTCATTCGATACAGTGAAACTCACCGAGAGGGTGAGGTAGGAAAACCCGCCTCTGGTGTTCTCGGGACACCCAAGAACCGCCCCCGATTCGATGCTGCTGCTGCTCGAGGGTGCTTGACTAGGAGCGAAACAGGAACGGTGGTAGGGAACGCACTAGGCGTCAAGTGTTCGTCGAGGACACTCGAAAAATTACAAGCACAGTCCTCTTGGCTTTTCAGAAAGAGAGAGAGAGAGAGAGAGAGAGAGAGAGAGAGAGAGAGAGAGAGAAAGAAAGAGAAAGAAGGAGAACGGAAGAGAGAAAGAAGGAATAAAATAAATAGTTAGTACAGAGTTAGTCTACAGGAGTACAGGACTAGAATAGCGAGGAATAGAAACCAAGTGTTTCACCACATTTTTTGCTTTTTTTTTCACTATCGTTCCCAAGTGTTTTTTATTCTTTTCTCTGGAAGAAAGAGTACCATCCTAGTCGAGATTTTTCTCAAAGTGGACACATTCTTAGTGAGTGTTTATTACATTTCTAAGTTTGAATTTTGGTGGATTATGTGACTGGTTCTTTCTTTTTTGTCAAGTTTCATTTGTCAGTGACGTATCGAGGGCTGATTCCTCCCAAGGATATTTAGAGGGCATGGGAAATTTGAAATATCATGATCATCGTGAATAGCAACGATTTCAAGAGTGTCCTACCACCAGAGTGTTCTTCGAATGGTGCGGTTGAATATTGAAAGTGGAATATATTCGGAGGATATCTGCGAAGAGATAAGAAAGTGAAGGATAATATCTGAAAGTACTCGAGTGTTTGGTGCAATTATTGGGAATTCAAGTTCGAGGTGAGAAGATGATTTTTTGATTTTCAACTCTTTTCCCGTCACGTTGTCTACGGCAAAGGACTCTTGCAAAATGGCGGACAAAAACAAGATTCTACCCTGGCCTCTGCTTCCATATCCAGCTAGTCTTTTGAACCACGTGTGGTACAGTCAACTCGCATTGAATACTAGGTAAATAAATGTTCAATTCACAGTATTGAGAGAGACGTTCATGTAAATGTCAACATATTTTCATAATTAATTCTCTTTGTATATATTCAACACTTTACGATCTCCGAATACGTCGTTGAATCACTAAATATGTCATTCTGAAGAATAATTGAGAATTTTCCATCATAATTCAACGGTTTTTCTTTTGAAAAATTCAACACCCAAAAAGCAGAATAGTTCCCAACTATAGGAGAAAATCCTCCGATCTCAACGGAGAAACGATTTTCCCACGATCGGGGGGCGCGATTCGTCATCGAAGAGACCAATTCCCATCAATTTTGACAGTTTATAAATTTTGAGATGAGAGAAAGTAATGATAATTTCACTTGAATTTAAAAAACATGATTCAAAATGAAAACGAAAACAAAGGGTCCTTGTGAAAATGTATCCACGCCAAAGTACACGGGAAAACCGAGTCTATTGATATTTAGAAAGAATTTATCAACGTTCAGAAAAATGACTGTCAATTTAGAGAAAAAGAGGATCGCTGAAAAATATTCGTAGTCAAAATATTAACAGCTGATAGTTGAAACTATCAATTGTTGACACATTGACTACGAATTTTCAGTGGACTCACTACGAATATTTTTCAGCCATCTTCGTTTCCCCTAAATTGACAGTCATTTTTTTAAATATCAATAGACCCGGTCTTTCCGTGTACGTCAAAAACTAAGACACTCGGTCGCAGGAGTAGAAAGTTTGAATATAGCGAAGTACAAAAAAATACGCTGATTTTCAATTCAAGTACATCAATCTATATGCTGAAAAATAGGAAACATAAACATTCCGTTGCGACAGATCTTGTCCTTGGACAAATATTTGTTTTAGCATAAGTCTAGTTGGATTGAACCTACGCATTTTTATGCAAAACTGGAAATTCGAATAGCAGTACATCTGGCTCAATCTCCCGCACAGGACATACACCGATCCTCCACTTTGAACCACGGCCGTGCACGATGGATCATAGATAGAAAGTGAGGGGATAAATGGTGGATAAGTAGTGGACGGAGAGGAAACTCAACGTTGAAACGACGAACATACGATGGGAAACTTTTTATGCGGGCTTTTGACGAACCAATATAAAAAATTTGAGATGTTATTTTTCGAACAAACAGAACTTTTAAATTTGTATACATGCATTTTGTGAGAAATGATATGTCGAATCTCCCCTTTCATTCACTTCGTCTCCACATCATCCATTTATCCACCTATTTCCCACTTATGATCCACCGGAGTTCAAAATGGGAGATCGGTAGTTCGGTTCTTCGGTCCTGTATGCTGGGATTTGATTTCGCAAAAGTAATGGCGATGTTCGAGGTTCAATTCAGATTCAGAAAAGTGAAGGCATCTATGTTATAGTATTTTGAGATTTAATTACAAATTCGTTTCAAGAAACGACCTTAGTCAAAAAGTGAAACCTGATTTAGCTCTGATTCGTTGCATATTAGGGAGTGGACCAGGTTTGATTTCATTTTTCGCCCTGTTCTCAACCTGATCTTGCTTTTAACCTTTTTTTCGTTCCGATTAAACTCTGGATCGTTACGCATTAGGAAGTTGATCAGGCCTCTGAAAAGTGTTACAATTTTTCGACTCGGGGATTCAAACTTCAACAAACAATTGCGGGATTTCTCTTCAAAAGATGGGGGCAGGGAATTTTCCTCTCTGGTGGGGAAGTTCGTAGACTGTTTCCTCTCTTTTCAGAGGATTCGACATCCAAAAAGCGGAGCGATTCCTCAAAGTGGGAGAAAATTCCCCATTCTGGATAAAAACATGAGAGAGAGTAATCCACTATTGTTTAGTCGTTCGTAGATTTTTTTTGGCAATCCATGGATTTTAGCCGACTTGGGTATTGATATGCCTTATTCTTGAATCGTTAACACAAACTTCTCCCTGATTAAAAGAATTCAATCATTCTCGCCAAATCTGATCGAATCTCGGAAAATGTTCCGATCGAATATCAGCCGGCGATTTGTCAATAAGATTGGCTTAGATGAATTAATTCTTTTCATGTGAATCTGATTGAATCTCGCCAAATCTCATTGAATCTCGGACAATGTTCCGACCAAGTCTCATGAAATTTCATTCCCAGATTCCATGGGTTCTTCTAACCAGGGTCAATATCTCTACTTTTTATTTTGACGCCTAACTATGCCAAGAATTACGAGAACTTAGGTTGATTTACACCACGCCACGTCACTTGGCGTGGAATTCTATAATTGAGCGCGAACATAACCATGTAGTTTCTATCTAAACGATGTAAAGTTACAGGAGTGGAAATGCAAAGTTCCGCATAGACTCGATTCTCCAATAAAAAAATCCTATTCATTCCGATTGAATGGACAGAATTCCAATCGAAACCGATTAAGGGGTTATATACAGTTCCAGTTTTCACAAAATGGATTTTTTTTTCATTTCATTTTCGTAATTTACATACATTCAAGTATACACACAGAAAATTTCAAGTCAATTCGGCGATTATTGTCCAAGTTACACGCATATTTGTGAAATTTTTTTACTCTATGTCAAGTGCTTTTGAAACTTTGAATGCGTTTTTCTCCAAACTGTGTTTTCAAAGTCGGTGACCAAGATTTCTCGAAAACGGCTGGACCGATCAGTCTCAAATTTCAACACGAGCTTGTTGACTATATTTATCAGTAATTAATCGAAAGTTTCTTCTCACCGATGAATATTTTTATTTTTATGGACAATTTAAGGCAAAAATTTTGGCGCAAAATCGATTTTTTTTTTTTAGAAACCGCCATTTTATCAAAAAATTTCATTTCGCTTATTCCTTCGATTAATTACCAGATTATGCATTACTTCAACGAAATCCATTTGGTTTTTTCATTTTAAAAGAGTTAGTCCCGAGATATCGTGGTCACCGCAAAGCGCTTTTTTTTAAGATCAGCTATAACAGCTCTCAAAATCATTATTTTTACAAATAAAAAATATTAAAATACAGGTCAAAGTTATTTCATTATGTATACAAATTTTTACAATAATCAATTCAACTGTCTTTTCAGGAAAAATTCTTGAAAAATCGCTTTTTTTTGCGTCCTTTAATACCCATTAGGTTTGAATCGGAATTCTTCACTTTCAATAGGAATTAATAAGATTTTTTAACCAGGGTTCTAATACGTCAAAGCTCTTCTTCAGCGTCGTTATTCATAAAAGTCCTTATGAACATTGCTAAATTGAAATTTCCTCCCGATTAACAGAATTATATTGTGAATTTCTAAATATGTCACGTGTAAACTGTTCCATATAAATTTGAAACTAAGTTTTTAGTGATTTCCCTTCATAATCTCTTCTAATAAAAAAATGCTCTGTGCATTCCCCCTAAGGTCGTTTGAAATCCACCGATTCTCAGTACTTTTTTCACTGATTTGAACTGAGAAAAAGCTAAATCTCATGCGTTCTTACGGTTTGTCGGCTGCACCAGCTAAATTTCAAATACCTCAGCAAAATATCCTTTCATTACAATGTTTATGAAGTTTGAATACAGTGGGTGGCCAAATTATTAGGCCACAATTGAGATTATTGAAATTACTCCAAAGTTGAATATCTCAGTGAAAAATTATCGTAAGGAAACAAATGAATACGCAATTTCAAGGGCAAAGTCTACTCTTTGAGCATCATTTGACCTCTTTGGTCTATCATGTTTGCCCGACAACCTACATCGCATTAAGTATGAGCATTTTGCTCGATATTTCCTCAGTTTTTCAAACAGGAGGAGCTCGCAGGAAGATTAAAACATGGAAACACGAAAATAAACATTTTGTAGAGAATTTCCTCAGCTCCAAAACGCTTTTTTTATTTTCCTGGTAGAGTCATTTTTAGCGGAGTTATGTCATGTTTTATGACTTGTAATTTTGAGACAGTTAAGGGAACAAAAAATTTCCTTGGAGGAAAAAGTTTAGTTTTGCTATGTATTATACGAAAAAAAAATACTTCGAGAGGTTTTTGATTGCTTTCAAAAGTATTTTCTGCGTATAATACATCTTAAAACAAATCTTTTTCTTTCATGGAGATTTTTTCCCCCCTCTACCGTCTCCAAATTACAAGTCATAAAACATGACATAACTCCGCTAAAAATGACTCTACCAGGAAAATAAAAAAAGCGTTTTGGAGCTGAGGAAATTCTCTACAAAATGTTTATTTTCGTGTTTCCATGTTTTAATCTTCCTGCGAGCTCCTTCTGTTTGAAAAACTGAGGAAATATCGAGCAAAATGCTCATACTTAATGCGATGTAGATTGTCGGGCAAACATGATAGACCAAAGAGGTCAAATGATGCTCAAAGAGTAGACTTTGCCCTTGAAATTGCGTATTCATTTGTTTCCTTACGATAATTTTTCACTGAGATATTCAACTTTGGAGTAATCTCAATAATCTCAATTGTGGCCTAATAATTTGGCCACCCACTGTAGTTTATAGAGGCGAAATAACGAAAATTCAAACCCACAAAATGTGATGAATTATATACCTTTATTCAACTACTCAAATTAACTTCTTGTGAATGCAAACATGCACTGTAAAAACTGAGTGGAATTTCCTCCCGGCAGCAAATCTCCCTCATGTGGGGGAAAATTCATCTCCTCTATCCTGTTGGAGGAATTCTCCCCCAGTTGAAAGAAAATCCTTTCTTCTTTAAAGGAATTTTTGAAGGAAAATTTCCCCAAAATATGGGGAAATGAATTTCCTCCACGCGAGGGATTTTGGCTGCCACCAAATTAGAGTGAACATTTCACCATAATGTTTTGCAGTGTGGCTGAAGTGAAGTCCTACAAGATTTTTAATAAATAGAATTTAAATAAACGTTTAAAACTTAAGCAATATTCATTTTGATCCATGTCCACCACATTTCGTAGCTCCTGAAAATATATTTTTGAGTTTTTCCCATACTCGCTGCGTCCTTTTTTCCTCGCTTCTTCTATAATACATGAAAAAAAGTAGGAAATACTTTTCAAAAAAATAATTTTCTAGGATTCTTCACAGCGTTTTATTGACATTTTTCCAGTGCTTGCAGGGTAGATTGTTTCGATCTCGTACATGGATTCAGTTTCATCCACATGAACATTGGATTCAATGTACAAAATCATGAAACTTCCAACTATAGTTTCATATTCAAGTATATTGAATTCAAGCGGATACGAGCGCTGGGACGCGATTCATTTTGTATTGGCTCGGATATATAAAAGTACTAAATAAATCCATAAAAATCAAGTTTCTACCCATGTTCGAATGAATGTGGAGCCAGTTTTGATCGTTTTCACTCAATTTGAATGAATTTATTCAATACTCTTCAATTGAACTGTCCAAAACTCAATGATCTGCGTTCATGCGCTGGTATCAATGCATGGAACTCAAGAATTTTAGAACCATTCCCAACAAAAACATCAAAATTTATGTAAAATTTTCTAAAATAGATTTTTTCCACGTGTCTTTTCATCAATAAGTAAACTACAAAGCAAGCTTTATCATGAACAAGCGTTGATTATCGGTTATCGAATATCCTTGATACGCATCTTGATTAAGCGATTTCCTCTTTCTCTCTCTCGTATTACTGTTCTTCCCTTGCTTTCCTGTTTATCGTGATTACGATATTAAATAACGTCAGGCCATTATCGATGTCTCCCATTGGACTACTGAAATTGAGAAACAACTAACGCTCTATCACAATTATTTGACTTTTATCTCAATTTTATCTAGTAATCAGTTATAATATAAATACAAACTCGATACAAAACTTTGAATTCTATTAGCGAGAATAAAATTCCCATACAGAATAAATTGGAATCCATAATTATAGATTCTCCAAAATTCAGTAGACTTTGAGAGGAGACTCTGAGAGATTCAAAGAGAACTATAAATATAAAAATCTCGAAGCTTTTTTCTGAATTCTTCTGAATTTCAAAAAATCTCTTTCCGGATTCCTTCGAGTTTCTCAAAAAAATCTTCGATTTGAAATTTTATTCAGCACATCGAACTATACACTGAGAGAAAAAATGTCTGGGAACAATAAAATATTTAGTTGAATAGTCGGCGTAAAATACTCAATTGATTTGAATAAACTTTCATTGACTCGAGTGAATATTATATTTGTTCAATCAAACAAATATTTAATATGCTATGAAATATTTCATCAATGGAAACAGTTATTCAATTGAGTCAATAAAAGTTTATTCAAATCAATTAAATATTTTATGGCGACTATTCAACTAAATATTTTATTGTTCCTTCGTTCAAATTTTGCATTCGAATTCCATCCAAAATCTTACAAAACAACATATGAACCTCCTTTGAATCTCTCCAATCTGTTCTGAATTTTTCTAAATTTCCTGAAATTTCTTTGAATTTCCATGCACGTATCTGAACTGACTTGTCCCGAAAGATTCAGAGCACATTTTTTAGAAACCAATGTGAAAGCAAAAGACCAAGCGAATGAATAAACATAAATTAGATCCGTTATCGACTTCCTATCAAAGAGAATTTTGAAAGAGGCTCGCAAAATTTCTACGTTACAAACTACTATACACAGAGAAAACAGCGGCCTAAAAGGGGACAATTGAGGAGGAAAAATAGAGAAGCGTGGCCGAACGTGTCACGATAATAGACAGTTTGGCTTAAACGACTCAAACGACTTGGATGGTCAAGAATGTCGAGTTTCCGCTGTATAAATCCCTCGAGAGCAGGTTGTTTTGAAATAAGGAAAGATACAGAAAGGGAAAGAGAAAGAAAACGGCACAGTAGCAGGTAGATGAATGTAATAATATGTTCCGCGAGCAAAACGGTGCCGTCAGTGATGGACCTTTGGAGGACAAGACATGTCTAATCGGGCCTCAAAGACCTCGTCTAGCTTCCTGACGGTTGTGTCAAAAAGCTACAGATGCGAGCCCCTCGTTTCTCTGGTGAATCAAAAGCTTGGTCTGATTTTCTTGGTTCTCGCCTTCCAAAGTACTCGAATTATTTACATTTCGGCTTTGAAACTCTCGTACTCAAAGGATTCTTATATTCCAACTGGAAAGAGATCTTTGTAGAAAAATATTATCAAACGCCAGATGGCATCGATGAGTGGTAGGTGGTTTTCCTTTTCATTCTTTTCATCCATTCAATGGAATTCCTTTGAAAACAGATCAAATTTTTGTACACGCGATGCTATGCAATTGAAAATTATGTTCGAGATTTTCAATCTCATGTTTGGAATTGACAATTCATTTCGAAGTCTATATCGTTATTCCGGAAGTGTACTTTTCAATCATTCAGGGATTCCTCATCGTGGAATTTGAGGAGTGATAATAGAAAGTGATCTTTGCAGGAAATGCCAAGCAAATCCGGATGAAAATCATTAGATCCTGTGACCACAAGCTCCTGCGTGGCGTATAGTTTGCTGATTTCCATCCGAATTTGCCTAAAATGTCGCTAACTTCCCAAAACTACAAACAGGAGTATTTTATCGATAATTAGCGATAAAACATAAACCATCAACTACGATTCATAAAAATTCTATAATTTATTTGTTGCAGATTGTTGGAGAGTATAAAAATGCCTACAGCTAGGACCTCGGGGTTCCATATTAGTGATATTTTGGACCTGAATGATCCTAAACCGGCGGCTCAAGAAGACAATGACGTACAAGGTTAGCTGAAGTGTTTTATGATACCATACTTCGTTTTATCCTCTATCAGAACATTGCAGTTCCATGAAACAGTTCAACAAGCTTTTCAATTAACGAGTACCGCAATCTCCAAGTAAATTTCCCCCATCTTCGCACAATTTTTCAGATTTTCATCTCATTTTTCCCTGAAATATACAAATTATGCAATAGTGGCGAAAAAGCTTCACTGTTAAAAATTTCCATGGGAAACTTGGCATAAATTTCATATACATTTATCGAAAATTGATTTCCTATCGCATGATCGAAATTTTTCGGTTGCTGTCTATGGAAAAATTCCGATTATTTTTTACAGTGTTCATTTTCAATGTTTTACTCAACCGAACACATTTCTTTGATCCGAAACAGAAGAATGTGTATCACGTTTTCGGGTTATTCAATAAATGTCGTGAAATTCAAAAATTCCTCATGAATTTCTTCATTCCTCTTTAAAAACATTGGAAGAGGAAAACCTTTGTAACTGATTAGTTTTCTTTAGGCGAAGACAAGTTTCGCGAGTCACTGATCGATCGCTGGGTTTCTTCATTAACCCTCAAGAAAATTTTTCTCTCAAAATTCCTTCACAAAATGAGAGGAGTAGGCAAAGAATGTGGAAATTTTGCAATTGTGAGGAAAAAAATCAGACAGACACACTTCCACTTTCAATTGGAAAAAAATTGTGCAGTTGGACTTACAGCAGGCTGTAATTCCAACGATTGGCTGCTATTGAATCCATAACGATAACTGCTGTTAAAACTACCGCAGTGAAATCGTCACATAACCTACTACATTACCCTGCTTAAAAAATCTCATTGAACCGATTGATTCTCATTGATTCCGATGCAGAAAACTGATTCAAACTCATTGAGGATCAATTTTTAATTTTTAATCGATAAGAACCAATCGGTTCAATGAGATTGTTTGAGCAGGGTATCGTTTGAATTTGATCATCCATGTGATGATTATAATGGCCAAGTTTGAAGGAGAACCTGTAGAGAGGTAGAGAGTGAACAGCGAATAATTGTTCGATTGAAATATTGTGTCAGGTATTGGAAGACAAATTTTCATGGTTAATTCCATTGCATCGAATGAGCAGTTTATCAATTGTCTTGAATATCACGTTCTTATATATGTGTAGCATCGCAGAACGTCCCATACAGCACAAAAGTCCCCGCAAAGAGCTCCCGTTATGACAGTAAACATGAATTTATTATGAATAGTTTGAATTCAAAATTAACTCTTGATGAATAACTCAATCTTGAGAAAAAATTCATATCACGAATTCATAAAGAACTATTCAGGCATTCAACATGTATGCATTTTGAATTCATTTTTACTGTCATAACCAGGACTGTTCAAGAAGTTCTTTCAGAAGTTCATGTGAATTCAAAATGATCATTTGTGCTGTCTGGGGTCATTAACGCCTCTATTGAACACGTTCCCAAAACGTCGCTTGGTGAACATGAATAGAACATTACGGAACATTTGTATGTCTCTGGGACATACATGCAACGTTCTGGGATTTCATTTAAACGTTCTCTGTATGAGCTAGTACGTTTTGTGAATGTTCAGAAAACCTCCCGATGCTATCCGGGATATAACTCTGTGAAGAATTTCTCTATTCTATTCCAAAATTCAGAAATTCACAGTAAAAGCCAGTACTGTAAAAAAGAATGTTGGTAAATTTATCGAAATTTCTTGAAAAGCAATTAACCCGATTATAGAAAGTAAAGATTGTCGTAAATTTGATAAATTTATCGTTTGTTTTCTGTAAAATGATTGAAAAATTGATATATTTGCCAAATTCCTGATAATTCCTTTGAATTTTTCTTTGGGTTCATTGCTGCCTAAATTACCGGACAATTCCTCGATAAATTAATCGATTTTTTGTACATTCTCTTACGATTCTGTACTTTTTCCTCAACATTTTTAAGCGCGAGGAACAATAGAGAAAACTTGTTAACGGGATTGGAAAGAAACATTTCCAACGATTATTATTTTGATTTGAAAAAAAAACAACAAAAATCAATTTATCTTGTTCTTAATCCTTGAATTTTTCGATCTTGACCATCGGCAGCTTGTTTCATGGTCGTTCACATGATAACTAATTTTTTCTTCCTGACTTATTGTGTTTTATTTACTTCATTCCTCAATCAACACAAAGATTAATTGAAAAATATGTGTTACGTTTATCTGATCAACAGATACAATTGAAATATATTTATATAATACCTATGCCATTCGCGAAGATAATGGTTTGCAATAAGATTTATCCGCGGAAGAACATTGTTTAATTTTCCCTGACTTTTTCCACGGGAATCGGTTGCTCTTTCATTCTCAGATCTGTTGGCAAAAGAGTAACTCTCTAAAACTTTGAGAGTGAAATTTCACTCTTTACACTGAACAAAATTAGCGGTATTAGAAAAGCTTCACCCCATAAAGTGTTTTTTTTCAACACCACATGGTGTCATTCTCACGTTGTAAAGTATCATTCTAACACCGTTTGGATTGATTTTCGATACCGATTTTGGGGTGTCCTTCCATAAAATCTGCGTGGTGTTAAGGGGATATCAGAATACCGACTGAATGAACATTTTCTCGGTTAGAACTCTCCGCACTGAACTCACAAAAAGGTGTGGAATTTTTAGGAAATAATTTTTAGTACTTCATCTATTGCGGTACACAGAAAGAAAAGATGATTGAATGATCACTAGAAAAGATGGTAAACTGGTGACAACTACGAATTTCTGTACACAGTCGCTAACAGAGACGAGTAATGGTTCCTATTTTGGTATATTATATTGTATTTTAGTATACCAAAATAGGAACCATTACTCGTCTCTGTTAGCGACTGTGTACAGAAATTCGTAGTTGTCACCAGTTCACTATCTTTTCTAGTGATCATTCAATGATCTTTTTTCTCCGTGTACATCGTCCAAATCTCAAATTTCGGGGAACAAATTCTTTTACCAACTGAGAAAATCAATTTTTCTTCGAAATTTGAAATGTGCGCGATGTACCGCAATAGATAAAGTACTAAAGATCGTTTCCAGAGAATTTCAAATTTTTTCATAAATTCAGTGTGGAGAATTCTTATCGGGGAAATGTTTACTCAGTCGATTCGCTGACATCCCCTTAATTCTGAGACCGATTTGACACCGCTGGTTGTTCAGAAAACTTGTCTAATTCCCGAATGAAATTCCCACTCTTTCAGATTGATAGTCTTCAATTCAAGGGTAGAAATTCACAATCACTTTAATTCTAGAGCGAATTTTCCATTCTCAAAGAGCAAGAGTTCCCTCGAACCGCGAGAGAATATCACTCATAGGGGACAAACTCACTTCTAAGACTCGATAGAGTGGAAAGATTGATTTTCCACTGTTTTACATTTGGAGAGTAATAATCTTCTATGAAAAATCTTGCGCAATGGAAAAACTTGAGGAAAGATTCAACCCTGTGTTTTATCCTTCGCTCCCAAAATATGCACGGAGAGAATTTTGTAGTAAAAAATAATATATTCACATGGTAGCCGTGAGATATACTTTATTGTGACGGGAAGAACCATAAGTACACGGAGAAAAAATGGTTTGCTACTATAGCGCCTACAAAGAAATTTGTTTTCCTTGCAAAAATATTCACTCCAGCAGCAAAGACGTTAGTTCTGTTAACAAATTTTTTCATGTCAGCAAAAAAATGTAGCTGTGTCAATCATTTTTCTTGCTCTTTCAGCTAATTTTTCTTGTAGGCGCTATAGTAACAAACCTGTTTGTTATGCCAGCAATACTTTTTTCTCCGTGTATGCGACAGATTACCACACTCTTCTTGAATTCAATATGCAGAGTGGTAAGAGAATACAAAGTTATATAGTTCCTATCGTCATAATCGAGTATATTCCACGGGTACGATACACTGAAACAAAAATTTATTCCAGTCAAATAAATATTTATTTGTCCTGTACCGAAGAAATATTTATTAGAATTAACGAAATATTCTTTGGAACCAAAATAATTTATTTGAATTAAATAGATGGTTTTAATCGTTTATTTGATTCCAATAAATTATTTTGGTTCCGAAGAATACTTTGTTAATTCTAATAAATATTTCTTTGGTACAGGACAAATAAATATTTATTTGACTGGAATAAATTCTTTTTTCAGTGTACCGTGTCTAATAATCTTTAATATAAACTTTTTGCTGTGTGGACAAAATAAAGAGAAAACTATGAAATTTCGTTGATTGAATGAGTGAATTTGACTATTTTTTACTCTCTAGACTTCATGAATTCCTTCTGATGCATCAGTTTTGTTGAAGAGAAATTCCACAAAAATGCAAACCGCTTTGTTATTATTGAAAAACTAAGAAATATTTTTAAATTCGTCTAAAAATTACTTCATTCTCAAACCGGATCGCTGTTTTTTCCTGCAATTGACGAATGAAACTTTAAACTGTGGAAATAATTTGGTTGAGAACTTCTGAAAAATGATAGGCACTTTCTTCAGAATTTGAAATCAAATTTTCATATTTCTGGTAACAGACAAGGGTAAAATGGGATGAAGCATATATCCCGATTTTGAAATAAAAACTTGATATTCCCAAAGAATTTTTCTAAGGAATTGAACTATTCAATATATTCTATTTCATTTCAGGCGCGACAACAGTTTTACCGTCGGCAAACGATGTTCCTTCAGCGTACCAGCAATTTTTGGAACACACAACCGCTATGTTACAACCGGCAATGCACGCTAGTCTCAACAGAGGTACTTTACCTCCACCACCTCCCGGTTTGTTGGGTTGGCCAGCGACTGGACCAACCACTTTACCAGGGTCCGCTTTGTCTCAACCTTTGGAGGAAATGAACGGTAAGATCGATCTATGTTTAGATTCATACTTTCATCTGAATATCTCTACAAATTTCGGTTACTAGATAAATTTCAACCTTCGCAGATAGAATTGGGGAGATTCAGACCCATGCATGACAATTCAAAGGGTTTCAAAATTCATCATTTAACATGGAGTTTGGAATTCAAGATTGTCAACATCTTCAAAAGTCAGAGAAATTAAGTTCCGAGTATTTTCTTTAGATAAAATCATGATAAAAAATACCATAAAAATTCAGATTCTTAGAGACAGTTAGAGAAATTTGGTATCAACTATTTTAGGTGGAATTAGGATGAAAAGTTCTGAAGAGATTAGAAAAATTGTTGAGGCTATTCAGATATATTCTGGGAAATTACGTGTTCATTACACTACAAAATTTATGACCCGAAGAGAACATGAAGTTCCGACAAACGTTCAGAATAGATCGACATAGATCAGACTAAAGCTCCGTTGGAGCTCAAGTTTAGGTTCATAAACATTCGACGAAGGTCTGATGAACGTTACAGTGTCCGCTTAAGAATAATTTCAAGAAAGGTCCACAGAACGTTCATGGAAGATTTACCGAAGATTCACTGGAGATTCAATTTTTCAATATAAGTTTTTTTCAGTTATGTTTTTTCCCGAAAAAATGAACGATAAAGGAAATTATAATTATAATTGAAATTCCCTCTTGAACATGCTCAATTGAACCTCGAATGAATCTCCGGAGAACTTCAATAAACATTCTATGAACCTTTCTTGAAACCATTTTTAAGCGAACATTCAAATATTCATCTAAACTTCGTGAAACGTTCAAAAACCTAAAACTTGGCTTGAACGGAGCTTCAGGCTGATCTTTGTTCATGTTCTCTTCCGGGAGTAGAAGAGCTAGGGGAAAACTTGAGAAAGAATGGTTACAATGTTCGTAAATTTCTAGAAAATTTTCATTAGGGTTTCTCCTCACTTCAATGGTGAATCTCTTTGTTTTTTTCATAAAAAATGATAAACCCTCCTCGCTTTGAGGAACTATATGTTCATATGTTTTAATTGAATTCTCTGAAAAATGAGGAAAAAATTCCCACAATCACAGTAGAAAGATTCTAATCCAAAATACAGGAAATTTTGCTGCTATCATTTCTTCAGGAAAAATTCTACAATGGCAAATCAAAGGATTGTAAAACCAATGAGCATTTCTTTTCGCTTCGGAGTTGCTATTTTGCACGAAGAAAATAAATCCGCTGTGACGGCGGAATTTCATTCTGTTAGAGTAGCAAACTCTTTGCTATAGCAGCAATCTACACTGAGAGAAATTTCTATAGTCCCTGTAACTGAAACATCTCAACTAAACATTCCTAATGAAAGCTACTAAACGATTTTTTCTTGGTTAAATCAATCAAATTTCCAGTAGCTTTGACTAAGAATATTTGGTTGAAGCGTTTTAGTTGCAGTAACCTCAAAAATTTCTCTCAGCGTATTCGTTGTCGCAGCAATCTTGTTAGCTAGAACACCAATTTTTTAGCTGTGCTAGCAAAAAATGTTGCCTTCTCCAGTAAAATTTGTTTGCTATCGTATATCCACTTGTTTCGGATGGAAAAAATAATTCATTTCAATGGAAAAATTTTCCCATTCAACTGAATTTTCTTCTATTGAAAAGAACATTTATCAGAATGAGGGCAAAGAAAAGTTTTTTTCAGTCTAAGAAATTGGGTTCTCAGTGTATAATACCAAAATTTACTGGAGGAGCAAACATTTTCTACTGCCAAAGCTGAAAAATCGCTGTCGTAGGTAACAAAATTGTTGTGATCGCATTGAAAAAACTGTTTAGTTGTCGTGTCTAGAAGTTTAAGTGAAATACGACCTCAACTAAATATTAGTATAGTTATAGTTCCTGCAACGGCAAATTTCCGTTGCAACAAACAATATGTCGATACTCGATGTCGTTCTTAGTTACTACAACTAAAGAGTTTTACTCAGTGCGCCAATAGTTTGCTGTTACAGCAAGATTAGATTGCGCTGTCGCAGCAAATTTCTTTTTCCTCCGAGTGTCTTTTGGGTGTGAAATTTCAGAAAAAATCATGAAAACTTCCCCATGCCTCTATTCTTCGGGAAATGATTGTACAATTAATTCCAGAGTGTATTCAAAATGAATACATTTTTTCAATCACGTGACTTGAAAATTGTGAATCTTGAAGAAAATCTAAGAATCGATAACATTGAAATGATCAGAATAGGAAAAAGGAAACTTCATTCTGCTGGTAATTTGTCAATATTAAAGTGAAAAGAATATAGAGAATCGGATTTACTTCCTTTCATTTCCATCGCTCTCTATCGTAGGTATAGAAAAACGTTTTACAATTCGGGAAAAACCTCGTTCTTTAACTTTTTTTTCTGTCCCGAACAAAGTGTATCTCCTTCTCGATACATCCGTCTTCGAGTATACAGTACAATTACATACAAATCTCTCTTTATATACACACATATCTATCACGGTAAGAATCGGAACGTATAAGACGGCAGCCCTTACATTCATTTAGCACCCTACAATTGGTGCTAGCGAAGGGCTAAGCAGGATCTAATGGTCCTATAAAAGGATCTCGTGGCTCCTGTACGTCGATTGGTCTATAACGTAGACAGATGTCCTTTCGGGGGACAGATGCGTTGTCGATTCTGGGCCCTCGATGAAACCGAATTGTCACGCCCAAAATTTGTTGACCGCCTGCCTACCTCGATCGCTATTAACTCACCTATCGTTGCTCTATTGCTCTTTTCCTTCCTTCCTTTCTTCCTTCCTCGCTTCTTTTCTACCTTCTTTCTTACGTTGATCGCGCTTTTCACACAAAAATTCATCTCAGTCGACTTAAGATTTCTTTTCCTTCGACTGGTATAAGCGTTTCTAATTGAAATCACTGTACAACTGGTTCAAGGGCTAAATCTCCCATGAAAATGATATGGTTGATCCCATGCATAGGGGTCGAGGGCGGCCTAAGATGAGTTGGTTAGTATCGAATGGTCTTTATATTGGTTCGCACCCTCCCTGAAAACAAGAGAATCCGGGGGATGGTGACAAAGGCATATTGTTCGATCTATGATATCTGGTATAGAGATACACGGGACGTTTTTGCATTGATCGTGATTTTAATGTCGCGGTTTTCGTTGAACACATTCGTTTTTTTTTCCTGTTTCGATTATGAATATTTTCTTACACTTTTCCTTGCTCTCGAGTAATTTGTATGAGAAGGAAAAAATCGATAAATGTGCATCTGCTCGTAATTAGAATTGAAGCCAGTGTTCAACCCTTGCTATACGCGTGACTACAAAATACATCTAGACAATATTTGAATTCTTCATTTCCGATTCTAAAAACATCACTTTTATTTAGTGTTTTTCAACATTTGCAATAGTAATGTTTTAGATGATAATGAGAATCTATTATCTGATTTAGATAAGAAATGAATAATATAATCAGCATGAATCGAACACGTGTCTTTCTGAGTTATTGTAGATAGATGAGTGTCGTGAAGCCGTAGATAATAAATTTTTATACAACTTCACAGGTATTCTATGAGAGTGTTTAATTTTTGTTATTTATGTTACAGTTCTGCAACAACCAGATTCGACGAGTCCAACGATTTCGGACCTCTCCTTCCCCTCGTCTCAACAAGACAACAACAGTCACGAATCGACGAAAGACGAGGAATCCCAGGATCTGGAGGAGGAACAACAGCAACATCGAGAATCCAACGACGCTTTGACGTGTCCCGAATCGGAACACAAAAAACGCAAAAGACGCGTTTTATTCTCCAAGGCGCAAACTTACGAGCTCGAACGAAGATTTCGTCAACAAAGATATCTGAGCGCTCCCGAAAGGGAGCACTTAGCTTCGATAATTAGACTCACCCCAACGCAAGTGAAAATTTGGTTCCAGAATCACAGGTACAAAACGAAGAGAGCGGCTACCGAGAGGGTGGAAGCTGGAGGAGCGGGAAGTGCCAGCGGTTGTTCCCCAAGAAGAGTCGCGGTTCCTGTTTTAGTGAGAGATGGAAAGCCCTGTCAATCGAAGATCATCGAACCCAACGGATATCCCGGCAACGGTCAAGTAACGATGACGCCGTACATGCAAAAACCTTATTGGTGGTAAATCGAGTGTCTCTTCGCGATAACTCACGTAATATACCGGTGATACGAGGATTCGGTTATCATGACCTCTCGTGCAATCGTCTGAGATGAATCGACAAGCAATAGATACATAGTCCCAGATGCACAAAGTTTTCTGTGTGAGTACAAAAGGAAGGAAACAAACATGACAATTTTTATAAGGTGTACACGAATCGTTGACTTCTTCCAATAACAAAAAAAAAAGAAAGAAAAACACGATAACATGTGTGTCATCTTAAAAATAAACTGTGTGTTCACGAGGTGGAGAATCGCGCATCCTTCGTCAGATATTACATTACCCAGTGTTGGAATGAAATTTATTTCTGTAACATCATTCCGATCAGTCCATGGACGATTATAATTGAATATAGGATTCTTAAATTATATATCATGCTGTTATGATTATGGAATGTCAAAGTCAAATATATATATCGTTCGATCGTCATTGAAGAGTCGACGCAATAATCTACACGACTCGATCGAATCTACCAAGAGCGAGAAATCGGAAACTTTCAAGATTTTATATGTATTATCACATATCTTAGTATCTGTAACTCGTACGGTACAAGAATTTTATGCATTCCTCGAGAAAAATGAACTACTTCGCTGAAGAATTTTACACAGAAATATCCACGGATGTATTCTACGATAGAATGAAAACTCAAAACTCGGAGTTTCTTTGTTTCGAAACTCAAATTTCGACCTTCCAAACCCCTTTTTGAAACACTATGTTATTTGAACACGCATATATTTTCTAAACATTTCTTTTTGAATTAGCTGATGTATAATTGTTATAGAATATAGAATTATTCGTGAGGATAAATCAGATATTGCGTTCACGATGCGTATAAATGATTGTTATAAATATATATTGTACAACAAGAAAATATATCCTAACTAAACGATAAATTATAATCGAAAATACTGACAATGAAATTTTGTATAAATTGTGCGTTGCCGTGAATCATCATTCAGATAATATTGATTAGATTTTTCAATTGTGAATCATAACAAAGATGTCGGATTTTGTGATAAAATGATGATGGACGAGTCGTATCGATTATGATCATCGTTCAAGGTTTTTAATTACATGTCCCGATCGTGGGTGACTGGATTGAGGAAGGAGTGAGAGATTTTTTGCTGGAGTTTATGGATTTTACATAGATTACATGTTTCGATATATTCTGTGTATATAATATTCATTTCTAAGTCAAACAAATTGAAATTTCCTTCTGAAAACTGATAATCTTGTGGAATCACTGTTCCTCGATGAATTTTCTAAAGATCATTGGTCTCGGTGAAAACGCACGTATCACGACGAAGAATCGAAGTATTCTTCTCACTTGATAAGCAGTATATAGATAAGTTGTATATATGTACATTGTGTATTATACATAGTCGAATAATATATCAGAAAAGCATAATATTTAATAAATCTGAAATGAACAATGAAATTTTCGTGTATTCATTTCGTATCGATTACCCGGATCTTTTGTTCCAATTTTCATTCTTTTATCAGAGTTCTTGCACGGAGAAAAAATAGTTCGCTATGGTAGCTATTTCGTGCAGTTGATAGTTGGATAGCGAAATTTTGGGTCCTATAGCAAGAACTTCGGTTGTCACAACTAAATTTTAGGTATCCACATATCAACCACATTTGTTCCAGCGTAACAAAATGTGAACGGAAAGAAACTTTTTGATTGGCTGAAATAAAATTTGTTTGCGGGAGACAAAATTTTGTCAATTCCGAACAAATTTTATTGCAGCCAGTTGAAAAGTTTCTTTGCGTTCCAAATTTGTTCCCATACAGGAAACCCCGAGAATGTAAACACAGCCAATAATCGGCCCATGTATGGCTACCATTTAATGGCCAATAATGGATTCACATCATTGGCACAACTGTGGCCCACCACTGACTGATAAGAAAGGCCAGCAATGAAAACAGCCGATAATCAGCCGATGTACGGCTACGGTAAACGGCCAACAATTGATTCTCCGTTACTGGCTGGAATATGGCTTATTACCGAGTGAAATGGATTCCAAAGTTGAATGTATTGTATTCGTAATCACCCCTGAAAAAAGTTTGTTTTGGCCTTATTTCTATTACGTTGAATAAATAATTCATATCCATCAAATACGTTTTACATGATTCAAATGAATTCTTATTCATATAGATAATCAATTACTTTCTCATGTAAATAACAAAAAAATTTGAAGGAATAAGCAACTGAATTCAACTGATTTATCGAGAATACTTTTGACTCGTATAATTTTACATTTGAGATTGTCGAAATATCAGGCATGCAAATCTATTTGGAAAAAAACATCCATTTCTGATCTTGTGAAAACTGGAATGACAAACATCCCAAAAACAAAAAAGTGTTTTGGGTCACGCTTAACCACTCATTTGAACTAATACTGAACCGATTATTCTGGAACGCAGTCATATTACCATTGGATATCATTATTATTATGCCCTCGTAATCTGCCATTGATGGCTAACATTCGAACATTATCCCGAAATTTCTGGCCCTAAATCGGGATCATTTAGCCCCATTACTGGGCCAATCAATAATTTTATACATGGCCCATTATTTATTGCCATTACTGGACCCACGTTATCATCCAGCAATTAACCATTGATGAGCCATTAATGGGCGCCATTAACGGACAAAGAACGCCGTTTGTGGTCCAGTAACGTGCCATTATTGGGCCAATTGTTCAACCCTGTATGGGTTACGCTGGAGCAAATCATGTTTCCAATGTGGCTGTAATTTTTTCACCGCCACTTTCTTTCCGGTTTTCCACAATATTTTGCCAAATTTAAAGAAACTCGACTGAATTTGCAGAATGCGTTCAGAGATTTAATTGAAGTGTCTCAAAATTCAGCAAAATTGATCTGAAACTTCATATTTCTCGCAGTGTTGTATTTTGTGCAACGGTGGTTCGATAAGTATCTGTTGCAGGGAATTTTGGGATTCTTAACTGACATCGATTGTTTGAAGGATTTCCAATGGTACCAGCTAGGAATTTTTCTTTCTGGAAATTGGACCATCTAAGGCTAGTGCTGCCGCGATCCGAGCTGATCCGAGTTTTGAGGCTTGGCTCTTGTTTTTGACAAATAGGCTCGGCTCGCAAATCGGATCGATAGATCCACTACTCGGATCGAAGATCGTCGAACTAGATCGAAGATCTCACGATCCTACTTCGTTCAAAACGAACGCGAATGAAAAAGTCTTGCATCCAGGGGGTTCCTTGGAATACAATTTACGTTTCCTTGGAACATTTAACATTTTTACATCTTCGCTGTTCGAAATTGATTTAATTCATATAAACAACATAAATAATAATCAAAAAATGTCTAAAAAATATAAAACACAATAAACTTATGTAAATAGAGTAAGTCGATTTCCTGAAACAAACACATCAACTGGAAAAATTGTTTTTCCTTTGGGTGTATTCAAACTTTTGGCTTGTACTGTATCTCTGAAGCTCTTAAAACTTAAGTATAAAACAGCGTTCTTTCAAAATTTTTATGACTCGGCAAATCAAATTTCATAAATGTTAGTTATAAAAACTCCATGAAAGCATCTTTCAATGAATAAATAGATAAATATATCATTGAATCTATCTTCAGAGGATTGGCGATGAAGAAAAATCCACTTTATAAACATATTTTCTCAATATCGACTCTGCTACTAATTAAACATTAAACAGAATATTGTTTCATAAACCGATTCTGACAAATGAAATTTCATGAGATTTGATCAGAACATTGTCCAAGATTCAATGAGATTTTGCGAGATTCAGTGAGATTTGGCGAGGATCAATGGTTTTTCTTAACCAAGGTCCTCCGTCTGATAGGAAATTTCCTCAGCAACGATCCAGTTCGTCGATCTCATAGTTCTGGCTTAGCTCGAAACTCGGATCGACTGAAATTTTCTCAGCTCTGCTCGAAGATCGGATCGTTGGAAATTATTGAGATCGGCTCGAAATTCCGAGCCGATCCGAGAAGATCTTCGATCCTTGAGCTTGACTCAGGGCAAGGTCTCCCTGCTTTAAGAATCTGATTGAACCGATTGATTATCATTGCTTCCGACGCAGAAAACTAATTCAAACCCATTGAGAATCAATTTTACATGGGCATGGATCGGTTTTCTGCATCCGAATCAATGAGAATCAATGAGATTCCTTGAGCAGGGCTTAGATGCAAAGAATCTCATTACCTGTAGGAATATTATTCACGGAGGAAGAAAGTGCGCTGTGATAGGAATTTATTTTCTAATCCACAAGTTTGATAGCAATTAACACAGAGATATTCTCGTATTGAACCTCCCACAATTTTAATGAAAATCGAACACGATCTTGAAATGGTTTTCATGCCAAAATTGGTTTAAGGGGATCAATACAATTACGCAAGCCAAAAAGATGCATTTGGAAAACATTTTTTTTCGTCAGAAACTTTTTATTCAATCACGAAGAAACTTTGTACGTTCATTACCATAACATTCAAGTATATGAATACATTTTTTTGATAATTTATCATCGCAAAACGGCGGTGGTAGGGTGGCCTAAGAATAACCGATAAAAAAAAATTGGCGGGCAAGGTGATGACCAGAGTTTTTATCTGAAAAATTTCAACCTAGAAGAGTTTTGTGAAAAATAATTACAGATTGTTTGTAAACCTAAAGAAAACGAAACACAACAAAAATTCAACGACTGGCGGAGGTTTTTTGACAAAATCGACAACCAGTAAGGATCGATGTAGGCGAAAAACCTCGGTCAGTTGTCGAATTTTTTTTGTTTTCCATTTTCTTTAGGTTTACAGACAAACTGTAACTATTTTTCACAAAACAATTTATCTTGGTTGAAATTTTTCAGATGAAAACTGGCCATCAGCTCGCCCGCCCATTTTTTTATCGGTTATTTTTAAGTCAATCTACTGCCGCCGTTTTGCGATGCAGAATTATCAGAAGAATTGATTCATATATTTGAATGTTACGTTAACAAACCCACGAAGTTTCATTGGGATTGAATAATGTGTCTTTTTGGCTTGTCTGATTGTATCGATCCCCTTAAATTCTCATAAAATCTGTGATTAATTCAATGAACAAAAGTATGTGTTAATTGCTTTCAAATTTTGTCTACGGAATTCAAAATTTTTTGTTTAATAGTTTACATAAAATTTTGGAAATTTTGCTCCCTCAGCTAATAATTTATTGCTGCTCCCTGAATTTCTTAGGGTGGAAATCCACTCCTTAAGAGTGCAAATACTGTGAGCCCAAAAAGAGTGAATTCCACTCTCTTGGAGTGGGATTTCAATGTTCTTGGACTTGTGATATCTTTACTCTTCAAGAATGAATTTTCCACTCCAAGAAATTTAGAGAGTGTGGTTAAATAATTGGCTGACGTAGTGAAGTATTTACTGCAGTAGCAGAAACCCCATTTTACTGTTTCAGCTAATTTTGTTTTCTCCGTGCTTATAAATTTCTTAGAATTTCCTGGGAAAGAATCGATCTAAATCTCTTTGAAATTATCTGATTTTGCTCAATTTTTTCTATCGACTTTTTTGAAGTTCTGTAGAAATCGAGTGAAGTTTTGTGCTTCTGTGAATTTATTGTTTAGAGGAACTTTGATGAAAATCAAAAAGTGGAGAAAACGAGTATTGAAATAAATGAAACATGAGAATGCTCCACTTCCCTCCTAAATTACGTCTAGATGACTCATCGTTACGCTTTGATGACTCTTAGCTTACGCTTTCTTCGTGCTTCAACGCTTAATTTTCACCACACTGAAAAATAAAATTTCTTTCAACCAAATAACCAGTTTATTTGTCCTCTCTCCATAAAATATTTCTCAGGATTAATGAAATATTTAATCGAATCAAAGAATGGAATGCTTGTCCCAAATAAATTGGTCTTCTAAATAAATAATTTATTCACCACAAGTAATCTACAAATAAATATTTTATGGAGAGAGGACAAATAAATATTTTTTTCAGTGCAGGCAAAATTTTTCGAAATTCTGTGACAGAACAGTTTGAAGAACTCGATATCTCCGATCGCGCGATCGGAGATATATCAATTAATTCAGTTATAATTTTACAAGAATTGTTGATATGTGATATTAAAAACAATCAGTTCTAGATTCCCCTGAATTTACCAACAATTTTTTATTCGTATTTTATCTGAAATGAAAAATATTCAGTTCCTCCGAAAGTTTTTATCTCTGATCGAATCCAAATATGAAACCTCGAATTTATCTGGATTCTTCTCAATTACTCTGACCTCCCCCACAATTTCTTATTAAAATTTCATCTGAAACGTGAGCTCTTGATTTTTCTAAAATGCAATTTTTCCAACCTCAACTCAAAACCCTTGACCCGGAATTTCTCTAGATTATTCTTGGCTTTCTTCGAATATCTTCAACTTTCTCTGCACCTTTCATCTCAATCCCCCATGGCAAAAATGAAGTTTCAACAATGAAACGAAGTGTAGTAGAAGTTGGAAGCGAATGTACACTAAGAGTGAGTTCCTGCTTCTTGTGTGGAAAGTGACACTCCCTTTCGTGAATTTTATTCTGAATTTGTGTAGATTTCTTCAAATACCCCGGTAGAAATTCATGTTAGGGGTTCAGTCAGGACCAGATCTGGGTAACCATATCCTAAATTGAGCCCTGGTATGGAATGTAACGCCCTGTTGCATCAGAGCCCGACGTAACAAACTATATGCATTGTAAGATCCGTAGATCTCAACTTAACGAGAGACAGGATGTCTCACGGGTATTTTACGAGTATATGTATATATCTATATACATGTATCTATAAAGACGCAAAAGCGTTTACAAACACAATTGAAAAAAAGGGTTAATTAACATATTTATTTGAACCAGCGTATATTTGCTTACGTCGTTGACAATCTCTGAGAATGGCCCAGCGGATTCACTAATTTAACCATAGAATATTCGTTATCAAAAGAGAGAGGGCAAGATTCAATTTTATCAGCGTAGATAAATACTTATCTCGCCATCCAGTCTTCATCAAATAGAATAGTTGACGCCTTGGATTGATCGAACGATGCACTCTTGGGTTGTCCTTTCAGCCTTCCTTGGAAATCATCGATCCCATGAGATAGTGCAAATCCCTAATTATTCGATGACAATCCGTGATTCCCAGCGAATGGATTATTTTATCTTGACCCGTCGTTCCCTTCTGGTTCCAATATGGATCAAGTCCTTGTGGGGGTACCTCCTTGGTTCTGCAGAACTCGAATTCTCTTGTAAGTCGATACGTTTGGAGGAAAAATGAACTTTGCCCACAGAAGGTAGTTGATCGACTAGTTGACTCTTGGCCCCGATGATCTCGTCTCGACATCTCTACCCCACTCTCTCATTACCTCATCAGGTATACTAAATACCGTTACAGCATGTATCATGATAGGGCACGCCAAATTAAAAACCTATCAAGAGCAGATCTGGTTAACCCTAATCAGGCGTGCCAGATTATAGCCTCACCAGGGCCAGATCTGTTTGGTCGGGATGGGATGTGCCCTATCATTGCCCGATATGGACGAGAAATTTACCTTTATTATATTCTCGCCCATATTTATTTCACTTTTAATTCCAAATACGAACATCCGCAATGATACACGGAGAGAAGTATACGGTAACGGTTATTATGAAGGATAGTAATTTGGTGACAGATATTTCAAAATTGTGATAAGTCCCATGTGAAATCGAATTGAGTACGATAAACTGTTCACGTCCCGGGAAAAAATGATCAGATCTGACCAGATCTAAATTTTGGTCAGATCTAAACAGATCTATTAAGATCTGAAAAACTGCGATTTTGGCTTGTGTTTGTCACAATATATGTGCAAAATCAAATTCATATACAGACAGATATCACAAAATTTCTGACAATTGAACCACCAATTGCTCATTAAGATTTAATCTAATATTCAATTCAGATCTAACGAGATCTACTCAGATCCAACCAGATGTGCCAAGATCTGATCAGATCTACTGAGATCTGAACAGATCTAATCTGATCTTTTGAACCAGATCTGACCAAAAATCAGATCTACTCAGATCTATTTAGATCTGAATAGATCTAATGATTTTTTCCTGGGGTTGCCATGGAAACGATAGGTTAACATCGTAATAATCACCACAATCGCGAGTCAGCACTCACTTCCTATTCTAAAGTCGCGATGAGAACTGAGGCAAATGGTAATTAATCCCATATACTTCTCTCCGTATATCTAAGCTCTCTTTCAAACCATAAAAACAATTATTTGATCTAGTCTTCTCATGTGTCGTATGTTTCTTTAATAAACCCGATACATATTTAGTAATGGAATAATTCTTGAACCAGAAGTATCAGAACAACTGGACCATCAAAAATACCGCAGTTGGGGCAATATAAGCTCAAGGATATTGTCTGTACCGGCAGTATTGTATCCCCAGTACTGGGCCTTACGTAAAACGTTGTTATCATTTCGATTTCGAGTTAGTACTGTCAAATCCAGTGGCCTTGAACTTAACTCCGGGCAATGGCATTGCGCCAGTATGGGGCCTGGTTTCAATTTTCACATGGGATGTTGCTGAAGTTTGAAACGTATACAAAATACTCGACTGTTGAAGGCCCTAAACTTTGCAGTACTTTTTTCAAATGATCACTGTTAGAAAAATTCAACTGAAATTTAATAACACGTTATGAAACTATTGACATAATCATGAGTCTTGAATTTTAAGAATCTATATCATTTTTTATATATTATTCCCTAATTTCAATGATAAATTTCTGGATTCTAATAATAAATGTGTTAAATCTCATGATAAATTCGTGAATTTTCATAACTATTTCTCAAATTTGAGGATTTTTTAAAAATTTCAAAACCACTTCTGAAATTTCATGTGAAGTTTTTTATTAAATTCAGGAATTTTTCTAACAAAAAGTCAATTTGGAGAGTGAAATAACGATTATTCATCATATTTATATTCATATTCGGCTATGAATTTTCGTTTCTTCTCTATAAGCGATTCAAACTTCAGCAACATTTTAAATACAGATTTTCATATTTGACACACATAATAGTAACTTTTGTGGGGATAAAGTGTAATACAGCCTATGTACAGCAATGAAACCGAATCATGCTGATGAAAAATTCATTGAAAAAAACTTCTAAATAGTGTAAAAAAATTTCCAAAAAAAACGGTAGAAGTTTTTTATTCAACATTTCTTAGGGAATCCTCAAACAATTTCGGTAAAGCTTCAGAAAAGGTTTCTCATTTCACAAACATTGTTGGCGACGTCACGAAAATTGTGTGAAAAATTTCAAACAATTTATCATTTTGGGATGCGTACCCAAAGAATTTGGAAATTTACAAATCCATCAGTTTTTCACCATATTCACTTTTTGAAAATTCACAAATATTTTTTACAGTGTATGTTTTATTACAAATATTATATATGTATATAATTTACTTCACGCGTTCTAAAAAACACCAAAGAACAGAGGATTTTCTGTAATCAGTTAATGTGATTTCTCATATAAATGTCATTTCTGTATCAAAACCATATAGAACTTGTATACAAATTTTATGAAACATTGTTTACCAGGGCGAAGTATGGCACGAAAGTTTCATATTGAGGGGTTACACCTATTTAAACGGTCTGAAAAAAAGCCTTCTTTGAGGAATTTTTTTCGTTGTGATAACATAAATCAATGGAAATAAAATTTTGCAGGTTTATTATAAATATATTAGAGTATGCAAAATAATTTTTTTTTCAATTCCATTCTTCAAAATGGGGGATTTACAAATACTTTTTTGGAGCGGTCTGCGGCAGGACAAATCCCATCTTTATTTCTGCACTTGAGACGAAAAAAAATTTTTTTCATAATTCACATTGAATTAATCAGAGAAGTACACACGATTATTGGAAAATAATCATTTTTTGCAATTTGACACAAATTCAAAGTCAAAACTTTTTTTCACCAAAAAAACCCGATCTTTAAACGTTTATAAAACACGTAATCATCCATGAATCTCAAAAATCGTGTGCACTTCTCTGTAAAATATATCTAAGAAGCTACAGTTGAAATTTCAAGTCGATTGGATAAAAATTGAAAGAGTTATTTATTTCCTGCTGCAGACCACTCCAAAAAAAAACACGTTCTTTCAAAGTATTTGTAAATCCCCCATTTTGAAGAATGGAATTGAAAAAAAAAATTATTTTGTATACCTTAATATATGTATAATAAACCTGCAAAATTGTATTTCCATTGATTTATTTTATCACAACGAAAAAAATTCCCTCAAAGAAGGCTTTTGTTCAGACCGTTCAAATAGGTGTAACCCCTTAATATAATAGAGGTATTATTAACATGGACTAAGAAGGCAGCAGTTTGTCAGAAATTTCTGAGATTAGAAGAATCTCTCAATTCTCAAGACAACGATTTTCACAAAGATCTGAAGAAAGTAGCATCATTTAGTATTTTTTAATTCCAGAGGCGTTTTGAATTACCGCTGGGGGCCTCGGCTTCTATGGAGGACCGATCTGCGGTGAGGTTTTCCGAATGAAACAATTCTTAGAATTATATATAAATTATATATAATTCTAAAATATTTGTAATTCCAGTGTTCAGGAGTCTTAAAACGATCTTGTTTATTTTGTGGTTTTTATGTATACTACGGCGAATATTTAGTCTTGTTAATAACCTTCTAGATAAACCGTTCGCTCTGGAACTATTGGAACACGGTTTTGGAAAAACTGGATGTTTGTGTATTCAAAATAAATTGAAATTCATGAAATCCACACAAATCACTTTTCAATAATATACAGCAAGACTCAATTGGTTTTTTCCTTTGGAAATCTTCATGGAATCCATCTAAATGCAATTGGAAATTCACCAATTCGGAAAAATTCAATAGGTTCCTTCAACCAAAGATACAAAGAGCTACAATTAAAACTCGATAAAAACTCTTCAAAACTGACACAGACATCGCAAATCAATCGAATTAATACCAGGGTTGCTGACGGTTTAACGAACGATTAACGGGACCCTTCATCCCTTCACCGATGATATCATCATCACTCCATATGATGACGATTCTATCAGACTCGAGGGGTGGCGGAACTCCGATCACGATTTTATGTAAAAGTACACAATATTGATAATAACCTGTCAGTATTTCCACCGCTCACTTACTTGGAAATATTACACAAACCTCACGTGGAGAAAAAGGAGAGAAAGTTAAATAAAAAAGGATGGATGGGGAAACGAGGGGAAAGTCGTTGGACTATGCAGAAATCTATAGATTACGAGCGGTCATATAAATCATGGCCAGCTTGCTTGGTATAATATACCAAGCTGGGCAAGCTGAATGTTATCTCAGGCTTCCGGTTCGGCGAACCGACATTTCGCGCACACCGAATATTCTTCTACGTGCCACGATATCCCCTTCCCCACCTCCTTTTCCATATTTTCTCGTTGTCGACTGAGTAGGTGGTGGTTCTTCGTCGTTGTCGTTTTCGTTCTCGTTCTCGTTCTCCTACGTTTCATCCCTCTAAGAGAGAATCGCCACAAAGCATATGCTGTCCGCTGTCCACTCCATTTACTTCGCTATGTCATCTTGGTGACTCTCTTCTACACGGATGATACCCAAACGTATTCAATTCTATGTTCGGGGGACGTAACGATCGAGAGGGTAAAAAAAACACATATAAATAGCAAGTAGATAATGTATTAGGGAACAAAGATACATCGATACTCAAAGACCAACTCGTCGTTGGTTTCTTTTTGTTTCTTCATTTATTTTTCACGATTTATCGAAAAAGAAAGAAACTTTTTAATGGTCACATGATCTTTCTAATCATCGTGTCATTCGATTCTTCGAGAATGAAGTACCATCAACAACGATCTGCGATTAAAGTCTGCCCGGATACGTATAAAAAATACGCGAAAGGGAATATCAGATACGAAAGAAGAAAGGGGTTGCAGAGAGGGGTCAGTACAAATCGTCAAGTCCCAATCAATAGAAGAAAATAAATTGATAGTTTGTCGAGCTACGGGACGTCCCCTAATATTTCCGAATGTAATCGAGGGGGTGTGCGCGCGTTCTCTCTTGGTGATTTAAGAAGAGAGGAAAAAAGGACAAAAAATACAAAAAATACAGAGTGGGTGACGTTAGAATTCGTTGGATTCGAGCGAAAGAGAGATAAGTTGTACGGTAAAGAACAGAAGAATAGAGAGAGGGAAGAAAACGAAAAAACTTGGACAATGCAGTTACGGGTCATGGGCGAATACGGGGGTGGGAGACAGAGTGGACGACACCGTGTTCCGGGGGTATTTTATTGGCTGGTTTCCGTAGGGATGTTGAAATTTCCTCGGTTATATGTATATACATATACGAAATGTGTTTACGCGAATTCGTTTTCTAACCCTCCACTTACTTTTTGGAAAAGAATTCTTACGAACAGCGAGATACCAATCTCAACTTTGCTCGATTTAGTCCGTTTCTATGGTTATCTTCTTTTCGAATCGTTATTAGATGTATTCGTATTATATCTTCTCCAATTCAATTCATTTGGATAACGAATTTCAATACCGCCAACTCAATTACGTACATCAAACATTCAATTTCAGAACTGTCTTCACAGTACGGTAACATTGCGATGTTAACGCGTATATCGAATATCAATGTTTGGTCACTTAATCGTGACTAACGTTCCGCTAACTGTCGTTTAACCGCGCGTCCTGTTTGTTCCAACCGTGTTTAACCGAGTCGTACACGCGTCTTGTGTAAACAAAAGCGAGTAAAGTAAAGCTACGGCAAGCGTACCTCGAGGAAATAGGGAAAATAACGTTCCAACTGAGTGTTCCCTCCCAGATTCACAACAAATGTATCCACAAGAAACAAAAACCCGAACGAGACTATTATCTAGAACATACTATCTAGATATATACATCGATTTATTTCATCCCTAAATTCAAATGAAAAATTATTATTGCGCAAAGTTGTACACGTCGGATCGTAAATTTGACTATTTTTCAATTCCGTTGTCCAATACCGTTCCAAGTATGATTAACGAGCATGAAAAAGATGATGATATAAAAGGGTAAAGAAGAATCAGAAAGGGTCCATCAAGTGGGTTGGTTGGTTTCGGATTGGAGAAGACCGCGGGTGAAAAACGAATTAGTTTTCCGCTGGGGAATTTATCGATTAAGTAATCTTAATACATCGCTGAGCCGCAATGTACCATAAAGCGAACGGAACCGGAAACGATCAATTCTTACCGGAGAATATGCTTTGTGCGATAGTGGTTGTGGATCCTCCTGTGTACGCCGACTACTATTATTTGCTGAAATATATACGCTTTGATTAATATATACCATGGCTTTTTCTTTGCCACTGCGAAAGAAGACGACTGTATCATCGCGTAAGCCAATGTACAGCCAACTCTGGCAACCTTCCAATCGCTTTTCTCTTCGTTCTCGGTACTCGATCATCTTTCAAATTTCTAGACCGCACGAATGGTTCAATTAATTCCTGTACCGTTTGTGCAATCAAGACATGAGAGATCGATGAGAAAAATCTGTATTCATTTGAAAACTCGTGAAACAGAGTTTGAAAATCACAATACAGAAATGCAATGTGAATTCAATGATAATAGGAATCAAAATCAAGGGATTCGATGCATGGAAGGGTCAAAATTCAAGCATGGACCTCTTTTGGCGAAAGCACGATAGGGTAACTAAACCCTAGACGCAGGACATCTAAACCGGTAACAAGATGGCCGCGCTCGGAAACGGAAACAGGAAACTTGTCACTCAAGCTTCGTCGGGTTCCGGCGCATTCTGAAAAAGGGAAGCCGCCTTTTGAAATCAGAACGACAAAGATACGAGGATACGTATTGAAATGTCTCGAGTGTTGTAATTCAGGGGATGAAATAAGATTCCTACTCATCCCTCTTCTGTGCTGAATTAAGCATCAATTTTTAATGTTTCTTTCTTCGCTCCGAACATTCATTATTGAATATTCTTCAAAATGCATTATTACCAGAAGGTATATCTATTCTGAAATCAAAACAAAACAATTGCGTGAGATACATATGAGTTAAAAATATGAGCAGGCGTTATAGGTCGCAGAATCGATATCAATTAGGATCTTCTTTCCGGTCACGTGACTTGCCACCCTCACATAATATAGTCACGTGCAAGGCACTTTCCGTTTTAAAAGAAAAAGCGAAACAACAACGGCAATGAAAACGCAAAAAGGCAAACGAAAATAAAAGGAGCGTGTTCTTTCCACACCCTGGAGGGTGAAGTATATTTCAACACTGGAAAACACGTTGAAAATTCCAGGAGATAATTAATTAAGTGAAATAAAAGAACAATCGTTCGAGTAGTCGAAAATTTGAAGATATTTATAAATTGAGGAACGTCAATTAGGATTCAATTAAAAGACACAGAGTGGAGACAAAAAAGTGAGAAAAAGGGAGGAAGAAAACCTTGTATATTTCTTTCTGGCTCGTTTAAGCAGATTTAGCTGTGAACCGGGAAACGTTTGAGAGAACGAAGGGTGGTTGGCTTGAAGAGGGATGGAAGAGAACGTCCGTGCAAAGTAGTCAAGATTAAAGACCCTTAAAAAGGAGAGAATAAAAACTAGCCACAGCACCTTTCTTCGGTGATCGATCCAATTTTTCAACGTGTGATCTCTTTTGTGCGTCAGGTCGGGGAATGTATTTCGAATCTTCCAGATTTGAAGATCAATAGGGGTGGGGGTTTTCTTTCCATTATATCCCATGTTTGTATACATACACTGCTTTTCCAGCAAGATTCGAGTTCATTCATTTCTTTGTTGTTCTCTTCTACAGGATGTTTCATTCTTATAATAAATCGATACCTATTAGAGGGTATAGGTAGAGTGATATCGTAGAGATGAGATTAACGCGGACCTTGGATGAATCGAATGTATATATATATACCACCCGTACATAAAATAAACCTGTGATAGAGAGCGACAGATTAACGCAAGCGACATGACACACCAGGCGGTACGTTGCGTTCTAATTTTGCGAGTACTCGTGGTTACGAGCCTCCCACGCCCTAACGAGGTCATTCGATTCGTGACGATAGATCACACGTGCCTCAAAAGTTAATTGTGATGTAAGCATCGGTATACGTGGGAATACCGTATACCAGAAATCACTTTGAAACGATCAAATCAATGGTAATAACGTGTGCCGGTTGTATAGACGATATCGAAGATTCATTTGTCGCTTATCTGTTATCAAACGTGTGTAATATGCACCTGGACACCTGGACATTGGATGTGCATGGCGCAATAAGTGGAACTTCGAGCAGAATATTCCCAGAAATTGTTTTTTTATGTGTTTATTTGTTTTTTGTTTCCATTTTCTTCCGGAGATGCATGCGCGCTTAGCGGTTAGCTCGATCGGAATTCTTCTTAGCGAGATCCCGACGGAAATCTGAATGTCCGTTGTTACGATGGGGAAAGGGAACGGGAGGAAAAGGAAAAGAGAAAAGTTAGGCAAAAGTTTTTCAATTCTGAACAAGTTTTCCACGTCCAAGAGCACTTTATTGTGCCGTTATAAGTTCCAAAGAGCTTGCGGATGTCGAACTGTACTCCGCCTAACATCCAAGTACGAGGGAAAGTATCGTGGAGTTGGTGCATTGCTACTGTGTGAAACAACATTTTTCAGAGAGTAAATATTCTTCTCCTCATTGTTGGGGAGTTTGAGGGATTTTATATTTGCGTTTGGTGGTGATTTATAAATTTGGATTCTAGGATATACGGTTTCAAATCACTCGGACGGTACGAGAGTACTTCATGAAATATTCCTTGGATTGTAAAGAGAGATCTGTGTATGTCAGTTCACTCTTGAGAGTGGATATAAATTTCTGAGAGGAGTACTTCTTTCTTCAAAAATAAATCGTATCGGCTGGAAGAAACCCATTGTTATTTAGAAGAATTCATTTAATCATCCTGTATGTTGGAACAATTACATATTCAATTCATTTAACTTTGCTGGAATAATTGCACCGACTATTCTTTATAATGATTAACGATCTATTTAGTCAGCATAACTGTACGGTCTCATAAACTAATTATTGTGACACTGTTCTGACTACTGGAGTGGTTTCCGTAATTGTTTCTTTTTTTCCGTGTGATTTCCGATCTAGGAAAGATGAGTTGATGCGACTTATTCCCTACTGCTTACGACTACTCTGAGTACTGATATTTTAATGCGCCCCTAATGATCCAATAATACAGAAAGAAGTCAATGCAATTACATGTAGAAAAGTTGAAAATTCCCCTGTGAGAGGAGATTGGATCGTGAATGGAATTTGTTGAGAACTTTCCGACAATTTCAAATATTTTAAAGGAAGAATATAACGAGAAAACATATTTCAGCTCACTGTCCTGAACGAATTCAACGGAGAAAAATATCGAGATGCAATAAATTTTATAGATTGAAGGTCGCTCTTTCCAATGGTGGCCTTGAACAATTTTGAAATAATTTCTCATAATTTCTCATTGCAGCTTCTCTCAGGAATTTCTTATTGAAGCCCATTGACCATTGATATGAAAAATCCTCCAAAATTATATTAGACATCCTTAATAAAAACCGATTGAAAAGTTTCACTCCAGAGATTTCTCATCATTTCTTATAGACTTTACTCCAGAAAATTCCTATTGGAACCGATCGACGGTTGGTACAGACAAGAAAATGAAATTGAATGAGCATTTTCCTACAAATACTCATTCAACTCTTTACATTAAGAACTGTTCTATCATTTCCAATTTCATATTGTACCTATTCATTGAGAGATAACCGATTGGCTCTCATTGGATACTGATTTCTGACTCATTCTCATTCAGTTTCACCCTTTTAATGAACATTTTGGTTTTTGATGCTTTTCATGTCTTTTTATTTATTGCTTCAATCTCATCCAAGCATAACTAACTAGACACTAAATAAAACACTGCCTAAGCGTGTATTGCCTATAATGACGATGGGCCCCAGGCTGGGTCCATCCTCTTTAACCCAGTATTCGGGAATTAGGACGGGATCCATGTTAGCTCCATCTTGGCCTTGTTGTGCTTTCCCATACAATTATAGTTGGTAGAAAATGGAAACAATGAATCTTAGTGCGGGCACATTTGAACTTGGTCCCAATTTGGACCAGTGTTAGGCCAAGATTGGGGTGAATTTATATCCCGGGCATGTGTGTACAATCCTCAGCGTATATGAATTTTGTTCCCACTTTGGTCCAGTCTTGGGCCCATATAGGCACGATGGGGCTCAACACTAGGCCCAAGACTGGGCCAAAGTGGGTCTGAAATTCATGCCCACTGGGGTAGAATTCAAAGCAATTTTCCAGTTTCAAAAAAAAAGAAAGGGGCAGCATTGATTACCTAGTCTGGGTTCATGCTGGGCCCATGGTGTACCAATCATCGGGCAAAGCAATACAGCCAAGCTGGGAACGATGTTATCATCTCAGGGTTGGTCCCATTTATCTGCCCAGCTTGGCCCCACGTTGGGCAGCAAGGGCACCCACCCTGGGCTTAGATTGGGCCCACCGTTAATACACACTTGGGTGGTATGTAAATAAATCCAGAATAACATGTCATAGGGAAAATATAATAAATAATCGACTGTTCGCCAATGGGAGCTATATAAGGGGTTCGTAAATGGGGGTGTTCACCTTACACGATTTAAACACTCTGAACGCATTGAAATAAAACACCTGACTTTGCAGTGTATTCCGCAGTTTATAGAGATTCACAGAGAATGTTGAAATTCGCCAGAGATTCTCAGGAACTCTCAAAAAAATATTTGCACCAGGGTAATGTTTATGTTTGACAGGATATTTTGTACTCAAATCTCTTGACAGTCTCCAGAAAATCTAATTTCTGTGTCATCGGGATGCATTCATGAATAGATAATTATGTTCGCATACCTATATGTCACTGACAGTAAAAGAGAATGACATATTCCAGAATAAATTCTCATTGAATAGGGCTTCCTTTCATTTACTTTTTCCAACGGAATCACTCAATCACGTGATCTTGTTGATTGGGATGAAAAATCAGGAAAAAAAGGAATGGTGAAGGTAGAAGCCCTAATGTTCACTCTGGTGAAAATGAAGCGTATACACAAAGCGTGGAGGAAGCGTATACGAAGCGAAAAATGTTTCAATTCCCTCTTCATGAAACGTGTAATGCCCTCTTACTGTGAAGTAATGAACTCATACGCTCCATATACGCTTCATAAGCTTTCGATCCCGTTCCGCATACTCTTCATGTGAAGTAATAGTGAGTTATATTGAACGCCCGTGTGGAAATTAATTCTTGGCGCCAGTTAGGGCCAAACTAGGCGTCCATACTTTATTCCAGGCCCTGTTTCGGTTACCTTTATAGGGCCTAGACAGGATTGTCACGCTCTCATTTCCAGGGCCTGTACTGTATTCCTAACTTGGGCCTATGTAGGACACCCATGATGGGGCCAATGCAGGCTCTGAAACTAGGGCCTTTGAATGTGTAATAAATTTTTGCATAGATTATCAAATTAGATGAATATCGCAAGGAGAGAATAAAATTCCCACCCGGGTAGAAATGATTCATGACATTCCCCAGTTCTATTCAGTGCCTGGTCAGGGCCTGGTCAGATTTGATCATTTGATATATTAAAATGATTATTTTGATTGTTTCTTAATGAAGCAAGTACCTTTCAGTTCATACAACGTTCCCTTTTTTATTGTTATGTCTACGAGTATAAGGTATTAATTATCATTATGATTTTCCATCAATTCATTGATTATAAAATTTTTATTTCATTGAATTTATTCAGTGAAACCGAAACTATTGACTTTTATCTAATATCAAATGGAAAATTTCTTGCATTTCATTCCTGTGCTCGATCAAAACGACAGAAATTCGGCTATAAAAATGGATCTATGTAAAGACTTCGAATTGTAAATAGTTTAAAACTTTAGTTGAATAAAGAGGTTATATATTGCTGTTTTCAACCAAGGTTGGGTGCGCCGAACTTTTCAAAACAAGGGGAATATTGGTAATGCAGGTAGGCCCTACGAGGGTTGTGTACAGGTGTGCTTAAATTAAAATCTTTGGGAGAATATGGGAAGCCTAGCAAGGCCCTATACGGGTTGTAGTAGGGTGCGCCTAAATTAAAATCTTTGGGAGAATGAGGAAAGCCTAGCAAGGCCCTATACGGGCTGTAGTAGGGTGCGCCTGAATTAAAAACTTTGGGAGAATACGGGAAACACAGCAAGGCCCTATACGGGCTTTAGTAGGGTGCGCCTAAATTTTTCAAACAGGGGGAAACATTGGAAATGCATCTTGGCCCCACGTGGGCCTTGTATGGGTGGCCCTGAGTTAGAAAAATCAGGCCAAATATCAGAAACCCGACTAGGCCCCTTAGTGGTTAAGGCTAGGCCATCCTAAGTTTGGATACCCAATTTAAGCCCATACAGGGCCTATATTCAATACAGGACGCCCGGACAAATTTCCACACGGGCGTATGCGAATCATACCTATTCTGATCTTAAATAATATCTTTATGCGATCCATCCCAACGACGATCAATGGCTAAGTGGATAAGACCCTCGACTACCATGGTAAAAGTCACCGGTTCGATCCTTGCTATGGGGTTCAATTTTTGAAATTACATTTCTTAAATTTTATACGCTTCTTTTGTTTCAACTCCCGCTTCGTATACTCTTTGCATCCTCACCATTCAAGCTCTGTATACTTCTCATTAACGTTCTTGTTACCTTCCGGCATACGCTTCGTTTACCCTTCTTTCCCGCTTCCATTTTCACCAGGGCACAAATGAACCTAATGTGAGATTGATCTCAATCTTCACCTGAGCCCCAACTTAATGAATAATCAAATAAGCGTAACATATACTGTAAAAAGCTATTTTATGTGAAGTAATTAACGCATACCGAAGTGAAGAACTTTCTGTACTTTCTCTGGTAGAAATCGGAATTAAGGCCTTACATCACCTTGGAGACCTGAACAATGACCTTTTTTTCGGAATTTTTCTCTCGAAAACTATTGAATGGATTCATATGAAACGTTGAGGCTTTATTTGATGTATGTTCTAATATAGAAATAAATTTTTTCACAGTTTTTAAGTAGAAAATGGCGTCGTGATACTACGCTATTGGCTCATATGTTTTTTTCGAGAAGAAAAACGGTGTGCACTCTAACTCGTTCTGTACTGCACCTAGGACAGAAAAAAAATTCGTTGTTGATTAGCGTGAATTTATCTTTGGAAGTACCTGAGTTTTTCAAGATTCATATATATTTCCAGTTTGTTTAAACAATTAAAACTTGATTTTCTTGCCAAAAAATGAAAAAAAAATTCAAACTACCGCCATTTTATGAATTTTCAAAAAAAGAAAAAAACCCAGGTACTTCCAAAGATAAACTCATACTAACTAATCACGAATTTTTTTGTCCTAGGTGCAATACAGAACGAGTTAGAGTGCACTCCGTTTTTCTTCTCGAAAAAAACATATGAGCCAATAGCGTAGTACCACGATGTCATTTTGTACTTGGAAACTATGAAAAAATGTATATCTATACTAGGACATACATCAAATGAAGCCTCAAAGTGTGATATAAATCCATCCGATAGATTTCGAGAAAAAAATTCCCAAACAAAGGGCATTTTTCAGATCTCCAAGGTAACGTAAGGCCTTCCCTAGTAGAAATTTTGATGTGGAAAACATCGGGTTCAGATCAGGCATGTCTGATTTCTGTTCAGGGCTTGACTTGAGTATCTGATAAGGCCATGACAAAAATGTAACGCAGGGTAAAGACGAGGTCCTGATCAGGAAAACCAAACGTTTCCCAATCAGGATCTGATCAGGGTTGTAATTGAATTCCCAATCAGAACCTGATCCGAGTGGTAGCGGAATTCCCAATCACGACCTCATCCAAGCTATACTCTAACATTCACTTTATTTTTAAGGAATTCACTTTCCATCAAATTTTTTGAAACTCTCCCAACAGAAGAAATTCTACTGATGATCCAAATAGACCTCAGTTGAACATTTAAAAAAGATAGGCAAATTTCTAATGAGTCCTGTGAAAATTCTGAATAGCTTGATACATTCATCGTTCTAAATTGATCAGGTCCTGATTCGGTTGTCTTGTCTGTTATCACATGATTGAAATACCGATGAGCCAAGGTAATCCTAATCAGGTTCTGATCAATATATCTTGACAATTACCTCACAATTCAAATACGGATGAGTCAAGGCAATCCTGATCAGGTTCTGATAGGGTTACTGAAAGGGAAAATCTGACTGGGACCTGTCAACGACCTCGCGTTACATTGTTGCCCTGGTGAAAATGGAAGCAGAAAGGAAAAGTAAATGAAGCTTATGCTGGAAAGTAACAGAAAAGTTAATGAAAAGTATACGGAGCCTTAACGAAAGGTGTAAGAAGAGTATGTGAAGCGGGAATTGAAACAAACAAAGCGTATACAATCGAAAGAAAAAAAATTAAACTTCTTTGTGGGAATCGAACCAGGGACTTCCACCTTAGTGTAAGAGGGTCTTATCAACTAATCTATAGACCACCGTTGGCATTGCCTGCTTAAAAACATTATTTGAACTTAGAATAGATATAATTCGCACACGCTTGATGTAACCTACAGTTAACCCACATGAAGCGTGTTTAAAACGGGATCAAAAGCTTATGGAGCGTATATGGAACGTATGATTCCATCACATTACAGCAAACGAGCATCACACGCTCCAGGAAGAGGGAATTGAAACCTTTTTCGCTTCGTATGCGCTTCCGTCGCGTTTTGTGTATACGCTTCATTTTCACCAGGGTGTAAGGTCCTAAACAGGATACCATGTCAGGACCTGATAAGATAATCAAAGGTTTTCCTTCATTAAGAGTTCCCTATTGCAGCCTTACGAGGGCCATGCTTCTAATAGGGAATTCCCTGTCAAATTTCTACTAGGGTTAATAAAGCGTGAAATGTTTCAATTTCTTCCTAAATTGCACTCAGATTGACTCTTTGATTACACTTTCTGGTCGCTCTGCACGGAAAAAAGAAAACAGCAATGATCACTGTGAATCACAAAAATACATTGAAACTCAAATTTATTCCATACAGTACTGCGTTCCCCAGTCCTCATTTCTGTCCACCCTGGTTAAAAGAATCCATTGAATCTGACAAATGAAATTCAATGAGATTTAGTCAGCACATTGTCCACATTTAATTGTAATTTAATGAGAATTGGTCAGAATCAATGGGTTCTTTCAACCAGGGCAGTCAGCATTGACGAATTTCATGACAATACTCATCACTGTGATCGCGCCAATCCTCGTTATCCAAGCGTGGTTGCATTTGTTTTTCAACCGATCGCTGTCATTCACAATAACCAGTAGTGTTTCCTTTTTTCCGTGTATGGGCTACATTTCCACCAGAGTTTCTGGAAAATCTACTCAACTAATTTATTAAACTATGGTGGAAATTCAAGGTAAATCAGTATCAGTGCTAATGCGGTCCACTTCACAAACAATGGTGTCCCAGATAGCACGAGAGTTCTGAAATAGCTCAAAATGAATACAATTTATTCATAAAGAACTCTTTTGGAACTGTTGCGCTATCTGGGATTTAATGTAGAGATCATTCGTTTGTTTAAGCAATCAGCACAAACAAAAAAATCATCACAATCAGTACGATATATTGTTTTTAGGGTATGTGAAATCAGCACAATGACCATAAAATTCTTTCTATGTGCAGGGGTGAAAGAAACGAAAACCCTCTGACTTTGGACTGTGCCACTCCCATTCAACGATTCAAATTCAATATTCTGTTCTCTTTCAGCCTAGTACTTATAATTTATATCAGATCAACTATATCTAATGTATGCGAACTTGTTATAAATCATACACGAACGCCAAACGTCCCTCATTCGTCACGTTTCACAGTGATTATCACTGTGTGTTATAGAATAATCACCATCACCCCGTTCTTCATGACCAAAGGGCCCGAGAAAGAGGCGAGTGGAAAACGAGAACACTCGGGCTTGATTTTGATGTCTTTGTGACTAGATTATTCGTTTCAATTGGAAGTAAGAATCAAGTAAAATAAAACTTGAAAGAAAGAGAAAACAAAGAGAGAGGAAGAGGTCGATAATACCGTTCTTGTGCGAGGCACACAAGCATATAATTCGTCGTCACGTTCGCCAAGATGAAATGCTCGAAACTGTAGTGAGAAAGGCACTTGGATGTTTTTTCTCCCTCTTTATAGAAGCTCTCTTTCGTCTATTTACAAGGTAGTTACGAGCGTTTGAACTTCGGTGTGCGTTGTTTTTGTCCTCGTATTGTCATGAGAGTGTGCATGCGCGTAGTAACACGTACACACTCGTACCCCAACACTATAGGAAGTGTAGAACCTCGAAGGGGTGGCAACAACCCCCTGAAAGCTCACCTGGGTAAAGGCGTGGCTTTCGCGACAGTGGTCGATAGCGTACTACAACTTTCAAAGTATCGCACACCCCTGTAGAATTTTTTCTCTCTTGAATTCACGTGCATCGTGCATCGTCAAAATTATCAACATTCGAAACGATTTTCTCTTTTCGAAGAAAAATACAAAAAAAGAAGCATTTATGTTTGAAAATGGAAATACCCATAGAACTGGCTTTTATCCAACCATAAACATTGTTTGTTGTTGAAGCACAACCCGATTTCTCGTTACCTCTTTCCCCCCGGTTCTCGTGATACTCTCGTTTCTCAATGTCCCAGTTTTTCATCGTGATTTTGCGGTCGTGGGTTGTCCCTATTTTTGGAATCGATGCGAAAGAAACACGACAGCGGATAAGACTCGAGGTTGCATCGCTTCAGCTTTTATCGCTTTCCGTCGGACAAATCTTTTGAGAAAGAGAAAAAAACGTGAAACTGAAATTCTTGTGGGCTCGA